>OX456528.1:0-1313049 GCA_949748255.1 Eustalomyia histrio
CTGCCAGCATTTCTCGATCTTTAACGGACGCACTGGATGATTCCAAGTTCTTTTCGCAACTGATAATTGCTTCTGGCGCAGTACATTTGGCTATTTCTGAGTTCGCTCTGACAACTTTTTCACAATTTGATAGGTTCAGTACTCTTACAGGAACTCTTTTGTCTTTGCTGGTTTTCACGAGGGCTTTCGCTGTTACCAGGTCACTTTTTATTTATGTTGGTTCTACCACCCACAAGCTGCTGTCCTCACAATCTCCCTCCATGCGCACCCATAATAAAGTTTCTGACCGTGCCGGTATTTTCTGATGACTGATGGTTACTAGCTTTCTTACTCGATCCGCTTGCTAATATCCAACATCAAGGGGTATTTCAACATTACGCCAAATCATAACTTTTTGCCCCATATGCAGATTAATGTCGTGACCAATCATGAAATCTGCACCAATTATTACTTCGTCTACAATATCGGCAACAATAAATACGTGATTGACGCTTATGTTGGCAATCGTTAGTTTTACATTTATTTTACCATAGACATAGGCAGGCTCCCCAGTAGCTGTGCGCAGACTTACCCTGTATAGTGGTTCAACTGCCTTTTTCACTAAATCGGGCCTGATGATTGACTGTGATGCTCCTGTGTCCATCGTAAAAATGTGCTTTCGTCCGTTAATGTACCCATAAGCAGTAAGATTGCTTTTCTCCTGCTGTATTACTGATATGGAGATTGTGGGGCCATCGGTTGTGAGAGCTAGCTCATGCCCCGTAGTGCTAGCTCTTTTTAGTTTAACGGTGACTCTTTAGGTGATTGCTGATCGGCCCGGAGGCTCTTCCTTGGTGCTTTGCAATTTCGCTGGAAATGTCCCACTCTACCGCAGTTGTAGCATTTATCCTTGGCCTTGACTTGTTTCTCCCCTAATGCCTGCTTAAATGCATCTTTTAACTCCGTGAGCACTTCTGTTAATCCTTCTGTTACCTTTGTGCTTATATCTTGGTCTCTTTCAGCAGTCACTTCAAGGTTACGCACCTTAAATGTTTGAGGCTTCGAAATCACCTTCGCAGTCTCTTGGGCCAGCGCGAATGAGACAGTTTCGGCGAAAGTCGATTTCTGCGTAGCACATACCGCATGTCTCACATCAGAATCCCGAATTCAATTCAATTTTGAACTGATCTAAGAATGGATGATTTTCGCCCGGATAAGTCAACTGCACCAACCGTTCAATTTCTGTTGCAAAGTCCTGTAACGATTCGTTTGGTTTCTGCAGCCTACCTCTTAGTTCCATTCTGTATATTTCTTTTTTGTGTTCGCCACCACACTTTCGTTGCAGTGCCACCATTTTGTCGTCATAATTATTTCTGCAGCTGATTGGCACATTTTCTAGAATTTCTGCAGCGTTTCCTTTTAAGGCCAGAATCAACTCTATAGCTTTTTCTTCAATGTTCCACATATTTCTGGCGGCAACTGTCTCGAATTGGAACTTAAAAACATTAAATGGTACGCTGCCGTCAAAAGTAGGGGCCTTTGCTCTACCGGAACTTTCCTGAATAATTCGTACTGGGCCCTCTTGACATTGAGAATTATTTTTTTTACTTTAAAGATCTTGCAGTTTTTTCTCGACGTCATTCTCCAAGTCAGAAACTCGTTTTTCAACCACAGAAATTTTTTCATTAGTAGCTTTGGAAGTTTCCTGAAGCTTTTCTTCCACCTTAACTAACAATTTCTCGTTGTCTGCTCTCGATGTTTCTAGCAGTTCCGTTTTCATCTTAGCCAACAGTTTCTCGTTGTCTGCTCTCGAAGTTTCCTTAAGTTTTGCTAACAATTTTTCGTTGTCTGCTCTAGAAGTTTCTAACATTTTCATGTTGTCTGCTCTAGACGTTTGGAACAGTTTCTCATTTTCTGCTCTGGAAGCTTCTAACATTTTCATGTTGTCTACTCTAGAAGCTTCTAGCTTTTCCATCATAGCAGCCAACATTGCGTTTAACTCCATATTACCTTCAGTTTTACGAGTACTAACCTCCATTGCTTCTTTATCATCAAATTCGTAAGTTGCAATGTCAATGTTACGCCGCTCAAATTCCTCTATGAGCCTCTTTTGCAATTCGACCTTATTTCCTGCTGTGGGTAGCTCCAATTTGCTCAATTCTTTCTTGAGCTGTTTCACCTTAAGCTCCTCCAATTTCATGACTGCTTATTATTTTGCAATCCCACTTCTGACACCAATTGTTACGATTTTACCTTTTATAAAATCGTTGATTTATTTACCTTTTAAATAAATCGAGTTCTTTCTATATTGCAAATAATAAACACTGCTTGAAATTATTTATAGCTCTATTTTTTTATAACAGTCACTAAAAAGTACAGAAAAACACTTTAAAAGCACACTTTATTTACACGATGCAGATAGACTAAACGTTAGCCACACTTTAGTTCTTCACACTTTGCGTTTTACTTATAAACTAAACTACTTTGTCACCTTGCTGGCGTTTTTATATATGCGGGTTAAAATAACTAGAATATGGCAGCACCATCTGGAAGCTGCATACTGGCAACTTAGAGAATGTTCTTTTACAGTTTGACATAAGAAACATTAGTTATGGTAAAGGGTTGCCATTTAATTGTTTTACATTTCAGGGCTAACATATGGGGATTTGCATTTCTACGAGTAAATGGAATTTCTGTAACACTGCCGCCCACTTAAGTCTTTTCGTCCCGAACAGACATAGTTTTCCCCTTCCCATAATCAGCTAGTCGTTCCAAATGCACAACCTTCATCTTAGACTTTGGGCTCTGATATTTCTGTATTCTATAGACCACGTCATTTAACCTTTTAATCACCCTGTAGAGTCCTTCCCAATGCGTTTGTAGTTTGGGAGATAATCCTTTCCTTCGTTGCGGGTTAAACAGCAGAACCAACTCGCCCTCATTAAATCCTTCAGAATTTGCTGCTCGATCGTACCTCGCCTTCATCTTATCGCTGACTATTTTAAATCGATTGCGCACAAACTCATGAAGCTCGTTAAGGTCTTCTTGTTCCCGGGAAGCGTTGTCGTTGTCTTTATCCATAGCGGCGGGCTTAACACCAAATTCCAAATCGCCAGGCAATTTAAGTTCCGTCCCGAAAATAATTTTTGCAGGTGTCCTGGAGGTGGAATCGTGAACAGCCGATCTATATGCCAGCAAAAATTTGGGGATGTGTTCGTCCCAGTCCTTCTGATGAGTACTGACCACTTTTCTTAAGTATTCCTCTAAAGTGCGATTGAATTTTTCGACCATACCATCAGATTGTGGATGCAGCGGGGTGGTTCTTGTCTTTCTTATTCCATACAACTCACACATTTCCTTGAAGATAGCACATTCAAAATTCCTTCCCTGGTCAGAGTGTAATTCTAATGGAACACCGTAGCGGCACACCCAGTTGTTCACAAATGCGCTTATTACCGTTCTGGCTTCCTGGTTCGGTATAGCGTATACCTCAGGCCATTTACTGAAATAGTCGATCACCACAAGAACGTAACGGTTTCCGGAATCACTGACAGGGAAAGGGCCTGCCACATCCATTGCTATCCTCTCAAATGGGGCACCCGAGTTGTATTGTTGAAGTTGCCCACGACTTCTTCTTACTGGTCCTTTAGCTGCGATGCATTGCGCGCAAATTGCTATCCAGTCGCTCACAGCTTGCTGGCAGCCGACCCAGTAGAATCGTTGTTTTAACTTCTCTAGGGTTTTCGTGACACCGAGATGTCCTCCACTGGGACCGTCATGGAACTCTTTTAACACTTCTTCTATTTTGCTTGACGGCACCACAATTAGCTTTGTCTCAGTTTTGCCGTCCACACTTTCCCATATACGGTATAAGCAGTGATTAATTACCCGTAGACTGTTCCACTGGGCCCAATACGCCTTCATTAGCGGACTTTCAGCTGATATTTGTTCACAAGTAGGCCTTCTGTCCTCTGCTTTGGCTGACATAATTTTTGACAGTATGGGGTCATTTTGTTGCGCCGCTGACCAGGATTCACTTGACTCAATATGCGTTAGTCTTATATCAACGATGCACTCTTTTCCTTCAGCCCTCAAACAATGTTTGCACTCTAATTTACAGGGGCGTCTTGAAAGGGCGTCCGCATTGCAATGTTATATGCCTTTCCTGTGCTCGATGCTGAAATCATAGCTTTGAAGTCGTTCAATCCAACGAGCTAGCTGCCCTTCTGGTTGTTTAAATTGCAGCAGCCACCTTAGTGCAGAATGGTCGGTTCTTAGTTGAAAGTGCTGACCGTACAGATACTTGTGGTAGTGCTTTACACATTCTACCGCCGCCAAGAGTTCCCGCCGTGTTACACAGTAGTTCCTTTCGGGTTTCGAAAGCACTCGACTGTAATAGCCTATGACTTTTTCGGTGCAATTTATCACCTGCGAAAGCACACCTCCTATTCCGTGTCCGCTTGCATCGCTATCCAGCACAAATTTTTCCCCGGCCACAGGATATCCAAGAAGCGGTGCCGTGCATAATAACTCCTTGAGCCTTAGGAATGCTTGTTCTTGGGCTTCACCCCAATGAAATGGTCGCGCCTTCTTAGTCAGCTCATGTAGACTCGCAGCCACACTGGCGAAATTTGGTACAAATCGTCGGTAGTATGTGCAGAGACCTAGAAAGCTGCGCAACTCGTGCAGATTTTTCGGGCGAGGCCAATCTTTTACAGCCCGAATCTTATCTTCATCGGTTGATATACCCTCTGCAGTTACGCGGTGCCCTAAATACTTGACTTCCTTCTGGAACAGTGTACATTTCTTTGCGCTAAGCTTGAGTCCAGCCGCAGATATTCGCCTTAAAACTTCTGCTAAGTTCTTCAGGTGTTCGTCGAAAGTTTTTCCCATGACAATTATGTCATCAAGGTACACTAGGCAAGTTTTCCAGTGGAGTCCTTTCAGCACATTTTCCATTAACCGCTCGAATGTTGCTGGAGCATTGCAGAGTCCAAAGGGCATCACATTAAACTGCCATAATCCGTCACCTGTGCTAAAGGCAGTTTTCTCCTTGTCTTGCTCACAAATTTCTACTTGCCAATAACCACTTTGCAAGTCCAATGTGGAGAACCATTTGGTTCCTGCTAGCGTGTCTAAAGTGTCGTCAATTCTCGGTAGTAGATAGCTGTCCTTGATTTTGGGTTTTCATGGCGAAGACAGAGCCGTATTTCCTGATTAGCTGTTTGGCTTTATTTCTATCAGGCGGCGCCAGTTCTTTTACCCATTTTTCCACATATTCTGCCAGCATTTCTCGATCTTTAACGGACGCACTGGATGATTCCAAGTTCTTTTCGCAACTGATTATTGCTTCTGGCGCAGTACATTTGGCTATTTCTGAGTTCGCTCTGACAACTTTTTCACAATTTGATAGGTTCAGTACTCTTACAGGAACTCTTTTGTCTTTGCTGGTTTTCACGAGGGCTTTCGCTGTTACCAGGTCACTTTTTATTTATGTTGGTTCTACCACCCACAAGCTGCTGTCCTCACAATCTCCCTCCATGCGCACCCATAATAAAGTTTCTGACCGTGCCGGTATTTTCTGATGACTGATGGTTACTAGCTTTCTTACTCGATCCGCTTGCTAATATCCAACATCAAGGGGTATTTCAACATTACGCCAAATCATAACTTTTTGCCCCATATGCAGATTAATGTCGTGACCAATCATGAAATCTGCACCAATTATTACTTCGTCTACAATATCGGCAACAATAAATACGTGATTGACGCTTATGTTGGCAATCGTTAGTTTTACATTTATTTTACCATAGACATAGGCAGGCTCCCCAGTAGCTGTGCGCAATTAGCTTTGTCTCAGTTTTGCCGTCCACACTTTCCCATATACGGTATAAGCAGTGATTAATTACCCGTAGACTGTTCCACTGGGCCCAATACGCCTTCATTAGCGGACTTTCAGCTGATATTTGTTCACAAGTAGGCCTTCTGTCCTCTGCTTTGGCTGACATAATTTTTGACAGTATGGGGTCATTTTGTTGCGCCGCTGACCAGGATTCACTTGACTCAATATGCGTTAGTCTTATATCAACGATGCACTCTTTTCCTTCAGCCCTCAAACAATGTTTGCACTCTAATTTACAGGGGCGTCTTGAAAGGGCGTCCGCATTGCAATGTTATATGCCTTTCCTGTGCTCGATGCTGAAATCATAGCTTTGCCCTTCTGGTTGTTTAAATTGCAGCAGCCACCTTAGTGCAGAATGGTCGGTTCTTAGTTGAAAGTGCTGACCGTACAGATACTTGTGGTAGTGCTTTACACATTCTACCGCCGCCAAGAGTTCCCGCCGTGTTACACAGTAGTTCCTTTCGGGTTTCGAAAGCACTCGACTGTAATAGCCTATGACTTTTTCGGTGCAATTTATCACCTGCGAAAGCACACCTCCTATTCCGTGTCCGCTTGCATCGCTATCCAGCACAAATTTTTCCCCGGCCACAGGATATCCAAGAAGCGGTGCCGTGCATAATAACTCCTTGAGCCTTAGGAATGCTTGTTCTTGGGCTTCACCCCAATGAAATGGTCGCGCCTTCTTAGTCAGCTCATGTAGACTCGCAGCCACACTGGCGAAATTTGGTACAAATCGTCGGTAGTATGTGCAGAGACCTAGAAAGCTGCGCAACTCGTGCAGATTTTTCGGGCGAGGCCAATCTTTTACAGCCCGAATCTTATCTTCATCGGTTGATATACCCTCTGCAGTTACGCGGTGCCCTAAATACTTGACTTCCTTCTGGAACAGTGTACATTTCTTTGCGCTAAGCTTGAGTCCAGCCGCAGATATTCGCCTTAAAACTTCTGCTAAGTTCTTCAGGTGTTCGTCGAAAGTTTTTCCCATGACAATTATGTCATCAAGGTACACTAGGCAAGTTTTCCAGTGGAGTCCTTTCAGCACATTTTCCATTAACCGCTCGAATGTTGCTGGAGCATTGCAGAGTCCAAAGGGCATCACATTAAACTGCCATAATCCGTCACCTGTGCTAAAGGCAGTTTTCTCCTTGTCTTGCTCACAAATTTCTACTTGCCAATAACCACTTTGCAAGTCCAATGTGGAGAACCATTTGGTTCCTGCTAGCGTGTCTAAAGTGTCGTCAATTCTCGGTAGTGGATAGCTGTCCTTGATTTTGGGTTTTCATGGCGAAGACAGAGCCGTATTTCCTGATTAGCTGTTTGGCTTTATTTCTATCAGGCGGCGCCAGTTCTTTTACCCATTTTTCCACATATTCTGCCAGCATTTCTCGATCTTTAACGGACGCACTGGATGATTCCAAGTTCTTTTCGCAACTGATTATTGCTTCTGGCGCAGTACATTTGGCTATTTCTGAGTTCGCTCTGACAACTTTTTCACAATTTGATAGGTTCAGTACTCTTACAGGAACTCTTTTGTCTTTGCTGGTTTTCACGAGGGCTTTCGCTGTTACCAGGTCACTTTTTATTTATGTTGGTTCTACCACCCACAAGCTGCTGTCCTCACAATCTCCCTCCATGCGCACCCATAATAAAGTTTCTGACCGTGCCGGTATTTTCTGATGACTGATGGTTACTAGCTTTCTTACTCGATCCGCTTGCTAATATCCAACATCAAGGGGTATTTCAACATTACGCCAAATCATAACTTTTTGCCCCATATGCAGATTAATGTCGTGACCAATCATGAAATCTGCACCAATTATTACTTCGTCTACAATATCGGCAACAATAAATACGTGATTGACGCTTATGTTGGCAATCGTTAGTTTTACATTTATTTTACCATAGACATAGGCAGGCTCCCCAGTAGCTGTGCGCAGACTTACCCTGTATAGTGGTTCAACTGGCTTTTTCACTAAATCGGGCCTGATGATTGACTGTGATGCTCCTGTGTCCATCGTAAAAATGTGCTTTCGTCCGTTAATGTACCCATAAGCAGTAAGATTGCTTTTCTCCTGCTGTATTACTGATATGGAGATTGTGGGGCCATCGGTTGTGAGAGCTAGCTCATGCCCCGTAGTGCTAGCTCTTTTTAGTTTAACGGTGACTCTTTAGGTGATTGCTGATCGGCCCGGAGGCTCTTCCTTGGTGCTTTGCAATTTCGCTGGAAATGTCCCACTCTACCGCAGTTGTAGCATTTATCCTTGGCCTTGACTTGTTTCTCCCCTAATGCCTGCTTAAATGCATCTTTTAACTCCGTGAGCACTTCTGTTAATCCTTCTGTTACCTTTGTGCTTATATCTTGGTCTCTTTCAGCAGTCACTTCAAGGTTACGCACCTTAAATGTTTGAGGCTTCGAAATCACCTTCGCAGTCTCTTGGGCCAGCGCGAATGAGACAGTTTCGGCGAAAGTCGATTTCTGCGTAGCACATACCGCATGTCTCACATCAGAATCCCGAATTCAATTCAATTTTGAACTGATCTAAGAATGGATGATTTTCGCCCGGATAAGTCAACTGCACCAACCGTTCAATTTCTGTTGCAAAGTCCTGTAACGATTCGTTTGGTTTCTGCAGCCTACCTCTTAGTTCCATTCTGTATATTTCTTTTTTGTGTTCGCCACCACACTTTCGTTGCAGTGCCACCATTTTGTCGTCATAATTATTTCTGCAGCTGATTGGCACACTTTCTAGAATTTCTGCAGCGTTTCCTTTTAAGGCCAGAATCAACTCTATAGCTTTTTCTTCAATGTTCCACATATTTCTGGCGGCAACTGTCTCGAATTGGAACTTAAAAACATTAAATGGTACGCTGCCGTCAAAAGTAGGGGCCTTTGCTCTACCGGAACTTTCCTGAATAATTCGTACTGGGCCCTCTTGACATTGAGAATTATTTTTTTTACTTTTCAGATCTTGCAGTTTTTTCTCGACGTCATTCTCCAAGTCAGAAACTCGTTTTTCAACCACAGAAATTTTTTCATTAGTAGCTTTCTTTTACAGTTTGACATAAGAAACATTAGTTATGGTAAAGGGTTGCCATTTAATTGTTTTACATTTCAGGGCTAACATATGGGGATTTGCATTTCTACGAGTAAATGGAATTTCTGTAACACTGCCGCCCACTTAAGTCTTTTCGTCCCGAACAGACATAGTTTTCCCCTTCCCATAATCAGCTAGTCGTTCCAAATGCACAACCTTCATCTTAGACTTTGGGCTCTGATATTTCTGTATTCTATAGACCACGTCATTTAACCTTTTAATCACCCTGTAGAGTCCTTCCCAATGCGTTTGTAGTTTGGGAGATAATCCTTTCCTTCGTTGCGGGTTAAACAGCAGAACCAACTCGCCCTCATTAAATCCTTCAGAATTTGCTGCTCGATCGTACCTCGCCTTCATCTTATCGCTGACTATTTTAAATCGATTGCGCACAAACTCATGAAGCTCGTTAAGGTCTTCTTGTTCCCGGGAAGCGTTGTCGTTGTCTTTATCCATAGCGGCGGGCTTAACACCAAATTCCAAATCGCCAGGCAATTTAAGTTCCGTCCCGAAAATAATTTTTGCAGGTGTCCTGGAGGTGGAATCGTGAACAGCCGATCTATATGCCAGCAAAAATTTGGGGATGTGTTCGTCCCAGTCCTTCTGATGAGTACTGACCACTTTTCTTAAGTATTCCTCTAAAGTGCGATTGAATTTTTCGACCATACCATCAGATTGTGGATGCAGCGGGGTGGTTCTTGTCTTTCTTATTCCATACAACTCACACATTTCCTTGAAGATAGCACATTCAAAATTCCTTCCCTGGTCAGAGTGTAATTCTAATGGAACACCGTAGCGGCACACCCAGTTGTTCACAAATGCGCTTATTACCGTTCTGGCTTCCTGGTTCGGTATAGCGTATACCTCAGGCCATTTACTGAAATAGTCGATCACCACAAGAACGTAACGGTTTCCGGAATCACTGACAGGGAAAGGGCCTGCCACATCCATTGCTATCCTCTCAAATGGGGCACCCGAGTTGTATTGTTGAAGTTGCCCACGACTTCTTCTTACTGGTCCTTTAGCTGCGATGCATTGCGCGCAAATTGCTATCCAGTCGCTCACAGCTTGCTGGCAGCCGACCCAGTAGAATCGTTGTTTTAACTTCTCTAGGGTTTTCGTGACACCGAGATGTCCTCCACTGGGACCGTCATGGAACTCTTTTAACACTTCCTCTATTTTGCTTGACGGCACCACAATTAGCTTTGTCTCAGTTTTGCCGTCCACACTTTCCCATATACGGTATAAGCAGTGATTAATTACCCGTAGACTGTTCCACTGGGCCCAATACGCCTTCATTAGCGGACTTTCAGCTGATATTTGTTCACAAGTAGGCCTTCTGTCCTCTGCTTTGGCTGACATAATTTTTGACAGTATGGGGTCATTTTGTTGCGCCGCTGACCAGGATTCACTTGACTCAATATGCGTTAGTCTTATATCAACGATGCACTCTTTTCCTTCAGCCCTCAAACAATGTTTGCACTCTAATTTACAGGGGCGTCTTGAAAGGGCGTCCGCATTGCAATGTTATATGCCTTTCCTGTGCTCGATGCTGAAATCATAGCTTTGAAGTCGTTCAATCCAACGAGCTAGCTGCCCTTCTGGTTGTTTAAATTGCAGCAGCCACCTTAGTGCAGAATGGTCGGTTCTTAGTTGAAAGTGCTGACCGTACAGATACTTGTGGTAGTGCTTTACACATTCTACCGCCGCCAAGAGTTCCCGCCGTGTTACACAGTAGTTCCTTTCGGGTTTCGAAAGCACTCGACTGTAATAGCCTATGACTTTTTCGGTGCAATTTATCACCTGCGAAAGCACACCTCCTATTCCGTGTCCGCTTGCATCGCTATCCAGCACAAATTTTTCCCCGGCCACAGGATATCCAAGAAGCGGTGCCGTGCATAATAACTCCTTGAGCCTTAGGAATGCTTGTTCTTGGGCTTCACCCCAATGAAATGGTCGCGCCTTCTTAGTCAGCTCATGTAGACTCGCAGCCACACTGGCGAAATTTGGTACAAATCGTCGGTAGTATGTGCAGAGACCTAGAAAGCTGCGCAACTCGTGCAGATTTTTCGGGCGAGGCCAATCTTTTACAGCCCGAATCTTATCTTCATCGGTTGATATACCCTCTGCAGTTACGCGGTGCCCTAAATACTTGACTTCCTTCTGGAACAGTGTACATTTCTTTGCGCTAAGCTTGAGTCCAGCCGCAGATATTCGACTTAAAACTTCTGCTAAGTTCTTCAGGTGTTCGTCGAAAGTTTTTCCCATGACAATTATGTCATCAAGGTACACTAGGCAAGTTTTCCAGTGGAGTCCTTTCAGCACATTTTCCATTAATCGCTCGAATGTTGCTGGAGCATTGCAGAGTCCAAAGGGCATCACATTAAACTGCCATAATCCTTCACCTGTGCTAAAGGCAGTTTTCTCCTTGTCTTGCTCACAAATTTCTACTTGCCAATAACCACTTTGCAAGTCCAATGTGGAGAACCATTTGGTTCCTGCTAGCGTGTCTAAAGTGTCGTCAATTCTCGGTAGTGGATAGCTGTCCTTGATTTTGGGTTTTCATGGCGAAGACAGAGCCGTATTTCCTGATTAGCTGTTTGGCTTTATTTCTATCAGGCGGCGCCAGTTCTTTTACCCATTTTTCCACATATTCTGCCAGCATTTCTCGATCTTTAACGGACGCACTGGATGATTCCAAGTTCTTTTCGCAACTGATAATTGCTTCTGGCGCAGTACATTTGGCTATTTCTGAGTTCGCTCTGACAACTTTTTCACAATTTGATAGGTTCAGTACTCTTACAGGAACTCTTTTGTCTTTGCTGGTTTTCACGAGGGCTTTCGCTGTTACCAGGTCACTTTTTATTTATGTTGGTTCTACCACCCACAAGCTGCTGTCCTCACAATCTCCCTCCATGCGCACCCATAATAAAGTTTCTGACCGTGCCGGTATTTTCTGATGACTGATGGTTACTAGCTTTCTTACTCGATCCGCTTGCTAATATCCAACATCAAGGGGTATTTCAACATTACGCCAAATCATAACTTTTTGCCCCATATGCAGATTAATGTCGTGACCAATCATGAAATCTGCACCAATTATTACTTCGTCTACAATATCGGCAACAATAAATACGTGATTGACGCTTATGTTGGCAATCGTTAGTTTTACATTTATTTTACCATAGACATAGGCAGGCTCCCCAGTAGCTGTGCGCAGACTTACCCTGTATAGTGGTTCAACTGGCTTTTTCACTAAATCGGGCCTGATGATTGACTGTGATGCTCCTGTGTCCATCGTAAAAATGTGCTTTCGTCCGTTAATGTACCCATAAGCAGTAAGATTGCTTTTCTCCTGCTGTATTACTGATATGGAGATTGTGGGGCCATCGGTTGTGAGAGCTAGCTCATGCCCCGTAGTGCTAGCTCTTTTTAGTTTAACGGTGACTCTTTAGGTGATTTCTGATCGGCCCGGAGGCTCTTCCTTGGTGCTTTGCAATTTCGCTGGAAATGTCCCACTCTACCGCAGTTGTAGCATTTATCCTTGGCCTTGACTTGTTTCTCCCCTAATGCCTGCTTAAATGCATCTTTTAACTCCGTGAGCACTTCTGTTAATCCTTCTGTTACCTTTGTGCTTATATCTTGGTCTCTTTCAGCAGTCACTTCAAGGTTACGCACCTTAAATGTTTGAGGCTTCGAAATCACCTTCGCAGTCTCTTGGGCCAGCGCGAATGAGACAGTTTCGGCGAAAGTCGATTTCTGCGTAGCACATACCGCATGTCTCACATCAGAATCCCGAATTCAATTCAATTTTGAACTGATCTAAGAATGGATGATTTTCGCCCGGATAAGTCAACTGCACCAACCGTTCAATTTCTGTTGCAAAGTCCTGTAACGATTCGTTTGGTTTCTGCAGCCTACCTCTTAGTTCCATTCTGTATATTTCTTTTTTGTGTTCGCCACCACACTTTCGTTGCAGTGCCACCATTTTGTCGTCATAATTATTTCTGCAGCTGATTGGCACATTTTCTAGAATTTCTGCAGCGTTTCCTTTTAAGGCCAGAATCAACTCTATAGCTTTTTCTTCAATGTTCCACATATTTCTGGCGGCAACTGTCTCGAATTGGAACTTAAAAACATTAAATGGTACGCTGCCGTCAAAAGTAGGGGCCTTTGCTCTACCGGAACTTTCCTGAATAATTCGTACTGGGCCCTCTTGACATTGAGAATTATTTTTTTTACTTTAAAAATCTTGCAGTTTTTTCTCGACGTCATTCTCCAAGTCAGAAACTCGTTTTTCAACCACAGAAATTTTTTCATTAGTAGCTTTGGAAGTTTCCTGAAGCTTTTCTTCCACCTTAACTAACAATTTCTCGTTGTCTGCTCTCGATGTTTCTAGCAGTTCCGTTTTCATCTTAGCCAACAGTTTCTCGTTGTCTGCTCTCGAAGTTTCCTTAAGTTTTGCTAACAATTTTTCGTTGTCTGCTCTAGAAGTTTCTAACATTTTCATGTTGTCTGCTCTAGACGTTTGGAACAGTTTCTCATTTTCTGCTCTGGAAGCTTCTAACATTTTCATATTGTCTACTCTAGAAGCTTCTAGCTTTTCCATCATAGCAGCCAACATTGCGTTTAACTCCATATTACCTTCAGTTTTACGAGTACTAACCTCCATTGCTTCTTTATCATCAAATTCGTAAGTTGCAATGTCAATGTTACGCCGCTCAAATTCCTCTATGAGCCTCTTTTGCAATTCGACCTTATTTCCTGCTGTGGGTAGCTCCAATTTGCTCAATTCTTTCTTGAGCTGTTTCACCTTAAGCTCCTCCAATTTCATGACTGCTTATTATTTTGCAATCCCACTTCTGACACCAATTGTTACGATTTTACCTTTTATAAAATCGTTGATTTATTTACCTTTTAAATAAATCGAGTTCTTTCTATATTGCAAATAATAAACACTGCTTGAAATTATTTATAGCTCTATTTTTTTATAACAGTCACTAAAAAGTACAGAAAAACACTTTAAAAGCACACTTTATTTACACGATGCAGATAGACTAAACGTTAGCCACACTTTAGTTCTTCACACTTTGCGTTTTACTTATAAACTAAACTACTTTGTCACCTTGCTGGCGTTTTTATATATGCGGGTTAAAATAACTAGAATATGGCAGCACCATCTGGAAGCTGCATACTGGCAACTTAGAGAATGTTCTTTTACAGTTTGACATAAGAAACATTAGTTATGGTAAAGGGTTGCCATTTAATTGTTTTACATTTCAGGGCTAACATATGGGGATTTGCATTTCTACGAGTAAATGGAATTTCTGTAACACTGCCGCCCACTTAAGTCTTTTCGTCCCGAACAGACATAGTTTTCCCCTTCCCATAATCAGCTAGTCGTTCCAAATGCACAACCTTCATCTTAGACTTTGGGCTCTGATATTTCTGTATTCTATAGACCACGTCATTTAACCTTTTAATCACCCTGTAGAGTCCTTCCCAATGCGTTTGTAGTTTGGGAGATAATCCTTTCCTTCGTTGCGGGTTAAACAGCAGAACCAACTCGCCCTCATTAAATCCTTCAGAATTCGCTGCTCGATCGTACCTCGCTTTCATCTTGTCGCTCATTATTTTAATTCGATTGCGGACGAACTCCTGACGTTTGTTGAGGTCTTCTTGTTCCCGGGAAGAGTTGTCGTTTTCACTGCCTGTTGCGGCGGGCTTAACACCAAGTTCCAATTCGCCAGGCAATTTAAGTTCCATTCCAAAGATTGTTCTTACTGGTCCTTTCGCTGCGATGCATTGCGCGCAATTTGCTACCCAATCGCCTACAGCTTGTTGACAGCCCACCCAGTAAAACCGTTGTTTTAACTTCTCTATAGTTTTTGTGACACCAAGATGACCACCACTGGGACCTTCATGGAACTCCCTCAATACCTCGAAGGCTCTTCCTTGGTGCTTTGCAGTTTCGCTGAAAGTGTCCCATTTTACCGCAGTTGTAGCATTTGTCCTTCGGTTTGCCTCGCTTTTCACCTAATGCCTTCAGAACTGCCTCTTTTAGCTTTCTTAACATGGTACTTATATCTTCCTCTTTTTCAGCGGTAACTTCGAGGTTTCGCACATTAAATATTTACGGCTTAGCAATTATTTTCGCAGTCTCCTGTGACAGCGCAAATGAAACAGTTTCCGCAAAAGATTATTTTCGTGTAGCACACACCGCGTACCTTACATAAGGATCATGAATTCCCTTCACGAATGCTTCAATTTTGAATTCATCTAATAATGGATGATTTTCGCCCGGATACGACAGCTGCACCAACCGCTCAATTTCTGTTGCAAAATCTTGCAAGGACTCATTTGCTTTCTGAAGTCTACCTCTAAGTTCCATTCGGTAAATTTTCTTTTTGTGTTCGCCACCATACTTTCGCTGCAGTGCCACCATTATGTCGTCATAATTATTTCTGCAGGTGATTGGCACACTTTCTAGAATTTCCGCAGCGTTTCCTTTTAAGGCCAGAATCAACTCTATAGCTTTTTCTTTAATGTTCCACATATTTCTGACGGCAACTGTCTCGAACTGGAACTTAAAAACATTAAACGGTACGCTGCCGTCAAAAGTAGGGGCCTTTGCTCTACCAGAACTTTCCTGAATAATTCGAACTGAATCCTCTTGACATTGGAGATTATTTACTTTATTTTCTAGATCTTGTAGGTTTCTTTCAACATCTTTGGTTTGTGCCTCGAATTTATCTACGCCGTTCTCTAAGTCGGAAACTCTTTTGGAAACCTCAGAGATTTTCTTATTAGTGGCTCTAGATGTTTCTTGAAGTTTGTCTTCCACCTTAGCTAACAATTTCTCGTTGTCTGCTCTCGATGTTTCTAGCAGTTCCATTTTCATCTTACCTAAAAGTTTTTCGTTGTCTGCTCTCGAAGTTTCCAACAGTTTCTCATTTTTTTCCATCTTAGTTAGCAGTTTCTCGTTTTCTGCTCTTAAAGCTTCTAACATTTTTATGTTGTCTGCTCTAGAAGCTTCTAACATTTTCATGTTGTCTGCTCTAGAAGCTTCCAGCTTTTCCATCATAGCAGCCAACATTGCGTTTAACTCCATATTACCTTCAGTTTTACGAGTACTAACCTCCATTGCTTCTTTATCATCAAATTCGTAAGTTGCAATGTCAATGTTACGCCGCTCAAATTCCTCTATGAGCCTCTTTTGCCAATTTGCTCAATTCCTTCTTGAGCTGTTCCACCTTAAGCTCCTCCAATTTCATGACTGCTTATTATTTTGCAATCCCACTTCTGACACCAATTGTTACGATTTTACCCTTTATAAAATCGTTGATTTATTTACCTTTTAAATAAATCGAGTTATTTCTAAATTGCAAAAAATAAACACTATTTGAAATTGTTTATAGCTCTATTTATTTATAACCGTCATTAAAAATTACAGAAATACACTTTAATAGCACCCTTTATTTACACGATTTAGATAAACTAAACGTTAGCCACACTTTAGTTCTTCACACTTTGCGTTTTACTTATAAACTAAACTACTTTGTCACCTTGCTGGCGTTTTTATATATGCGGGTTAAAATAACTAGAATATGGCAGCACCATCTGGAAGCTGCATACTGGCAACTTAGAGAATGTTCTTTTACAGTTTGACATAAGAAACATTAGTTATGGTAAAGGGTTGCCATTTAATTGTTTTACATTTCAGGGCTAACATATGGGGATTTGCATTTCTACGAGTAAATGGAATGTCTGTAACAATATAATAAGATTATTCACAAGGCTGTTATGTTGTCATATCAAAAAGAGAGTTGTAAAAACTATATATTAGCTGTGTTTATGCGGCAAGCTATCAAGTTTGGCTTATGTCATCCCCGCATAAATTTGACATAACCCAACGTATAGTGGTAAGTTTTTTTGAATTAAATTAAAAATTATCGTACTTAATTAAAACATGTGTCGATTTATTAAAAAAAATTAAATAGTATGGTGTAAAATTGATTTAAAAGTAAACATGATTATTTTAAATACGAACATTTATAAAAAAAGCATATGTTATTTATATGCAAATAAAAATTGAAATGTTATTTATTTATATATATTAATTTTAAAAATAGACTTTCTTGTATTTCACAATAATTGCTGTCTTTTTTGCAAAAACAAGATTGCATATGAGTGAAAATAGTAAAATTTTAATTAATTGTATATTACTTGAATAGTATATTACTTGATCTTTGCCTTGCATTCTGCTGGCTCTGATGGATTTTTTTCAATTTTTATTCTCTAAAGTCCAATTAAATACTATAAATTTTTATTATTTGTACAAAAAAAGAGCAATATATCGGAAAACGTAACATTAAATATTATCAACAATAATTTAACAATTTTGGATAAAAAATATTTCATTACTGATTTTAAAATTTCAATGTTCTTTATCGCATTATAAAAATATATATAAACATATTTAAATTTTGTTCAAAAGAATCTTAGTTTGATTTCTGTTTTCTATTAAATTTAATGCTGCTTCTGCTTAACTTAAATTTTTTTCTTAGTGAGCAGCACTGTTTTTTAAAATGCTGTTTCTAAAATCGCAGTATTACAGTTTTTATACAGTAGGTATTTAGAACACCAAAGTACGAAGGGAATTAAGTAAGATTTTTCAGATGTCAATAACTTTAGCTTTGGAGATGTTTCAATACAATTTTTTTGAAAAAGCACCATTTTTCTTTAAATCTCCGCCATTTGGTCAAAAATAAATATTCCAAAAAAATCTTAGGTACTTCCTTAGCTATATTTCTCTTAAAAATCTGATAAAATTATTTATGATTTTTAGATGAAAAATTAAAGATTTATGCTGGTTGTCGGTGACCATAGTGTATCAAAGTAACCCGACTAAATAAATAAAATTTATAAAATTTAGATGTAATGGTATTATGTATACTTTACCTCTTTATATTTTTAATGACAAAAATTGAGTACGGTTACTAAAGGGTGGTTAAATTTTAAGGGCCGATGTTTAAGTGAACCACACCTAAACGTCAAGTTTTTTTCTGCATTTCATTTGACATTTCTCAATTTCAGACTAACTCAATTTGAACCATGGAAAGATACACAATCAAGCAACGCGTTAAAGTTATTCAGGCTTATTATGAAAATGGGCGTTCAAATCAAAATGCACTTTGTGATTTTTTTGGCCAGCATAATCGACCAAATGTATCCACAATCGGGATAACTGTGCACATATTTCTGCAAATCCTGTCTGTAGGAAATGAAAAAACACCTGTGCATGCTCGCTAAGTTCGTTCTGCAGATAACATTGCTGTTGTTCGCGATAGTGTGGCAGAATAGCCGTCAACCTCGACTCACCGCCGGTGATCGCTATAGCGAGATCATAATGGAATTCTTGAAGCCAGAAATTGAGGATATGGATGTGCACGATATGTGGTTTCAACAGGACGGTGCCACTTGCCACACAGCTAACGAAACAATGGCTCTTTTGCGCGACAAATTCAATGGCCGTGTTATCTCACGTGGTTGCGATGTCAATTGGCCGACAAGATCATGTGATTTGACACCGTTGGACTTCTTTCTTTGGGGTTATTTGAAAGAAAAGGTGTACGTCGATAAGCCAGCAACAATTCAAGAGCCATAGTAAGAGATAATTCGGCACATTAACGGCATAGAACCTCAATTATGCCTCAGCGTCATGAAAAATTTGGACCATCGGATGGCGGTGTGCCGCCGAGGCCGCGGCGGCCATTTGGCCGATATTTTGTTCCACACAATAGTTTCCTAAATAATTTGTGTTTTATTCAAAATCAACATCGGTCCTTAAAATTTAACTACCCTTTATATCATACTGTGTCGCAGACCACTTTACTAAAAGTTCTGAAAAATTATGTGAAAAAGATGTTTGTTTCTACTTTCTGATATGTGTAAATTCTGTAAAAATAACATTAAGTTAGCACAATTCACTAATTAAAAATCCTGTTAAGTGGTATAATTTTTACTAGGACAATACAAAACAT
The DNA here is from genome assembly GCA_949748255.1 of Eustalomyia histrio. Lineage (NCBI taxonomy): Eukaryota > Metazoa > Arthropoda > Insecta > Diptera > Anthomyiidae > Eustalomyia > Eustalomyia histrio. Next base: position 19,017 of record OX456528.1, read on the forward strand.
AAAAAAGTTAGCACACCCTTGTGAGTAACCTAATTATGACATAAGACTCCACCCTTATTACCACTTATTGAATTCGTAACTATCAAGGGTAGTTGTTAAATATTTTACAAGCCATAATGTAACGCTTTTAAAGAAATCTAACACAGTTAAAAAAACTCATGATACACAGGAACTTCTACGTAGTATAAGTGTATAATAGCGGTATTTTTCAGAAATTAAAAATATAAAAATAAGAAGTATTAAACATTAAATTATCTGTGATTAAATAATTGGAATAAAATACAATAAAAAATTTAATTAATAAAATTTAAAGGAAAATGTCCTATTACCAAGACGGAAACCAAAAAGCTAAATGCTAACCATAAATTGTGTTAGTGGAAAAATCAATTTTTTTAAAATGATGAGTTAAAAAACAAGAACCTTTGAATGAAAATTTTGTAGAAGAATCACAGTTTATTAACACCCTTAATAGACATTTATAACTTAAAAACAAGTCTAACATATTCGACTTTAAAAATTATTAATTATTTTACAATTATCCTCCATATAATTCAAGAGTTCCATGAACAGAAATATCATGTAAGTTCATTTAGATACGTCTTTAATTAAACAAACCATTTTAAGAACCCTTATAATCTGCTGTTTTCTTGAATAAACATTAAAGTCCAATTTTCTCGATTTTGAGTTATTGATGCCAAATTGCTTAATTTGTAACGCTTTGGATCTAAAACTTTTTGAAAAATATGGATCATTCCGATTTTTTACCAAAAACAATGTATTTACTAAAATAGTAGCTTTCAGCAATAACTACGTACATACACCATGTTATGTCTACACACACTTTCAACGGTATTCATAAAAATTTCATGGATGGTAACCGAAACAAATGCGGTTATCGGTAAGGGTAACGCTACTTTCTGCTATTTTGGTAACGTTATTTTAAGGGTAACGATTTTTTCATTTATTTCGGTAACGGTATTTAGGCATACCGATTTTTTTAGTTAATTCGGTAACGGTATTTTAGGGGTAACGATTTTTTCAGTTATTTTGGTAACGGTATTTCAGCACTAACGGTATTTTCCATTATTTCGGTAACGGTATGTTAGCGATAACATTATTTAAGTTATTTCGGTAACGATATTTTAAGGGTAACATTATTTTTGTTATTGCGGTATTGGTATTTTAGTAATAACGCTAGTTTCAATGCACACCGATATATTTAACCCCATCATGATCAGACTTTTGGAAGATAGATATATGTATGTACAAAAAATATATTTTTGAATCTTGTTACTTCACAGCGGCCCCTTGCAGAAATATCTATAACTTGCACAAACATTTTTATATAATGAACCACATATGGTTTGAAATTAATTGGCAAAAAGTAAGTAGGTCCCAGTAAAAAAAAAATTAATCTGGCCCAATATTTAATCATTTCCAATTCTATATTCCTTAATATCTTCTTTGATCCGAAAAATGGCAGATCAAATTAGATCCAGAAATATATTTGAGGATTTAGATGGATCTGAATTGATCCGAAAAATGGCAGATTAAATTAGACCCAACAATATATTTATAAAGTAATATCCAAATTTATGCGAAAAAAGTCAGATCGAATTGTATCAGATTAGATCCAACAATATAATATACACGAAAACTACCACTTTTCCAATTGTGTTTCAGAAATAGTCAATTGTATTTCAGAAATTGTCAATTGTATTTCAGAATAGTCAATTGTATTTCAGAAATAGTCAATTGTATTTTAGAAATTGTCAATTATATATCAGAAATAGTCAATTGTATTTCAGAAATAGTCAATTGTATTTCAGAAATTCTCAATTGTGTTCCAGAAATTGTCAACTGTTTTACAGAAACTATCAATTGTCTTTCAGAAATTGTCAATTGTATTTCAGAAATTATCAATTGTCTTTCAGAAATAGTCGATTATATTTCAGAAATAGTCAATTGTATTCAGAAATAGTCAATTGTATTTCATAAATTGTCAATTGCGTTTCAGAAATAGTCAATTGTATTTCAGAAATAGTCAATTGCATTTCAGAAGTAGTCAATTCTATTTAAGGAATAGTCAATTGTATTTTAGAAATTGTCAGTTATATATCAGAAATAGCCAATTGTATTTCAGAAATAGTCAATTGTATTTCAGAAATTCTCAATTGTGTTCCAGAAATTGTCAACTGTTTTACAGAAATTATCAATTGTCTTTCAGAAATTGTCAATTGTATTTCAGAAATTATCAATTGTCTTTCAGAAATAGTCGATTGTATTTCAGAAATAGTCAATTGTATTTCAAATATATTCAATTGTATTTCAGAAATAGTCAATTGTATTTCAGAAATTATCAATTGTATTTCAGAAATATTCGATTGTATTTCAGAAATAGTCATTTGTATTTCTGAAATATTCAATTGTATTTCAGAAATTGTCAATTGCGTTTCAGAAATAGTCAATTGTATTTCTGAAATAGTCAATTGTATTTCAGAAATTGTCAATTGCGTTTCAGAAATAGTCAATTGTATTTCAGAAATAGTCAATTGCATTTCAGAAATAGTCAATTGTATTTAAGGAATAGTCAATTGTATTTCAGAAATTCTCAATTGTGTTTCAGAAATTGTCAATTGTATTACAGAAATTATCAATTTTCTTTCAGAAATTGTCAATTGTATTTCAGAAATGATCAATTGTCTTTCAGAAATAATCGATTGTATATTTTAGAAATAGTCAATTGTATTTCAGAAATAGTCAATTGTATTTCAAAAATATTCAATTGTGTTTCAGAAATAGTCATTTGTATTTCTGAAATAGCCAATTGTATTTCAGAAATTGTCAATTGCGTTTCAGAAATAGTTAATTGTATTTCAGAAATAGTCAGTTGTTTTTTAGAAATAGTCAATTGTCTTTCAGAAATAGTCGATTGTATATCAGAAATAGTCAATTGTATTTCAGAAATAGTCGATTGTATATCAGAAATAGTCAATTGTATTTCAGAAATAAAAAACAGTACACCCTACGATTTGGAGTTGTTATATATAATTTCGTTACTGTCTTTTATTTTAATAATTTGTGTATTTTCAAATGTTGAAACTAGAGAGTTGAAATTTGGTATGCAGGTTCCTTCTCCAGCTATGGCATGACTTTTGGAAAATCCAAAAGTATTTTCAAATGTTGAAACTAGAGAGTTGAAATTTGGTATGCAGGTCCTTCTCCAGCTATGGCATGACTTTTGGAAAATCCAAAGAGGGGCAAAAAAGCGGAAAATTCTCCAATATAAAAAATTTTTACTACTTATATCCTATCAAAAATTTCTAGTTCTTCTTATCCCGAAATGATTTATATTTAAAGGTTTTTTAAAAAATATTAATAAGGAAATAAAAACAAACTAAAAGCACAAAAAATTAATCTCACTGGCTGGGATTCGAAACCATTGACATGGGGCCACATATAATCATATGAAATTATATCTTTTACCATATTAAAAATACTGTAGATATGGGACTATATATAACAATATCTCAAATTTCTTTGCACATATTGCATCATATATAATTATATCTTATACCATATCAAAAAAATTTTCTTATATTATTATATAAAACTACATATAATTATATCTCTAACCATAATAAAAAATAAAATTCGAAAATTACTCACAAAAGAACAACGAAAATAATTTTATTGTTGTTTTTTGTGTAATTTTCATATAAAGGGTGGTTAAATTTTAAGGGCCGATGTTGAATGTGAACCACACCTAAACGTTAAGTTTTTTTCTGCATTTCATTTGAGATTTCACAATTTCAGACGAACTCAATTTGAACCATGGAAAGATACACAATCGTGCAACGCGTTAAAGTTATTCAGGCTTATTATGGAAATGAGCGTTCAATTCAAAATGCATTTCATGCACTTCCTGATTTTTTTTGGTCAGCATAATCGACCAAATGTGTCCACAATCGGGAGAATCGTGGGCAAATTTCAGCAAATCGGGTCTGCGAAAACACATGTGCATGCTCGCCAAATTCGTTCTGCGGAAAACATTGCTGTTGTTCGCGATAGTGTGTCATGAGGTCGGCCAATCATTTACCGTGAATTGCGTTCGCTATCGGGAGATGGTAACGATCTTATTGTGGCCAGAAAGTGAGGATATGACCCTGGTTTGTGGTTTCAACAGGACGGTGCCACTTGCCACACAGCTAACGAAACAATTGCTCTTTCGCGCGACAAATTCAATGGCCGTGTTATCTCACGTGGTGGCGATGTCAATTGGCCGACAAGATCATGTGATTTGAAACCGTTGGACTACTTTCTTTGGGGTTATTTGAAAGAAAAGCTGTACGTCGATAAGCCAGCAATAATTCAAGAGCTAAAGGATCAGATGATTCGGCACATTGACGGCATAGAACCTCAATTATGCCATAGCGTCATCGAAAATTTGGACCATCGGATGGAGGTCGCGGCGGCCATTTGGCCGATATTTTGTTCCATACATAATTGAACCATACCGTATTATCATAATAAAAAGAAATGACAATAATTTCCTAAATAATTTGTATTTTATTCAAAATCAACATCGGCCCTTAAAATTTAACCACCCTTTATAATGGCAAATTTTATTGCATTTGAAGACACCTGGTATACAAGATCATAACGTGTGTAGACAAAACTTGTGTAAACATTACTTAATAAAAAAATGTTTCGGTATTTTAAGGGTAAAGTTATTTTCTTTTATTTCGGTAACGGATAAAGATTTTTTCAGTTATTTCGGTAACGGTATTTCAGGGATAACGATTTTTTCAATTATTTCGGTATTTTAGCGATAACGGTATTTTCTACGATTTTTCAGTTATTTCGGTAACGGTATTTTAGGGGTAACGATAGTGAGTTGAAAGGGTATTGAATCGATTACGGTATTTTAGGGGTATTGCCTACCAACCCTGAACATTTTTGAATAACATTTCAAATCAATTTTGAGAAAAATTTGCTAAAATTGTATTTATAAACGAATTTTAGCTTAACCTTAACCTTCTGTAAATAAACGAATTTTAAAATTGGTTCGACCCTATTTTAAAATGACATTTTTGCTTTGTGTTTATTTTCATTTTAAACATTTTTGCGAAAAATTGTCATTTAATCAAAATAAGTTTTTTGTTTAATAAATAATGGACACTCTATATTTGATCAAAAGAATTGGTAAGAACCATTTTTATTTGAAAAATTTTATATTTTTAATTGTATTTTAATTATAGTAGGAACTATTGCCCAAATTTAAAACAATCGTCAGACGAAAATTTAAAGAATTTAAGCAGAAATAAGAATATTTTTTGATATTATTTATTGAAAGTAAACTAGTGGTGTGTTGTTTAATCAAAACAAAGAAAATAAAACCGGTTATTTGAATACTTTTTTTCTACAATAAAATCATTATCTATGTAACACTTTTACTGCGCATTTTGTTTTGACTCTTTTTCTTTTTTTTAATTTATAAACAAGTTTTCATAAATTTTGTATTTTATAAAAACAACATTTTTCTGAAAAACGACTATAAAAATGCATTGAAACGAATACCGTATGGTTTAGTAATTATTGATTTGCATCATTACGATTAATGTGTGAAACAAAAAAATATAGTTTTTATATCATTTATATCATTAAATCGTTTATTACTTAAAATACTGATTATGAATGAGAATTTTTAATAAACCCTTTTTAGGCTTAAAATGTTTTTAACTACTTTGTATTTAAAACTTGAATTAAGATTTTTTTATGAATACCGCTGTTTAAGTTTACCTAGTTGTTAACTTGTTATTTTGCATACATTTTATTTATTAATTCATCTTTAGGTTTTCGTGCTTCTGAGATTTTTGTCTCAAAATTTTACATAAAGCTTTTAATACTTACCATATATCTACATGACTGATAAAATAAAGCATACCGTGCCGGTAATTTCAAATATGGCACTATTTCAACTGTCATGAAAAGTTTGATTTTGTGACTTACGCATTTCTTCCAGAAACCACATAAATAATCGAAACAGAGCAAGGAATAAACCGTTTATATTTAAATAATTACAACAAACTTAATAACAGCTGAAAATTATGTGCTATTGCCTAAATTCAAAATTCAACTTTAGGTTTGTTTTTTCGAATTTTATATCTATATCTATAACTACTTGTAAAAAAACGACTATCCCTACTTTCCTGACTTTTCTTTATTTTTTGTAAACATATACAATTTGAACATTTGCGGCCGCCTTTGTACGAAAGCTGTTTTCGTATATGGTCTGCGCGGGAACGCGAAATAGAGCAATTACATTATTTGTCCTGCTCTACCTTAACTTACAAACACATAATTCATTTGTTAGCTTTTGTAGTTTTTAATATTTTATCAAATTAAAAACACAAAAATTTCAAATATTTTCATGACAAATATGTTTGTTTACATTTACCTTAACTTACAAACACATAATTCATTTGTTAGCTTTTGTAGTTTTTAATATTTTATCAAATTAAAAACACAAAAATTTCAAATATTTTCATGACAAATATGTTTGTTTACATTTAAAAGAGAAAAGCAAAAAATTTCCAAGACTAGGCAGCATTTTTATACATTCTTAATTTTTAAGTAGCTATATTTATAACTACTTAGGAAGTCTATATTTACTTAAATTTGTATGGAATATTTATATAAAGTTCGAAAAAATACAAACATTTTGCTTGAAAAGCTTACGACTACATCAGTAGCGTACCTAGGATTTTGTCTCGGGGGGGGGGGGGGGGGGCAAAATATATTTTCTGAATTTTTTTTAAAGCTGAAAATTTCTAAACCTAAATTTTTTGACCTTTTTGAAGCATTTAAAACAAAATTTGCAACTCTAAAGAATTATTTATTAAATTGTGCAGCCCATAAATAATTTTTATTTAAAACGTATTTATTACATTGACTGAGATCTAATGTACATACAAAAAAATAATATTAAACAACGCTTATAGAATATTGTTGTAAATACAATTAAAATTTTTTTCAAAGGGAATCAACAATGGAGTTAGTAAATACAAAAAACTTTTTGTTTTTTTTTATAACTTCAATTTTTAATTTTAAAGAATTTGTTTCTTTGAAAATAAATATTTATGTTACAAAAAAATAAAAAAATCTTTTTGGATTTACAAATTCCATTGTTGGTGCTTTTTAAAAACTTTTTTATTTGTATTTACAAAAATATTCTATGAAAGTTGTTTAATATTACAAACAGAATTTTTTTGTGTGTACGTTTAATATTAAGTACATTTTGATTGTTTTTGTATTGTAAAGCGCCTCTTTTACGCTTTTATATCTATTATGCTACAAAATTCTTTTGACGAAACGTCAAAGACTTGGTATATTATAAATTCTTTACCACATTATCGTGACTGGAAAATCTATTCAGGCGAAAATTTTTACCAAAAATCGCGCTATTTTTGATAAAAAATTTTAATTTTGTTTTTGATATATTAATAGTTGTAAAAGTTGGCGCCGCAGGGGAAAATTTTGTTTTTCATACATTAAAACAAATATAATTCTTAACAGGTTTCAAAATTGCCAAGCTCTAAGACACAATGTCATAGAAAACTATTAGCTCTAAAATTTTATAAGATCGTCGGATGCTGCAAAAACGGCATATCGGAAATTGATGGCTCTTCCATTTTTACCAACAAATTTAATAAGAACTGGCTGGGAGAACACACTCATGGACAAAGAGAAGAAATTTACTTACTTTTTGAACTATTTTGTAAGGTAGTGGTTGCACATCACTTAAATATTTGATTTATATAAAATGGTTTTTATTCTGATTCTTTAAAATATTTTAATTAAGGTTGGTCCAAGTAACTTTAATGTTTATAGGAGTACATTCGGATGTTATTGATTCCATGCAATATAAATGCTGTGCATAAGCAACATTTCTTTGCATTTTTTGGGGTTATTTTTTATTTCATCATATATGGGGTCATTTTTTATTTCTTCATCATATTTTTATTGTTAATTTTCATTATCAAATTGTGCCCCAAAAAATGGGGCTTAATCACATTTTAAGAATGGGGTTATATTTCTTGGGGCCATTTTTCACAACGCCACCGTGAACTAATTGAGTTTGGTATTTTTTAATTTTAATTAATCTTTTTAAGTATCGAATGCGAATTTTTAAATTTAATTTGTAATTTTTTTATTTAAATTGTATTCTTTTATTTCGGATTTTTTTTTTTAATTTCAATTGACATATTTAGGCAATTTCGTCCACTTTTTTTAAAAAAGCTTTATTTTTATATCTTAACTACTTGTTTTCATATATCGACTTCAACGGAACAAGAAATATATCATCTACACGATCTATAGCTCTACATTTACTAACAAACACATAATTTATTTGTTAGCTATTGTTGTTTTTAATATTTTATCAAACTACAAATAGAAAAATTTGTAATATTTTTATGGCAAATATTTTTGTTTATATTTAAGAGATAAAAGCCAAGAATTACCAAGACTTGGCAGCATATTTTTTAAATTACAACTTTTTAACTACTTTAAAATTCTATATATACATTAGTTAATTAAATATTTTCAATTTTAAATGCATATGTTTTGATATAAAAATAAACTCATAATTCTTAAATTTGGGAGATTCCAGTTAATTCCACATTATTTGAGTCTCAGATTTATAATTAAAAAAATTAATACAATTTGTTTTAAAAGAAAATATACAAATTAAATAATTCCACTTAGGACCTGTGCGAGGAAGCTAAATAAATTATAAACTAAATACAAATTGACAAAAGATTTTGAAATTTCTTTGAACAATTTTTAAAATTTCAGAGAAATTTAGTTACCTGAATTTAGTTTAGATTTTAAACGCGTTAAATTAAATAAACAAGGCAATTGACCGGTTTTTTAAAACTTACGTGTATTTTTGGTTGTTTTTACCCAAATAATATTACGAGTTTGGAATTTATTAATAATATACACTTAATAACTTACTTAATAAATAACTGAAAATATCATTTATAAGAAATGATATTTCATTTTAAAACTCGTCTACTTAATTTTCATTTAAATTAAATGCCTTTTGTTATTTATTTTTAAATGTTGACACATCCGTAAGAAACAAATGATATTATCAGTTAAAATAAATGTCAAAATGTTTCCTACCAATTCTTAAAAAATAATGGCCCGTAATCATAGTCCTGCACTAAAGTCGGCTTTTTTTAAAAACAACTTTAAATTAAAAACTTGTTATTATCTATTTTGCTATTATAGTCAGAATTAAAGCCAGTTTTAAGTTGAACCGACTCTAAATGGGTATCACATCAAATGTACCAAATGCCCGCATTCATTTTGTACTAAAAAAGAAGCAGGTGGCAACATTGATGAGCTGATTTTATATTTGCCGTAAAAAAATGAAAAGTGCGTAAATAAAATATTTGCAATTGCAAAATATAAAAAGGAAAAAACTTTATAAAAAAGGATTGAAAAGTGTATTTTTATTAATAAAAATTTATTAACTTAATAAATGTTATGCAAAATATCGTATTTATTGATACAATTTTCCTTTTAATAATTTGCATTTTAAACATTTTTTTTTTCACAAAAATTTTCTTGGCGGAAAACAGCTGTTGTGTGTTGTTAAATTGGATAGAGTCAATTTCAGCTAGTTTTAATTTAAAAGCAGACTTCAGCGATTAAAGTATACTTTTACTTGTCTATAGTATGCCTAAAGTATACTTTTGAGAAAAGTCGAATTTAGAACTCTTAAAGTATACTTTATTTTAACTATGATTATGCGCCAATGTTTTTTTTCATTTATTTGAAATTGTTTCGTTTTTTGTATTTTTTTAATATACTCGTACAATACAAAATGTATGTATGCATATGTAGCTATATGTCCTTTTTGTGTGAATGTGTTTGTGTATGTGTGTGTTTATGAAGCTCTTGTAATTTGTATTGAAAAATTTTGTATATATACAACCAATTAAAATAAAAAAAAACAAATTGAAATTTTTTGAAAATTTTTTTGAAAAGACAGCAAACAAATTTTAAATTTGTAATAACTGTTACGGACACAAATAAACCACAAGTTTCCGTTTTGTAGGTAAATTTTTATTAAATTTCAAACAAATGAAAAAAATAAATGAAACTGAAAAAAATGGCAAATGATAGTAAATTATTTCGTATAAATGCATAAAAAAGTCAATATAGATATTTCTTTAAAAAATAATGTATAAAATGTATATAAATGTAAAATAATGTAAAAAAAAATATGTTCCTTTATTTTTAATTGGAACGGAAAACTTTTTTATTTAACTACAAACAGTTAACTACATAATATTCTAAGTGTATAGAGATTTCATCGAAAGAAGCGGCCAAATAAAATTTTTTACATATTACAAAGTTCGGTAGCTGCGAGGAATACAATTAAATAATAAGATTTTTTGCTTTATATTTTGTTCTGGATTCTTGCCTATTTTTGGCAAATTGGAAAAATGATTTTGTACTTTTGATCTACTCATTCTCGGCCAACCAAATAGAAATTCCAGCATCTAAAGTGAATGAATGTGTCAATGAAAACAATATATGAAATAATTTATTTCTTATGGCTGCGTACACTCTTTTTCTCCTCTGCCAGCAGTTTTTGGTGAAGTTCGGAGTCTGCCCTGGAAAATGCACTAATCATACAAAACAAGGGGACTTAGTAATTTTACAAAGAATAGAAAGTCACGCGTTAAAATAACGGGAAGTTTTATGCAAAAACTTTAACAAAACTATAAAAAGCATAAGAATTTTCCTTAAAATGAAAGATCACTCTGTGAAATAAAAATATGTAACGGTTTCTTGACAGCAAAATTCATCAGCCACCCTGTACTTCATGAATGTCAAAAGATACTGACACTTGTTCTAAAATTTATCGTAATTTGATTTTATTTATCTCAACAACCGCAATTATTTGCTTATATCGCTTAATAAACCGATAAATAAAAAAATTTTAATATTTTTGTCAAAGTAAGTTTTCAATATCAAATTTTGTAATTTTGTTTGGTAGTCAATTTACTAAAGGGGTGAATTCGGCAACAGATAAAAATCTACGCGAGCGCTTGTATTGCTCACTAAAACAAGAAAAAAGAAATATGTGTACACTAGCATGACGTGTTTTTTGGTGTTGATAGGTTGTTCAGTCAAAGTTACAGTATGAGCCATACTTCCCCAATACACCACTATACATCACATACTTTATGTTACTTTAGGTTTGTTTTTCGAATTACATATAAATATTCCATATTTAAGTAGATAAGCGCCCCGGTAGGCTAGTTGGTAGCGTGCTAGGGGTTGTGGGCTCAATTCCCATCAGAGGCTCTGGTCTATTTTCGCTACAACGAGCCGATAGACTTTGTAGCTAGTGCTCGGCTAGGGTATTAGGATATAATTTGTAATTGTATGATTAATATAAATAATAAAAAAAAATGTTAAAATGTATAAAAATGCTGCCAATTCTTAGAAATTATTTCTTTTTCTCATTCAAATGTAAACAAAAATATTTGTCATAAAAATATATAAAATATCCGTATTTTTAATTTGATAAAATATTCAAAACAGCAAAAACTAACAAACTAATTATATGCTTATAAATAAAGGTAGAGCAGGGCAAACAATATAATTTTGTAATTTTGTTTGGTATTCAATTTACTAAAGGGGTGAATTCGGCAACAGATAAAAATCTACGCGAGCGCTTGTATTGCTCACTAAAACAAGAAAAAAGAAATATGTGTACACTAGCATGACGTGTTTTTTGGTGTTGATAGGTTGTTCAGTCAAAGTTACAGTATGAGCCATACTTCCCCAATACACCACTATACATCACATACTTTATGTTACTTTAGGTTTGTTTTTCGAATTACATATAAATATTCCATATTTAAGTAGATAAGCGCCCCGGTAGGCTAGTTGGTAGCGTGCTAGGGGTTGTGGGCTCAATTCCCATCAGAGGCTCTGGTCTATTTTCGCTACAACGAGCCGATAGACTTTGTAGCTAGTGCTCGGCTAGGGTATTAGGATATAATTTGTAATTGTATGATTAATATAAATAATAAAAAAAAATGTTAAAATGTATAAAAATGCTGCCAATTCTTAGAAATTATTTCTTTTTCTCATTCAAATGTAAACAAAAATATTTGTCATAAAAATATATAAAATATCCGTATTTTTAATTTGATAAAATATTCAAAACAGCAAAAACTAACAAACTAATTATATGCTTATAAATAAAGGTAGAGCAGGGCAAACAATATAATTGCTCTATTTACCAGACAGTCAAAAAGGATAGACGTGTTATTTATTCGGTCCGTGAATTTATTAAAATATCGGCTTATTAGTGTTTAAAAAAATATATAAAAAAACAACAGCGCTTGGACGCTGAAAAAATAATATATTTATTACAAAAAACAAATAAACCGTGTTCAATTTAAATAAAAAAAACCATTTATAAAAAACCCTTAACAAACAGGGATTTTTCTTGTTTGTTTTGTTTATTTTTTTTCCTTTCTTTCTTATAAAGAAAAGAGCATATGAGCTCTATAATTCAAGAGGAGAGAAGGCTCAGTGCAAATGGCAGAAATGCCTACGTTTTTCTAAAGGGAGATAACATCAATGTTAATAAAAACATTAGTGATCCCAATTACAACAAAAATTATTTAACCGCAAAAACAATTGAGAGATCCCGTTCATGTTCTCCTTTACTCTCATGTGAAAAAAATTAAAACCAATAACACAAAGGAACATGAAAATATAAAAGTACCAACAAATACAGTGCCTAGTTTAACATCAACACACAAAACGCTGTCTGCTTTGACTTCACCAAAACCTACAGCTACAATATCAACAAATAGTGAGACTATTAAAACACCAACAACATCTTCTGCTACGTTAAACAGTGATATAAATATTATGGCTCAACCTAATAACTTAAAACAGCCCCAAAGTATGCTTCACTTTCCGTCAGTAAGTAGTTTAACTATTAACCCCTCAACTGGCGCAACACCCAATGTTGACCTGCCAGTCATCATTACCGCCAAACCATTGGTACAGACTGGATTAGACAGGTATGTTAAAATAGTTAAGAGAAAAAGAAGCCCAAAATCGGCTAAAACAGCTCCCTATCCTAAGCCGTTTGCCATACTGGAAAGCGAAGAAAATGATGCCCCGGTGATACCTAAACCACAAAGACCTCCCCCTCAAAAAATTCAAATGAATTTGTAAAAACCCTAGTCAGCCTTATTGGGGAAAACTCTTTTTATATTGTGCCAATAAAAAATGGCAAAATTGTTGAAACTAAGATTCAAGTTCAATGTGAATCCAATTTCAGAAAATTAGTATCATTTCTTGAATCCAGAAAAAAACATGTTTATACTTACCAGTTGAAGAGCAGCAAAGGTCTTCAGATAGTGATTAAGGGTATTGAATCATACAATGACCCACTTGAAGTAAAGAAGGCACTCGAAATCAACGGCTTTAAAGTTAAGTCCGTTGTTAATATTAGAAACCGGGATAAGCTCCCCCAACCCCTTTTCCTGGCGATATCAAGTTGAAGAAAAATAAAACACACCCTATTTATCAACTTAGGTACTTGCTACACTATAGAGTTACAGTTGAAGCACCACATAAGCGACGAGGACCTGCTCAGTGTACGAACTGCCAGGAGTATGGTCACACTAGGTCTTATTGTAGACTACATGCAGTTTGCGTAGTTTGCGGTGAGCTGCATAGCACAGCTGACTGCACCAAACCAAAGACAGTAAATAAAATAAATAAAAGAAATGTAGCAATTGCGGTAACCCCCATACTGCTAATTACAGAGGTTGTGAGGTATATTTAAAATTAAAAAACTCAAATTTGAACAGAACCCGAAACCCCCGAATGAAATCACAGTTAGAACCGGAATTTTATATTCCACAATACCCACAAATTATCACCAACAGTGCTTCATACTCTGAAGTTCTAAGAGGACAACCACAGCCCCCAAAAACTCCACAAGCCGCACAAGTTAATCCAAATGCTCCACTTTCTCAATCTGAACCCCAGATACAAAATTTCAGCAGACTTGAAGCATCCATTGAATCCCTGGTTCAAACTGTTACTAACTTTACAAACTCAATGAGTAATATGATGCAAGAGATGATGAGAAATCAGTCTATTTTGATGCAAGCTTTGTTAACTAAACCATGAACAGTTTGAAAATATGTTACTGGAATGCTAACGGCATATGCCAACATAAAGAAGAGCTCGAGTATTTTCTCATAAATCAGCAAATTGACGTAATGCTTATTTCTGAGACCCATTTAACCCTGAGAAGTTCATTTTCAATTCGCGGGTACACAATGTATGATACTAAGGACCCAAGAGGCAGGTTATGTGGAGGATCGGCTATTCTCATTAAATCTAGATTAAAACATTTTCTTATGTGTGATCTTTGAGAAAATTATCTTCAGGCCACTACTATATGTTTTGAAGAATTCGATAAGGACTTAGTGATTTCGTCAATTTATTCTCCCCCCAGATTCTCCATAACGGAGGATCAGTACACAGGCTTTTTCGAATCATTAGGACCGCGTTTTCTGGCAGCTGGAGACTATAATGCCAAGCATACATCCTGGGGGTCACGGCTTGTTACCCCTGGTATGGATGTGATCTCTAGTGGAGAACCCACGTACTGGCCAACGGATCGTCGAAAAATACCCGATCTGATAGACTTTGGAATAACAATGTCTATTGCGAGAGAATTGGTCCATGTAGAACCATTATTGGATCTCTCATCTGATCACACACCTACAGTTGTTACTATTTTAAACCCCCGAGGAATTGTACCCCCCTCTGGTGACTTAGCACTGACAGGCAAAACAACAGATTGCTTGAAGTATAAAAAATTTATCTGTACACATTGCTCGGAAAACATACCGCTAAGAACACCGGAAGATATCGACCTCTCGATTCAAAATTTTGAACTAAATCTCAAACTTGCTGCTCAACTTGCTACCAAACCCCCCCGACACAACAGACAAAATATTATTTTGTCTGCCGATGTCGAACGACTCTTAAATGAAAAAAGAAGAGCTCGAAGAGAGTGGCAACAGCACAGATCTCCTCAACTTAAGGAACGGTTGAAAGAATGCACTAAAAAATTAAGAAAGCTACTTGAACATAAGAGAACTGCTTCATTAAACAGATATCTTGAAAATTTAGATCCAACATCAAGAACTGATTACGCATTATGGCGTGCAACGAAAAATTTAAAAAGACCTGTCTTATGTAAGCCTCCTTTGAGAAAATCAGAAGGAGGTTGGGCTAGAAATGATACTGAAAAAGGAGATCTGTTTGTAGAACATTTAAGAAAAGTATTCACGCCAAATATAACAAGTTCTGTAACAGAGTTGCCACCGATTTTACCCCAGCACCGAGCAGCTACCCGATTAACGTTTGAGATGAGAGAGGTCGAAAAGGCTATTTTTAAACTAAACCCCAAAAAAGTTCCTGGTATCGATGGAATCGGTAACAGGATGCTCTTGGAGTTACCCCGTATAGCATTAAAGATAATTCTCTTTATTTTTAATGCTATTATACGCCTTGAATACTATCCCCCAGAATGGAAAGTTTCACTCGTTAAAATGATACCCAAGCCAGGCAAAGATCACGCAAAAGTGGAATCGTATAGGCCTATAAGCCTATTATCTAATTTGTCAAAGCTGTTCGAGAAAATCCTAATGGAAAAGATAACTGTTTATGTGGAACAAAACAACTGTATTCCATCACACCAATTTGGCTTCAGGAGAAAACACAGCACCATTGAGCAATCCCACAGGCTAGTTACTGTTGTCAGAAAAACGTTCGAGGAGAAAAAATACCGCTCTGCCCTTTTTATCGATGTTTCACAGGCTTTCGATAAGGTTTGGCATGAAGGTCCACTGTTTAAAACAAAACTTTTGTTACCAACAAATACTCACAAGCTACTCAAAAGCTATATAACAAATCGAAAATTCACTCTTGCTGAAAAAAGTTTTGTCAGCTCTCCTCAAGATATACAAGCCGGAGTTCCACAAGGTAGCATTTTGGGTCCTCTGTTATATATCATTTATACTTCAGACATGCCATTAGATATTAATACCCACACATCGACTTTCGCTGACGATACTGCAATCTTAAGCGTCCACGATGACTCAAAAATAGCGTCTGGAATGTTACAGACTCACATTTCACAATTGGAAGCTTGGTTGGATAAGTGGAAATTACTTTCACACTAAGAAAAGAGACGTGTCCACCCATTAAAATTAATAATCTGAATATACCCCAACACACATGTGTGAAATATCTCGCTATTCACCTTGACCGTCGACTCACGAGTAAAAATCATATAGATGCGAAAATAACTCAGATGAGGCTAAAAACTGCTCAACTCGCTTGGCTTACTGGCAAAAACTCTAAACTAGGCCTGGACTGCAAATTACTCATTTACAATTCGATCATGAAACCCATATGGTGCTACGGAATTCAACTCTGGGGTACTGTCTCTGCGTCCAATATAGGGAAAATTCAGATAATGCAAAATAAATTCTTGAGGACGATCACGAACGCACCCTGGTATGTTAGGAATTACAACTTACATAAAGACCTGAATGTACCCCTGGTCAAAGATGAAATTATTGGACACTGTCAACGCTATTTAACAAAACTGGAAACACACCCCAACATACCAGCATACGTCTTAGGAGGAGGGACACTGCGGATCTGGTCCGCTAATAATAAGGGGAAATAATGGTCCCAATTGAACCACATAACATCAGTCTGGCACTGGCTGGACTTAACAATTAATATTTAGTTTTAAGGTTTGAATAATTATTGTTAGTTCACAGTTTTTAAAAGTGAAGATTCAATAAATAATATGAAATATGAAAAAAAATAAATAAATTAAATGGAAAAAATTGTAAGGATCAGCGCTAGAGGGAGTGCACACTTTCGACCCGAGCGACCAGGTCATGTTCAGCCTCCTTCTGAACCATCCAACACAAATAAAACATGGTTATGAACAGGCATTTATATCACACACTAAGGAAAATGACTATGAGAAATTACATTTTTCAGTTATTGTATGATTACCTGTACAAATGAGCTTTATCCATCTATTTATAGAAATACCCTTTGGCAATCATCTTCGATTTTCGAAGCACAAATTGACAGGGTTGCCATTCCAAATGTCAATGTTTTCAATTCTGGGAACCAATTGGGAATCTGGCATACTATAATTTTTTCTTTCACATTGTTCATTATATTAGTTTATAAATTACATCGTGCCCTATGTTTTTGTATGTAAATTTTTGAATATTATTTAATCTATCTGTTTTAATTATATATTTTTAATTTTATCAGGCTCAAGATCCTAATTTTTTAATGATACTAACGAATAGTAAACACTAATTTTTTTATTAAATGGAAAAAACTGTAAGGATCAGCGCTAGAGGGAGTGCACACTTTCGACCCGAGAGACCTGGCCATCTTGGGTGGTTCAGAAGGAGGCTGAAGATGACCTGGTCGCTCGGGTCGAATGAGTGCACTACCTCTAGCGCTGATCCTTACAATTTTTTCCATTTAATAAAAAAAAATTAGTGTTTACTATTCGTTAGTATCATTAAAAAATTATGATCATGAGCTTGATAAAATTAAAAAATATAATTAAAATAGATAGATCAAATAATATTAAAAAAAAATACATACAGAAACATAGACCACGATGTAATTTATAAATTAATATAATAAACAACACTTAAATATGTTGTGAAAGAAAGAATATTAGTATGCCAGATTCGCAATTGGTTCCCAGAATCGGAAACATTGACATTTGGAATGGCAACCCTGAATTTGTGCTTCGAAAATCGAAGATGGTTGCCAAAGGATATTTCTATAAATAGATGGAAAAAGCTCATTTGTACGGGTAATCATTCACTAACTGAAAAATGTAATTTCACATAGTCATTTTCCTTAAAGTGTGTGATATAAATGCCTGTTCATAGCCATGAGTTATTTGTGTTGGGTGGTTCAGAAGGAGGCTGAAGATGACCTGGTCGCTCGGGTCGAAAGTGTGTACTCCCTCTAGCGCTGATCTTTACAATTTTTTCCATTTAATAAAAAAATTAGTGTTTACTTTCGTTAGTATCATTAAAAAAATTATGATCTTGAGCCTGATAAAACTAAAAATATATAAGTTAAAATGTTTTGTTAATAAGAAATTTTTATATTGTTCAAATAAATTTTCATTTAGTTTTATATTTAATATATTTTTTAAGTTTTCTGTTTTTAAATTTGTTCTTTGTGGTGGCAAAATGAATTTCAAGGCTGAAAAGGCCCTTTCATTTGAAGAATTTTATTTAGAAAATCGTTCCTTTTTTATAGAACTTGTTCGAGCATATCTTCATCATCTTCGGAAGAACAAGATATTGATTTTCTCATAAAATTCCGTTCTTCTCTTTCCATTTGCAAATTTTTGAAAATTTTAATTGTTTTTAAAGTATTTTTTAGCATTTTCAACATCTTCGGGACTTAGCACTAACTTAAATCTTTTATCTAGATATTTAAATATAATTCTTGTAAAAACGTTTTTGTTTTGTCATCTTTTCTTAGCTCTAATTTAAAACTAAGCCCGATTCTATAAAAATCGCCTAAAGTCATCTGTTCTTCTTGTAATTTCAGCGTTAATTTTTTAACAGGTGCAAAAGCTTCTACGAATTTTTCACAAATATTTCAAATATTATCATTCATAGTTAATGCAGCATCCAATAGTTCTGAACAAAAACTTCTGTATTCCAATAAGGTTAAGACAATGTCATAACTGGAATTCCATCTAGCTTGACAGTCTCGTACAGTTTTTTTCAAGTTTAGCTTTTTAGCTAAAGAATAAATTTTTGGTGTTCGAAATTTTTTGCAAATAGCTCTGCATTGATAAAGTATTTGCTTAAAAGAAGTACTAGATATATATCGAGCAATGCAAACTGGAATGCAAGAAATGTAATGTTTTTTATGATTTTTCTATCAAACGTTTCTCACGTCATGAACAGCAAGACAATTTTTTTACATTTTGGAAGCCGAACCTTGTTAAATTTTTGGGTTCAGCGGGTCGGGTTCAAAGTTTTTATAAACAGTGAACCTGAACCCATTTGAGTTCGGTTTCAGTCCCTGGAATATATAGTTACATAATTTTGTTTATTATTTTAAAAATGTATATTGGTTTAAAGTGAGCTTAAGATACGTTTTTATAAAAATTAATTATAATTATTTATTTATACGAATGTTTCGTCACCACAATGGGTGGCTTCTTCAAAGAAATTAGCTCATTATAAACTAATATTCAAATCAAGAAGATCGATGCATCATGAATACGGCTTCTACTGTACGTTTACGGTCCGAAAATACGTATCCGTCAAAGCTTGTATTCGAAAACAATACGTTTTTACTCCGTTTTGGTGTATCCGTTTCTGTACCGTCAAATACGGACCACTGTTTTTCATCAGCTTTTTTTTCCGTTGCTTTTGGATATTCTTAGTAATAAAAAACATACTTAAATATCCCTCAGGTAAATCTTTATGAAACTGAAAACAAGTTTTACGATGATGTGTGCAAAATTATGTTGATTTGCAAATAAAAATATTGCCCGCAGCTTAAAATAATTTTGTGAAAAAATTTGCATTGTTTGCTTCATCATATCGTAAGTACCACAATTTAAACCAAAATTAAATATTTGTTTTATTTTTTGCATGATTTTTAATGGGCCACAATCGCAGAGATTGATGGATGGTAATTGTGCTGGAGATAAATATGGTAATTGTTTGGTATTTGTTGGATTTAGATTATTTAGTTTTGTTATTTTAATTTAAATATATTTGTTAATAAATTTAAAGAAAAACAAGTAAGAGCGGCTAAATTCGGCTATGCCGAATCTTATATACCCCTTACCATGGTTGGAAAAAAACTGAAGTTTATATATGGACATATATGAAATGGACATATTTATATACGGACGCCTTTAAAAGGAATTTAACCATTTAGTTTGGTGATAAAACTTGGACTCGGGAAGATTTATGGTTCCAGAAAATAGGCATGAAAAAAAATTTATGTTTTGGGCATAACTTTTTTTGTATCTGAACCGATATTTCCGAGTTTTTCAGCAAATATGTTATACTAAAGATTTTCGATCTTTTGCTATATAAGACGTATCCATAGGTCATATTACAGCTCTAGAATAGTGTTTGTTGTTTGTGTATAAAAAGTGAAGAGGTGAAAGAAAAGAATTTCAACAAATCGTTAAAAGAAATCACTAGAACTGCATGTGTTTTATTTCTACAAAAACGTTTGATTTAGCTGGCAAATTTGCATTTGGGATTTTATTTCGCTTTTTTATTAAAAAATATTTTTAATTTCTTTAGCTTAATTTTAAAAATTTGAAGGAAAATAGTTAATAATTTTTTTTATAAATTATTAAAAGTTATGACCTAAAATAGTTGCACTCGAAAGGAAATTATGTATAAAATTTTCTTAATATATGAGAAATAAAATGGTTTAAAAATCTTTTTATAAATTCTTTTAAATCGGATCAAAAATAGAAATAAAACCGTTTGTATTTTGTTTGTATCAGAGGGTTTTTTTTTTAAATTTTGATGTTTTTAGCCTATTTATGGATTATTTAATTATTAATTTAAATTAATTATTAAATGTTAAAAAAAAAATCTTAAGAAAATAAAAAAAAATGTACAAAAAAAAGTGAATTGACCGGGATTCGAACCCGCGACCCTTCCACCTGTGGTGAAGGGTATAAAAACGTTTGTATTTTGTTTGTATCAGAGGGTTTTTATAAAAATTTTGATGTTTTTAGCCTATTTATGGATTATTTAATTATAAATATAAAATTTTATATAAATTAATTATTAAATGTTAAAAAACACCAAAAATAAACAAAAAAAAAAAAGTCTTAAGAAAATAATAAAAAAAATGTACAAAAAAAAGTGAATTGACCGGGATTCGAACCCGCGGCCTTAGAGAAAAGAAGTATTTGTGATATAGCGTCTAGACAACTGAGCTATTGAAGCTCACACGAAATCATCGTCAATAGAGGTACATATATAAAAGTCTTCGTTCATTAGAGATTTCTTTAGTTTTTATTTAAATGACAAATCTTTGTATGTGTATTGTTTGTGTATAAAAGGTGGAGATGAAAGAAAAGAATTTTAACACATGGATGTGTTATGCGTAAAATTCTACATACATATTAAACACAGGTATTTTACCGAAAAAATTAGGGGTAGTCCTGGTTTTTTGCTAATATCTCAGCCATTTATTAACCAATCTGTCTGATTTTTAATATCAAACAGAAATGGATCACATGTAACAGAAATAAAAAACAATCAAGTCCTCGTCATGTCTGGGTTCTTCGGAAAACCCATTTCAACACACAGACCGACAGACGGACATCGTTAAATCAACTTCGCTCTTCATAAGGTCCCAGAATATATATACTTTATAGGGTCTAAGATCAATATTGTAGAAATTACAAACGGAATGACAAACTTATATATACCCTTCCACCTGTGGTGAAGGGTATAAAAAAAATAAAAATTTGCTACTAACAATTAAAATAATATGAATTTACACAAATCCGTTTTGCGGGCCGAATACGGATCCGTTAACGATCCGTCACTGACTGACTTTTAACGGACAACTCCGTTTTTCATCCGATATATCCGGTCCGTCTTTGACGGACTTTTAACGGACAACTCCGTTTTTCATCCGGTCCGTAAACGGTCCGTCATTGACGGTTTTTAAACGGATTCAAATCAGTTTCGATGTTCTTTAAAATCCGTTTTCTGGCCCGTTTACGGATAAAGAAAACGGTACGTAAACGGTACGTATTGTTTGTTGGGATTATTTTAGAGGCTCTAGCTTGTTAAAAACTATAGGTTCTGAAGAGATCTTTTACCGGATCGAAATACATGTATCAACTTAGCTAAAAACCGTTAATTTGCTTTGTTTTTGTAAATATATGGAGGTTGAAAGCTCGTTATAAATTTGAAATAGTAGCTAACGAAAAAACTGGAGTTATCTTTTCTTTTCGGGTTGAATTTAATCTTTTTTTCTAGAGCAGACATAACTCCAAAAAGTATTTTGTGAATCAGTGTATATTGTTATGGTAATGCTGTAGGAACAATTCAAAGGAGAATAATTGATTATATTTGAGAAGATTAAATATTACGATATCTGCGATGTGTGTTTTTAATTTTTTTTTATTATTTATTTAAATTTCTTCGCTGTTTGGCGAATTCCAGATTGGGAAGAGCTTATCCGAATTAATAGAAAAATCTGATGTCGATTTTAGCTTCACTTGGAACCCAAATGCCATAAACATTACTGTTTGCAACCGCTGCGGGTAATTGGGTGAGTATAATAGCACCGGTTGAGAACCATGTATCTAAAAAATCTTCACTTGAATCATCTGTAGGCAAAAGGGTAGAATTTTTGGTGGGTGCTTGGGATATAAAGGGAATTCTTAGGGTTGATGGGTCGGGTTGTAGTCTCCAAGGCTTTTTTCAACGAGACAATTCTGCTACAATAAAAGCTCTAAACATTACTATATTCATCCAAATTTATAGCTGCAGCTTTCTCAGGGTATTTACGGAGTGAAGAGTCACATATCTTATCATGCAGGTAGATATCCTGGACTAAATATGGTCGCACTCACGAATCTGAAGTTTTATTACTGAACGTCGACGCTCTCCAAGTTTTCTAAACTCTTCATCTATTAAATTCAAATTTACATGAATGTAGTGTAGGATCGCGTTGGCCCAAGTTTGTAATTATGACATTGTTTTTTTTTTTTAACGGGTAATTTATAATGAAATATAAAATTTTCTGATAAAAAACAACTTTTCAGTGGGTTTATATGCAATAAAGGCACGGGTAATGGGTAAAAATTGTGTTAAACATGGGTTTGGATTAAAAAAGGGTTAAACTTAGCATCTGGTGTAAAAAAGAGGTAAAAATGGGTAAAACACAGGGTTGCGGTAAAAAAGGCTTTAAATTAAAAACCTGTTATTATCTGTCTATCTTGCTTCTATAGCCAGAATTAAAGGCAGTTTTAAGTTGAACCGGCTTGGGGTATCACATCAAATGTACCGAATGCGCGTATTCATTTTGTACTTAAAAATAAACAAGTGGTAACATTCATCAGCTGAAAATGAAAAGCCTGAAAATAAAGAATTTGCAATGACAAATCGGGAAAAAGTATAACTTTATTGAAAAAGGAAAGAAAATTGTATTTTTATTAATATAAATAATGGAAAATCCCTTTTAATATGGTGCAATTTAAAAATTTTTTCACAAATATTTTCTTTACGGAAAACAGCTGTTTTGAAGTGTTGTTAAATTGGATAAAACCAACTTCAACTAATAATTTTAAAGCAGACTTTAAAGATTAAGGTATACTTTTACTTGTCTATAGTTGGACTAAAGTACACTCTTAAGAAAACTATACTTTTTAACTCCTAAAGTATACTTTATATTGTAATGACAGAAGTCGCCACGCTCGTTTCTGCCAACACTCACCCTGAATTATTTAATGAATAAAATGAATTATTGAATTGTTGAATTATTGAAGTATTAAATTGTTAAATAGTTATAAGTCTATGGAAGGAAATAAAATTAATGAATCGTAACCACCCTTACTGTTTATACTTTGTCTCTCTTAATTCTCAAACAACCGTCGTTATTTTCCCAAGACTTCTCAGACGTACCTCGGCACACAAAAAGGGTATATAAAGAGCAACATTGAACAAATCTGGGTCAGTCGCCAGCAGCCGTGAACGAGAACACAAGGTAATTTCAGCACTAAATATTAAATTCTAATCCTGCGAGCATCCTTGGGCAACTTGTAAGTATCCTGCGAACACCCTTGAAGGTCCTGCGGATATCCTTGAAGGTCCTGCTGATATCCTTGAAGGTCCTGCGATATCCTTGAAGGTCCTGCCGATATCCTTGAAGGTCCTGCCGATATCCTTGAAGATCCTGCGGATATCCTTGAAGGTCCTGCTGATATCCTTGAAGGTCCTGCGATATCCTTGAAGGTCCTGCGGATATCCTTGAAGGTCCTGTCAACATCCTTGAAGGTCCTGTCAACATCCTTGAAGGTCCTGCCGATATCCTTGAAGATCCTGCGGATATCCTTGAAGGTCCTGCTGATATCCTTGAAGGTCCTGCGATATCCTTGAAGGTCCTGCGGATATCCTTGAAGGTCCTGTCAACATCCTTGAAGGTCCTGTCAACATCCTTGAAGGTCCTGCTGATATCCTTGAAGGTCCTGCGATATCCTTGAAGGTCCTGCCGATATCCTTGAAGGTCCTGCGGATATCCTTGAAGGTCCTGTCAACATCCTTGAAGGTCCTGTCAACATCCTTGAAGGTCCTGCCGATATCCTTGAAGATCCTGCGGATATCCTTGAAGGTCCTGCTGATATCCTTGAAGGTCCTGCGATATCCTTGAAGGTCCTGCGGATATCCTTGAAGGTCCTGTCAACATCCTTGAAGGTCCTGTCAACATCCTTGAAGGTCCTGCTGATATCCTTGAAGGTCCTGCGATATCCTTGAAGGTCCTGCCGATATCCTTGACGGTCCTGCCGATATCCTTGAAGATCCTGCGGATATCCTTGAAGGTCCTGTCAACATCCTTGAAGGTCCTTTCAACATCCTTGAAGGTCCTGTGAACGTCCTGGAAGGTCCTACGAACATCCTTGAGGGTCCTGCCAATATCCTTGAAGATCCTGCGGATATCCTTGAAGGTCCTGTCAACATCCTTGAAGGTCTACGAAGGTCTCGGGAGGTCCTGTGGAGATCCTCGAACAGTTCATCAGAGGAAGCGTGCCGTCCCCGGTCGCTGTCCTCCCCCGTGAAGATACCCGAGGTCGCTGTCCTCCCCCCCTTGAAGATACCAGAGGGAGCGTGCCGTCCCAGGTCGCTGCCCTCGCCTAGACGTAGTTCATCAGAGGAAGCGTGCCGTCCCCGGTCGCTGTCCTCCCCCTTGAAGATACCAGAGGGAGCGTGCCGTCCCAGGTCGCTGCCCTCAGCTAGACGTAGTACCTCAGAGGAAGCGTGCCGTCCCCGGTCGCTGTCCTTCCCCTTGAAGATACCAGAGGGAGCGTGCCGTCCCCGGTCGCTCTTTCATCCTCTCTCTTTATCTCTTTATCTCTCTCTCTCTCTCTCCCTCTCTCTTTCTCTCCCTCTCACTTAGCCAACGCAGGTCACACGGAGTCCATCAGAGGAAGCGTGCCGTCCCAGGTCGCTGTCCTCCCCTTTGAAGATACCAGAGGGAGCGTGCCGTCCCAGGTCGCTGCCCTCGCCCAGACGTAGTCCATCAGAGGAAGCGTGCCGTCCCCGGTCGCTGTCCTCCCCCTTGAAGATACCAGAGGGAGCGTGCCGTCCCAGGTCGCTGCCCTCGCCTAGACGTAGTTCATCAGAGGAAGCGTGCCGTCCCCGGTCGCTGTCCTCCCCCCCTTGAAGATACCAGAGGGAGCGTGCCGTCCCAGGTCGCTGCCCTCGCCTAGACGTAGTTCATCAGAGGAAGCGTGCCGTCCCCGGTCGCTGTCCTCCCCCTTGAAGATACCAGAGGGAGCGTGCCGTCCCAGGTCGCTGCCCTCAGCTAGACGTAGTACCTCAGAGGAAGCGTGCCGTCCCCGGTCGCTGTCCTTCCCCTTGAAGATACCAGAGGGAGCGTGCCGTCCCCGGTCGCTCTTTCATCCTCTCTTTATCTCTTTATCTCTCTCTCTCTCTCTCCCTCTCTCTTTCTCTCCCTCTCACTTAGCCAACGCAGGTCACACGGAGTCCATCAGAGGAAGCGTGCCGTCCCAGGTCGCTGTCCTCCCCTTTGAAGATACCAGAGGGAGCGTGCCGTCCCAGGTCGCTGCCCTCGCCCAGACGTAGTCCATCAGAGGAAGCGTGCCGTCCCCGGTCGCTGTCCTCCCCCTTGAAGATACCAGAGGGAGCGTGCCGTCCCAGGTCGCTGCCCTCGCCTAGACGTAGTTCATCAGAGGAAGCGTGCCGTCCCCGGTCGCTGTCCTCCCCCCTTGAAGATACCAGAGGGAGCGTGCCGTCCCAGGTCGCTGCCCTCGCCTAGACGTAGTTCATCAGAGGAAGCGTGCCGTCCCCGGTCGCTGTCCTCCCCCTTGAAGATACCAGAGGGAGCGTGCCGTCCCAGGTCACTGCCCTCGCCTAGACGTAGTTCATCAGAGGAGGCGTGCCGTCCCCGGTCGCTGTCCTCCCCCTTGAAGATACCAGAGGAAGCGTGCCGTCCCCGGTCGCTGTCCTCCCCTTTGAAGATACCAGCGGGAGCGTGCCGTCCCAGGTCGCTGCCCTCAGCTAGACGTAGTACCTCAGAGGAAGCGTGCCGTCCCCGGTCGCTGTCCTCCCCCTTGAAGATACCAGAGGGAGCGTGCCGTCCCAGGTCGCTGCCCTCGCCTAGACCTAGTTCATCAGAGGAAGCGTGCCGTCCCCGGTCGCTGTCCTCCCCCTTGAAGATACCAGAGGGAGCGTGCCGTCCCAGGTCGCTCTTTCATCCTCTCTCTTTATCTCTTTATCTCTCTCTCTCTCTCTCCCTCTCTCTTTCTCTCCCTCTCACTTAGCCAACGCAGGTCACACGGAGTCCATCAGAGGAAGCGTGCCGTCCCAGGTCGCTGTCCTCCCCTTTGAAGATACCAGAGGGAGCGTGCCGTCCCAGGTCGCTGCCCTCGCCCAGACGTAGTCCATCAGAGGAAGCGTGCCGTCCCCGGTCGCTGTCCTCCCCCTTGAAGATACCAGAGGGAGCGTGCCGTCCCAGGTCGCTGCCCTCGCCTAGACGTAGTTCATCAGAGGAAGCGTGCCGTCCCCGGTCGCTGTCCTCCCCCCTTGAAGATACCAGAAGGAGCGTGCCGTCCCAGGTCGCTGCCCTCGCCTAGACGTAGTTCATCAGAGGAAGCGTGCCGTCCCCGGTCGCTGTCCTCCCCCTTGAAGATACCAGAGGGAGCGTGCCGTCCCAGGTCACTGCCCTCGCCTAGACGTAGTTCATCAGAGGAGGCGTGCCGTCCCCGGTCGCTGTCCTCCCCCTTGAAGATACCAGAGGAAGCGTGCCGTCCCCGGTCGCTGTCCTCCCCTTTGAAGATACCAGCGGGAGCGTGCCGTCCCAGGTCGCTGCCCTCAGCTAGACGTAGTACCTCAGAGGAAGCGTGCCGTCCCCGGTCGCTGTCCTCCCCCTTGAAGATACCAGAGGGAGCGTGCCGTCCCAGGTCGCTGCCCTCGCCTAGACCTAGTTCATCAGAGGAAGCGTGCCGTCCCCGGTCGCTGTCCTCCCCCTTGAAGATACCAGAGGGAGCGTGCCGTCCCAGGTCGCTCTTTCATCCTCTCTCTTTATCTCTTTATCTCTCTCTCTCTCCCTCTCTCTTTCTCTCCCTCTCACTTAGTCAACGCAGGTCACACGGAGTTCATCAGAGTAAGCGTGCCGTCCCAGGTCGCTGCCCTCCCCTAGACGTCGTAGTTCATCAGAGGAAGTGTGCCGTCCCCGGTCGCTGTCCTCCCCTTTAAAGATACCAGAGGGAGCGTGCCGTCCCAGGTCGCTGCCCTCGCCGAGACGTAGTTCATCAAAGGAAGCGTGCCGTCCCCGGTCGCTGTCCTCCCCGTGAAGATACCAGAGGGAGCGTGCCGTCCCAGGTCGCTTCTTCATTCTCTCTCATTATCTCTCTCTCTCCTCTCTCTCTCGCTCTCTCTCTCTTTTAAACCCTGTAGTATTAACAACAATAAACGAATTTACCTTTGTATAACATCACGTCTTTTACTCTCGGTCACTGGATCAAACAAATTTCTGTGACGATCCCTACCCCCGCGAGCTTACCCCAGCTAACGGAGGAAATCTCGTCGTTACAATATTACACGCCAATGTTTTTCAACCAAAGTTGGCAGACACGAAAAAAAATTATAGGCTAGAAAATTTCCTATTGAGTGTTTTACACTAAATAAGTTACACAATGTAACTGGCACAATATAGCTTGTATTTTTTTGATTCCAATTGATTTTATTTGCAAGACCAATCGATTTTTGCAAGTTTAATTGGGTAGATTTCAGTGAAATTTGTGCAGAAAGGGGAAAAATTTGCTTTGAAATCAGGGAAATTTGCTCAATTATCTCTGAGTTACCGAACCTTTCTGCAATATTTGGGTAAAAACAACAACAAAATACGCTTTTAGTGGGTAAAACCCGGTCAATTGGCTTTTTTGTTTAATATAACGCCTTTTATCTTTTTTCGAACGTTTTCTAAAAAAGGAGTAATTAAAGTTTGCTTTACACCTAAACTACCCTTATCTACTATTACTCCGTTTTGGGTTTAAAAATCGGCAAAACAACAAAATAAAAAAAACATTGTTCTTAGTGTGGGTGCGAGCTGGTTAGATTAAATCTAAACTTAATGTGGGTTTCCAAATTTCTACGAAATTTGAAAAATTGTTCAAATATTTTTTAAAGAAATTTCAGACATTTTTTGTTTATAGTTTAGAATTAGCTACCTCGCACAGATCCTTAATGAAATTATTTAAATTGTATATTTTCCTTTAAAACAATAAACTTTGTGTTTCCAATTGTATTACTTTTATTGATTAATAAACTGAGGTTCCATTACTACATAAAGTCTTAATAAAAATCCCCAAAATTTCAGAGTTATAAGTTCACTTTTATATCAAATCATATATATTTAAAATTGGAAATACTTAATTAAAAACTAAGGGCGGGTAACTTATCTAATAAATAACCAGAGTAAAGCAGATATTTCCATATAAATTTGACAAGCATAACTATGGTTAGCCATTAAGCTTTCGTTATTGTGAGATAAGTTAGCAGGTCTTAAAGTATTAGCATATGTTTTACGTATTTATATGCTTTCACATTTTATTTTTGAGTGTACTGAATTTTTTACTATAATAAGCCATTCTTTTTTTGTATTTTAATTGCCAATTATGAAATTGCATTCAACGTCTCGTTCAACGTCTCATTCAACAAATCTATATTTCCTTATAGCTACACGACGCATGCTACACTAATTATATCACTAACATTTGATTTAGGTTTGTTTTTTCCGAATTTTATAAAAATATTCTTTAAAAACTCAAGTAGATAAGTAGGGTGGTCTAACCATAATGCACGATATTAATTGTGAGTCACACGTTAAAATCAAGTTTTTTGCCCAACTTAATTTGGCAATTCTTTGTTTCAGTGTTTGCCAAATTCAACCATGGGGAGGTACACAATTAAACAGCGCGTTAAGATTGTTGAAGCCTTTTACAAAAATGGGAGTTTAAATCAAAATGAACTTCGTGGATTTTTTGGTCAGCATAATTGACCAAATGTGTCCACAATCGGGAGAATTGTGCCCAAATTTCAGCAAACCGGGTCTGTAGGAAATGTGAAAACACCTGTGCATGCTCGACCAGTTCGATCCGCGGAAAACATTGCTGTTTTTCGCGGTAGTGTGGCAGAAACGCCGTCAACGTCGACTCGTCGTCAGTGTTCCCTATCGCGAGATGATAACGGACTTCTTGTGGCCAGAAATTGAGGATATGCACCTGGACGATATGGGGTTCCAACAGGATGGTGCCACACAGCCAACGAAACAATGGCTCTTTTGCGCAAGAAGTTCAATGGCCGTGTTATCTCACGTCGTGGCGATGTTAATTGGCCGCCACGATCATGTGATTAGACACCGTTTGACTTCTTTATTTGGGGATATTTAAAAGAAAAAGTGTACGCCAATAAGCCAAGAACAATTCAAGAGCTAAAGAATGAGATAATTCGGCACATTAACGTCATTGGACCTCAATTATGTCTCAGAGTCAATGAAAATATGGACCATCAGATAGAGGTATGCCACTGAAGCCGAGGCGAGCATTTGGCTGGTATTTTAGTTTACATATAATTGTCATAGATACTTCTATCATTATAAAAAATATTAAGATAATTCTCTGAAAAGTTTTTGTTTTATTTACAATTAACATCGTGCATTATGGTTTGACCATCCCTTAGTTATAGATGTAGCTACTTTAAAATTAAGAATTTTTAAAAATGCTGCCAAGTCTTGGAAATTCTTGCCTTTTCTCTTTAAAATGTAAACAAAAATATTTGTCATAAAAATATTTGAAGTTTTTGAAAAGCTAACAAATGATTTTTGTGTTTGTTAGTAAGGGTAGAGCAGGGCATACAATAATAGGTATGTAAGAGGTAATTTTGGCTAAAGCAAAAAATTCTCTCCCAAAGCCAAAAAAATGCCCAAAATACTGCGAACGCACAAAACCTTATTTCATACCCAGAAATAAACGTCAACTTTATTCATATTAAAAAACAACTTCTTAAATAAATATATTTAAAATGATTAGAGGGTGGTTCAATTTTAAGGACCGATGTTGATTTTGAATAAAACACAAATTATTTAGGAAACTATAGTCATTTCTTTTTATTTATTATGATAATATGGTATGGTTCAATTATTTATGGAACAAAATATCGGCCAAATGCCGCCGCGACCTTGGCGGCACACCTCCATCCGATGGTCTAAATTTTCGATGACACTGAGGCATAATTGAGGTTCTATGCCGTTAATGTGCCGAATTATCTCATCCTTTAGCTCTTGAATTGTTGCTGGCTTATCGACGTACACCTTTTCTTTCAAATAATCCTAAATCACATGACCACCACGTGGGATAACACGGCCATTGAATTTGTCGCGCAAAAGAGCCATTGTTTCGTTAGCTGCGTGGCAAGTGGCACCGTCTTGTTGAAACCACATATCGTCCAGGGTCATATCCTCAACTCCTGGCCACAATAAGTTCGTTATCATCTCGCGATAGCGAACACCATTCACGGTAAATGCTTGGCCGACCTCATGACACACTATCGCGAACAACAGCAATGTTTTACGCAGAACGAACTGGGCGAGCATGCACAGGTGTTTTCACAGACCCGGTTTGCTGAAATTTGCCCACAATTCTCCCGATTGTGAACACTTTTGGTCGATTATGCTGACCAAAAAAAAAAACACAAAGTACACGAAATGCATTTTGAACGCCCATTTTCATAATAAGCCTGAATTACTTTAACGCGTTGCTCGACTGTGTATCTTTCCATGGTTCAAATTGAGTTAGTCTGAAGTTGAAAAATGTCAAATGAAATGCAGAAAAAAAACTTTACGTTTAGGTTTGGTTCCCATTCAACATCAACCACCCTTTACTTACATTTTCAAATGTAATTTCCATTTTTATGAAGAAAACAATTCTTCATTGTAAATTTTTAATATATATTTTCTGATTTTTTTTTAACAGCTGGCAATTTCTAAGCCTAAATTTTTTTACCTTTTTGATGCATTTAAAACAAAATGTACAGCTTTTAAATTCATTAACAATTTTTATTCAAAACTTATTTATTACATTGTCTGAGATCTAATGTATACTTTTAATATTAGGTACATTTTGATTGTTTTTGTATTATAAAGCTTCTATCCGCTTTTAGGTCATTTTGATAAAAATCTATTATGCTACAAAATTCTTTTGACGAAACGTATTGGTCTCGTCTTGGTGCATTTTTTGACCAGAAAATCTATTTGTCAGGCGAAAATTTTTACAAAACTCGCGCGATTTTTGTTAAAAACTTTTTCGCATATTAATAGTTGTAGACGTTGGCGCCGCAGGCGAAAATTTTTGTTTTCATACATTAAAAACAAATATAATTCTAAACAGGTTTCAAAATTGCCAAGCTCTGAGACGCAATGTCATAGAAAACCATTCGCTCTAAAATTTAATAAGATCGTCGGATGCTGCAAAAACGGCATATCGGAAATTGATAGCTCTTCCATTGTTACCAGCAAATTTAATAAGAACTGGCTGGCAGGATACACTCATGGACGGATAGCAGAAAATTACTTAATTTTTTAACTATTTTGAAAGGCAGTGGTTACGCATAACTAAAATATTTGATTTATATAAAATTATTTTTATTATAATTTTTTAAAGTATTTCAGTTTTGGTTGGCTTAAGTAACTTTAATGTTTATAAGGAGTACATTCGGATGTTATTGATTCCATGCAATATAAATGCGTACAATGCTTTTGCTTTGCATATTTGAGGTCATTTTTCATTTTATCATATTTACGGTAATTCTTTGTTTCTTCAAAATGGTGTTATTTTACATAATGAATAAAAGCCTCAATCTTATAAATGAAAATATGCCCCAAACTTAATTTTGGTGCTAATTTTCATTTGGTTCGGGTAATTTTTCATTATATTTTTACAGCGGTATTCATAAAAAAATCTTAATTCAAGTTTCAAATGCATTTTAGTTAAAAAACGTTTAAAGCCTATAAAAGTTTTATTAAAAATTCGTATTCATAATCAGTATTTCAACTAAAAAACGATTTAATGTTTTTTTAACTTGAGGATGGCAACACTGTATATTTTTATTTGTCACATTAATCGAAATGATGCAAATCAATGATTACTAAGCCATACGGTACTCGTTTCTATGTATTTTTTTGTAATTTTTAAGAAAATATTGTTTTTATAAAATAAAACATTTATGAAAACTTGTTTATAAAATAAAAAGAGTCAAAACAAAATGCCCAGTAAAAGTGTTACATAGATTATGATTTTATTGTAGATAAAATAGTATACAAATAACCGGTTTTATTTTCTTTGTTTTGATAAAACAACACACCACTAGTTTAATTTCAACAAATAAAATCAAAATATATTATTTCTGCTTAAACTCTTTATTTGGAATTGAAAACGGGTCGATCCTCTTTTTGAAAATTTTCGTCTGACGATTTTTTTTCTAAATTTTGGCCATACTTTCTATTATGAACAAAATACAATTAAAAATAAATAAATTCATTTGATTAAATGACAATTTTTTGCAAAAATAAACACAAATCAAAAATGTCATTTTAAAATTGGTTTAAAATAGGGTCGAACCAATTTTAAAATTCGTTTTTTTACACAAGGTTTAAAAAAGGTATTTTAAGCTTAAATTCGTTTATGAATACAATCTTAGCAAATTTTGCTTAAAATTGGTTTGAAATACTGTTTAAAATTTTTATGAATATCGCTGTTAGTGTTTATTTTCATTATAAAATTTTGCCCGAAAAAAATGGGGCTTAATTCATTTTAGGATTGGGGTCATAATTCCTGGGGCCATTTTGCACAACGCCACCGTGAACTACATCGAATTAAAAAAAAAAAAAAAACAGCATAGGAACGTTGAAAGCCACGTGCAAATTTTTACTCAAATTCAATTTTGTCTATTTTTTTTATAAAAAATAGCTTTATTTTTATAAATATATATCTATAATTTCTTGTTTTCATACATTGACTTCAACGGAACACGAAATATATCAATTATATTGTATGCCCTGCTCTACATTTACATAATTTATTTTTTAGCATTTGATGCTTTTAATATTTTATGAAATTTCAAATATTTGTGTGACAAATATTTTTGTTTATATTAAAAAAAAAAGTCAAGATTTGCTAAGACTTGGCAGTATTTTTATAAAATCTTATTCACTACTTTGAAAGTCTATATACATAAGTGTTGTTAATTAAATATTTTAAATTTTAGATACATATGTTTTGATATAAAAATAATCTCACAAATCTGAAATTTTGAGAATTCCATTTAAGTCTTAATGTGGTATTTGAATGTCAGATTTGTAATAAAACAAGTAAAAAAGGGCTAAATTCGGCTGTGCCGAATCTTTGAATACCCTCCACCAATATCCTAAAAAGATGTTCTCTACTGTTTTTGATACAAATAATATGAGAAAACTTTTGAAGTAAAATTATGTAGGTGAAAAAATTTTTTGAGGTGAAAAACTTTTTTAGATGTGAAAAGAACTTTTTTGGTAAAAAAAAATTTTAGAGGGGAAAAAAATTTTTGAGGTGAAAAAATTTTTTGTTGTGAAAAAAATTTTAGTGGTGAAAAAATGTTTGAGGTGAATACAAAATATATACTGCTAAGCGACTGGTGAAAAAAATATGAGAAAATATGTTATGTACCAGTCGCTACTATGAAATTGTACTATATTTGTATGGGCAACTTAGAGGCACATTTACATTTTCACTAGTTTTTTATCCATGGACTGCACAAAAAAAAAAAACATTTTAAAGCGTAGTTTTTGTCAAATACTCAATTTTGTTCCGGCTAATGGGGACTAGCTCTGCAGCTGAATATGCCTAATGGAGAGGATGTACTTTCTAATGCGCCACGCATTGACAAATAGTTGCAACGAATATTCTTTCTTTAAAAAATTGAAGTGTGTTTGTCTAATGGAGAGAATACATCAAAGAAATTAATTTGTTAAAGAAAGAACATTGTAACTATTTGTCAATAGATGGCCCATTAGAAGGTGCGTTCTCCATTAGGCATATTTTGCTGCAGAGATAGTCTCCATTAGCCATATTGTGCTACAATATGCGGTAGAGTATTATTGATTTTCTATTTTCTTCGAAACATAAATGAATATTTGCCAAAAACTATGAAAAATATATGCTTTATGTGCATATTATACCTTAATTTTTTAAATCAATATTCATTCAGATGTTTATGAGCACAATATTGCACTTTATTCATGTGTATTTTTTTATGAAAAAAAAACATTAACATAAATATACATTTGCCAATCCCTCAATTCTCAACAATACAAATGGAATAAAAAAATACAATTTTATTACGTTAAACATTTGAAAATTTGACTTTAAAATTGTGTAATAAGTCTACTAGTAACATCTTAATGCATTAGAATTTGACGTTTGTAGTTAATTTAATATTTTTGGTAAATAAATTAATTAAAAGCCTAATCCAAGGCTATATCGCCATGGGGTGCCACCTATTCAAAAGTTGCGGCACTAAAGCAATTATTGCTCTTTCTTTATATATAAATGTCTTTGGTTACAAAAACAAAAAATACATTTTATGGAATGAAATGAAAAACCAACAAAGCTTAACAGAAAAACCCAATCAGGTTTACTATATCTCCTATAGTAGCCAAAGAATTGGAGATATTTTAAATGGAAAATCCTAAGAAAATGCATCGGAAAAAATTATGAAAATTTCATAAAACGATTTTTGAATAGTTACGTCTATGAAAATGCCGATGTTCTACCCTTTGTAGGTCCGCCATGTCGTTGCAAGCCAGATTTGTTGAAAAACTTGAGCTACACGATAATTTGCTTGTCAGCCAAATATACGAAAACGAGAAAAACACCATCAATGCACGTATTAACGAAAATCTAGCTCCTCTGGACCTTACCTCATTCTATATGAGCCCAGCCTCCAGCAATAATAGGGACTGAAGATGATATACGTATATACAACATTTTGCATGAACTGTAATATGAATATGTTTGGTCAATTTATGTAACAGAACTTTTGTTATTTAGTTTTAAATAACATTTATTTAGTTTTAGTAATGTTATTTGCTTTTTACGTTAGTTAACTTAGTTATTACAGTAACACACATATAGCTCTAAGAATGTTATTATTCTCATAGTAGTAAGACAATAAATGTAATCGAACAAGAAGAAGACTTAACAATATTTTTACTTACTTAACAGAAAATAAAAATAGATACAGAAAAATTGTACAAATTTGTATGGAAAATTTAGAGGATCCTTCACATTTTCATTCATATCTTTTGAACCGCTAAACCGATTTCGCTCATTTTAAATACCAAACTGCTCGGGAGGATGTTCAATAATCTGGGTAAAAATAGGCACCCCCGCTTGCGTCTTCGCGTCGTGATCGCCATTTCAACAGACAGACAGACGGACATCGCTAAATCGACTTAAAATTGCATAAGGATCACGAATATATATACTTTATGGGGTCTTAAACCTATATTTCGACATATTACAAACGGAATGACAAACTGATATATACCCTCACCATATATGGTGGAGGGTATAAAAAATAATACAATTGGAAACACGAATTTTTTGTTTTAAATGAAAATATACAAAATTAATAATTTCACTTAGGACCTTTGCGAGGTAGATAAATAAATTCTAAACTAAATACTAATTTATAAAAGATTTTAAAATTTCTTTGACAAAATCTTTGAACCATTTTTGAAATTTCATAGAAACTTAGACACCTGATTTTATTTAAATTTTATTTAGCCAGCTCACACCTACACAAAATATAAGACTAAGACCCATTATTATAACTTGCCTTTAAGGTACGTGTTAGTTAAAGGTAACTTTATCTAAAGTGAGGAATAAATTGCCTTTAACTTTTTTTGGTTATTACAACTTCCTTATAAAATAAAATTAAGTTTTTTTAAAATATGGCATTACCAGGGCAAAAACCAATTACTTTTGACAAATGAAAATGGTACTTAAACATACGTAGTGGCAATGACGTACATTTATTTACTTACAACAAAAAAAATTACAAACGAAAAACTAAATTTCTTCGAATTGTGTAAAAAAAAAAAATTTGTTGTAAAAAATTTACATTATCAACGTCGAACACAGAAATAAACCAAACAGTCAAAAAACTACACGGCAACTACACTGCAGAGCATAAAATGTGGCAACTTCAAATGCTTAAACCTTACATAAAAAGAGTAAGATGAACTTACCTTTAGCTTATCGGTCACTTTTAGGTTATAGTTTACTTATAATAATGAAAAACTAATAATCTGTCCGTTAACATCCTAACTTTAGCTACACTAGGTCACAAATAACAAACTTTTGTCTGTTATTTGTTTCTAGCAT
The DNA here is from genome assembly GCA_949748255.1 of Eustalomyia histrio. Taxonomy (NCBI): domain Eukaryota; kingdom Metazoa; phylum Arthropoda; class Insecta; order Diptera; family Anthomyiidae; genus Eustalomyia; species Eustalomyia histrio. Next base: position 55,903 of record OX456528.1, read on the forward strand.
ACTTTTTCTCATGGATTTGGACCTACTGAACACGAAAATGAATTTTAAAAATTTTTCTGTCGATTGGTTTGCGAGATACAAATTTTTTAATTTTTTTTTTTTAATTTTTGAATGTACACTTACTATTTTGAGCATATCTTTAGTCTTCTTTGACCTATTTTATCCTACTACTACTCAAATTAAAGACAATTGAGCCGTCTACAACTTATTCTCAGAAAATTTTCAAATCGGGTTAGTAGTTTTGATGTTGGCGGCTTAAAAAGGTTAAAAAACTGCGTTTTTTTAGTAAAAATGTGGCTGAAAAATTCATATAAAAATTCATATAAAATGTAAAACGCGATGTTAACAGCGATTTTAATTTTTTTACGTATAGCTGACACTTTTCCAAAGAAAATAAGCCCTTACTTAACAAAATCTGATGACAAATGGCCGACTTATTATTTTTTTGGTAAACGACCGAAATTCCGCTATTTCACGATTTTTTGATTTTCATTATTTGCACAGCTTACCTACCCAACGCAAACGAATAAATACATTTGAACTTAATTTAAAATAAACAAATTAGTCTTCGTATATTATTTTTTAATTTATTTACAGCACTACATGCTCAATGTATCGCACAATTAGCTAAACTAACGAAATTAAACTAACTAATTAAATTAAGCAAATCAACGCACAAAAAAATGAGTAAAAACAAAGATATAAGTGTACATTTTATGCCATGTGGAAAAACTGCTGACTTCTTCTTTGTTTTTTGTATTCGCTGCAATCGGTCTCACGTATTAGGGTCCAAATGTAGTCACCTATCATAGCCGTGTCATAGTTGCCCTGATAGCGTCGTTCCATAGCCTTCAATTCCTGATGAAAGCGCTCGCCGTGTTCGTCGCTCACGTCTCCTAAATTCTCAGGGAAAAAATCCAAATGAGAATCCAGAAAGTGTATTTTAAGTGACATGTGCACTCCCATGGCTTCATAGTTCTTTACCAGATCCTCAACTATGTCCTTATAATTCGGGCTTTTGTTGTTTCCTAAAAAGTTTTCCACAACAAGCCTGAAGGAATTCCATGCTGCGGCTTCGATGGGTGATAACAGCTTTGGGAATTTTTCATCTTTCAACATTTTTTTTATCTCGGGTCCTGCGAAGACTCCTTCTTTAATTTTTGCCAGCGAAAGGTAAGGGAAAATTGACCGTAAATAGGCAAAAGCTTCACCTTCTTTGTCTAATTTTTTGGCAAAATTTTTAATCAAACCCAATTTTATGTGCAGCGGCGGAAGTATTATATTTTCACGGTTCTCTATTAGTGGTTTGCGCTGAACATTCGCTTCTCCAACTGCAGGTTTCGTTCGTACCGGCCATTTTTTTTTTATATAATGCTGATCATCAGCGCGGCTATTCCAAAGGCACAGAAAACAGCAATGTCGCGTATAGCCTCCTTGGAGTCCACACAGAATGGCCACAACTTTAAGGTCGGCGCATATTTTCCAATTGTATTTCCTATACTCTATGCATTTCAGCAAAATGTCCATAGTTTCATAGTTCTCCTTTGAATGAACCGCATGAGCAATAGGAACAGATGGCTTTTCATTCCCATTATGTAAGAGAACTGCCTTCAAGCTCTCTTTGTTGCTGTCAATAAACAACCTCCATTCGTTGGGGTTGTGAATTTGGTGAAGCTCTTGGAACAAGCCTGAAATGTCGCTGCAAAAACATATTTGGTCTTTCTTTGTATAAAATTTTGCATACTCCTTGTGACGGTTTCTGTACGCTGATACTTTCACTTCTGAAGCCGCAAATCCACACTGTATCATCCGAGACGCAAAAAGTTCGGATTTCTCCTTAGTGAGACCAAAATCGCGCACCCAATCGTTTAGTTCGGCCTGTGACAGTAATTTTCGCTTTGCACCCGGCTCAAATTCGCTTGCATTTGACTCAGACTCTTCTTCTGACGATTCTGCTTTTTGAAGAGATGCACCAGGGCACACTGGATATGGCACATCATGCGAATGTGGTACTGGAAGCGCAAACGATCCCACTTGAGCGTAGTTCCATTTAAAAAATCTTCCTACCCCACTGTTTGTGGTGAGGCAAAAATAACAGTCTGTGGAATGGCATAGCGGCTTTTTCCACATCATTGGTGTATCGAATTTCATATGGCGGCTAAAATTAAAATAAATTACTATATTCGCTATGTATAATGTGTTTAAATAAAAATTCTTACCTTCCGCCAGCTGCCCAGTTGGTTAAGATTATATAGCAAAGATCACACAGCGACTTAGGTGTCCATGGTTCTGTGATATTTGGTGAAATACCAAAATAATTCAAATAGTGCAATTGTACTGCTGGAGTAAACTTGTGTGCGTGATTTTTTTTTATAAACTGGCCACAAACATTGCAGAAATTGTCTGGATCGTTCAAACACTCGAACACACGTAGTCTTTTACTCATTGTCTTCCTTGCGTTTTCTAAATATTAACTTCTTTACACTTTCACAGACAGTTTTGAAATGCAATTGATAACCGTGTCTCCTTATGTTTAAATATGTATGAGCATGTAGTGCTGTAAATAAATTAAAAAAAAATATACGAAGACTACTTTGTTTATTTTAAATTAAGTTCAAATGTATTTATTCGTTTGCGTTGGGTAGGTAAGCTGTGCAAATAATGAAAATCAAAAAATCGTGAAATAGCGGAATTTCGGTCGTTTACCAAAAAAATAATAAGTCGGCCATTTGTCATCAGATTTTGTTAAGTAAGGGCTTATTTTCTTTGGAAAAGTGTCAGCTATACGTAAAAAAATTAAAATCGCTGTTAACATCGCGTTTTACATTTTATATGAATTTTTATATGAATTTTTCAGCCACATTTTTACTAAAAAAACGCAGTTTTTTAACCTTTTTAAGCCGCCAACATCAAAACTACTAACCCGATTTGAAAATTTTCTGAGAATAAGTTGTAGACGGCTCAATTGTCTTTAATTTGAGTAGTAGTAGGATAAAATAGGTCAAAGAAGACTAAAGATATGCTCAAAATAGTAAGTGTACCTCCAAAAATTAAAAAAAAAAATTAAAAAATTTGTATCTCGCAAACCAATCGACAGAAAAATTTTTAAAATTCATTTTCGTGTTCAATAGGTCCAAATCCATGAGAAAAAGTATGCTAGAACCAAATAACAAAATGGCTGTTGCCTAGTGCTATCGGCAAGTTATAATAATGGGCCTTAAAAAGAATAAACTACATATATTTTTTTCTAACGTTGTTATACCTCCGTGAAGTTAGCGACGTCCACAATGTACACAGTGAAGACACGACGATTAGAGCGCTTCATTTCTTTACAGTATTTTAGAAAACCACGTGGAAACTACTATTTCGACAACTATTTAAGCAACTAAGATATGACTTACTGTAAGTGAAACAACTGTATGACAAATTATTCTGTCTCTCTTTCTTGTGTCTGATTTTCCACTTCGTTAGCTTATTTTTGGTTTAGCCCACTCACCATTTTTGTAATAATAGAGGAGAATGGATTATATATAATATGAATATCCTCTTTCTAATTCTGAAACCCGTTTTTCGATATCTGGCATCATAACTGAGATAACTAATATCAACTTTGATATAAAATTAAGAATGAAAACCATTTTCATTGTTTTTCTTTTAAATCTTTGGGCGAAATAATAATAAGCTGACGATTGATTAAATGTGTTTTGTGAGTGTGTTTATTTGCTTATACATTTCACATATCATATAAATGTGAAACTTTGTTGTATGTTTTGTTCTTTTAAATACTGAGATAAAATTAAAAAAATACATTAATTATGTGCAAAAATGTGTAGCGGTGGGTTAATTTTTATGCGCGTTAAGTGTTTTTTTTTATAAGTAGGAAATTTATATTTTTGGTAACGTTTGACAGTTCGTACGAGTGAAATCGAAATACATTTTTGCCGTGCAGGAAAAGGATATTGTATGCTTCACAGAAATTAGTTTGTTTTGTTTTTTTTTTTTTAACAAGTAGGGGAGAGTAGTGTAGCTAGTTAGATTAGTGATGTATGAAAATTGTAGCTTAGTAGAGCAGTTAAGTAACGGCTTAGCTGGTATATAAGCTTAGCGGCAGTGATGATGGCAGCTAGAAACTTCGCTAATGGCGATACAGAGATTTGAATTTGGGGAGAAAAAGAATATACCATCAACCAAGCCGTTAAAGGGTCCGTTAAAGGGCAATTAAAAGAAACCGTTTGGAGGCCATTTTTTTTTATTCGATTTGGGACTCACCAAATCCTTACCAGGCTATTTTTGGAGGTTTACAGGACTACAACCCCTTGTAGTCTGACGGGTTGTAGTCCACATCTTTTGCAGTAGTTGCAATTTTTCTGGAGCTGGGAAAAAGATAACTGGGTTGGGGAGCCAGCAACCATAGTAAGCCAGCAACATTAGTAAGCCAGCAACCATAGTAAGCCAGCAACCATAGTAAACCAGCAACCATAGTAAGCCAGCAACCATAGTAAGCCAGCAACCATAGTAAGCCAGCAACCATAGTAAGCCAGCAACATTAGTAAGCCAGCAACCATAGTAAGCCAGCAACATTAGTAAGCCAGCAACCATAGTAAGAAATGTTAAAAGGATTTTTTTGGTGAGTCGCAGAAGTATAAAAAGTGGAGACTAAAAAAAGTGAAGAATTTATAGTATGATTTAAGAATAAGGTTTGAAAGATTGCCCAGAAAGTAATAATCAAAAGAATAAGAGAGTGGGATAAAGATTTTAAAAAGGACCGCAGTAGTTAGTTTAATTTATATTAATGGTTTTTATTTTTTATGTAAAGTTAGTGTTTTTGTTTGTAATGCCAAATTCCTTAGGTGGAAACCCAAGGAAAAGAAAAGATAATTTATAAACTTTGTCCTGTGAGAATAAACCCATATAAGAGAGCTCTGTTATAGGTAGGGAAGTATTCCATAGTCAGTGGCAGTTAAAGTGAAACCATAAATTTGGTACCCAGGGGTTGGTATAGGGACTTTGGGGATTTAGTGATTAGGTGTAGTTGTTTTTTTTTTATTTTTCTTTAATATCTTTAAGTTAGGTTTATTGATTTATTTTCTTTTTATGTTTAAATAGTTTTTTTTAAATACCTCATTTTAGTTTTTTTATTACTTCTTTTTAGTTTTTTTTATATACATTTAGTTTTTTTTATAAAAATTTGTTTTTTATATATTTATATACATTAAGTTTTTTTTTATACATTTAGTTTTTTTTGTTTTTATATATACTTACTTTTTTTCCCCGAAATAATTTTGTGAGAAGCCACTATTTAATAAATATTTATTTTTATAATTTTGTTTTAAATCTGACCTAGAAATGTTTTTAATATCGAGCTGAGAGCTAGTATAATTATGTCTGGTTAAAGTCTTTGTGGTGTGTGTTGATGTAAGTATGAGGGGTGACGGGTGTTCGTGTTGTTCGTGGGATAGCCTAGATATTAGGTGGAGGCTATCATGGCAGGGTGGGCAACTAGAGGGGACATTTGACATCGTTTGTGCCTGGTTAATTCTATGGCTAGTGTTTTATATTGCCGGTGTGTTTTTTTTTCCGTTTGATTTCTAAATATGCAGATCCAATGCGCTGTAGAGCGTTGTTTGTTGGGTCTCGGCGGAAGTGCCCGTTAGTGATTTTTGTTAGTTTTTTTTGTCTGATTTTATTATTTTTATTTTCAATTTGAAAATTTTATTGTTCAGCCCTTTTCCCAGGTGATCGGTCGTACCCTCCCTGACGTCCCTGAGCTAGTTGGTCGAATTGGTCACACTGGGAACATTTGGTCAGGGGTTATGCAAGAATATGGCGCCTAAAGAAATTTATTTAGGGATACATCCCTGGAGCTAATCATTTTGTTTACTTCAAATATAGTGGCTTGACTATTGGCTTGAAAGTTTTTAGTAAAACAAAATGATCTCTAATGGCTAGTTAGTGGGTATATTATATAGTCTGTGATATTTTGATTATACCTAAGCGTTTTTATTTATTTGTATTTGTATAATTATATGATGGAGGCCGTAGACAGGATCGGAGCTACGTAGCTTCATCAATATTTAGGGACAGTGGCCTTTTGTATGCGAACAACAAATGTTTGCACTGTCAAGTGGTATAGCTTTTTTTTTTGTGCAATATAGGTTAATATAATATGAGATAGGTAGAGGAAATATTATACTGTGATAATAAATTTAGGAAACTAGTTATTAGAATAGGTAATACAAACTTATTCTTATAGTATTTGTTGGTCACCCTAAACATACCGAAATCAACACACCCAATGTTTAATAAATTACAATTCAAATTAACGAAAATTTATTAGTACTTAGAAAATTTATTAAATTATATTTCATTTCAAATTATAATTACGGAACCAATTGTAAAAAAGTCTAATGCGAAAAGCCTTGAAAAGACCAAGGGTAATAGGCAATTGCATTTCGATGTCAACCGTCCACCACCTGTCATTCGATCACCGATTAAAACAAATCCTATATACGGGGATCCTAATGTAAGGGATCTTTCAGGAACGATAAATCAGAATGAGAATGAGTCGGAAGTAGGAAATCTTAGAAATGATACTCCTACGGTTCAGAACCAAGCATGTAGGCCGGAGAATAATAACTTAATCAATATAAAGGAGCCTATCGTAGCAGAAGCTACGGGGGGCCAAGATAAACTACGTTTCGATTTAACAGTTTCAATAGATAATGCTGTAATAAAGGCACAGCAATATTACGGTCAGGTTTTAAAAGCAGAGATGGGGCGTTGGATTCAGTCCACTATGCAGGAAGGTTTTAAAAAGGTATTGGACGAGGTGATGCCCGTTTAAAATCGAAAAACCAAATTAGTGTTGCGGCTAATGAAATAGAAAATCCATTTGAAGGTAATAATTCTCGTAGAGGTAGTGCATCTTTGAGAGAAAGGGTCCCTTTAACAACTAATGCCAATATGGGAAATAATCCTATTTTACCGAGCAATTATCAGCAACAAAATTTGCAAACTACTAGTCATATAAATATTAATGATTTTGATGGACCAAGTGGGTCTCATATATTGAACGGTTTAGGCAAGCAAAATGGAAATCAAAATCCTAGATTTTCTGATATGCTGGCTAATGGTCCAACGATTGTATGAGCATGGTATTAATGTAGAACCCGTAGAGGGTAAAGTACGGATAGACAAGTGGAATATAGTTTTCGATGGAACAATTAATACCATAAATATTGAAGACTGTTTTTCGTATAGAATATTTAAGAACATATTACGGTATTCCATGGGCCGAGATACTGACAGATTTTCATACACTCTTAAGGGGCCAGGCAAAAGAGTGGTACTGGCTGTTTTTGAGGACGTATAATATAAAAACTAATTTTGATATAAATAAGGTTAATGCTAATTCTAACATGAATGCGTGTGAGGGAAAATTAGACTGGCCTACACTACGATTTAGCCTTTTAAAACAGTACCAGTCTAACCGCAGTGATTTTGAAATAATGTGTGATTTCGTAAATAGAAAACAACAATCTAATGAAGCTATAGATGAATATTTTCAGGTTATGTTAACTTTAAGAAATAGGCTTCGAGCTCCCATCCCTGATTATGAAATGATAAAAATTTTAAAAACCAATTTAAGAGAAAATCTAGCTAGAATGATCTATCCAATGGCAATTTATAGCATAGAACAGCTTAGGGAGGAATGCAAAGAAATAGAAAAAAGGTTCCCCAAGCGTGATTTACGGTCCATTCCACCCCCACAGAATATAAGATTTGCAGCTCGTAGGCAGGTCAATGAAATACACAATGAGAATTTGGTTTTTGAAGGGGATGAGGATCAGGAGGTACTTACAGTTGAGGCAATAACTCAGCGTAAGAAAGTAGAATTGAAATGTTGGAACTGTAGACTTCATGGCCATACTTATATGGAATGCGATTCTCCTGCAGTCAATAGATTTTGCTATAAATGCGGCGTGGAAAACACAGTGACTCCGAAATGTCCTAAGTGCAATCCGGAAAACAGCCGGAGGAGCATGACAAGAGCGGGCGAGTCACGTTCCACGCAAACGTCCGCGATACCAGAAGCATAGGGACGAGCACTAGGGATGTTTTACCTGTAAAGAATAAAAATTTTAGTATTTTAAATGAAAATGTAATGCATGATACACCACCAAAATTTACTCCAAAACCAAAATTTAAGTCATATGAGGAGAGAATTAAAAATTATATAGCTGTTAGAAATCGCATATTTGGCAACGAAGATAGAGAACCACTGCTTTTGTCAATACCAAAATATAGTAATGCAAGGGCTAGATTTGAAAAAAGGAAGACTATCAGGAAAGCAGTAATGACATCTGTTGATTCTGTTGATAGTGGCGATCCAAGAATTTTTGCAGATATAATCCTAGAAAATAAAGAAATAAAAGGTTATTAGACACGGGAGCTTCTGTAAGTCTTTTAGGAAAAAATTGTTTTAAATTATTAGAGGATATTGGTGTTAGATACGATGATTTTACTCAAATGTTCGTACAGCTGCTGGTCGAGCTCATAGAGTTAGTGGCAAAATTAAACTTCGGGTAAGGTTCCGCGATCAAGATCATCTCATCTTATTTTATTTATGCCCATCATTGGAGCAAAATGTATATTTAGGAATCGATTTCTGGCGTCAATTTAAATTAGCACCAGATATAATTAATTTAGATGAAATTGATATGGAAAAATTAGCGCGAAGTTTCAAACAGGGCGAAAGAGAAACACCCGAACAACATCATTTGAGTACTGAACAGCAGCGAAAACTCGAAGATATTAAGCTGTTATTTAGAACTTTTGAAAAGGAAGGTCTGGGAAAAACGCATCTGGAAAAGCACCATATACAACTGGTCCCAGATTCTGTGCCGTTTAAGGAGAGACATTACCCAGTCTCGCCTAAAGTTCAGGAGCTTTTATATGATGAAATTGATAAAATGTTAGATTAAGGAGTCATCGAGAAAAGCGAGAGCCCCTGGAATAATAGTGTTACTCTTGTCTGTAAGCCAGGGAAGAACAGACTGTACTTAGATGCCCGGAAACTTAATGATCTGACTGTCAAAGATGCATATCCAATTCAGAAACAATTTTCATTAGCAGTGTAGATTTAAAATTTGCATTTCGGCAAATAGATTTAGACCAAAATGTAGAGAGTTGACGGCATTTACAATTCAAGGCAGACCACATTATCAGTACACCGTCATGCCTTTTGGCCTTTGTAATGCGGCCCAAAGGCTTTGCCGCTTAATGGATAAAGTTATTCCGCAGAGGCTCAGGAACAATGTTTTTATTTATTTGGACGATTTGTTCGTCATCTCGAAAGATTTTGATAGCCATATGGCTCTGTTGAGAGAGGTTGCGGTCTGTTTAAAAGAAGCAAATTTAAAAAAAAGTATATTCTCTTTCAAGGAACTTAAGTACCTGGGTTTTGTTATTGGCGGGGGAACTCTTCGTACTGACCCACAAAAAGTTGAAGCCATTGAAAATATTCCAGTTCCAAGGACTCCACGGCAAGTCCGTAGCTTTTTGGGAGCAGCTGGGTGGTACATAAGGTTTATCAAAGACTTCGCAATGATTTCTGCACCACTCAGTGACACGCTTAAAAAGGGGAAAAAGTTCCAGATAACTGAAGAAGCGTTAGCAGCTTTTACGGAGTTGAAAAGGGCGTTAACCACTGCTCCGGTGTTGGTTCATCCAGACTTTAAACGCCCGTATTTTATTCAATGTGATGCTTCACATATTGGCGTTGGAGCAGTTCTGTTTTAAAAAGATGATGAAGGTATGGAGAGGCCAATCGCTTTCTTTTCTCAGAAATTAAACGGTGCACAGCAAAATTACACGGTTACGGAGAAAGAGTGCCTGGCAGCAGTCCTTGCTGTTAAACGTTTTAGGCCATTTGTAGAATTGATGCCATTTACCATCATTACTGATCATGCCAGCTTAAAATGGCTGATGATGCTTAAAGATTTGAGCGGCCGTTTGGCGCGCTGGTCTCTGCAGCTGCAGGCGTTTAATTTCCAAATTGAGCATCGAAAAGGTTCAGATAATGTACTTTGTCGCGTTCTGTTGAAGATCTAGAAGTAGAAGAATTACAATTACTAGATTTTGAAACAATAGAATTTGAATTACCAGAATATTTAGACTTGATACAGAGCATTGAAAATAACAAAGATCGGTTACCTGACCTTAAAGTAGATAATGGAATGGTCTTTAAACGAACCTTATTCCCTAGAGATGACAGTGGTCTTGAATGGAAATTGTGGGTGCCCGATAATCTAATTTCTACGATTATTTCCAAAAATCATGACGTAGAAACCTCTTCACACGTGGGAATTGCGAAAACACTGCACCGAATCCGCCAGTTTTATTATTGGCCCAAAATGCTGGTACATATTAAAAATTACATAAATAACTGTAGGATCTGTAAGGAAATAAAGTCACCGAATTATGAACTGCGTCCTAGAATGGGAAAGGAGGTTGTCACTTACCGTCCTTTTCAAAAGTTATATAACGACTTTTTAGGTAAATATCCCAGATCGAAATCAGGAAACGCTTACATTTTTATAGTTCTGGATCATTTTTCCAAATTCATGTTTTTGAAACCGATGAGGGAAGCCACTTCAAAAGCTGTTGTTGATTATCTGGTCGGTTTTGTCTTTCATACGTTTGGAACACCAGAAGTTATTCATTCCGATAACGCCAAACAGTTTAAGAGTGCCGATTACAAAAAGATGACCGATTCTTTCGGTATTACACGCATGTTTTCTCCAATTCATGTCCCACAATCCAATGCCTCAGAAAGGGTGAACCAATCTGTACTTGCGGGGATTAGGGCATACCTTGAGGGGAACCATTGTGATTGGGATGCACATTTGACGGAGATAGAATGCGCTTATCGTAGTTCCAGACATGAAGCCATAGGCATGAGTCCTTATATGGCATTATTTGGCCTGAATATATTTCTCTGCGGTTCCGATTATGCGTTGGCTAGAAAGCTAAAATCGTTGGATGAGCCAAATATTGAAATCCTGCAGGGAAAAGATAATTTAGAATTAATACGTCAGACATTAAAGGAGAATTTACACAAGGCGTATGGTAAAGGAGAAAGGCAATGCAATAAGCGTAGTAGAGAAGTTCACTTTATGCCCGGCCAAGAAATATTTTATAGGAATTTCGTTCAGAGCAGTTTTAAGAAGAACTTTAATGCAAAATTTGACTCAATATTTAAACCAGGTCGAGTAAGGAGTATTTTTGGTAACAACACTTATGAGATAGAAACCCGTCAAGGAAAAAGTATAGCGATATTTCATGCAAAGGACTTAAAGCAGTAGAATCTGTGATATTAGTTTATAAGGGATAGTGCAATATTTACTATAGTTTTTTTTGACATTTTGATTGATTGTTTGTTTTGTCCCTTATTTACAAATTTATTTATCAGATTATACATTTAAGTGTCTTTGTGGAAAGTCCTATTTACAAATTTTGCGGCTGTGATATTAATTTATAAGGGATAGTGCAATATTTATTATATTTAAGTTTCAAATTTACCTGCTCGTGTTGTCCCTTATTTACAAATTTATTTAGCCAATTATACATTTAAGTGTCCTTGTGGAATGTCCTGTTTACGCTCTATGCACCTGTGATATTCGGCGGTTTTTGCCAACACGTACCTAAAAGAAAAGAGGGGAAACTATTTTTAAACAAAGTACCATATGTTAAAATCGAATCAAACAGTTAAACTTTCCGTAATTCTCAGAACTCCAATTATTGGTGCTCCTAGGAACGAGTTGCTGATTTGTAATTTGTAAAATCGATTATCATTTTCCTATTCTGTATTTCCCGTCAGTTTACAAAGTATCTGGAACTCAAGTTTCTAAAAGAAAAGAAAGGTTTAGATTGACATTTTATGAGTGTGTTTAAGTGTTAATGTAGCTAATTTGACAATATGGAATGTTAAGTATACGTCACACCGAAAGTGCAATATTTTAGTAGTTTTAAGAAATTATAATTTGAAACAATAGTGAAAGTTACTTTGGTAACCTATGCTTTAAAACGAAGCAAGTTGATTTTAATTTTTAAATGTTTTTTTTCTATATTTTATGTATAGGCAGAAAATAAGCAACCATATCTCTTTTACTGGATTTGAAGATATATCGGTTGTACTATTTATCATCTACAGATTCATCAACTAATATTGGAATACAATATTGGCTTGAAATGAATCTGTAGGTTCGTGATAGTATGACCTTTGGTTTGATTTTCCGTGGAGATGAATGCGTTGTGTTTGCACACAAGTGCGTTCGGGATTATATTGTGAACGAGTAGTTTATTTCATGTATACCCGATAAAAAAATTCCATTACATTTGTATATAATGGCTCATCACTTATTACGTTATAAATTGGAGACGGGGTATGAAATGTAAATATATATTGTTATATTTATCCATTTGTATAAACCTTTTTCGTCGGGTATTGAAACCTTTAATAGTAAATAAATATTGCACATATTTTTTTGCATCTGCTGAGTGACGTCACAATTTATTTATTTATTATTTTGTATTGTTTTCTTTGTATTTGTAAACTATTTTTTTTATATTATCGGAAGACGAATTTTTACAAATTTTGACGCTATCCGGTAGGCGGAAAGTCTTCAATATTATAGATCAATTATTTGACCTTTTTCTTTTGTTTTTTTTAATGTCAAGTAAAATTCTGTTTACAACATTTTTTTTACTTTCTGCAATTTTACTTGACAACGCACAGAAATACATCAAAATTATTTTCTATTATGATGAGGCCTTTAAATGGCACATTTAAAATTTTACATTTTTTTTTACAACGCGGCAATATTTTTGGCGGCGGCGACAAGCCGGCTTAACACCGCACGACTATGACATCTGTGTTAACAAAATATGGCCAATTCCAATAAGAATTGACCATTAGAAGTATGAAAAATAGCAATCATATATTATTTATTTTATCATATGATGAGCTTTTAAAGTCATCAGATGATGAGTTAGTTTTTTTTTAATTTGCAAATTATCGAAAGGGGAAAGTTTTAGGGAATCTAATTCGAGTTAGAACTTATTTGTCATACCTCGAGTTTTTGTTTGTCACTACCATGGTCACAGTACTTACCTGAATTCCTAAACTTCGCAATTGCTTCTTTGAGAGAATGGTGTTCGTTGATGTGTCTCATGCGTCATCCAATCATTTGTGCAGCTTCACACACATTTCTGCCAGTATTTGACGTGTGGAGTTTCTGCGCTATACACATTTTTTTTTATGACATTATTATTTTTTTTTTATCACTTTTTTTTATTATTATTTTTTTTTATATATATATAATTTTTTTTAGTATATAATTGTTTTTATATACTTGTGCCACCGGAAATTATTTCTTCGTTGAATGAAAGCGTGTTTATGGATGACAGCTGCAGCTGTAAGAATGTTGGGTATTCAGTTACCGGCTACCTGATACCGAGTTTATTGACGGGGATGCCAGATCTGAATTTCATGAGATGTGTAGCGATTTTCGTGCTGCCATTTTTAAACCGCACTAGTGAGCGTTTTGAGGATGCCGGACTGCGGGGTTCTGTGTTGGGAGTTTGTTGCGCCGTTAGTTTGTCGGTGGAGCTTGTTATATCTCAGGGCGTGGGCGTTTGCCTACGTTGGGCACTGGAATTGAAAATCGGAAGATTTGTAGCGGTGGGTTAATTTTTATGCGCGTTAAGTGTTTTTTTTCCTATAAGTGGGAAATTCATATTTTTGGTGACGTTTGACAGTTGGTACGAGTGAAATCGAAATATATTTTTGCCGTGCAGGAAAAGGATATTGTATGCTTCACAGAAATTAGTTTGTTTTGTTTTTTTTTAACAAGTAGGGGAGAGTAGTGTAGCTAGTTAGATTAGTGATGTATGTATAGGATAGAGAATGGTGGCGGATTTTAGTACTAGGCGGAGTTAGATAAATTGTAGCTTAGTAGAGCAGTTAAGTAACGGCTTAGCTGGTATATAAGCTTAGCGGCAGTGATGATGGCAGCTAGAAACTTCGCTAACGGCGATACAGAGATTTGAATTTGGGGAGAAAAAGAATATACCATCAACCAAGCCGTTAAAGGGTCCGTTAAAGGGCAATTAAAAGGAACCGTTTGGAGGCCATTTTTTTTTATTCGATTCGGGACTCACCAAATCCTTACCAGGCTATTTTTGGAGGTTTACAGGACTACAACCCCTTGGAGTCTGACGGGTTGTAGTCCACATCTTTTGCAGTAGTTGCAATTTTTCTAAAGCTGGGAAAAAGATAACTGGGTTGGGGAGCCAGCAACCATAGTAAGCCAGCAACATTAGTAAGCCAGCAACCATAGTAAGCCAGCAACCATAGTAAACCAGCAACCATAGTAAGCCAGCAACATTAGTAAGCCAGCAGCCATAGTAAGCCAGCAACCATAGTAAGCCAGCAACCATAGTAAGCCAGCAACATTAGTAAGCCAGAAACCATAGTAAGCCAGCAACATTAGTAAGCCAGCAACCATAGTAATAAATGTTAAAAGGATTTTTTTGGTGAGTCGCAGAAATATAAAAAGTGGAGACTAAAAAAAGTGAAGAATTTATAGTATAATTTAAGAATAAGGTTTGAAAGATTGCCCAGAAAGTAATAATCAAAAGAATATGAGAGTGGGATAAAGATTTTAAAAAGGACCGCAGTAGTTAGTTTAATTTATATTAATGGTTTTTATTTTTTATGTAAAGTTAGTGTTTTTGTTTGTAATCCCAAATTCCTTAGGTGGAAGCCCAAGGAAAAGAAAAGATAATTTATAAACTTTGTCCTGTGAGAATAAACCCATATAAGAGAGCTCTGTTATAGGTAGGGAAGTATTCCATAGTCAGTGGCAGTTAAAGTGAAACCATAAATTTGGTACCCAGGGGTTGGTATAGGCACTTTGGGGATTTAGTGATTAGGTGTAGTTGTTTTTTTATTTTTCTTTAATATCTTTAAGTTAGGTTTATTGATTTATTTTCTTTTTATTTTTAAATAGTTTTTTTTAAATACCTCATTTTAGTTTTTTTTTATTACTTACCTTTTTAGTTTTTATACCCTCCACCATATATGGTGAGGGTATATATCAGTTTGTCATTCCGTTTGTAATATGTCGAAATATAGGTTTAAGACCCCATAAAGTATATATATTCGTGATCCTTATGCAATTTTAAGTCGATTTAGCGATGTCCGTCTGTCTGTCTGTCCGTCTGTCTGTTGAAATGGCGATCACGATGCGAAGACGCAAGCGGGGGTGCCTATTTTTACCCAGATTATTGAACATCCTCCCGAGCAGTTTGGTATTTAAAATGAGCGAAATCGGTTTAGCGGTTCAAAAGATATGAGTGAAAATGTGAAGGTACCTCTAAATTTTCCATACAAATTTGTACAATTTTTCTGTATCTATTTTTATTTTCTGTTAAGTAAGTAAAAATGTTGTTAAGTCTTTTTCTTGTTCGATTACATTTATTGTCTTACTACTATGAGAATAATAACATTCTTAGAGCTATATGTGTGTTACTGTAATAACTAAGTTAACTAACGTAAAAAGCAACATTGGTAAAGTCGCCAACAGAGCAGACCTCTGTAAATAACATTACTAAAACTAAATAAATGTTATTTAAAACTAAATAACAAAAGTTCTGTTACATAAATTGACCAAACATATTCATATAACAGTTCATGCAAAATGTTGTATATACGTATATCATCTTCAGTCCCTATGATTGCTGGAGGCTGGGCTCATATAGAATGAGGTACGGTCCAGAGGAGCTGGATTGTCGTTAATACGTCCATTGATGGTGTTTTTCTCGTTTTCGTATATTTGGCTGACAACGACATGGCGGACCTACAGAAGGGTAGAACATCGGCATTTTCATAGACGTAACTATTTAAAAATCGTTTTATGAAATTTTCATAATTTTTTCCGATGCATTTTCTTAGGATTTTTAATTTAAAATATATCCAATTCTTTGGCTACTATAGGAGATATAGTAAATATGATTGGGTTTTTCTGTTAAGCTTTGTTGGTTTTTCATTTCATTCCATAAAATGTATTTTTTTGTTTTTGTAACCAAAGACATTTATATCTAAAGAAAGAGCAAAATACATAATTGCTTTAGTGCCGCAACTTTTGAATAGGTGGCACCCCATGGCGATATAGCCTTGGATTAGGCTTTTAATTAATTTATTTACCAAAAATATTAAATAAATATTAATATTAAAATATTACAAACGTCAAATTCTAATGCATTAAGATGTTACACAATTTTAAAGTCAAATTTTCAAATGTTTAACGTAATAAAATAGTATTTTTTTATTCCATTTGTATTTTTGATAATTGAGGGATTGGCAAATGTATATTTATGTAAATTTTGGAATAAAGTGCAATATTGTGCTCATAAACATCTAAATGAATATTGATTTAAAAAATTAAGGTATAATATGCACATAAAGCATATATTTTTCATAGTTTTTGGCAAATATTCATTTATGTTACGAAGAAAATAGAAAATCAATATGGCTAATGGAGACTATCTCTGCAGCAAAATATGCCTAATGGAGAATGCACCTTCTAATGGGCCATCTATTGACAAATAGTTACAATGTTCTTTCTTTAACAAATTAATTTCTTTAATGTATTCTCTCCATTAGACAAACACACTTCAATTTTTTAAAGAAAGAATATTCGTTGCAACTATTTGTCAATTCGTGGCGCATTAGAAAGTACATCCTCTCCATTAGCATATTCAGCTGCAGAGCTAGTCCCCATTAGCCGGAACAAAATTGAGTATTTGACAAAAACTACGCTTTAAAATGTTTTTTTTTTTTGTGCAGTCCATGGATAAAAAACTAGTGAAAATGTAAATGTGCCTCTAAGTTGCCCATACAAATATAGTACAATTTCATAGTAGCGACTGGTACATAACATATTTTCCCATATTTTTTTCACCAGTCGCTTAGCAGTATATATTTTGCATTCACCTCAAACATTTTTTCACCACTAAAATTTTTTTTCACAACAAAAAATTTTTTCACCTCAAACATTTTTTTTCACCTCTAAATTTTTTTTTACCAAAAAAGTTCTTTTCACATCTAAAAACGTTTTTCACCTCAAAAAATTTTTTCACCTACATAATTTTACTTCAAAAGTTTTCTTATATTATTTGTATCAAAAACAGTAGAGAACATCTTTTTAGGATATTGGTGGAGGGTATTCAAAGATTCGGCACAGCCGAATTTAGCCCTTTTTTACTTGTTTTTATATACATTTAGTTTTTTTTATAAAAATTTGTTTTTTATATATTTATATACATTAAGTTTTTTTTATACATTTAGTTTTTTTTATTTTTATATATACTTACTTTTTTTCCCCGAAATAATTTTGTGAGAAGCCACTATTTAATAAATATTTATTTTTATAATTTTGTTTTAAATCTGACCTAGAAATGTTTTTAATATCGAGCTGAGAGCTAGTATAATTATGTCTGGCCTAAGTCTATGTGGTGTGTGTTGATGTAAGTATGTAGGGTGACCGGTGTTCGTGTTGTTCGTGGGATAGCCTAGATATTAGGTGGAGGCTATCATGGCAGGGTGGGCAACTAGAGGGGACATTTGACATCGTTTGTCCCTGGTTAATTCTATTGCTAGTGTTTTATATTGCCTGTGTGTTTTTTTTTTGTCCGTTTGATTTCTAAATATGCAGATCCAATGCGCTGTAGAGCGTTGTTTGTTGGGACTCGGCGGAAGTGCCGTTAGTGATTTTTGTTAGTTTTTTTTGTCTGATTTTATTATTTTTATTTTCAATTTGAAAATTTTATTGTTCAGCCCTTTTCCCAGGTGATCGGTCGTACCCTCCCTGACGTCCCTGAGCTAGTTGGTCGAATTGGTCACACTGGGAACATTTGGTCAGGGGTTATGCAACAAATGTTATAAAAACATAAAACAGTTTTTGGTATTACAATATGTACCCCAAGTATAAAATTTGTTGTGAGTTTGTACTAAGTTTATAAACAACAATTTTAGTAAATACAGTCATGTTGCACTTCTATGGTATCTTTTTAATACTTTTGGCGATCATATGTTTTAAACCATGCTGTGTTGTTCACTTTTACACATTATTTTTTTTGTATACATTGTTTTTAAATCTCTTTCTCGCCTAGGACATGAATTGCAACAACAACCCTCAAGATACGGTTTTTGTTCACTCGTTTGACAGCTGTTACTTTTGACATCACTGTATACTCTGTGGCGACGTCGCTAACTTTTCATTTTTCTATTTTTTCGTAAATAACAGGGTGACTCCAAGAACAAAATATTTGCTTTTAATACCATTTTTTTCAACTATTTGCGACGTCGTTAGCTTTTTCAATAATATAGTACTGTTTTTAACAACTGCCATACTTTCCGTCGTTAACTTTTTAACCAAATAATGACTTGAATGTGATTTGGAATTCCCAAAAATCCTTATCTGTGGAGCACCAAGACCCGTCGCCAGACTTTTGAAACCAGAAACTGATTGGTAGATTATTTTGTAAAGTATTGGTGTATAGCAAGTACCAGTTTTTTGTGGAATTGCTCTAAGAAAATATGACCCACAACTGGTGGTTAGTAAACAAAAACTAGTTTTGTGGAACACCAATTACTTTTTTCAGAATTCTAAAAACAGGAACTGGTAGCTAAGCCCCTTGCCGAAATTTCTGTATGTAACATTAGTATGGTATCAGTTTTTTGTGGAATTGCTCCAAGAAAATATGACCCACAACTGGTGGTCAGTAAAAAAAACTAGTTTTGTGGAACACCAATAACTTTTTTCAGAATTTCATAAACAGGAATTGGTAGCCAGTGGCCTTGCCAATATTTCTGAATATACAGGTTGGTTGAAAAGTTCCTGCGCTCGAAATGAAAGAATACTGTTTTTGTTACGAAATATATTTTTTTAATCAATATAATCTCCTAGAAGCTCAATACAATTGTTCCAATGATCTTCCAATAATTTTATCCCATCCTTATAATGGTTTTCCGGAAGCTCTGCAAAATAACCGACGAAAAAAAGAGTTGGCAACCCTTGTGAACAAACATAATTTTTTGGCAGTGTTAAAGACATTTAAAAAAAAAAATAATAATTTTTGTGGTTTAAACAATTGATTAAAGTAATAATCTCTTTTAAGATATAGACCAAATTGTTTTGTATTGAAAAATATTTAAAGATGCCCGGAAAAGGCCGAAAAAGTTTAAATAAATCAAAATTATTATGTGATCAATGCAAAATGCAAATTAAAGAGGACAGTGATGAATTTATAGAATGCGATAAATGTGGAAAAAGTTACCATTCTCAATGTACTAAATTGGATAAACGCCAGTATGAGTTTTTTGTAAAAAATGAAAGAGAGATTTTTGCATGTCATCTATGTGAAGAAGATGGAGGTGGAGGAGATATAAAAAATGAACTTCATGCAATCAAAACAAAACTAAATAAGTTGGATCAGCTGACTGAAATTCAGGAATCGATACAATTCATGGCAAAACAATATGATGTAATTTTGAAAGGTGTAACTGAAAATAAAAAGAAGTTGAGTGAAGTAGAGAAGGAAAATCGTTCTTTGAAAAAAGAAATTATTAATTTAAAATCATCAGTAAAATTGCTGAATGATGTAAGAGTAAAAAATGACTGCGTTGTTAGAGGTTTGGATGTTGCTGAAGGTGTTACTGCTGTGGAGTCTATTGTTGAGTTATCGAAAGGTGTCGGTGTTGTCATGGAGCCCCATAATATTGATGATGCGTACTTTATTCGAAATAAAAATAAAAAGAACTCGGATCAGAAAAAAACTGTTATTGTTAAGTTTTCCTCGAAAGCTTCTAAGGATAAGTTGATGACTGCTAAATCGAAGTTGAAAGAAAACAAAAGCGATGTTTTTGTCAGTGATTTTTTAAGTAAGGAGACGCTGGAATTGCTTAAATACGCAAGGACGTTGAAGGACGTTGGTTATAAGCATGTGTATCCGAGGAATGGTAGAATTTTTTATAAAAGAAATGATATTTCTAGACCTCAAACAATCAGATCTGAAGATGAAGTTGATCAAATATTATTGAATGCCACAAACGCAAAGCCATGGGAACGTAGATCTTTGAATCATAATGCAGCTTTAGGTGCTGAACAAAATGGTGTTGGTGATGATGATGGCGATGATGATGATGGTGATGATATGGCGTATGTTTCTCCTTCTTAAATTTTATTAATTTGTCTTTTAGCTATGTTTTTTTATTATTTATTTACCTTTTTTTTTAATGATTAACAATCAGTATTTTCATAATATTTCAAATTTTAATAAATACATTTGTAATTTGGATTGTTCATTTTTTAATATAATTAGTGTTAACGTTAGAAGCATTTCATCAATAACGAAGTTCAATAAGTTTAAAACCTTAATAGCGAGTCTTTCAATACTACCTGATGTGATAGCATTTCAAGAAACTTGGTTTGATGGAAAATTGACGCAGCTTTATTCAATTCCGGGATACTCTAATATCCATTGTTGTAGGAGTGATGGGTATGGAGGTACATCGCTGTACGTGAGTGACAAATTACATTATACTATTGAAAATTGCAGAAGTGAGAATTTTGTAGATTTTGTCTCTATTTCAATTGACAATTATCGCATTAATGGCAGTTCTATGAAAATATTGTCGATTTATCGTTCACAAAAGTGTGTAATTGTTGATTTTTTGGAAATAGTTGAAAGATTTATGAACTCTTATGGTCAAAGCCCCTTAGTGGTGGTTGGTGATACAAATATCGACATGTTGAATAATCCTCATTTTTCTGAGTTATTAAACTTATTTTTGAATTATGATTGTTATAGTTGTCATGCATTAATAACAAGACCAATTAGTAAAACATCAATTGATCAAGTATTTAGCAACATTTTTGACAAAATTTCTGTAGATTCAATAGAGTGTTCTTTGACGGATCATAATATAATTTTTTGCAAGCTGCAAGGTGATTATGTTTCAAATAGTTACATTGAGATAAGTAAAACACATTGTGATTATCAAAAGGTTAAAGAACTGTTAAATAGAAGTTTGCCTGAAATTGAAGCTTTTGAGGATTGCTCTCAATTAACTAACAATCTTATAAACTGTATTAATAATGCTATTGACAATTCAACAAGTACGTCTAAATACAAAAAAAATTTACGATTTGAAATAGCACCATGGATTAATGATAATCTACAAGCTTTAATATTACTTAAACGCAAGTTTTTGGCCAAACGAAGAAAGACTAAAAGCAATAAATATGACAGTTTGTTAAAGAGATTGGGGAAAGTTATCAAGGTGGCATGTAAGCATTCAAGAGATAATTATTACTATGATAATTTGAATAAAAGCGATGGTGATCCGAAAAAAGTATGGAATTTTGTAAATAAAACCCTTGGGAGAAGTATAAAGAAGAACTGTAACCTCTCAACAACAGCTGGCACACTAATTTTTGATGATCAAGTGAAGGCAAATGTTCTGAATCAGTATTTCGTACAATCTGTGAGTGATTTAAAAAGTCAAATTCAAATATTTCCAGGTGATGATTGTAATTTGTTGAGAACTTTATGTCAAACTGTAAACCGTTTTAAAATTCAACCAATTACCATAGATGATATGAGTGCAGTTGTAAATAATTTGAATTTAAAAAAATCCACTGGTAATGATAATATCGCCCCAAAAGTAATATACAATTGTAATGAAATATTAGCTCCGATACTAACAAATATTTTTAATAAAATTATTAATTCGTCGAGCTATCCAGATTGTTTAAAAATAAGTAAAATTGTTCCTATACCAAAAGTTTTAAATGCTTCTGAGTCCAGTCATTTTCGTCCGATTTCTTTACTGTCGTCTATTGATAAAATCTTTGAGAAATTGATTCACGAGCGGCTGTTGTCATATTTTGATAGTAAAAGCTTTATGTACAAATATCAGTACGGTTTCAAAAAAGGATGCGGCACTGAAGAAGCAGTGGCGAATGTTGTAAATTTTATATGTGATGGTATGGATAATGGTTCGAGCGGTGTTGCAGGGCTTTTCTTAGATTTCACGAAGGCTTTTGATCTTGTTGACCATAGAATAATGCTACAGAAATTAAGGTATTATGGCGTTACGGACAATGAATTGGAGATTTTTGAAAGTTTCTTTAATAATCGAAGACAATTTGTACAGTTGAACAATGGTAAAAGTGAAATGTTAAATGTTGAAAGTGGAGTGCCTCAAGGTAGTTGCTTGGGACCTTTGCTGTTTTCTATTTATTTAAATGACCTTTGTAACTTGAATCTGACTGGTAGATTATATATGTTTGCTGATGATGTCTGTCTATTATATCCCTACAAAAACGATTTGGTACTGAAGACTAATATGGAACGAGATGTAGCTCTTATTTTCGAATATACACGGTTAAATAAATTGATACTTAATGCAAATAAAACTAAACTTATCAGATTTAGGCCACATTCACATGCATTAAATAATAATTTTAATATTTTTGTAGACGGAAATCTAATTTTTGAAACACATGAAGTAAAATATTTGGGAATTGTTTTACAAAGTAATCTATCATGGGATTTGTATATTGCAGAAGTAAAGCGAAAGATTGCTCCGGCTGTTGGTATATTATATAAAATGAAAAATAAACTGAATAAGAAAACTAAGCTTTTAATCTATCAGTCCCTGATACAAAGTCACTTAAATTACATGGTAATAATATATGGATACAAAAACACAAATGATTTAAAGTCGCTGCAAGTTATGCAAAATAAAGCCTTAAAAACAATTCATAATTTACCAATAATTTACCCAACTGTATCTCTTTATGCCAATATCTGTAAACCAATTTTGCCTATTTATGGACTATATAAGTATCAACTATTAATGTATATGTTTAAATCCTTACACAATATAGGATATCGTACAATAACTTTTGTTCAAAATCAATCGTTTTTTAACACGAGAAATCAGCGAAACTTACATACACCAAGGTGCAGATTGGAAACAACAAAGCAGCGAATACAATATATGGGAAGTTTTGAATACAACAACTTACCTTTAAGGTTGAAAACAATAAACATAATTTCAAATTTTAAAAGAGAGTTAAAAGAATATATTTTTGAAAATTTTGAAATGCTTCTTTCGTAAGTTAATACTTTAAAAATAATTTTGATTATAATTATATATATATATATATTTTTTTTTTTTTTTATTATTATGCATACTCATGTTATTTAATTAAGTTATAATGACAGTATTTGCCAACTTGCCTCAATAATGCCCCTTAGGGGCGCTGAGGCCTAATTAATAATGAATTGTATTTATATGAAATGTTAATAAAACTTATAAAAAAAAAAAAAAAAAAAAAAAAATGCTTTCCACGTTTGAGATTTCTGAAGAGATAGTAGTCACTGGGAGCCATATCTGGTGAATACGGTGGATGTTCAAGCAATTCGTACTTTAATTCTTTGAATTTAGCCATCGTCAAAACACTTTTGTGAGCAGGTGCATTGTCTTGATGAAAAATGATTTTTTTCTTCTTTAAACCAGGTCTTTTCTCACAAATTTTTACATCCAGCTGATCCAAAAGGCTGCAATAATATTCAGAGTTCATTATTTTACCTTTCTGAAGATAATCAATCAACAAAATTCCTTTTGCATCCCAAAAAACTGATGCCATAACCTTCTTTGCTGATCGTTGTGATTTCACCTGCTTTGGAGCTGAACAACCAGCTTCAGTCCACTGTAAACGTTCTTGTTTCAATTTATGATCATGGTGGTAGATCCAAGTCTCATCCATAGTTATAAAACGACGCAAGAAGTCGGTTTTATTCGGCTTAAAACGCTCCAGATTACGCTGATAAATTTGTTTTCGATCCAGTTTTTGTTGAATTGTTAATGTGTGCGGCACTAACTTTCCAAACAGTTTTTTCATACGTAATTCTTCATGTTAAATATGGAGTACTCGTTCGTCTGAGATGCCTATGGTATTATCAATTTCCCGCTTAGTCAAACTTGAATCTTCACTAACCATATTATGTACCTGCTCAATGATTTCTGCTGTGGTTGCAGTTTTTGGTCGTCCTTCGCGTGGATCGTCTTCAAGGCTGGTACCACCACTTTTAAATTCACCAGCCCAAAATTCAACGGTGCGTTTTGCTTTTAAACCCTTCAAAACAAAGAATCTAATGACTGCACGATATTCAATTTTTTCCATATTAAAAAAAAATCAATGACACTTCAACTTCAAATGGCTTGTAAACAAAGAAAGAATTGACAGAATGACTTGCAACTTTGCATGTGTTCTCAGGACAGTTATACCAACTTGAAAAAAAAAAAAGTTTGGAGCTAGCAGTGCCATCTCTTGGTGAGCGCAGGAACTTTTCAACCAACCTGTAACATTAGTATGGTATCAGTTTTTTGTGGAATCGCTCCAAGAAAATATGACCCACAACTGATGGTCAGTAAACAAAAACTAGTTTTGTGGAAGGCCAACAAATTTTTTCAGAATTCTAAAACCAGAAACTGGAAGCCAGTCCCCTTGCCAACATTTCTGTATATAACATTAGTATGGTACAGTTTTTTGTGGAATTGCTAAAAGAAAATATGACCCACAACTGGTGGTTAGTAAACAAAAACTAGTTTTGTGGAATACCAACAACTTTTTTCATAATTCTAAAAACAGGAGCTGGTAGCCAGTCTTCTTGCGAACATTTCTGTGCATAACATTAGTATGGTATCAGGTTTTTGTGGAAGTGTTCCACGAAAACATGACCCACAACTGGTGGTCAGTAAACAAAAACTAGTTTTGTGGAACACCAACAACTTTTTTCAGACTTCTAAAAACAGGAACCGGTAGCCAGTCGCCTTGACAACATTTTCATGTATAACATTAGTGTGGTATCAGTTTTTTGTGGAATTGCTCCAAAAAAATATGACCCACAACTGGTGGTCAGTAAACAAAAACTAGATTTGTGGAAAGCCAACGACTTTTTCAGAATTCTAAAAACAGGAACTGGTGGCCAGTCCTAGAAAAAAAAGTCACACTTTGATTGTATTTGATATTTTACATTTTGTTTGGAATTTAAAATATATGTTTGTATTGGGAATTTATGTTTATATTTGGAAGTTATTTACCCTGCAACACTTCCTTTTATCTTTTGGAAGAAAAATATCAAGCAATATTTTGTTTATATTTTCATTTATCAGTTTAAAGAAAAATTGGCGATATATAAAAAAGAAAATTTTAATTTACTTTTTTGTCGTTTGTAAGGTATTATTTATCGCAGAAGTATCGATTTTTTTATCACCTGGGTGGTTTTTAATATATTTTTAATATCAGTTGGAGGATATTTTAGCTATATTGAGAAATATCTGTCAACAATAAAAAATACTTTGAAAATTGTTTATCATTTAATATCGGGATATTTGAGCAACCAAATTTACCTGGACAGATACAACAAATAGACCAGCATTTACAATCTATAATTTTATTTCTGTGATTATAGGTAAATAATAACAAATAACGAAACATATGGAATGTTAATATCAAAACCCGAAACGTATAGAAAATTCAATGAGTTAAATAAGAATAGAAGATGTTGTGTTGTATATTTTTGTGTCATTCTTATGCATTCAAGATATCAAAAAGTATATAATTTTCTTTAGAGTATTTTCCCGCTCTACCAGAAATTCAACATGGTACAGAGTTCAGCGGCAACATTTTTAAATGAGAGGGCAACATTTTCAAAGTTGCTAAAGTGTTGAAAAACATTAAATTTGGTGTATGCAGTGCTGCCACATAAACAGTGTAATTTTTTATCCCAGTTTTTGGGATTCTTAACTGTTTATCAGATTTTTCATGAAAACAATTTTTTTTCAAATTATTGCATTTTTTTATAGGTTTTTAGTTAAATGTTGCAACAATTAATAGCATATTTATTCTCTTTATTATATATTTTTACCATAGAAATGGGAAATAATGGATATGAATAGACATAGTTGGTCAATGTGTGTGTACACACTTTAATACTTTTCATGTCACAATGTTATGTTTGAATTCGTAACTATTTTTTAACACAATTGCAAATTTTTGTTGTATTTTTTACTTTATAAGACATGTCTAATTTTAGTAAAAATAAATAGTATATTGAACAAATATTATATTTTTATATGAAAAATCTGAAAAAATACATGAATAAAATAAAAAAAACATTTTTTTTATGAAATAATCTGAAAAATCTCTAGCATCCCAAAAAACGGCAAAAAATAGTTAAAACTGGTTATATGGCAGCAGCGCTAAACACTACTAAAAGTTGCCGAACTCACCTTTGTTGCCGCCAAACTATGTTCGTGTTCTAAGAGAGTAATAAAAAGTTCATGAGAGAGAAACATACTCTATAGAAAATTATATACTTTTTGAAGGTATACAATACATACACAAAAGTTATATACACAACAAAACTCACCTTTGTTGCCGCCAAACTATGTTCGTGTTCTAAGAGAGTACTAAAAACTTCATGAGAGAGACACATACTCTATAGAAAATTATATACTTTTTGAAGGTATACAATACATACACAAAAGTTATATACACAACAAAAATCAGATCAAAACAGATTTTCGTTGTGTATTTACGTTTTGTGTATGTATTGTATATCTTCAATGCATAAGAATGACAGAAAAATAGACAACACAACATCTTACATTCTTTTTTAGTTCATGGAATTTGCTATACAGAGATACGTTTACGTCTGGCTAATCCATTCTTAACATTTGTTTTTAGTTTTTTAATTTTTGTAATGGCATAAAAACATACAAATATAAGGTGTATTCAACGTACGTTACCACGGGTGCCCGCGGGAACACAATCTTATCAAAAAGCGTTCTTGTAACAAAAAATTGGGTATATGAGAGCGTTCATGAGAGAGTAATTGTGTTTCTCATTTTACCAGAACCTACACGTACTTTTTGTTTGGGTAAAATTGTCAAATCATCAGCTGCTGCTAATAAATTGGCTGTTTTGCATTTTTGAAAAAAATTAAAGTTAAATAAAAATTTACGATAAAGAACTTTTCCTTCTTAATAATGAAAAATACATTTGAAAATGTAAATAGATATTTGCCATTTCAAAGCTGTTTTTTAATATGAATAAATTTGACTTTTATTTTTGGGTCTGAAATGTGGTTTTGTTCGTTCGGAGTATTTTGGGCATTTTTATGGTTTCGTAAGAGAATTTTTGGTTACTCTCATTTTACCAGACTTTACCCAAAATTACCTCGTGCAGACCTAAAGTGTAAAACCATTTTCAAAAAATCAAATTAAACTATAGAGAGTTTTATATTTAAAATAACTTGTCTTGAGAGAACACTATAAATTATTGGTGGCGCTTTATTCTTAGGGGTCAGCCAAATAAACCCCTATCCTTTGTCAAAGGGGTATGGAGTAAAGATGAAAAAAAAAACACAATAGAATAACTTTCAGCAAAGTTAGTAATCATTTTATTATTTCTAAATGACCATCACAACGGACATAAATTACTCTGGGTTTTTTCTTATAAATTTTCCATAATACGCCCAGCATTATCCAAAAAAAATTTAAAAAGATAGCTTCTCTAGAATTTTTATATTTTTCCAATAATCAGCTCGATATCATGCATCGTTTGAGTGCTATTACGTAAGATTTTCCAACTTCGGGATACGCTAATGTTCATATATGTATATAGGAAAATTTATTTACTTACATAGAGAAACATAACTGTAAAAAATAACAGCAGTAACCCAACAAACCTATATAGAAATAGCTTGTAACAAACTTATAGCTTAGACAGCTTGTGTCTAATAGCTTTTTCTGTGTATTCTCCATGATTACTAAATAAAAATAAGAAAAAAATATTTTCATTGGAAAAAAAATTTCTATGATCTCAAAAATATATTTTCATATACAGTGGCTCACAGCTTATTTCGTGTGAGGAACTTAAAAAAACTCCACAAATAAATGATGCAGTTTTGTAGATAATTTAAGAGCTAACTATATTATACTTTTGCTAGCTTAAGCAAATGTGCGAATACATGTAATCAAATGTGTATGACTATATTGTACTTAACAAACTTTTCGTCAAGTGTCATTTGTTTAAGCAAACAGCGAAACTGACCGCACTTTACTTAAGGAATCATGTGTTTTTAGAAAAACTGTTTATGAAAAAAAAAAACAAATTGCAATGTACGCGGAAAATATTTTTATAGAAAATTTAATTGAAATTGTTAAAAAACAAACGTGCATGTAATTGTTTTTCGATTGAGATGCAAGCACTGTTGCATTTTTTAGTACTTTTTTATTTATGTTTTCATTTGTTTCTTTTACTTATTTAAAATTAATATAGATTTACTTGTTAATTGTAAAATATTTGTAAATTGAACACATTAAATAATATTTTTCGAAAAGATACATATATTTTGGAAATATAAGAAGAAAACAGTTTTTGCAAAAGTACATATATTTGCAACTAAGAGTAGTAAGTATTTAAGTTTAAAAAGTACATTGTAGCCACCCAAAAGTCTTCAATAAGTTGATTAAGCATTTGACAGACTTTTCGTTAATTTTTGACAGTAGCTTAAGTTAGTAAAAGTATAATATAGTTAGCCCTTTATACTTTTGCTAGCTTAAGCAAATGTGCGAATACATGTAATCAAATGTGTATGACTATATTGTGCTTAACAAACTTTTCGTTAAGTTTCGTCAAGTGTCATTTGCTTAAGCAAACATCGAAACTGACCGCACTTTACTTAAGGAATCATGTGTTTTTAGACTGTACGCAGGGTACTTAGATATGATAATTTTCATGGGCGAACATCAAGATACAAGCCGTTCATTAATAAGCAAAATCAAAAAGCCCACACACATTTCGCAAAATACCATGAAAACAAAGATTTATTTCTGGAACATAGGGATGAGGGCAATTTTAATATTTCAGCATCAGATGATAAGGTATATGTAGTGTTTAAACGTAAACCTTTATTTTGGTTATTTCACTTAAGGTACCTCTTTGGTACCCCTTACCCTTGGAAGGGTTAATTATTCTTTAGAAAAAGGACAAAAGTGGAAATAATTAATACTTCCAGAGCCCCCATCTTTTTTTGGTACATAACAGCAGCAGCCTTTTTATTAAAATTTTTTAATATGTTTTCATCGAAAAAAGGTGCGTACTGTTTTATATATTTTTTTTAAAAGAAAAAGAAAAGTTTTAGTGTGGAAAAGAAGATAAAGGAAATTAAAAATAAAATAATTTTATTAAATTGCAAATAAAAAATATTTTATTAAATTTGCATAAAAAAGTATTAAACATTTTAATACCATTTTTTCATATTATTTTATTGTGAATTTAATCGTATTACAACCCCTCGCGAGTAATATTTATAAAGTTAATTATTTTTTGTATTTACTTTTCTTCTCACCGGTGCGTTTGTTTACACGGACAGACAAATTATTTTTTTTTATTATTACAAAATTTTCGGTAATTTTATTATAATACCCTTTTAATTAAATTTTGTCGGTGTAAAAGTGTTAAAAAAAATTTATAAAAAGGGAGATGAGGCAAGAAATTGTAAAAGCAATTACAGTTGCTCGAAATCTAATAAACGTCACCACACTTTATTACATCGTGATCCACTTTCAGATGATATTTCCAAAAGGGGAAATACTTCTGCTATTACAACTGGCCGTTCGGGTACGACTCCTCGTCTTCCCAACCCCACACAAATTGATTCTAATATACAGTCCACCTATTGATTTAACTTTTTCGTTGGAGGCCTTAGTCGTTGTTCTGACTTATGTGTCTGGGAATCTTCCATCCCAGTACCTTCTAATATAAGTACCTTCTAATATAAGGGAAAATTCACCAAATTTTCGTTAGGCAGACTGCAATTTCTATGACAGTAGACCTGTTGAGCTTTTGCTTGGCGATGAGGTTTATCCTAGAATTTGTTTAAGGGAAGTTCCGATAGATGTTTTTGGATCATTATTGGCCCAAAATACAGTTTTTGGTTGGATTATTACTGGTCCAATTGTACAACCTCCAGTTCAGGTCTTTTCAACTCGCGTTGAATTTTCGGAGGAAGATTGTCTCAATAGAAATCTTCTTATATTTTGGGAACTTGAGGAAACACCTAAAAGGAAAATTTTATCCATTTTTGATAAAATTTGTGAGGAAAATTATATGAAGACTACACGTCGGGGTTCTGATGGTCGCTACATTGTAAAGCTTCCATTCAAAGCTGAATTTCCTCATCAGTTGCACTTGGGAATTTCTAGGTCAAATGTCGAAAAACAATATATCAGGATAGAGTCCTCTCTTTTACGAAGACCTGAGATTAAGGAGATATACGATAACGTGGTTAGGGAATATCTACAATTGGATCATATGAATCTTGTTTTAAATTCTTCGGCCGCCACTACGTTTTCTTGTTATTAGCCACATCATCCAGTGGTTAAGCCTGAACGAAAGACAACAAAATTGCGTGTAGTTTTCAACGCTTCGAATAAGACGTCGAATGGGACGAGTCTAAATGATTGTCTTTATGTTGGTCCTACGTTGCAAGCTGATTTGGTTCTCTTGATTCTACGTTGGCGTCTTTTTAAATTTGTTATCAATTGTGACATCCCTCAAATGTATAGGCAGATTAGAGTTGATCCAGCTCATACTCCGTTTCAACGGATCTTATTTATAGATTCTCCTACGGAGAACGTTAGAGATTATGAGTTGCAAACAGTTACTATTGGTGTTAATTGTGGCAGACGATTCTGAGGCTGAGTTTCCTGTTGCATCGCACATTCTACGAAGGTGCATGTACGTTGACGACGTTTTAACGGGAACTCACGATATTTCGTCCGCACTGATCGCTCGTGATCAGCTTATATCGGCGTTGGCTTCGGCGAAATTTGAGCTTAAAAAATGGACTTCTAAAAAGGTCGTGCAACGTGTATGGCTTGATAATATAGGTTGGGACGATTCGCTTGCGCTCTCAACAGAAAATAGTTGGCAGAAATTTGTTATGTCATATCATGAGGTAAATAGTATTCAAATTTCGAGATGGCTTCAATATACTCCTGAGTCTTTGGTTGAATTACATGTTTTTCCTGATGCCTCGGAAAAAGCATACGCGGGGGTAGTATATATTCGAATTGAATCCCGGAACGGCGAAATTCATACCCATTCGCTGTCTTGCAAAACGAAAGTGGCTCCTATAAAATCAGTTACAATTCCGCGTCTTGAACTTTGTGGTGCAGTTTTGGCATCTGAGCTTTTAAAGACGGTACTTAGTGAAATTGATATTCAACTTAACCAAATTTATTGCTGGACTGATTCTACGATAGTCCTTTCTTGGTTGAAAAAAGGCCCTTGTTCTTGGACCACATTTGTTGCTAATAGTGTTTGCCGAATTCAGGAAAATGTTGGTCGACATAATTGGTATCATGTTCGATCCGAAGATAACCTCGCCGATTTGGACAGTCGTGGTGTTTCTCCCTCGAAGCTAGTTGACAGTTCACTTTGGTGGCATGGGCCACAGTGGCTTCGTCAAGAAAAATCTACATGGAATGTTATTGATCTCTCTCGCATTGATACTGACATTGAGGGTCGAGCTATTCAAGTTTATACTTCGTTTTTTAGGAACAGAAAGGGGAAGATTTGTATGTGGATATACTTAAGGATTTTTCTCGTCTGGACAGGGCACTTCGTGTAATATCGTATATTTTGCGGTTTTTTTACAACAGTCATTCTGCTCACAAATTAGGTCGTCAATTTTGTACTAACGAAACTCTTTCTAGTTTTGAGTTGAAAAGGACAAAGTTGCATTTGGCAAAAGTGTCTCAGAAACTTCACTTTTCGGAGGAATATAAATGTCTTTTGAACCAAAAGCCTTTATCTTCAGGGAGTTTTTTTATTCCCTTGAACCCATTTTTGGATCAAGACGGCGTCATGAGATTAAATGGCCGTTTAGTGAGATCACCTTCTCTAACGTATACTGAACAGCATCCTATTATTTTGCCCTTTTCAAGCAGATTTACGCTGCTTTTGATTGAATTTGTTAATAGGATTTCTATTCATGGTGGAAATCAGTTGATGCTTCGGATTTTTCGCATAGAATATTGGGTTCCCAGACTTAAGTCTAAAATTCGCGCAGTTATTAGTCGCTGCACACGTTGTATACTGGATAAAAAGCGCTCTTGTAGTCCAATTATGGCCGCTCTTCCGCCTGAAAGGACTGCTCTTGATAGGCCGTTTACTACAACTGGCGTGGATTTTGGGGGTCCATTTGACATTAAAAGTTTTACAGGCCGAGCTTGTAAAATAACCAAAGGCTATGTTTGCATATTTGTCTGTTTTTCTACGAAGGCAATACATTTACAGGCAGCATCTGATCTGTCACAGCTACTTTTTTCCGCTTTTCAACGGTTTGTTTCGCGACGTGGGTGTCCAAAAACAATGTTTTCGGATAATCGCACAAATTTTGTAGGCGCGTCGCGTGAGTTGGAGAGAGATTTTCGGTCATTTTTTAAGGAAAGTCAAACCACGGTGAGTTAGTATGGGATTCAGGGTCTTTCGTGGCGTTTTATTCCTGCAGGTGCACCTCACATAGGTGGCCTTTGGGAAGCCGGTGTGAAGAGTTTTAAGCTTCACTTTCGAAAAGAGGCACAGGCCTTCAAATATACGTTTGAAGAACTTTCGACGCTTCTTGCGAGAATAGAAGCGTGTCTGAATTCGGGTCCGCTTTGTCCTATGACGGAAAATCCGTTGGAACCGGTTGCGCTAACGCTTGGACACTTTCTTATTGGTTCTCCCATATTAGCTCCTCCGGAACCTGAAATAACTGACTCTCCGATAAGTCTTGTTAATCGCTTTCGGAAAATGAAAGCTATTTCTCAGCATTTTTGCCGTCTGTGGAAGGAGGAATACCTCATGGATTTGCATAAGCGTTATAAATGGCAGAATCCGAATCGCGATTTAGAGGAAAATGATTTAGTTGTTATACGTCATGAAAACTTACCTCCAACTTCGTGAAAATTAGGTCGGGTCGTTAAAATATACCCGGGTAGTGACGGTCGCGTTAGAGTCGTGGATGTACGGACTGCGAATGGGGTTGTAAGACGACATATCGCAAAACTGGTCATTCTGACTAACTAAATAAAAATATTTTTTTTTCATGAATATATAATTTTCCCTAGCACTATGGACGCCTTAAAAACTGTTTTATACGACCCGTTGTTGGACGATTATGAGGAAGCAATGGACGATGTGGAATCAGCTACAAAGGTCCCATTGGTTCCTTCTACACCTGCTCCCACCATTATAACAACTCATACACAGTTATTGGCGCCTATAATACCACTTCCTACTGTGGTTGCACCGCCTTTTGGTGCTACTTAAACGGTGGTTACGTCCTCTTTGGTCGAAGCTACAACGAAACCGTTGACCCCCAATACATTGTCGGGTATGATTGCTACCCCGGCCTCGAATACGTCGACGACTAATATTGGGAACGGTCGTTTAAAGCTACAATGTAGAGTTTGCGGTGGGAGACATCCGTTGAGGGCTTGCTCTACATTTCGTAAGGCTAGTCGTGCCCGGAGGCTACGCTTGGTCATGATTCATCGCTACTGCTCTCGTTGTTTGGCACATACACATGAGGCCAAAAATTGTACGAGTTCGGCGAAATGTCGCCACTGCAATGGAGATCATAATTCGATTTTGCATGGTCCTCCGTCTGCTAAAATTGGTTCCAAAACATCCCAGGCTGCGTGACCTTCTTCGAAGAAGACTGCTCCAAGCCAGCCTGTAAAATCTGGCTTAAAAAGCAAGGTTTGTTCTTTACCTATACGTCAAATTATAACTTTTTCGCCTACTCTGGTAGCTCATCTTCAGTTACCTAATAAATTGATACCGGTTCGTGCGGCACTGGACCCCTGCTGTAGCATTAGCTACATATGCGAAACCTTGGTTTACAACCTGCGATTACCAGTGTCCTCCACGGATGGCGGCAAATACTGTCGCTTAACGGTCGGTTCGTCTTACGATGCGTTGCAAAAAATTAGTTTTACTGCCAAAGTAACTAAGATGAGAGGTGTGAAGACTCCAACGGAGTCAGTTTCAGATGTGGTAAAGGACCATTTTGCAGGTTTTCAGCTGGCCGACCCCCGTTTCAATGTATCGGGACGGGTGGTTTTGGGACCTGAGGTTAGCCCTCAAATTATGAAGGCTAAAATATATTCGAGCCCGGGCTTTCCAATGGCCCAATATACAATGTTTGGGTGGGTCATAACTGGCCAATCCCCCTTTTAGGGGATAGATCCGTTCGGATCAACCCTGGTCCCCTTTGGACCAACGATCATTGTGACCACCCGGCACCCTTTGTGCCAACCCTGGTCCCCCTTGGACCAATGACCCCCTTTGGGTCATCATCGTAGATTTTAAGTGTTTTTGAAAAAATGATAATATCTATCTAATCTAAATCAAAAAAAAATTTATATAAATTTATTTGTAACCTTAAATATTCATAAATGGAATTTCGTTACAACATATTATATTGTTGCAAGGTGGCCGGCAATGTTTAAACGCAAACCTTTATTTTGGTTATTTCACTTAAGGTACCTTTTTGGTACCCCTTACCCTTGGTAGGGTTAATTATTCTTTAGAACCTGTTTTTCCTCCCCTCATTTACAACTTTAGTGGCAGTATTTACACGGATTCTAGCGAGTAAACCGTTAACGTGCACCAACCCTTGTTGAGGTGATTTATTTTGTGATAAATAAAAAGAGATATTTTCTCTAAACAAAAATTTAAAATTCTTGTTTTTTTACGAATTGGAACCTGCGTCTTCGGCAATCATATAGGGTCCGCCAAATAACTTTTTTTTTTAAAAATGCTATAAAAAAAACTACTGAATATTTTCTCAAATTTCTTCTTTTATTTGAAAGTACAATCCTTCCGGTTAATATTGGAACATAATTTCATTCAAATGGCTGCCTCGGCTGGAGGTTACAGTCAATGGTGATCGTTATCGGGCCATGTTGCACGAATTTTTGTTCAAAAAAATTGAAGAGGAGGATATTGGCAACAATTTGGTTTCAACAGGACGACGCTACGTGCCACACAGCCGAAGCTACACTCGATGTTTTGCGCCCTGTTTTTGAAGATCGCATTATCAGCCGCCGAGCTGATGTCGTTTGGCCACCTCGGAGCTGCGATTTGACACCGATGGACTATTATTTGTGGGGTGCCGTCAAAGATAAGTGTTACGCCGACAAGCCAGAGACAATTGACGCTTTAAAGGACAATATTCGTGAAGCCATTGGTGAAATACAGCTGCACACAATCGATAATGTGCTTAAAAATTGGACCGATCGCGTAGGCTACTGCATGGCCAGCCTAGGCAGCCATTTGAATGAAATTTTTCCATTATTAACCGGAAGGATTGTACTTTCAAATGAAAAAAGAAATTTGAGAAAATATTCAGTAGTTTTTTTTATAACATTTTCGAAAAAAAAAAATTAAATGGTCGGACCCTACATGTGGCGTCAACCAAATACTGCGCTCCAAACAAATAATTTACGTGGCCCAGTAAAATATGGATACGAACCTATAAAGGTTTGGGGTGCATATCGTCAGAAGGTGTCGGTAAAATGGTATTCACAGAATCCACTATTACTAAAGAGGTATACCTAGATTTGCTTAATCGAAGTTTTCTTCAAAGTGCTAAAGACTTGGGCATACAAATGACAAATTCCGCTTCTGCCAAGAAAGCGATCCCAAGCACAAAGCCGGTATAGTGCAAATTTGGCTAATTTGAAATTGCCCACACGTCATCCAAACATCCGCCCAATCACCAGGTTTAAATGTGACAAAAAATTTGTGGCAAATCTAGAGCTGGGTATTCGAAAACTCCATTTTTCTAATGTAAAAAGTTTGAAAGCAGCACTAAAGGAAGAGTGGACAAAAATATCGCCACAATACACTAAAAAGATGATTGACTCTATGCTATCCAGATTTAAAGCAGTAATAAAGCAAAAAGGCTACCCTACAAAATATTATATAATGATTTTTCGACAATTTTTATATTTTTTTAATGTTCTATTGCCATACAAGCAATAAGCTGTGACATGAAAATTATGTGTTTGTTTAGTTTTGCTTTTGAAAAATCGTTCAATGTTTATATTTGTGTAATTTTTTTAGTGTTTTATATTGAAGACTACATTATCTACAAAACTGAATCATTTATTTGTGGAGTTCAGAATAAAATATACCAATTTTATGCTTGATTTTTCAAAAATGTTTCTCACACGAAATAAGCTGTATATTTTATATATTTAATTTGACAAGTGAATGAATGTGTTAATAAATACATTATATAAATTACGTACTCCTGAAGGATTTTCCTGCTCTCAACTTTTCCGCCAATTCGTCCAATTATTTTTCCGCCAACATTTTTTGGTGAAGTTCGGAATGTAATTTTATTAATTTGAACTCATCAAACAAAAGAAGAAAAACGATGGTGTTCCACTTATACAACACTATTGTTATATACAGAAACGTTGGAAAAGGGACTGGCTACCAGCTCCTGCTTTTAGAATTCTGAAAAAGTTTTGGTGTTCCACAAAACTAGTTTTTGTTTACTGACCACCAGTTGTGGGTCATAATTTCGTAGAGCAATTCCACAAAAAACTGATACCATACTAATGTTATATACAAAAATGTTGGCAAGGGGACTGGCTACCAATACCTGTTTATGAAATTCTGTAAAAAGTTATTGGTGTTCCACAAAACTAGTATTTGTTTACTAGCCACCAGTTGGGGTCATATTTTCTTGGAGCAATTCGACAAAAAACTGATACCATACTAATGTTATATACAGAAATTTTGGCAAGGGGACTAGCTTCCATTTCCTGTTTTCAGAATTCTGAAAAAAGTAATTGGTGTTCCACAAAAATAATTTTTGTTTACTAACCACCAGTTGTGGGTCATATTTTCTTGGAGCAATTCCACAAAAAGCTGGTACTTGTTAAACACCAATACTTTACAAAATAATCTACCAATCATTTTCTGGTTTCAAAAGACTGGCGACGGGTCTTGGTGCTCCACAGATAAGGATTTTTGGGAATTCCAAATTACATTCAAGTCATTGTTTGGTAAAAAAGTTAGCGACGGAAAGTATGGCAGTTGCTAAAAACAGTACTATATTATTTTAAAAGCTAATAGTTAAAAAAATGATGTGACCATTTTTTTAACTATTAAAGTTTAAAGTTACCGACGTCGCTAACTTCACGGAGGTCGGTTTTATTATTTTGTTGTTTTTAAACCCAATACTGAGTAACAGCATATAATGATAGTCGACCTTTTAGAAAAAAAGGCGTTAAATTAAATAAAAATGGCAATTGATCGGTTTTTAAAAACTTAAGTGTATTTTGGTTGTTTTTACCCAAATAATATTACGAGTGTGGAAATAATAATAGAGGAAGGATAGGTATAAATTTCATCGAAAGAAGCGGCCAAATAAAATTTTGTACATATTACAAGGTTCGGTAACTGAGAGAAAATTGAGAAAATTTCCCTGATTTCAAAGCAAATTTTCTCATTTCTGCACAAATTTCAGAAAAATCTGGTAAAAACCCAATTGAACTTGCAAAAAAATCAACTGATTTTGCGAGGAAAATTAATTGGAAATATTAAAATACAAGTTATTTTGTATATATGAATACTAAACATGGTAAAAAAATTGTATTTTGTAAATAATTTCAATCACCACAAATATTTAAAAAGATCAGAAGAAATATTTATTAGGATACTAAAAGTATCTTTCCTAAAGTATCATTCCTCGTAGGACCATGTAAAAGGGGTACTACGTTTATTGAAGAGCTCCTGGGTTTCGGCCTAGAGTGGACTGTAATTAGTGTTTGGTAATGATAGCCCCTGCCAGTTGAGAAATTATAAAAGGATTTGTGTATGAGAAAGATATAAAAAAAGAATTAGAAGTTGAATAATTGTTTTCTACAATTATATTTATTTTGGTGTTCACTCGTCGGTGGTATTTTATCTTCAGTACAAATTTAATTTACAATAGTTTGAATAACTACTATTATTCAATCGTTACTTTAATAATAATTCAGTATAACTTCAAAGAATGAATTCATTATCTTAATATTTTGAAAAAAAAAATGAAATTACTTATAAATAAACGTATATTTGTAAATCAGCGAGTTGATTCAATATTATATAAATCTGATTTAAAATCATAATTGATTAATCAATTTCATTTGAATCTTTGTTGATTCAATTGAATCAAATCATTTCGCGAATTAAAACAAAATAAAAAACAATAAAATATACCTGCAAATCTCGCTTAGTTTTCTAGATATTCGCCATTTAAAAATGGCAGGTATCTCGAAAACTAAGCGAGATAGGGCAAAACGGACAAAATTTTTGCTCCGATAGAGTATTAATATTTAATAGGCTAGGTCTGGAAGACGTCCCAAAATATATTATAAAAATATTGTTACAAGAAATTTCTATCACTAGAAATTTCTTTACACAAATTTTGACAACTGGAAGATTCTAGTGTCGTAATAAACTGGAAATAACTAGAATACCTGATTACTCATATAAATACTGGTTCTCAGTGACGCAGTAGTTCAGTTTATAAGTAAAACGCAAAGTGTGAAGAACTAAAGTGTGGCTAACGTTTAGTCTATCTGCATCGTGTAAATAAAGTGTGCTATTAAAGTGTTTTTCTGTAATTTTTAGTGACTGTTATAAAAAAATAGAGCTATAAATAATTTCAAACAGTGTTTATTATTTGCAATATAGAAAGAACTCGATTTATTTAAAAGGTAAATAAATCAACGATTTTATAAAAGGTAAAATCGTAACAATTGGTGTCAGAAGTGGGATTGCAAAATAATAAGCAGTCATGAAATTGGAGGAGCTTAAGGTGAAACAGCTCAAGAAAGAATTGAGCAAATTGGAGCTACCCACAGCAGGAAATAAGGTCGAATTGCAAAAGAGGCTCATAGAGGAATTTGAGCGGCGTAACATTGACATTGCAACTTACGAATTTGATGATAAAGAAGCAATGGAGGTTAGTACTCGTAAAACTGAAGGTAATATGGAGTTAAACGCAATGTTGGCTGCTATGATGGAAAAGCTAGAAGCTTCTAGAGTAGACAACATGAAAATGTTAGAAGCTTCCAGAGCAGAAAATGAGAAACTGTTCCAAACGTCTAGAGCAGACAACATGAAAATGTTAGAAACTTCTAGAGCAGACAACGAAAAATTGTTAGCAAAACTTAAGGAAACTTCGAGAGCAGACAACGAGAAACTGTTGGCTAAGATGAAAACGGAACTGCTAGAAACATCGAGAGCAGACAACGAGAAATTGTTAGTTAAGGTGGAAGAAAAGCTTCAGGAAACTTCCAAAGCTACTAATGAAAAAATTTCTGTGGTTGAAAAACGAGTTTCTGACTTGGAGAATGACGTCGAGAAAAAACTGCAAGATCTGAAAAGTAAAAAAAATAATTCTCAATGTCAAGAGGGCCCAGTACGAATTATTCAGGAAAGTTCCGGTAGAGCAAAGGCCCCTACTTTTGACGGCAGCGTACCATTTAATGTTTTTAAGTTCCAATTCGAGACAGTTGCCGCCAGAAATATGTGGAACATTGAAGAAAAAGCTATAGAGTTGATTCTGGCCTTAAAAGGAAACGCTGCAGAAATTCTAGAAAGTGTGCCAATCAGCTGCAGAAATAATTATGACGACAAAATGGTGGCACTGCAACGAAAGTGTGGTGGCGAACACAAAAAAGAAATATACAGAATGGAACTAAGAGGTAGGCTGCAGAAACCAAACGAATCGTTACAGGACTTTGCAACAGAAATTGAACGGTTGGTGCAGTTGACTTATCCGGGCGAAAATCATCCATTCTTAGATCAGTTCAAAATTGAATTGAATTCGGGATTCTGATGTGAGACATGCGGTATGTGCTACGCAGAAATCGACTTTCGCCGAAACTGTCTCATTCGCGCTGGCCCAAGAGACTGCGAAGGTGATTTCGAAGCCTCAAACATTTAAGGTGCGTAACCTTGAAGTGACTGCTGAAAGAGACCAAGATATAAGCACAAAGGTAACAGAAGGATTAACAGAAGTGCTCACGGAGTTAAAAGATGCATTTAAGCAGGCATTA
Source organism: Eustalomyia histrio (assembly GCA_949748255.1). NCBI lineage: Eukaryota > Metazoa > Arthropoda > Insecta > Diptera > Anthomyiidae > Eustalomyia > Eustalomyia histrio. The sequence goes on from OX456528.1 coordinate 96,233, forward strand.
GGGGAGAAACAAGTCAAGGCCAAGGATAAATGCTACAACTGCGGTAGAGTGGGACATTTCCAGCGAAATTGCAAAGCACCAAGGAAGAGCCTCCGGGCCGATCAGCAATCACCTAAAGAGTCACCGTTAAACTAAAAAGAGCTAGCACTACGGGGCATGAGCTAGCTCTCACAACCGATGGCCCCACAATCTCCATATCAGTAATACAGCAGGAGAAAATCAATCTTACTGCTTATGGGTACATTAACGGACGAAAGCACATTTTTACGATGGACACAGGAGCATCACAGTCAATCATCAGGCCCGATTTAGTGAAAAAGGCAGTTGAACCACTATACAGGGTAAGTCTGCGCACAGCTACTGGGGAGCCTGCCTATGTCTATGGTAAAATAAATGTAAAACTAACGATTGCCAACATAAGCGTCAATCACGTATTTATTGTTGCCGATATTGTAGACGAAGTAATAATTGGTGCAGATTTCATGATTGGTCACGACATTAATCTGCATATGGGGCAAAAAGTTATGATTTGGCGTAATGTTGAAATACCCCTTGATGTTGGATATTAGCAAGCGGATCGAGTAAGAAAGCTAGTAACCATCAGTCATCAGAAAATACCGGCACGGTCAGAAACTTTATTATGGGTGCGCATGGAGGGAGATTGTGAGGACAGCAGCTTGTGGGTGGTAGAACCAACATAAATAAAAAGTGACCTGGTAACAGCGAAAGCCCTCGTGAAAACCAGCAAAGACAAAAGAGTTCCTGTAAGAGTACTGAACCTATCAAATTGTGAAAAAGTTGTCAGAGCGAACTCAGAAATAGCCAAATGTACTGCGCCAGAAGCAATAATCAGTTGCGAAAAGAACTTGGAATCATCCAGTGCGTCCGTTAAAGATCGAGAAATGCTGGCAGAATATGTGGAAAAATGGGTAAAAGAACTGGCGCCGCCTGATAGAAATAAAGCCAAACAGCTAATCAGGAAATACGGCTCTGTCTTCGCCATGAAAACCCAAAATCAAGGACAGCTATCCACTACCGAGAATTGACGACACTTTAGACACGCTAGCAGGAACCAAATGGTTCTCCACATTGGACTTGCAAAGTGGTTATTGGCAAGTAGAAATTTGTGAGCAAGACAAGGAGAAAACTGCCTTTAGCACAGGTGACGGATTATGGCAGTTTAATGTGATGCCCTTTGGACTCTGCAATGCTCCAGCAACATTCGAGCGGTTAATGGAAAATGTGCTGAAAGAACTCCACTGGAAAACTTGCCTAGTGTACCTTGATGACATAATTGTCATGGGAAAAACTTTCGACGAACACCTGAAGAACTTAGCAGAAGTTTTAAGGCGAATATCTGCGGCTGGACTCAAGCTTAGCGCAAAGAAATGTACACTGTTCCAGAAGGAAGTCAAGTATTTAGGGCACCGCGTAACTGCAGAGGGTATATCAACCGATGAAGATAAGATTCGGGCTGTAAAAGATTGGCCTCGCCCGAAAAATCTGCACGAGTTGCGCAGCTTTCTAGGTCTCTGCACATACTACCGACGATTTGTACCAAATTTCGCCAGTGTGGCTGCGAGTCTACATGAGCTGACTAAGAAGGCGCGACCATTTCATTGGGGTGAAGCCCAAGAACAAGCATTCCTAAGGCTCAAGGAGTTATTATGCACGGCACCGCTTCTTGGATATCCTGTGGCCGGGGAAAAATTTGTGCTGGATAGCGATGCAAGCGGACACGGAATAGGAGGTGTGCTTTCGCAGGTGATAAATTGCACCGAAAAAGTCATAGGCTATTACAGTCGAGTGCTTTCGAAACCCGAAAGGAACTACTGTGTAACACGGCGGGAACTCTTGGCGGCGGTAGAATGTGTAAAGCACTACCACAAGTATCTGTACGGTCAGCACTTTCAACTAAGAACCGACCATTCTGCACTAAGGTGGCTGCTGCAATTTAAACAACCAGAAGGGCAGCTAGCTCGTTGGATTGAACGACTTCAAAGCTATGATTTCAGCATCGAGCACAGGAAAGGCATATAACATTGCAATGCGGACGCCCTTTCAAGACGCCCCTGTAAATTAGAGTGCAAACATTGTTTGAGGGCTGAAGGAAAAGAGTGCATCGTTGATATAAGACTAACGCATATTGAGTCAAGTGAATCCTGGTCAGCGGCGCAACAAAATGACCCCATACTGTCAAAAATTATGTCAGCCAAAGCAGAGGACAGAAGGCCTACTTGTGAACAAATATCAGCTGAAAGTCCGCTAATGAAGGCGTATTGGGCCCAGTGGAACAGTCTACGGGTAATTAATCACTGCTTATACCGTATATGGGAAAGTGTGGACGGCAAAACTGAGACAAAGCTAATTGTGGTGCCGTCAAGCAAAATAGAGGAAGTGTTAAAAGAGTTCCATGACGGTCCCAGTGGAGGACATCTCGGTGTCACGAAAACCCTAGAGAAGTTAAAACAACGATTCTACTGGGTCGGCTGCCAGCAAGCTGTGAGCGACTGGATAGCAATTTGCGCGCAATGCATCGCAGCTAAAGGACCAGTAAGAAGAAGTCGTGGGCAACTTCAACAATACAACTCGGGTGCCCCATTTGAGAGGATAGCAATGGATGTGGCAGGCCCTTTCCCTGTCAGTGATTCCGGAAACCGTTACGTTCTTGTGGTGATCGACTATTTCAGTAAATGGCCTGAGGTATACGCTATACCGAACCAGGAAGCCAGAACGGTAATAAGCGCATTTGTGAACAACTGGGTGTGCCGCTACGGTGTTCCATTAGAATTACACTCTGACCAGGGAAGGAATTTTGAATGTGCTATCTTCAAGGAAATGTGTGAGTTGTATGGAATAAGAAAGACAAGAACCACCCCGCTGCATCCACAATCTGATGGTATGGTCGAAAAATTCAATCGCACTTTAGAGGAATACTTAAGAAAAGTGGTCAGTACTCATCAGAAGGACTGGGACGAACACATCCCCAAATTTTTGCTGGCATATAGATCGGCTGTTCACGATTCCACCTCCAGGACACCTGCAAAAATTATTTTCGGGACGGAACTTAAATTGCCTGGCGATTTGGAATTTGGTGTTAAGCCCGCCGCTATGGATAAAGACAACGACAACGCTTCCCGGGAACAAGAAGACCTTAACGAGCTTCATGAGTTTGTGCGCAATCGATTTAAAATAGTCAGCGATAAGATGAAGGCGAGGTACGATCGAGCAGCAAATTCTGAAGGATTTAATGAGGGCGAGTTGGTTCTGCTGTTTAACCCGCAACGAAAGAAAGGATTATCTCCCAAACTACAAACGCATTGGGACGCACCCTATAGAGTTATTAAAAGATTGAATGATGTGGTATACAGAATACAGAAAGATCAGAGCCCAAGATCCAAAATGAAGGTTGTCCATCTAGAACGACTAGCCAACTATGGAAAAGGAATATCTATGTCTGTTCGGGACGAACAGGCTTAAGTGGGCGGCAGTGTTACAAGAAATTTCTATCACTAGAAATTTCTTTACACAAATTTTGACAACTGGAAGATTCTAGTGTCGTGATAAACTAGAAATAACTAGAATACCTGATTACTCATATAAATACTGGTTCTCAGTGACGCAGTAGTTCAGTTTATAAGTAAAACGCAAAGTGTGAAGAACTAAAGTGTGGCTAACGTTTAGTCTATCTGCATCGTGTAAATAAAGTGTGCTATTAAAGTGTTTTTCTGTACTTTTTAGTGACTGTTATAAAAAAATAGAGCTATAAATAATTTCAAGCAGTGTTTATTATTTGCAATATAGAAAGAACTCGATTTATTTAAAAGGTAAATAAATCAACGATTTTATAAAAGGTAAAATCGTAACAATATAAAAAAAATAGTCACCCTGTGGCTGTTTTATAAAAATTCAATGCAACGGGTTGGATCGGGGAGACATTTCGAGATATCTATTTTTATTAAATTGCCATAGGGTGTCCCATTTTCATACGAACGAATTGGAGGGAAAAAATTTATATTATCGGAGTGTGTAAATTTATATTATCATATAAATTGATAAAAAAAAAATAGTTACACTGTAGCTGTTTTTTTAAAAAAATCCATGCAACCCTTCGGTTTTAAAATTAAATTAATCATGATTTAAAAAAATATATTTAAATTCGGGAATCAAAGCATAATCGAGAATCAAAATAATTATTGTTTTGATTTGATTCACAAATTGATTTGAGCCAATGATTTAAAATTGAATTATTCAAATAGAATTATTTCCATTGATTTAATAAAAGAGTTATTTAAATCATTCAATCAGAAATATGCTTTCGCGAAAAAATTCGTCAAAATTTAAATCAAATTTGAAAATTGATTTAAGGAATTATGTTTTAAAGGTCTGGTCTAAAATTATGATTTTAGCAGGGTTGGCAGGCAAAAACCCCTAAAATACCGTTATCAATTCAATACCCTTTCAACTCACTATCGTTACCCCTAAAATACCGTTACCGAAATAACTGAAAAAATTGTTATCCTTAAAATACCGTTACCGAAATAATAGAAAATATCGTTATTCTTAAAATACTGTTACCGAAATAATTGAAAAAATACCGATACCGAAATAACTGAAAAAATCGTTATCCCTAAAATACCGTACCGAAATAACTGATAAAATCGTTATCCCTGAAATACCGTTACCGAAATAACTGAAAAAATCGTTATTCTTAAAATACTGTTACCGAAATAATTGAAAAAATCGTTATCCCTAAAATACCGTTACCGAAATAACTGAAAAAATCTTTATCCCTAAAATAACGTTACCGAAATAATAGAAAAAAAATAAAATAGCGTTACCGAAATAAAAGAAAATAACTTTACCCTTAAAATACCGATACATTTTTTATTAAGTAATGTCTACACAAGTTATGATCTTGTTTACCAGGTGTCTTCAAATGCAATAAAATATGAAAATTACACAAAAAACAACAATAAAATTATTTTCGTTGTTCTTTTGTGTGTAATTTTCGAATTTTATTTTTTATTATGGTATGAGATTTAATATATGTTCTAATACAAGAAATATTTTTTGATATGGTATAAGATATAATTATATATGATACAATATGTGCAAACAAATTTGAGATATTGTTATATATAGTTCCATATCTACAATATTTTTGATACGGTATAAGATATAATTTCATATAATTATATGTGGTCCCATGTCAATGGTTTCGAATCCCAGCCAGTGAGATAAATTTTTTGTGCTTTTGGTTTGTTTTTATATCCTTATTAATATTTTTTTACAAAACTTTCAAATTTAAATCATTTCGGGATAACAAGAACTAGAAATTTTTGATAGGATATAAGTAGTGAAAATTTATATAAATATTTTTTTCGCTTTAAATATCATTATTTTACCATGTCCCAGACTAAAACTCTAAGATGTACCTCAATAATGGGTCAGCCCATACTCCAGGTAACACATATTTCAAATTTCAGGTTTCTAGCTAAATCGGCGTGGGCAGCCCGTTAAGGCAGACTGTTCACCTTTTTGCCCCTCTTCGTAGACATTTACAAAAATCCGACCTAGGTGAATGTCTACACCGAAGGAGAAACATATGAACCAAATTTCAACTTCCCAGCTCCAGCGTTTTTGGCAGGACGTCCCTTTTCTGTCCCTTTACATTACCATCAAACCATCGATCCATCAATCTATCTAACAATCAATCAAATTTTTACTTTTGCAAACTTGCACTATTGCAAATTTTCACATTTGCACTTTTGTAAATTTGCCCTTTGCAAATTTGCACATTTTTACATTAGCATATATGCACATTTGCACTTCTGCAAATTTGCACCCTTTCACAATTACACATTTACAAATTTGCACATCAGCATAATTGCACATTTACATTGGATGAGGAATCTATGTACCAAATATTAACTTTGCAGCTCCAGCGGTTTTGGCAGGCCGACAATAGGGAGAATTTTCCCTTTTCTCTCCCTTCACATTACCATCGATCCATCAATCTATCTAACAATCAATCAAATTTTCACTTTTGTACTTTTGCAAATTTTCACATTTGCACTTTTGTAAATTTGCCCTTTGCAAATTTGCACATTTTAACATTAGCATATATGCACATTTGCACTTCTGCAAATTTGCACACTTTCACAATTGCACATTAACAAATTTGCACATTAGCATAATTGCACATTTACATTGGATGAGGAATCTATGTACCAAATATTAATTTCGCAGCTCCAGCGGTTTTTGCAGCCCGTCAAGGGGGAGAATTTTCCGCTTTTTTGCCCCTCCTCTTTGGATTTTCCAAAAGTTATGCCATAGCTGTTATCTACACTGGAGAAGGAACCTGCATACCAAATTTCAACTTTCTAGTTTCAGAATTTGAAAAAAAAATTATTAAAATACAAGACAATAACGAAATTAAATATAACAACTCCAAATCGTAGGGTGTACTGTTTTTTATTTCTGAAATACAATTGACTATTTCTGAAACGCAATTGACAATTTCCGAAATACAATTGACTATTTCAGAAATACAATTGATAATTTCTGAAATACAATTGACAATTTCTGAAATACAATTGACTATTGCTAAAATACAATTGACTATTTTGAAATACAATTGATTTTTTCTGAAATACAATTGCTATTCTGAAATACAATTGACTATTCTGAAATACAATTGACAATTTCTGAAATACAATTGACTATTTCTGAAATACAATTGAAAAAGGGGTTTTCGTGTATATTATATTGTTGGATCTAATCTAATACAATTCGATCTGACTTTTTTCGGATAAATTTGGATATTACTTTATAAATATATTGTTGGGTCTTATTTAATCTGTCATTTTTCGGATCAATTCAGATTCATCTAAATCCTCAAATATGTTTCTGAATCTAATTTAATCTGCTATTTTTCGGATCAAATAAGATATTAAGGAATATAAAATTGGAAATGATTAAATATTGTGCCAGATTAATTTTTTTACTCGGACTTACTTACTTTTTGCCAATTAATTTCAAACCATCTGTGGTTCATTATGTAAGAATGTTTGTGTTAGTTATGGATATTTCTGCAAGAGGCCGCTGTGAAGTAACAAGATTCAAAAATATATTCTCTGTACATACATATATATATCTATATTCCAAAAGTCTGACCATGATGGGGTTAAATATATCGGTGTGCATTGAAACTAGCGTTATCACTAAAATACCGATACCGCAATAACAAAAATAACGTTACCCTTAAAATATCGTTACCGAAATAACTAAAATAACGTTATCGCTAAAATACCGTTATCGAAATCGCTAGAATACCGAAACCGAAATTTTTTTTTTTTTTTGAATGGAATCCGAACTGATGATCGAGAATAATATGCCCTGAGTTTAAATATGTACTAAGGCAATTCGAGAGGATTGATAGTAAACTTATAGGTCTATAAGATGTAACTTGGCTAACATCTTTACCTGGTTTAGGAATCATAACAATTTCCAATTCTTTCCAAGACGATGGGAAATATCCCAAGCGAAGAATGGCGTTGTAAATGTACATCAATAATTTAAGAGCTGAGATAGGCAAGTTAGTAATCATAGACGATGAAATTCTGTCTATACCTGGGGATTTTTTTTGGATCAAGTTTTTGAATACTTGACATTATTAATGGGAAACGGAATTTTAAGGGCGAAGGAACAACATCATCTATAATGTAAGGGCTTGTATTAGAGCTCGTATCATTTGGAGTGAACACCTTTTCTAAGTGATTAGCAAAAGCGTTAACTTTTTCGCATCCATTTTTAGCCCAAGTGCCATTTTCTAGTCGTATTGGGGATTCATATGATATAGGGCATTGCATATGTTTGACAGCTTTCCACAGACTATAATTTGTTTCCTTAAAAGGGTTAAGGTTACTTAGGTAATTGGCAAGATGGTTTTGTTCGTTTTTCTTTAAGGCGGCTTGGAGGTCTCTTTGGCATCGATTCAGTCGGCTTTTTATAGCTGGTGATCGACTTTCTTGCCACTGTCTTCTTAATTTTCTCTTTTCATTCACAAGGAACTGAATATTTCCTGGAGTGTATTGAGCTACCCTACTTCTGGGTGTAAAGATAGGAGTTGCGACTGAGGCTGCAGTAGTTAGAACGTCAGTAAATATGTTCACTGCAGATTGAATATCTGATGAATTTCTAAGTGGGATATTGTATGGAAGATGAGAACTCACATACATTTTATATTTTAACCAGTTTGTGTTTCTAGTTGGATAGAAATGACGCCTTTCCTGAACTCCAGTGGGAATGTCGTTCAACCATATGATTGATGGTGAATGATCAGAAGATAAATCCAGTGATGAGATCACGGATATTTGCTCTCTTTTTATATATTTTTTGTGACGGCAAAGTCTATAAGATCAGGAATCTTATTCAAGTCGGATGGCCAGTATGTTGGGTGACCGCTGGATGAAGCATCTAGACTGTGTGAAGAAATAGCACTTAATAATTGTCTGCCCCTGGGTGTGATAAGGCGTGATCCCCAAAAAGTATGTTTAGCATTATAGTCACCGGCTGCTATAAATTTTGAACCAAGTGTAGCAAAGAAATCGATAAACTGATCTCAATATAGAATATATAGAAGACAATGTGACCCTAAAATCGGTAAGATTAATAGATGTTGCCTGAATATAATCTTTTCCGAATTCTGGCATTGGGAAATGCCTAATTTTATTGTGCACAATTACTGCTGTACCACCACATGCTCTACCACTTGGGTGTTTAGTATCATATATTGAATACTCATTTACTCTAAAACAATTGTTCTGTGTAAAGTGGGTCTCAGAGACTAATAGTACATCAATTTCCTGCTCTTGCAGGAAATGTTCTACTTCCTTTCTATGTTGGCTAAGGCCGTTTGCGTTCCAGAAACATATTTTCAACAGATTAATTTTCTATCCAACAAAATTTACATGAGCATGCTTTGGTTCCTCATCATCTCCTGGAACATATTTTGCATGTTAGACATAAAGTTATTCATTGTTTTAATGAGGTTCTCAATTGAGCCTTGAGAATCATTCGATTGGGCTGGCGGGCTTTCTTTAAGCATATGAGCATATGAAAAATTCTGAGGAGGAGGAATATTTTGTTGTGTTCTGGCTCCCGCGCGATCAGAATTAGTTGTTGGAAGGGCTGGAAAGTAAGAATGTTGGTATTGAGCAGGAGAAGATCTGCGTGATGAAGCTACTTGTTTAAGTCGTAAAAACACTGGACAGCCACGATAGTTGGCAGTGTGATTCTGACCACAGTTACTGCACTTTTTAACAATTGAATCTGTTTTAGAGTTGGGACACTCTTTGCTATTGTGGACGTCACCGCATATAGCGCATACCGTCGGTAACTTACAGTAGGATTTGGTATGCCCAAATTCCTGACAATTTAAGCATTGTGGAGGATTCTTGCGCTTAATAGGCTCTTCTACTGTTATTTTGCGATGGAGCAAATATCTTAGATTATAGATCGGGTGAGACTGACCTTTTTTCAACTGGGAAGAATTGAAGGATATTTATACCCGGAAAAGAGGTTGGGGAACTTTATTCTTATTAAGAATATTGTGAATAGACTTCACTTCAAAGCCTTCAAGTTCAAGAGCGCTTTTTATTTCATTAATAGGTACGGAGCTGTCAATACCTTTAATAACTACAATTAAGCCTTTAGCACTTTTTAATTGATATGTGTAATAATTCTTTTTACACGAGTCAAACTTTTAAATCACATTTCTGTAATTTTTCTCCAAATAGATTTGGATTTTTGTTTCGGATACATTTCCCCTACGAATAGATACAACATGGAAACTGTCCTTGCCAATTAACTGAGTCAGACTGTTAACCTAATAACTGAAACCAAAATAACTGAAAAAATCGTTATCCCTGAAAATAACGTTACCGAAATAGTAGAAAATAGCGTTACCCTCACCGATAATCGCATTTGTTTCGGTTACCATCCATGGATTTTAGACAAACTTAAAAGTGTATTTTTGGTTGTTTTTACACAAATAATGTTATGAGTGTGAAAATAAATAATAATAGATAATAAGTATAGAGATTTCATCGTAAGCAGCGGCCAAATAAAATTTTGTACATAGTACAAAGTTCGGTAACTGAGAGAAAATTGAGCAAGTTTCCCTGGGCACGCCACTGATTTCGAGTATGACTATAACGTTCACACAGAAAAATATTAAAGTTAATATTACCTTGGCGTAGGCTGCCTATTTTTAGTATGCTATTTAGGGAAATAGATTTATTAACTACGCCTATGGGCTTATACCTTACGTTTTTACCTTAAGGCAATGTTATTGTTACGATTGCGGTTATACAACATCTTCGAAAATTAAATAAACAATCCAAGCTTTTATGGCCAAGCAGTCATTATAAAACAATTAACCCGACAAGTTTAAAAATAAAATATCCGCCAAAAATACCAAAATATCAACAGAAAATTTTAATGCGTTTAAGATTAGGGCACAGTAAACTTACACATCAACATCTACTAAAAAAGAAACAAAAAAACAATCCACCTTCTTGCCAAAAATGTAATTGCCAGCTTACGATGTCACATCTGTTATCCTGCTATAACGATGATGAATGCTCTATTAGTCTCCTGGAATCGATCAAAACTCTAGACTTCAAAAATATCAGAAATCATCTACCTCTAGAAATACTAAAAAGTTTATAATTCTTAATTTTACTATTCATTTAATTTTGTATATTAATCTTCTCCTTTAATCTAATATTACATTCATAAACTTTTTCCTTTTGACTATAAATTACTAAATTGCACATATGAATTTTTTCCAATGTAAACATAAAAGGACGAAGGCCTCTGCAGCCAGTTCCTGTAACTGCTTCTGGCAGATGAAAGATGTTGCCAATGTAAACACTTGTTTCATATTTTCAACATCTTCCACGCGTTTCACAAAGATGTTGTTTAGTGTAAAAAGCCTATTATGAAAGATGTAGCTCAGTGGAAAAAGGCTATAAGAATTATACAGGCAAAAAATTCTACATCTACAAAAGATGATCCTTTCTCATTTTGTTCCATTTTACATCTTTCGTTATTTTAAGTGTCATCACTAACAAAATGACAAAAAAAAAAACGATTTTCTTTGTGCCATCACTAGCAAACCGACATTGCAGAAAATAAACAAAAAAAATTATTCAACAAAGGAAAATGAGCGGCACATGTAAGAATTTCATTCTTATGTCTACCAAAAATTTTTCTTCATCATCATCTTCCAGAATGACCATTAATATTTCAATGTTCTGCAACAGAGTTCGCAAACAGAGTTGGATTCCATTTATGACGGACCGAAAACGGAACGTATTGTTTACTGGGAGCTTCTATAGTCTTTTGTTAATTTTCCATATGCTCTATTTAGTTTTATTTTTATAGCTATCACATATTATGTCCCATTAATCTCGTAAATTTTTATATTTATTTTTAAATTTTATCCTATTTTCATTATATTCAATTGTCACAATTTTCGTCTCTCTTTTATTTTATTTACTCGGCGAATTGCGAAAGCACTGCACACAACTGTTGTACTCAACGAAATAGCACAGAAAAAACAGTAAACATCGATACAGACGATGGAACATTGTGTTTGGAAACATATAAATATCAAAATATTTTGATATTTGAGGAACCAAAAATGAAACACGAATTTCAACAGGAAACATTGACACATCAACAGTAAGTGGAACATGCCCATGTTTCTACTAATGCTCCTCGCTGGGGACATTCTTGCAATATTACTAATTTTACCTCCGTTAAAATTGGTAATACATAAATTTTTTCTTAGTTATTTTATTACCTATTTTTTATAGTATTTTTAAAGAAATTCCATTTACTCGTAGAAACAGAAATCCCCATATGTTAACCCTGAAATGTTAAACAATTAAATGGCAACCCTTCACCATAACTAATGTTTCTTCTGTCAAACTGTAAAAGATCTCCATGAACTTAACAAGATACGTTACTGTAGTTAACAAGATGGTAAAAAGAAGATGCACCGAAAACATCTGTTATATGTAAACAAACGCACGTGGTGCATAGAAATGTATCCAAAAGCACGTGTCACTCAGAAATGTAAACAAAAGCACGTGGTGCTTAGATATAAAAGCAAAGGCACGTGCTGTTTGAAAATATAAACATATAACTTAAAATAGTATATAAATGCAATAATGTAAAAAACATGTATTATTTCGTAAAAAATATATCAATCGATACTACATTATACTGTGTTAAATAAAATAATTGTCATTCATTTTTTTTAAATTTGTCAAAAATAGGCCAAAGAATGAAGAGCTCCAAAATTTTTTGCATAGGATTTTTACTACCCTTGCCAAGATTTTAAAATATAACACATGCCACAAATGATCGTACGGGTCATGTTACACACCAATAAGATTTAGTCTACTATGCATACAAAAAAAATTAAAAAAAATTGTATTTTTCCAAAAATTTACAAAAATAGGCCAGAGGATGAAGAGCTCCAAAACCTTTTACATATAGTTTCTAGTACCCTTGCCAAGCCTCCAAAATATACCACATGCCCCAAATGATCGTACGGGTCTTGCTACACACCAACAAGATTTGGTATACTGGGTTACTATGCAAACAAAAAAATTTTAAAAAATTGTATTTTTCCAAAAATTTTCAAAAACAGGCCAGAGGATGAAGAGCTCCAAAACCTTTTACATATAATTTCTACTACCCTTGCCAAGATTCCAAAATATACCACATGCCCCGAATGATCGTACGGGTCATGCTACACACCAACAAGATTTGGTCTACTGGGTTACTATGCAAACAAAACAATTGAAAAAAATTGTATTTTTCTAAAAATTTTCAAAAATAGGCCTGGGGATGAAGAGCTCCAAAAACCTTTTGCATATAATTTCTACTACCCTTGCCAAGACTACAAAATATACCACATGCCCCAAATGATCGTACGGGCCATGCTACACACCAACAAGATTTTGTCTACTGGGTTACTATGCAAACAAAACAATTGAAAAAAATTGTATTTTTCCAAAAATAGGCCAGAAGATGAAGAGCTCCAAAATCTTTTACATATAATTTCTATTACCCTTTCCAAGATTCCAAAATATACCACATGCCCCGAATGATCGTACGGGTCATGCTACACACCAACAAGATTTGGTCTACTGGGTTACTATGCAAACAAAACAATTGAAAAAAATTGTATTTTTCTAAAAATTTTCAAAAATAAGCCTGGGGATAAAGAGCTCCAAAACCTTTTGCATATAATTTATACTACCCTTGCCAGGATTCCAAAATATACCACATGCCCCAAATGATAGTACGGGCCATGCTACACACCAACAAGATTTAGTCTACTGGGTTACTATGCAAACAAAACAATTGAAAAAAATGGTATTATTCCAAAAATTTTCAAAAATAGGCCAGAAGATGAAGAGCTCCAAAATCTTTTACATATAATTTCTACTACCCTTTCCAAGACTTCAAAATATACCAGATGCCCCGAATGATCGTACGGGTCATGCTACACACCAACAAGATTTGGTCTACTGGGTTACTATGCAAACAAAACAATTGAAAAAAATTGTATTTTTCTAAAAATTTTCAAAAATAGGTATGGGGATGAAGAGCTCCAAAACCTTTTGCATATAATTTCTACTACCCTTGCCAAGACTCCAAAATATACCACATGCCCCAAATGATCGTACGGGTCATGCTACACACCAACAAGATTTAGTCTACTGGGTTACTATGCATACAAAAAAATTGAAAAAAATTTTATTTTTACATTAGCATATATGCACATTTGCACTTCTGCAAATTTGCACCCTTTCACAATTACACATTTACAAATTTGCACATCAGCATAATTGCACATTTAGATTGGATGAGGAATCTATGTACCAAATATTAACTTTGCAGCTCCAGCGGTTTTGGCAGGCCGACAATAGGGAGAATTGTCCCTTTTCTCTCCCTTCACATTACCATCGATCCATCAATCTATCTAACAATCAATCAAATTTTCACTTTTGTACTTTTGCAAATTTTCACATTTGCACTTTTGTAAATTTGCCCTTTGCAAATTTGCACATTTTAACATTAGCATATATGCACATTTGCACTTCTGCAAATTTGCACACTTTCACAATTGCACATTAACAAATTTGCACATTAGCATAATTGCACATTTACATTGGATGAGGAATCTATGTACCAAATATTAATTTCGCAGCTCCAGCGGTTTTTGCAGCCCGTCAAGGGGGAGAATTTTCCGCTTTTTTGCCCCTCCTCTTTGGATTTTCCAAAAGTCATGCCATAGCTGTTATCTACACTGGAGAAGGAACCTGCATACCAAATTTCAACTTTCTAGTTTCAGAATTTGAAAAAAAAATTATTAAAATACAAGACAATAACGAAATTAAATATAACAACTCCAAATCGTAGGGTGTACTGTTTTTTATTTCTGAAATACAATTGACTATTTCTGAAACGCAATTGACAATTTCCGAAATACAATTGACTATTTCAGAAATACAATTGATAATTTCTGAAATACAATTGACAATTTCTGAAATACAATTGACTATTGCTAAAATACAATTGACTATTTTGAAATACAATTGATTTTTTCTGAAATACAATTGCTATTCTGAAATACAATTGACTATTCTGAAATACAATTGACAATTTCTGAAATACAATTGGAAAAGGGGTTTTCGTGTATATTATATTGTTGGATCTAATCTAATACAATTCGATCTGACTTTTTTCGGATAAATTTGGATATTACTTTATAAATATATTGTTGGGTCTTATTTAATCTGTCATTTTTCGGATCAATTCAGATTCATCTAAATCCTCAAATATGTTTCTGAATCTAATTTAATCTGCTATTTTTCGGATCAAATAAGATATTAAGGAATATAAAATTGGAAATGATTAAATATTGTGCCAGATTAATTTTTTTTACTCGGACTTACTTACTTTTTGCCAATTAATTTCAAACCATCTGTGGTTCATTATGTAAGAATGTTTGTGTTAGTTATGGATATTTCTGCAAGAGGCCGCTGTGAAGTAACAAGATTCAAAAATATATTCTCTGTACATACATATATATATCTATATTCCAAAAGTCTGACCATGATGGGGTTAAATATATCGGTGTGCATTGAAACTAGCGTTATCACTAAAATACCGATACCGCAATAACAAAAATAACGTTACCCTTAAAATATCGTTACCGAAATAACTAAAATAACGTTATCGCTAAAATACCGTTATCGAAATCGCTAGAATACCGAAACCGAAATTTTTTTTTTTTTTTAAATGGAATCCGAACTGATGATCGGGATTAATATGCCCTGAGTTTAAATATGTACTAAGGCTACTAATAAGTAGTTTTTCAAACAATTTCGAGAGGATTGATAGTAAACATATAGGTCTATAAGATGTAACTTGGCTAACATCTTTACCTGGTTTAGGAATCATAACAATTTCCGATTCTTTCCAAGACGATGGGAAATATCCCAAGCGAAGAATGGCGTTGTAAATGTACATCAATAATTTAAGAGCTGAGATAGGCAAGTTAGTAATCATAGACGATGAAATTCTGTCTATACCTGGGAATTTTTTTTGGATCAAGTTTTTGAATACTTGACATTATTAATGGGAAACGGAATTTTAAGGGCGAAGGAACAACATCATCTATAATGTAAGGGCTTGTATTAGAGCTCGTATCATTTGGAGTGAACACCTTTTCTAAGTGATTAGCAAAAGCGTTAACTTTTTCGCATCCATTTTTAGCCCAAGTGCCATTTTCTAGTCGTATTGGGGATTCATATGATATAGGGCATTGCATATGTTTGACAGCTTTCCACAGACTATAATTTGTTTCCTTAAAAGGGTTAAGGTTACTTAGGTAATTGGCAAGATGGTTTTGTTCGTTTTTCTTTAAGGCGGCTTGGAGGTCTCTTTGGCATCGATTCAGTCGGCTTTTTATAGCTGGTGATCGACTTTCTTGCCACTGTCTTCTTAATTTTCTCTTTTCATTCACAAGGAACTGAATATTTCCTGGAGTGTATTGAGCTACCCTACTTCTGGGTGTAAAGATAGGAGTTGCGACTGAGGCTGCAGTAGTTAGAACGTCAGTAAATATGTTCACTGCAGATTGAATATCTGATGAATTTCTAAGTGGGATATTGTATGGAAGATGAGAACTCACATACATTTTATATTTTAACCAGTTTGTGTTTCTAGTTGGATAGAAATGACGCCTTTCCTGAACTCCAGTGGGAATGTCGTTCAACCATATGATTGATGGTGAATGATCAGAAGATAAATCCAGTGATGAGATCACGGATATTTGCTCTCTTTTTATATATTTTTTGTGACGGCAAAGTCTATAAGATCAGGAATCTTATTCAAGTCGGATGGCCAGTATGTTGGGTGACCGCTGGATGAAGCATCTAGACTGTGTGAAGAAATAGCACTTAATAATTGTCTGCCCCTGGGTGTGATAAGGCGTGATCCCCAAAAAGTATGTTTAGCATTATAGTCACCGGCTGCTATAAATTTTGAACCAAGTGTAGCAAAGAAATCGATAAACTGATCTCAATATAGAATATATAGAAGACAATGTGACCCTAAAATCGGTAAGATTAATAGATGTTGCCTGAATATAATCTTTTCCGAATTCTGGCATTGGGAAATGCCTAATTTTATTGTGCACAATTACTGCTGTACCACCACATGCTCTACCACTTGGGTGTTTAGTATCATATATTGAATACTCATTTACTCTAAAACAATTGTTCTGTGTAAAGTGGGTCTCAGAGACTAATAGTACATCAATTTCCTGCTCTTGCAGGAAATGTTCTACTTCCTTTCTATGTTGGCTAAGGCCGTTTGCGTTCCAGAAACATATTTTCAACAGATTAATTTTCTATCCAACAAAATTTACATGAGCATGCTTTGGTTCCTCATCATCTCCTGGAACATATTTTGCATGTTAGACATAAAGTTATTCATTGTTTTAATGAGGTTCTCAATTGAGCCTTGAGAATCATTCGATTGGGCTGGCGGGCTTTCTTTAAGCATATGAGCATATGAAAAATTCTGAGGAGGAGGAATATTTTGTTGTGTTCTGGCTCCCGCGCGATCAGAATTAGTTGTTGGAAGGGCTGGAAAGTAAGAATGTTGGTATTGAGCAGGAGAAGATCTGCGTGATGAAGCTACTTGTTTAAGTCGTAAAAACACTGGACAGCCACGATAGTTGGCAGTGTGATTCTGACCACAGTTACTGCACTTTTTAACAATTGAATCTGTTTTAGAGTTGGGACACTCTTTGCTATTGTGGACGTCACCGCATATAGCGCATACCGTCGGTAACTTACAGTAGGATTTGGTATGCCCAAATTCCTGACAATTTAAGCATTGTGGAGGATTCTTGCGCTTAATAGGCTCTTCTACTGTTATTTTGCGATGGAGCAAATATCTTAGATTATAGATCGGGTGAGACTGACCTTTTTTCAACTGGGAAGAATTGAAGGATATTTATACCCGGAAAAGAGGTTGGGGAACTTTATTCTTATTAAGAATATTGTGAATAGACTTCACTTCAAAGCCTTCAAGTTCAAGAGCGCTTTTTATTTCATTAATAGGTACGGAGCTGTCAATACCTTTAATAACTACAATTAAGCCTTTAGCACTTTTTAATTGATATGTGTAATAATTCTTTTTACACGAGTCAAACTTTTAAATCACATTTCTGTAATTTTTCTCCAAATAGATTTGGATTTTTGTTTCGGATACATTTCCCCTACGAATAGATACAACATGGAAACTGTCCTTGCCAATTAACTGAGTCAGACTGTTAACCTAATAACTGAAACCGAAATAACTGAAAAAATCGTTATCCCTGAAAATAACGTTACCGAAATAGTAGAAAATAGCGTTACCCTCACCGATAATCGCATTTGTTTCGGTTACCATCCATGGATTTTAGACAAACTTAAAAGTGTATTTTTGGTTGTTTTTACACAAATAATGTTATGAGTGTGAAAATAAATAATAATAGATAATAAGTATAGAGATTTCATCGTAAGCAGCGGCCAAATAAAATTTTGTACATAGTACAAAGTTCGGTAACTGAGAGAAAATTGAGCAAGTTTCCCTGGGCACGCCACTGATTTCGAGTATGACTATAACGTTCACACAGAAAAATATTAAAGTTAATATTACCTTGGCGTAGGCTGCCTATTTTTAGTATGCTATTTAGGGAAATAGATTTATTAACTACGCCTATGGGCTTATACCTTACGTTTTTACCTTAAGGCAATGTTATTGTTACGATTGCGGTTATACAACATCTTCGAAAATTAAATAAACAATCCAAGCTTTTATGGCCAAGCAGTCATTATAAAACAATTAACCCGACAAGTTTAAAAATAAAATATCCGCCAAAAATACCAAAATATCAACAGAAAATTTTAATGCGTTTAAGATTAGGGCACAGTAAACTTACACATCAACATCTACTAAAAAAGAAACAAAAAAACAATCCACCTTCTTGCCAAAAATGTAATTGCCAGCTTACGATGTCACATCTGTTATCCTGCTATAACGATGATGAATGCTCTATTAGTCTCCTGGAATCGATCAAAACTCTAGACTTCAAAAATATCAGAAATCATCTACCTCTAAAAATACTAAAAAGTTTATAATTCTTAATTTTACTATTCATTTAATTTTGTATATTAATCTTCTCCTTTAATCTAATATTACATTCATAAACTTTTTCCTTTTGACTATAAATTACTAAATTGCACATATGAATTTTTTCCAATGTAAACATAAAAGGACGAAGGCCTCTGCAGCCAGTTCCTGTAACTGCTTCTGGCAGATGAAAGATGTTGCCAATGTAAACACTTGTTTCATATTTTCAACATCTTCCACGCGTTTCACAAAGATGTTGTTCAGTGTAAAAAGCCTATTATGAAAGATGTAGCTCAGTGGAAAAAGGCTATAAGAATTATACAGGCAAAAAATTCTACATCTACAAAAGATGATCCTTTCTCATTTTGTTCCATTTTACATCTTTCGTTATTTTAAGTGTCATCACTAACAAAATGACAAAAAAAAAAACGATTTTCTTTGTGCCATCACTAGCAAACCGACATTGCAGAAAATAAACAAAAAAAATTATTCAACAAAGGAAAATGAGCGGCACATGTAAGAATTTCATTCTTATGTCTACCAAAAATTTTTCTTCATCATCATCTTCCAGAATGACCATTAATATTTCAATGTTCTGCATTAAAATTGGGGTTTGTTCTTGCAAAGCAACAACTACTCCAATGATTAGTTCTTTCTCTAAATCCATTTTTTATTTTAACAAAAAATATGGTATTTTTCTTTTATTTTACTGACAGCTGAATAAATGGCAGATGAAAGATGTTGTTTCATATTTTCAACATCTTCCACGCGTTTCACAAAGATGTTGTTCAGTGTAAAAAGCCTATAAGTGTAAAAAATCAAACATTAATTTCATATATGCATAAATGTAGGTAAATTATTAAATATTGAGCAGAATCATTTTATAAATTGTTTTTATCATTTCCCAAGTTAATTTATTTGCATTTGTGTTGTGTAATATGGCTGAAGTGCACTTTCTCGGGCGTTGTTTAAAAAAGAAATAAATGAACCCCTCTGGAATAATACAAGCAAATATTTTACTATTATTTAAATTTAAAAATTAAAGTGATAACGTAAAAGTCCAACGCGTAGTGATTTATAAAATTGGATTTTTTTACACTCGCGTTGGCGTTAGAAAGTGAGGTGTAGGTGAGGCGTTGAACGCAGGGGATTTACAAAATTTGGGTATATATGAAGTTTGTTTCAAAACCTAATAATAAATATCATAATTGGTATCACATATTTTCATTAATAGGTCCGTTTGTGTACTTTTCCAGTAAAGTTTAGTAAAAATAACAGAGAGTAAGCCAAATTTTTCTCTCAATAAGAAAAATATCTAAAAAAGTACGCAAACGTAAAATTTGTAATTTGTTGAGAACTTACTCAAACTACGGAAACGAGTCATATGATTTGACAATTACAAAGTAGACAACCCAAAAAACTTTTATATGCTTTGTGGTTATTTCCAATAATTTATAATAAAAAAATTAATTATATTAATTTATATTAAAAATTAATTTAGTTAGAAAAGTATAATATAATATTATCCCAATATAATAAAATATATAATATTATCCCAATAATACGTTCCGTTTACGTACCCGTTTCGGTCCGTTATAAAAGGAATCCAAGTTCGTTTACGTACCGTTTTCTGGTCCGTTTACGGAGATTATGAAGAATTTTCTTCATAATCTATCCCAAGAAACAGTTTTACGGACTCTCCGATACGTACGGATTCATGAATCCGGCTTCTACTGTACGTTTACGGTCCGAAAATACGTATCCGTCAAAGTTTGTACGTAAACGGAACATTAAAGGACCGTATAGTTGAATTTTCGAAAACAATAAATTTTTACTCCGTTTTGGTGTATCCGTTTTTGTACCGTCACTGTTTTTCTTTAATATCCATGAGGTGAATATTTATTAAATTTAAAACAAGTTTTACGATGGTGTGTTCAAATGTATGCAGAAAATATTGCCTGACAGTTTATAACAGATTTTGTGAAAAAAAATTGCAAATATGCATTGTGTACTCCATCATAACGTAAATACCACCATTTAAACCTGACAGTTTATAACAGATTTTGTGAAAAAAAAATTGGAAATATGCATTGTGTGCTCCATCATATCGTAAATACCACCATTTAAACCTAAATAAAATTTTTGTTTTATTTAGTTTAATATGGCATTTGTTTGAAATTTGTTGCACTTAGTTTGTAAAAGTTTTATTTTAAATACAATATCTTTGTAAATAAATTTAAAAAAAAAATAAATAAAATTTGCCAATAAAAATTAAAAAATAGGCATTTACACAAATCCGTTTTTTGTTAAAAAAACGGTACGAATACGGATCCGTAAATGGTTTGTCATTTACGGGCTTTCAACGGACAACTGCATTTTTCATCCAATATATCGGTCTGTCATTGACGGTATTTCAACGGATTCGAATCAATTTCGAATCCGTATACGGATCCAGAAAACAGTTCGCAAACAGAGTTGGATTCCATTTATGACGGACCGAAAACGGAACGTATTGTTTACTGGGAGCTTCTATAGTCTTTTGTTAATTTTCCATATGCTCTATTTAGTTTTATTTTTATAGCTATCACATATTATGTCCCATTAATCTCGTAAATTTTTATATTTATTTTTAAATTTTATCCTATTTTCATTATATTCAATTGTCACAATTTTCATCTCTCTTTTATTTTATTTACTCGGCGAATTGCGAAAGCACTGCACACAACTGTTGTACTCAACGAAATAGCACAGAAAAAACAGTAAACATCGATACAGACGATGGAACATTGTGTTTGGAAACATATAAATATCAAAATATTTTGATATTTGAGGAACCAAAAATGAAACACGAATTTCAACAGGCAACATTGACACATCAACAGTAAGTGGAACATGCCCATGTTTCTACTAATGCTCCTCGCTGGGGACATTCTTGCAATATTACTAATATTTACCTCCGTTAAAATTGGTAATACATCAATTTTTTCTTAGTTATTTTATTACCTATTTTTTATAGTATTGTTAAAGAAATTCCATTTACTCGTAGAAACAGAAATCCCCATATGTTAACCCTGAAATGTTAAACAAATAAATGGCAACCCTTCACCATAACTAATGTTTCTTCTGTCAAACTGTAAAAGATCTCGATGAATTTAACAAGATACGTTACTGTAGTTAACAAGATGGTAAAAAGAAGATGCTCCGAAAACATCTGTTATATGTAAACAAGCGCACGTGGTGCATAGAAATGTATCCAAAAGCACGTGTCACTCAGAAATGTAAACAAAAGCACGTGGTGCTTAGATATAAAAGCAAAGGCACGTGCTGTTTGAAAATATAAACATATAACTTAAAATAGTATATAAATGCAATAATGTAAAAAAACATGTATTATTTCGTAAAAAATATATCAATCGATACTACATTATACTGTGTTAAATAAAATAATTGTCATTCATTTTTTTTAAATTTGTCAAAAACAGGCCAAAGAATGAAGAGCTCCAAAATTTTTTGCATAGGATTTTTACTACCCTTGCCAAGATTTTAAAATATAACACATGCCACAAATGATCGTACGGGTCATGTTACACACCAATAAGATTTAGTCTACTATGCATAAAAAAAAAATTAAAAAAAATTGTATTTTTCCAAAAATTTACAAAAATAGGCCAGAGGATGAAGAGCTCCAAAACCTTTTACATATAGTTTCTAGTACCCTTGCCAAGTCTCCAAAATATACCACATGCCCCAAATGATCGTACGGGTCTTGCTACACACCAACAAGATTTGGTCTACTGGGTTACTATGCAAACAAAAAAATTTAAAAAAATTGTATTTTTCCAAAAATTTTCAAAAACAGGCCAGAGGATGAAGAGCTCCAAAACCTTTTGCATATAATTTCTACTACCCTTGCCAAGATTCCAAAATATACCACATGCCCCGAATGATCGTACGGGTCATGCTACACACCAACAAGATTTGGTCTACTGAGTTACTATGCAAACAATACAATTGAAAAAAATTGTATTTTTCTAAAAATTTTCAAAAATAGGCCTGGGGATGAAGAGCTCCAAAAACCTTTTGCATATAATTTCTACTACCCTTGCCAAGACTACAAAATATACCACATGCCCCAAATGATCGTACGGGCCATGCTACACACCAACAAGATTTTATCTACTGGGCTACTATGCAAACAAAACAATTGAAAAAAATTGTATTTTTCCAAAAATTTTCAAAAATAGGCCAGAAGATGAAGAGCTCCAAAATCTTTTACATATAATTTCTATTACCCTTTCCAAGATTCCAAAATATACCACATGCCCCGAATGATCGTACGGGTCATGCTACACACCAACAAGATTTGGTCTACTGGGTTACTATGCAAACAAAACAATTGAAAAAAATTGTATTTTTCTAAAAATTTTCAAAAATAGGCCTGGGGATAAAGAGCTCCAAAACCTTTTGCATATAATTTATACTACCCTTGCCAGGATTCCAAAATATACCACATGCCCCAAATGATAGTACGGCCATGCTACACACCAACAAGATTTAGTCTACTGGGTTACTATGCAAACAAAACAATTGAAAAAAATGGTATTATTCCAAAAATTTTAAAAAATAGGCCAGAAGATGAAGAGCTCCAAAATATTTTACATATAATTTCTATTACCCTTTCCAAAAAAAATTGCAAATATGCATTGTGTACTCCATCATAACGTAAATACCACCATTTAAACCTGACCGTTTATAACAGATTTTGTGAAAAAAAATTTGGAAATATGCATTGTGTGCTCCATCATATCGTAAATACCACCATTTAAACCTAAATAAAATTTTTGTTTTATTTAGTTTAATATGGCATTTGTTTGAAATTTGTTGCACTTAGTTTGTAAAAGTTTTATTTTAAATACAATATCTTTGTAAATAACTTTAAAAAAAATAAATAAAATTTGCCAATAAAAATTAAAAAATAGGCATTTACACAAATCCGTTTTTTGTTAAAAAAAACGGTACGAATACGGATCCGTAAATGGTCTGTCATTTACGGGCTTTCAACGGACAACTGCATTTTTCATCCAATATATCGGTCTGTCATTGACGTTATTTCAACGGATTCGAATCAATTTCGAATCCGTATACGGATCCAGAAAACAGTTCGCAAACAGAGTTGGATTCCATTTATGACGGACCGAAAACGGTACGTAAACGGAACGTATTGTTTACTGGGAGCTTCTATAGTCTTTTGTTAATTTTCCATATGCTCTATTTAGTTTTATTTTTATAGCTATCACATATTATGTCCCATTAATCTCGTAAATTTTTATATTTATTTTTAAATTTTATCCTATTTTCATTATATTCAATTGTCACAATTTTCATCTCTCTTTTATTTTATTTACTCGGCGAATTGCGAAAGCACTGCACACAACTGTTGTACTCAACGAAATAGCACAGAAAAAACAGTAAACATCGATACAGACGATGGAACATTGTGTTTGGAAACATATAAATATCAAAATATTTTGATATTTGAGGAACCAAAAATGAAACACGAATTTCAACAGGCAACATTGACACATCAACAGTAAGTGGAACATGCCCATGTTTCTACTAATGCTCCTCGCTGGGGACATTCTTGCAATATTACTAATATTTACCTCCGTTAAAATTGGTAATACATCAATTTTTTCTTAGTTATTTTATTACCTATTTTTTATAGTATTGTTAAAGAAATTCCATTTACTCGTAGAAACAGAAATCCCCATATGTTAACCCTGAAATATTAAACAATTAAATGGCAACCCTTCACCATAACTAATGTTTCTTCTGTCATACTGTAAAAGATCTCGATGAATTTAACAAGATACGTTACTGTAGTTAACAAGATGGTAAAAAGAAGATGCTCCGAAAACATCTGTTATATGTAAACAAGCGCACGTGGTGCATAGAAATGTATCCAAAAGCACGTGTCACTCAGAAATGTAAACAAAAGCACGTGGTGCTTAGATATAAAAGCAAAGGCACGTGCTGTTTGAAAATATAAACATATAACTTAAAATAGTATATAAATGCAATAATGTAAAAAAACATGTATTATTTCGTAAAAAATATATCAATCGATACTACATTATACTGTGTTAAATAAAATAATTGTCATTCATTTTTTTTAAATTTGTCAAAAATAGGCCAAAGAATGAAGAGCTCCAAAATTTTTTGCATAGGATTTTTACTACCCTTGCCAAGATTTTAAAATATAACACATGCCACAAATGATCGTACGGGTCATGTTACACACCAATAAGATTTAGTCTACTATGCATACAAAAAAAATTAAAAAAAATTGTATTTTTCCAAAAATTTACAAAAATAGGCCAGAGGATGAAGAGCTCCAAAACCTTTTACATATAGTTTCTAGTACCCTTGCCAAGCCTCCAAAATATACCACATGCCCCAAATGATCGTACGGGTCTTGCTACACACCAACAAGATTTGGTATACTGGGTTACTATGCAAACAAAAAAATTTTAAAAAATTGTATTTTTCCAAAAATTTTCAAAAACAGGCCAGAGGATGAGGAGCTCCAAAACCTCTTACATATAATTTCTACTACCCTTGCCAAGATTCCAAAATATACTACATGCCTTAAATGATTGTACGGGTCATGCTACACACCAACAAGATTTGGTCTACTGAGTTACTATGCAAACAAAAAAATTGAAAAAAATTGTATTTTTCCAAATATTTTAAAAAATAGGCCAGAGGATGAAGAGCTCCAAAACCTTTTACATATAATTTCTACTACCCTTGCCAAGATTCCAAAATATACCACATGCCCCGAATGATCGTACGGGTCATGCTACACACCAACAAGATTTGGTCTACTGGGTTACTATGCAAACAAAACAATTGAAAAAAATTGTATTTTTCTAAAAATTTTCAAAAATAGGCCTGGGGATGAAGAGCTCCAAAAACCTTTTGCATATAATTTCTACTACCCTTGCCAAGACTACAAAATATACCACATGCCCCAAATGATCGTACGGGCCATGCTACACACCAACAAGATTTTGTCTACTGGGTTACTATGCAAACAAAACAATTGAAAAAAATTGTATTTTTCCAAAAATAGGCCAGAAGATGAAGAGCTCCAAAATCTTTTACATATAATTTCTATTACCCTTTCCAAGATTCCAAAATATACCACATGCCCCGAATGATCGTACGGGTCATGCTACACACCAACAAGATTTGGTCTACTGGGTTACTATGCAAACAAAACAATTGAAAAAAATTGTATTTTTCTAAAAATTTTCAAAAATAAGCCTGGGGATAAAGAGCTCCAAAACCTTTTGCATATAATTTATACTACCCTTGCCAGGATTCCAAAATATACCACATGCCCCAAATGATAGTACGGGCCATGCTACACACCAACAAGATTTAGTCTACTGGGTTACTATGCAAACAAAACAATTGAAAAAAATGGTATTATTCCAAAAATTTTCAAAAATAGGCCAGAAGATGAAGAGCTCCAAAATCTTTTACATATAGTTTCTAGTACCCTTGCCAAGTCTCCAAAATATACCACATGCCCCAAATGATCGTACGGGTCTTGCTACACACCAACAAGATTTGGTCTACTGGGTTACTATGCAAACAAAAAAATTTAAAAAAATTGTATTTTTCCAAAAATTTTCAAAAACAGGCCAGAGGATGAAGAGCTCCAAAACCTTTTGCATATAATTTCTACTACCCTTGCCAAGATTCCAAAATATACCACATGCCCCGAATGATCGTACGGGTCATGCTACACACCAACAAGATTTGGTCTACTGAGTTACTATGCAAACAATACAATTGAAAAAAATTGTATTTTTCTAAAAATTTTCAAAAAAAAGCCTGGGGATGAAGAGCTCCAAAAACCTTTTGCATATAATTTCTACTACCCTTGCCAAGACTACAAAATATACCACATGCCCCAAATGATCGTACGGGCCATGCTACACACCAACAAGATTTTGTCTACTGGGCTACTATGCAAACAAAACAATTGAAAAAAATTGTATTTTTCCAAAAATTTTCAAAAATAGGCCAGAAGATGAAGAGCTCCAAAATCTTTTACATATAATTTCTATTACCCTTGCCAAGATTCCAAAATATACCACATGCCCCGAATGATCGTACGGGTCATGCTACACACCAACAAGATTTGGTCTACTGGGTTACTATGCAAACAAAACAATTGAAAAAAATTGTATTTTTCTAAAAATTTTCAAAAATAGGCCTGGGGATAAAGAGCTCCAAAACCTTTTGCATATAATTTATACTACCCTTGCCAGGATTCCAAAATATACCACATGCCCCAAATGATAGTACGGCCATGCTACACACCAACAAGATTTAGTCTACTGGGTTACTATGCAAACAAAACAATTGAAAAAAATGGTATTATTCCAAAAATTTTAAAAAATAGGCCAGAAGATGAAGAGCTCCAAAATCTTTTACATATAATTTCTATTACCCTTTCCAAGATTCCAAAATATACCACATGCCCCGAATGATCGTACGGGTCATGCTACACACCAACAAGATTTGGTCTACTGGGTTACTATGCAAACAAAACAATTGAAAAAAATTGTATTTTTCTAAAAATTTTCAAAAATAGGCATGGGGATGAAGAGCTCCAAAACCTTTTGCATATAATTTCTACTACCCTTGCCAAGACTCCAAAATATACCACATGCCCCAAATGATCGTACGGGTCATGCTACACACCAACAAGATTTAGTCTACTGGGTTACTATGCATACAAAAAAATTGAAAAAAATTTTATTTTTCCAAAAATTTTCAAAAATAAGCCAGAGAATGAAGAGCTCCAAAACCTTTTGCATATAATTTCTACTACTCTTGCTAAGATTCCAAAATATACCACATGCCCCAAATGATCGTACAGGCTATGCTACACAACAACAAGATTTAGTATACTGGGTTACTATGCAAACTAAACAATTAAAAAAAGTTGTATTTTTCGAAAAATTTTCAAAAATAGGCCAGAGGATGAAGAGCTCCAAAACCTTTTGCATATAATTTCTACTACCCTTGCCAAGGTTCCAAAATCTACCACATACCCCAAATGATCGTACGGGCCATGCTACACACCAACAAGATTTAGTCTACTGGGTTACTATGCAAACAAAACAATTGAAAAAAATGGTATTTTTCCAAAATTTTTCAAAAATAGGCCAGAAGATGAAGAGCTCTAAAACCTTTCCCATATAATTTCTACTACCCTTGCCAAGATTCCAAAATATACTACATGCCCCAAATGATCGTTCGGGTCATGCTACACACCAACAAGGTTTGGTCTACTGAGTTACTATGCAAACAAAAAAATTGAAAAATATTGTATTTTTCCAAAAATTTTCCCTTACATATCGGTCGCGAAGAGATGTCCACCTTTTGGAACATATTTTCCCTATGAGTACAAACTAATTGCTTAGATACATTGTTGTTTATTATTTTTATTTACCTGGACTCCCATTTGCTTTGCAACTTCCATTCCTGTTTTTGCCGGCAATCTATGATATGGGATTCTTTTATTATACGGTACATCATTGCCCTGGACCAACAATATCAGCTTTTCATCATCCATTGTATGTTTTTAATGTTTTTAAAAATGTGTATTTAAATATGTTAAACTTTTTTATTTCTTTTGGATTTGTTTTTTGATTTTTTTTTACATAAACAAAAACTAATCAGCTGTTTAATACTGTCATGTAAAAACGGAGAGAAAATGTGTTTTTAAAAGAATAGTCCGTAAAGTTCGAGTACTTATTTTAATAATCTCTTCATAAAGCTAACGGATCAGCTGATTCCGCACGCTTACGTTTACGCTTAAGTAATTTGGCCTTTAATAAGATAGTTATTGTAATACCAAACAACAACAAAATACAATAGGTCAGTATGTAAAATATTAACAGAAAACGGAAATAAGAGAAACATTCCGGACAACCAACATACTTCTTCCAAAGCAAATAAGCTGATATTTAAAAATTTTGTTTTTACTTTTATAAAAAAAATAAATATTTAATGTGTTTCAATTATATTTTTTCAAGCAGCTGTTTTTTATTTTTTACAAATTCTTACTGGCAACCCAAGAAAGGTTTTTGCGGACGCTCCCACACATACGAATTCATGAATCGGGCTACGAAAATAAGTATCCGTCAAAGGTTGTACGTAAACGGAACAATAACAGACCGTATAATTGAATTTTCGAGAACAATACGTTTTGACTCCGTTTAGGTGTTTCTGTACCGTCAAATACGGGCACCCGTTTTCATCAGTTTTTCTTCCGTTGCTTTTGGAGTTGGTGCGTTATCAAAAACGATAACTTAAATATCCATGAGGTGAATATTTATTAAATTTAAAACAAGTTTTACGATGGTGTGTTCAAATGTATGCAGAAAATATTGCCTGATTTTGTGAAAAAAAATTGCAAATATGCATTGTGTACTCCATCATAACGTAAATACCACCATTTAAACCTGACAGTTTATAACAGATTTTGTGAAAAAAAATTTGGAAATATGCATTGTGTGCTCCATCATATCGTAAATACCACCATTTAAACCTAAATAAAATTTTTGTTTTATTGAGTTTAATATGGCATTTGTTTGAAATTTGTTGCACTTAGTTTGTAAAAGTTTTATTTTAAATACAATATCTTTGTAAATAACTTTAAAAAAAATAAATAAAATTTGCCAATAAAAATTAAAAAATAGGCCTTTACACAAATCCGTTTTTTGTTAAAAAAACGGTACGAATACGGATCCGTAAATGGTCTGTCATTTACGGGCTTTCAACGGACAACTGCATTTTTCATCCAATATATCGGTCTGTCATTGACGTTATTTCAACGGATTCGAATCAATTTCGAATCCGTATACGGATCCAGAAAACAGTTCGCAAACAGAGTTGGATTCCATTTATGACGGACCGAAAACGGTACGTAAACGGAACTTATTGTTTACTGGGAGCTTCTATATTCTTTTGTTAATTTGCCATGTGCTCTATTTAGTTTTATTTTTATAGCTATATGTATATGTAAACAAACGCACGTGGTGCATAGAAATGTATCCAAAAGCACGTGTCACTCAGATATGTAAACAAAAGCACGTGGTGCTTAGATATGAAAGCAAAGGCACGTGCTGTTTGAAAATGTAAACATATAACTTAAAATAGTATATAAATGCAATAATGTAAAAAAACATGTATTATTTTGTAAAAAATATATCAATCGATACTACATTATACTGTGTTAAATAAAATAATTGTCATTCATTTTTTAAATTTGTCAAAAATAGGCCAAAGAATGAAGAGCTCCAAAATTTTTGGCATAGGATTTTTACTACCCTTGCCAAGATTGTAAAATATAACACATGCCACAAATGATCGTACGGGTCATGTTACACACCAATAAGATTTAGTCTACTATGCATACAAAAAAAATTAAAAAAAATTGTATTTTTCCAAAAATTTTCAAAAATAGGCCAGAGGATGAAGAGCTCCAAAACCTTTTACATATAGTTTCTAGTACCCTTGCCAAGCCTCCAAAATATACCACATGCCCCAAATGATCGTACGGGTCTTGCTACACACCAACAAGATTTGGTCTACTGGGTTACTATGAAAACAAAAAAATTTTATTTTTCCAAAAATTTTCAAAAACAGGCCAGAGGATGAAGAGCTCCAAAACCTTTTGCATATAATTTCTACTACCCTTGCCAAGATTCCAAAATATACTACATGCCCCAAATGATCGCTCGGGTCATGCTACACACCAACAAGATTTGGTCTACTGAGTTACTATGCAAACAAAAAAATTGAAAAAAATTGTATTTTTCCAAATATATTCAAAAATAGGCCAGACGATAAAGAGCTCCAAAACCTTTTACATATAATTTCTATTACCCTTTCCAAGATTCCAAAATATACCACATGCTCCGAATGATCGTACGGGTCATGCTACACACCAACAAGATTTGGTCTACTGGGTTACTATGCAAACAAAACAATTGAAAAAATTTGTATTTTTCTAAAAATTTTCAAAAATAGGCCTAGGGATGAAGAGCTCCAAAACCTTTCGCATATAATTTATACTACCCTTGCCAAGATTCCAAAATATACCACATGCCCCAAGTGATAGTACGGACCATGCTACACACCAACAAGATTTAGTCTACTGGGTTACTACTATGCAAACAAAACAATTGAAAAAAATGGTATTTTTCCAAAAATTTTCAGAAATAGGCCAGAAGATGAAGAGCTCCAAAATCATTTACATATAATTTCTATTACCCTTTCCAAGATTCCAAAATATACCACATGCCCCGAATGATCGTACGGGTCATGCTACGCACCAACAAGATTTGGTCTACTGGGTTACTATGCAAACAAAACAATTGAAAAAAATTGTATTTTTCTAAAAATTTTCAAAAATAGGCATGGGGATGAAGAGCTCCAAAGCCTTTTGCATATAATTTCTACTACCCTTGCCAAGACTCCAAAATATACCACATGCCCCAAATTATCGTACGGGTCATGCTACACACCAACAAGATTTAGTCTACTGGGTTACTATGCATACAAAAAAATTGAAAAAAATTTTATTTTTCCAAAAATTTTCAAAAATAGGCCAGAGAATGAAGAGCTCCAAAACCTTTTGCATATAATTTCTACTACTCTTGCCAAGATTCCAAAATATACCACATGCCCCAAATGATCGTACAGGCTATGCTACACAACAACAAGATTTAGTATACTGGGTTACTATGCAAACTAAACAATTGAAAAAAATTGTATTTTTCCAAAAATTTTCAAAAATAGGCCAGAGGATGAAGAGCTCCAAAACCTTTTGCATATAATTTCTACTACCCTTTCCAAGGTTCCAAAATATACCACATGCCCCAAATGATCGTACGGGCCATGTTACACACCAACAAGATTTAGTCTACTGCGTTACTATGCAAACAAAACAATTGAAAAAAATGGTAGTTTTCCAAAAATTTTCGAAAATAGGCCAGAAGATGAAGAGCTCCAAAACCTTTCCCATATAATTTCTACTACCCTTGCCAAGATTCCAAAATATACTACATGCCCCAAATGATCGTTCGGGTCATGCTACACACCAACAAGGTTTGGTCTACTGAGTTACTATGCAAACAAAAAAATTGAAAAAAATTGTATTTTTCCAAAAATTTTCAAAAAGAGGCCGGAGGATGAAGAGCTGCAAAGCCTTTTGCATATAATTTCTACTACCTTTTCCAAGACTCCAAAATATACCAAATGCCCCAAATGATCGTTCGGGTCATGCTACACACCAACAAGATTTGGTCTACAGGATTACTATGCAAACAAAAAAATTGAAAAAATGTTATTTTTCCAAATATTTTCAAAAATAGACCTGAGAATGAAGAGCTCCAAAACCTTGTGCGTATAATTTCTACTACCCTTGCCAAGATTTTAAAATATACTACATGCCCCAAATGATCGTTCGGGTCATGCTACACACCAACAAGATTTGGTCTACTGAGTTACTATGTAAACAAAAAAATTTAAAAAAATTGTATTTTACCAAATATTTTCAAAAATAGGCCAGAGGATGAAGAGCTCCAAAACCTTTTACATATAATTTCTACTACCCTTTCCAAGACTTCAAAATATACCAGATGCCCCAAATGATCGTACGGGTCATGCTACACACCAACAAGGTTTGGTCTACTGGGTTATTACGCATACAAAAAAATTTAAAAAAAATGTATTTTTCCAAAAATTTTCAAAAATAGGCCAGAGGAAATTATATGTAAAAGGTTTTGGAGCTCTTCATCCTCTGGCCTATTTTTGAACATTTTTGGAAGAATAAAATTTTTTTCAATTTTTTTGTTTGCATAGTAACCCAGTAGACCAAATCTTGGTGGTGTGTAGAATGACCCGTACGATCATTTGGGACATGTAGTATATTTTGGAATCTTGGCAAGGGTAGCAGAAATTCTATGCAAAAGGTTATGGAGCTCTTCATTCCCAGGCCTATTTTTGAAAATTTTTGGAAAAATACCATTTTTTTCAATTGTTTTGTTTGCATAGTAACCCAGTAGACCAAATCTTGTTGGTGTGTAGCATGACCCGTACGATCATTTGGGGGCATGTGGTATATTTTGGAGTCTTGGCAAGGGTACTGGAAATTATATGTAAAAGTTTTTGGAGCTCTTCGTTCTCTGGCCTATTTTAAAAAATTTTTGGAAAAATAAAATTTTTTTCAATTTTTTTGTTTGCATAGTAACCCAGTAGACTAAATCTTGTTGGTGTGTAGCATGGCCCGTACGATCATTTGGGGCATGTGGTATATTTTGGAATCTCGGCAAGGGTAGTATAAATTATATGCAAAAGGTTTTGGAGCTCTTCATCCTCTGATCTTTTTTTTAACATTTTTGGAAAAATACAATTTTTTTCAATTTTTTTGTTTGCATAGTTACTCAGTAGACCAAATCTTGTTGGTGTGTAGCATGACCCAAACGATCATTTGGGGTATGTGGTATATTTTGGAGTCTTGGCAAGGGTACTAGAAATTATATGTAAAAGGTTTTGGAGTTCTTCATCCTCTGGCCTATTTTTGAAAATTTTTGGAAAAATACAATTTTTTTTAAATTTTTTTGTATGCATAGTAGACTAAATCTTATTGGTGTGTAACATGACCCGTACGATCATTTGTGGCATGTGCTATATTTTAAAATCTTGGCAAATGTAGTAAAAATCCTATGCAAAAAATTTTGGAGCTCTTCATTCTTTGGCCTATTTTAGACAAATTTATAAAAAATGGATGACAATTATTTTATTTAACACAGTATAATGTAGTATCGATTGATGTATTTTTTGCAAAATAATACGTTTTTTTACATTATTGCATTTATATACTATTTTAAGTTATATGTTTACATTTTCAAAGAGCACGTGCTTTTGCTTAGATATGTAAGCACCACGTGCTTTTGTTTATATTACTGAATGCCACGTGCATATAACAGCTGTTTTTGGTGCATCTTCTTATTACCATCTTGTTAACTAAAATAACGTATCTTGTTAAATTCACTAACGTCTGTAAAAGAACATTCTCAAAGTTGCCAGTATGTAGCTTCCAGACGGTGCTGCCATATTCTAGTGATTTTTACCCGCATATATAAAAACGCCAGCAAGGTGGCATATGAAATAAAAACATTCTCAAAGTTGCCATTATGTAGCTTCCAGATGGTGCTGCCATATTCTAGTAATTTTACCCGCATGTATAAAAACGCCAGCAAGGTGGCATAGTAGTTTAGTTTATAGGCTTTTTACAAGATGTTGAAAATATGAAACAAGTGTTTACATGGCAACATCTTTAATCTACCATTCAGCTGTCAAATTAAAGAAAAAGACGCATATTTTTTGTTAAAAATAAAAAATGGATTTAGAGAAAGCATTAATCATTGGAGTAGTTGTTGCCTTTCTTAGTTGAATAATTTTTTTTTGTTTATTTTCTGCAATGTCCGTTTGCTAGTGATGGCACAAAGAAAATCGATTTTTTTGTAATTTTTTAGTGATGACACTTAAAATAACGAAAGATGTAAGATGGGACAAAATGAGAAGGATCATCTTTTGTAAATGTAGAAAGATGTAGAATTTAACATATTTGCAAATTGATGAAAGATGTAGCTCAGTGGAAAAAGGCTATTATAAATTAAACGCTAGTGTGAACAACTAAAGTGTGGCTAACGTTTATCTACACCGTGTAAATAAAGTGTGCTATTAAAGCACACCATGACGATGCCGCTCACGTAGTAAAAAACGTTCTCTTGTTTTTATATGTGCAGATTTCAAAGGTTCAGCATCTTTTCAAATTGTTTTTTTTGCGATTCCAATTGAATTTTTGTTCAAATCCAATTAGTTTTTAGCAGATTTCCCAATTGGATTTGAAAAAAAGGTTTAAAAACAGGGAACTTTACTCAAATTTTTGCAGAAATCAGGGAAATTTGCTCAATTTTCCCCTGTTTGCTCTCAGTTTCCGAACCTTTGTATTCTGTATAAAATTTTATTTGGCTGCTGACGGCGTTGAATCCTCTATACTATTCTTCCTCTATGATTAAAGTGTTTTTCTGTGATATTTGGTGCCTGTTATAAATAAATAGAGCTATGTGTTTATTATTTGCAATATAGAAAGTCTCGATTTATTTAAAAGGTAAATAAATCAACGATTTTATAAAGGGTAAAAATCGTAACAAATTTTTACTGGATGTCGTTCGTTTACACAAATACTCAGTAAACATAAAGAAAAAAGAGAGAATAAAGCGACAGTTTGATGTTGAGAGTTCTTCTTCTTTCTGCAAACTTTTTCTGGACAAATAATTGCCAGCAAGAATTTACAAGCAGAAAAAACATATGGTTAAAAAAATGTGTTTAAATTTTTTTAAATAAAAAAAAATGTTTTATATCTACGTTGTTTTATGCAAAGCAACAAATGTTGGTAAATGAATAATAGAAAAGATAATAAAACCTTCTAAAATGTTTCTGCTTAAGATTTTACAACATGAATCCTTTTTTTTCATATCGACCAGTTAAAATTATTTTTGCATTTGGTTTCACAATCAGCTGTTTAACAACTTGTGAATTATTGCAAATTTTCCTTTCGCGTACTTTGTTAGAAAATTTTCATTTTGAGGGTAAATTGGTCTTACTCTCTGTAAGTTTGTTACTGAGTAAATATTACTGGACTTGACAAAAAGTACATATTACTGCCGTAAAGCAAAGTCTCTGTTGCCATGAAAATAAGTGATGATTTTTGGCAATTTTACCCATAGTTTTCTTTGTGTGTATATTTTAGGTTTTGAAATCTAGTTCGTGTATAATATAGCGAATTTGCATATGCTCGAAATCAAATTAAAAGTAGATTTGATAGATTTTGACGGAAATATAATAAAAATTTGGGATGTCAAACAGATTTCCCATACAAAATGATATCCAATTTAAAGTTAGATTTTACTGAAATCAAAATGAAATCTAATAAATTTCGGAAACTTTTTTAATCGAATTTGTAAAATATAATAGTTTCACGTTTGATAAAAACGCAAAATCACGTGGTCACGCAAAACATGTAATTTCGCTGAAAACACTTATATGGAAATGCAGTATAAGCAAACTAAGAGCCAATTTGTTGCATGCAATAATTGCATGGAATTCTTGTTTGTGGCGAACGGGTTTCAGGAGCAAGCGGGGTAACAAAAAAGCACGGTTTTCGATTTTCGTGCATTTTTTTGTTATCTCTCTTTCACACTCATATGTATTCTTCTCTTGTTGCTTCATTCATATTCAGTTTTCGAACAGTTAAAGTCACCGTATAAATAGATATAACTTTGGAAGCAACTTAGAAAAGGGAATTAAGAAAATTGCACGCAATCAATTGCATCGTACACATTTAATTAATCGACAGCTTGTTATTAGTTTGCCCAAACATTCAAAAGTAAAACAATGAATATGGTTTTCATTCTTAATTTTATACCAGTTATGATGCGATATATCGAGAAGCGGGATTCAGGATCACAAAGAGGATATTTATATTATATATAATCCATTCGCCTCTATTATTACACAAATGGTCAGTGGAAAATCAGACGCAAGAAAGAGAGACAAATTAATTTTGTCATGCAGTTATTTCTCTCGCAGTGTAGTTCGTAGATTAGTTGCCAATAAGGGCGCTTAGATAGAGTCTCCACTGTGTAGCCTGTGGTTACGGATGTGTTAATATGGTATGGCATGTCTACTTGAATTTTTAGGTATTTAAGCGGGGTTTAGACTATAGAATTTTTCATCGGATTTTACATCGGTTAAATCAACAAAAAATCCGATGAAATATAACGCTTGTCCAAAAATATTTTCTAAAGAACCGTTCGAGTTTACACTATTGGATGCCAATCAAATGCAATCAGATGAAAACAGCTGTTTTAAAGTAAACAAAAGATCTAAGAAATAAAAAATATTAAAAAGAAAAAAAATGCGTTCTGGAAAGACATGTTTTATAATCTAAAGCTAAAAACGGTAAGTTCAACAGATGGACAGAGACTTATTAATGACAGCAATAGGAGTTGTTATGTATATTGCTATTATAACAAAATATAGAAAAAAACCATGAAAAGGGGGAAATTTGTTCTGGAGATTCTATTTCCATTGTATATTGTTTTTACTTTCAATTTATTTTTTTACTTAAAATGTATTTCTTTACCTTACATTTATTTTTGAGTTTTTTTAGTTGTGTTTCCCTCCAATTATTTTAGAGCTGTTTTTGTTTGTTGGTGTGAAAACGCAACCCTGATACCAATGGTTTTCACAGTTTTTGAAAAATTTCATAAAATGAAAAAGTCAAGCGGTCTTTTAAATTTTGTAATTGGATTTTTTGTTTGTATCAGTCAAAATGGGTATACACTATCGGATTTTGGCTATCTGACTTAATTTTTTTTGACAGATCCGATGACTTGTGGTATAGTCTAAACCGCACTTTATAGATATAGCTACTTTAAAATTAGACTGTATAGAAATTTACCAAGTCTTAAAAATTACTGGCTTTTATCTTTTAAATGTAGACCACAATATTTTTCATAAAAATATATGAAATTTGTAATTGTAATTTGATATAATATTAAAAACAACAAAAGCTACAAAATTAATAATGTGGTTATTAGTAAAAGTAGAGCAGTTTGGTATATTTCACGTTCCGACGAAGTTCATATACGAAAACAGCTTTAGTAAAAAGACGGCGCCAAATCTTTAAAAAATTAATAAAGAAAAGTCAGGTAAGTGGGGATAGTCGATTTCTTCACAAGTAGTTATACATATAAAATTCGAAAAAACAAACCTAGAATAGATGTACCAAATTTTGGGATTCATTTGACTATGAGCCGCCAATTGTAATTTAAGTACAGCCGCTATTTTAAATTTTACGACGAATAGGATCTCTGGTCAGTCTCTGGTCATAAAGTAGTTTTTGTTTTATTTTGTGTGTATATTCTTTTTGTATTAAAAATAAAAATTCTATATTAAGATTGTACTATACTTTTAATGCGTTTTCTGAAACTTATAATTTTGTATTAAAACTTAAAAAACTATATAATGATGATTATTGATGACTTATTGAAGAAGTTCCACGAAGCCGTCTAGAAAGGTACTCCATCTAGTTGTTATGGAAGAGGAAAAATAATGATTATTTGTTCTTGTTTAGTTGCTCAACCCAATTTAAATGTGGTTGTGCACATATATTTGAAAATCACAATACCACACAGTGTGACGTGTAGGACAAATTAGCTGGACAAAAATATTCGGTGCAATTTTTATGTGTGTGAAGTTATTCAAAGATTTATATCCAAAGATTTTTATTTTTTTTATCCAAAATCTTTATTTTTTCATCCAAAGATTTTTATGTTTGTTGTGGAACGTGTGTGGAACATGAATTAATATGTAAACAAAATGAAAAAATATTAGATTTAAACAAAAAAAAAAAAAAACAAAATAATATTGCTAAGTACACTTTTTTACAATAAACATTGAAATACATATCCATATGTATATTTATCACCGTATTTGCTAATATTACATGTTATGTATACTTGGCTATTTGCAAGAAATTTTTCTCGGCTCTAATGATTTCGAAGCAGAGACATGTGCCAATCGAATATACGTAAGCTTTTTAAAATTTTAAGCCATATCTCATATTGGGGAATTGTCTTGGTGGCATACAAATGGCCCCTGAATGTCATCCAAAGATTTTGGGTGACACAATTATAGATATTTCTAAAATCTACCGATGATATGTGGGAGCGGTTGTATATTAATAGAATCTACTTGACCCCTAGAAAATTTTAAGCCATGTCTCATATTGGGGAATTGCCTTGGTGGCATACAAATGGCCCCTGAATATCATATAAAGATTTTGGGTAACACATGAGTTGGGATTTCTAAAATCTGCCGATGATTTGGGCGAGCGTTTTTATATTAATAGAATCTACTTGACCCCTAGAAAATTTTAAGCCATGTCTCGTTTTGGGGAATTGCCTTGGTGGCACACAAATGGCCCCTGAATGTCATCCAAAGATTTTGGGTGACACATTTATTGAGATTTCTTAAATCTAAAAATGATTTTGGCGAGCGGTTGTATATTAAAAGAAACTACTTGACCCCTAAAAAATTTTAAGACATGTCTCATATTGGAGAATTGCCTTGGTGGCATACAAATGGCCCCTGAATGTCATCCAAAGATTTTAGGTAACACATTTATTGAGATTTCTAAAATCTGCCGATGATTTATATTTATAGAATCTACTTGAACCCTAGAAAATTTTAAGCCATGTCTCATATTGGGGAATTGCCTTGGTGGCACACAAATGGCCCCTGAATATCATCCAAAGATTTTAGGTAACACATTTATTGAGATTTATAAAATCTCCCGATGATATGGGGGAGCTGTTGTAAATTTATAGAATCTACTTGACCCCTAGAAAATTTTAAGCCATGTTTCGTTTTGGGGAATTGCCTTGGTGGCACACAAATGGTCCCTGAATATCATCAAAAGATTTTGGGTAACACATTTATTGAGATTTCTTAAATCTGCCGATGATTTGGGCGAGCGGTTGTATATTAATAGAAATTACTTGACCCCTAGAAAATTTTAAGCCCTGTCTCATATTGGGGAATTGCCTTGGTGGCATACAAATGCCCCTGAATGTCATCCAAAGATTTTGGGTAACATATTTATTGAGATTTCTATAATCTGCCGATGATTTGGGCGAGCGGTTGTATATTTATAGAATCTACTTGACTTCTAGAAAATTTTAAGCCATGCCTCATATTGGGGAATTGCCTTGGTGGCACACAAATGGCCCCTAAATGTCATCCAAAGATTTAGGGTGACACATTTATTGAGATTTCTAAAATCTACCAATGATTTTGGCGAGCGGTTGTATATTAACAGAAACTACTTGACCCCCAGAAACTTTTAAGCTATGTCTCATATTGGGGAATTGCCTTGGTGGCATACAAATGGCCCCAGAATATCATCCAAAGATTTTGGGTAACACATTTATTGAGATTTCTAAAATCTGCCGATGATTTGGGTGAGCGGTTGTATATTTATAGAATCTACTTGACCCCTAGAAACTTTTAAGCTATGTCTCGTTTTGGGGAATTGCCTTGGTGGCACACAAATGGCCCCTGAATATCATCCAAAGATTTTGGGTGACACAAATATTGAGATTTCTAAAATCTGCCGATGATTTCGGCGAGCGGTTGTATATTTATACAATCTACTTGACCACTAGAAAATTTTAAGCCATGTATCGTTTTGGGGAATTGCCTTGGTGGCACACAAATGGCCCCTGAGTGTCAGTACTCAAATCATTTGGATCTCAAAAATGCGTTTTATTTCATGATCCTTGGTATGTGGCTCCCTCTAGATCCATTTTGATTCCCTTTGGGGTGATTTCCCTGGGGCTTCTCAGTCCCCGGCCCTAAAAGCGGAAGATAGAAAAAAAATTATTTTTTTATTTTTTGAGCAACGTCCAACAAAGTGCATTGACCAATAATCAGCAAGAGTTCTGTCAGCTCAAAATATTGTGAGTTTTATGAGTGATGATTGTGTATATATCAGTACTGTTAAAAAATAAAAATGTGGTTGTGTTGGTGAGAAAATGAGAATTGCACTGTAAGAAATGCTTAATGGGTAAATAGCAGTGTTAATATCTGTATGAATTTATTTTTTATTGAAAATATGAAAATGTTTATGTTTTGTGTTAAACAGTTTTAAAGAAATATAAATTAAACAAAAATTAAATTTTTGAAAGGAAAATATAAAATACATATATACATTAGGGTGTATTTTTTTTACATTGTGTAAACAACAAAAAGTTGTTAATTTTTTTCCATCAATATTAATAATTTCATTATATTTACATATTAATAAAATGTCTTCAATATGTTGGATTTATTGTTATCCTATTAAAAAATTTTATTTTTGGGAGGAAAAAAATTCAATACATTGGATCGAAATAAATTAATGAACGATCGGACACCAATTTTTGAAAACATTTCAACTTTTAAATTAAAAAAAATGCGTTTTTGTATTAAGTTTATTAAAGATTTTCATTGATCTTGTATTGTCATAACATATTTTTCGTACATTGCTTTTAATTTCTTTCAGTGCATTAAAGAAAAATCAGCATACATCGGCCACACGTGTTCATTCGTCGCTGTTTCAGTGACGACTAAAGGCAAGAGCGTAAGAATACATGTGAGTTGAGTAGGGGACAATTGTCCTATGAAATGAACACCACTGGTATATATACATAATGTTGATTTGGTAAAAAACAGAGCTGCACAACATTGATTTGCAGTTATGTTTATGTGACACGCTACCAAAGTTGGCATATGTCATTCCCTTATAAGCTGTACATAAGCCAAAGTTTAAGGCTGGATTAGCGAGACGTAAACGTTACGGATCAGCTGTTCCGGAAACACAAGCAATGGTATATAGAAATGATTATTCATACGTAAACGTACGTTGCCGAACATTCTGTTGAAAATAGAATTTTTGTACGTTAACGTGACAGCCGAAAACAGCCGAATGATTACAACCCTGAAGGAAATGTCGATATGCTTTTACTCATCATATATTTTATTCAAATTATATGTATATTTTTCTTTGAATTTCACTTTTTTATCTTTAATTCTCAATTTATGATTGTGCCATTAATAATTATTTATTTATTATTATACAATTTTAAACCAAGCCCTTAGGCCAAATATGGTTCATAAACAACTCACTTAAAAAAAATACTACTAAATACGTAAATATTTATCAATAAAACAAATTATTAATTTAATAACTTACAAAAAAAAATAATACAATTAACAATAAAGAAATATTAATTGAATACAAATTTTCTCTTTCTAATAATACCCTATGGGTTATTGCTTTATATTTTTATTAAAAACAAATTTTGCACATGTATTTTCAACAAAATAAAACAATAAAAAATCAAAAAGAAGAACAGTTTTGTAGTGGCAAAGAACGCAATGTAAAAAGTGCAGTAGACACATGTGTAAAATGTCACCAAAAAAAGGGAATGTAAAAAGTGTAGACGCTTTGCTGACTACCCAAAATAGTCGACAAAAGTGGTGACTCGGAGACACTTGACCCCAGGCTTCCTACAGGGAAATGTCATGTCAAAAAAGTTAATGATTTTGTATTGTACATATTTTTTATATACCTATCCCTTTCTGTGTATCACAACAATTTTAACATTTCCTATTAATCATTGTCATTCCTTTTAATCATTGTAATTGCAAATGTTGTATACGTATTATCAACGAAAATTCTTCAAAAAAGTCAAATCTCTTGCTTTTGTGTTTGCCTTTCTTGGTAAATTTTTTAAAAGTTGTGTTCTAACGACTTTTCAGCAAATTCGACTACGACAACCGTATTAAGACCAAATATTATTTATTTATTTATCGTAATATTTAAAAGCCACAATTAAACCAAAAGTATTAATGCTAATAATAATAATCATAAAAAAAAAAATGGAAAAATAATACATTTTAGGTATGATAGCATAGTTTTAGTTTTTGGCCCCCCAGCCAAATGAAGAAAAAATACGAAAAAATACGAAACAATAATATATATATATATATATATATATATATATATATATATATATATATATTAGGGCGGGTCAAATTGTATGGAACGATTTTTTTTTGATAAAGCGTATAGCAAAAACGTAATCTATAGGTGATTCTGAGAAATTTTGCTCAAGAGACCATAGCTCTAAGTCGGATTTGGAGCCCCCCAAAATTTCAAAATAGAAATTTGTTCATATATACATAGAACAATTTAATTAAATTCGTCATAAAATCGGATATAACTATAGTAGATTTCTCAATCTGGGCTTGTTTGAAAGGTATTTTTATTACCTTTCAGAATCTGTATTGATACCTGGCACCATTGTTCAATTGAACAACTTTGTAACACTGAATAATGACGTTACAAAATTATGACGTTTACCAACACTAAACGTTGCCAAGCTTGCTTTTCCTTCTTCCTTAATCGTTCATCGTGCAATGCGCACGCCAAAATACTTAAATAAAAACTCGGTTATCACAATACCAATATTTTTTTTTATTTTTAAATTTAGTGTGACACAATCAAAGAGTGTAGTGATAATATCAAAGTTATTATGGATAATCAAGAACCATCAACATCGTCTGCGGTGTCTTCGCAAATGGAAGCAACAACATCAACAAGTTTTGACTCTAGATTGACTAACATGCCTCATCAAGATATTGTTGTTCTTGGTTTATGAAGTGATTTAAATGATCTTAGTTTGCCTACTAAATGTGACATTTTAAAATATTATTTTTTTTTAAATGATTGTGCTAAATTTGAAAACAAAATGTTCTCGTATAAAACTTTTACTCCTCGCGTAACAGATAAATTGATCCAAATTTGGTGTAAATTAAATATTGAAATCATTAATAGAAAGAGTGTTTTAAAAAAATTAACTGGTTTGCTTGATAAATACCAGAAACATGTACAACATAGAAACAAAAGAGATGAATTTAAAGCATTTGTTGATTCAACAAACGAATTATTTTATATTCGCAAATGTAATTGCAAATTAAAAACAACAGAATGCTCGTGTGGATTGATTCCAGAACATCTAAAAGAATATATGATGGACCAGCATAATGATAGAAAATTCACAATACCTTAATATACGGAAGACGTTGAAGAAGTAGATACAACAATACCAACACTTACAACTGGTACCGATGATCCAAGTTACGAACCACCTGAATTACACATGGATGAAGATGAAAATGAAGCAACAATAGAAGTTCCAGAAGCAACTGTTCAAATGAGACGAGGTCATTATACTCAAAGATACGATGCCTTAAATTTTGCTATGATGTGTGATAGATTCGGTGTTTCAGATAGAGTCGCTTCATGTTTAGCAACAGCTTTATTCGAAGATATAAATTTTAGAGATGTTCATGGTAATCTTGTTATTATGGATAAATCAAAAGTGGCTAGAGAAAAAGTTAAATCTAGAGATGCAGTGCTTCGTACACGACATACAAATTCTTTTATAACTGCATTCTCTTTCGATGGTAGAAAAGATGACTCATTAACTACAGAATAAATTAATGACAAATTTCATACCACTATGGTAAAAGAACCGCATTTAGTTGTTCTGAAAGAGCCCTATAATGAGTTACTTGGATATATAAATTTGGGTAGTCAAGAAGATGCAAAAACCAAACACAAAAAACTGAATGAATTTTTCAACAATAAAACATTAACAGTTGATCAATTAATTGGCATATGCAGTGATAGTGAGCCAGTAAATACTGGAACAGAAAATGGTGTTTTACGATTATTTGAAAAACAGTTAAATAGACCAATTCACTGGTTTATATGTCTGCTTCATTTCAATGAACTACCATTTCGTCATTTATATGAAGCATTGGACAAAACAGTCACCAGTGGACCACAACCAGCAAGTGGAAAGTTATTCAAAGCTATTCAAGAATGTGAGAAATTACAGGTATGTAACACTTTATTATACCCTTCACCATAGGTGGAAGGGTATATATAAGTTTGTCATTCCGTTTGTAATTTCTACAATATTGATCTTAGACCCTATAAAGTATATATATTCTGGGTCCTTATGAAGAGCGAAGTTGATTTAACGATGTCCGTCTGTCCGTCTGTGTGTTGAAATGGGTTTTCCGAAGAACCCAGACATGATGAGGACTTGATTCTTTTTTATTTCTGTTACATGTGATCCATTTCTGTTTGCTATTAAAAATCAGACAGATCGGTTAATAAATGGCTGAGATATTAGCAAAAAACCAGGACTACCTCTAATTTTTCCAGTAAAATCCCTTTGTTTAATATGTATGTAGAATTTTGAGCATAACAACACATCCATGTGTTAAAATTCTTTTCTTTCATCTCCACCTTTTATTCACAAACAACACACATACAAAGATTTGTCATTTAAATAAAAACCAAACAAATCTCTAATTAACGAAGACTTTTAT
This sequence comes from Eustalomyia histrio, assembly GCA_949748255.1. Taxonomy (NCBI): domain Eukaryota; kingdom Metazoa; phylum Arthropoda; class Insecta; order Diptera; family Anthomyiidae; genus Eustalomyia; species Eustalomyia histrio. The sequence continues at coordinate 141,188 of OX456528.1, forward strand.
ATATGTACCTCTATTGACGATGATTTTGTGTGAGCTTCAATAGCTCAGTTGTCTAGACGCTGTGTCACAAATACTTTTTTTTTCTCTAAGGCCGCGGGGTTCGAGGTTCAAATCTCGGCCAGGTCAATTCAATTTTTTTTGTACATTTTTTTTTATTATTTTCTTAAGACTTTTTTTTTGCTTATTTTTGTTTTTTTTTAACATTTAATAATTAATTTATATAAAATTTTATATTAATAATTAAAATTCTTTTCTTTCATCTCCACCTTTTATACACAAACAACACACATATAAAGATTTGTCATTTAAAAAAAAACTAAACAAATCTCTAATGAACGAAGACTTTTATATATGTACCTCTATTGACGATGATTTTGTGTGAGCTTCAATAGCTCAGTTGTCTAGACGCTGTGTCACAAATACTTTTTTTTCTCTAAGGCCGCGGGGTTCGAGGTTCAAATCTCGGTCAGGTCAATTCACTTTTTTTTTGTACATTTTTTTTATTATTTTCTTAAGACTTTTTTTTTGCTTATTTTTGTTTTTTTTTTTAACACTTAATAATTAATTTGTATAAAATTTTATATTAATAATTAAAATTCTTTTCTTTCATCTCCACCTTTTATACATAAACAACACACATATAAAGATTTGTCATTTAAATAAAAACTAAACAAATCTCTAATGAACGAAGACTTTTTTATATGTACCTCTATTGACGATGATTTTGTGTGAGCTTCAATAGCTCAGTTCTCTAGACGCTGTGTCACAAATACTTTTTTTTCTCTAAGGCCGCGGGGTTCGAGGTTCAAATCTCGGTCAGGTCAATTCACTTTTTTTTTGTACATTTTTTTTATTATTTTCTTAAGACTTTTTTTTTGCTTATTTTTGGTTTTTTTAACATTTAATAATTAATTTATATAAAATTTTATATTAATAATTAAATAATCCATAAATAGGCTAAAAACATCAACATTTTTATAAAAACCCTCTGATACAAACAAAATACAAACGTTTTTATACCTTTCACCACAGGTGGAAGGGTCGCGGGTTCGTTAAGATTTTTTTTTTTTTGTTTATTTTTTGTTTTTTTTTATATTTAATAATTAATTTAAATAAAATTTTATATTAATAATTAAATAATCTATAAATAGGCTAAAAACATCAAAATTTGTATAAAAACCCTCTGATACAAACAAAATACAAACAGTTTTATTTCTATTTTTTGCTCCGATTTAAAAGAATTTATAAAAAGATTTTTAAACCATTTTATTTCTCACATATTAAGAAAATTTTATACATAATTTACCTTTGAGTGCAACTATTTTAGGTCATAACTTATAATAATTTATAAAAAAAATTATAAACTATTTTCCTTCAAATTTTTAAAATTAAGCTAAAGAAATTACAAATATTTCTAATAAAAAAGCGAAATAAAATCCCAAATGCAAATTTGCCAGCTAAATCAAACTATTTTGTAGAAATAAAACACATGCAGTTCTAGTGATTTCTTTTAACGATTTGTTGAAATTCTGTTCTTTCACCTCTTCACCTTTTATACACAAACAACAAACACTATTTTCTAGATCTGTAATATGACCTATGGCTACGTCTTATATAGCAAAAATCGAAAATCTTTAGTATAACATATTTGCTGAAAAAACTCGAAATATCGGTTCAGATACAAAAAAGTTATGCCCAAAACATAATTGTTTTTTAAATACCTATTTTCTGGAACCATAAATCTTCCCGAGTCCAAGTTTTATCACCAAACTAAATGGTTAATTTCCTCTTAAAGGCGTCCTTATATAAATCTGCCCATTCCATATATGTCCATATATAAACTTCATTTTTTTCCCAACCATGGTGAAGGGTATATAAGATTCGGCATAGCCGAATTTAGCCGCTCTTACTTGTTTTATTTAATATCATCATTTATTATCATTATTTATTGTCATTATCTTACTTTTTCGATTGGAATAAAGTTAAAATAAAATAATTGCGTTTTAATTGATCTAAACATTTCATTTTTCAGGTAGTAGCTGATTTTGATCCAATACCACTGGAGAATATGCCTGCAATTATGGATCATGAACATGAGCTCGAACTATCAACAGATGTTAAATATTTATATCAAATAGCTAAAGCAATTTCGAATGGTATTGTTCCAGTTGATTTAGTAACATTAAACCGGGACCAAAAAAAAAAAAAAAAAAAAAACTTGTTACAAAAATGGTATAGTCTTGGGTATAATTATTGTTACGACTTAATTTACAAAGATTCGTTTATGATGTAAACATTCCGCCCCCCCTTGCAAGAGTGCAACACTTTGAAGGATGGTTTGGAATGTTAGAAATGATATAAATTCATGTAAAGAAATATGGTTGTAACCATTATTAAATTCATTTAAATTAAGGAAAATTCATTGTTAATATGTATATGTACTACGAGTATAAAAAAAATCATTATAATTACGATTATTCACTTCGGTGTTACATTTATTACGATTGTAGGTGAGCCAGATGAATAATTAGTTCCCATTGGAATATTAGGGTGGTTGTTACGTTGTTGGTGTTGTTGTTGTCGACGGTTTCGTTTATTGGTGACACGACGGTTTTTCTTAGGTGTATGTTGATGAGTCTTCGGATTATCCCGATGCAACATTGTATGGTGTTTAGATGAAAAAATTTTACACTTGCCACGACTTCGACAGTTCTTCAAAAAATGTGAATGTGCCAAACAGTTCACGCAGTAACGAAATTTTCGGACCACATTCATTCTTTCTTGGACCGAGAGTCGTCTAAATTGAAAACATTTTCGGAGGGGATGATCCGAGTCACAGTATCGACAGTCTTTCAGTTTTCGTTGGCGGAGTGAAGACGGTTCTTGTTGTCGATTTTGTGTGACTTCCTGGGAGGTTTCCCGATTAGTCTTTAGGCGTCGGGGCGGTGTTGACATATTTGGCTATAAATATAGAGAATAATGTTATTGTTGTTCATAGGGAGGTAACAATACTAATTTAACTATAAGTCGCGTGACCAGCCCACTGGAGGTACGAACTTCAGCGACCCTAACTCTAGAATCAGATCCGCGAATAACCTTTTCTATGCGGCCAAGTCGCCATTGATTTGGGGGTAAATTATCGCGTCTAACTACTACGAGGTCATTGATAGCAAAATCACGTTGAGGGTATTGCCATTTGATGCGCTTATGTAATTGTTTCAAGTACTCTTCTTTCCATCTGAGAGCGAATTGATGGTGGAGTATCTTTAACTTTTGCCATCGGTTTGCATGACTGACCGATTGATGGGACGAATCAGGTTCAGCGGGTGCTAAGAGAGGTGCCCTAATGAGGAAGTGACCAGGAGTAAGAGCACAAAAATCTGAAGGATTTTCGCTCATTGGACTTAGTGGGCGTGAGTTCAGACAAGCTTCAATACGAGTAAGCATTGTATAAAACTCTTCAAATGTAAATTTTTGGGCGTGGGTGATCTTTTTAAGGTGAGTTTTAAAACTCTTGACACCCGCTTCCCATAATCCACCCATGTGGGGAGCACCTGGGGGTATGAAATGCCAATCAAAAGATTGGGAGGTGTATCGAGATAGAAGATGTTGCCGGACTAAAGAGAGAAACTGAGCATGATCTTTGGCAAGGATATTAGCAGCGCCGACAAAAGCAGTACCATTATCAGAGTACATAGCAGATGGACAACCGCGACGAGAAAAAAACGTGAGAATGCTGCCATAAAGGCAGAAGTAGATATTTCAGTGGTAACTTCTAAGTGTATAGCCTTCGTAGCGACACAAACGAGTAAATTTACTTTTGTATGGCAATATCTTGGGAAATCTCTCATCATATGTAAGCATGGGGGATTGAGAGAGTCTACCATTCGCTCTAAGAAAACCCGCAGAATCAACAAAAGGATTGAAAGTCAAAAGACCACTTTTCCGAGGTAATGACAAGCCACGGGAGAGAATATCATACTCTGGGAAATACAATTTTTGAGACATCAACACCAAACGATTTTTAACATGTTTCATTTCAGAATGGTGAAGCTCATAGGTTTTATAATAAATGTTATGTTTGGGTGATATAGAGTGGAAAAACGAAAGACGTAGCAAAGTACTCTCATAGCTCTCCCAAGATCCGAAAAATTATCTTGAATATCAGTGTCAGATACTTGTGTTATAAAAGTTCGAACACGACGAATCTCTTATTGGGTTTCCAGATTTGAAAGACCTTGAGGCCATGCTGAATGTGGCAGTCTTAACCACGAAGGCCCATGCCACCACAAATCGTTGGTTATAAGCTCACGAGCTGTGATACTACGAGAAGCAAGATCAGCAGGGTTATCCTTTGAATTAACGTGTGACCAAATGTCTTTTCCTAATTCTTCCACTATTGACGAAACTCGGTTCGCAACAAATGTCTTCCATTGATCAGAAGGTTTATGCAGCCATGCAAGTACGATAGTGGAGTCTGTCCACATATATGTACGATAATTTCCAATATTCAATTGGGTTCGGATTGACTTGAACATTTTTGCCATCAACTCGGCTGCACAAAGTTCCAATCGGGGGAGAGTTACAAATTTAACGGGGGCTACCTTTGTTTTTGCAGCTAAAAGATTGGTGCAAACTTTACCATCTTGTCCTTCAGTTCGGATATACAAAGTAGCAGCATATGCTTTCTCCGATGCGTCGCAGGAGCCGTGAAATTCGACAGAAAATGAGGGTTCATAATCAACAAAGCGGGGGATTCGAATTCTTTCGATGTTTGGGTAATCATCAAGGAACTTTTGCCATTGAGCCAAGGTTAGAGTTTTAAGTATTTCATCCCAATCAGTTTTATCCTTCCAAATTTGTTGCATTATAATTTTTGCAACAATTATTTTGGGAGCAAGCCATCCGGCGGGGTCAAATAATTTTGCAATTTCTGATAAAACTGCTCTTTTAGTGAAGACAGGATCATTAGGATGTTTTATGGGGTTGAAATGGAAGTAGTCACTTCCAGCGTTCCATCTTAAACCGAGGGTTTTCGAGGTACATGCGTCGGACAGTTTCAGAAACTCTGCACCTAATAGATGCTCGGGGGGGTATATCCTGTAAAAGGAAGTCATTATTGGCTGTCCATTTTCTAAGAGAAAATCCAGCTGAACTTAAAACTTTAACCAAATCTTTACGAGCGTCAATGGCTTCTTTCAGATCATGAGAACCAAATAATACGTCATCGACGTACATATAATGTCTGAGGATTTTCGAGACAACGGGGATTTGCGGTTCACATTGTTTGGCTAGTTCCAGCAATGTTCTTATTGCAAGGTAAGGGTCACAGTTTACGCCAAAGTAACTGTGTTCATTTCAAAATCACAAAGCTCTTCATCGGGTGAATTACGGAATAAAATGCGCTGAAATGGGGTGTGAGCTTTATCGACTAGAATTTGTCGATACATCTTCTCGATATCGGCATTAAAGACGTATCGAAACAATCGCCATCTTAAAATAAGTATGGTTAAGTCAGCTTGTAATACGGGCCCCGGGAATAATATGTCGTTCAGACTTACGCCATTTGACGAGGGGGTGGATGCATTAAACACTACCCGAAGTTTCGTAGTCGTACTATCGGGTTTCATGACAGCGTGATGGGGGAGATAGTATGAAGTGTTAGGAGTAGCTGACAAATCAGGGTTAACTTTAGCCATGTGGCTGAGAGTTAAGTATTCTATTATGACATGATCATAGTTTGATTTAGCTATGGGCTGTTTTATTAGACGAGCTTCCTTGCGAAGATATTGCGATAAAGCGTTATTACGTGAGTGACCAAGGGTTTGACTAGTGGGTTTCGTTTCGGTATGTGGTCCGCTGATAGAGGTCCTCACAAAAGATATCATCTTCAGATATACGAGCTATTTCTGGAACTTCTTCTAGTTCCCAAAAACGAGTAAGCTGACGGATGAGTTCAACTTTATTAACAAATGAAGAAATAGTTTGACCTTGGAAGGATGAAGAAACTTTACCAGTTACTATCCAACCAAAAACTGTCCTTTGTGCCACAAGGTTTTGATCGTTGTCCCATCGAACTCCATCGCGAAGGATTCGTGGGTAAATATCACCTCCAAGAAGTATATCTACGGGGGCACCTTTATGCAAGTCAATGTCTGCCATTCGTAGATCCGTAAAGTTAGACTGGATAAACGAACGCAGAGAATGATACGGTAACTGACCAGTGAGTTTTCTGACAAAAAAACATCGACTTCGGTTGAAAATTGTTTTTCGAATGCAGACCCAATCATAATGGAACAAATTTCGCTAACTGTGGCGGTTGAGGAGCCGTTAAGACCAATACCTTCAGTTTGCGAGGCTCTAGATGGTAACGAAAGTTTTATCTGAAGTGATTTGGAAATGAAAGAGGCTTCAGAAGCAGGGTCAATAAGTGCACGAACTTTACACCGAACATCCCCTACGCAAACATCCACTAAAGCAGTACCAAGTATTATGGAAGAATATGGAGTGGACTGTAAGCGGGTCGATTACGATTGACGTACGCAAGCTGCAGCAGAAGTTGACTGCATATCAGGGTCAGCCAAAATAGGCGGGTTAGCAACACGAAGAGTATTCGGGCTAGAATTCAGGGCAGCCGAAGCTGAAATGTTTGGATTCTGATGGTTATCAGAAACTTGGTTTGATTTAGAATTTGATGTTCGGTGAAGGAGGGAATGGTGTTTTTGTTTGCATAAATTGCAAACATATTGACTTCTGCATTTTTTACTGTCATGTGATGCTGCCAGACAATTCGTGCAACGTTTTTGGGTTTTGACTGTAGAAAAACGTTCATCCACTGACATTTTTAGAAATACAGTGCATAGTCTAAGAGGATGAGACTCTCGGCAAAGGGAGCATTTCATCGATTTATTCGAAACTACGTTAGTATGATAACTGTTTAGCTTCCTTGGGTCACGACAATTCTGATTTTTATTAGAAGGGCTTTTCGCATTAGAATTGTTTGTAGTTATTGTAGACCTAATGTCCGCTACAGATTCTAAAGCCTGGTATCTGGAGGTCAGGAATGAGTCCATCTGGCCCCATGTAGGTAGTTCGGAACTGTTCCGAAGGGATTGCTCCCATGGATTTAAAGTGATGTCGGGGAGACAATTCGAACATATATATATGAAAATAACATCCCAATTATTAGTCTCTATATTTAGTAAAGAGATGTTCGTAACACAGTTGTTAACTGTACGCTGGAGGCTTTTTATGCTGGGTCCAGATTCTTTTGAAATAGGGAAAATATTGAAAAGAGTCTTAAGCTGGCCATTAATAAGTACCCTCTCATTCTCGTATCTATCAACAAGATTCATCCAAGCCATCTCAAAGCCAGCATTTGTAAGTGGGCAGGTTCTTACGATATCTCGAGCCTCTCCCTGTGTTTTCTTAAGTAAATGGCACAGTTTTTCCACCGGGGTTAATCGAGGATTGTTCTTGTAGAGAGCAGAGAACATGTCTCTGAAAGTAGGCCAAGAAACGTAGTCTCCATAGAAAATGTCAGTATCACAGGGGGGGTAGAGAGATGTTCGGAGTTGGCAATGTCTTGGTTAACTGGTCAACAAGCTCGTTAATTGTTGATAAGGCTTTAAGGTAGGCGTTATACGCAACAAAGAATTTATTTTGAACAGTCTCGGGGTCAACATCAGTTTCGAGAGTTCCAATCTCAGCCAAAAGTGAATCATAAATGGAGCGAAGCGCAGCCCAGAGATGAACCATCTCATCCTTTTGTACTGCTAATGTGTGAATTGTGTGTTCCTCTTGAGGAACAGTCGAAAAATAGGTGGAGAATTCGACAACACGGTCAGATGCTCTTATAAATGCATTTAAATTCGACATGATGCGAGCAAGTTGGATAAATATAGAAAATATTCAATATAAAAAAATTGTAAGAAGAGGGGTTTAAAAATACCAGACGAAACGTGTATGAAATATGTTAAATATGTGTATAAAAAAATCAAAGCAATTGTTAAATTAATTTAATAAATTCAACCACAATTTGAGGTACAAGTACACTCAGCTATTATTATTGTACTTATTTTCCGTAGTTGTTGTTTCGAAAAGTAAAAAAATTAATTTGTTTTTATAAAAAAAAACATATATTCTTAACTTTTTATCAGTTATTTAAATAAAACTACACAAAAATTAAAACTGAAAGTACTGAAAAATAGATGGATAATCCGTTGAGACAAGTAATTTGTATGGCCTTTTGCAGATGTTGTTTTAAATAAATGAGAAAATTTCAAAGCAAATGAAAATAATTTAGTACAGCCTTTCAGTCTTTAGTTGGTTTTACTTACAAAATTTTTTGAGTGTATATAAACTCCAAAGATTTAACTTTTTTTTGCACTTAGTTTCGAATTTTTTTTTGTTTGTTTCGTTTCAGGCAACTTGATATATTTGTAAAAAGAAGTTAACGTTGTGATAAACTAATATTATGAAATGGAGTTAATAATTATTTAAAAGTTAAACAATTATTGATAATGTAGACGAAGGGGTTAATAATTTAATAATATGTTAAGAGAATGTAACACGGTTTACAGAAAGAATTTTAAATGTTTTCTCTTATTCTTAAACGTATGAACTTCTTCGATAAATGTTGGCAGAGAATTTCACACAATATTATTTTCACTTTATGTGTTTATTCTGGATTTCTTTACATCATTAAGAGACACTTGTAAGAGACATTTGTCTACAAGAAATACTACTATTAAAAAAAATGTTAAAAGTCTGCAAGTATGTTAAGCAACATAAAATGTTGCTAAAGTTAAGAAACTTGTAATTATTGCTTAATTTCAAAATATGATCACTGTTAAGTATAGATGTGGATCTCGTTGTTACTAAAGAGGGATATTTTTGAGGCGAACAAAAACTAACTGTATGAGAGATATACATACATAATAGACCGAAATGCACTAGTTTTGTTTTTGGAAAAAATTCATTTGAACATACCTTTTTTAATATGTACTTTTACTTGCTTTTTAATTTAGTTGATTTTTTTTCTCCTTCTCCTTTGTTACACAAATTGCCTGGGTTTATCTTCGCTGTATATAATTGTTTTTTAGCCAATGTTTTACACCAAATTGCATGTATGGGGTTGTGCTTCTATTTTTTTATTAATTAGTTGTTCTCAATGTTTATTAATTTTCGCCAATTCTGAAAATATATATTTTATTTTGGCAAATACTCTTTCAATCCGGTTCAATTGGACCAAATAATGAATGCGCCGGGAGGTTTGTGGAGTATTTTATCAAAAGAAAAAAAATGCGGGAATTTAATTACTAAATAATTCAATATTTTATTGTTGTATAATTACCTTTCTTTTCGGGTTTTGGGTGACAACTAAATGCACTTAAAATATAACTTATTATCTTACCCTTGCACTTACAATTAATTGAGTAAATGTGAGATCTCCCCTTCCAAAGGAGAGAGCTTTTATACACCATCGACCAATTTAAAAACTTTGGCAGTTTATATTATTACAGTTTATGTGCCAATGTACTTCAATGTGAAGTTTTATAACTCTGTATACGTTGGACACGAAACTTACAACCAAAATTTCGTAATTCAAAACAACTCATATTACGCACATCCAGAAAATATCTTATTAACAATGTTATTTGATGATCGAAAAGCAATACGCGATAGAGCTATCAAAAAGATTTTACACTATCGCGAAAAATTGTACGATCCAACTAAACTCAGAGTTTACAAAAAATATATCTTAAATTTCAATGCTACCGATTATGTCAATATCGTTGATATGAATAACGACGATATATTATTTGAACCAGCATTTACTCGACAGATTCCATATGATCACTTGGTAGAATACTTAGATTTCGATGAACCACCACTGGCTGATCCACAAATTCCAATGCACATACAAGGAACAGAAAGACATGTACAATTATTAACGAGTGTTTCAAAATGAGTTAAAGAAAAGAATCGTGAAGGAGTTATGGCAGTGACATTACAAAGTCGTAAGAAAACTCCTCGAATGGAAAGTAAAAAGGACCTTAAAAAATAATATTACCACGTTAAAACATTAAATTGTAGGTCGAGAATAATATTTAAAAATAAATTTAATAAAAAATGTAAAAATAGTGTTTTTTGTTGAAACCTTGAAAATGTTGATTTTTTCAGATCGATTTTCCTACAAAAAGGAGTTCGAAAACAATAAAATTTATCGTATTAAAAGTTGTTGAAAATAATCTGAAGAAATGTATTGGTATCAAAGGTGATAAAAAATACCATTCAAACAAGCCCAGATTGAGAAATCTACTATAATTCAATCCGATTTTATGACGAATTTAATTAAATTATTCTATGTATACAGGTTGGTTAAAAGGTTCCTGCGCTCGAAATGAAAGAATACTGTTTTTGTTACGAAATATATTTCTTATTTAATATAATCTCCTAGAAGCTCAATACACTTGTTCCAATGATCTTCCAATAATTTTATCCCATCCATATAATGGTTTTCCGGAAGCTCTGCAAAATAACCGTCTACGGCTGCTATGGCCTCTTCATTCGACGAAAAATGCTTTCCACGAAGGAATTGTTTGAGATTTCTGAAGAGATAGTAGTCACTGGGAGCCAAATCTGGTGAATACGGTGGATGTTCAAGCAATTCATACTTTAATTCTTTGAATTTAGCTATTGTCAAAACACTTTTATGAGCAGGTGCATTGCCTTGATGAAAAATAATTTTGTTCTTCTTTAAACCAGGTCTTTTCTCACGAATTTTTACATCCAGCTGATCCAAAGGGCTGCAATAATATTCAGAGTTGATTGTTTTATCTTATAATGGTTGTCCGGAAGCTCTACAAAATAACCGTCTACGGCTGCTATGGCCTCTTCATTCGACGAAATATGCTTTACACAAAGGAATTGTTTGAGATTTCTGAAGAGATAGTAGTCACTGGGAGCCAAATCTGGTGAATACGGTGGATGTTCAAGCAATTCATACTTTAATTCTTTGAATTTAGCCATCGTCAAAACACTTTTGTGAGCAGGTGCATTGTCTTGATGAAAAATGATTTTTTTCTTCTTTAAACCAGGACTTTTCTCACGAATTTTTACATCCAGCTGATCCAAAAGGCTGCAATAATATTCAGAGTTGATTGTTTTACCTTTCTGAAGATAATCAATCAACAAAATTCCTTTTGCATCCCAAAAAACTGATGCCATAACCTTCTTTGCTGATCGTTGTGACTTCACCTGCTTTGGAGCTGAACAACCAGCTTCAGTCCACTGTAAACGTTCTTGTTTCAATTTAGGATCATGGTGGTAGATCCAAGTCTCATCCATAGTTATAAAACGACGCAAGAAGTCGGTTTTATTCGGCTTAAAACGCTCCAAATTACGCTTTCCAAACAGTTTTTTCATACGTAATTCTTCATGTAAAATATGGAGTACTCGTTCGTCTGAGATGCCTGTGGCATTAGCAATTTCACGCTTAGTCAAACTTGGATCTTCACTAACCATATTATGTACCTGCTCAATGATTTCTGCTGTGGTTGCAGTTTTTGGTCGTCCTTCGCGTGGATCGTCTTTAAGGCTGGTACGACCACGCTTAAATTCACCAGCACAAAATTCTACGGTGAGGACGCCTTATACACTTCTAAAAATTGTTCATAAATTTCCTTTGCTTTAAACCCTTCAAAATAAAGAATCTAATGACTGCATGATATTAAATTTTTTCCACATTAAAAAAAATCAATGATACGTCAACTTCAAATGGCTTGTAAACAAAGAAAGAATTGACAGAAAGAGGAAAAATTAAAAAAACACCTAATTGAACAAAAACAAAAAAAAAATATATAATTTATTATAAAAACTTAATTATTAAAGAACTAGTCTACAGATAATTCCATGGTCTTGATATTGAGATAACTGACATCTTTGTTCGAAAGTTTCTTTTAGCCTACCATTCGATACTGCTTAAATTGTGCAATCTTCTTACTGAGTAGTGCCATGGAAGGTTATACATCATTTTCAGGATCTTATTTTTTGCTATTTGTAATTTCTTAATATGACATTGCGCAATACTTGACCAGATAGTGCCATATAACATTATCGAATGAAAAATAACTATTAGCATTATTACTTTGTTTTGAGTACTTAATTTTGATGTTTTATTAATAAAAGGTAATAATAATAAAAGGTAATCAAATTTTGGGATACTTTTTCCTGTGTTGGATACGCCATTTTAAATTATTAAGTTTTGATTTCAGATTGGTAAACAGTGATCCCATATAGATCAGAAACAATAAATTAAAGTTTAATTAGTGTTTCCAATTATTTGACCCTGCCGTTTAACCGGTTAAGGCATTATTCGAAAAATGACAAAGATTGATTAATCGGTTATTCGGGTCGAAAAATTTTGTTGGTTTCCAACGGAAAATCGGTTGCTATTACTAAAATCGGTTGGTACAACGGAATATTGGTTTCCACCACAATCACATTTGATTTTGGTTGTGCTAACCGAATTTGTTGGTTGTCGTAACCTATATATACTTTTTAATTCGGTTGACACTTTATTTTTTTGTGTGTAGTAAATTGAAAGGATTTTTTCTATATCTGTGCAATTAATGATTCAGTTCTTCAACATTTTCAAAATTTTCGAAATCTGATTTTTGAAAGTGAATTATTTCTTTTAATCTGGAACAATATTTTAACAGCTAAATTTTTTGTGGTTGGAAGCGGGTTTAAAAAAATCTAAGATTTCCTACTGAAATAAAATATCAATTGTCTGTTATATGACATCGATTTAAAACAAATGTAACCTAGAAAGAAAAAAAATATAATTTATATTAATTATAATTTTTAAAGAAATTGAAACAAAAATTAAAAATTTCATATTTCTTAAAGCCTATATAATACTTGATTTGACTTGCTTAAGAAATTATCTAAAACTGAAGGGTCTCTTTTACGCGATTTCAAAAGAATTTTATTGTATTTGAGTTCAGCCCGTATGACACTTGCATGATACTGACAGTAATGTAAATTAACATAAATGGGAGCACTGATTTGCCGACAACCGTTTGACAGATACTGATTTATTCTATATGTGTAGTTGCACTCTTCACACACTTTACTTTCTCATAAGCAAATTCATAAATTTAAAGCAAGTTTTTTCTAAGATTTTCTTGCCATAAGAAAAAATTCAAATAAAAAATTAAGCCGGTTAATCTTTCTATTTTAACCGATTATCGGGTCGAATAATTTTTTGAGTTTTAAATTATTTATTTCGACATTAACAGCAATAGCGGCGATTAATCGAGGAATCGCTTAATCGATTAACTGCCATTTTGTATCCGATATTTTGAATTTTTGGTTTCAGGTTCATGCTAAGTAACCACAAAAATTTTAAGGGCCGATGTTGAATGTCAACCACACCTAAACGTAAAGTTTTTTCTGCATTTCATTTGACAATTCTCAATTTCAGACTAGCTCAGTTTGAACCATGGAAAGATACACAATCGAGCAACGCGTTAAAGTTATTCAGGCTTATTATGAAAATGAGCATTCAAATCAAAATGCATTTCGTGCAATCGACCAAATTTTCCACAATCGGGAGAATTGTGGGCAAATTTCAGCAAACCGGGTCTGTGAAAACACCTGTGCATGCTTGCCCAGTTCGTTTTGCGGAAAACATTGCTGTTGTTCGCGATAGTGTGTCATGAGGTCGGCCAAGCATTTACCGTGAATGGTGTTCGCTATCGCGAGATGATAACGAACTTATTGTGGACAGGAATTGAGGATATGACCCTGGATGATATGTGGTTTCAATAGGACTTGCCACACAGCTAACGAAACAATGGCTCTTTTGCGCGACAAATTCAATGGCCGTGTTATCTCACGTGGTGGCGATGTCAAGTAGCCACCAAGATCATGTGATTTGACGCCGTTGGACTTCTTTCTTTGGGGTTATTTGAAAGAAAAGGTGTACGTCGATAAGCCAGCAACAACTCAAGAGCTAAAGGATGAGATAATTCGGCACATTAACGGCATAGAACCTCAATTATGCCTCAGCGTCATCGAAAATTTGGACCATCGGATAGAGGTGTGCCGCCGAGGTTGCAGCGGCCATTTGGCCAATATTTTGTTCCATACATAATTGAACCATACCATATTATCATAATAAAAAGAAATGACCATAATTTCCTAAATAATTTGTGTTTTATTCAAAATCAACATCGGCCCTTAAAATTTAACCACCCTTTATAAAAAAGGTTGTCGCCATATTGGATCCGCCATTTTGAATTTTAAATTCTCGAATCCACATTCCTAATCAGCGACGCCATATCTCTATAAGGGAATAACGTTACTGACTGCCTGACTGATTCAGCATAGCCCAGCCCAAACCGCTGGAGCTAGGAAGTTGAAATTTGGTACATAGATTCTCCCTCCGGCGTACACATGCACCCAAGGGGCATTTTTTGTCAATTCCTACGGAGAGGGCGAAAAAGGGGAAAAAAACCCAGCCATAACCTTCTTTGCTGATCGTTGTGACTTCACCTGCTTTGGAGCTGAACAACCAGCTTCAGTCCACTGTAAACGTTCTTGTTTCAATTTAGAATCATGGTGGTAGATCCAAGTCTTATCCATTGTTATAAAACGACGCATGAAGTCGGTTTTATTCGGCTTAAAACGCTGCAAATTACGCTGAGAAATTTGTTTTCGATCCAGTTTTTGTTGAATTGTTAATGTGTGCGGCACTAACTTTCCAAACAGTTTTTTCATACGTAATTCTTCATGAAAAATATGGAGTACTCGTTCGTCTGAGATGCCTATGGCATTAGCAATTTCACGCTTAGTCAAACTTGGATCTTCACTAACCATATTATGTACCTGCTCAATGATTTCTGCTGTGGTTGCAGTTTTTAGTCGTCCTTCGCGTGGATCGTCTTTAAGGCTGGTACGACCACGTTTAAATTCACCAGCCCAAAAATCAACTGTGCGTTTTGAAGGTGAGGACTCCTTATACACTTCTAACAATTGTTCATAAATTTCCTTCCCTTCAAAACAAAGAATCTAATGACTGCACGATATTCAATGTTTTCCATATTAAAAAAAAATCAATGACACGTCAACTTCAAATGGCTTGTAAACAAAGAAAGAATTGACAGAATGACTTGCAACTTTGCATGTGTTCTCAGGACAGTTATACCAACTTGAGAAAAAAAGTTTAGAGCTAGCAGTGCCATCTCTTGGTGAGCGCAGGAACTTTTCAACCAACCTGTAGATTGATGGTTTGATGGATCGATGGTTTAATAAATTGATAAAAATGTAAATGAGCAAATATCCAAATGTGCTCATGGGCAAATGTGTAAATATTTAAATATTTATTTAGGACGCCGGAATTTGGAATGTAGGTTCCCCCTCCGGCGTAGACATTCGAAACATTGGGAAATTCCTTCGGAGAAGAGCAAGAAACCTGAAATTTGAAGAATGCTTTTATTGGAGTATTTGCTAATTTATTGATAAAGTCTCCCAAACCGTTGGACCAGGAAATTGAAATGTAGTATGCAGGTTCCTTCTTGGGGAGGGGTAGAAAAGCGTAAAATGCTCACCCTTGACGTCCTGCCAAAACCGCTGGAGCTGAGAAGAGGTTCCTCCTCCGGTGTAGACATTCACCTACGGGGAAGGGCAAAAAGGTGAAAAGTCTCCCCCTTAACGGGTTGCCCACACCGATTTAGTTAAAAACCTGAAATTTTAAAATATGTGTTAAGTGGAATATGGGCTAACTCTTGATCAGCCACATTTTAGAATTTTAGCCAGGTACCTGGTAAAAATGGGGGTTCAAAGGGAAAAATGAGAAACTTGAAATAACTCATTATTTTTATTCGTTTATTTATTTAGTCTATGGAAAATAACATCCTTACAGACTATTATGATAACAATAAAAAAATAGAAATTGATAAAAATATTATTTAATTACTAAGATAAAGAATAATGTCTCTTTAATAGTATCTAAGCTCTTATAAAAATCAAAGATATGATAAAATTGATTAAATTCGATACAAATACAAGTATCAGAACTAGCATAATTTGTAGAAAAGTATTTAACACTAAGAAATAGATAGTATCTTAATAAGCGATGTGGAATATTTATGTTCAATTTGCTAACTAGGAAATCTGAATGTAAATCTCAATTAATCAAGTTTATTAAAAAAGTTACATTTAAGATTTTACGGCGACTATAAAGTGTAGGAAGCTTTATAAGCGCAAGACGGCTTTTGTAGGATGGTAAATGCGCAGAAGCATTCCAACCAAGTCCACGGAAGCAAAATATAAGGAATTGTTTCTGAACGGATTCAATAGAATTAGAGTGTACGTTGTTGAAAGGATCCCATACAACAGAACCATATTCAAGAATTGGTCTCACTAGAGTAGTAAACAGCTTTTTTGTAATGTAAGGATCAGAAAATTCTTTTGCCCAGTGTTTGATAAACCCCAATACACCAACTGCCTTATTAATTATCTTAGTAATATGATTTCGGAAATCCAAACGTCTATCCAATAAAACACCAAGACCATTAAATGTTTCAACCATCTCTAGTCGCATACCATTCACCATGTACAAACCATTTACAGGAAGAAATCTTGAAAACACCATGTATTTGCATTTTATTAGGTTCAAATTACACCATGTAGTAAAATTATTAATATCGATTTGCAATAACGCTTGGTCAGTGCAATCATTAAAGGAAAGAAGTATTTTGACATCATCTGCATACAGCAAGCATTTAGAATATTGTAAAACCGATGGAAGATCATTAATAAAGGGTATAAACAAAAGCGGACCTAAATGACTACCTTGAGGAACGCCAGATGTGACATTGATAACATTAGATTGTACAGTACGAAATTTAACACACTGTTTACGGCTTTTTAGGTAGGAACCAATCCATTTAAGAAGCGTCAAACTGAAACCAATACGGTCTAACTTATATAGTAATAAATCATGGTTTACTCTATCAAAGGCTTTACTGAAATCAGTATAAACAACATCAGTTTGTTTTCCATTAACAAAGCCATCATTGACAATGTTGTAAGTTCTAGTAAATTGGTAATTGTTGAGCAGGATTTACGAAAACCATGTTGCTGTTGTGAAATATGATAATGCCTCAGTTATCAATTTTTCAAATAATTTTGGAATTGAACTTAATTTAGCAATTACTCTATAATTTGATACTACTCCTCTATAATTTGAGACTTAAAAATTGGAGTTATAAAGGATTTCTTCCAAACATCAGGAAAATATGCCAGTCTTATTCAATTATTATAGAGAAATGTTAGAGGAATGTCTAGAAGATCAGCGCAAGGTTTTAACACACAATTTGGGACTCCATCAGGCCCCGCAGCATACGACTATTTTAGTTTTAACAAGTTGCTTAAAACAGTTTGTTCATTAATAAATGAAATATTTATAGATGATTTCGGGATAATGAATTGATATTGAGAAGTGTCGTTGAATTTAGTTGTGGAGTATGTTGAAGCAAAAAAATCAAACATATTACTGATAGAGATATCGTCTGATGCTTCGATGTCATCTAATTTTATTGAGGATGGAAAACCAATGCAGCGTCGTTTAGAATTAACAAACGAGTAAAAAGACTTAGGGTCGCTTTTTAACTTAGCCTTTATATTATTTAAATAATCATTATAAGCAGAACGATTCGACTTGTTATATTCAGCTCTAACTTGTATATAGTTCGTGTAGTTGATTATTGATCCGATTTCTTTATATTTCTTAAACAGCTTAGTTTTTTTTATTTTTTACGCGAGAAAGAAATTTTGGATGATACTGATCTTCAGGAAATGATATAGGCGATGCTCTTGAAATACAGAATTCGTTGGGTTCACTAACGGAAACAAGATCCAGTAATTTACCAAAGTTATTGACAACATTATAAATTAGGAAAGGGCAATTGGAAGACAATCCATTAACAAATGCAGACATTAGGTCAGTGGAAAATACTGGAATTAAACTATTTGAATCATC
Source organism: Eustalomyia histrio (assembly GCA_949748255.1). Taxonomy (NCBI): domain Eukaryota; kingdom Metazoa; phylum Arthropoda; class Insecta; order Diptera; family Anthomyiidae; genus Eustalomyia; species Eustalomyia histrio. Next base: position 159,243 of record OX456528.1, read on the forward strand.
TTCGTTATCCCATGAAATCGAAGGAATATTAAAATCGCCAAGTAGTAAAAAAGACTCAAATGGTTTTAATTTTTTAAAAATTAATTCGGCAGCTTTCTTGTGCTTTTCATATATTTCTATAGAAGAGGAGGAATAGAAACACATGATATAAAACGATTTATTATGTTGTTTTACCAGTACACAAATAGCTTCAATATCAAAGGCTTTATTAAATAAAATCTCTTCTGCAGACAAGTAATTTATAACTGCAATCAAAACACCACCACTCTTACTATGACCATTATTTCTATTTCGTCTAAAAATTTGATATTTTGGACACAAAATTTCGAAATTATTAATACCTTTATGTAGCCAGGTTTCAGTAAATACAAATATATGTTTATCAAAATTAAAACTATCAGCATATAGGGCAGATAATTTAGTATTAAGGCCTCTAACAATTTGATACACAATTGAACTCGTATGGACAGAAGAATTAATTAGTTTTTTTTTATGTATTGATTGATATCTTCAATTGAAGTTGTCGACGTAGAGCGTGAAACAAATATAGATTTTTTCGGTGGAATAACAGTTAAGAGATTTAGAGTTGAATTGGAATCAGAAGGTGCACACATTTGTTGATTCGGTAAAGTAGGGAGAATATCAGTATTATTGATGGAATTTTGGTCATTGACATGGTAGAAATTGGAGACTCCGGGTAGTTATCTGGGTACTTCGTATATTCCCGGGCGTTAGCCCGAGCAACCTTTTTCTACGCTAACAACGTAGCGGGCTTTGCCTACTCGTTCTTCATAAACAAATAATTGAAGTTCAATATATACCTTACAAACTTTAAAATTTATTGCCGTAATTTTGAATATTAAAATTCTGATTCCTGATTTGTGATCAGCAACTGCCTAAACCTCCAATAGGATACTATCTAGACTTATATCCTCTGTATTCTAGTTTTGGCAAAAACTTCATGGATGCTGGCCCACAGTGTATTGGTTTGAAATCGGAACAATGTGTTCAATATGGGTTAAGTTTTAACGCAAAAGCAAAACGATATGATAATAACATATTAAAAAAATCATCAATCAAAAATATGTTTGAAATTTATTATTGTTTCATTTATTATATTATTCTTTTAAATTGAGATTGAGATCTTTTTATAAAAATAATAATAATCATTATTTATTTTCGAATATTTCGTCTCCACATTGGGTGACTTTTTCAGGGAAATAATTTAATTTTTTAAACAATTAAAACTTATATATATATAAAACTTTTTTTTATGATTTCCCGCCTTTTTAAAAAAGTTATATATATATAAGTTTTAATTTTTAAAAAATTAAATTATTTCCCTGAAGAAGTCACCCAATGTGGAGACGAAATGCTGGAAAATAAATAATCATTATTATTATGTTTATAAAAAGATCTCAAGCTCAATTTAAAAGAATAATAAAATATAATATAATATTCAAGATCAAATAAAATAAAATACATTTTTTTTCATTTATATTTCAGAATTAAAGATAGTTCTTATAGAACTATCATCAACACTATTCAAATAACAGAAACCAGATCAAAAACTAATCCACATAAAATATGACGCGTTAGATAATAGTGTTGAATGTAGTTCTAAACAATTTGAAACTCAGTAATTAGAGCGCTTACAGTTACTCACAAAGTCTCTTACATAAATAAATTTATTTCAAAATAATAAATTGCACCAGCAAAGACTACAACAAGCAAACAAAAAAGAAAATGTCAAAATTGTTTTTAAAGTAATAAATTGCAAAAGCAAGGACTACAACAAATACCAAAACATCATAAAATTGAAAACGCTGAAGATCTGTCTGAGAATCAAGAAGAAGTTGAAGATAGTGAAGAAAATCAGCATCTAGAAGAGGAAATATTTGATTATCAGTGAGAGTTACATTTAGGGTACCATCACATTCACCGCATCAATTGCAACGCTCAATTAATAAATTAAACAATCAATATAAAGTAACAAAATAACAACAATACTCTAGTAACCACAAAAGCTTGACAAATCGCATCGAAAATCAACCGAATCAAGACTTAATACTTAAGATGTCCTCGGAAGACCTCTTACAGCCCGGACATGTTGTTAAAGAGCGATGGAAGGTAAGTGATGGGAAGATTTAAAAATTTCCGTTAAACACTTCTGGTTTTGCCTAAAATTTGGAATAGGTGCGAGTCCAACCACGACTCATTGTTTCGGTGGAAAATATATAAAAAGTTAATCGTGTAAACGTGTCAGATAGGTTAATATATATGTAATTACTAGTGTTTTCAATTCGGTTATTCGCTTAACTAATTTCTCGTTTAATCGCCAGTTAAAATAGGTCGATTAAATGGTTAAAAACACAGTGATACAAAATCGAACTTTCCGAATCGGAATGGGATGAAACCAAAAGTAAATGAAAGCTGACATTTTCCATAATAAAACCCTCAATGGTTTTTTTAGTTTAATGTGAGATTTTTTTACACGATTTTGAAGTTAGTGATTTTGGAACGCTGCATAGTGGGGTGAATATATACAAAACGAGGATTAATTAAGGGAAGCTTGTTATTTATGAAACAATAATTTTTTTGGATTCTGTGTATATTGATTACTAAAATACATTTTTGTTGGAAAATTTTAGTGGAATTTTAATTTTTTTATTAAATAAACTAAAAAAAAACTATGTAATTTTTTTGAACAATATCAAATATTACCACGCTATCAAGCCTTTAATATTTATAATATAAGTTTTTTAAACAAGTTTTAAGTCTGTTTTGGAATGTTTTAGAAATGAATGTGTCTTGTTTCAAAAAAAAAAAAAATATATATATATAATATATATATATATATATATATATATATATATATATATATATATATATATATATATAATCAGAGGCTTTCTTAAAAGTAATTTTTAAAATTGATTAGAAAAAACAACAAATATTTGTAGAATTTTAGTTTCGAAATATATTTTTTAGAAATAGAAATACCATAAAAAACTGAAAACTTATTTAAAAAATCTTATATTATAAATTAATGAATATTTTCGATGTGAATCTCGTGACCACAGGAAACAACAATTACATGTAATTAAATTTTTTAATTGCAATTGCATGTAATGTGTCTTCAGTTAAACCTACTTTTTTGTAATTGTAATTAAAACAATGTTAATTACCATAACAGGTAATTGTAATTGAAATGCAATTATTAATGCCCAAGTCTGTTACAAAAATTATACTTACAACAACAATCATAATAACAAAAATAATCATTTAAACGAAACAAAACAGCACAAAGCAGAAAAAACAAATTTAAGTTAATGTGTTTCACAAAATCTTAAATATTTTCAAATGGAGCAAAAACGGGCAAGGTTTCCTTGTATTATGCAAGCTTAAATACCATATTTTAAGAATATATAAAAAGTTTTGCACAAGTATTCTCACAAATATTTTGAAACTCAACATTTAAAAAAAAAACTTATTTTTTTATCCAATTTAAAAAAAAAAAGTTTAAAATATTACTGCAATATTTCCTTTACAAAAATTTATTAATTGATTAGCCAAATACCTGTAGTTGTTGATGGATACATTTTAAAAAATTGTGGTTTCTAAGAAACAATTCACAAAAGGTAAACAACATAGATCCATAATTTTTACAGTTATCTACTTTTATATGGTACCAAATACTTATACGAAAAACTAACTTAATTTTTTGAATTAATCCTCGTTTTTGGTACTGTTCACCACAAAGTGCGCTGTCTAACAAAAAAATCATCAAAAATTTTATAAAACAATGCTTATTTATTTTTATTATCCTGGCGTCGAGGAATCCATTTTTGATATTAATTTTTACCTAAAACTCACGCTGGATGGCGCTGTCATACAAATTTTTGCTATTTCTTGTAGATTGTCATATATTGTAGATTGTCATAAGCGCCCCGGTTGGCTAGTTGGTAGCGTGCTAGCTTATCAGTGCGGGGGTCGTGGGTTCAATTCCCACCAGAGGGTCTGGTTTGTTTTCGCTACAACGAGCCGATAGCCTCTGTTGCTAGTGCTCGGTTAGGGATTTAGGATATAATTTGTAATTATAAAATGTATCTAGAAGTTTGTTATTTAGATAGTAGCTTTAATTAACCACATAAGGTCCTAATGGCTCGGTTATGTAAATGAAGATTAAAAAAAACGTTGTTTTTTTTCTTTTTTGAGGCTAAAAAATCAATTTTTCATTTTGGCTTCATTTTAAAACATATGCATGCAACAAATTTAAAGTAAAAATCACACATACATTTTGGAAAGAAACTAACAATATTATTTTTAGATTATAGTACAACGACAACTCTTCATTTTAAGCAACAATTCAAACTTTGTTGTTGCCTTCGTTAGAAAGCTGATTTACTATCGAAAATCGAAAATTATTTACAAATTTCAAAGAGGATTGCAAAATTTATTTTGTTTATTGTGGATTTTTAATACACATTATTAGTTGATAGTTTTTAAAAGCAGATAAATAATAAAAATAATTTTTAGCGTTTTAAATAATACAAATTAATAATAATAATAATAATTCGTCTTCTTCCTGAATATCTTCGTCTTCGGCTCTCGAATTTGTTTTTAAATTATTATAAAATGCATGCTTTATGGAGGTATGAACTTTTTGAGTTTCTGTAAATCCTTAAACTTTGCAGCTTTAATGAATCTTCCTCCAGGATAAAGCGGTTTCAATTCCAAATCAACGAACTTGCTGGAGTTCCTCTTTGAAATATCAACTTCTTGAAATAAAACATCTATGTTATTTGAATATTTGTATTGAATTCACATTTTGGAATCGAAGCCACTAAATCTTAAGCCATTCAACTTTTGCAGTCTTGTCTGCGGAGATTTTTCTGTTTGTCACTAGTTTCTCGATTAAGGATATGCTTTTAAAATCATCTGCCCTCATCTTTACCAAGCGAAATGGTTCCTTTTTTTTTGCCGTGATGATTACACGATATCCCAATCATCAGGCGTAAAAATGTCCTTATAATATTTTTTTTCCTTTTCAATGAGACCAAAATCTTGATCGCATGTTAGGAATGAGTGGCCAGATACTAAAAATTTGTGGTCTCTCTGTTCCACTGGGAAGGTCGAATTATTGACCATGTATGTGCAAATAGTGCTCATTCTTATATTCCGGTTTTGGCCACCACATTGATCGCTATACATTATTAAATTCTTACATTTGACATTGGCTTTCACGTAATGCATAATGCAAGACCCTATTTCCTGTGGGCCACGTGAAGCTCCCTCCCTCCCTCATTCCAGGTATACATGAATGTCTTGTTCGTGATAAGGTCATGAATACCAAGACAATAGGTCCCCGTGGAAATGACTGGTGTCGGCAGAGTTTTCATAAGATCGAATGCTATAACTGCATATTCTTCCTTGATAAGTTTCGAGTCCAATTGCATCCCAGTTCTAGCTGATTCAGCTTTTTGGTGATGTAAATCTCTTTCGCACGTAATCCTTTCCTTTCACCTGCGGCTTCGACTTTTACTTAAAAAGAATCACATTTTTTGCAGCTGTCGGAAATTGGAGCTCGAAAATGCAAATTAAAGTTTTCTGAAAAGATTTTGGTGAAAACGAACTTTGTCCATTTCTACAGTTCCACGATACAGCTCGCACATAATCGATATGTTTAAGGTAGGTGCGAGAAATTCTCTTTGAATATTCTTATTTCTTGAATAGTGGGAGCTATACCTCGGAAATTTATAGATAAATTCTTTCACGATTTCTGTAGCTTCAACGCTGGTCTTATTATGAGTTGTGCCACTTCCAGATGCTCTATGCTTAAGTGCACGTGTAATACGACCATCGGTTATTTGTAAGATCTGCTTAAAATATGTTTTGCAGACATGCATTCCGACATTATTTACTCCAGGAAGTTTGTAAATTCTTGTACTAGATCTTCGGCTCTCGCCAAAAGTCTTCTTACAAGATCTTCTTGTTTCAATTACTGCAATTTGTCCACATAAATAAGCATTTTGCAAATCGTGATCACCAATTTTATAAAAATTTTCAAAAATACTTCGCAAATTATTCTCACTGAAATGCAGATGACATTTTAACGGACATGGACATTCAAGTGCATTAAGTGTTTTGGCTGGCTTCATAACTCCTTTCACAGTTTTATAAGATTTTCTGGAATTTCTCTGAACTTTACTTACGTGTTTTTCCCAGTTAGATTTGTTGGCAATCCGTTTTCTAGTAGATATTTTCAATTCATTGCTGCTTTCAATTTGTGTTATTCCGATCTGGGATTCTGTTGCCGCAAGTCCAGATGGCCCAGGCAATGTATCTTCGGAAGAGCGCGATGAAATTAATGACCCACTTGGTGTTGGGACGTACTTCGATCCAGGAAAATTCAAAAATTTGAACACCCATGGCTAACTTTATTTATTTTTAAAATATACTCTTGACTAAAACGTAACATGCGTTTTTGGCCTAACCCACACATATTTTTTATTTCTAGGATTCGATTTGGCCTAAGCGGCTTAGGAAAACCCGTTTTCAGCAGGTAGTACATATAACCTAGTGTTATACTATGCAATAGGGAGTTTTTTTAGTATTTATTTCAAAATGTTCCGGTTAGATCAGCATAGTCAGTTTGATTTTTTTGAAAATGGGGGTTAGGCCAGGATTTTTTATTGTAATTAATACATTTGTGTGCTGGATCTACTCGCAGTTCCTCAAAGTTATATTTCCATATTTGTGCTATTATTAAGTAATATATAAGTAATTTATTCTGAGTTGATACTTTAGAAAATAACCAAAACAGTTGCCGGAATTTGTTTTTATTTGATTTTTCCTTTGTAAGATACATATATATTTGCGAGAAGACTGGCATAACTCAAAAAAGCGATTTCGATATAATTGCATTTGATTTTCAGCCTAACTGGTAAGTAAAATACAAAACACTTTTGGTCGCCATTTAATGACACACATTTCTGCATCATTAACTCAAAAATCGTGTTTTTTGAGTTATGCCGGTTTTTCCGCAAATGAGCGATATGGTCATTCCGGATATGGTCATTCCAGGCAATGTATCTTCGGAAGAGCGCGATGAAATTAATGACCCACTTGGTGTTGGGACGTACTTCGATCCAGAATTTTTGAAGTCTTGTAAACTCATCGAGTCAGCATCAGACATGTTTATTCACGTACTATTTTTTTTCTTGCTAATACATTTTCAATTAAAAAAACTGATAACACCTTTGACAAACTAGTGGATTTATTATTTAAACAAGAATAACTATTTAACTTACAATACAATACTTACAAAAAAGAAAGTTTTTACTTACTACTCCATCGTTTCGCTTCAGGAAAATTCAAAAATTTGAACACCCATGGCTAACTTTATTTATTTTTAAAATATACTCTCGACTAAAACGTAACATGCGTTTTTGGCCTAACCCACACATATTTTTTATTTCTAGGATTCGATTTGGCCTAAGCGGCTTAGGAAAACCCGTTTTCAGCAGGTAGTACATATAACCTAGTGTTATACTATGCAATAGGGAGTTTTTTTAGTATTTATTTCAAAAGGTTCCGGTGAGATCAGCATAGTCAGTTTGATTTTTTTGAAAATGGGGGTTAGGCCAGGATTTTTTATTGTAATTATACATTTGTGTGCTGGATCTACTCGCAGTTCCTCAGTTATATTTCCATATTTGTGCTATTATTAAGTAATATATAAGTAATTTATTCTGAGTTGATACTTTAGAAAATAACCAAAACAGTTACCGGAATTTGTTTTTATTTGATTTTTCCTTTGTAAGATACATATATATTTGCGAGAAGACTGGCATAACTCAAAAAAGCGATTTCGATATAATTGCATTTGATTTTCAGCCTAACTGGTAAGTAAAATACAAAACACTTTTGGTCGCCATTTAATGACACACATTTCTGCATCATTAACTCAAAAATCGTGTTTTTTGAGTTATGCCGGGTTTTCCGCAAATGAGCGATATGGTCATTCCGGAGAAGTTTCGAATCTATGGCCATGCCAAGATACTTTGCTTTATTCTCGTTTACAATTCCTTCATTATTTACGTTATTTCTATTGGTTGCTGCTGTTGTATTTTCCTACTAGTGTATGCATAGCTGTTAAGTAATTTTATCTGGTATATGTTGCAACCGCTGCATCTTAAATAAAAATGATAAGCAACTTTAAGAATAAATAAATATAAAATGCATAGTATTCAACAAAAAATAATTTATTTACTTATAAATGATTTAATTTTATGATGTATTTTTGGCTACACTATGTTGCATAAATATAGCATTTAAAAAATACAATAATACAAAAAAAAAAAGGAAAACACGTAAAAACGTACCTTTTTACCAAAGGTACAATAAATTATATCTGGGTAGGGCCTACTTTATTTTGAATGAGCTAAAAAATCCTATGTAACATGCTGTCCATCAATTTATTTCTCATTTCTTCGTTGATTGATCTCCAAGCATCGATAACAGCTTAAGTCAAAAATCCATTGATATTGTCAATTTTCTGCAAAAACTCGACGCACTTATATTCCCCAAACAATTTCAATGGCATTTAAAAAAATGCTCCATTCTGGCCAATTTTTTGACATTCATTTGGACACTTTGGCTTTTTAAATTTTATATCCCAATAAACAAAAGCACGATACAATAGCGAAATCGCGATACCCTTGAAAAGCCGAAAGCGATATCAAATTCCAGTATGATTATGATATCATTTTCGATACGGTTGAAACGAAAAAGTAAACTTCAAAGTACAGCAAAGAAATCATTTAAAAATATCAATAGAATCTGAAATGTGTAAGATGTTGTACATAAACTACTATGAATTCATTTAACTTTTATTTTAGTATTTCTTCTTATCTTAGTTGTATTGTATATGTAATATTTTATAGTTACTACCTTTATTACTACTTTACATTCCTTTTCAATACTGCTTTGGAAATATTCGATTACTGCACTAGCTGTCAAAATATCAATGTGATTGTTTAAAAAGGTTTTTTCTCTTCGCCTCGCGAATTTTTTTATAACTCAACATATTAATATTTATAATAATTATAACGTTTAATAAAAACAATCCGGAGTCTTTATCTAATCATATTCCGAAGAAAACTTGTAGGTATTATTTACACTTTTTACATAAATTTTTTCATCTCTTGGAAATTTATACCCTTTTAATATTGTTGGAGCAAAACAATCACAAACAATCTTGGTGTCAGTTTTTTCTTTAACATAAATAAAATATTGATTGACTTCATTCATTTTATCTTATTTTAAAGCGATAATTTGGATTTTATTGGAACAGCAACTATTACGCTGGTGGTTTTCATATCCTAGGATTATTTTAGTTGCTGATTATAAGCATAAATGCAAATTAGGAAAATATTGTATTACTATAAATATAAATTATAATATCATTTTCGATATCGAAATCGCCTGGAATAAGGATAGTATTTCAATACAAAACTGGATTTTGACGATTTTATTACAACATAAAATTGACGAAACGTCGAGAAAAAATATGTAAATTAATTGTTTTATTTACGTTAATCAACATTAGGCCCGATTAGCTCGAATTAAAACAAGAAGAAAATATCTTACAGTATTGGTCAAATAATAAAATTAATGAACAAATTGTTGGAGAGCTTCCCGAAAAATTATTTTTTAATTATTTATATGTAATATAAAACCATCAACATCAAAAATAAACAACAACACGAACATGGTTATTTTAAACACATTGCTTTAAAATTACCGGGTAACACAGCTTTTTCAATGCAACGTAATAAAAGGTTAACTAAGAAAAATGGAGTATAATTTTCACAAAAAAAAAAAAAAAATAAATTTAGAAATTTCATAGACGAACACAAATATAAAATTTATAAAACGAAGATTATTCCATCTTTACATTGGAATAAATTCGATATTGACAGAGATAGATATTCCCACAGAATACCAGTGGATACTATTGCTGGGAATAAAGTTTGCTTTACCAATAGGCCCACTTCATGTCATTGCGGACATTGAACAATGTATACAAATAATGGATATGAATACATTTAAGGAAAAAGATATTGTTAGAACCAAATTTGCAAACGATATCACTGGGTTTAAAAGAAAAATTAACAATACACCGATAGAAAAATTCATACTTACCATTTTTGAGAAAACTAAAAAGTTCTTTAAGAAACAAAAATAAAACGGTTGCTATGTACAAGCAAAAATATACGTCGAAAACGGAGAAACTATTAGAAGACAAAAAAAAAATAAATAAAAAACATCGGAAATGATTAAAAAATTAGAAAATACAATTTTAACTGAAAGGGAAATAATAGTATCCTTTGATGTAGTTTCCCTGTTTACAAACATTTCGGTTCATGTGGACATTAAAAATATAATGGATAAATGGAGCACAATAGCACAGCACATGAGAATTTCGAGAACAAAATTCATACAAATTCTAAAATTTTGTCTAATTGACAATAATTATTTTGTTTTGAGATCGAAGAAAAACAAGAAATTTCATATTTGGACACAAAATTATGCAGATCTCACAATACCATTATTTGATTGGCATGAAAAACAGACGGCCTCAGGATGAATCATACATTTTTATTCAACTCAGCCAAAATGCCAAATTATCAACACGGCAAAATATAAGTAACAAAAAATTTCATAAAAAATATAATACGTAACACCGAAATTCTTAAAGATAGTAGTTTTCCTAAAAAGCTCATTAAAAATCTAATTAGCTATACGTATAAAAAATTAGAAAATAAAAACTCAGATTGAATTTCAGAAGAACTAAATAACAAGACACTAAAAACTACAGTAGTATAGAATTGAGGACTCATATTGATTTAATTGCTTTTGGCTGGGGAGTGAGAATGATTTAATTGTTTTTGTCTGGGGTATCAGAATGCTTTAATTGTTTTTGTATGGGGTATCAGAATGCTTTAATGTTTTTTTGTATGGGGAAGGAGAATGCTTTAATTGTTTGTGTTGAATGTATCACGCGTGTGTTTTCATGCGCTACCCCAACTAAATTTTTCTTGTGTGTGTTTGGCTAGGTGTGATGTGACGAGGATCTTTTTGAATTTGTGTTGTTAGTGTGATCGTCGGTTGTATGCTTATAATATAAAAGGGTTGTAATACAAAATTTTTCTTGTGCGTGCTTGGCTAGGTGTGATGTGACGAGGATCTTTTTGAATTTGTTTTGTTAGTGTGATCGTCGGTTGTATGCTTATAATATAAAAGGGTTGTAATACAAAATTTTTCTTGTACGTGTTTGGCTAGGTGTGATGTGACGAGGATCTTTTTGAAATTATGTGGTTAGTGTGGCCGTCGGTTGTATGCTTATAATGAAAATTTTTCTTGTGTGTGTTTTGCTAGAAGGTGTGATGTGACGAGAAGTTTTTTTGAATTTGTGTTGTTAGTGTGGCCGTCGGTTGTTTGCTTATAATGTAAAAGTGGTGGTTATACAAAAATTGTCATGTGTGTGTTTGGGTAGAAGATGTGACAAGGATCTTTTTGAAATTATATAGGGTAGCGTTGTCGTCGGTTAATTCTTTTTATCTCTTGTATTTATTTTCTATTCTTTGGTGGTATATACATTCTACATGTGGATGTTTTTTTTTCAAGTGTGTCATAAATTGAATATTTATTAATAGGAGATTTGAGGAATTGATCTACATATTTGTTTTTTTCGAATCTGTTAGTTTTTGTTTCTTGTGTGTGTTTTGCTAGAAGGTGTGATGTGACGAGAAGTTGTTTGCTTATAATGTAAAAGTGGTGGTTATACAAAAATTGTCATGCGTGTGTTTGGGTAGAAGATGTGACAAGGATCTTTTTGAAATTATATAGGGTAGCGTTGTCATCGGTTAATTATTTTTATCTCTTGTATTTATTTTCTATTCTTTGGTGGTATATACATTCTACATGTGGATGTTTTTTTTTCAAGTATGTCATAAATTGAATATTTATTAATAGGAGATTTGAGGAATTATCTACATATTTGTTTTTTTCGAATTTGTTAGTTTTTGTTTCTTGTGTGTGTTTTGCTAGAAGGTGTGATGTGACGAGAAGTTGTTTGCTTATAATGTAAAAGTGGTGGTTGTACAAAAATTGTCATGTGTGTGTTTGGGCAGAAGATTTGACAAGGATCTTTTTGAAATTATATAGGGTAGCGTTGTCGTCGGTTAATTCTTTTTATCTCTTGTATTTATTTTCTATTCTTTGGTGGTATATACATTCTACATGTGGATGTTTTTTTTTTTCAGGTATGTCATAAATTGAATATTTATTAATACCAGATTTGTTTTGGACTGCACAATTTTTAGGATCAAGTGAAAGTCATTGATCTACATATTTGTTTTTGTATTAAGAGGAAATTTGCATTAAGTGAAAGTCATTGATCTACATATTTGTTTTTGTATTAAGAGAAAATTTCCATTTTTTCTTTCATGTATTTATGTTCTATGTTTGTTTTTGTTTTTGTTTTTATTTTTTTTTTGTGTTTGGTATATACATTCTACATATAAATGTACAAGTAGGTCATAAATTAATTATTAATTAATGTGACATTTTCATTAATCTACAAATTTTTATGTTTTAATGAAATTCGAATCTGTTTGTTTCTTGTTCGGTTTTGTTTCTTGTTTGGTTTTGTTTCTTGTAACTATAATTTAACAATAATGTAATTATTTTTTTTTTTTTTTGGTATTTACATCTTAAATATAAACAATTTTAAATCGTCATAAATTAGTTAGGGTAGGGCATGAAAACAAACGCATGAAACATGAAACACAAACGATGACACCCACCCACCCTCCTGTGCCACTAGCGAATGAGACTCAGGCAGCGAGATGAATAATAAAGATGTAGAATCATGGTTGGACGAAAATCCCATCAGTAAATTAAGTTCAGTATCTTTTACTTCATCATATAAGTAGATTACTTTATCCGGTTTTTCGTGTTTGTTGAACTTTTTCTGTCTGTAAAATAAATTTTAAATAAAAAAAGAAAAAAAAATATCTCTTACTTCATCAAATTTTTCCTGTTTGTTGAACTTTTTAAAAATTTTTTGTTAAAACAAATTTTTAATAAAAAAAGAAAAAAAATATCTCTTACTTCATCATCCAATTTTTCCTGTTTGTTGAACTTTTTAAAAATTTTTGTTAAAATAAATTTTAAATAAAAAAAGAAAAAAAAATATCTCTTACTTCATCATCCAATTTTTCCTGTTTGTTGAACTTTTTAAAAATTTTTTGTTAAAACAAATTTTTAATAAAAAAAAATATCTCTGAGAACTTTATCCACTTAGTTTTTCTGTGTGAAATGTTTTTCTGCGTGATATGCCAAGCTGCTTTCAACACCAAACACAACATGCTTCAACATAAAAATAAACATTGTGTTGAGTGTGGAAAGTTTTTCCTTAAGCGCTCCACAATGAAGGAGCATGAAAGGACCCATGCAACCACTTCATCAAAATTTTGCGTTCCTTGCAATGAAGCAGTTAGTAGCTTAAACTATAGCCTACACTTGCGAACTCTACAACATCGCAGCAATTGTGGGATGAAGACAATTAACCCTAGACTCTCTGTAAGGAGGAGTGATTATAGTGAAAGACTAGCAATTTATATGCTAGTAAATGAAAAAGATGAAATTCTCATGCCCGAGGAATTTTTCAAAAAAGAGGAATCTATTTTAATAGAACTCCTAAAGGATTGTCAAGCTAAACACATATCCTTTAAATTCAATATGGAGCTTGTGTGTGATTATATCAAAATAAGCGACCAAGAAATGGTGGGAGCTACAATGACTCACTCAACAGAAATGGCAATGGTCACTTTAAGCGATGACTTGAATAATATCTATGACTCGCAAACTGATGAAATTAGAAATAAAATGTCTGAGTTCCAAGAAAGGGATAGTGGGTGGTCTCTGGTTAACATAAATTTTTTAAATATTAATGTGAATGAAGTAAATATTATAAGAGGATCACAATATATACCTCTGCCAAAGAATTAGTCAAAAAGCGGACATTTATAAATATCAAATGGTGTTTAATTGCTTCATTGTATTGTGAAAGAGAATTGTCTCGTTGTGAACAAACGGAATGTTCATCCTACAACATAGAAAGTATTTCTGCCGACATAATAATTGTAAACAATTTGCAATTAAACTTTTCCAACCTCACCTTTCCATTAAGTCTAAAAAGCTTAAAAGACTTTGAAAGGCAAAATGTAGATATAAGTGTCAACGTCTTCGGATATGAAGAGAAAAATATAGTCGGACCCTACTATCTAACGAAGGAGGAGAAGAAATATCATATAAACCTCCTGCTTCTCATAGAGGAAGAAAGGTCGCATTACATCGTTATAAGTGATATTTCAAGGTTTGTAGCAAAAATACATGTAAAACTTTATAAAAAAGAAATATTTCAAATTTTTTTTGTACTTTTTTATTAAATAAAAGGTTTGTTCGAAGCAGTTTGACTGGACACAAAGGAAAAATATTTGTATGAAATGCATGCCTTACTTACATATATAGTCAACGAGATTTATCACTTCATAAACAAACTTGCAATAAAGTTTGCACAAGGATGCCAGAAGGAGCTGATGCTGTTCTAAAATATTCGAATGCTCATAAGGAACTAGATGTTCCGTTTACAGTCTATGCGGACTTTGAATCGATTTTAAGTAGCATAAGTGAAGAGGTTAGTACTAAAACTACAAAAATACAACGACATATTCCATGTGCTTTTAGGTATTTTATAAAATGTAGCTTTAATGATAATTTAGACAAGTTTAAAATTTATTTTGGAGAAGATGCACCTAATGTTTTTGTTAAAGATTTAGTTGAGGATTTAAAAGACATTTATAAAAATTATATTTACAAAGAAGTTGAAATAATAACGACTGAAGATGATATAATTTTTCATAATTCATCTAATATTTGTCATATTTGTGAAAAGGTGATATATTTATCCAAAGTTAAAGATCACTGGCAAGTATAGAGGCCCTGCTCACAATGATTGTAATTTAAAATATAGAAAACCTAAATTTATTCCAGTATTTGTTTACAACTTTTCTCCATATGATTGTCATATGTTCTTTAAATATTTAAATAGTATTTCAGATAGTTATATACGTGTAGTTCCTCTCAACAAGGAATTATATATATCTTTATCTATATATCTACCTTTTCAAGAAAACTCTACTAAGGAAAAATTCGAAATAAGATTTCTGGATTCGTTCAGATTTATGGCTTCAAGTTTAGATTCCCTAGCAAAAAATTTACGTGTGGAGGATTTAAATATTGTCCGCAAAAATTTCTGTGATGAAAATCATTTTAATCTAATTAGGAGAAAATGCGTTTTTCCATACTCTTATATGGATTCTGTGGAAAGATTCAATGAAACTGAGCTCCCCAGTCGAGATAAGTTTTCTAATGTTTTAATTGACGCAGAATGTTCTGAAGAAGATTATGAACAACAAGGAAATTAAAAAAGCAAAGGGGGTTAAGAAGTCTGCTTTAAATAAATATTGTATGTTTGATCGTAAAATCTTAAGCGATAATATGTGTTTATTTGCATCTAGATTGCATAATGTTTTTACAACAAATATATATAAAATCGTTTTAAGTTATAAGGATGAAAAACGAATAATTATGAACAATCAGGTTCAAACAGTCGCTAGGTGGCATTGTGAATATGATCAGTATAATAAAACCCCTGACAATGAATGTCTAAAATGTAGCAAAAGGAATTATATTTTTGATGAAGATGGAGATAATACTATTATGGGAGTAAATATTGAGAATGATTCTGAGGATGAAATATTTAATAGAATCAATTATTAGGGAATAAAACATTGTATTTTAATAGCTTTAAATTAAATTTGATGTATATTTTGTAATATAATTTAATAATTTCTTTTTTTTTTTAATAATATAATTTAATAAGTTTAAGATTAAAAGAGATTCTTGAAAAAAAAAAATATTGTATTTTTCTCTTAAATTTTTTTGATTATTAAGCAAAATAAAACACTGATATTTTCGTTTTCTATTTTAAGAATACATATTTTTATTTATAATTTTAAGACATTGTTTTTAAGTGTGTATTTTCTAAATATTTAATAAAGATAATAAAAATGGAAAATTGCCTTCATTTATTTTAAAGTTTAAAAATTTTTGTAGTAAAAGAGCATTTTTCAGTGCACATGTTCCATGTTTGTGAGAACTACAACGGATGCAATCGCGATATTTTTCATCGAGCTCTCTTAAATGACAGCAGTTGATATTTTCTATATTGAAAACGTTTTTCCGCAGCATATTCTCCAACCACTTTTTCTTTTCCATACCATACCCTTGACAAAAATTAAAGAACCCTCTGTGTTTGATTTGAGAAATTTGCACACAGACTTGAATGATACGGATCCATCTTCCCATTACAGATGATGATGATTTTTTGTTAACCAATTGACTTGTTTTTGATTCTTTGGTGATAAATAATTATAATCGAAGGGGAGTTTTATGATGAAATTTATATACTCCTTAGCGTTAAAAACCAATGCAATTTATTTGAAATAAAATTATTAGAATCTGCTCTAAAGCCTTGGAGATTAATAAAAACTATTTTTGGCATTTCTATTGCTTAAACAATTTTATGAACCTGTCCTGTCAAAGGCGTATATTCAATTAAACGATCATGAATAAGATTGGAGTAAGCTGATGAGTTTGGTGGTATATTGATGCCAGTCTCAAACATAATTTTTATATCAATCGAACCCCTTGCAACCGTTTCATTTTGATGGCTTACATCAATAGCTGTAATAGGAGCTTTATTTTTGAATTCTTGACAAATGAGTAGAGGTTGAGGTTCTCTCATATAGTAGTTTTGTTGAAATCTGGCATACATATCATAGAGGATGGCAAACCGTTCTTCCCCAAATTTAATGTTTAGATCATCATAAGGATATGACTCTGAGTTTAAGTGAACTTTGATGTTGGTTAAATCACAATTAATAAATTTATTCTCACGCAGGAAGGCTATCAAAACGAAGCGAGGTCGTTCCCTATTTGCAGATAATTTAACATTCCAAATGTGATTAGTTCCGCTTGATAATTGAGGATTAAAATGACAGTCCCAACTGCGGAATGCTATTGGTAAATTTATTCCATTTTGTATTATTTTTATCATATATATTTTACTCAAGTCAGAAAGCTGTACATGTGGTATCCTCCATGAAATATTCTTAATAGTAATTTTTGGTTTTTAAACAGATGCTGTTGAATATACGAGATCATCATCACTTTTGCTACGAAGTAATATCAATTCATGTTTGGAATTCAAAATAATTTTATTAAAGTCTTCAGCAAATCCCAATAATATTTTTAATGGTACATAAAAGTTAAAGTGTCCATTTAGTACATTTAGGTCATCTACTTTACTCCAAGCAGCATTTTCCATGACAGCACCGTCCGTTGCCATCAAAGAAACATAATTTTTAATATTAGTTGAAACTCCTAGGTGTCTAGTGCGATCAATTTCAATGCCATTTAGCTCATAACGAATTTCATCAAATAGATGAGCAACAAAATTATTTTTCAATCTGAAAGCAGAAGATGCTACCACTTTTTTACTATCGCCGCTTTCTTCTTCTACTAAACCTTCAATGTAAACAAAACTTTCACTCGGCAAAACATACAAATCCTGATTTTGTATTGATATTCTTATTTCATCGTTATTTTTAAATGATTGCAAGTATGGAGTATAAGTGTGATAATCTTTTTTTATAATGCTTTCATCCGATAAGGGTTTATCCAAAACATTAATTATTGATCTCATTCTCTTTGATGTTACTTCTTCAATTGGAAATTCAATAATTTGAGAAAATTTCTATTTGATTCTGTTAAATTGTTGGCTGAATGTGAAGATGAGAACAGCGAGGACGCTAACTTTGGTTTGACTGATGGCAATAATATGGATTTTGGCGATAACAATGTGGTATAAGGAATGCTATTTGAGAGAATTTCTTTGTTGTAAATTATCATTATTTTCTTGGCCTTAAATGTAATCGAATAGTAATTTCTTCTCCTCGAAAATTAATTAAATCACCGTCTTGATCAACTATCCGTAGTGTTAGTGAACTTACTTCTTTGGAATTCACTGGCAAATAGATGAGATTTGTAGGTATTTCATCCATTTTATAGCCAGGTGGAACATTTATTGCAAATTCGTGTAATGTATGTGCATGAGAATTATTTATATATGTGTTTACCACAATATTACATTCTATCCGCAAGAGATTTACCTTAAAAATATTTACTGGTAGATCTGAGAAATGGGGGACATTAGGAGAGAGGACATTCTTATTGAAACCAAACAATTTTCCTATCGAATTCTTAATGTTAAAGTATATCGAATCTTTGGAACTATACAATTTGACTTGCATTGTATTGTTATTAGCTTCAATAATAATTTTCTTCTTCCCCAACCCATCTTTCTCATATTCCCCCTTTATGAAATCGACAATATCATTCAGCTCATAGGATCCAATAGGTATTGTAATAATTTTACTACCAATGTGAAACAAATTATTGTATTTGTCCACATTTGGTATGCTGTTGTATGTGTGAAAATCTACGAGATCACACTTGTAATCGCCGTTTAAATTTATTGGAGGAAAGTAATTTGCTGATAAATTTGAGGAGTTTCCCCTCAATGTTAGTGTAATTGACATTTTGCTTACCAAATGGTTAATTATAGTTAGGAAATAAAACAAAATATTGTTTTTTTAAAGGGTTGCTTTTTCTTTATTTTAGATAATTTTATATTAATACTTAAAGTACATGTAGTATATACCTATATATATCAATTTTAACATTCTTTCCAGAAGATTCTCATTTCTTAATTTTATTATCATCTTTCTTCTGATTACATTTATTTTCATTGTGATCATTACTACCACAATAATTACAATACTTTAGTTTTTCATATATAATCTCAGAGCTCTTAAAAATCTTATCCATTCTCCTCCTGCTAATATATAAATATAATGTATTATCAAGTTAAAGTTTTTTATTCAACTAAAATAGTGGAGAAAACATTTAATCCTTTTATACTTAATTTTATAGTCGTAAAAGTAATCACACACACATTACAAAATATCATTTTTATTTATCCAAGAATTATGCTGATTTGAAAAACCCAACCATTTCACGAATACTTTATTATCTTTAGTTTTAATCGAGTTTAGTCGAGTTTTTGAGAGTTCTTCATCATAGAAGGTACCTTTAATTCTATTTCCCTCGTAATCCACCAAAATATTTGTTGCTGGATAAGTGTTGTTTATAGATTTGATTTTAAAAATTTTTGTTGTCCAGTTAGGTGTGTATCCCTTTTCAAAAATATGCTTATATTTGCTGATGAGTACCGAATCTCCAACATGAAATTTTAAAATTTTGTACATTTTCAAGTGATTATACACTGTCTAGTAACATTTTCTCATTCGTAGAATTGACATTAATGGGTGCCATTTTTATGGTACGATGAATCTTGTGATTGTACTCATCAATTAAATCTTTTTATAAATCAATCCAAAGATATGATCCGTTGTAGCTAAATTCCTTCCTACCTTTAAGAGTTCTATTGAATCGTTCAACAATAGACGATTTCATTACAATATACGTTGAGTAGTGATTTATATTATGCTTTTTCATCAATTTACTAAAGTTTTTATTAAAGAATTCCTTGCCATCATCAGTATGTAAATTTTTTGGCACACGACCCAAAATGAATATATTTTCCATTGCTTTGCAAACATCCGATGAACTTTTAGATTTGAGAGGTGCTGCCCAAGCATATTTTGAAAACGTGTCAATGACCGTTAGCAGACAACGATATTCCTTGTTATCCGATGAATAATTACCCATTTCAACTAGATCTGCTTGCCATAAATCATCAATACCTTTCATTACAACTCTTCGACGATTAAAATTTTTTCGAGCCTGTTTATGCAACTCTAACCAGAATTCTCTTTGTATTCATTATCGACAACATATATTAGTTTATTATGTTATCAGTGTTAGACATCATATGTAACACTTCTTCCTTCGGCATCAATTTTAGTAGTAAACTCTGCAAAAGTTTGATTATGATTTATATCAGAAATTTTCTTATATACTACATCATTATTTTTATCTATATTCAAAAGTATGTCTGTCTGCATTTTGTTGACTTGTTTATTTATTTATTTATTTATTTAGTAGTATTTAAAATACTTTAATTTACATAATATTTATACTTATACTAAAAGTCTTTTAGCTCTTTTACAAGGTATTATTTTTTACATATTCTACAATAAGTCTTTTAAATCTCTTTGGGTTATATTCTGTTTTTACATCGTTCGGCAAAAGGTTATAAAGTTGTAATCCTTTGTAGAACAGTGAGCGTTGCATTGCAGTTGTTGGTGCCCTTTGTAGCCTAAAATTATCCATATTCCTCAATTGGTATGGTTGAGCCTCCCTAACATATATTATTTGTTCCTTTAGATATTCCGGTGCTGCTCCATTGTTTATCTTCTGAATAAACTTTAAGGTATTTAATTGAAGCCGTTGTTCAATATTTAACCATTTTAGTGATTCTAACATAAAATTAATAGGTGTGTACCGACTGCCTTTTAAAATCACACGCATTGCTTTATTTTGGAGCTTTTGGAGTCGTTCAATTTGGGTAGTTGTACAGCACGAATATAATATTGTTGACCCAAATTCAAAGTGGGGTTTAACGATCGTGTTATATATGTTTATTGCTGTCAATGTCGATATTTGCTTCCTTAAACGTTTAAAAAAACCAATTTTTTTTCCAATTTTTTTACAAATATAATCGATATGGCTTTTAAAATTCAAGTTTTTGTCGATTACAAAGCCCAAATACTTAATTTGTTCTACTTTTTCAATTATTTCGTTGTTAATTTTAAAGATTATATTGCTATTGGTGTTTATTTCCATAATTTTTGTTTTACTCTCGTTAAGCTTCAGTTTATTCATTTTTAACCAATTGTTCACATTATCCATGTCCTGGTTCAGATGCTCATAACATTGACAGTCCGAGTCTCCTTCAGCAAAAATGAGTGTATCATCTGCATATAGTATTATTTCAGATTTGTCTACTACATTGGGCATGTCATTTATGCATAAAATAAAAAAGTAAGGCTCCCAATATTGATCCCTGTGGTACTCCAAATTCATTATTTATTTTATTAGATTTGACATTATTCAATTTTGTAATTTGCTTTCTATTTGTTAAATATGATTTAAATCATTTTAGTTCAATATCCTGGATGCCGTAGTTATATAGTTTTTGCAGTAGTATAGTTCTGTCTATAGTTTCAAATGCCCGTTTGAAATCTAAGAATATTGCAATAATTTTTCTATTTCTTTCTGTTTTCATTCTATTTGTTATGTAGTTTACTGTTGTTTCACATGAAAAATTTTTTCTGAATCCTGATTGATATTTTGATAATAAATATTTTGATTCTAAATAATACTCCAATTGATCTTTTACCACTTTTTCGATAATTTTCTCGCATGTCTTTAGTGTGTTTATTGGTCTAAATTCTTCACAATTTCTTGTTTTGGGAATCTTCTCAATAGGTTCCAGTTAATATTCCAGCCATTAAGTATCATTTTACTAGAAACTTTATTATAGTCCGGCTTATTTTTAATCATATTTTAATCATAGGTATTCTGTTTATATATTGCACATTGTTTATATTATCTCTTATTATTTTAATACTATTAACAAAGTACTTGTTAAAATTATTGGCTATATCAAAATCATCTTTATATTCTACTTGGTCAAATATCACAGTTTGAATCACACATTGGTTTTTTTAAGTATCAGGTTCTTTATTTCCCTCCACATTTCTTTTTGGTCTTTGGCATTATTTATTTTGTTATTTATGTATTTATTTTTTTCATTTTCAATTTTAATTTTATAAAAATTTCTAATTGTTTTGTAGTTTGCTCATGCCTCTCTAGTATTTTCCATTATTGCTATTTGATATTTATCAATTTTGTCTTTTTTAACTGCCTAATTTCGTTATTGAACCATTTGTTTTTATTGTTGTTTCTAATTATCCTTTTGAATGTTAATTTTTTAACTGCCTTCTCCAAGGTTTCGTCAAAGAAACATACGTTGTTGTTCAAATCATTATTAATATTAATTTGTTGAATATCTTTTATTTCTTTATTATACGTATTTTCATTATATTTAAATGTTTCAATTTCTTTATTTATATTTTCGTTAGAGTAATTTATACAATTTATTATTATATCGATTGCTTCATGATCTGTAATTTTATTTGCTGTATTAATTTTTGCCGTTATATTTTTATTATTTTTTACAATATAGTCTATAATTGTTTTTGAGTTTGCCGTTATTCGCGTAAAATCGTTCATTATTTGTTTTAGTCCGTTATCATTTATTACATATTCCAGTTTATATTAAAATCGCCTGCTATAATAACATCACAGCGAGATTCGTTTATCACATCTAGTATTTCTTCAAAGGCTTCAATAAATTCTATTCCTGCACTACTCGGTGATCTATAAACAGCAATAACTATAAATTCGTTTTTTTTTCATATTTCGCCATATATGCTGTGATCCAAATTTTAAAATCAACAACTTTTTCTGCAATTTTTCTCACGTTCCATTTCTTATTGAAGTATACTATAACACCGCCTGTTCTAGATGAATTTGATAATGTTTTATGTTGATTATACTCTTTTAATTGTATTTCCTGATCTTCTACATTTTCTGTTAAATGAGTTTCCGATAATATAATAAATTCTGGCTTTTTTATATCTGTTATCACTTCTAATTGAATATAGTTGTTAAGTAATCCTTGTATATTTGTGTATATGCCGTTTATCTGCCATGATTGTTAGGCTGTCAAACCTATTCTTCTTTTTTTAGCATTCAGCTTATTTTGGTACACCGGGCATTCTCTATCCATTGTACTGTGATTTTCATCCAACCCCAAGTCTGCTGTTCATTTTTATACAATTAATACATTTATTTAAAATGTCCTTACTGCATTCATTTGATTTGTGGTTACCATGACACTTGAAACATACTTCTTGATTTTTGCACTCTGTTGATTTATGATTAAAACCTCTACATTTAAAACATTGTAATACATCTGTGCCATCAAAGATTCTACATTTTTCCCATCCAATGTTCACTTTTTGTGCATTCATTACTTTTATATATGATTCATGGTCTATCTTAAGTTTCGCGCTAAATATTGTTTGATTATTTCTTTTGTGTTCAAATAATTTTATTACTCCCAATTCGCTGTTATTAAGAATATCGTTTTGTTTTTTTAATTTTTCAATAATTTCATTTTCAGTCATTTTAAACGTCATGCCCGTTACTTTAATTTTCATTTCTGCTTGGTTTGGTATTTTAATTTCATATGTTTCGCTCATTTCATTTTGTAAAGCCTCTTTTATTTTTTTCTTTCCTCGTTGCTTTCACTTTGAATTACCACGGATCCATTTTTCCTTTGCTCAACATTTATAATTTTAAAATTCGTTGGGTTCACTTTGTCATTTAAGTCTTCTTTAGTTTTCTTAACATCCTGTTTTTCTTTCGGTTTCACAATAAGGGGATTTTGTTTATTTTTATCTGGTAACACTGTTTTACTTTTTACAACATCTGAAAATGATATTTCATTACACAGCTTTTTATTCTTTTCTTCGATTGTGTTACACATTTCTTTAGTTTTATTTTCGTGTTCATTTATAGTTCCGTATAATTTTTTAATTTCTTTTACATTCGAATCACACGACTTTTGCGCTTCATCTATTTTCTTAAGCCTTGCTTCATATCTTCTCTCAATTGCTTCGAGAAGCTGTTTTATTTCAATTTGATTTTCTTTTAGTGCCGCTTTAAATTCGCCTTTGTATTCGGCCAAGTTTTCTTTGTTTTTGTTTACACTTTCCTGTATTTCACCAAGTGCCAAATCCACATTATGTATGTATTGAAGGCAATCATCACATAAAAAACGGACATAGCCAGTTGCGTCCAGTATTCCACGCGAGTAATTATCCAACCCCGAACATTTCTTTGTGCCATGAAAAACTTTTTTGCAAATTCCTTCACACATTATACCTGTCTCTCCACGTATGGCGGTTTTACAATGATGGCAATCAGCCATCTTTGAAAATTTTGATTTTAATATTTAATTTCTGTATTCAAAAGTTTTATATTTAAAAAACAAATTTTTATCTCCACACACAGTCCTGTCTATTGTTTTAACCGATTAATATTTTATTTTATATTTTTATCAGAGCTTTCAGAAATTTCCTTTCGCTTGTTCGCTTGTGACTTGTAAGAGTAGAAAGTCTTTTGTGACGGCGTCGTTTTCTTCCACAGGGCTCGCAACATTTTTAATTCTTTTGTTTTGGATATTAAAGTTCTTATCGCTATCCAAAATGGGGCCAAATATTTTCGAATCATTCTTTCTTATTATATTATTATAGTTCAGCTTAGAATTGTAATAGTGTCCGAACTTGTCGACAGACATTTTCAATATATATCCTTAACTCACAAAACTTTATATATATTATAATATTATATCAGCTTCCTGCAGTTCTTCGATAATAGAAACAATTTCTTTGTTATGATTGTTATGACCAGCAGCTTGAGAGGCGATTAATAATCTGAGGCGGTCAACTAACTCATTCGGATCATTCCAATATACATAATTAGGTTTATTAGAATTTAATTTCATTAGACCACTTCCTGTTTTGTCATTTTTAAATAATTTGCTGATAATGTTTACATATTTGTAGGTCCTTGTCCCTTTAATTTGTCCGTCTGATTTAAAGTCTCTTCTGTGAGCATTTGTCTCCATTAAAATCTTTTTGTAAATCTCCAATTCTGTTTTTTTCTGAACCAAACCTGGTGTTAGCAACCAATTTTGATTTCCTAGCATAATTTTATCATCACTCAACTTAATGTAGCTATTCCCAAATTTCCACTCACCATTCGAATCTTTGTGAGGACCATAAAGCGTTTCCAGTTAATTTTTTCGAGCTAAATGCGATAAATCGAGTGAGTTTATTATTGTATCGTTTGTAACATCAACGGGGGACTCGGTTTAATAGTAAATATCATCATCATCATCATTTTCATCAATTGTTTTGTATTCATCACTCGTAAAATCTTTCTTTGGGGTACTTGTCCCCAGTTTCATTGGTAATTTTCTAAACGATAAACTCGTCTCATTTTATATTTCATTTTTTATTTCATTTTTAATTTCTACTTTTTCATCTTTAGAAATTCTTTTTTCTTTAGAAGAATTATTTATAAATTCTTTCAGCGGGTTAGTTATGGGCTTAAATGTTTTTTGAAGTCTTTAATGAGAATTAGCTTCACCCATTTTTATGCTTCGAAATTTCTTCTTCAAAGCATTTCTTACCTTGACCAGTTCCTCCAACACCAGGAATATATCAGAAACACACCAGGAATAGATCAGCAACGGACCAGGAATATATCAGAAACAGAGCAGGAATAGATCAGAAACAGAGCAGGAATAGATCAGCAACAGACCAGGAATAGATCAGAAACAGACCAGGAATAGATCAGCAACAGACCAGGAATAGATCAGAAACAGACCAAGAATAGATCACCAACAGACCAGGAATAGATCAGAAACAGAGCAGGAATAGATCAGAAACAGACCATAAAATGTAGCAAGCTTATTTGGAATCAGCTGAATTCATAAAAGGATGTAATTATTTAAATGTTTTTAATTTGTTAATCATATCGATTCAAGAGGTCAAACTTTACTAATATCATCATATTATTTCAACATCCTTATATTTCAATGAAAACATTAAATGTCTTTCTATATCGACCAGCATTTAAGTTATCATCTTTACATATTGTTAAAAATCCATAGTTTTCTTTCCAACATTCTTGACATATTTTACGAAATTGTTTAAAGGACATATCCGTTCCAACATGATCACTATAGACGTGTTTCATATTCATTCCATCCTGCTTAAACATTATAATCATATTGGCATTATCTCGTATCAAATGTTTAGGTATTCGGGTATAAGTTTGACACAAGTAAAATGAATCCACATTTTTGTGACGACCCATACAAAAGTATGCACGTATATTATTTTGATTTTCACATGCAACGTCATCAAATATAATTATTGAGTTATTTTTAGCTTCATCTGGTGGAATAACACTTTCATTGTTAGAAAATGTAAAATAACCCATTCCTTTAATCGTTGATACGAGTTTATTTAAGTACTCATATTTAGGTTGAAATAATGATTTCGAATATAAATAGATGTTTTCGAATTTTAATCCATTAGGACTTTAATCAAACTAATCATTACATTAGTCTTTCCACAGTTCGAAGGTCTCACTATAAGTGCTCTTATAGAATTTGGCAATAGAGAACTGTGTTTTCTTCTCATATCTGTACTTGTTGAGGAATCAACATTCCTAACAACTATATTTTTATGTTGTTTGGTCAACCGCATTTTAACAACTAAAACCAAAGTTTTAAATTTCCCTTTTAATTAGTTTCCAGAGGGTCAATTCTCGTTCTGTGATAATGTGAAGTGAAAAAAAAACTTTTCATTTTCGTTTTCATAAGCACTTTTCACTCGAACTTTTCACAAATACATAAATTGCGATTCTCGTGTGTATTATGAAAAAAATGTTTCATTCGCACTGTACCCATGAAACTTTTGTAACTGTGTTATCCAAAATTTAAAGCAAATGTCAAAACAGAGAAAAACGTAAACAAAAGTGAATTAAGTTCGTAAAATTTATTTTAAATAATTATATAGAAATATCTGGATTAATAGTATTATTGGATATTACTCAAAGAATTCCGGATGAACAAAGGTAAGACAATGATGTTACAAGCATTTCATTGCAGTAAATAATTTAATAATTTATAGGAATTTTTTGAGAGTGCTGAGACGCATACTTCGTGCTGACCACAATCCATTCAAGATGACAACCGACAAGCACTTCATGTATTTATATCGGCTTACTTTAAGTGAACTATATTTGGTGCGCGTATGAAGTCTACTTAAGAAAAAAAATTTCATAAAGAATATAAATAAACTATAAATAAATATGCCATACTTTTGCCATTTTTCACTGTCCTTTTGGGTCGCACTAAAACTGTTAAGTCTCGCCGCTAATTCGTTACACTTTTCGTCTCTAAATTTGGCACCATCTGCGGTTACAAATCTGTAAATATGGAATTAATAAAAGTGTGATTATGGTTATTAAGCTACTTACTTATCGTTTGCAATGTCCACATGCTTTTCTCAATAATTAATTAACTACTCCTTTTGGCTTTCGCTGGCACGCTTTCCTTTTACAATCTTCTCCATGTTTTTTCACTTATATATAGTCTGTGTAAACAATTTTTTCATATGAAAATATTTTGACAGTTGTTTGCACTGTTACACAAAACAAGAATCGCCAGTGCTGTGCAATCGTGAAAAAATCTTGTTTCGTTCCACTTTTTTTCATATGAAAACGTTTTGATATTTCTTTACATTTTTTCACAGAACGCGAGTCAAAAGTACTATGAAAACGTGAAAAAACTTTTCATTTCACCGTTTCACAGAACGAGAATTGACCCTCAGATTATATAAATAGGTCTAACAATATCATAGAATTATCAATCAAATGCATTCTGTCACTGGGAGTGGATTAGTAGATAGAGTCATAAATTCTCTACCATTTGAACTTCATTTACCGGGTTATGAATTTTGTGGACCAGGTACTAAGCTAGAAAAACGTTTAAAGAGGGGTGATAAGAGGATAAATCCGTTGGATGCTGCTTGCAGAGAGCACGATATTGCTTACTCTTAAAATAAGGAAATCAGTAAGCGAAAAATCGAGCCTGGGAACGAGTTTTATCGAAAGACAGCAGTATAGGAGAAAAAACAAACTCATATTTTATAACTAACGCCATGAAGGCTAAAGTCAAACTCGGCATGGGTCTAAAGTCAAAAAATAAATTTGGAAATAAAATTTTTGGCACAGCAATACGAATGGCTACGGCAACTTTAAAGAAAGAAAAACCTAAAGATATAAACGACGCAATTAAAATTGCTCGTAAAGTTTTAAATAAATCGCTGAAAGGAAAAAAATCAAAAGTTGTTATACCTCGCATTATCAATGTACCGAAAGTTGGAGGGTTCTTACCATTAGTGCCAATACTAACTGCTTTAGGGACCTTAGGTGGTCTGTCATCTGGTGGAGCAGCTATTGTTAAAGCTATTAATGCTGCAAAAGATGCTAAGAAACAACTCGAAGAGGCTACTAGACATAATAAGAGAATGGAGGCTATAGCAATGGGAAAGGGTCTTTATCTTAAACCATATAAGAAGGGGTATGGTCTTGTATTCGATAAAATGTCAAAAAACTAATTAAGATGCTCCCCAAAAAACCACTTACTGGTATCGATTTGATTAAGTTTACCACACATATTCCACACTTTAGAGGTATTTTTATGAGAGATTCGCTCCCCAAATATCCTCGACGAATAGAATGTGGCATTGTTAATCTGGATTCCTCAATTGGAGCAGGCACTCATTGGGTAGCATACTACAAATATAAAGATCATAAGGAGTACTTCGATAGTTTTGGAAATTTTCAGCCACCACTTGAATTAGTAGCATATTTGGGCTCAAATATAGTGTACAATTATAGAAGACATCAAAAATATAATTCATTTAATTGTGGTCACTTATGCCTGAAATTTTTGTATGAAATTATTAATAAATAAAAACGCAATTTTTTTTCTTTTTGTTTTCAATGTATTTTAATATTTTTATTTCTTGTTGTTTAATACAAATTTACAATTTCATCTCCAAAGCGGATATTTGCCACTTTCAGGAACAATATATTCATTTAGATCAAATAACTCCAACTCTAATCGGAAGTGTTTATCGTCTACTGTAGGTAATTTTTTGATGAAGTAATTGCCAGATGATAACTCCTTTATCTCATCATCAGTTATAGCATTAAATCTTTTTGGCAGAAAGATGACACAATTTTCTCCCTCAATCTGGATACTTTCCCCATATTTCGTTTGCATTTTAATTGCTTTCAATATTTTGTATAATTTAAGATCCTCCATATCTTTAATATGGAGAATTGGTTTGTTGTTGAGGTCATCAAATTTGTTTATTAATGATTTTGATACAGCGCTCATGGTTGTTGTTTCTTTGAAGACTTTGTTAAAATTTAAATTAACTTCTTGTTATATATTAAAATTACTACAATAAATTGCATGGACTAATATGAAAAGAGGAATAAATTTGTTTTCTCTTTTTTCAAAGACGGATTAATTCTTCACTCTTTATTTCAAAATATTGTGAAATGTATCCTAAAGATACTAAAATAAACTGCGCACTTTATTTTCATAGTATTGTCAAATAGTTTAAATATTCACATTATAAATGCGGAGGGTACAATAAATAATAATTTCTGGATTCAGACAGAAAGAACGACTCAGACGATTAAGATGTCAATGCGGGAACAAATTGTAGAATTCCTTAATGAATATAAGGAGTTTATATGTCTAGAAGATTTACACTTCTTTTTAAAGAACGCTGATTATTTCGAATTATATGAGAATAAAAAAATTCTTAATTCAGCGCATGGAGAGCATTTTGAGGATTGTATATGGTCTGACGACAGATGTACTGAAGGACCTGATACATGTAGTTGCATCATCTATAAATTTAGAGAAAATTCAGTCAACAATCTTATAAATCTCTATCATAAACATCTAAATTTTTAATTAAATAAAAAAAAAATAACCGAAATTATTATATTATACGTATTTAAATTTATAAGAAATATTTAATGAGATTTTAATTTAAGAATTATTTAAAAAGAAAGTAAAATAAAACCAAATACATAAAACTAATTTATAGTATTGTTTTTTATTATACACAACTAAACAAACAAACAAAACACTAACAGATTCCAATTACCGCTTTATTACAAGAAAAAAACCGAACAAGAAACAAACAGATTCGAATTTCATTAAAACATAAAAAATTGTAGATTAATGAAAATGTCACATTAATAAATAATTAATTTATGACCTACTTGTACATTTATATGTAGAATGTATATACCAAACACAAAAAAAAAAAAAAAATAAAAACAAAAATAGAACATAAATACAAGAAAGAAAAAATGGAAATTTTCTCTTAATACAAAAACAAGTATGTAGATCAATGACTTTCACTTAATGCAAATTTCCTCTTAATACAAAAACAAATGTGTAGATCAATGACTTTCACTTGATCCTAAAAATTGTGCAGGTCAAAACAAATCTCCTATTAATAAATATTCAATTTATGACATACTTGAAAAAAAAAAAACATCCACATGTAGAATGTATATACCACCAAAGAATAGAAAATAAATACAAGAGATAAAAAGAATTAACCGACGACAACGCTACCCTATATAATTTCAAAAAGATCCTTGTCACATCTTCTACCCAAACACACACATGACAATTTTTGTATAACCACCACTTTTACATTATAAGCAAACAACTTCTCGTCACATCACACCTTCTAGCAAAACACACACAAGAAACAAAAACTAACAGATTCGAAAAAAACAAATATGTAGATCAATTCCTCAAATCTATTAATAAATATTCAATTTATGACATAATTGAAAAAAAACATCCACATGTAGAATGTATATACCACCAAAGAATAGAAAATAAATACAAGAGATAAAAAGAATTAACCGACGACAACGCTACCCTATATAATTTCAAAAAGATCCTTGTCACATCTTCTACCCATACACACACATGACAATTTTTGTATAACCACCACTTTTACATTATAAGCATACAACCGACGGCCACACTAACCACATAATTTCAAAAAGATCCTCGTCACATCACACCTAGCCAAACACGCACAAGAAAAATTTTGTATTACAACCCTTTTATATTATAAGCATACAACCGACGATCACACTAACAACACAAATTCAAAAAGATCCTCGTCATATCACACCTAGCCAAACAAGCACAAGAAAAATTTTGTATTACAACCTTTTTATATTATAAGCATACAGCCGACGGCCACACTAACCACATAATTTCAAAAAGATCCTCGTCACATCACACCTAGCCAAACACGCACAAGAAAAATTTTGTATTACAACCCTTTTATATTATAAGCATACAACCGACGATCACACTAACAACACAAATTCAAAAAGATCCTCGTCACATCACACCTAGCCAAACACACACAAGAAAAATTTAGTTGGGGTAGCGCATGAAAACACACGCGTGATACATGCAACACAAACAATTAATGCATTCTCCTTCCCCATACAAAAAAACATTAAATCATTCTGATACCCCATACAAAAACAATTAAAGCATTCTGATACCCCAGACAAAAACAATTAAATCATTCTCACTCCCCAGCCAAAAGCAATTAAATCAATATGAGTCCCCAATTCTATACTACTAACTACCACAACAGCTGGTGATATTCGATTTGCATACAAACCTATTAAGAAGTGTTGATTCTGATCTTTAACGATACAGATGCACAGAAAATAACGAAAAAAGTGAAGTAAACTGTTAGAACTGCAAAAAGTTTTTATAAAAACTAGAAAATATAAAAAGCTAGGAATATAGCTAAAAAAATACTAAATTTGGATACCATTGCATTTGCATTTAGTTGCAACGTGGTGCAAGCATGGAATTGAGCAGCGAATATCAACACTCATTTATAGAGAGCAAACAAACCTACAACACACATAAAAAGCGTAGAAGAGCTGAGGTATTATTGTCACCGGCAAACATTGACGTAACTCATTTGGGTGAAAATAGATTTACTTTACTTGATGGACTGGAAATCGAAAATATAGAGGACAGCCCCATACAGAGAAAGGGAGTGGAGCCAAAAAGGAAAATGCCGGCAAATCCTTTTGCCCTCCAATATTTTTGTTTGATGTCAACATTAATCGTTTAATTGACGAATAAACATAAAAGTAAGTTGTACCTTTCAGATGCTGCAGTGCATTTTGAAATGATGGCTATCCTGAGGGAGAAAAAATATTCACTCTTTTGCATATACACCTAAAGAGCTTAGACAAACTTCTTTTGTATTAAGAGGTCTTTATCATGGTACTAGTGTTGAGTTAGTTTATTCTGCCCTTGACGAATTGGTTCCAACTTTGTGTCCAAAATAATAGGATTTACAACTCCGTATTGCGTAAAAAAGTCCTGGTCTGTTTCTGGTTACGCTGAACCAAGGGAATTCACTCTTCGATATTGCGCACATTAAGTATCTTTTAAGCCAAACTATTCCTTGGGAGAAACCTTAAAGAAAAGAAAAAGAGGTACAGTGCGACAGATACCAGCGTTAGGGTCACATTGCAAAAAATCCTTGTCACATCTTCTACCCAAACACACACATAACAATTTTTGTATAACCACCACTTTTACATTATAAGCAAACAACCGACGGCCACACTAACAACACAAATTCAAAAAAACTTCTCGTCACATCACACCTTCTAACAAAACACACACAAGAAAAATTTTCATTATGAGCATACAACCGACGGCCACACTAACCACATAATTTCAAAAAGATCCTCGTCACATCACACCTAGCCAAACACGCACAAGAAAAATTTTGTATTACAACCCTTTTATATTATAAGCATACAACCGACGATCACACTAACAACACAAATTCAAAAAGATCCTCGTCATATCACACCTAGCCAAACAAGCACAAGAAAAATTTTGTATTACAACCTTTTTATATTATAAGCATACAACCGACGATCACACTAACAACACAAATTCAAAAAGATCCTCGTCACATCACACCTAGCCAAACACACACAAGTTGGGGTAGCGCATGAAAACACACGCGTAATACATGCAACACAAACAATTAAAGCATTCTCCTTCCCCATACAAAAAAACATTAAATCATTCTGATACCCCATACAAAAACAATTAAAGCATTCTGATACCCCAGACAAAAACAATTAAATCATTCTCACTCCCCAGCCAAAAGCAATTAAATCAATATGAGTCCCCAATTCTATACTACTAACTACAACAACAGCTGGTGATATTCGATTTGCATACAAACCTATTATATAAATAAAATATCTTAAGCTCAATAAAAAATAATACACAAATCAAGAAGATCGAAGAAAACTAAAATATTATTTTAAACAAATATATTATGTAAATATATGATATATGAAAAAAATTTGGATTTAATAAAAGGAAAATCTGTTGAAAAAGTCAACAAAAATTGACGAAACGTCGATTAAAAATATGTCATTAAATTCTTTTATTTACATCAATCAACAAAATCTGACAAAAAAAATCAGCCAGTGCACGAATTGCATTTTGATTTGAAGGCCTATGGTTGAATTTGTCAAACACTGAAACAAACAAATATGACAATAAGATAGGCAAAAAACTTAACCTTAAGGTGTGACTCACAATTAACATCGTGCATTATGGTTGGACCACCATTTAGTTGGTGCGTCTCTTTGGCGCATTAGTTCGGCACACTGATCAGGAGTGATATTAAACAACTTTTCTTATATTATCCCCACAGATCTTTTACGTTTGTAGGGTTTCTTGCTGAAACAGCCAGTTTTATGATTGCCCATATGTTGTATATTGGATTCATATATGGGCTTTGTGCTGGCCACTCGAGAACCTTAATGTGGTGCCTCTCTAGCTAGGACATGACCTACCCGAGACTTCTTCTTCAGACCGTTATGTTGTTGGAATATCCATGCTAGTGACAAAGCGTCAGCATAATCACTATCCATGTTATTTTCCAAGATACTCCTATGGAATTTTACTGTAAATTTTCATAAGGTGAAGCACCCTGATTCTATCAACGACGACCCACCGTGCTTCACCAATTAACATGCGCTCTGCCATCATTACCAAGAACACTAAACTTAGATTTATTGTTCCAGACAACCAATTTCAAAAGTTGTGGTCACATTGCAGATATTCTTTTGCAAACTCTAGACCCTGCTCAAATTTGTTGACACATTCGGCTTTCGTCTTGCTATGCGAGCATATAAATTATTTTTGACCAAACACCTTACAGTTCTTGCTGATATTTTACATTATATTTTGACTCCATGCGTAGATGTAAAGAAAGTGAAATTTTTAATCATTCTGGTCTTTAACCTGTCTGCGGAAGACGTTTTTCAGTTTTTTTTCTTGGAAAATAGTCGTATTTTTTATAACGGATAATTGCATTGAATATTTTTTTACGCGATAAAGTAAGTGATTTACCACATTAGCCTCCGAACTAAAATTTTGGAAACATTTTCAAATTAGTTTTCCTTAAACAGACTTTGAAGGTCCTGAAATTTTGAATACAGTTAATTTGTAATAAAATATTTTCTTTCTGAGCTTAATTACGTATTTAAACTAAATTATGTATCAACACGCAGAGAAAAAACATGGTTGCAACATGATCACTGCTACTATATTGTGCTTGCTGCAATCGGGTCTGGTTGTCATAACCATATTATTGGTTGTCTAACCATCAACATGGTCGCTACCATCATTATTATAGTAAATATTTTACTATTTTATGACTGGCACCTCTTACTTTATATCCTGATTGGCTGTAACCATACTGTGGTAACAAAATTTCTGACTATAAAAAAATATGATAATAATGCAACCATAATATGATGGCAAAAATCAATGAATAACACTGTCCAACAGCATTTTTGGAACAGAATAACGACCCAATAATTCTGAAAGGGTATGTTGAGTAGATCATTTTTGTAGAACAAACTTATGGTCCAGCACGTCTGAGTTTTTTTTTACAGTGGGTCAAAGTTTTCATTTTTTGGTCGAAGAGAGCATTACACTATATGAACAAAATGCTGTAAGTTAATGTCTGAGAGAATTCTTATGGTCAGAGTTGTATTGTGGAATTATATGAGGATTATTTTTGTGGAAGATCTTAACCCTCTAACTGGTCTCTTTATGGGTCAATTTGACCCTTTTTTCGAGAAAATCAAAAAATATCCTTTAAAAAAGGACATTTAAGGATTAAAATATTCTACGAAAATGTTTGCCGGAAAATTTCAGTGGGGGTCACCAAAGACACCATTGTTGTAAATGGAAGCAGTGTTGCATTTCATATAACTACGAGGAAAGTTCGAAAAGTCGCGGACTTATTGATCCGCCCTCGTATTTATAGTTATATGCTTATTTTGATTATTTTAAATACTGACTTATAATATGCTATATTTACTGAACTATAAAAGAATTTCATTCTTATTGTTCTTACACCGTTAAATTTCAATAAGTAAATAAAATAAATAAAAACGTTAGAAAAAAGTATAAGTAGTTTATTGTTTTTCAATGTTGTATTTTGTGTGAATGTGAGCTGGCTAAATAAAATCTAAACTACGATAAATTCATGTATCCAAATTTCTATGAAATTTTAAAAATTGTTCATATATTTTGTCAAAGTAATTTTAAAATCTTTTTTCAATTTGTATTTAGTTTAGAATTTATTAAGCTACCTTGCACAGGTCCTAAGTGGAATTATTTAATTTGTATATTTTCTTTTAAAACAAAAAAAAAAATCGTGTTTCCAATTGTATTACATTTTTAATTAAAAATCTGAGATTCAAATACTACATTAACTCTTAATTGGAATCTCCACAATTTCAGATTTATGAGTTTATTTTTATATAAAAACATATTTATTCGAAATTGAAAATATTTAATTAACAACTTAACTTATATAGACTTTCAAAGTAGTTATAGTAGTTAAAAAGAATTTATAAATATGTTGTCAAGTCTGGGCAATTCTCGGCTTTTCTCCTTTAAATGTAAACAAAAATATTTGCCTTACAAATATTTGAAATTTTTCTATTTGTAATTTGATAAAATATTAAAACCAACAAAATCTAAAAAATAAATTTCTTTTTGTAAGTAAATGTAGAGCATTTCGTTATAGATATAGAGATATACAAATAAAGCTTTTTATAAAAAAAAGGAGACAAAATTTCCCAAAAATTACAATTGAAATAAAAAAAATAAATCCGAAATGAAAGAACACAATGTAAATTCAAAAAATTACAAATAAAATTCAAAAATTCGCAATCGATACTTAAAAAGATCAATTAAAATTAAAAAATACCAAACTCAATTAAAAAAAATTATTGAAATTCAACAAATATTTATTTTATTTAATTTGGTGTTTTTGAATTACAATTGATGCTTTATAAATTACATTTGGGGTCATTCCAAATGTTTTTGAAGTAATCTAATCGTTTTGGAAATGGTCTTTGAGTTTGAGTAAAAGCTTGCACTTGGATTTTCCACGTTCCCATGATATCTGTGATTTTTTAATTTTAAAAATTCGATGTGGTTCACGGTGGCGTTGTGCAAAATGGCCCCAAGAAATATGACCCTAATCTGAAATGTAATTAAAATTTCACAATGAAAATTAACACCAAAAATATAATGGAAAAATTACAACTTAAAAACACTAAAGTTACTTGGGCTAAATTGAAATATTTTAAAGAATTAGAATAGAAATCATTTTATATTATTCAAATATTTTAGTGATGCGCAACCACTGCTTTTCGAAGTACTTAAAAAATTAAGTTAATTTCTGCTCTTAGACCATGAGTGTGTCCTCTCCGCTAGTTTTATTAAATTTCTGGTAACAAGGGAGCATCCGACAATCTTATAAAATTTTAGAGCGAATGTTTTTCTATGACATTGCGTCTTAGAGTTGGAAATTTTGTAACTTGTTAAGAATTATATTTGTAGTTAATGTAAAAAAAAACAAAATTTTCGCCTGCGGCGCCAACTTCTACAACTATTAATATACGAAAAACCAAATGAAAATTTTTTAACAAAAATCGCTCGGCTTTTAGTAAAAATTTTCGCCAGACAAATATATCTTCCAGTCACCATGTGGTAAAGAATTTATAATACATTGCATAATAGATTTTTATCAAAATGATCTACATAAAAGTGGAAAGAGTTTTAAAGAAAAGAGAAGAGTTTTAAATAAAAGCTGTAAATTTTGTTTTAATTAAAATTAAAATTTTAGAAAATATATTTTCGGAAAATGTGTTTATTTTCAATATTTAAACACAAAAATCCGACTTTACCTACGAGTGTTAATTTTTGTATCTTACACATTTATAAATCACAGCGATGCCAGATCATATATTTTGAGCATTTGTTACAATTTTCTTTAAAAGTACCAAAAATACTACTAAACTGCTAAGATAAAAGCAACCCTGTTTAACAGTGATCAGCTGTATATGACAAATGAAATAAAAAAACAAGTAAGAGCGGCTAAATTCGGCTATGCCGAATCTTATATACCCTTCACCATGGTTGGGAAAAAACTGAAGTTTATATATGGACATATATGGAATGGACAGATTTATATACGGACGCCTTTAAAAGGAAATTAACCATTTAGTTTGGTGATAAAACTTGGACTCGTGAAGATTTATGGTTCCAGAAAATAGGTATTTAAAAAAAATTATTTGTATCTGAACCGATATTTCCGAGTTTTTCAGCAAATATGTTATACTTAAGATTTTCGATCTTTTGCTATATAAGACGTATCCATAGGTCATATTACAGCTCTAGAATAGTGTTTGTTGTTTGTGTATAAAAGGTGAAGAGGTGAAAGAAAAGAATTTCAACAAATCGTTAAAAGAAATCACTAGAACTGCATGTGTTTTATTTCTACAAAAACATTTGATTTAGCTGGCAAATTTGCATTTGGGATTTCATTTC
The DNA here is from genome assembly GCA_949748255.1 of Eustalomyia histrio. Taxonomy (NCBI): domain Eukaryota; kingdom Metazoa; phylum Arthropoda; class Insecta; order Diptera; family Anthomyiidae; genus Eustalomyia; species Eustalomyia histrio. The sequence continues at coordinate 197,224 of OX456528.1, forward strand.
GCTTTTTTATTAAAAATATTTTTAATTTCTTTAGCTTAATTTTAAAAATTTGAAGGAAAATAGTTTATAATTTTTTTTTTATAAATTATTATAAGTTATGACCTAAAATAGTTGCACTCAAAATTTCTTAATATGTAAGAAATAAAATGGTTTTAAAATCTTTTTATAAATTCTTTTAAATCGGAGCAAAAAATAGAAATAAAACCGTTTGTATTTAGTTTGTATCAGAGGGTTTTTATAAAAATTTTTATGTTTTTAGCCTATTTATGGATTATTTAATTATATATATAAAATTTTATTTAAATTAATTATTAAATGTTAAAAAAAAACAAAAAAAAAAACTAAAAAAAAAAATCTTAAGAAAGTAAAAAAAAAATGTACAAAAAAAAAGTGAATTGACCGGGATCCGAACCCGCGACCCTGTGGTAAAGGGTATAAAAACGTTTGTATTTTGTTTGTGTCAGAGGGTTTTTATAAAAATGTTGATGTTTTTAGCCTATTTATGGATTATTTAATTATTAATATAAAATTTTATATAAATTAATTATTAAATGTTAAAAAAAAAGAAAACATAAAAAAAAAAGTCTTAAGATAATAATAAAAAAATGTACAAAAAAAAGTGATTTGACCGGGATTCGAACCCGAGGCCTTAGAGAAAAAAGTATTTGTGACATAGCGTCTAGACAACTGAGCTATTGAAGCTCACACGAAATCATCGTCAATATAGGTACATATATAAAAGTCTTCGTTCATTAGAGATTTGTTTAGTTTTTATTTAAATGACAAATCTTTGTATGTGTGTTGTTTGTGTATAAAAGGTGGAGATGAAAGAAAAGAATTTTAACACATGGATGTGTTTGTTATGCGTAAAATTCTACATACTTATTAAACAAAGGGATTTTACGGAAAAAATTAGGGGTAGTCCTGGTTTTTTGCTAATATCTCAGCCATTTATTAACCGATCTGTCTGATTTTTAATATCAAACAGAAATATATCACATGTAACAGAAATAAAAAACAATCAAGTCCTCATCATGTCTGGGTTCTTCGGAAAACCCATTTCAACACACAGACGGACAGACGGACATCGTTAAATCAACTTCGCTCTTCATAAGGACCCAGAATATATATACTTTATAGGGTCTAAGATCAATATTGTAGAAATTACAAACGGAATGACAAACTTATATATACCCTTCCACCTGTGGTGAAGGGTATAATAATAATAAACAAATCAATTTATTTTTGAGAATGTGTTTATTTGTGAAAATTTTTTTTACCACTCAGCAACGGCATGATAGGGGGTGAAACGGAATTTAGTTTTCTGGTCAAATTTTCCTACTCTGCGGAAAATCAGTTTGCTCCGAACACCAGAGTCACTCTGGCAAAATCAGACATTTCTTCCATATAAAATACAAGCGTCTTCGGCTGGTTCATTGTTGATTTTTTAAACTAAAACTTCAAATTTTTAATAAACTATAAATAATTGTATTATTTTGTACTTACCTCTGGTTATCCATTGCTATTTTTACTTCATTTTCTTTTTAAAAATATCAAATATATATTTACTCGACAAGAAAATAGCAAGTGACTGATTTTAACATTTGTGTTCGCACTGTTCGAAATAGAGAAACCTAATTTTGTATGAAAACAGTTACGTTTTCATTCGAATTGTCGTTCGAGTCATCGTTCGCATAGAAATAGAGTTAGTGAAACCCAAATCAGTTTTCTTTCGCCTAGAAAGCGAACGAACGTGTTCTTTCGAAATCACTTTTTGCAACAAACAATGACTAAATGTAAGGGTAAAACTGTTAATCATAACATTTTTGAACCTTTTGTCATGCATTGAAAATAAACACATTTTCCGAGAAAATCTATAATAATTATTTTAGTTTTCTTCGATCTTCTCTATTTATATTATATTCCTTATTATAAATCTTTATTTATCCCAATATTTCGTCACCACATTGGGTGACTTCTTCAGGGGAAATTGTCTTTTTTTATAATTAATAAATTAAAATTATAAAACTGAAAACTTATATATAACAATTTTTTTAAAAAAGCCGGTAAATCAAAAATTATTTTTTTGTCAATATTAAAAAATAAAAATATCACAGAAAACAAAAATAACAATATTTGAAAAATTAAAATATTACATGAACAAACATATTTTATATACATTTCATTTAACATAATAATATTTATCCTAGTTTTTATTAACTAAATGTCTGTAATTTTGTGCAATATTTGCTATATCTGTTTTATAATTAATTCGTTGTGTAGATGGTACCTTCATAATTTGTAACATTTCTAACATATATCTACGTCTGTAATTATTTTCCGTGTTTAAAATTGACGTCCTATCAAAATCGGGATAATGATTAAAATTCGTGCAATGTAATGATAATGCTGTTTTCTGTGTAGAAGTAGTGTTCCTGTATTTTTGATCAGATCTGTGTCCTGCAATTCTTGTTTTTAATTTATTCTTTGTTGTACCTACATATTCTTTACTACAATTCTCATTATCATTTCCACTACAAGGTATTTTATAAACTATATTGGACATTTCAGATTTATCTATTTTATCTTTCGTTTTGCTAAATAATCTACCTAATGTGTAATATGTTCTATGTGCTAATATATATTTCTTATTATCATAAATTTTCGATTTTTCTAATCTTTCAGATATAAGAGGAACATAAGTTAAAGATTTATAAATTTTAGGTTCAGTAACCGTTCTCGTAACTAAATTATTCTGTTTTTTACATTGTCTTATCAATCTACAGATTAATTGAATTGGGTAATTATTATTTAACAAAATATTTTTTGTATCGCTAATCTTTAATATCCTTTCAATCAAATTCTTAGCCGTATTAAGTATGATTCTCTTCGGGTGTTTAGAAAAATAGTTAATAACTCTTCCAGAAGCTGTTGGTTTATGATACCAATCTATTAATAAACTCTCACCCTTTCTTATCAATGTATCTAAATAAGGAATTTTAGAATTACATTCTTTCTCAATCGTAAATTTTATATTGTTATGAAATGAGTTAAAAGTTGATAAAATATCACTAATTGAATCATTCGAAATAATGCAAAATAAATCATCAACATATTTTGTGATGATTTTTGGTTTCACATTTAATTTTTCTATACAAGAATCTAATAATTTTTCCATTACAATATCAGCTATAATTGGTGAAGCTGGAGATCCCATTGGAAGTCCTTGTTGTTGTAAATATATTTTATTATCATATTTAAAATATCTGTTGTCTATTATACAAAATTTTAGAATACGTATAAAAAGGTTCTTTTCAATTCCTGTATAATCCTTTATAATATCCCACTTTTCTTCGATAATATCCAAAGCTATATCAATTGGTATACTCGGAAATAAAGATACAACATCAAGTGAAATTAATTTTTCATCAATTTGTATCTTTAAATTTTGTATCTTTTCTCTAAAATGTAAGGAATCTTTTACATTATATTTAGAGTTTTCAGTTATCTTTTTAAGAATGTTTGTAATATATTTACAAAGTTCATATGATGGGGAATTAATAAATGAACATATTGGTCTTAAAGGAAAATTTTCCTTATGGATTTTAGGTAACCCATATAATCTAGGTGCAACAGATATATTTGTCTTAAGTTTGTTCTTTTCCAAAGATGTTATAATCTTTAATTTGAAAAGATCTTCAACTAAATTATTATTTTTTGTCTGTAATTTGTTTGTTGGATCCCTATTTGATAATCTGTATGTGGTAATATTATCCACAATATCATTCATTCTCAAAATATAATCACACTTATTCATTGCCACAGTGGTATTTCCCTTGTCTGCATTTAAAATAAGTAGATCCTTATTATATTTTAAGAATTTTTTAGTTCTTATCCACCTTATCTAACAAAAATTTATCTCTATTCGTTAAACTTTCCCTATTTAAATGGCTACTTAAAATATTTGTAAATTTATTCCTCGCTATCTCTTGTTACTCTGTTCCTGTTAAAGTTTTTATAAAGTCCTCACCATCTGCTATCATTTTCAAAACCGGAAAATTATCTCTTTTTGACTGGGAGTGCGTGTTTTCGACCCAGAGAAAGAACCCATTCTACATCAGTGGGAATGTGAAAGTTCGATTTATTCACAAACCATTTTCTATTATACTTAATATCTAATTCTTTCTGTTGTAAATTGATAAGACAATTAAATTTATTCTTATGTATCTCTTTTATCTGTAAACTCAATTTTAATGCTAATCTATCCTGGTGTCGAATAAATGTCTCGAATGTGTCCTGAGTTAAATTATCACTTAAATTGGTTCCGATCCTTTCCAATTCCTTTAAAACTTGTCTCAAATATTCATGTTTCCTTTTCATCGCCAAATTTAGAGTCTTATTCTGCACAGATTCAATGAATCTCGTTATTGATTGATGAATTTTGTGGTCTCCGTTTTCCTCGAAAAGATTAAAAATATTTTTAGTTGAATTCCTAATAGATTTTGGAACTATACCTGATTTACGGCAACGGATTAAAAACGTTAAAGTTGCCTTTAATTTCACTATCTTGTCCCTCATAGTTTTGTACCTATTAATGTCCTTTCGTACTCCTGGGTTTGTTTTATATTGGAAATAATTCATTTCCGGTTATTCCGATGTGCTCTCAGATTCTTAATAATTATTTTAGTTTTCTTCGATCTTCTCTATTTATATTATATTCCTTATTGAGCCAAAGATCCTTTATTTATAAAAAAATTAATTAAATTTTTTATAAATAAAGGATCTTTGGCTCAATAAGGAATATAAGAGAAAATCTATAAAAATTAACGAAGATTAAAAAAATTAGTTACATATTAAAATTTTTTTGATATTGGCAACCTCAAAATGAGTAGTTAAATTTGTTTCCATCGTATGTGCCAACAAATTAAATAAAAAATTAATTAAGTAAATTGAGTTGTATAAATATTTTCGTTTGAGAATTGTGAAGTTAGAAGCTCTATCAACTTCGATTTCATTAAGTTTTTTTACAAGTTGCTGTATTCTTGAATTTAATTTTATTTGAAAGTTGGATTCCTACTCTTGTTGCTATTGCCGCCAATTAAAGTCTTAAGTACTTCTTGTACATAAACAAACAAAATAGAAAGAAGAATAATTGTTATACAGCTGTGACTTCCAGAACCAAAAGTTCCAGCTTTTTTTTTTTGGAAAAGAAAAGATTTTTTTTTTGTTTTCAAAAATTTTTATAAATCAAAAGTTAATTGTTTTATTTGTGTACATCAGAGATTAAAATCTATTAATTCATAAATTGTTAAATCATGGCACCGCAAACTAAAATATATCAATGTACGAAATGTAAAAAAAACATCAATAAAATTAATCCTAATGTTGGCTGTGGATATTGCAATGATTTTTACAATTTGTCTTGTGCTGTAGTTCCGGAGGTTGAATGTAAATTTCTCTTAAAGTACAAAAATGTTATTTATAAATGCAGAAAATGTACTTCACATCCTGCAATATTTGATATTCGAGGTGAACTTCGTAGTGGATTTGCTGACTTAGTTAAATCGATGGAAGCAAAGCTGGGCGAATATCGAGAGCTAACGAATGAAAAGTTAAGGCTGACAATTTCAACACTAAAGGATGAATTTACGAAAGCAATTAATACTCTGCGAATTGAGGTTAAATCGGACGTTTCGAATTTTTATTCGTTTGTTAAGCAGGTGGATTCACATACAAATGTAAAATTAAAGATCTGGAAACTACATGCAGCAAACAACAACGCAGATTAAATAGAGCGGGTATTCCCAAGGGAGAGACATTTGAGAGACCCTGTTAGAACTATTGCTTCGCTTTGCAATGTGTAAATAACTAATCAGCACCCCGCTTCTGTATCTGATGCGCGAAGTTTTCGCATCGAGAAAGTTGATTGTATTTTTACTGGAAATTTATTTTCAAACTTCTAACTTTTAAAGCTGTGGCACATTTAATTTTGTAAAATTTCTTATTAGATAGAGAAATAACAAGAATATAACGCCTTATTATCTTCTCTAGATTTTTATATATTTAATTGTCTGTGACTTACCCTAACGAAAACAGAACAGGGTTGCGTTTTACATGTTTTTTGCGAAAACTTTATCGATGCGAGAAATACAGAAACTAGGGCCAGGATATAAAGGGTGGTTAAATTTTAAGGGTTCTTGAATTGTTGCTGGCTAATCGACGTATACCTTTTCTTTCAAATAACCCCAAAGAAAGAAGTCCAACGGTGTCAAATCACATGATCTTGGCGGCCAATTGACATCGCCACCACGTGAGATAACACGGCCATTGAATTTGTCGCGCAAAAGAGCCATTGTTTCCTAAGCTTTGTGGCACGTGGCACCGTCCTGTTGAAACCACATATCGTCCAGGGTCATATCCTCAAATCCTAGCCGCAATAAGTTCGTTATCATCTCGCGATAGCGAACACCATTCACGGTAAATGCTTGGCCGACCTCATGACACACTATCGCGAACAACAGCAATGTTTTCCGCAGAACGAACTGGGCGAGCATGCACAGGTGTTTTCACAGACCCGGTTTGCTGAAATTTGCCCACATTTCTCCCGATTGTGGACACATTTGGTCGATTATGCTGACCACGAAGTGCACGAAATGCATTTTGATTTGAAAGCCCATTTTCATAATTAGCCTAAATAACTTTAACGGATTTCTCGATTGTGTATCTTTCCATGGTTCAAATTGAGTTAGTCTGAAAATGAGATATGACAAATGAAATGCAGAAAAAACTTGACGTTTAGGTGTGGTTCACATTCAACATAAGCCCTTAAAATTTAACCACCCTTTACAATATGCTTCTTATTTTACGCGGGAAAATCGGTGTTGGTGAAACTAAATTCTGTATATACTCGTAATTTAATAATGAGAAATTATATCCAGTCTCCTATTATTTACTTGAAAGATGTTGTGGGAGGTGAAGCTAATAGTAAAATATATCTTAATGATCATCATACACTGGCTTCGGCCAACTTGTTATTTAATTGCCGTAAACTTCGGAAAGCAGGAAAAATAAAAAATACACACTTATTAATACAGATGTACCTTCAGTCAGGGGTAGCATTTGCTAATAACGAAGTTAGGAAAATAAATCTTCTAGATTATAGTGATCTTCTTAATGCAGTTACTACCAACTCAACTGATATTTTTAATAACATTGTTTTAGCTACACCTAACATTAGTATTGTGTAATGTATCATGGAGAAAGGGGGAAAGTAAAATCAACAATTTTGCTCGATAGTATTTAGTTCCACTTTAAGTCAACTTTTTATCATGGTTGGTAAGCAATACCTTTTCATTATAACGGTAGTTGTCTATCACGCTCTGATCAATACCGATACGAAAATTTTAAAACTGCGGTTGCAATAGTGACATGTGTCTTCAAATATCACGGGGTTTATTTTTTAATATTACCTGTTAAATTTTGTTATATTTGTAAAATCTATCTTCTACTATATAAAAATAAGTCGGGTTTTCCTTCCTGACGCTATAACTCCAGAACGCACTAACTGATTTCCACGGTTTTGCATTCGTTGGAAAGGTCTCGGGCTCCGTGAGGTTTATAGCAAAGAATATTCAGGAAAAATTTCAACAGAAAAGCGGGAAAATCTTTTTTCACATACAGCGCCATCTCTGATACATAGCATGTATTACAAACCAATATTTTAAGTAGATAGCGCCGGTGCGTGATACATTGTTTGACAGCTACTCATTGTTCTCTGCTCAGTTAATTTCATGTGACAAACCGGTATTGTGTTCACTGTGAAATTGTGAAAAAAAAGTAAAAAATAAGTTATTCGTTTCCTAACATTTCAATTGGAAACCATCAAATCAATCACGTGTATTGTGCAAATTTGTATTCAATTTCAACAGCAGGCATTTGTCTTTAAGGTGGTAAGTTGAACTGAGTAAATTATGTGGATCGTGCATTTGAGGTTAAATTCACCACTCTGTCCATAGTCCAAAATGCCTAGAGGACGACGTGCGAACATCGGCCGCCGCACAAGACATGCAAGCCAGCAACAAGTGTGTTCACAGTACTTAAGCGAAGAAAGACAAAATATAATAAGAGAAAATGCCCGATTGAGACAACGCGTGAGCACACGAAGATCATTGGTATCATACAATCGCTTGGCATTCCAATATGATACCACTGCGAACTACAGTGATGATGAAAATTTAGATATTGAACCAATGACGACTATATGCCGATATTGCAATGCGTTAAAGTTCAAAAGAGAAACGGCTGGATTGTGCTGCGCAAGTGGAAAAGTCAAACCGGATCCATTACTTACACCACCACAGCCACTGAAACCATTGTTCGATGGAAGTGGTCCCGATTCCAGCCATTTTCTTCAACGCATCCTTGAATACAATAACTGCTTTCGCATGACTTCCTTTGGAGCTAATATCATTCGAGAAGGCGGCTTCATGCCGACTTGCAAGGTAAAAGATACAACACACATAACCAATCACTCACACCAACACAATGAATTGCAACACATAACTACATACATATACACCACACACTACACCATCACACGATCAGAAGTTATACAGTATTCTTGAACAAATGATTGTTTGCAATTACAGATACAAGGACAAATATATCATTTGCATGGTTCAATGGTGCCACCACCAGATGAACCGCATCAATTTCTGAAAATATATTTCATTTCGTCGATGGTGGATCAGCTGAATGTGCGGTGCAATATACAGGGAACACAACAGTTAAAGAGACGAATTATTGACCAGTTGCAAGCATTTTTTCACGCTAATAATGCTGTGGTTAATATGTTCAAAACAGCATTGGAACGAATGCCATCGGATACGCACAAATTTGTCATAAGAGCGGATTGTACCCTAACAGGTGAACATGTGCGAAGATTCAATGCACACACCGTTAATGATGTTGCTGCAATTATTGTTGGCGATCGAACTAAATCGCGAGACATTGTCGTTCAGCGAAGAAGCAATATCATGCATCTTGTAAACGAGACACATCGTTTGTACGATGCGTTACAATATCCAATCATTTATTGGCAAGGGCAAGACGGATACGACATCACGTTGAAGATGGTCGATCCAATTACAGGTACAATATTCACACACTAATTATTGCTATTATTGCTATTATTGGTTTCCATTAACAATTCATTTAATTTTGCATTTTCAGGCGTATCAACGAATAAAAATAGCTCTTATTGGAAATGTTTTCCCAAACATTAGTGAGAATTATCAGAATTATGCTTGGTTAAGTCAACGAGCAATTCTTGCCGCAAAGAATAATGATGTACACTAGACCGTACCTCAAAAAAAAAGTTCACCGTACACCCTTAAATAAAAAGTATTTTAACAAGAAAATTTCGAAAACGTTTTTTTTTTTTTTTTTTTTTTGGCCGAACGTAGGGGTCGCCATTTTATATTTTTCTTTATATCTTCGCCATTTACCGTCGGATCTTAAAGTGTTGTATATCAATGTTTTTTGTCTCGCGGAGACCGATGTTTTCCTCGAAGGAGCCATTGACCTCAAGTAACCCTTTCTAGTATTAACCCACCAGATCTCAGTTGCTATCACCTTAATGAACTACCCTAATATTTTAAAATGAAAGCTCGCAAAAAAGCAATAAACTTTTGCTAGGAAAGTATTCCAATAATTCCAGCGGAACTATTATTTTATTTTTTTTTAATTTTTTTTGTTGCCGAATGTAGGGCATTTTTAATTTTTTTTGTCATATCTTCTGTATTAACAGTCGGATCTTAAAGGGTTATATATCAATGTTTTTGTCGCAATGATACCAATTTTTTACATCAAATATCATTTACCTCAAGCACCCTTTTATACCACTTAAGGAGTAAAACCTACGTAAAATGCATTTTCGGTCGGATATAGGTGGTATAAATAGTAAGGAGATCGGATGGAGTAAAGTATTTCTTACACCGTTTGAGGAAACCAAGACACTTGAATGCTTCTTTCGACACTTCGAATACATGCTTATTCCAACGGACATCACACTGAATATTCATGCCCAGAACATCAATAGTATCCGATTCCTTGATATCAACACCACTCATGTTTGTTGATGACATTGTTGATCTCACAGCCCTATGGGACAACATACAACATTGAGTTTTACCTGCATTGAAGTCGACCCTATTCGTAAGACCCCACTCGGAGACCGTCGAAAGGTCACGATTGAGTGTGTCATTCATTAGCTGCCTTCTGTACTCAACCTCCAGAAGGCGAAAGAGCGAAAGAGTAGATAGGATTGGAAGTTTGATCAAGAAGATCATTGATTAAGATAAGGAAAAGAGAGGGAGAAAGAACAGAACCTTGTGGTACCCCTGAATTAAGCTGAAACTCGTTGGATGAGATCCCATCTATAACAACACGAATAGTGCGATCTCTGAGAAAGCTCGAAATAAAACGAGAGAAGTCATTAGCGACACCAAATGCAATAAGCTTTGTCAACAGTGCGCCATGCCATACACGGTCGAACGCTTTGGAAATATACAGTGCAACCACTTTACTTTCGCCAAATTGGCCCATACTTGATAATGAAGTTATATGGTAAATTTTTCAAAATTTTAATTCGAGGCCGCCAAAGTAATATCAGCGTCGATCTGCTAAGACCTGTTTTTATCTCACATGATGATCTCAACGACAGTTATACTGTACCAGAAGTACCTCCCGCTGCTTTGGAAAGCAGCACACCTGATATACCTACAAATTTACAAGTACCTGATTATATTTTAAATCAATACGTTCCTAATAACATTGATCTCAACTCTATTATCACATCATCAGTTTCCAGTCCAGCTATCAGTTTTTCACCTGAAGTACAATCACCAAAAACCACTTCAAGTGTTAGACGCGTTACGGTTCCTTTAATATTCAGGTGCACCTCCTCCAGGGAGGGAAATGATGTGGCTCCCTATTACTTATATTACACACTGCTAAGTTATTCGTAGTTCCAACTACTAAGTTACTCTTGGTACCAACATCACTATTAAAAAACAACCACTATTATCATTAATTCTTTTTTTTTTCATACAATTATATTAATTTAAACGAAATATTTAATTAAATATAAACCTTTGATTTAAAATAAATTATAAATTTTAATTGATTAAATAGACACCACATGTGTATTATTTAAAGCTAAACCCATTATTTAAATTATAGTCCGGTTCATGTCTAACGACTTTTTTCTCTTTTTGTCGGACGGCGGAATCAAATAGCTTTTAAGCGTTTGCTGACTCTCGCCGCATCCAATCCCAATGATTCTGACAACTCCTAAAGCGTTTGGCATTTATTCACATAGAGCAATGATTCTAATTCTTCGTCTTCAAACTTTTAGGTTGACCTGGCCGTTCCTAGTCTTCGAGGTACGACACGATTGTTCAGGTAGAGCATGTTTGCCGAAATCACCTTCGTCCGCACTTTTCTTGATATTATAGTAATGAAGACGAACTCCCTGCAAAAACACTTTATCTAGTACGAAATTCGACATGTTCGAGACAATATTTAATATTGTTGTTTATGTTTCAACCAAATGACGCAAGTTGCCAAAGACGCTCTTTCACAATAGCCATTGGAAACTGGAATATTGGTTCGTTCATATACTAGTTGCAGCTTTTTGTGTGAAACGCTCATTATTAATTCAAGGTGCCAATATTTCTCATGTTGTATCAAATTCAACAGTAGAAACTCAACAAAAGATTTTTTTAAAAGCATCAGATAACACCTTGGATTACCGGTAATCTTAAAAATAATCAGTAGAATAACAAAGATTATTATCATTTATTTAAAATTTAAGGAAATTTTGGAAGTTCTTAAATAATACCCTTTAAAGAAACTTGAAATTTTCGGTCGTCATAACAAACAATGCTGTAGAAATCATAGAAGTACTTAACCAGTATTTCTTAAATTTAGTATGAAACTTAAAAAAACAAATTGAGATTAATATTAATGATTGCAATGAACTAAAAACTCTGAGATATTCCCGAAAAATTTAATTCAACCCCACAAACATTTTAGTGGTTAATAATCTACCCAGCAAAATCATTTTATTGAACTACTTAAGTCCAAAAAATCACCAGCAATATGAATTTTATTTAATCTGGAAAACAAGCTGGATGAAAAAACAAAGTGTATTTATTTTAAGCTTTAATTAAAAGCCGACTTAATTATTTGGTTGTATTATTATGGCTGAAGAAAAAGACCAGAATTAATATCACTGCAAATACTTTAAAACACGTCATAAAAAGCCGTTAAAAAACGAGGATAGTTTAAAATAAAGTTATTGATTCACGTTTATAAAGTTATACATTAAAAACAATATATAATACATAAAATTATTTTAATTAATTTTTACACTTTTAATTAAACGCGATTTCTCAATTTTAAAGCTCACAAATAAAGATAAACTGTACTCGCCATTTTCCGATGAAAAAATTCAATTTAAAAAATTAAAAAAAAATATTTACCCAGAAAAAAATACCTTACCAAATAATGAGTTGAAAGTTGAAGCTTACCAACATCACCGAAAAAGGAAAAACCCCGCACTTGAGCACCACCATTCGTTTGTACAGCTCTGCAAACTGAGAGGAATAATTTCCACGTCGATGCAAATCAAGCAAACCAATAAATGAATTGTTTCGATTCGTGCTTTCGTCCGTGATATCGAAACGTACATATATTATCCTTTTGCTTACAAAGAAACACAAAGTAATGAGTCTAAAAAGAGATATTAAAAAATATTTTACTTATTACTTTATGTTTATAAATCATGCATTACGTTATTGATGGTCCGTAACTCATTACTTTAAGCTTGCAAAAAATGTTACGAGCTATCATTACAAGGTATTGCATGATTATAGTTTTGCTGGGCGAATAATAAAGGAGATAAAAGATAACCTTGATGTACGTCCGTTCACTTTGAAGATCCGGCAATTGTGTGTAGCTTATATATTAATGATTTACCAAATGTCGGCTTAAAATCAACGAAAAATGCGTATGTTTTGTTTCGATTTCAAAATTTTAATAAACGGTGGAGGATAGATTGTAAATGTTGTCGATAGTGTAGTAACTTTTACGAAAACCAGCTTGATATTCGTTATAGCTAATTTACATTATGCTCGAAATCAACTTAAAAGTAGATTTCGGCAAAAATCTAATAAAAATTTGGCACGGTTACAAGAATTGTGTAAACATATGTAAAAACAATTTTAAAAAACACATGTCTTTAATAATAGCTAGTAGCTAATTTGGATATACGGTAAACAAAGGAGAATATAAATAACACAAAAATAGTTAGTAAATTTCATCTATACTCAATAATAAAAATGAACTGTGTGTTAGCATAAAAAATTTGTGAGTTAAATAGAGATATTTACAATTGGTATTTCGGCACAAAGAATGTCGATGAAAGTCGTAGCTGACCAAAAAATGCATTCCATTCGGCTGGTGTCTTAAATTAAAAAATAAGGAAAATTTTTTCATTTGAAAATACTTTTCCTATGATCTCGAATCAAACCAAAAATACATTTTCATACATATAACTATTAAAAAGATCAACTATAAAATATAAACTTCACTTTTAAAATATAACTTGGCACGGTTAAAAGAATTGTTTAAACATATGTAAAAACAATTTTAAAACACACATGTCTTTAATATTAGCTAATAGCTAATTTGGACATACGGTAAACAAAGGATAATATAAATAACACAAAAATTGTTAGTAAATTTCATCTATACTCAATAATAAAAATCAACTGTATGTTAGCATAAAAAATAGCTTTTTCCGTTGATTTGTGGGTTAAATATAGATATTTACAATTGGTATTTCGGCACAAAGAATGTTGATGAAAGTCGAAGCTGACCAGAAAATGCATTCCATTTGGCTGGTGTCTAACAGCTTTTTGTGTGTATTCTCCATGTTTACTTAAATTAAAAAATAAGGAAAAATTTTTCATTTGAAAAAACTTTTCCTATGATCTCGAATCAAACTAAAAATACATTTTTATACATATAAGAATTAAAAAGATCAACTATAAAATATAAACTTCACTATTAAAATATAACTTGGCACGGTTAAAAGAATTGTTTAAACATATGTAAAAACAATTTTAAAAAACACATGTCTTTAATAACAGCTAGTAGCTAATTGGGACATACGGTAAACAAAGGATAATATAAATAACACAAAAATTGTTAGTAAATTTCATCTATACTCAATAATAAAAATCAACTGTATGTTAGCATAAAAAATAGCTTTTTCTATAAACTATAAAATATAAACTTCACTATTAAAATATAACTTGGCACGGTTAATAGAATTGTTTAAACATATGTAAAAACAATTTTAAAAAACACATGTCTTTAATATTAGCTAATAGCTAATTTGGACATACCGTAAGCAAAGGAGAATATAAATAACACAAAAATAGTTAGTAAATTTCATCTATACTCAATAATAAAAATCAACTGTATTGTATGTTAGCATAAAAACTAGCTTTTTCCGTTAATTTGTGAGTTAAATATCGATATTTACAATTGGTATTTCGGCACAAAGAATGTTGATGAAAGTCGTAGCTGACCAAAAAATGCATTAACTTCAGCTGGTGTCTAATAACTTTTTCTGTGTATTCTCCATGTTTACTTAAATTAAAAAATAAGGAACAATTTTTCATTTGAAAAACTTTTCCTATGATCTCGAATCAAACTAAAAATACATTTTTATACATATAAGAATTAAAAAGATCATCTATAAAATATAAACTTCACTATTAAAATCTAACTTGGCACGGTTAAAAGAATTGTTTAAACATATGTAAAAACAATTTTAAAAAACACATGTCTTTAATATTAGCTAATAGCTAATTTGGACATACGGTAAACAAAGGAGAATATAAATAACACAAAAATAGTTAGTAAATTTCATCTATACTCAATAATAAAAAACCAACTGTATGTTAGCATAAAAAATAGCTATTTCCGTTGATTTGTGAGTTAAATATAGATATTTACAATTGGTATTTCGGCACAAAGAATGTTGATGAAAGTCGAAGCTGACCAGAAAATGCATTCCATTTGGCTGGTGTTTAATAACTATTTGTGTGTATTCTCCATGTTTACTTAAGTTAAAAAATAAGGAAAAATTTTTTATTTGAAACAACTTCCTATGATCTCGAATCAAACTAAAAATACATTTTCATACATATAAGTATTAAAAAGGTCAACTATAAAATATTGTTGCGATTTTACCCTTTATAAAATCGTTGATTTTTTTACCTTTTAAATAAATCGAGTTCTTTCTATATTCCAAATAATAAACACTGTTTGAAATTATTTATAGCTCTATTTATTTATAACCGTCACTTAAAATTACAGAAATACACTTTAATAGCAGACTTTATTTACACGATTTAGATAGACTAAAAGTTAACCACACTTTGGTTCTTCACACTCTGCGTTTTACTTATAAACTGAACTACTGCGTCACCAAATACCCGTATTTATATGAGTAGTCAGGTATTCTAGTTAATTCCAGTTTATTACGACACTAGATTTTTCCAGCTGTCAAAATTCGTGTGAAGAAATTTCTAGTGATATAAATGTCTTATAATGCTGCCGCCCACTTAAGCCTGTTCGTCCCGAACAGACATAGATATTCCTTTTCCATAGTTGGCTAGTCGTTCTAGATGAACAACCTTCATTTTGGATCTTGGGCTCTGATCTTTCTGTATTCTGTATACCACATCATTCAATCTTTTAATTACTTTATAGGGTCCGTCCCAATGCGTTTGTAGTTTGGGAGATAATCCTTTCTTTCGTTACGGGTTAAACAGCAGAACCAACTCGCTCTCATTAAATCCTTCGGAATTCGCTGCTCGATCGTACCTCGCCTTTTTCTTATCGCTGATTATTTTAATTCGATTGCGAACGAACTCCTGACGTTTGTTGAGGTCTTCTTGTTTCCGGGAAGAGTTGTCGTTTTCACTATCTGTTGCGGCGGGCTTAACACCAAGTTCCGAATCGCCAGGCAATTGGAGTTTCGTTCCAAAGATTGTTCTTGCAAGTGTCCGGGAGGTGGAGTCGTGAGCGGTCGATTTCCACTCCTGAAGTTGTCCACGACTTCTTCAAACTGGTCCTTTAGCTGCGATTCATTTCGCGCAATTTGCTATCCAGTCGCTTATAGCTTGCTGGCAGCCGACCCAGTAGAATCGTTGTTTTAACTTCTCTAGGATTTTCGTGACACCAAGATGACCACCACTGGGACCGTCATGGAACTCCTTCAATACCTCGTTTATTCTAGATGCCGGCACCACAATTAAATTGGCCACATTTTTGCTGTCGGCACTTTCCCATGTACGGTATAAGCAACCATTTAACACCTGTCGGCTATTCCACTGGGCCCTATTGGGCATATTGCCTTCATCAGTGGACTTTCATCTGACATCTGCTCGCGGGTATGCCTCCTGTTTTCTTCTTTGGCTGATATAATCTTTGCCAAAATGGGGTCACTCCGTTGCGCCGCTGACCAGGCTTCACTAGACTCGATATGCGTTTGTCGAATGTCCACGATACGGTCTTTTCCTTCAGCCTTTGGACTGTGTTTGCCATGCTTCCTACCCTTGCTGTGCTTAATGGTAACCGGTCTTCTTACTTGAACCTTGCGCTCATATCCGTTATTTCAACATTCTGCCAAATCATTACTTTTTGCCCCATACGCATATTAATGCCGTGACTAATCATGAAATCTGCACCAATGATTACTTCGTCCACAATATCGGCAACAATAAATACATGATTGTCGCTTAAGTTGGAAATCGTTTGTTTTACATTCACTTTGCCATAGACAGTACCAGTCTCCCCAGTAGCTGTGCGCAGTCTCACCCCATATAATGGTTCAATTGCCTCCTTAACTAAATCGGGTCTGATGACAGACTGTGATGCTCCCGTGTCTATAGTGCAAATGTGATTTCTGCCGTTGATATATCCACAAGCAGTAAGATTTCTTTTTCCCTGCTGTATCACTGATATGGAGATTGTGGGGCCCTCGCTTTTATGAGCTGGGTCGTGTCCCGCAGTGCTAGCTCTTTTTGGTTTTAACGGTGACTCCTGTGCTAATTGATTAACCGGCCGGAAGCTTTTTCCTAGTGCTCGGCAGTTCCGCTGAAAATCTCCCACTCTTCCGCAGTTATAGCATTCGGCCTTAACTTGCTTTCTCCCTAATGCCTGCGTAACTGCCTCTTTAACTGCTTCTATAATATCTTCCTCTTTTTCAGCAGTTACTTCAAGGTTTCGTACATCAAATATTTGACAGCGCAAATGAAACAGTTTCCGCAAAAGATGATTTTCGTGTAGCACACACCGCGTACCTTATATCAGGATCATGAATTCCCTTCACAAATGCTTCAATTTTGAATTCATCTAATAATGGATGATTTTCTCTCGGATATGACAGCTGCACAAATCGTTCAATTTCTGTTGCAAAATCTTGCAACGACTCATTTGCTTTCTGAAGTCTCCTCTAAGTTCCATTCCGTAAATTTTCTTTTTGTGTTCGCCACCATACTTTCGCTGCAGTGCCACCATTATTTCGTCATAATTATTTCTGCAGGTGATAGGCACACTTTCTAGAATTTCTGCAGCGTTTCCTTTTAAGGCCAGAATCAACTCTATAGCTTTTTCTTCGATATTCCACATATTTCTGGCGGCAACTGTCTCGAACTGGAACTTGAAAACATTAAATGGTACGCTGCCGTCAAAAGTGGGTGCCTTTGCTCTACCAGAACTTTCGTGAATAATTCGTGCTGGGCTCTCTTGACATTGAGAATTATTTATTTTACTTTCCAGATCTTGTAGTTTTCTATCAACATCTTTGGCTTGTATTTCCACGCCGGTCTCAAAGTCGGACAACTTTTTGTCAAATCTGTCCATTTTCTCATTAGTGGCTCTAGAAGTTTCCTGAGACTTTTCTTTCATCTTCGTTAGCATTTTATCGTTCGTCTCCACCTTAGTTAATAGTTTCTCGTTCTCTGCTCTAGAAGTTGCTTGAAGTTTAGCTAACAATTTTTCGTTATCTGCTTTAGAAGCTTCTAACATTTTCATGTTGTCTGCCTTAGAAGTTTCCTGAAGTTTAACTAACAAATTCTCGTTGTCTACTCTCGAAGCTTCTAACATTTTTATGTTATCTGCTCTAGAAGTTTCTAGCTTTTCCATCATAGCAGCCAACATTGTGCTTAACTCTATGTTAGCTTCTGTTTAACGGGTACTAACCTCCATTTCTTCTTTTTCTTCAAATTCGTAAGTAGCAATGTCAATGTTACGCCGTTCAAATTCCTCTATGAGCCTCTTTTGCAATTCGACTTTATTTCCTGCTGTCGGTAGCACCAATTTGCTCAATTCCTTCTTGAGCTGTTCCACCTTAAGCTCCTCCAATTTCATCGCTGCTTATTATTTTGCAATCCCACTTCTGACACCAATTGTTACGATTTTACCCTTTATAAAATAGTTGATTTATTTACCTTTTAAATAAATCGATTTCTTTCTATATTGCAAATAATAAACATTGTTGGAAATTATTTATAGCTCCATTTATTTATAACCGTCACTTAAAATTACAGAAATACACTTTAAAAGCACACTTTATTTACACGATTTAGATAGACTAAACGTTAGCTACACTTTATTTCTTCACACTCTGCGTTTTACTTATAAACTGAACTACTGCGTCACCTAATACCCGTATTTATATGAGTAGTCAGGTATTCTAGTTATTTCAAGTTTATTACGACACTAGATTTTTCCAGCTGTCAAAATTCGTGTGAAGAAATTTCTAGTGATAGAAATTTCTTGTAACAATATAAACTTCACTATTAAAATATAACTTGGCACGGTTAAAAGAATTGTTTAAACATATGTAAAAACTATTTTAAAAAACACATGTCTTTAATATTAGCTAATAGCTAATTAGGACATACGGTAAACAAAGGAGAATATAAATAACACAAAAATAGTTAGTAAATTTCATCTATACTCAATAATAAAAATCAACCGTATGTTAGCATAAAAAATAGCTTTTTCCGTTGATTTGTGAGTTAAATAGATATATTTACAATTGGTATTTCGGCACAAAGAATGTTGATGAAAGTCGTAGCTGACTAAAAAATCCATTCCATTCGGCTGGTGTCTAATAACTTTTTCTGTGTATTCTCCATGTTTACCTAAATTAAAAAATAAGGAAAAATTTTTCATTTAAAAAAACTTTTCCTATGATCAAAAACCACACAGAGGCCCATGAGCTAAAATGATTTTGAGAACTCCATAACAAATGCTCTATTGTTATCCGTCGAACTAATAACAAATACCGAATTACGTTCATCTGATGAAGAAAATGGTGTGACAAAGACCGCTCACCATCGTTGCCCGAAATAAAAGGTATGCAGATGCAAAATGCGTATGCAAGAACATACTGTTTATACTTGCGCTAAACTCGCATGTGGGTAAATGCTTCAAGGCTTGCCACAATAATTTAAAATAATTTTATTTGACCTACCATTTTTAAATTTTCTATAAATAAAAATTAATAACAAAATTCCTCTTCCTTTATCTATAGCTGTAGTTCTCATACTTATTTCGACTAACCCATTTTCATAATTTAGTTTATTTACCATTTATTTTATTATATTTTATATTAAAACATATCATATCATTTAGAAAATTTATTGCCTTTAATATCCCAGCAGTCAAGACCTCGATAAGCAGTTTTCCGGGAAAATCAGAGGCAAAAAAGAAAAATGCAAAATTATTATTGGTCTATGTCTAACTAGCCATGAAAATTTCATCAAATATTCAAACATTTATGTAGTCTGGTACAAAATGGGCTAATAAACATCCGGCTTTGCTGGTCAGGTTCACCGGACCTATTAATAAACTTGGAACAACCTGGTTCTCTTGGAGAACACCGGATCCTCCTCTTCGTAAATATAAATTAAAAAAATTTAATTGATTTAAGTAGTTAAAAATTAATTTAATTTAAAAATTGGAAATATTGTACTTTATATTTATGTTTAACTTTATTTTAGTATGTTTAAGCACAAAGGCTTACAGCTGTATTCATAAAAAGTCTTATTGTCAGTTTACATAGTACAATTGCTATTAAAGACTTTTTGTCTTATATATCACTCATAAAAATTGGTATTCATAAAGAAACAATAACAGCTGCATAACTATTGAACGTTTGTAGTAATTTTTTTGTTTATGTATGGCAACTCTCTTGTTATTCACTTGTCATTTAGTTGTTAGTGACGCTATAAAGCACTGGTTTATAAACCCGGTAATCAAATATACGTAAATTTGTCCATAATTTTTCTTGAACATTTTACTTAAAAAGTATCTTTTAATATTAAAAAAAAAAATGAGTTCCGGACAAAATTTAAACAAAAATATTGCAGAAACTGTTTAGATTTTTCTATTTTAGTAGTATACGGTAACAAAGATAATCGAATAACGAGTTTGTTTACATCTGATTTACATCACTACCATATTTTGTCACATTTTTTGTTTTATTTCTGTGATTTGATTATTTGACGGATTGCGTTTATCGAATGCATACTAATGATTTAAACACTTTTCCTTACTATTTTTCAAAAATATTCTGCAGAAATATTTTTATAAAATGTAAACAAAAGTAATGTAAGTTTAAATAAAATGTCTAAATGCAAAATGTCACCTTTTTTTTGGTTTATAGAAGGGTAAATCCAACAATAAATTTTCTTACTTTATGATTGGTTTATTAAAGGTTTAATAGACTATTTATCGTTTATGAATACAACAATAGCACATTTTGCTTAAAAACGGTTAATAAATCAAAAATAAATTTTTATGAATACAGCTGTTAATTTTTAACAATTTTATACATTTTGCCCCTATGGCAAATTTTGACGCCTTTTTCGGTTAATACTACGCTATGATCTATTTTACTCCCCTTTTATACTTCTTACATAGTTTTAACATAGATTATAAGTTGAAAACGTCACTTGAGCGTTGTTTGTCACCTACTTTTTTTTTAAGTTCGTCTTATAGTATGTCCACATTATGTGATTTTAAACGTGATTTTACAATATCATCTCAAATTTAACATCACCGTTCACATTAGAAATTATAGTGATTTTTTTGACATTTTTTCAAACAATAATAAATTTTCTGTGTTTTTTGTTTCTGTCTTCTTATTTTTTTGGGGTAATTTTAAATTATAACTTAATATTTATTATGTTTGTTTGTTTAAAAAATGTTTCTTATTTATTTTTTATTGGCGTCCGTTTATTTGACATTGTCAAAATATAGGATGTTCAGTATATACGCAAATGTAATAAAATGTAAAAAACACTGAACATATTCAATGAACCATCCCTATGCCTGACTTTTATCATGATTTTGTTGTGATTAAAATTAAAACACGCCAAACTGAGTTGATTTTGCAGCATTTAAAATGTATGGAAATGGAAAATCACATAGTGTTACAAAAATTACGCAAGTCTGAATGTAATATTAGTTATATAAATTTAACGATTGGCTACTCTACGAATTACATAAATCCTTTCTACGAAGGTCTTTTTTTGGCTTTTATTATTTAACTTGCATTTACGGCAAACACATTTTAAAGCATTTATCGATTGCGAATCTTAAACAAATGACGTGGTCAAGTGTATTATTTATAATGACCAGAAACACACAAAAAACCGCGTTACAAAAAAATGTGTTTTTCCTTTTGTTTTTTTCTTTTGACTATGGTGAAGTACACAGCGTGAAAATTTTGATAAGTTATTATGGTTTAATTTTCCTTGGGATAAATGCCTAGTACTGGCTGGTCACCCATAGCTAAGTTAAAGTTAACTGCTCGTTAGTTAATGGCCTTAACAAGGAAAATTTATATTATTAATAAAAAAAGTTAAATTCTAAAACGATTTTATTTTTTTGCAGTTGTGATATTCTGGCGTTTTCGACATCGTGCTGTCAAATAAAAGCGCTGAATGAAAATTGAATTGGTTGAGGTAGTATTAAAAATATTTTAATGTAATTACTTCATATTTATAAATAAAGTGCATTATCAATAAATGTTTAATAACAAAGCTGCATTTTTAATCTATAAATATACAATTAATTTAATTAATGTAAGATTTATATAATAAGTGCATCATTTTATTACGATTTGTTGCTAAAATGTCATAAAATAAAAATGGAATATTTACCAAGTTTTTCTAGTTAATTGTCATTATATCTTTTCCAAATTATTTTCCCAAGGTCATTGACAAATTTTTCTTAAAATATTGTTATTAGTTGAAACGCTCCCACTGCACTTGGTAAGTTTTCACCCCGTTTTTTTTATCAACATGTCCCTAGGTTCTTTTTTGCAGCGCAAGATGAGCGTTTTGTTAAATAACCCACCAAAATTAAATTGAATTTGAAATGCATATTTTTCGATTTTACAAATTTTAAGTAGTACTGCATGAACTTTCTGTTCTTTGTTGTTACCCAGCCTTAAAATTGTGCACGGTTCTTAACAATTTTAAAACAACATAATATTAAAAAAAAGCAAAGTTCAAACTAGGTGTTGCAAGAAATAAAAATAAATAAAATTGAAACAAAGAGTAAAATGAAAAATTATTTCAAATAGTGGCATCAAAAACATCCTAATCTCAAACTTCATCGCATTTGGTGCGAAACCTTTCTTAACGATCGCTAAAAAGTAAAAGCGCAATTATTTTAAATAGTGGCATCAAAAACATCCTAATGTCAAACTTCATCGCATTTGGTGCGGAACCTTTCTTAACGATCGCTAAAAAGTAAAAACGCAATTATTCATATTTTTCTAAGGACTATTCAGCCTTGCCAGGCAAATTTTGATATTTGCAAAAAATGGAAACAGCAATAAAAATTATATTAATCAGTCGAAATAAAAAAAATTGAGGTCAACTTGTTTTACGTCATCAAAATTTCAGTGGATTTTTTATTCTAAAAATTTTATAAGAATTATTTGAATTTGAAAAAATTTTAATAATGTTTTCCTAATTTAAAAACAATTTTAGATTTTGATTTACATTTTGTTTTTAAATTTTTTAGTTAAAATACGGGAAATGCTGTGTCAATTGACTTTGTAGGACCTCTTCCATGACGGTTCACCCGAGGGGATATAACTAAATTGTTTCAAAGTATTTTTTATAGTATTAGTGTTTTTCAATTTTTTCTTGTTTTATTGTCATGCTCTTTTGTTTTTTTTCCTATTTGAGTATTAATTTTAACAGAAAAACAAAGGAATACAAATCTTAAGATTTTACACGAGATTTTAGCTGCAATCTTGATTTTAGTCGAAATCTCGTGATTGTACGAGGCATTAGACAGTAGAGCGTGTGCCTTTTAAGCAAATCGTTATAAAGTTTGATTTTTTTACCGCTTGGGTTTTGAAAATTAAAAAAAAAAAAAACAGAAAAATTGCAAAAGTGACTGAGATATTTTTTGGGGCTTTAAATGAATGCCTGCCATTTTCTTTTTAAAGATTATATCATGTAAATGTTGCTCCAATTTTGGAATACTTTTTCCAGCATTTCGTCTGGTATCACCAATGGCAGTTGTACTATTGTCTTCCAGGGCTGAAATTTTTGCTGGCACGAGAGACTTTACGTATCCCCACAAGAAATAGTCTAGTGGGGATCAAATCGCATGATCTTGGCGGCCAATGGACTGCTCCAAAACGTGAGATTAATTGCTCACCAAACTCGCCTCTCAATAGGCTCATGGTATCGTGTTGCATCGTCTTGTTGAAACCACATTTTGGACAAAAAAAAGTCGGTAATATTCGCACGGTATCTTGCTCCATTGAAAGTAACGTTGGGATCTTTATCGTTCTGGAAGCAGGACGGTCCAATTATGCCGCTGACCCACAAACTGCACTAAACAGTGCATCTTTCAGGGTGCATTGGCAGCTCTTGAACTGCCCTGGCGTCTCTTCACGCCAAATTTGTTTGTTGACGCACCCATTGAGCGAAAAATGAGCTTCGTCGATGAAGACATTTTTCAACATTTCTCACACAGTACGAATTTAGGTAATAAAATTCTATGATTTGCAAGCGTTGTTCGTTTGTTAGTCTATTTTTTGGTAAAATGGCAAACCTTACTGAGCATTTTTGACAATCTTTGAATCTCTTTTTACACTAAAAAAATTTAGACTCAAATTTACACTGAAAAACTATTTATAATCAAGCTCTACTAACGCTCAGTCGTTTTTTGAAAATTTTTACTTTTTTTAATTTATTCAGTTAAAAATATATGTATCAGACACATCCCAAATTGAGTCCTTTGCGTCAGCACTTTTAAAAGGTTCATTTGTGTTAGCCCTATGACATTTTTTTTGCGTCCATCCTGTGACATCCAACAAAGAGCAATTCATCTCATATGAAGAGCCCATGTAAAAGTGATCAGTTCCTTTTATATAAATTTAAATTTATGTATGTTATCCGATTTTTTAAATTTATGTATGTTATCCGATTTTTTAATTGAATTTTGTTGTGGTTTCTGCATTATGAAAATGTTTCCTTAATTAAAGATAAATTTTTGATTTCAATTTGCATTTTGTTTCTCAATTTTTAGTTACCCTGCGGGGAATGGTGACTCAAAGGATGTATCCTGTGACCGGTCACCCGAGTGCTTATTATAAAATTGGTACAAAGTTTATTTTGTAGTGTTAGTGTTTTTCCCATTGCCATTTTTGTATTGTCTTGTAATTTTCTTTTTGTTTTTTTTTTCTTTTGTATTTTTTAACAGAAAGTCAAAATACTAACTTTGCTATTACCCAGCCAATATGCATGGGCAGCAACAGCCTAGACGGTAAAGTGTTTGCAGTGAAAGAAAACCGTTGTGAGATCGAGCCCTACTGACGCCCAGTCGATTTTTCAAATTCTTACTATGTCAATTAATTGAGTGAAAATAATTTTTTAGACTCATCCCCAGGTGTGCCCTTTGCTTCAGTTCTGTGATTGGCTTTTTACGTTAGTCTTTTAAGTTCTTCTGCGTCGGTCCTGCGACATGTCACGCAATTCAGCACCTGGTATTACAATCCCATGTTAAAGCAAAATTCTAACGGCTTATTTGGATTTTCGTTAAAGACAACTTCATTAATTACATTAAAATCATAAAATATGCAATTTAAAACAAAATTGTGGGCATAATCCGTATGGTTGGTGAAGGGCTATAGCGAATATTTAATAATGAAGCATTATAGGTTTAACATATAAAGATATATGTGACAATAAACCAGGACAATCAATACCACCCGTAATAATTTAAAGGATAAATAATGACGAATGGAGTCTACGACGATATTCTAGTGTTTCTAAGCCCAATAATAGCACCTTTCATCTATATAGGGTGAACAAATGTAAATGTCTCAATTATTTTCTGCACTCACTCAAGCCGAGAGATATGAGTACCACAATGTGGACTCCAAACTATAGAAGCATACTCCAATTTTGACCTGACATAAGACGTATAAATTAGTGTAAAAGTAGCGGAGTTCGAAAAGTCGGAGCAATTTATTTTTACGGAATAAGCTTTTGGAATAATATAATTTATATGTGGGACAAAAGACATTTTTGAATCAAATACAACTCCCATATCAATAAGTTTCCAAACGATAATCTTTTATTTTTTAAAAAGATTGTATAGGATTACAAGATCTATAGAAATATAACGATTCAAGTAAGGCTGTTAACCTTCCTATACACACGACTTAAATAAAACGTTTGTACGTTTTGTTGGGTTTTTTAAAACTGTTTTAAAAATTAAAAATAACTTAAATTTAAGAATTGCAGTTATTCTGAAATTCAGCAAAAACTTATCGTCTACCTTATTTGGCGTTCTCACAGTTCTGTTATAATGGTGTCTGGCCACAATAACAAAACTATGAAGTTGTCGTGGCATACAAGCAAATGACAAAATATGTGGTTATAAATATAAATACATATTTTGAATATTTCTTTATATGCAACTCCTCCATCCTTAGATTAAATATTCCCCTGAATTAACAATAGATATAAATACAAATGCATTATTCATTTTCTTTATATTTTTGAATGACCGCCCTTATTTGATTTATTTTTATTACAAATACTATTATTATTAATAAAATTAATATTATCGTTATTAGACTGATGCCATACGAAATATTTTTGTGTATTTTTAATTCTTTTATTTCTATTAAGTTTTTAAAACGTTCATTTTTATTTTCTTAAAGTTTAATGTGTTCTCAGAAAAATTGTATTCATTGTTATTATCATATATAAATTTATCAATTACAATATCATTTTTATTTATAAATACATTATAATCTATTTAAATTTCACAATCACAGAAAGAAAGTACATAATTGCCATTTAACTAAATTTTCCTGTCCTCACAATTTTGTGAAATTCGCTTGTTTCTTGCGTTTTTTACAATAACAGTTTCCTCATCAATCGTTATTATGCTAAATTCATCATTATACCTGAGTTTGCAATTCGAATGTAAAATACAGTTTGAGCTTTTCTCTAAATATTTCAACGATTTGTGATGATCATACTTCAATTCGTCAAAAGCAGTCTAAGTCATATTTCTGTCAGATCTAATAGTAAATTAATGCTGTTCTGAAAATGTTCGTTTACAACAATTTGTTTTTCTTCTAAAACTTGTATTATTGACTTAATTCTTGATCTTAGTATTTGTATCTGTTTCTCGATTTAACCGTCACATCACATCTGACTGTGACATCACATTTGACTGTATGTCTGTCAGGATATCTGTGAAATCATTAAGATTTTTCATATGAAGTACAGTCACAGTTTGGTTCACAATTTCTATAGTCCTTATTTTTATATTAATAAAACCGGTTTCACTATGTATTTGGTTCGATAATAGCATGCTCCGAGTTGGGACTATTTGTGACACGATCATCATTATTATTATAAGGATCTGTAAATTTAAAAGGACGTTTAATATTATTAGGGTGTACGTTGCCCAAGTTTCTTTTTATAAATTTTGGTTGTTCCCTCGAACAACTTTTGTAGTTTTTTAATTTTCGCGATTTTCGATTCGCTTACTCGTTATTTAACATTTAATGGCCTCTATACGATTTTTTATTGTATTGTGATCAACTCGATGTTGTTCAACTTCACAAGGAGTACATTTGATTGTCGAATGAAAAGTATTGTTGTAAAACTTGTTAGCCTTAGCAATTTGGGTTATTATTGGAAGTTCCTGAAGGTTCAAAACTCTGATCTTTTCGGAAATTGTACTGTTTAATCTTTCAATATCTGAGTTGCCCGTATGGCTGTTAGGTTTAGTAGCGTGATAATCTATGTTTTCCTCATTAAAAAATCTGCGAACGTTCACTGTATTAAACTCATTTTCAAAAACGAACTTATTTACTCTTCCGTTATTGCTATAAATTCCCTGAATTTCTGAATAATCGTTTGATTATTTCTATCCGGAAGATAGAAGTGTATAGCATGTTTGGAAAACTTATCTATACAAATTATGAATGATTGTCGACTGTTAACATACGTATCCACATGTATTATTTCATTTGTGGTAAATGGAGTTACAATGTGACATAATTTGGATTTCTGTCATATTACGCAGATGAACAAAAATTGCAATTATTTATAACGCTAAGAATTGTTGTTTTCAACTCAGGATGGTACACTTTATGTTTTATTCCCTCATAGGTTGGAATGATTCCCGAATGGCCGGTTTCGTTTTTGTGATATAAAGCTATATGTCGCTTCAATTCTTCTACATCCGCTATATCCCTCGCAAAGTATGAGCATTTTACAAATTTAACATCAGAGGGTCAATTCTCGTTCTGTGAAACGGTGAAGTGAAAAGTTTTTTCACGTTTTCATACTACTTTTGATTCGCGTTCTGTGAAAAAATGTAAAGAAATATCAAAACGTTTTCATATGAAAAAAAAAGTGGAACGAAACAAGATTTTTTCACGATTGCACAGCACTGGCGATTCTTGTTTTGTGTAACAGTGCAAACAACTGTCAAAATATTTTCATATGAAAAAATTGTTTACACAGACTATATATAAGTGAAAAAACATGGAGAAGATTGTAAGAGGAAAGCGTGCCAGCGAAAGCCAAAAGGAGTATTTAATTAATTATTGAGAAAAGCATGTGGACATTGCAAACGATAAGTAAGTAGCTTAATAACCATAATCACACTTTTATTATTTACAGATTTATAACCGCAGATGGTGCCAAATTTAGAGACGAAAAGTGTAACGAATTAGCGGCGAGCCTTAACAGTTTTAGTGCGACCCAAAACGACAGTGAAAAATGGCAAAAGTATGGCATATTTATTTATAGTTTATTTATATTCTTTATGAAATTTTTTTTTTAAGTAGACTTCATACGCGCACCAAATATAGTTCACTTAAAGTAAGCCGATATAAATACATGAAGTGCTTGTCGGTTGTCATCTTGAATGGATTGTGATCAGCACGAAGTATGCGTCTCAGCACTCTCAAAAAATTCCTATAAATTATTAAATTATTTACTGCAATGAAATGCTTGTAACATCATTGTCTTACCTTTGTTCATCCGGAATTCTTTGAGTAATATCCAATAATACAATTAATCCAGATATTTTTATATAATTATTTAAAATAAATTTTACGAACTTAATTCACTTTTGTTTACGTTTTTCTCTGTTTTGACATTTGCTTTAAATTTTGGATAACACAGTTACAAAAGTTTCATGGGTACAGTGCGAATGAAACATTTTTTTCATAATACATACGAGAATCGCAATTTATGTATTTGTGAAAAGTTCGAGTGAAAAGTGCTTATGAAAACGAAAATGAAAAGTTTTTTTTCACTTCACATTATCACAGAACGAGAATTGACCCTCAGGCCTGTTGGAAAAAATTTCCCTTATTGCCTTTTGAAATCTGTAGTAAGCTCTTTAATCTATTTCAGAATAAACTGCTACACGGCCTCTTATAGAATGAGTATTAAGTATATTGGCGATATTCCGAGATTCCAAATCTGCTCTATCAATGTATATTATATTTTTATCGAATAATTGTACTGTATTTTCATTCTTATTATTCGGAATTATAATCTGCGTTTTAAACCTGTTGACAACTGTGTCCAAAATAGGGAAATCGTTACCCAGGTCCTCCTCCTGAGAGTAGATTGTTTCCATCACAAACAAGGAAGAGTCGTCCCTGATTGATAAATTTTCCCCTTTCAGCATCCACCAAATTGCTTTCACCCCTATAAGCATCAATGCGACTCAAGAAATCAGCAATATGATTCTCTTTGCCCTTAATGTATTCAATCTTAGCGTCGTAATCCATTAAATGGACTAACCAACGCTGAAGTCTTTGGCTGATGTCCTTCCCATTATTTTTAGCCTGTAACCACTTAACTGGTTGGTGATCAAATTCAATGCCATTAAGGTAAGTTCTAAAATACTTCACCCCCAGACTTTTGCTAATAGTTCCTTTTCTATAGTCGAATAATTTTTCTCATAAACATTAAGTGTTCTTGATGCATAACATATGGGATGCCCATTTTGCGTCTGTTATTAATCTAAACCTTTTATTAAAATTTGGAAATCTTAAAATAGGAGGATTCACCAGGATATCCTTTAGTGTTTCGAAGCCTGCTATGAAATTTAGATCATTCAAGTTCACTTTGGTATTCTTCAAATATTTAGTAATTGGATGTGCAATCTTTGCATAATCTTTTATAAATTTTCTATAAAAACCTGTCATTCCCAAAAATGATTTTATCCTTTTCTGTGTATTTGGTAGTTTAAGATTCTGAATAATTTCCACCTTTTTTTGGGTTGGGTCACATTCTTACACCCGAGGGGGTTAACCTCGGGTGTAAAAATGTGACCCGAAAATTCAGTCTGTTTTTGTAAAAAATTACATTTATCGATCTTGATTTTCAATTCGGATTCCCGAAGTCAATTTGTTTTAATTTGTTTTAAATTTACATATGCTCATCCAATGATGTGCTAAAAATTAGAATGTAATTCAACTATACAATAAAAATTTTATTTATATATTCCCTCAGTACGGAATTCATAAGCCTTTGAAAGATAGAGGGGACATTCTTTAAGCCAAAGGGCATTAAAATGAATTCGTAATGACCGAATAGGGTTGAAAATGTAGTTTTCTCCCTAGAAAAATATTGTGCTTTGCCCAGTTTATCCAAAATTCCCTCCATATTCGGGACTGGAAATTTATCGGTTTTAGTGTACTCATTAATTTTTCTATAGTCTACAACCAACCTCCATTTTTTAATGCCGTGGACTAAGCAAACACAAATTTACAAGATTGCCCAAGTCTTTTTGCAGACGTAGGACATCGGCAATGGCGGCAATTTTGCAAAATATTTTCAAATCATCTACATACAACAAAAACTTTGCTCCCCAAAAAGCGTGCGAAATGTTATTTATAAAAATATTGAATAAAAACGGACCGACTTGAAATGCACCCTGAGGAACGCCTAACGTTTGGATATACGTTAAAGATACAAACTCCTCAATCACATAAAAAAACTTGAATGAAACCTCATCCCCTGTAACGCACTTGCCCACCTCCAAAACCGATAGATAGTATTTACTGACAACTGTTAAGTTAGTTTAGTACGTTGTTTAAGACGTAATCAGCATGGTTTTAAAACGGCAAGGGTTTCCAAACAACGAGTGTATATCGTAAGTACGAATTTTTGCTCTTAACGAAGAACACGACGGAACAGATTTTGAGAAAATATTTGACGAATACATGGGTAAAGACGTTATCTCATGCCGAAGGCATTGTTTCGTAGAAACAAGAGAAAGCGAATTGAAGCTTCGACACAAAATTCCTTTTTCAAACAACTTTTTGTCAAAAAGTGTGCTTTAGAAAAGCGAACGTCAACCTTCGATAATAACAATAGAGAGTCCGAAATTATGTTACTTCATAAACTGAGTTTTAAACAAATAAATATCTCCAAACATTTGTCTGAGCTCGGCCTAAAAATATTTTAGGGCACAAATCAGAGCCAACTAGGATGCCCTTAGGTATTTCGACGGAAGAATACGAATTCGCTAATCGTAAATATTGCAAATTGTTTCTTACATCATTATTGACGCGAACCTTATGCAAAATATTACAATTTTTCGGCAAAGACACGAAAGTGGTGTTTAAGGCAGCACACGGATCTATAGGAGATTCAATCTTAGCAGAAGATATTTTCTCCGAAGCAGCAGAGTCTACTGGCAGAAACCTGAAATTCGAGCATTAGTAAAATGCGTAGTCATTATCTAAAGGTTTCTCAAGTGTTCAGAAGTGAACGAAGCCTCTGAAGTCGGGTCACGTTGTACCCGAGTTTGGTACGTAATACCCTGTTGAGAAATGTTTTCTGCGTATATTCCTAAACTTACACATAAAGAAGAGTGGAGTTTGAAAGCGAAGGAGCTGCAACCGAATTCGAAATGTTGCCCGTTGAAGCAATTCGTTTTGTCGAACTCTCGGAAAAGAAAACTTGGTTATGAAGCAAAGTGGGTGACGTTCATCACATCAAGAAGAACAAAAAAAATCTTAGTAATAACAACAAAAACTTCTTGTGCTAAACGAAAAAAAAAACAATATTTTCTTTGTTTTGAACGTTATTGAATTCTAATGTAAAGGGTTATGGTAATTTTAATAAATATAATTTCACAAATACAGGGTGGCCCAAAATTACCGAATTCTTATTCAATTCTTAGACAAGCTGAATTTCGTATGGAAACATTCTTATTGTATAAGAAATTCTCTGCAGCGACCCTCGTGATAGGCCAGGATGTATCGAACGTCTCTTGGTTGATGTTTCTCCATCTTCCCGAATACTCTCCTACTGCCCCTTGTGGAAAATTTGCAACCAGATGGTTTATTGTTAACTCCGAGGGTCCAACCCTTACATTAAAGTAACTTCGATGTGCACGCTGTGTCAAAACAATGGACCGTTGATTTAAGAAATAAAGATCAACGATTTGGGCACGTTGCACAGTATTTGTTCCATAGACAAAAATCAAAAATAAAATGTTGGTCATGAATATTGATAAATAATATATTTTTGGAAAGATTATAAAGCAACTAAAAGATATGGTTTAACTCTTTTTGGCGCCATGAGAGGGCGCTAAACTTGGACAATTTTAAGCAATAATGGTATAACAATAAATATGGATTTTAGTTGTTTCACGAAAAAAATATATAAAATTCATTTTTTAAAAAATTAATTTAAGCTTTGGTTTTTATTTTGTCCTAATATATTTGTAATCGAATAAAAATATACTGTACAGTATAAATGTTTAGTACAATTATTTTTATGGATCTGAAAATTACTTTTTTTGTGTTAAAAAATCGAAATTTACAAAACTTTGATACGAACTGAACAGTCAAAAAGGATAAGTGTTATTTATTCGGTCCGTGAATTTATTACAATATCGGCTTATTAGTGTTTAAAAAAAATATATATATATAAAAAAATAACAGCGCTTGGATGCTTAAAAAATAATATATTTATTACAAAAAACAAATAAACCGTGTTTAATTAAATAAAAAAAAAACATTTATAAAAAACCCTTAACAAACAGGGATTTGTCTTGTTTGTTTTGTTTATTTTTTTTTTTCATTTCTTTCATATAAAGAAAAAAACATATGAGCTCTATAATTCAAGAGGAGAGAAGGCTCAGTGCAAATGGCAGAAATGCCTACGTTTTTCTAAAGGGAGATAACATCAATGTTAATAAAAACATTAGTGATCCCAAATACAACAAAAATTATTTAACCGCAAAAACGATTGAGAGATCCCGTTCATGTTCTCCTTTACTCTCATGTGAAAAATTAAAACCAATGTGCCAACAAAAACTACGTACAGTTTAGAATATAACACAAAGGAACATGAAAATATAAAAGTACCAACAAATACAGTGCCTAGTTTAACAACAACACACACAACACTGTCTGCTTTGACTTCATCAAAATCTACAGCTACAATATCAACAAATAGTGGGATTATTAAAACACCAACAACATCTTCTGCTACGTTAAACAGTAATATCAATATTGTGGCTCAACCTAATAACTTAAAACTGCCCCAAAGTATGCTTCAGTTTTCGTCAGTAAGTAGTTTAACTATTAACCCCTCAACTGACGCAATACCCAATGTTGACCTGCCAGTCATCATTACCGCCAAACCATTGGTACAGACTGGATTAGACAGGTATGTTAAAATAGTTAAGAGGAAAAGAAGCCCAAAATCGGATAACACAGCTCCTTATCCTAAGCTTAGTAGAGGTGAAATAAATGTCACTCACAAAACCGTTTTGCCATACTGCCCCGGTGACACCTAAACCACAGAGACCTCCCCCTATCTATCTAAGAGAGCAAAATTCAAATGAATTTGTTAAAACCCTAGTCAGCCTTATTGGGGAAAACTCTTTTTACATTGTGCCAATAAAAAATGGCAAAATTGTTGAAACTAAGATTTAAGTTCAATGTGAATCCAATTTCAGAAAAGTAGTATCATTTCTTGAATCCAGAAAAAAAATTTGTATACTTACCAGTTGAAGAGCAGCAAAGGTCTTCAGATAGTGATTAAGGCTATTGAATCATACATGACCCACTAGAAGTAAAGAAGGCACTCGAAATCAACGGCTTTTAAGTTAAGTCCGTTGTTAATATTAGAAACTGGGATAAGCTCCCCCAACCCCTTTTCCGAGTTGAATTAGAGCCTGGCGATATCAAGTTGAAGAAAAATGAAACACCCTATTCATCAACTTAGGTACTTGCTACACTATAGAGTTACAGTTGAAGCACCACAAAAGCGACGAGGACTTGCCCAGTGTACGAACTGCCAGGAGTATGGTCACACTAGGTCTTATTGTAGACTACATGCAGTTTGCGTAGTTTGCGGTGAGCTGTATAGCACAGCTGACTGCACCAAACCAAACAGTAAATACTGAAAAGAAATGTAGCAATTGCGGTAACCCCCATACTGCTAATTACAGAGGTTGTGAGATATATTTAAAATTAATAAACTCAAATTTGAACAGAACCCGAAATCCCCGAATGAAATCACAGTTAGAACCGGAATTTAATATTCCACAATACCCACAAGTTATCACCAACAGAGTTCATACTCTGAAGTTCTAAGATGACAACCACAGCCCCCAAAAACTCCACAAGCCGCACAAGTCAATCCAAATGCTCCACTTTCTCAATCTGAACTCCAGATACAAAATTTCAGCAGACTTGAAGCATCCATTGAATCCCTGGTTCAAACTGTTACTAACTTTACAAACTCAATGAGTAATATGATGCAAGAGATGATGAGAAATCAGTCTATTTTGATGCAAGCTTTGTTAACTAAACCATGAACAGTTTGAAAATATATAACTGGAATGCTAACGGCATATGCCAACATAAAGAAGAGCTCGAGTATTTTCTCAGAAATTAGCAAATTGACGTAATGCTTATTTCTGAGACCCATTTAACCCTGAGAAGTTCATTTTCAATTCGCGAATACACAATGTATGATACTAAGGACCCAAGAGGCAGGTCATGTGGAGGATCAGCTATTCTCATTAAATCTAGATTAAAACATTTTCTTATGTGTGATTTTTGCGAAAATTATCTTCAGGCCACTACTATATGTTTTGAAGAATTCAAAAAGGCCTTAGTGATTTCGTCAATTTATTCTCCCCCCAGATTCTCCATAACGGAGGATCAGTACACAGGCTTTTTCGAATCATTAGGACCGCGTTTTCTGGCAGCTGGAGACTATAATGCCAAGCATACATTGTGGGGGTCACGGCTTGTTACCCCTAAGTGCCGTGTTTTGTTTAATACAATTTCTAAGCTGGGTATGGATATGATCTCTAGTGGAGAACCCACGTACTGGCCTACATATCGTCGGAAAATACCCGATCTGATAGACTTTGGAATAACAATGTCTATTGCAAGAGAATTGGTCCATGTAGAACCATTATTGGATCTCTCATCTGATCACACACATACAGTTGTTACTATTTTAAACCCCCGAGGAATTGTACCCCCCTCTGGTGACTTAGCACTGACAGGCAAAACAACAGATTGGTTGAAGTATAAAAAATTCATCAGTACACATTGCTCGGAAAACATACCGCCAAGAACACCGGAAGATATCGACCTCTCGATTCAAAATTTTGAACTAAATCTCAAACTTGCTGCTCAACTTGCTACTTGCTGTTTGTAGAACATTTCAGAAATGTATTCACGCCAAATATAACAAGTTCTGCCACCGATTTTACCCCAGCACCGAGCAGCTACCGGATTGACGTTTGAGATAAGAAAGGTCGAAAAGGCTATTTTTGAACTAAACCCCAAAAAAGCTCCTGGTCTCGATGGAATCGGTAACAAGATGCTCTTGGAGTTACCCTGTATAGCATTAAAGATAATTCTCTTTATTTTTAATGCTATTACACGCCTTGAATACTATCCCCCAGAATGGAAAGTTTCACTCGTTAAAACGATACCCAAGCCAGGCAAACATAACGCAAAAGTGGAAGCGTATAGGCCTATTATCCAATTTGTCAAAGCTGTTCGAGAAAATCCTAATGGAAAAGATAACTGTTTATGTGGAACAAAACAACTGTATTCCAGCACACCAATTTGGTTTCAGGAGAAAAAACAGCACCATTGAGCAAGCCGACAGGCTAGTTACTGTTGGCAGAAAAACGTTCGAGGAGAAAAAATACTGCTCTGCCCTTTTTATCGATGTTTCACAGGTTTTCGATAAGGCTTGGCATGAAGGTCTACTGTTTAACAAGCTACTCGAAAGCTAAATAACAAATCGAAAATTCACTCTTGTTGAAAAATGTTTTGTCAGCTCTCCTCAAGATATACAAGCCGGAGTTCCACAAGGTAGCATTTTGGGTCCTCTGTTATATATAATTTATATTTCAGACATGCCATTCGATATTAATACCCACACATCGACTTTCGCTGACGATACTGCAATCTTAAGCGTCCACGATGACTGAAAAATAGCGTCTAGAATGTTACAGACTCACATTTCACAATTGGAAGCTTGGTTGGATAAGTGGAAAATTAAGGTGAATGAACAGAATTGTATCCACATTACTTTCACACTGAGAAAAGAGACGTGTCTACCCATTAAAATTAATAATCTGAATATACCCCAACACACATGTGTGAAATATCTCGGTATTCACCTTGACCGTCGACTCCCGTGGAAAAATCATATAGATGCGAAAATAACTCAGATGAGGCTAAAAACTGCTCAACTCGCTTGGCTTACTAGCAAAAACTCTAAACTAGGCCTGAACTGCAAGTTACTTATTTACAATTCGATCATGAAACCCATTTGGTGCTACGGAATTCAGCTCTGGGGAACTGCCTCTGCGTCCAATATAGGGAAAATTCAGAGAATGCAAAATAAATTCTTGAAGACGATCACGAACGCACCCTGGTATGTTAAGAATTACAACATACATAAAGATCTGAATGTACCCCTGGTCAAAGATGAAATTATTAGACACTGTCAACGCTATTTAACAAAACTGGAAACACACCCCAACATACTAGCCCGTAACTTAACTAATAATCACGGCCACCAGCGTCTTAGAAGGAGGGACACTGCGGATCTGGTCCGCTAATAATAAGGAGAAATAATGGTCTCAGTTAAACCACATAACATCAGTCTGGCACTGGCTGGACTTAATAATTAATATTTAGGTTTAAGATTTGGATAATTATTGTTGGTTCACAGTTTTTAAAAGTGAAGATCCAATAAATAATATGAAATAGGGGAAAAAAACTTTGATGGAGTACAAAAATAAAATACGAAAAAATGGTTATTTTTTTTTGTTGTTTTTCAAAGTTTATACTATTATCTCAAAGATAATGAAAAGAATTGAACCAATATTTAGCCACAACTTACAAAAAAACATGTTTTTATATATGTCTATTTTCTTAATTTATATTAAAATTTGTTCCACTTTTAAGTGGCAAAATTTGAAATGACGTAAAAAATAATAAATATTTGCCATAAATATGGATGAAAAATATATTTTTGGAAAGATTATAAAGTGTAAGAGAATATTTTGGTTTAACCTTTTTTTAAAGCCACGAGAGGGCGCTAAACTTAGAGAATATAAAGCAAAAATAGTTAAACACAAAAAAAAATTTTAGATGTTTCACAAAAAAAATTTAAAAAATTAAGTTTTTAAAAAAGTGGCTTAAAGTTTTTTTATTTAATTGTTCTATTATACAGGTTAGTTGAAAAGTTCCTGCGCTCGAAATGAAAGAATACTGTTGTTGTTACGAAATATATTTTTTTATTCAATATAATCTCCTAGAAGCTCAATACACTTGTTCCAATGATCTTCCAATAATTTTATCCCATCCTTATTGTTGTGTTTTCTTTATATTTATTTTACGTGTTTTCCACTCCACTACTCAATTACAACTGAGTTCATATGTATAACCAAATAAGAGCTTAACCTAAGACAGAGTTCATTTGTTATTCTTGTTGTAACTCTAAAATAATTGGTACATACTTAAAACAGAGTATATTATTATATATGTATGTATAACAAATATTATAAGAGTGAAGAAATAACGGTTTATAACAAAATACTTGTGAACTTCAAATTACAGGGTATTTGAAAAAAGGTGTACACAATTAAACCGTCGACTTTTGTACAATATTACATTTCTTCCTCTTTTTGAAAATAGTATGTGGTTTTACAAAAGTTAATCCAAAAAAAAATCCTTATCATATTTATTATTATAACCTAATTGTATATGTGAATATTGAGTATAAATAAGTACATATGTACCTACTTATATTCTTAGCTAAGTATACATTGTATTTAAAATATACATAAGTTATTAAATAATTTTAATTTTTTAATTATGTTTTATAATTAACAATAGGTTTTTTCCTCAACCGATCTTTAAGTGGGGTTTCTTCTTTTGCTGAAATTCCTTCAGCATCAAAATATTCTTCATCTTCACTGTAAAGTTGATTTTGGTTATCTCCTATACATGGTAAACTTGAGTCCCTAGAAACTCTTTTCAACTGATTTCTGTGTGCAACTCTACGTCTTCTATTTACTTCTATCAGATAAAGACTATTTGAAATAATTTTGCAAATCGATGCTTTTATCCATTTTGCATCACTATTTATGCCGGGATTCAAATATAGTATTTGTTCACCAATTTGCAATTTAAAGTTTTTTGCTTTTGGGCTATTTTGAAAATTTACTTTTTCTGTATTTTTTTTTAATTTTATAGTTTGTAGGTGTGGTTACTATATTTGAAACCTGTGTGGCACTGCAATACGATAAAGGAGTTTTTGGTTTATATGCTAAAACTAGCTCACTTGGACAAATACCGGTGACGGTTGTTGGTGTATTACGATACTTAAATAAAAAATTTAACGTTATGCTTTGCATGGGTAATTTTTTCACTTGGTCAGACAGAAAATAAGACTTTAGACCCCGCTTAACTGTTTGTACCCCTCGTTCTGCCAATCCATTACTTGGTGGATGATATGCTGGGCTAAACATTTGATTTATTCCATTACATCTTAAAAATAATTTAAATTCCTCACTACGAAATTGAGGTCCGTTGTCGCTGACCAAAACGTTACAAAATCCAAAATTTGAAAATATTATTTTCAATTTCTCTATTACCATAATCGTTGTGGTTTTTGACAAAATTTGAACATCAATCCATTTTGAGAAATCATCCACTACTATTAAAAAATCGGTATTCTGAAATTGAAACAGGTCTATGTGAAGACGCTCAAAAGGGTATGACGTAGATGGCCATGTAAAATTTGGACAATCTTTTGATTTGTTTTGTGATTTTTGACATATCGTACAATGTGAAACAAAATTTTCTATACAACCGTCAATGGAAGGCCACCAAACACATGTTCGAGCCAAAAGCTTCATACGAACGATACCAATATGTGTGTCATGTAATAATGACAAAAATTTTCCTCTTAAAATTGTTGGTATTACTATACGATCCGCATAAACTAGACATTTATTTTTAACCTCTAGAGAAAATTTGACATTTCTATATGGTATTAAAGAAGAATCTAATTTTTTAGACTCTGGCCAGCGGTTATTTTTTACAAAATACATCACTTTTGTTATATGCTCATCCTTTTCCGTAAATTTTATAATATCACTAATTGAAATTGGAATATTATTTTCATCAAAATTGAAAAAATATATATTAAAATTATTAACGTTCGTTGAACCCTCTAAAGGCAAACGCGAAAGAGCATCAGCATTTTTATGATTGGACCCTGGGCGGTATTTTATTTTGCAATTATAATTTGAAAGAAAAAGAATCCATCTATGGAACCGCACAGACACAATATTTGCCAACGCTTTTTGGTCCCCCAAAAGTTTTTCCAACGGTTGGTGATCAGTATACACTGTAAAGTTATAGCCATATATGAATTTGTGAAACTTTTTAATACCATATATTACCGCCAATGCTTCCCTGTGAATTTGAGAATAATTTTTCTCAGATTTAGTCAATGTGGTTGAAGCCATAAAACATGGTCTCTCGTGCCCATCTACAACGATACTAAGAATAGCGCCAACGCCGTACGGTGATGCATCACAAGCAATTGTAATTGGCTTTGTTGGATCAAAATTAACAAGAAGATCATTTTCGTAAAGTAATTTTTTACATTTAGAAAAGGCTACGGAACACTCTCCGTCCCAGTGCCACTTTGTTTCCTTACGAAGTAAATTATGTAGTGGTGCCAAAACAGTAGAACTATTTGGTAAGAATTTCGAATAATAATTTAATAAACCCAGAAAACTTTGAAGCTGATCTACATTCACCGGAGTGGGGGCTAACATTATAGCTTCAATATTTTTCTTTGAAGGTTTTATTCCTTCTGGAGTCAGAACATGTCCTAAGTATTCAAGGGTATTCTCCAAAAGTTTACACTTATCCCAATTAATGCGGACATTAAATTCCTGCAGTCTACTCAAAACATTAATTAATTTTCCGCGACAATCTGCCCTATTTTTCCCGGCCACCAAAATATCATCCAAATAAACTGCCACACCCTCAAGGCCCTGCATTATTTGGTCCATGACCCGCTGAAAAATCATTGGTGCTGTTGACACCCCAAACGGTAATCTACAAAATTCAAACAATCCCATATGGGTATTAATAGTCAATAATGACCTTGAGGGAGTGTTTACTAACAACTGTAAATATGCCTTACTAAGGTCCAAGATACAAAAATGAGTTTTTCCTGTTATACCAGTAAGAATGTCGTCTATTAGCGGAAGTGGATATACATCCCTTTCAATTACCGGGTTTATAGTCATTTTGAAATTGCCGCAGATTCTAAGACTTGAATCTTTTTTTAGCACACACACTATGGGTGCTGCCCATTTACTATTACGAACCGGTTGTATAAAACCTTCTTCGCACATATTTTTCAACTCCGCCTCTACCTTTGTCCTCAAACTCATAGGTACAGAATAGGGCTTGTAAAATTTTGGTTGAGAGTTGGGCTGCACAAAAACGTCCGCAGAAAAATTTTTTATGGGATTTTTGTTTTTTACAAACAATGAAGGAAAATTATATTTTAGCTCCTCCATAATATTAGATTGATAGATGTTTTGTATATAAAACCTGTCATTCGTCTTACCGTCATGACCCGTAAAAAAATTGCGCCATGTAGGGTATAATACATCCAGCCAATTTCTTCCCATCAAAGGGGTAAACGGATGACTTGATGCCACAACTAACAATCTCAACACTTTATCTTGCAACAACACCGATATTTCACCCAACAACTCAACCCTCGAACCGGTCAATACCTGTAGTGGTGGATAATTTACAATATTTAATTTTACGTTTTTAAAATATAAATTATAATCTACACTAGATAATACAGACCCAACAGCTCCCGTATCCAGCTCCATCACTATTTGTTGGTCGTTGATTAATACACTTCTCAACAATGGTTCGTTTTCACGATTTACCCAGTTAATAGACGCCAATTGGTAGTCCAACTCATTAATATTTTGGTTGTTTGATGAAAATTGTTGACTTCTACGATTTGACTTAGAAAAACAGGCTTTTGCTGAATGTCCTTTCTTCCCACAACTGAAACAGTTCCAATTCTTTGCTGGACATTTTCCAACGGCATGTTTTGTTGTACACTTAGAACATTTTTCAAATTTTTTTTCTTGGCCGTAATTTTGATTTGTTTGTACTGCATTTATATCATAAGATGGTGGTTGCATATTTTTTTGTTCAATATTCACAAGCTCAAATGACTGTGCTATTTTATACGCCTCTTCCCAAGATAAATTTGGAGTTGACAGCAACTTAGTCTGTAACTGGCTACAGCTCACGCCGCAAACCATGCGGTCTCGCAAAGCTTCCTTCAAAAAGGTGCCGAAATTGCATTGAGCAGTAAGTAGCTTTAAGTTTATTATAAATTCGCCAACCGTTTCATTTTGTTTTTGCGAACAATTATAAAATTTAAAACGTTCTGCTATTATATTTTTTTCAAGTTGAAAATGTGGTAAAATCACTTCGATTAACTCTTTAAAAGATTTATTTGTTGATTTTTCTGGAAGAACAATGCTTTTGATTCGTTTATACGTTTCTGGTCCCACTAGAGTCAAAAATAAAGGGACTTTGTTCGCTTCTTCAACATCATTTATTTTAAATAGTTGTTCAATCCTCTCCAAATATTCTTCAAAATCGTCACCAAAACCAAATTGTTCAATTGTACCAATTAATGTCATTATTTGTTGGAAATTTATTTAAAAAAAAAAAACCAAATTCTTTTTCCCTTCCGTAATTGTTTTGTTGTTTTTTCTTTTAACGGGTTCTTTTCCTCGTCGCCAAAATATGTTGTGTTTTCTTTATATTTATTTTACGTGTTTTCCACTCCACTACTCAATTACAACTGAGTTCATATGTATAACCAAATAAGAGCTTAACCTAAGACAGAGTTCATTTGTTATTCTTGTTGTAACTCTAAAATAATTGGTACATACTTAAAACAGAGTATATTATTATATATGTATGTATAACAAATATTATAAGAGTGAAGAAATAACGGTTTATAACAAAATACTTGTGAACTTCAAATTACAGGGTATTTGAAAAAAGGTGTACACAATTAAACCGTCGACTTTTGTACAATATTACACTTATAATGGTTTTCCGGAAGCTCTGCAAAATAATGCGACGAAAAATGCTTTTCACGAAGGAATAGTTTGAGATTTCTGAAGAGATAGTAGTCACTGGAAGCCAAATCTGGTGAATACGGTGGATGTTCAAGCAATTCGTACTTTAATTCTTTGAATTTAGCCATCGTCAAAACACTTTTGTGAGCAGGTGCATTGTCTTGATGAAAAATGATTTTTTTCTTCTTTAAACCAGGTCTTTTCTCACGAATTTTTTCATCCAGCTGATCCAAAAAGCTGCAATAATATTCAGAGTTGATTGTTTTACCTTTCTGAAGATAATCAATCAACAAAATTCCTTTTGCATCCCAAAAAACTGATGCCATAACCTTCTTTGCTGATCGTTGTGACTTCACCTGCTTTGGAGCTGAACAACCAGCTTCAGTCCACTGTAAACGATCTTGTTTCAATTTAGGATCATGGTGGTAGATCCAAGTCTTATCCATAGTTATAAAACGAAGCAAGAAGTCGGTTAAATTGTTAATGTGTGCGGCACTAACTTTCCAAACAGTTTTTTCATACGTAATTCTTCATATAAAATATGGAGTACTCGTTCGTCTGAGATGCCTATGGCATTAGCAATTTCACGCTGGTCAAACTTTGATCTTCACTAACCATATTATGTACCTGCTCAATGATTTCTGCTGTGGTTGCAGTTTTTAGTCGTCCTTCGCGTGGATCGTCTTTAAGGCTGGTACGACCACGTTTAAATTCACCAGTCCAAAATTCAACGGTGCGTTTTGAAGGTGAGGACTCCTTATACACTTCTAACAATTGTTCATAAATTTCCTTTGCTTTTAAACCCTTCAAAACAAATAATTTAATGACTGCACGATATTCAATTTTTTCCATATTAAAAACAATCAATGACACGTCAACTTCAAATGGCTTGTAAACAAAGAAAGAATTGACAGAATGACTTGCAACTTTGCATGTGTTCTCAGGACAGTTATACCAACTTGAGAAAAAAAAGTTTGAAGCTAGCAGTGCCATATCTTGGTGAGCGTAATAAACTAAAAATATAAATTTTTTTGTAAGTTTTAATGTAAATCCTTTAAATTTTTTTTTGTGGCTTTAATTTATAGATTTTGTTTTGTTAAAAACCCAAAATTTACAAAAATTTGATGGAGTAAAAGAAAATACGAAAAAAAAGATTATTTTTTTTGTAGTTTTTTAAAGGTTATACTATTATCTCAAAAATAGTGAAAAGAATAGAATAAATATTTCGCCACAAATTATAAAAAATCATGTTTTTAAGAATGTCTATTTTTATGATTTTTTCATAAATTTGATGCAATTTTGTGGTGTTAAAAATTAAAATGAAGTCAAATAAACTAAAGTTCCCCGATAATATATTTAAAAAAACATATTTTTAGAAATATTATAAAGCGTTGTGTGAAAAATTAGATTTGACTCTTATTTGTACTACTAGAGGGCGCTAAATACGTGGAATTTTAAGGAAAACTTGTTAACAAGAAATCGGTTTTAATTAGAGATATCACGAATAATGTATCCGAGTGTATTCATCACAAATAGCGTATTCAATATACCGAATATTCGGTATTCGGTTCGAAACGAATACCGAATATTCGGCCGAATTAAAAAAAGAACCAAATTCCGAATAAGAAGTGCAATTTTCTTAACAAAATGATTACACACACGTAGGCCTAGTTTTTGGGATGTAAGTTAAACTTGGTTAAACC
Organism: Eustalomyia histrio; assembly: GCA_949748255.1. Classification (NCBI taxonomy): domain Eukaryota; kingdom Metazoa; phylum Arthropoda; class Insecta; order Diptera; family Anthomyiidae; genus Eustalomyia; species Eustalomyia histrio. Next base: position 241,329 of record OX456528.1, read on the forward strand.
GATAACGAATTTCCATGTTTATTAACATAAATTTGTCGGAACAACTTTTCGTTACATAAAATTTTGGTCTTCATTGAAATAAAATAAATTAAACCAAATTTCAAAATCAGTATTCAAGTTACAAGCTGCGATAAACTGAGTTCAAAGATAATCTACATACTCGGAATTAGGAACAAATAAATGTTTTCGACTGGAACTATTAATTTTCGCTTTTTTTATTTAATTTTTCGTATTATTTAAAAGGTTCCATGCCTGATAATATTTTTCGCATTCTTTATTCTTTTGCATGTATCATATTGACATACTATTTACCGTTTTTAAAATTTATTAAGTTAGGGATGTGAACGTGACATAGTTTTTATTTAATAAAAAGTTTTAAAAATTTATTCACGGATTTCTAACATGCGTGGTAAACGAAATCATATTCGTAACGGATCTATCGATAATTTCGGTATTTTTATGCTTGTTTATGAATTCGATTAATATGATTCAATCCAAACACATGAATTTGGACTGTATTAATCTTTTTAGTTTTTTACCTTTCAAGCACTTGTAACTTGAACGGTGGGTCCGAATAATAAGACAAATGTTTACTATCTGACAATTATTAAATGTTTTATTCTGGTATTTATACTAAATTAATAACTAAAAAGTGCTGATCTAATTAAATATAAAAGTGCTGACCTATGGTCTGCATATTTAAGAAATAATTAAAATTCACATGAAACTGGCCAATCGAACACAGTAGCATAAACACATTGCAATTAATGCAATTCGTAATGTGATATCTTTATTGACTGTTTGTTGGCCAAAATAAAAAATGTAAACAAAATAAAAAGTAAACAACTTAAGGGTATTCACTAAGTACTAAAATTATTATTAACATGTGCTTAAACATTCTCCCCCGCGTTGAACGACTGTTCAACAATTAGTTAATATAAGAACAATCTCATCAATGTCATTTCTAAGACAAAACAAAAAAAAATGTTCTCTTTTTTAAATATGAAAGTTTTACAATAGAAAATTTTAAATGGAATGCGGGAGAGAATATTTTTGTTTAAGGGAAAATTTGTATAGAATATTGAGAGTATAATAACACGATGAATGCAGTGAGCTCGAATAGTTTACCGTCTTCAGTGTCTAAACATCAAGGATGAATTTGGATTGGTGGCGTGGCTTTGGTAAAGGTGTCATTTTTTGTTTGTTGACGTATGGTTGAAGTTCAATGTCATCTTCAGTGGGTTCGGTTGATGTAGTTGGATGTGATTGTGGAGGTTTTGTCTTGAACTTGCATTTTGACAGTAGTATGATCAGTGCGAAAATACTGAATGACAATGCCAGGTAGCTAACAGTATAGCTGTGCGTCTGATGGGACTTCAATTTATTGGGTAAGTCACCGATGTCATGTTGTTCCAGCGACCTTTGTAGCGTTGTGAGGTCCTTTAAACTTTTGGCATAAACTTCCTCAAAACTCGCTGAATTTGATTGGTGATTTTCTATGGAGGCGGTAGTGTTCTTCGGTAACAATAAGTCTGAGATTTTGCCAAGACTTGTGTATGAAGATCTTACTGTACTTGATATTGCTTGTCGTCCATTCATAGTGACAAACTCATGTTTGAGCATGCATTCGGGATCAAGCGTCAGCAAACCGGAACCCTTTAGTGATATGGGAATGATTTCTCTGTTGCAAACAGCTGTAGCCCTTGAGGATGATGACGTGGCATATATCCATTGATTTCTTTTGTTAAGTGGTATCCATCTGACATTAGTTTTCTCAAGGATACAAGTCGGCGACGTTGCATTGTTGAATAAGTTAATTTCACATGCACAGACCTCGGAACCATAGTTGTAACGAATTTGAACATTGGAACACAAAAACATGTCTCGTTTTATTATATTACAAGCTTTTAGGTCTGACCTTGTAAGAAGAATGTATTTTTTGTGGGATGCTGATATGCCTATGAAATCAGTACATGGTTTTATAGCTACCATGGTGCTGTTCAATACATTGGGTACAGGAATAAGCTGATACATCTTAAACTGTTCAAGTTCGACCAATGGTAAAGTAATTTTGAAGACTACATGCTGACGCGTAAGTCTGCCTTGAACCTGCATTAGTTTGAATAGCTGTAGTAGTTCATCTTTTCCAGTTATAGGAAGAGTCACTGAAGTTGGTGCATGGAGTTTAATCTGATTAATTTTATCCTGTAATTGTTCTGGGGTTAGTAGCAATGGGCTGATTTTTCCATGATGTGTATCTATAAGAGCATCAAGAATTGAAGACTGTATTTTCTGTATATTATTGGAAAGTATGTTCAGTTCCAAGACACCACTGTTAAATAATTGGGTGAGATGTATCTGGAATAATACATTATTGATCTCCTGCATTGCTTCCGAATACGTTTCAATTTTCTGTTCCAATTGTTTAAACCTTGCCTTAGCTGCCAATTGGTTTTGACGTATGATATTAATTGTTGAATCAACAATAGATGTTTGGTTCTTGAACAATTTCAATAAGTATGATTCGTTTTCATTTACTTGTTGTATTGTATTGGATATCTGGTCGGCGTATTCAGAGTCCAATATGCCAAATAATGAATGAGCAACATTTCCAACTATATTCAGGGCTCCCCTTTTACTCCGTAACAGTCGATTCTCCAGTTGTAGATCATATTCCATGTGTTCAAAATGGTCAATAATGCTGAGACATGATTCGTTTAATTTTATCATATTACAAAGGTGTTTTAGAGACTTCGTGCCATTAATTAAAATTGATGTTTCAGACCAGTATGTATTTAAATCATAGTATACAAAGATGTTCCATTCAGTGGTTGAAATGGCTGTTGTGCCAATTTCCTCAAAATGGATTCCTAACTTCGTTCCAAATTTTTTGTTGTCGACTGGAGTTCCAATTACTATTGGCAGAAGGAGTAACATTGTGAGGAGTGACAAGGTGAGATGATTTGTCGACGTTTTCTTCTTCTTGGCAATGGGTTCCTCATTCGAGGTGGAAGTTGTCTTGCTGATGGTTGGATTGTTGACATCTACAGAATCTGATTCAATGGGTAAGAGAGCGAGTCGATGTATTGGGCGTTTGAATAGTCCATTAGTTGTTTTGACTTTCACGACTCTGATAACACCATCATCACCAGGGTAGATTTGTATAATTCTCCCTAAGGGCCATTTCATGACGGGTAAGTTGTCTTCTTTAACTACGACCATATCTCCAATCTTAAGGTTAGTAAAATGTTTATTCCACTTATACCGTTGCTGTAGTTGATTTAAGTACTCAGTGGACCATCGTTTCCAAAACCTTTGTTTAATATCGGATACGAGATTCCAATGCGATGATGCTGACATTTTTCTTGTAACTGCACTGATGTCAATTTGAGATGTGAGCGCCTCTCCAATAAGAAAGTGACCGGGAGTTAACGCCTCAAGATCATTTGGATCATTTGAAACAGGTGTCAGTGGGCGGGAGTTAAGTATTGCCTCGATTTCAGTTATAACTGTTCCCAGCTCTTCTTGTGTTAAAGATTCTGTGGCAACACTGCGTAGTAATAGATGTTTCGCTGATTTAACTGCTGCTTCCCACAGCCCTCCAAAATGTGGCGCTCGTGGTGGAATAAAATGGAAATGTATTCCCTTTGAGCTGGACGCGGAAGTGATTGCTTCTTTTCCATTTACGGAATATATGCTTTCAGCCAATTCCGATAGTTGGTTTTTAGCTCCTAGGAAATTAGTAGCGTTATCCGAGTATATATTTTGACAACGGCCTCGGCGGCTGATGAAGCGCTTCAAAGCACCAATAAAAGCATCAGTTGATAAATCAGTTACTAATTCGAGATGTGTGGCCTTGGTAGCGAAGCAACAAAATACAGCTATATATGCCTTTGTTGGTTTTTTCCCTCTGATCTTGTAGTGAATCCAAAATGGTCCGCAATAATCAACCCCGGCGTTAATGAAAGGGCGTGCTGGAGTCACCCGAGTGTGAGGTAAATTTCCCATGAGTTGTTGACATAGTTGGGGTCGAGCTCTGGCACATCTAATGCATTTTTGGACTGTTGATCGTGCCATAATTTTGCCTTTTATTGGCCAGAATCGTTGTCGTATTATATTCAATAGTGCTTGTGGTCCACAATGTTTATTCTCCTCGTGCACCATTGTGAATAAAAGTTTTATGAGGGGATCATTATATGGGATCAGCATTGGATGTTTTGCGTCGTATGATAACAGTGATTCCTCCAATCGTCCACCAACTCGTAGGATGTTTGTTTCATCTAGGAACGGAGAAAAGCTGATGATAGAGCTGTTTTTGTCGATTGCCTTGTTTTTACGAAGTTGCTTGATTCTGGTGAAAAGTCGGACGTCTGAATGGTTTTAATAATTATGTGTAGTGCATTTTCCAGTTCAGCCGGAGTTAATGATTTATGTTTAGGACGCTGTTGTGTCTTCATTCTTGAGTTTTTTATGAATCTCAGCATATATGCCAATATTCCTTGCAACGTTTTGAAGGAATTTTTATGTGGAATTTTGTAAATGACGTTATCGTTGGAGGTAGTAACCGCTGAAATTAGTGGTGTCTTCCTTTTCTTGTTGTCATTGGGAATCGAAACATGTTTGGAAAATTGGGGTGGCCACATTTCTTCTCGTCCGTGCAGAAATAGTGGTCCATACAACCATAAATTACATTCCGAAAGTTTAAGTGCTGGTAAACCTCTGGACAGTACATCAGCTGGATTGTCCTTTGATCTGACGTGGCGCCACTGATCGGGCAAAGTTAATGCTTGAATTTTGGAGACTCGATTAGCCACAAACGTATGGTACAAGGTGGATTGAGAGTTTATCCAAGATAGTACTATTTCGGAGTCAGTCCATAAAAATACAGGTTGATTTTTGATTTGAAGATCCGTTTTAATTCTGTGCAGAAGTTGAGCAGCTATTACGGCAGCACATAACTCTAGCCGAGGTAGTGTCTGTTGTTTCAATGGTGCGACCCTTGTCTTGGCACAAAGTAATTGTACAATAATTCTTCCATCCTTAAGAGTTGCTCGAATATAGGCAACTGCACCAAAAGCCTTTTCCGACGCATCTGAGAATATATGCAGCTCCGTTTTTACTGGGAGTTCGCCCTTAAAAATGTGTCGAGGGATTTTGAAATTGTCTAAACGGTATAAATCGTTTCTGAATTTAGTCCAGATTATATGAAGGTCCTCTGGCAATGGTTCATCCCAATCTAATTTGAGTTGCCATAGCTGTTGAATAAATATCTTTGCCTTGACAACTACAGGTGCTAGTAGGCCAAGAGGATCGAATAATTTAGCGAGATCCGATGTTGCAGTACGTTTTGATACAGTCTGCTGATGATTCATTTTTACCTTGATGCAAAAATAGTCCGTCTTAGGCAGCCATAATAATCCCAATGTTTTTATAGTGTTAGCGTTGTTACTATTGAAATCTAAGTCCACCTCCTTGTCGCCGAGTGGGATATTTTTCAGTAATTGTGGGTGATTTGCACACCATTTTTTTTAAGTTGAAGCCATGACTTCTTAAAATCGTAATGAGTTCCTTTTGTGTTTCAAGAGCGATGTTGAGACTATCGGAACCGCCAAGGCCATCATCCACGTAGAAATTATTTTTGAGCATTTGAGAACCATATGGATAGTTTATTGACTTTTCATCAGCAATTTTCTGTAAACATTTTGTAGCTAGATAAGGTGCTGCTCGTGTCCCATATGTAACCGTGTTAAGTTTGTAATAACTAATAGGCAGTGATGGATCTTCCCTCCAAATAATTAACTGATATTGATGATCGTCTTGATGAATTAAAATTTGTCTGTACATTTTCTCGATGTCGGTGGTAAAAACAAATTTTGGTAATCGAAAACGCAATAATATTGAGAATAATTCACTTTGGACAGTTGGCCCTGTATACATTAGGTCGTTCAATGAGTAACCTGATGATGTTTTTGCTGATGCGTCGAAAACAACCCTGAGCTTTGTTGTGGTGCTATCTGGTTTTAGCACACTGTGGTGAGGAATGAAGTATTTGGGATCTGATACGGTATCGATGTCGACCTTTTTCATGTGCCCTAATTGTTCATAATCTCGCATAAATTTTATGTATTGTGTTCGAATGTCTTCATTTTTTAGGAGTCGGCGCTCTAAGCCCACGAACCTGTTGTATGCCATTGCATGGGATTCTCCTAAAGCGGTTGGGTTTTCACGGAAAGGGAGACTGACTATGAAGCGGCCATCTGTGTTGGTGTGCACATGTTGCGTGAAATGTGATTCACATTGTTTTTCTGATGGTGAAAGACTCTTTTCGCTGCCTTCAATCTCGTCCATTTTCCAAAGATGCTGTATGGCCTCTTCCAATGAAGTGGTGTCTGCAAATATCGCACATGCGAGTGCACATAATGGGTTAGGAATAGGATTTTTCCCGATTGCACCACCCACAATCCAGCCAAGTACTGTATTTTGTAGTGTTTGAAGATCGTCAGCAAGGTGTATAGTTCCATTCTGAGTTAGTTTGAAGAAGAATTCTGCTCCAAGTAGCAAATCTATTTTTTCTTGTTGATAGAAATTAGGATCTGCTAGGTGAATGTTGTTAGGAATCTCCCAAGTTGAAATGTCAATATGCTGACTTGGTTGTGCGGGAATTATGCTTGGTAGTACATATGCGTCCACGTTTGCTGAAAAGTTGTCGTCCCTCGATTTCATGCTGATGTTTATGCGATATTTCGATTTCTTTTGGGTCTCGCCAACACCATCAAGGCACAGGGAGGCTTCAGATGGTGAAATGGACAATTTTTGGCAGAGCCGTTTAGATACAATGTTGACTTGCGAGGCTGAATCTAATACTGCTTTAAATTGACCTGATACACCATTTGGGGCTGTAATTATAACTTTTGCTGTTGCTAACAAGACGTACCCCTGGCGGCCCGCAGCGACGTTTGTTGTTGCTGATGTAACTGCTACGACGTTTGATGCAGTAGTCCTTCCCTTTAGATTTTGATCTGATTTGCTTGAAGGACTTGATGACTTTTTCCTTGTTTGGGCATTATCTTTCTTTTCCAAGTGAAGCATTGTGTTGTGTTTTTTCCCACATTTTCTGCAGCTACCGTGATCACTTCTGAAACAATTGACACATAGATTCTGCTGTTGTACCCAACGTAATCGTTCTGCATCTGACAATTGCTGAAATTTGCTGCAGTGATATAGTTTGTGTCCATTGTTATTGCACAATCTGCATGTTTCAGTGTGGTTTTCTTTGGTTGATATTATTGTTGAAACCGCCTTTTGTGTTGATTTCTCCCGTTGACCGATCGCTTCCATGGACTGAAACTGGAGTTCCAGGAATGATAATAATTCACCAATGGCTGGTACATCCCTTGGGTTGGCCAATGACTGCAAGTACCTGATATGTGTGTTTCTATCAAGTTTCTTCATCAGTAGTTGAATAAGAATTGCATCCCAAGAAGATGTTGCAATTCCTAAATTATCTAAAGCCAATAAGCACTCCTTAGTGGTATCATGAAGGGCCTTAATTGATGACGCAGATGATATCACAGTAGGTTGGTTAAGTATTTTCTCTACCAGATTGGCCACGAGAACTCTTTTATTGTTGTATCGTTCTTGAAGCGCTTGCCAAGCAGTGGCGTAATTTGTTTCTGATAGGGAAAACTGACTAATTAAGTGTTCAGCTTCCCCAGATAAATTACTTTTTAAATACCACATTTTTTGAATGGTGGGTATTGGTTGTTTATCCACCATTTCAGAGAACAAGTCAAAAAATTGTCGCCATTTCAGATAATCGCCATCAAATTTAGGTATGGTAATTTTTGGCAAATGTACTGAGGAAGTTGACTGAATTGGAAGAGGAGTTGTATGAGTTGCACCAACGTTTTGTACCCTGTCGGCCATTATGAATATGTTGAGTGACTGCTCTTGAACCCTGTCGTTTAATTCATAAAATTGGTCGACGTCAAAACCAGAATTTACTGCATCGTCAAAATTTTCGCATATCTCGTTGTATAGGTTCTGGAGCTGGTCCCATCTTTTGTTGATCAGTGCCAAGTTGTAATCGTAGAATTGGCGTGGTTGAATTTCACTGGTGGTGGTTACCACATTTATTGCTCTACTCAACAGTGTCATTGCAGTTTGTGCCTCCTGGATCAGGCCGCGATTTTTATTGGAGTTTTGTTGATTCACCGATGTGCCACCAGTGTTTTTAGTTGCTGGTGGCTTTTGTTTTATCAATGTCTTTAAACGATTAGCCTCTTCCGTGAATACATATATATAGGAGGTTGCTAATTCCTGTATTTTGGAGTAGTAATCTTGTGTAAAATAGTCATGCTCTGTTTTAAGTGTTTTAACATCGAGCATGCGTAATTCCGTATCCCGGGCCTCAAATTCATCCCAGGCTTCTGATAAACGTTTTCTCCGTTCCTCAAAGTATTCTGCGGTTGATTTTCTATCCACAGAATCCTTTTTGAAATTTCGTACTATTGATTGTATTGTTTCACCCGTTTTTTGTAGGGTGTCCAGTAACGTAAATGATGTCTTAGGTGCTGACTATGTCCGGGAACTGATGAATCTTTTGAAAACAATGCCCGTTGTATATGTCCACAGAAATTTTGCTTAGTGGAAAGTGTTGATTTTATTGGCAACAATATTGTGATGCCCGTTGTATGATTTTATTGGTCACCAATGTTATGGTGCCTGTTGCTTATGTTCCCAGAAAATGTCTTGGAACTGCTGATTTAGTCACCAATGTTATGGTGCTTGTTGTATATGTCCACCAAATTGAATTAGTGGGACTGATGATTTTGTTTGTATGCTAATGTGGCGTTTGTTGAATGGTCACCAAAATGTTGACTTGGTGCCTGTTGTATGGACTACTGTCCTGATGAATTTTCGATCTACCTCTGAATGTTTTTTAAGCCCTTACCACTGGTGGGGGGAACTTGAAATTCAATGATGATTTTCGTTATCAGAAGGTTGCGTGTGCAAGGCGTTTTTATGATATTAAGAGTCCCTTACCTCTGGTGGGGGGAAACTCAAAATTTCTAAAAACGTCGGGGTCACCAAAAATGTTTATGAATTCGATTAATATGATTCAATCCAAACACATGAATTTGGACTGTATTAATCTTTTTAGTTTTTTACCTTTCAAGCACTTGTAACTTGAACGGTGGGTCAGACAGTAAACATTTGTCTTATTATTCGGACCCACCGTTCAAGTTACAAGTGCTTGAAAGGTAAAAAACTAAAAAGATTAATACAGTCCAAATTCATGTGTTTGGATTGAATCATATTAATCGAATTCATAAACATTTTTGATCAACTTTTTTGATAAAAATTAATTTTAATGACGTGTAATGTAACTGTATTTTTAGGGTAATTCCATTTAAAATAATTGCAATAAACCTATTGTTTGTCAAACCTATTTTTAAATAATTTGTTTTATAATTGTGGGTGGTGAGTTATCAAACATTGTCTTCTTATTAGAGCAAATATTTATTAATTCATTTTTTTTCTCTCAATGTTATTTAAATTTATTAAAATATCGGCTTATTATTGTTTAAAAAAATATATAAAAAAACAACAGCGCTTGGACGCTTAAAAAATAATATATTTATTACAAAAAACAAATAAACCGTGTTCAATTTAAAATTTAAATAAAAAAAACATTTATAAAGAACCCTTAAGAAACAGGGATTTGTCTTGTTTGTTTTGTTTATTCTTTTCTTTTCTTTCTTACAAAGAAAAGAGCATATGAGCTCTATAATTCAAGAGGAGAGAAGGCTCAGTGCAAATGGCAGAAATGCCTACGTTTTTCTAAAGGGAGATAACATCAATGTTAATAAAAACATTAGTGATCCCAATTACAACAAAAATTATTTAACCGCAAAAACAATTGAGAGATCCCGTTCATGTTCTCCTTTACTCTCATGTGAAAAAATTAAAACCAATAACACAAAGGAACATGAAAATATAAAAGTACCAACAAATACAGTGCCTAGTTTAACAAAAACACACAAAACGCTGTCTGCTTTGACTTCACCAAAACCTACAGCTACAATATCAACAAATAGTGAGATTATTAGAACACCAATAACATCTTCTGCTACGTTAAACAGTGATATCAATATTATGGCTCAACCTAATAACTTAAAACAGCCCCAAAGTATGCTTCACTTTCCGTCAGTAAGTAGTTTAACTATTAACCCCTCAACTGGCGCAAAACCTAATGTTGACCTGCCAGTCATCATTACCGCCAAACCATTGGTACAGACTGGAATAGACAGGTATGTTAAAATAGTTAAGAGGAAAAGAAGCCCAAAATCGGCTAAAACAGCTCCCTATCCTAAGCTTAGTAGAGGTGAAATAAATGTCACTCAATCCCAAAACCGTTTTGCCATACTGGAAAGCGAAGATAATGATGCCCCGGTGATACCTAAACCACAAAGACCTCCCCCTATCTATCTAAGAGAGCAAAATTCAAATGAATTTGTTAAAACCCTAGTCAGCCTTATTGGGGAAAACTCTTTTTATATTGTGCCAATAAAAAATGGCAAAATTGTTGAAACTAAGATTCAAGTTCAATGTGAATCCAATTTCAGAAAATTAGTATCATTTCTTGAATCCAGAAAAAAAAATGTTTATACTTACCAGTTGAAGAGCAGCAAAGGTCTTCAGATAGTGATTAAGGGTATTGAATCATACAATGACCCAATTGAAGTAAAGAAGGCACTCGAAATCAACGGCTTTAAAGTTAAGTCCGTTGTTAATATTAGAAACCGGGATAAGCTCCCCCAACCCCTTTTCCGAGTTGAATTAGAGCCTGGCGATATCAAGTTGAAGAAAAATGAAACACACCCTATTTATCAACTTAGGTACTTGCTTCACTATAGAGTTACAGTTGAAGCACCACATAAGCGACGAGGACCTGCTCAGTGTACGAACTGCCAGGAGTATGGTCACACTAGGTCTTATTGTAGACTACATGCAGTTTGCGTAGTTTGCGGTGAGCTGCATAGCACAGATGACTGCACCAAACCAAAGACAGTAAATACTGAAAAGAAATGTAGCAATTGCGGTAACCCCCATACTGCTAATTACAGAGGTTGTGAGTTATATTTAAAATTAAAAAACTCAAATTTGAACAGAACCCGAAACCCCCGAATGAAATCATAGTTAGAACCGGAATTTTATATTCCACAATACCCACAAATTATCACCAACAGTGCTTCATACTCTGAAGTTCTAAGAGGACAACCACAGCCCCCAAAAACTCCACAAGCCGCACAAGTCAATCCAAATGCTCCACTTTCTCAATCTGAACCCCAGATACAAAATTTCAGCACACTTGAAGCATCCATTGAATCCCTGGTTCAAACTGTTACTAACTTTACAAACTCAATGAGTAATATGATGCAAGAGATGATGAGAAATCAGTCTATTTTGATGCAAGCTTTGTTAACTAAACCATGAACAGTTTGAAAATATGTTACTGGAATGCTAACGGCATATGCCAACATAAAGAAGAGCTCGAGTATTTTCTCAGAAATCAGCAAATTGACGTAATGCTTATTTCTGAGACCCATTTAACCCTGAGAAGTTCATTTTCAATTCGCGGGTACACAATGTATGATACTAAGGACCCAAAAGGCAGGTCATGTGGAGGATCAGCTATTCTCATTAAATCTAGATTAAAACATTTTTTTATGTGTGATCTTTGCGAAAATTATCTTCAGACCACTACTATATGTTTTGAAGAATTCGATAATGACTTAGTGATTTCGTCAATTTATTCTTCCTCCAGATTCTCCATAACGGAGGATCATCACACATGTTTTTTAGAATCATTAGGACCGCGTTTTCTGGCAGCTGGAGACTATAATGCCAAGCATACATTCTGGGGGTCACGGCTTTTTACCCTTAAGGGCCGTGTTTTGTTTAATACAATTTCTAAGCTGGGTATGGATGTGATCTCTAGTGGAGAACCCACGTACTGGCCAACGGATCGTCGGAAAATACCCGATCTGATAGACTTTGGAATAACAATGTCCATTGCAAGAGAATTGGTCATTGTAGAACCATTATTGGATCTCTTATCTGATCACACACCTACAGTTGTTACTATTTTAAACCCCCGAGGAATTGTACACCCCTCTGGTGACTTAGCACTGACAGGCAAATCAACAGATTGGTTGAAGTATAAAAATTTTATCAGTACACATTGCTAGGAAAACATACCGCTAAGAACACCGGAAGATATCGACCTCTCGATTCAAAATTTTGAACTAAATCTCAAACTTGCTGCTCAACTTGCTACCAAACCCCCCCGACACAACAGACAAAATATTATTTTGTCTGCCGATCGACTCTTAAATGAAAAAAGAAGAGCTCGAAGAGAGTGGCAACAGCACAGATCTCCTCAACTTAAGGAACGGTTGAAAGAATGCACTAAAAAATTAAGAAAGCTACTTGAACATAAGAGAACTGCTTCATTGAACAGATATCTTGAAAATTTAGATCCAACATCAAGAACTGATTACTCATTATGGCGTGCAATGAAAAATTTAAAAAGACCTGTCTTATGTAAGCCTCCTTTGAGAAAATCAGACGGAGGTTGGGCTAGAAATGATACTGAAAAAGGAGATCTGTTTGTAGAACATTTAGGAAAAGTATTCACGCCAAATATAACAAGTTCTGTAACAGAGTTGCCACCGATTTTACCCCAGCACCGAGCAGCTACCCGATTAACGTTTGAGATGAGAGAGGTCGAAAAGGCTATTTTTGAACTAAACCCCAAAAAAGCTCCTGGTATCGATGGAATCGGTAACAGGATGCTCTTGGAGTTACCCCATATAGCATTACAGATAATTCTCTTTATTTTTAATGCTATTATACGCCTTGAATACTATCCCCCAGAATGGAAAGTTTCACTCGTTAAAATGATACCCAAGCCAGGCAAAGATCACACAAAAGTGGAATCGTATAGGCATATAAGCCTATTATCCAATTTGTCAAAGTTGTTCGAGAAAATCCTAATGGAAAAGATAACTGTTTATGTGGAACAAAACAACTGTATTCCATCACACCAATTTGGCTTCAGGAGAAAACACAGCACCATTGAGCAAGCCCACAGGCTAGTTACTGTTGTCAGAAAAACGTTCGAGGAGAAAAAATACTGCTCTGCATTTTTATCGAAGTTTCACAGGCTTTCGATAAGTTTTGGCATGAAGGTCTACTGTTTAAAATAAAACTTTTGTTACCAACAAATACTCACAAGCTACTCAAAAGCTATATAACAAATCGAAAATTCACTCTTGCTGAAAAAAGTTTTGTCAGCTCTCCTCAAGATATACAAGCCGGAGTTCCACAAGGTAGCATTTTGGGTCCTCTGTTATATACATTTATACTTCAGACATGCCATTAGATATTAATACCCACACATCGACTTTCGCTGATACTGCAATCTTAAGCGTCCACGATGACTCAAAAATAGCGTCTAGAATGTTACAGACTCACATTTCACAATTGGAAGCTTGGTTGGATAAGTGGAAAATTAAGGTGAATGAACAGAAATGTATCCACATTACTTTCACACTGAGAAAAGAGACGTGTCCACCCATTAAAATTAATAATATGAATATCCCCCAACACACATGTGTGAAATATCTCGGTATTCGCCTTGACCGTCGACTCACGTGGAAAAATCATATAGATGCGAAAATAACTCAGATGAGGCTAAAAACTGCTCAACTCGCTTGGCTTACTGGCAAAAACTCTAAACTAGGCCTGGACTGCAAATTACTCATTTACAATTCGATCATGAAACCCATATGGTGCTACGGAATTCAGCTCTGGGGTACTGCCCCTGCGTCCAATATAGGGAAAATTCAGAGAATGCAAAATAAATTCTTGAGGACGATCACGAACGCACCCTGGTATGTTAGGAATTACAACATACATAAAAACCTGAATGTACCCCTGGTCAAAGATGAAATTATTAGACACTGTCAACGCTATTTAACAAAACTGGAAACACACCCCAACATACTGGCCCGTAACTTGACTGATGATCACGGCCACCAGCGTCTTAGGAGGAGGGACACTGCGGATCTGGTCCGCTAATAATAAGGGGAAACAATGGTCCCAGTTGAACCACATAACATCAGTCTGGCACTGGCTGGACTTAACAATTAATATTAAGTTTTAAGATTTGGATATTTATTGTTAGTTCACAGTTTTTAAAAGTGAAGATTCAATAAATAATGTGAAATATGGAAAAAAAACATTGAACGTTAATGTTAAAACTTCTCACGGGTCTATCTCTATTGTTAATATAAACAAAATATCAAATAAAAAAACAATGGCCCGTAATCATAGTCCCGCACTAAAGTCGGTTTTTTTTTAAAAAACAACTTTAAATTAAAAACTTGTTATTTTCTATTTTGCTATTATAGTCAGAATTAAAGCCTGTTTTAAGTTGAACAGGCTTTAAATGGGTATCACATCAAATGTACCAAATGCCCGCATACATTTTGTACTAAAAAAGAAGCAGGTGGCAACATTGATCAGCTGATTTTATATTTGCCGAAAAAAATTAAGTGTGTAAATAAAAGATTTGCAATTGCAAAATGTAAAAAGGAAAAAACTTTATAAAAAAGGATTGAAAAGTGTATTTTTATTAATAAAAATTTAATAACTTAATAAATGTTATGCAAATTATCGTATTTATTGACATAAATTTTCTTTTAATAATTTGCAATTCAAACAATTCACAAAAATTTTCTTGGCTTAAAATAGCTGTTGTGTGTTGTCAAATTGGATAGAGACAACTTCAGCTAGTTTTAATTTTAAAGCAGACTGCAGCGATTAAAGTATACTTTTACTTGTCTATAGTATGCCTAAAGTATACTTTTAAGAAAAGTCGACTTTATAACTCTTAAAGTATACTTTATTTTAACTATGATTATGCGCCACTGTATTTAAAATTTTTAAATTTTTTGTGATGGCTTCTATTTTAAAAAATTCAGATTTAATTGATTGTTGGCTTTCTGCACCTTCAAATAATAAAGTAGCAAACATTTAAAAATTTATAACACAAAAGATAGGAGATTCATATTCCGACAAGAACACCTTAATACAAAGTGTTCATGTTTTAATGTTTAAATGAAAAAGTACTGGAATATAAGCAAATATAATGGAAGTTTTTTTTGAAAATAAATATTCTACATGGCTTCGTTGAGCGAAGACTCAACTACCGATGATACTTGGTTGGAAGTGTAGTTTTTTATCGTTTTAAGTTTTTTTATTTTAAAAACTTTCCATGTTTTGAATATACAAAAGAAATTTTGAAATTCAAGTTCGATTTTTATAAAAGTCAGATTTCAATAAAAACTTATTTTCTTAAATATAGTATTTACTTATTTTATTTTTTTGTAATTAAATTTTTTTATATTTTTTAAAAATATTTTTAGGGATTATAAGGACTTAAAAAAAATTATACACAAAATGACTTCTTACAAAACCGATTTCAACGAATTTTAGTATACATGTTTTTTATTTAAATTAATTTGATAAGTTTGAATATAATCGGTTAACTTTTTCAGATTTTATGTAATTTTTTTAAAAAAGGATATATGACAGGTAAGCAAGTCCTTCCTTCGATTGAAAAGAAAATTGGCAGACACGTTAATAACTTTGTTCTAATAACAATTATCAATTTTCGTTAGGTTCTGACCAAATTTGAAGATTTTATTACATTTTTAAACTTCGGGATATATGGGAGGTACGCATGTCCTTGCACCAATTTTGCCAAAATCGTTTATCTTCTAATTAACTCAAACTAAAATCGCATACCAAATGTCAGTAAGCTACGATAACTCCTTCTATTTTTGTCCACTCGTTATATGGAAACAAAGCACTGTGCGTTGTGTGCTGTTCCATTTAAAATTACAAAATACTGAAAAGAATAAAAAAATTATAATTAAAAAGTTATAAGCAGGGACCCATGGATAAAATTTAAGAATTCTGGCATCGATTTGTTAGAGCATATTTTAGCATATTTTATCCTTAAGAACATATTTCAGCATTAAGAGCAAATTTTGAGGCATATTTCTACATTTTTAGAGCATATTTGTTTCTTTAAGGGCATATTTTGACGTCTTTTATGCGTTTTTTTTTCATTTTAATATATGATAAACTAATATTTGTTAGCGTTCCAAGCAGACAAAATATTGACAAGGTACCAGAATGCTATACCAAAAAAGATATTAGGAACAAACTTAAACAGCCTGTAACAAAAAATTATTATTTGCAAGCAATAAAAAGAATAAGCAAACAGCTGACTGGATCTTCAATAAAATCAGTGTTGGCATATGATGTTAAAGAAGTAGTAGCTTTTAAATTCGCCCGCATTAATCAGTTGATGTTGAAAGAACTTTTTCAATGTACAAAAATAGAATTAGATGTAACAGACGATTTTTATTTGAAAACAAGTAAAAATTTTGTAGTTTATTGCAACAACAACCTTTATTTCTTGCTGGTGTGATGCCATTTTTCAAAACTTTTTCTTATTGTTTTAATCAAAGAGCATATTTGCGGTTTCCCTGGTTATAAGAAATTCAAGCCCCTTCGGTAATTTAAATATTAAATTATGACTTTAATTAACCCGAAAAGAAGGAAAGTTAATTGGATAAATAGAGATTCAAGACTTTTATTGGTAATTGTAAACATTAAATTTGATTCAATTTACTATAGATGATCACTGAAACGAATGCGCTTATCGGTAAGGGTAACGCTATTCTCTATTATTTCGCTAACAGTATTTTAACGATTACGATATTTCGGTATCGGTATTTTAGCGATAACGGTATTTTATATAATTTCGTTAACGGTATTATAGTTATTTCGGTAACAATATTTAAAATGTAACATTATTTTAGTTATTTTGGTAACGATATTTTAAGTGTAACGTTATTTTAGTTATTGCGGTATCTGTATCTTAATGATAACGGTAGTTTCAATTAACACCGATATATTTAACCCCATCATGATCAGACTTTTGTAAGATTGATATATGTGTGTACAGTGAATATATTTTTGAATCTTGTGACTTCACAGCGGCCCCTTGCAGAAATATCTATAACCAACACAAACATTTTTACATACTGAAAAACACATGGTTTGAAATTAATTGGCAAAAAGTTAGTATGTATAGGATTTCAAAACACCTTATTTTCATTTTATAATAAATTGGGTTAAGAATTAAGAAGACATAGAATTTAAACTTTTTTAAAATCGCGTAACTTTAAACTGTCATCTTTAAAGATTTTTTTAAATAGTTACGAAATGTTTTAAAGGTTAAAAATAAGAGGAACACTTAAATTTATCCTACAATTTTTTCAAATAGTAAAAGAGCTTTAGATGATGTATTTCAACTTTAAATTAACAATAATGATAATTAACTTAGTCTAATCATGTTAACTCCATTGTGGGAAGGATTTATGAAATGCTTAGTAATCTATGGGTCGTCAAATATTCAACCTCTTTCAATAGCTATTAGCCATAACCCTATTATATGGCTGCGAAATTTATGCTAACTGTGACAGTACAGACTTTAGACAAGTTAACAATATTGCGAGATATGTCTTAAACAAAGGTCGTCGTGAATCTGTAACCATTTTTCATGTTAGATTAATCAGATGAGTTTTGGAAACCTTCTTATATTTGACACAAAATAATTACATCAAGCCAACCTGTCTACGTATACAGCAGAATAAAATTTGCAAGATCAAATATTGGGAATAACATAATCCAAAAAAGATTTGAATTCCTACTATCAAAACGTAAATTTTTCATTTACTCAACTAGTCTTTGGAACCTTCTACCTAATCGAATACAAGTCATAAACAACGCAAACAAATTTAAACATGAGCTAAAAATTTACTTTTGTTAAATATTCAATTTGTCGGATAAGTTTACCTTTTGTGCTTTTGTTACTTTATTTCATGCATATGTAATTTGTTATTTTTGTTTTGTATTATTATTCTCTGTATCTTAAAAATATTACGTTATAACTTTGTTTTCTTTTTTAATACGTATACTGTTTTATAGATTAGATTGAAATGGCACTATGCACCGCGACCAGCATAGGTCTTTTGTGCTGCCTAGAGCTCCCCTAAAGGTCCAATCTACCAATAAAGCTAAGAATCCTACCATGTGAAATATTCCAAACCTCCGAAGGCGACACGAGACGGTCACCCAGAAACCTTAGTCACCTACCACAAAGCCTGGGACATTCGCAGAGAACATGCTCTGACGTCTCCGATTCCAACTCGCAAAATCTTCAAATATCAGTGTCCGATTGACTCTTTTTGTATCGTTGGTACCGTAGGTCACAGTGCCCAGCAAAGTACCCCGTTAAGGTCCGTAAGTCTATTCTACCAAGGGCCAATAGACGCCCCGATCCTGGCGTTGGCCACGAGAGTTTCTCCAATAACCAGAAAATTCCGACTCTCTCCACAACCTGATCTCCCCCCAATGTAGTCGCATCCCACAAAAAGGAACCCAACCAAGTCTATCGAGAGCACTCCAAGTCTATCGAATGCACTCTATTACTAGTCCAGAAGACACCTCGTAGGCCATAAGAGCCCTGAGTGCTGCTTGACTGTCAGATAGAATGTAGATACGAGACCTAACTGTACGCCTCCGCAGGTATATGGCGAAGATTTCCGCCTGAAAAATGGAGAGATATTTGCCAATAGGAAGAGCACGCTGGAATCCGGGTCCAAAGACGCTCGCACCAGTGTCCATGTTCGCCTGCTTTGAGCCATCCGTGTTAAAATTCCTGACGAGAACTTGTTCTGGTAACACCCTTGAAATTAGGTCGCAATAAAGATCTTGGCGATCCTTATGTGACCCTTCTTCTTGAGAGTACCCTCGCCTTTAATTGTTTGACCTTTGGCCACCATGCAATAGTCGCATAGGTGATCATGGGTTTAACAAAAGTATTGAATGACCAATATACCATACGCGGTCTCAGATCCCATGTCCTACCAAAGAGCCTCTGGCAACGCTCTGGTGGCCTTTTTGGATATCGAGTCAATATGATCATTTCAGGTGAGCGATTTGTCAAGAATAACCCCTAGGTACTTCACCCTGTCTTTGTAGTCGTATCTCCTACAACAAGCGTGGGCAAATTGACCTTCCTTCTATTCGTAAATGGTATCAGTATGGTCTTTGATGGGTTGATGGATAAGCCCATTTCCTCACACCACGAAAGAGTAAAGTTCAGAGCCTGCAGCATATGCTCCGAGATCGTCCTGTCATCCCATCCGATGACGTATATGACAAGATAATCCTCGTATACATAGGTTCAGACCCTCTAGCAGCTCATCAATGACCAATGTCCATAGTAATGGCGATAAGACTCCGCCTATACCAAATGTAATTACCCTGGACCCGAGCATCTCTAAAGTCCAATTCACTAAGACCGGAGAGATATCCTTTCTCAATATGGCCCTTCTAATCGTATCGCAGGACGTGTTGTCGAAAGCGTATATCAAAAAAGGCACAAAGGTTAATGTTCTTTGTCTCTAGTGCCTTTTCTATCATCGTGACATGAGCAGCTGTTTCGGTAGACTTGCCCCGTTGATACGCGAACTGAAGCTCATGTATCGGTTTCCGGTCCAAGACTTTCTGCATTGTCTTCAGGAGAAACGAGCTGATGCTAATTGGTCTATATATTGAGGCAGCTGTTCGGATTTCCCCCTGCCTTTAGTATAGTATAGTGTTGGTTCATGACCAAGTAAAATAATAGATCTAAATAACCTGACCAGTTGTGGGATAATCGTGTTTATCCCCTTCTACAATGTGCACGGATAGACCACGGACCTAGAGATTTAAAGATGAAAACTCCTCTATCGCCTACCTTACCCTGTTCTCTTGAAAGATAGCACCCGATAGATACACATTTTTCCTTGTCAGGACTGATACTCACTGTGTGAAGCCCGGGAAGTGCGTTTCTAGGAGTTGGCAGTTTCGGTGTGAGACAAAGTGTAGGAACCGACCGGCCTCTTAAGAGTGCAGAGACCGTTCGTGTGATCCTGTGACAGGTCCTTTTGAAGTCGCACAGCTTCTGGGAGATCCGAGATTTTCTTACAATAACTGCGCCACTTGGACCTTTCGGATCTACGCAGCCCTATAGGTGATCCAGTCACCTGTTTGCTTTGCCTTATTGAACAATCTTCTGGCTTCCCTCTTGAGTTTCTCCAGGCCATCGTTCCACCATGGAACATCCCTTCTTGTCCTCCTGGTCTTTAGAGGGCAGCTCATATAGTAAGCAGAAATAAATCCCACACGAGCTCAGGATGAACCCCTTGGAAAGGTTGTCATCGCTTTCCAAATGATGACGGAAACTTTCTCAGTTCGTACATCTGGGATTACGGTAAACCTGACTTGAGTCCAATGCACAGATAACATCAAAAACCAGATGCTGACGGTCAGACATTGATAGTTCATTGGAGACATGCCAGTTAGAGATGGCAAGAGAAAGATTGGAACTCGAAAGTGTGGGATCCAAGACCTCTGACCTAATGACGTTCCTAAAATTCGGTTCGTCACCCCTATGCGCTATGTTTATATTATTTCCGCAAATGAATTCTAACAAGTACTCACCACGTTTGTTCACATCAGTACTTCCCCATGCAGTATGATGAGCGTTGCTGTCACAACAGAGGATCCGACTTAAACTCCTCCTTCGGCAATATTGCACCAGGGCAAAGACCTCAGCAGTTGGTGCCGTGTCCGTGTCGCCAGATAAGTAAACTGAGGCAAGTAATACCTCATGTTCTCTGGATAAGGAGGAATCTTCGCACAGATTGCGACCAAGTCTTCCAAAATAAAATCTGAAATTAGAAGAAAAGTTAGGTTGTTCCTCACAAGAATTGCCGCTCTAGGCTGAGCATGATGGGAATTATAAACTAACCTACCTTGGCTTGCATTGAGCCCTTTTATGACTCAATCGTGCCCCATGGCTCCTTAATAAAACCCATATCCAGGGCATCTGTTGTGAATGTTGGCAATGTCCGATGCCGCTTTACGCCACCTTTCTACCCCAATTGGAGTTCAATAGCACAGCTTTCTCTGCCGAGTGCTACCATTTATTCCATGGCGTCAGAGTTGGGAACATGAGTTTTCAGCCACTGCGCTGTGTCCTTGTCACGACAGACAAAACTGAGTCACCCTGGTTTGAAGGAGCAACTGGAGAAACTGCGCTTAATAGTCCCCTTGCTCAGTTCAGCTATCTTGTACTGCACAGCTCTCGTGATAGAGTATAGCTACTCATCTGTCCATCTTTTTGCCGGGAAATCAGGTGAGCTAACACCAATTTTGTGGTGCATCCTTTTAGGATACCCCTTGTTTATGCTGCCTAGATGGAGCTGGCAGGGTCTGTTTTGACAGTGTTCCACCTTCGACCTTACAAGGTGTACCATCTGCAGCCATATTAGCTATGCGCTTTGCAGGATGTCTGGTGTCAAGTGGCATTAAGCCATCCGAACGCACTCACTTTCTGCTACCTCAAAGCTCTTTGAGCTTTTTTCGCGCCTAGGCACCTGACAAAGCCGCCGCGCTTCCTCAAGGTCAATACCTTCATTCAGGTACATCTTCAGGCGTTTGCGAGCAGCTCCGCAGAGCTTTACTCTATCAGTCATTGTTTTCGACTGAACACCTGGGTCCTCATCCACGGCACTTTTAGGCTGGAAACAAAGTAGTTCATCTTCCTCGTCTGTTGGGACGAGAGAAAAATAAGGGATTAAAACAGAACACTTAGTAGCAGAGCCCTATGCTACCAGTGGGATAATACAACCAGGGCTCGCCTCCTCCTGGAGACCACCATCTAAAGATACACTAACGTGGTGCCATTCATCCCATAGACACGGTACAGATAACACCTGGGATTACTGCTTTATATACTCACTAGCAATATAATTTATAAGATTTTCATCTTGTGCTAGATTATCTAATTAAATATTGGGTATACAAGTTAACAATATTAATTTAGACAACGCCTAGGCACCTGACAAAGCCGCCGCGCTTCCTCAAGGTCAATACCTTCATTCAGGTACATCTTCAGGCGTTTGCGAGCAGCTCCGCAGAGCTTTACTCTATCAGTCATTGTTTTCGACTGAACACCTGGGTCCTCATCCACGGCACTTTTAGGCTGGAAACAAAGTAGTTCATCTTCCTCGTCTGTTGGGACGAGAGAAAAATAAGGGATTAAAACAGAACACTTAGTAGCAGAGCCCTATGCTACCAGTGGGATAATACAACCAGGGCTCGCCTCCTCCTGGAGACCACCATCTAAAGATACACTAACGTGGTGCCATTCATCCCATAGACACGGTACAGATAACACCTGGGATTACTGCTTTATATACTCACTAGCAATATAATTTATAAGATTTTCATCTTGTGCTAGATTATCTAATTAAATATTGGGTATACAAGTTAACAATATTAATTTAGACAACAAATGGCATATCACATATGGTTTGTGTCAATAATAATAAATATGGTATTTTGGATGGTAAACATCTGTCATTATAATTCAGTATTCGATGGACGCCAAAGTGTTAACACACCTTTTTTTCAATCGCTATAATAATGTCGAATTTTGTGCCTAAAAAAGATGTTTTGCGGGGAAGGCTACTGAAAGTTATCGATTGTTGGTAGAAGCTTACGGTCAACATGCACCAAATAAAAAAAACTTGTGAACGATGATTTCGAAACAGAAGACAAGGAGAGGCCTGGTCAGCCGAAAAAATTTGAAGATGAGGAATTGCAACCCAAGAAGAACTTGCCTTATCATTGAGAGTCACACAACAAGTCATTTCCCTACGTTTAAAATCATTGGGATTCATTCAAAAGCAAGGAAATTGGGTCCCATATGATTTGAAGCCAAGAGACGTTGAAAGTCGATTTTGCATGTCGGAAATGCTGCTTGAACGCTACAAAAAAAGTAATTTTTGCATCGTATTGTTACTGGTAATGAAAAATGGATACATTACGATAACCTCAAGCGCAAAAAGTCATATGTAAAAATCGGCCAAGCAGCCAAATCAACGCCGAAGCCGAATATCCATGGCGCCAATGTAATTCTCTGTATTTGGTGGGATCAGAAGGGTGTTTTGTGTTATGAGCTGTTAAAATTGGGTCAGACAATCACAATCGACTTGTACCGAACACAACTGAATTGTTTGAAGAGACAAATCAACGAAAAACGACCAGAATATTTGACCAGACACGAGGCCATTATCTTCCATCATGACAACGCTCGGGTACATGTTACAAGACCGGTAAAAACTATTTGAGGATGGTAATTTTGTCGTTATAATAAATGTATTTTTCAAGCAAAAAAATCGGCATTATTAACTTGTATGCCCAATAAATAAATAAATAAAAGTGGGAGTAAGGTAGTGTTGTACAAGTATAGAGTATTTAAAATTTTACAACTATAGACCAAGGTGCTTTAAAAATCCGTACCTTTGTGGAGTATTTTCTTGTCAATTCTTAATTTCATGCAAATTTGTTAAGATTTTTCTAAAGTTTAAATTTTGTTTTCGTCTCAAAACTACATACGATTATACATTTTTTTATTTATTGCATTAAAAATTTTTTTTGGATCTTTTTCTATTTGAAATAAATTTTTTTCAAATATTTTAAGTATGCAAATAAGGAAACTCTTTAATGATAGAAATTTAGGAAGTTTATTAGACATTTCCGGATTTTTTTAAAAAAAGGCTTGAGAATGCTGTAATTCTCGTTATGTAATTTTTCAGCAGTAGTATTTTAAAAAAACATTCTATGTTTATTAAGAGCAAAAAATATCCACATTTCTGTATGTTTTGGAACTGATCGGTTAGATTTTATATAACATATAATTTTGCGAGAAAATTTTGGAATTTTTAAATAAAACAATTTCAAAAAACTAGTCTTCTTATATTTTTAAGTGATTAAAATAAATTATTAAAATTAAATTCAAGTTTACATGCAAAAATAAGCGATATTGTAAAAAGATAAATTATGTAAATAAATAAACCAAATAAATATAAAAAATCACATTTAACTCAAATATTTGTATTAAAACCATGGATGGTAAGCGAAAATAATGCGGTTATCGGTAAGGGCAACGCTATTTTCTATTATCTCGGTAACGTTATTTTAAGGGTAACGATATTTTATTTATTTTGTACTGTAGTTTAACGATATTTTGGTTGATTCTGTATCAGTATTTTAGCGATAACGCTGTTTTCTATTATTTCGGTAACGGTGTGTTAAGGATAACGATTTTTTCAGTTATTTCGGTAACGGTATTCTAGGGGTAAAGATAGTCAGTTGAAAGGGTATTAAATCGATAACGGTATTTTAGCGGTATTGCCTGTCAACCCTGCAATAGTCCATTGATCCTCAAGAAATTTTAAACAAATCAAGATAAGTGTGTTAATTGTTTGTGTTTATTTCTAGTTAGTTCTTTTGTTATTTTACAATATTATTGTTATCCGCTTAATAGTTATGGTTCTTACTATTTCCTTTACAAGAAAAAATACTTTGTTAGACGTTCAACCATCTGAATTAATTACCCAGTCTAACTCTTCAATATCTGGACCTTTATCACAAAGTTTTCCCACTTTAATTAACGGAGAAGAACAATCTTCAGTTATTCCAAATCCCACATTTTCCAATACGAATTCTCAAACCTTTAATTTCCCAATAGTAACTGTGATCTTTGTTCCATTAAATTACCATCTTTTTGGACATCATGTCCAGAAGCATGGTTAATTCAGTCTGAAATGCAATTCAATATTTAACAGATTATAGATGATTCAGTTAAATACAAGTATGTAGTTGTTCTTCCTGAAGAGATTATAACAAAAATATTAAATGTTTTGCAGAAACCACCAACCATTATTAAGTATGACTTTATAAAAAAAAGTGTTGTGCGAAATATTTTCTCTTAGCGAAAAAAAAGGCTAGCACAATTATTTTCCAATAAACAATTGGGTGATCCTAAACCATCAGAGTTTTATAGGGATATATTGAATACTGCCGTATATGTTTCAATTCTTGGTAATAATCTTATTCGAATCCATTTAACATCTTCCAATTTGGAAAATTTGGATTAAAAACTGTCTCTTGCTGATAAGATTTGGGATGTGTAAAACAAAAATCAGATATCACAGATCAGTTCAAACGAAGTAATTAATGCTAATCAAGAGATGTTTCAAATTTTTTCAAAAATAATTTCACGAACTTGTCAAACTATAGATAAATTTAGTTTAGAAGTTTTAGAACTAAGATCATCCCGATCAGGACATAGAAATACATACAAAAACCGTAGAAACTCAAGAAGTAGATCCCGTGTCAACCACGCAATTTTGTTTCGACTAATAACAACTCTAAGAATTTTAAATAAATAATCCTATCATGGTGATAACGGATGATAGGATATCTTTAAGCCAGCTCGCCGCCTATTAAAATACGATAAAATTAATAAACTTAATTTTTTAATTATTACAGGTGCTTGTGTATCTGTTTTACCGATCTAGATTTAAGAATTTTAAGCGGAAATCAGATTTGTTGTTATCAGCAGCAAATGGATACTGAAATATTTGGCAATAAAATTTTAGGAGTAAACCTTGCTTTGCGAAGGGAACTTGTTTTTCCGTTTATTTTAGCTAATATTAATACTCCAATAATTGAATTTTTTGGAACATTTTGGTTGTTATTTGACTTGCGGAATAAGCAGCTTCATGACTCGTTAACAAAACTAGTAGCTTGTGGCTCATAAGGATTTTGCGATAATTTTTTACTAAAAAATATAAATTTGCGAGATTGTTACGATATTTTCCGAAAATTGCTTCCGAACCGGATGTTGTGCTCCATTTTGTTGAAATTCTGGATCAGCTGGTTGCATACTTTCAGGAATGGGCCATTAAGGTATATCTATATGGCGATTTGGTTAAGGAGGAATTATATGTGGCAGCACGAATGCTTCCAATCTTGATGATAAATTGTTACATATGGACTGAATTCTTACATTCACTCGTTGAGTAGCCTTTTTCTGTGCGTTTCCAATACCGTCAATGCTTAACGATGCTTCATTTGGAGAAATCGCTAAGCGATTGATGAGCCTTTGATCCAGAGTCTAGTATTTCCCTGTATTCACTGGAGATAGCGTTTGTGGCCGTTATCCTTACACTTGTGGTGACAAAATGTTAGCTGCTGCTGATATAGCTCTGCTTTCCTGGTCGCTGAATAATGGTTTTGTTCAAGTGATCTTGCTTACAGGTGATTTGGAAATTTGCTTTAATTTAGTCGATTTGGTTGGTGTTTGCTGCTTCTTCTCCAGATGGAATAACGTGTTGTGTTTTTTTTGACATTTTTGGCAGCAACCAGATATGCAGGTTTTTGGCGTGTGACCGATCCTGAATCATTTGACGCATAGTGATTGTTGTACCCATTTTAATCGATCTGGTATTGATAGTTGTAGGAATTTGTTGCAATGGTACAAGTGATGATTATCATTACTGCATAACCTACAGTTCTGCTTGTTTCCATCAGACGATGCTACAAACAAAACAGCTTTATTTGCAGGTTTATGGCCGATCATTTCCATTGATTGAAATTGAATCTCTAGAAATTATAAAAACTCAGAAACTGTTGGAACATCTTTAGGCTTCACTGAAGATTGAATGAATCTGACAAGCATATTCCTATCGAGTTTTTTCCATCAACAAATGCATATGAATCGGATTCCAGTTAGATGTTTCGATCCCAATATTGTTTAATGCTGATAAACATTCTTTTGTAGTCTCATGCAAATTTGTTACAGCCAGCATGAGCTTCATCATGTAGTCTCAATTTGGTCCCATATCCAAGGACGGAACAAAGATCAGGGTGAACAAAATGCAAGATTCTTAGCCACAACCTTAGCTTCCTAGACACCACCATGAAATTCCAAGTCGCCACCATGAAATTCTTAGCCATCCCTTAGGCACCACCACCTAGGGATTTCATGGTAGTGGCTAGGTGGCTAAGAAGCTAGGAAGATAAGAAGCTAAGGATTTTGCATTTTGTTCATCCTGATCTTTGTACCGTCCTTGCCATAATCTCTTAATGGTGTCCTTGTTTAATTCAAAATATTGTATTGGTTGGTCCTCAGTAATACTTAATCCTTTTAATAGCCGTTTTAGAGCTGTTAAACGAGTAAACAAGAGTAATCATCGGAGGCTTTAGAAATAGGAGAAGTTCGTTGTTTTTTAGTGTGTGATGGAGGAGTATCATGTGTTTTTGCACCTAAATGAGCCGCCAGGGCCTTTGATATAGTATGCTTTACTGGTGGTTGAATCTGCAGGGTCTTTATTCTTTCTTTAAAATGATAGGAGTACTGAGAAATTAATGTATACTTGTATACTCAGAAAAAAAAGTTAGTTGAAAAATTTGTAAATTTAAATTCCTCTTTACTACTTTAGTACTGATTTTTAGTAAAAAAATTATTATTTAGCATATCTTTTTGCCATTTACATTTTACAATATACATAGTTTTTACAGAATATTTACAAATTTTTGTTGCTAATTTCAGAAATCATTTTACAAATTTTTGAAAACCGATTTGCTACAATTAGCAAAAAAAAATTACTAATTTTAAAAAAGTGGATATCGAAGGAAATGTTATTTCTAATTAAAACTTACACCTACAAACTTAAATTGCCTTAAAATGTTACATATATTAAAAAAGGGATCGGAAGTGAATATACCGACTCATGTCTGAAAATAGGACATCCACTTAAAATAGCACTAAAAAGTTTTTTAGTTCTAAAAATCAGCCCTCTAAAAAGAATTAAAATTTGACCTAAAATGTAAAAAAATATTGAGTAAATTATTTTTAAAAAAGAAATTACCAAATAAAAACGAAATGATTTATTCGTTTATGTTTTAACAATTTTTAAGCTTTTTATTTTGTTATTAATTTTGTATAAATTATTTTTTGAAAAAATGAAATAAAATAAAAAAAAAATTGGTGCACGATAAAAAAAAAAAATAAATTTAAAATTTTGTACTAATATTCACAATATTTAGTAATTTTTTTTCTGATTTTAGCAAACCGGTTTTAAATTTAGTAGAGGCTACTAATTTTTCTACTAATTTCATTATACCACACTCCAGCAGACATGTGTTGCTAAGATTAGCAAAAAATACCGCTGGGCTCAAATTAGCAAAATTTCCAGCAAAATTTTCAGTTGCCATTACAGACATTTTTTGGTGAGTGCAGTAGTCCTTTTTAAAATACTCATGTTCGATTGGGTTGTCTGCTATTGATCTAATCTGATTATCCGTTTATCTAAATTGGGTTCTAATTGCTTTAATTTGTTGATGCCTTTCCTTGTACTATTTGATTTCACAGCGATAATTGCCTTGCCGCAAGCTCTTCCATTGGGAGTCGATACTATTGGCTCTGTTTGATGGACTTCTATCCTGTTGATTGGGCACCAAATGTTGACTTGGTGATTGTTGGGTTGACTACTGTCCTGTTGATTGGTCATCATTGGTTTGTTGAAATGGAACTGCGTGATGTCCACTAATAATGCTTTTCAGGTCCTTACCACTGGTGGGCTGTTCTGATGATTGTGTTAAAATTGTAGATACAACAACTAATTGTTGCTTGTAGCCTTGTGATACTGATAACATTCGATGAACTATGGATTTTTTGTTGGAACTCCAATAGTCTAGAACCCGTACCTGGCATCGCAGTAGTGGGTCTAATTGTATGAAGGTTGCGTGTTCAAATCTCATCGGTGTCACCAAAATATTTAGGATTAGTGTTAATTCAATACAATGACTTGAATTTGTACTGACACTAATTTTTGTATATTCTTCAAGCACTTGAAGAGATATGGTCGAGTTCAATAAAGTGCCACTGCAAAGGTTTTTCCTGAACAAAACAAATATCAATTTCTCAACTTCTTTTATACTATTTTACTCTACATTTTATTCTACATAAATTGTCTAGAGGCACATATATGATATTTCTTAGTAACAATGCATATTGCGAAAGTAACAATAATTATGCTAACTTGAAAACATGCAGTTTTCATATATAAGCCACTGTAGTATATTAACCTTAACAGTTTGTTTTATTATTTAAAATAATTAAGGTGCCATTTATACATGATGACTCTTTATAATATGGAACACCTTAAATTAGTTTTTAAACAATTAGACAAATATAACTTAAATATAAAATTTGCAAAATGTGTTTTTGGGAAGGAATCATAAAACTTTTTGAGTTATAAAATATCAAAGGAAGAAATTTCAACCCTCAAAAGATTGGGTATAAGCAATAACCTCATTTCAAAAACCGTTAACTATTAAAAAACTGCAAACATTTTTGGGAATGATAAATTATTATCATAGGTGCATGCCTATGTTAGCGGAATATTTGATTCCAGTACATAATATTGTTACAGAAGGTAATAAAAATAAGATTAGTAATATATGATGGACAGTTGAAGCATTAAAGGCTTTTAATATTGTTAAGGAAAAATTTACCTATATAACTTGAATTAACCATTGTGATAGAAATGCAAAGATTTCATTAGCCGTACACTCACCAAAAAAAGTCTGTAATGGCAACTGAAAATTTTGCTGTTATTACGGGAAATTTTGCTAATTTGAGCCCAGCGGTATTTTTATACCCTTCACCACAGGTGGAAGGGTATATATAAGTTTGTCATTCCGTTTGTAATTTCTACAATATTGATCTTAGACCCTATAAAGTATGTATATTCTGGGTCCTTATGAAGAGCGAAGTTGATTTAACGATGTCCGTCTGTGTGTTGAAATGGGTTTTCGGAAGAATCCAGACATTATGAGGACTTGATTGTTTTTTATTTCTGTTACATGTGATCCATTTCTGTTTGCTATTAAAAATCAGATCGGTTAATAAATGGCTGAGATATTAGCAAAAAACCAGGGCTACCTCTAATTTTTTCCGTAAGATCCCTTTGTTTAATATGTATGTAGAATTTTACGCATAACAAACACATCCATGTGTTAAAATTCTTGTCTTTCATCTCCACCTTTTATACACAAACAACACACATACAAAGATTTGTCATTTAAATAAAAACTAAACAAATTTCTAATGAACGAAGACTTTCGAATCCCGATCACTTTTGTACATTTTTTTTATTATTTTCTTAAGACTTTTTTTTTTGTTTATTTTTGTTTTTTTTTTAACATTTAATAATTAATTTATATAAAATTTTATATTATTAATTAAATAATCCATAATTAGGCTAAAAACATCAACATTTTTATAAAAACCCTCTGATACAAACAAAATACAAACGTTTTTATACCCTTCACCACAGGTGGAAGGGTCGCGGGGTGGAGGAGTAGCAATAGTAGTTCGTAAAACTATTAGGCATGATCTTTTACCGGATATTAATGCTGAGTTAATAGAAAATTTAGGTGTTCGTATTTATCTTAACGATGGTACAAATATAAATATATATAGTTGTTATTTTCCTGGTGGTTCCTCGGATCCATTAGGTGTTAAAAAAGAACAGTTCAAATCTGATCTCAGAAAATTTGCGAGAATTAGGGATAAGTATATTTTAGGAGGTGATTTTAATTGCCGAAGCCAAAACTGGGGTTGCCTACGAGCTAACTGCTGGGGTAACATACTTCACGATTTAATAACTACTAACATATTTAGTATTGTCTATCCCCCAGAACCTACATTAATTCCAGCAAGTAGTAGTGCAAATCCATCTGTTTTAGATTATTTTATTACAAACGTCCCCGGAAAACTATCGGCGGCACTTACTCTCAACAGGTTGGGTTCAGACCATTTGCCTGTTTGTACAACATTAAGTTCTGCACACTTGTCTACAGATAACTTGAGATATGATTATAGAAAAGCGAAATGGAATGTGTTTAGGAAATATATTAATGATAATGCAAGTCTTCTTTTGAACATGCCGCTTAACAATGTCAACGATATTGAGCATTCAATCGTGGAGTTTACTTCAATCTTGCAAAATGCTATTGATTCAAGCATTCCAAAGAAAAATATGCCAAACTGTTTTATCAAGCGTTTACCTAGACACATTTTATACCTAATATCTTTAAGAAACTATTCCAGGCGAAACTGGATAAGATACAGACTTCCCTTATATAAATCTCAGGCAACTTTTTTGAACAATGTTATTCATGATAATATTTCTAAATTTAGAAACTCAAATTGGAATGATTTTTTGAAAGGTCTTCCTAAATCCTCTCCAAAGTTTTGGAACGTTTCTAAAATTATCCGGAGGAAAACAAAATGCATTCCTAGTCTCAAACTCAATGGCAATTTGTATACAACAATTGCTGACAAATGTGAAATATTAGCTCAAAATTTCTTTTTGAACCACTCTATTTCTACGAACTTGAGCGATTATGCTACGGTACAGTCTGTTTCCAACTCCTTAGGCGTTTTAGATAATCACAGCTGTGCTATGCAAAATAATTCCAATCTGAATATCACAACAACCAAAAATATTATTAAGAATTTAAAAAATAAAAAAAGTCCTGGTTTAGATGGTGTTTCCAATAAGTGTCTTAAAGCTCTTACCACAAAAGGCTTAGAAATACTTACACGTATTTTAAACGCTTGTCTTAATCTATGTCATTTCCCACTAGTTTGGAAGAAATCTAAAATAATTGCCATTCCCAAACCTGGCAAGAACCACTCTAGTCCTAATTCATATAGACCAATAAGCCTTTTAAACTCTATGAGCAAAATACTTGAGAAAGTTATAAAGGAGAAAATAGTTAACTATATCGAAGATAAAAACATTCTTCCTTACCAACAATACGGTTTCCGTACGGAACACAATACTACACAACCGTTAGTTAGAATTAAAAAAATTATTAAGGATAATTTTAATCAAGGTAAATCTACGGCCATGGTGTTATTGGATATAAAATCGGCTTTTGATTCAGTCTGGCACGATGCTCTTGTACATAAATTAATCCACATTGGGTTGGACACACATACGATTAGAATAATTAGAAGTTATCTGTCGGATCGAACTTTTAGAGTTCACATTGATAAACAATTTTCCGAGGTATATAGTATATCCGCTGGATGCCCCCAGGGCTCATGTCTTTCACCTATTCTTTACAACATTTTCACATCAGACTTCCCCTTGCTATCAGGGTGCGAGTCTTCCATCTTCGCAGATGATACGGCGATCCTGAGCTCAGATATTTTGTCTAACGACATCTTGAGTAACCTTCAAAGATCCGTGGACTCAGTAATTAAATACTTTGAAAAGTGGAAAATATTAGTCAACCCTACTAAAACACAATCAATTTTCTTCACGAGGAAAAGAAAAAACTGCTTCTTACCCCAATATAATATAAAAGTTAATGGAATTGATGTCCCTTGGGAGACGAGCGTAAAATACTTAGGCGTTATACTCGACAAGAAATTGCTTTTTAGTGATCACGTCAGTTATATTGTTAATAAAATAAATATAACTACTAGAATTCTATACCCATTTATAAATCGAAAGTCCGATCTCAGTATTGAGAATAAAATTCTGATATTAAAAGTAGTATTTCATGCAATGTTATTCTATGCAGCTCCCGCTTGGCACGACGCCTCTGACTGCCACTTAAAAAGACTACAAGTTTGCCAAAACAAGCTTCTCAAAATGTTCTATAATCTACCATTTCACTATTCAACATGTCGTCTCCACTCACTCTCTAATATCAAACTAGTTAAGGATAAATTAAATATTATTACTGAGAACTTTTTTATAAGATGTGCGAATTCCTCTTATCAACATATTAATAATTTATGTCCTTGACAAGTTTACTTTTAACTATTCACTTTCCCGCTTTTATTAAATTTTTTTTTTTTTTTTGTTTGTTTAAAGGTTTTTGAAAATTTTCCTTTATTTGTAAAAATATTTTTAGGAAATTAAATATACTTCATTCATATTTAAATATCTAAGTTGAAAAGTCTAATGTGACTAAACTCGTTATTAAGCATATTAACATTATTGTAAACATTGATATAATATTTAACAATAAATAAATAAAAAAAAAAAATAAACACATACGCGCTCATTTTTGCTTTTTCGGATTTTATTCTACGTCACAATAATCATTGTTGAACAGAACGAATATGAATGAAATAATTGGTATGAAAACGACCGATGATTAAATATTAGACGCAACAAGAACCATGTGGCTTGATTGATTTGAAATCAGCAACAAGTATTTGTATATGAATATATTCAGCGCTTGAACGCAAACGAATGTTTATTCCGGTGTTGATTGCGTATGTACCCCAGCAAAACTTTGGTAATGGGTGCGATATTTTCATGCGTTACCTTGTAATGATAGCTCGTTACCTTTTTCATTATTTGCAAGCATAAAGTAATAAGTTACTCATTATTGATTACGTAATATATTATTTATAAATGTAAAGTAATAATTGAAATATTTTTGACAATCCATTTTTAAATGAATTACTTTGTGTTTTTTTGTAAGCAAAAGAGTAATGTATGTTTGTTTTGACAACAATAGCAAAACAACGAAGCGCAACAATTCATTTAAGTTTAAAGCAATCAAATATAATATGCGTCGATAGCTCAGTGGGTAGAGTTCTAGGCTGGTTCGATTTCCATGACCACATTATTTTTAATTACAAATATTTTATTCAGTTCAATTTCTTCGACCTTTTTAATATAAATTCCAGGTAATAAGTATTCAAGCTTAAGGTCTTTTTTTACAAAATTATTTATTTTTTTTATCCAATATTTCGCTATCTCAATGGTAAAAAAAAAAAAATCCTGAAGAAGCTATCCATTGAGATAGCGAAATATTGGATAAAAAAAAAATAAATAATTTTGTAAAAAAAGACCTTAAGCTTGAATACTTATTACCTACAAATATTTTAAATTAAATATTTGTAATAATTTTTTATAATAAAAATTCCTCTTTTTTAAAAATCTATTTTTAGACACATTACTTTTTCCATTCTCGTAACCATATAAGTAACACCTTACATTATCACCTCTAAAGTAATGGGTATATACATTATGAAGTAAGGTGTAAAGTAATCCATCGGCCCCTATGGCTATACATTACTTTACCCATTATTTGTTAATGTGCAGTTCTGTGGTAAGTTGCAGTTCTCTGGTAAAGTCTAATTTTTACTCCCCTCTTTTACAACATACACTCACCAAAAAATGTCTGTAATGGCAACTGAAAATTTTGCTGTTATTACGGGAAATTCTGCTAATTTGAGCCCAGCGGTATTTTTTGCTAATCTTAGCAACACATGTCTGCTGACGTGTAGTACAATGAAATTAGTAGCCGGTACTAAATTTTAGTCCGACTTAAAGTGGAATTTAAAATCTGTTTGCTAAAATCAGCAAAAAAAAATTACTAAATATTATTAATATTAGTAAAAAGCTTTGAATTTATGTTTCTTATCGAGCATCAAAAATTTTGATTATATTTTTTAAAAAACGAATTAATCATTTTGTTTTAATTTGGTAATTTCTGTTTTGAAAAATATTTTGGTCATTTTTTTTTTTACTTTTAAGGTTAAATTTTAATTGTTTTTAGGGCGGATTTTTAGAACTAAAAAACCTTTTTAGTGCTATTTTAAGTGGATGTCCTCTTTTTAGACATGAGTCGGTATCTTTACTTCCGATCCCTTTTTTAATATATGTAACATTTTAAGGAAATTTAAGTTTGTAGGTGTAAGTTTTAATTGGAAATAACATTTCCTTTAATATCCACTTTCTTAAAATTAGTAATATTTTTTGCTAATTTTAGCAAATCGGTTTTCAAAAATTTTTAAAATGATTTCTGAAATTAGCAACAAAAATTTGTAAATATTCTGTAAAAATTCTGTAATTTGTAAAATGTAAATAGCAAAAAGATTTGCTAAATAATAATTTTTTACTAAAAATCAGTACAAAAATAGAAGAGTGCGATTGAAAACCGTTTACAAACTTTTTTTTTCTGAGTGTAGGTGGCAGTATTTACATATATTCTAACGAGAAACCCCGTAATACTATTTTTGTATTCCCTTGTAATTTAATCATTTTGCAACCCTTAGCAAATTTTAATGCATATAGTCCATTTTTCGAGTTTGTATACACGGACAGACATTCTAAAATTATTGTAAATTTAATAATTTTCCTTTTATATATTGTTAATTAATTTAAGATCGCGAAAAGGAAATCGTTTTATACATTAAATGCATTTAAGAGAGTAAAAATTGTAATAAAGAAAATATTTTCAATTTAAAAATCAACATCAAATTCAAACTTAACAGAAACAAAAATATATTTTTAGAACTGAAATGTTATGATTCTGTATTAAATTATTCGTACTAAATGTAACCTTTTTGTTTGACGTAGTATTTAAATTTTTATCTTCCGTTCTTTTAAAATCTATAAATGCTGCTTTCAGATTATAAATGGAGGCAGAATTGAATTTTAAATCATTTATCACTTCATTCAAAACTCTATCCTTCAAATAAAATAATGCAATCTAATTTTTTGATTGACTTTAAGAAAAACGTATTTAATATTCATAATTACGATTGTTGCTATTATGAGATATGTAACTACATGTTTGTGGAAATTTTTCTGTTAGCTTTTGAAGAATAAAATTACTTATTTTCTGAATCACCAGAAGAACCAACTTAAGAGTCATTTGATGTCGTAATAGACGTCGTCAACTGGCGATGGAATCTTTTAATCATCCCATTTGACTGAGAATGATAAGCAGAAGTATGAATCTTTTAATTTCCAAGCATTTTTGATAATTCGGAGAATAAACTAGAATTAAATTGTGAACCCCGATCTACTAATTGTAAACCACGATCTACTTTAACTTTTAATGGCATACCCAAACGAGAAATAAAGTTTTGAGGTGGCTTCTGGCCACCTCGTCGTCCTATCTATTATTATTAAAATATATCCTCTAGAAACAGGTAATGGACCAACAATGTCTATATGTATATTAGAGCGAATCAAGTTGTATGGAAGCGAAATTCGTGCAAGGTGTACCCCCCTCAAAATGAACATTGGTATTTTTTATGATGACATCTAAAATATTTAGGCTCTAGCTTTGACCTCTCGTGAGCTGGACTATTTTGCAAATGGGTCCATTTTTGCATGTTTTGTTAATTTAAAAATCTGTTTCCTTACCAACATATATAATATGGGTATCATAAGGAAGGTTTTAAGGCGCGTCCAACTGTATATATCATTTGTCCAAGGACAATCATCAATGTCCTTTTTTAAGGATATTCTTAAAAAAACGGTTTTTGAATTTTTTGTTAGGGGTTGTTTGTAATAAAAATGCCAAATTAACATATTTTAGTCTTTAGTCGATTTAAGTAAATCCGGGTCTCAGCTTTTTTTGAAATTCGTGCTAGTTCGCGTTTTGACAAAAATGCAATAAGGTGAAAACCCTTCGTTTTAAATAGGGCAATATGGGTATCAATTTTTTTATTTTGCCAAGTACATCATCTTTGTATGTGAATAATTTAGATTACGAATTATCATATAATTAAAATCCTCTTAAAAAGTTAAGATGCTCTAATTATCTGTATTTTGGAATTGTAAAACAATATGGTTTTAGTTTTATTCCGAATGAAAACACAATGCGAGCGTATTTTTATAAAAAATTTTATATTTCAATTTTGATTTTATTTTAATAAAATTAAAGTAAAATAAAATAAGTGTTAGCATATTCTTAACTAACATTTGTAATATATTATTTTTTGAGTGTACTATTTAGAAAACTTTTTAAAATTTTCTTCCGAATTTTTGCAACATAAAAGAAAGTCCCAAAAATTAATATAAAGAAAGAATTACTTCATTTAAAGTATACTAAACATTTCTACCTTTTTTTGGATTCTGTAACATATTTAAAAGAAAATTTTATACAGATCCTTTAAGACTCATTAATTGCAATTTTAAAGTGTTACAGTAAATCCTTTCGTGATTCTATTTTAGTATATTGCTTGCGGGACACGATCTGGCTCGCAATATAAGCCGGACGATTTTTATCGATTACCGATACTGTAGATTGACAACGTGTACAAAATGCTCAGTGCTTTGTGAATGGCAAGGAAATTCTGAAATAAATTAGTTAATAATATTAATATTTTTTGTATATTATTTTTTTACCTGGAATATTAATAATTTCATCAGAATTTTGAAGTTGCAACAAGTATTCTTGTGAATAAAACTGTATACAAGGTGGTTCTATACTAGTTTCAACAGCTGTAAAATTTGGAAATACCGAATCTGCGATTTTTGTTTCGAGCGAGTAAAAATAATAAATGTTGTATCACATCGAGGTTTGTCGGTAATCTATTTCGGTTTAATTCAACTAACGCGAAAGGCATTTTAATCACGACACAATGAACAATTATTTAATTTTTTTAGCTTAAACCCAACGATATTGGGAACTAATAACCTTAAATTTACAATTTTGTTTTTATGCATAAAATTTTTCATAGAGCATACTTTGATCTAGAAACTAAATCCGCTATCATATATAAAATGCATCTAATTTGCAAAAATCTAAATTATTTATAACGAAGGGTTACCACCCCATTGCATTTTTGTCAAAACGCGAACTAGCACGAATTTCAAAAAAAGCTGAGATCCGTATTTAAATCCACTAAAGATTAAAATATGTTAATTTGGCATATTTATTACAAACAACCCCGAACAAACAATTCAAAAACCATTTTTTTAAGAATATCCTTAAAAAAGTACATGGATGATCGTCCTTGGACAAATAGTATATACAGTTGGACGCGCCTTAAAAAACCCTTTCTTATGATACCTATATTGTATATGTAGGTAAGGAAACAGATTCTCAAATTAACAAAATATGCAAAAATAGACCCATTTTCAAAATGGTCCAGCTCACGAGAGGTCAAAGCTGGAACCGAAATATTTTAAATGTCACCTTAAAAAAGTCCAAGGTTCATTTTTAGGAGGGTACATCGAGCACTTTTTTGGTGAGTCGTTCTAATGTATATGTTCAAACCTACCTTTTGGTAGTGGAATTACAACGCTGGGAAATTTAGTATACACATTTACTTTAGACCTTGACATTCGAGACACTCTGATACCCTCAAATTAATATCTATATATCATATATAAAAGGCCAAAAATATCTACTTTGAATAATATTTCTGGAAACATGAACACCGAAATGTAAAAGTAAATGAATTTTATTACCCACTATTTTTCTCATACATTTGGGAATATTTGGTCTTGAACTATTTCCAGTCATCTCACATATAATTTCAAAATCATAGTTGGGAATTTGAATCTCTTAATATTATACTGATTTTTAAATTGATCATATAACAATCCAATTGAAATTTCCTGTTTTTGTTCTCTATTCAAACATTTAAAACTATTTTCATTTTGTGTCAAAGAATTAATTTCCGGTAATATTGATAACATATCAGCGACAATATTATTTTTCCGGATAAATATTGAATATTATTTGTAGGCAATATATTCTATTTATCTTGTTTATCGCGGTGATCTATCTGTTTTTAAATCAAGGACATAGGTTAATGTATTGTGGTCCATAAAAATTGTAAATGAATGGCCCTCCAAAAAAATTTAAAATGTTTAATCTAGAGGTATATTCTCAATAATTCTCTGTTTGAATTTTCTTGAAAAATATGCCAAACGTTCCCAATTATTTCAATTGCAACTCCTGAAGCATCTACACTCAGAAAAAAAAGTTAGTAGAAAAATTTTTAAACGGTTTTCAACCCCACTGTACTATTTTTGTACTGATTTTTAGTAAACAAATTATTATTTGGCTAACTTTTTTGCTATTTAAATTTTACTAATAACAGAATATTTAAAAATTTGTGTTGCTAACTTCAGAAATCATTTTACAAATTTTTAAAACCCGATTTGCTTAAATAAGCATAAAAATTTACTAATTTTAAAATAATGGATATTGAAGAAAATGGTATTTCTTATAATAAAAACTTATACATACAAACTTATATTGCCTTAAAATGTTACATATGTTGAAAAAAAGGATTGGAAGTAACTATACTTTTCACAACCGACCCATTTCCAAAACTAGGACAATTAGTTCTAAAAATCAGCCCTTAAAACAATTAAAATTTGACCTTGAAATACAAAAACTTTACTAAAAATATTTTTCAAATAAAAAATAAGCAAATTAAAACAAAATGATAAATTCATTTATATTTTAACTATTTTTTGAGCCTTTGATTTTTTTATTTTGTCTAAAATATTTCAAAAACAAATAAATAAAATAAAAAATGTTCTATAAAAAATATATAAATTTGTATATTCTAATTCGTGAGACATTTACAAAAGAAATTATCAGCTTTAAAGTGGAACAAGTGTATCTAAAAACAAGTAAGAGCGGCTAAATTCGGCTATGTCGAATCTTTTATACCCTTCACCATGGTTGGGAAAAAACTGAAGTTTATATATGGACATATATGGAATGGACAGATTTATATACGGACTTATATACAGATTTATATAGTACAGTGGGGTTGAAAACCGTTTAAAAATTTTTCTACTAACTTTTTTTTCTGAGTGTAGATGCTTCAGGAGTTGCAATTGAAATAATTGGGAACGTTTGGCATATTTTTCAAGAAAATTCAAACAGAGAATTATTGAGAATATACCTCTAGATTAAACATTTTAAATTTTTTTGGAGGGCCATTCATTTACAATTTTTATGGACCACAATACATTAACCTATGTCCTTGATTTAAAAACAGATAGATCACCGCGATAAACAAGATAAATATAATATATTGCCTACAAATAATATTCAATATTTATCCGGAAAAATAATATTGTCGCTGATATGTTATCAATATTACCGGAAATTAATTCTTTGACACAAAATGAAAATAGTTTTAAATGTTTGAATAGAGAACAAAAACAGGAAATTTCAATTGGATTGTTATATGATCAATTTAAAAATCAGTATAATATTAAGAGATTCAAATTCCCAACTATGATTTTGAAATTATATGTGAGATGACTGGAAATAGTTCAAGACCAAATATTCCCAAATGTATGAGAAAAATAGTGGGTAATAAAATTCATTTACTTTTACATTTCGGTGTTCATGTTTCCAGAAATATTATTCAAAGTAGATATTTTTGGCCTTTTATATATGATATATAGATATTAATTTGAGGGTATCAGAGTGTCTCGAATGTCAAGGTCTAAAGTAAATGTGTATACTAAATTTCCCAGCGTTGTAATTCCACTACCAAAAGGTAGGTTTGAACATATACATTAGAACGACTCACCAAAAAAGTGCTCGATGTACCCTCCTAAAAATGAACCTTGGACTTTTTTAAGGTGACATTTAAAATATTTCGGTTCCAGCTTTGACCTCTCGTGAGCTGGACCATTTTGAAAATGGGTCTATTTTTGCATATTTTGTTTATTTGAGAATCTGTTTCCTTACCTACATATACAATATAGGTATCATAAGAAAGGGTTTTTTAAGGCGCGTCCAACTGTATATACTATTTGTCCAAGGACGATCATCCATGTACTTTTTTAAGGATATTCTTAAAAAAATGGTTTTTGAATTGTTTGTTCGGGGTTGTTTGTAATAAATATGCCAAATTAACATATTTTAATCTTTAGTGGATTTAAATACGGATCTCAGCTTTTTTTGAAATTCGTGCTAGTTCGCGTTTTGACAAAAATGCAATGGGGTGGTAACCCTTCGTTATAAATAATTTAGATTTTTGCAAATTAGATGCATTTTATATATGATAGCGGATTTAGTTTCTAGATCAAAGTATGCTCTATGAAAAATTTTATGCATAAAAACAAAATTGTAAATTTAAGGTTATTAGTTCCCAATATCGTTGGGTTTAAGCTAAAAAAATTAAATAATTGTTCATTGTGTCGTGATTAAAATGCCTTTCGCGTTAGTTGAATTAAACCGAAATAGATTACCGACAAACCTCGATGTGATACAACATTTATTATTTTTACTCGCTCGAAACAAAAATCGCAGATTCGGTATTTCCAAATTTTACAGCTGTTGAAACTAGTATAGAACCACCTTGTATACAGTTTTATTCACAAGAATACTTGTTGCAACTTCAAAATTCTGATGAAATTATTAATATTCCAGGTAAAAAAATAATATACAAAAAATATTAATATTATTAACTAATTT
This sequence comes from Eustalomyia histrio, assembly GCA_949748255.1. Taxonomy (NCBI): domain Eukaryota; kingdom Metazoa; phylum Arthropoda; class Insecta; order Diptera; family Anthomyiidae; genus Eustalomyia; species Eustalomyia histrio. The sequence goes on from OX456528.1 coordinate 282,684, forward strand.
ATTTCAGAATTTCCTTGCCATTCACAAAGCACTGAGCATTTTGTACACGTTGTCAATCAATCTACAGTATCGGTAATCGATAAAAATCGTCCGGCTTATATTGCGAGCCAGATCGTGTCCCGCAAGCAATATACTAAAATAGAATCACGAAAGGATTTACTGTAACACTTTAAAATTGCAATTAATGAGTCTTAAAGGATCTGTATAAAATTTTCTTTTAAATATGTTACAGAATCCAAAAAATGGTAGAAATGTTTAGTATACTTTAAATGAAGTAATTCTTTCTTTATATTAATTTTTGGGACTTTCTTTTATGTTGCAAAAATTCGGAAGAAAATTTTAAAAAGTTTTCTAAATAGTACACTCAAAAAATAATATATTACAAATGTTAGTTAAGAATATGCTAACACTTATTTTATTTTACTTTAATTTTATTAAAATAAAATCAAAATTGAAATATAAAATTTTTTATAAAAATACGCTCGCATTGTGTTTTCATTCGGAATAAAACTAAAACCATATTGTTTTACAATTCCAAAATACAGATAATTAGAGCATCTTAACTTTTTAAGAGGATTTTAATTATATGATAATTCGTAATCTAAATTATTCACATACAAAGATGATGTACTTGGCAAAATAAAAAAATTGATACCCATATTGCCCTATTTAAAACGAAGGGTTTTCACCTTATTGCATTTTTGTCAAAACGCGAACTAGCACGAATTTCAAAAAAAGCTGAGACCCGGATTTACTTAAATCGACTAAAGACTAAAATATGTTAATTTGGCATTTTTATTACAAACAACCCCTAACAAAAAATTCAAAAACCGTTTTTTTAAGAATATCCTTAAAAAAGGACATTGATGATTGTCCTTGGACAAATGATATATACAGTTGGACGCGCCTTAAAACCTTTCTTATGATACCCATATTATATATGTTGGTAAGGAAACAGATTTTTAAATTAACAAAACATGCAAAAATGGACCCATTTGCAAAATAGTCCAGCTCACGAGAGGTCAAAGCTAGAGCCTAAATATTTTAGATGTCATCATAAAAAATACCAATGTTCATTTTGAGGGGGGTACACCTTGCACGAATTTCGCTTCCATACAACTTGAGTCGCTCTAATATACATATAGACATTGTTGGTCCATTACCTGTTTCTAGAGGATATATTTTAATAATAATAGATAGGACGACGAGGTGGCCAGAAGCCACCTCAAAACTTTATTTCTCGTTTGGGTATGCCATTAAAAGTTAAAGTAGATCGTGGTTTACAATTAGTAGATCGGGGTTCACAATTTAATTCTAGTTTATTCTCCGAATTATCAAAAATGCTTGGAAATGAAAAGATTCCATCGCCAGTTGACGACGTCTATTACGACATCAAATGACTCTTAAGTTGGTTCTTCTGGTGATTCAGAAAATAAGTAATTTTATTCTTCAAAAGCTAACAGAAAAATTTCCACAAACATGTAGTTACATATCTCATAATAGCAACAATCGTAATTATGAATATTAAATACGTTTTTCTTAAAGTCAATCAAAAAATTAGATTGCATTATTTTATTTGAAGGATAGAGTTTTGAATGAAGTGATAAATGATTTAAAATTCAATTCTGCCTCCATTTATAATCTGAAAGCAGCATTTATAGATTTTAAAAGAACGGAAGATAAAAATTTAAATACTACGTCAAACAAAAAGGTTACATTTAGTATGAATAATTTAATACAGAATCATAACATTTCAGTTCTAAAAATATATTTTTGTTTCTGTTAAATTTGAATTTGATGTTGATTTTTAAATTGAAAATATTTTCTTTATTACAATTTTTACTCTCTTAAATGCATTTAATGTATAAAACGATTTCCTTTTCGCGATCTTAAATTAATTAACAATATATAAAAGGAAAATTATTAAATTTACAATAATTTTAGAATGTCTGTCCGTGTATACAAACTCGAAAAATGGACTATATGCATTAAAATTTGCTAAGGGTTGCAAAATGATTAAATTACAAGGGAATACAAAAATAGTATTACGAGGTTTCTCGTTAGAATATATGTAAATACTGCCACCTACACTCAGAAAAAAAAAGTTTGTAAACGGTTTTCAATCGTACTCTTCTATTTTTGTACTGATTTTTAGTAAAAAATTATTATTTAGCAAATCTTTTTGCTATTTACATTTTACAAATTACAGAATTTTTACAGAATATTTACAAATTTTTGTTGCTAATTTCAGAAATCATTTTAAAAATTTTTGAAAACCGATTTGCTAAAATTAGCAAAAAATATTACTAATTTTAAGAAAGTGGATATTAAAGGAAATGTTATTTCCAATTAAAACTTACACCTACAAACTTAAATTTCCTTAAAATGTTACATATATTAAAAAAGGGATCGGAAGTAAAGATACCGACTCATGTCTAAAAAGAGGACATCCACTTAAAATAGCACTAAAAAGGTTTTTTAGTTCTAAAAATCCGCCCTAAAAACAATTAAAATTTAACCTTAAAAGTAAAAAAAAAAAATGACCAAAATATTTTTCAAAACAGAAATTACCAAATTAAAACAAAATGATTAATTCGTTTTTTAAAAAATATAATCAAAATTTTTGATGCTCGATAAGAAACATAAATTCAAAGCTTTTTACTAATATTAATAATATTTAGTAATTTTTTTTTGCTGATTTTAGCAAACAGATTTTAAATTCCACTTTAAGTCGGACTAAAATTTAGTACCGGCTACTAATTTCATTGTACTACACGTCAGCAGACATGTGTTGCTAAGATTAGCAAAAAATACCGCTGGGCTCAAATTAGCAGAATTTCCCGTAATAACAGCAAAATTTTCAGTTGCCATTACAGACATTTTTTGGTGAGTGTATGTTGTAAAAGAGGGGAGTAAAAATTAGACTTTACCAGAGAACTGCAACTTACCACAGAACTGCACATTAACAAATAATGGGTAAAGTAATGTATAGCCATAGGGGCCGATGGATTACTTTACACCTTACTTCATAATGTATATACCCATTACTTTAGAGGTGATAATGTAAGGTGTTACTTATATGGTTACGAGAATGGAAAAAGTAATGTGTCTAAAAATAGATTTTTAAAAAAGAGGAATTTTTATTATAAAAAATTATTACAAATATTTAATTTAAAATATTTGTAGGTAATAAGTATTCAAGCTTAAGGTCTTTTTTTACAAAATTATTTATTTTTTTTTTATCCAATATTTCGCTATCTCAATGGATAGCTTCTTCAGGGATATTTTTTTTTTTTTTTTTTTACCATTGAGATAGCGAAATATTGGATAAAAAAAATAAATAATTTTGTAAAAAAAGACCTTAAGCTTGAATACTTATTACCTGGAATTTATATTAAAAAGGTCGAAGAAATTGAACTGAATAAAATATTTGTAATTAAAAATAATGTGGTCATGGAAATCGAACCAGCCTAGAACTCTACCCACTGAGCTATCGACGCATATAATATTTGATTGCTTTAAACTTAAATGAATTGTTGCGCTTCGTTGTTTTGCTATTGTTGTCAAAACAAACATACATTACTCTTTTGTTTACAAAAAAACACAAAGTAATTCATTTAAAAATGGATTGTCAAAAATATTTCAATTATTACTTTACATTTATAAATAATATATTACGTAATCAATAATGAGTAACTTATTACTTTATGCTTGCAAATAATGAAAAAGGTAACGAGCTATCATTACAAGGTAACGCATGAAAATATCGCACCCATTACCAAAGTTTTGCTGGGGTACATACGCAATCAACACCGGAATAAACATTCGTTTGCGTTCAAGCGCTGAATATATTCATATACAAATACTTGTTGCTGATTTCAAATCAATCAAGCCACATGGTTCTTGTTGCGTCTAATATTTAATCATCGGTCGTTTTCATACCAATTATTTCATTCATATTCGTTCTGTTCAACAATGATTATTGTGACGTAGAATAAAATCCGAAAAAGCAAAAATGAGCGCGTATGTGTTTATTTTTTTTTTATTTATTTATTGTTAAATATTATATCAATGTTTACAATAATGTTAATATGCTTAATAACGAGTTTAGTCACATTAGACTTTTCAACTTAGATATTTAAATATGAATGAAGTATATTTAATTTCCTAAAAATATTTTTACAAATAAAGGAAAATTTTCAAAAACCTTTAAACAAACAAAAAAAAAAATTTAATAAAAGTGGGAAAGTGAATAGTTAAAAGTAAACTTGTCAAGGACATAAATTATTAATATGTTGATAAGAGGAATTCGCACATCTTATAAAAAAGTTCTCAGTAATAATATTTAATTTATCCTTAACTAGTTTGATATTAGAGAGTGAGTGGAGACGACATGTTGAATAGTGAAATGGTAGATTATAGAACATTTTGAGAAGCTTGTTTTGGCAAACTTGTAGTCTTTTTAAGTGGCAGTCAGAGGCGTCGTGCCAAGCGGGAGCTGCATAGAATAACATTGCATGAAATACTACTTTTAATATCAGAATTTTATTCTCAATACTGAGATCGGACTTTCGATTTATAAATGGGTATAGAATTCTAGTAGTTATATTTATTTTATTAACAATATAACTGACGTGATCACTAAAAAGCAATTTCTTGTCGAGTATAACGCCTAAGTATTTTACGCTCGTCTCCCAAGGGACATCAATTCCATTAACTTTTATATTATATTGGGGTAAGAAGCAGTTTTTTCTTTTCCTCGTGAAGAAAATTGATTGTGTTTTAGTAGGGTTGACTAATATTTTCCACTTTTCAAAGTATTTAATTACTGAGTCCACGGATCTTTGAAGGTTACTCAAGATGTCGTTAGACAAAATATCTGAGCTCAGGATCGCCGTATCATCTGCGAAGATGGAAGACTCGCACCCTGATAGCAAGGGGAAGTCTGATGTGAAAATGTTGTAAAGAATAGGTGAAAGACATGAGCCCTGGGGGCATCCAGCGGATATACTATATACCTCGGAAAATTGTTTATCAATGTGAACTCTAAAAGTTCGATCCGACAGATAACTTCTAATTATTCTAATCGTATGTGTGTCCAACCCAATGTGGATTAATTTATGTACAAGAGCATCGTGCCAGACTGAATCAAAAGCCGATTTTATATCCAATAACACCATGGCCGTAGATTTACCTTGATTAAAATTATCCTTAATGATTTTTTTAATTCTAACTAACGGTTGTGTAGTATTGTGTTCCGTACGGAAACCGTATTGTTGGTAAGGAAGAATGTTTTTATCTTCGATATAGTTAACTATTTTCTCCTTTATAACTTTCTCAAGTATTTTGCTCATAGAGTTTAAAAGGCTTATTGGTCTATATGAATTAGGACTAGAGTGGTTCTTGCCAGGTTTGGGAATGGCAATTATGTTAGATTTCTTCCAAACTAGTGGGAAATGACATAGATTAAGACAAGCGTTTAAAATACGTGTAAGTATTTCTAAGCCTTTTGTGGGAAGAGCTTTAAGACACTTATTGGAAACACCATCTAAACCAGGACTTTTTTTATTTTTTAAATTCTTAATAATATTTTTTGTTGTTGTGATATTCAGATTGGAATTATTTTGCATAGCACAGCTGTGATTATCTAAAACTCCTAAGGAGTTGGAAACAGACTGTACCGTAGCATAATCGCTCAAGTTCGTAGAAATAGAGTGGTTCAAAAAGAAATTTTGAGCTAATATTTCACATTTGTCAGCAATTGTTGTATACAAATTGCCATTGAGTTTGAGACTAGGAATGCATTTTGTTTTCCTCCGGATAATTTTAGAAACGTTCCAAAACTTTGGAGAGGATTTAGGAAGACCTTTCAAAAAATCATTCCAATTTGAGTTTCTAAATTTAGAAATATTATCATGAATAACATTGTTCAAAAAAGTTGCCTGAGATTTATATAAGGGAAGTCTGTATCTTATCCAGTTTCGCCTGGAATAGTTTCTTAAAGATATTAGGTATAAAATGTGTCTAGGTAAACGCTTGATAAAACAGTTTGGCATATTTTTCTTTGGAATGCTTGAATCAATAGCATTTTGCAAGATTGAAGTAAACTCCACGATTGAATGCTCAATATCGTTGACATTGTTAAGCGGCATGTTCAAAAGAAGACTTGCATTATCATTAATATATTTCCTAAACACATTCCATTTCGCTTTTCTATAATCATATCTCAAGTTATCTGTAGACAAGTGTGCAGAACTTAATGTTGTACAAACAGGCAAATGGTCTGAACCCAACCTGTTGAGAGTAAGTGCCGCCGATAGTTTTCCGGGGACGTTTGTAATAAAATAATCTAAAACAGATGGATTTGCACTACTACTTGCTGGAATTAATGTAGGTTCTGGGGGATAGACAATACTAAATGTGTTAGTAGTTATTAAATCGTGAAGTATGTTACCCCAGCAGTTAGCTCGTAGGCAACCCCAGTTTTGGCTTCGGCAATTAAAATCACCTCCTAAAATATACTTATCCCTAATTCTCGCAAATTTTCTGAGATCAGATTTGAACTGTTCTTTTTTAACACCTAATGGATCCGAGGAACCACCAGGAAAATAACAACTATATATATTTATATTTGTACCATCGTTAAGATAAATACGAACACCTAAATTTTCTATTAACTCAGCATTAATATCCGGTAAAAGATCATGCCTAATAGTTTTACGAACTACTATTGCTACTCCTCCACCCCGGCCACATTCCCGATCCTTACGGTAGCAGAAATATTCCGGGTGGTTCATTATAATTTTACTATTCAACCATGTTTCACTAATTAAACATATATCAATATTTTCCCTTATTAAAAAATCAAAAAATTCATAAAGTTTGTTAGGTATTCCTCTAGAATTCCATATTAATATTTTTATGTTAGCATTCATGGTAGAAATTTGAACGCTGATTCGGTTATAACATTGAATTGGTCACTTTTAGATTTACAATTTTTTAGATTCACTATTAATTCTAAAGTTAAAGTTTTAAGTTCTTCTAAAGAAAAGAGATCATTTGAAAAATTATTTGATGATGCACGAACGACATTAGCAAACGTGTTGTTAGTTATAGGAACAATATTACCAATATCAGTCTTACGGTTATAAACCATACGAGAAGTGGTTTGATGATTTGGCTTAGAATAACGATCCTTCATGCGTATAAACGAAGATCTGCTGGGACAAATGTTATCAGTTGATTTGTGGTCACCATTGCAGTTGGCACATTTTACTCTTGTCGAAGTACATGATGAGGTTGCATGTGAACCAGCACACTTCGCACAGAATGTTTTAATGTTACAATTGTTAGATCCGTGGCCAAACATTTGACAATTGTAACATTGAGTTATCTTATTAGGTGGTTTAGTTTGATAGTTCCATTTGACACGAATATAATTAATATTATTATAGTTATTTCTTAATTCTATCAGACTTGTTGAACCCTTTTTGAGATATACTATATATAAAATAACTTCGCGATTATTTTCTGTTTTTCGGTATACTAAGTTTACATCTAAACATTGTAAACCAATTTTTGTTAGCTCCAACTTCAACTTAGTAGGATCAGTTTTATCAAGCCCTGATAAGACAACTTTATATGGTCTGTTGTTTTTAGAGGTATAAGAAAAATATTCAATATTATGTGCTTTTAAATATTTTACTATAGTATCGTATTCAAATTGGTATTCGCAGAACAGTTTATGTCCGATTGATATTTTTCTGATAGAATATTTAATAATATGAGATTCTTTACAATACTTGTGAATGTCATCTGTTGTAGTTTTCAATATAGTTATTGATGGTATTTGAACTTTTGGATGCACAGTAGTGGAGGCACCCATATTTTCTTCCTCTTGTTTCTCATCATCATTTAATGTTTGTAGCGGATGGTAATAATTGCTATTAGCATTACCTCGTTTAGAAGTGCTGACAACATCATCATCAGCTGGTCTTTTCCTATTCGAACCCATGTTCGAATGGGAGAGTTTTATCTTGAAACTCACAATGTGTTGTGTAGTGTCTCTCCGGAACAACGCAAAACAAAACACAAAAGAATTTGTAACACAATTTAGTTTTAAACTACACTTGTACACTGTTGTTGTTTGACAACAGTAAAATTTACGGTATTGAATAAATTACAATGCTTATTTTTGTCTTCTATCGTCAAGGAATCAAGAGAGACTGTGTATGTGTTTATTCATGATTAAAACCAAATAAAATCTTAATAATTTAATTACAATAAAAAGGTAGTTACAACTATTAATTTTTTTAGAAGTACATTTCATAGATGGTACATTAGAGTGGGTCGCACTCTATACAAAAAAAGTTGTGCCGGTCACGTGTAGACGATCTAAAAAAATTGTTTTTTGCCACGCCCCTTGACCCCGCGCTTTTAGTTTTTTGTTTCCTGTGCCTCTATTTATAGTTTGATCGTAACGTGTGATCATTGTTCTTAGAATGACAACAGTTACATTTTCCAACTTGATCACTTTTGACTCCGACATCAAGTTCTAGAAGTAACTTTTGGAATCTCGGTTTCGACCCCTCGAATTTCCATTTTTTTCTAAACGATAAAAAAGTTTTTTAAATTCCATCAATTTTCGCCTTTTACAGTATTTAAAGTTACAGAGGTTTAAGAAAATAAGATTATGTATAAATTTAACTTTTTATACTAACATTTATAAACAATGATTTATAAAGCTTTGCTAAACTTTTGCTCTTGCTTCGTTGACATTTGTTTTTTTTCCAATTTCTATGGATGATTGATCAATTTTACTTTCTTCTTGCACTCGATTTTGCATTATCAATAAGTATTTTTCTATTATTGTTATACAGAGATTAGATTTCCATGTCATTCGCAAAATACCGAACGCTTTGCGCGAGTTGTAAGTGAATCCGCAAATAAGCTAACGGAGGAAAACCACATGGGGTATATATTTGATAAAATAAGAAGTCGAGAGCAGTATAGCCAGCTGGAGTCTCGCCAGAATTTAAATTAATTTATTAATTTGGTTTAATTTAAAATATATCAATTAAAAAAAAATAATATCAATAAATAAAATAGTTTTCTCTATTTAATTTTTTTTATAAATAATAAAAGCCATTACAATATTATAAAAAAGTCTGTTAAGTAAACAAATGATATATCACCCGTTACGATCGGACTATAAGTAGAGGTACAGGAAACAAAAACGAAAAATTTTTTTTTTTTGAGATCGTCTTCTAGGGTGTGACTGGTGCAAGTCTTATTATCGACCCACCCTAGTGTACATTCCCATTATAAAATAATAAACTTATATATACAAAATTTAAAAAAAAATGTATATATATAAGTTTTAATTGTTAAAAAAATTATATAATTTCCCTGAAGAAGTCACCCAATGTGGAGACGAAATATTGGAAGAAAATAATAAATAATCATTATTATTTTTTGTAAAAAGATCTTGAACTCGATTTGAAGGAATAATATAATAAAATTATTTTTATTATAATTTATTAAAGTATTTCAATTTTGGTTGGCTCAAGTAACTTTAATGTTTATAAGGAGTACATTCGGATGTTATTGATTCCATGCAATATAAATGCGTACAATGCTTTTGCTTTGCATATTTCGAGGTCATTTTTCATTTCATCATATTTGCGGTAATTCTTTGTTTCTTCAAAATGGTGTTATTTTACACAATGAATAAAAGCCTCAATTTTATAAATGAAAATATGTCCTAAACTTAATTTTGGGGCTAATTTTCATTTGGTTCGGGTAATTTTTCATTATATTTTTAGTGTTTATTTTCATTATAAAATTTTGCCCGAAAAAATGGGACTTAATTACATTTTAAGATTAGAGTCATATTTGGCAATTTTGTCAAATAATAAAAAAAAGTTTTATTTTTATATCTCTATATCTATAACTTCTTGTATGTATGAAACATGGACTTCAACGGAACACGAAATATAGCAATTATAATTATTGTATGCTCTGCTCTACATTTACTAATAAACACATAATTTATTTCAATTTTATATACATATGTTTTGATATAAAAATAAATAGATAATTGGCGTAAAATTAAATAAAAAGGCAATTGATCGGTTTTTAAAAACTTAAGTGTATTTTTGGTTGTTTTTACCCAAATAATATTACGATTGTGGAAATAACAGAGGAAGGATAAGTATAGAGATTTCATCGAAAGAAGCGGCCAAATAAATTTTTTTTTACATATTACAAGGTTCGGTAACTGAGAGGAAATTGAGCAAATTTCCCTGATTTCAAAGCAAATTTTTTTCATTTCCGCACAAATTTCAGCAAAATCTGGTAAAACCCAATTGGACTTGCGAAAAAATCAATTGGTCTAGCAAAGAAAATCAATTGAAATCAAAAAAATACAAGCTATTTTGTATATATGTATACTAAACATAGTAAAAAAATTGTATTTTGGAAATAATTTCAAGGGGGCCCGGTGTACCCCATTGCTTACAAGGGTAATGGGGTACCAAAGCGGTACATTATATAAAATTAAGCAAAATTTAAGATTTATATTTAAACATTGCCGGCCACCTTGTAACATTTACATATGTTGCAACAAAATATAATTAAAACTCATATTAAAAGCTATAAAGGTAAATGTCAATTTAAGTAAATATACATGTTTCGATATAAATTTATTTCGATATAAAAATATTTTTAGAGGTTATATTTATTTATTTATTTTTTATCGAAAAATACTTAAATCTAATTGGTCAAAAGGACCATCCGGTGTGGACTGGTTTTGCAAAGACCGGTCAAGGAACCGGGTGATCCAAGATGAACTGGATCTGGATGAACTCAAGGGAGTAGGTTGATCGGTGGTCCATATGGACCGGATGGACTCAAAGGAGCGAGTTTAATCCAAAAGGATCTTTCCTCTATAGAGGGGATTAGTCAGAAATGACCCAGCCAAAAATGGTGTATTAAGCTAATGGAAGACCCGGGCTAGAATAAATTTCTCCCTATATTATTTGAGCTGTAACTTATGGTCCTAGGACCAAAACGACGCGTCCCGACTTATTAAATTGTGGGTCGTAATTGTCTGTGTGAAGGTATACGACAAACATACTGTCAGACGGAAATATCTACTCTGATCCATGTTGGATACAGGGAGCCGAAGTTGATAAACGAATGACTTACAAATGTAGCTAATGCCACTACATGGGTCAAAAGCTACTCGCACTGGAATAAAGTTGTTCACCATTCGGAGCTTTAATATAAGTATCGGTGAAAAGCTGGCAACGTGACAAAGTATATGAAGAACTCTTTTGCGGCAAGCGTTTTGTGGAGGACTGAGTCAATTGTTTCAGGGAATGGCTCTTAGTGTCTGAAATATTGGGCCGATCACTATGGAGAAGAACGTGGTGATCGCCATTGCAGCGGCGACATTTCGGCTTGCTCGGACAATCTTCTCTGGCTTGAACTTTAAAAAACCTTACAAGCCCGTAAAGGGTGTTTGCCGTTACAAACTTTGCATTTCCGATCTATGGGATTTTTGTTGGGATCTACATTCGAGCTCGAGGTTCCATTAGCTTCCGATAAAGCTTCGGAAATCGACGATGGTGGTCGTAATACTTTTGATTCGGGCGCAGCTATTACGGGAGGTACACCAACAGGAACAGGTGTTCCCAATATGGTGTGCTGAAATGGGTGCAGCCGAAGAGACTGGTGCAAAAACAAGTTCCACTGCCTCCATGGTTTCATAATATTCCTCCGAAATAGCATCATAGTCCATTGTGCTAGGGAAAGTTATATATTAGCAGAGAGAAAAAATTGTTTTGATTAAATAGTCAAAATGACCAGTTTTGTGACATATCGTCTTACAACCCCATTTACATTAAGTATGTCAACCACTCTAGCATGACCGTCACTACCCGGATGTAATTTTAAGACACGGCCTAATCTCCACGAAGTTGGAAGTAACTGTTCGTGCCGAATGACAACTAAATAATTTTCCTGTAATTCGCGTTTCGGATAATTCCACTTATATCGTTTATGCAAGCTCATTAAGAATTCCTCTTTCCATCGGCCATCGACTTACAAACCATGAATCGACTTACAAACGAACAACGATTGCAGATTTTTGAATTTTATTATAAAAATTCATGCTCGGTTAAAAAGTAGCATCGTGCACTTCTTCCATTTTATGTTAATTTCTGGTTGAATGGGTACGTGAACAAACAAAATTGCCGTATTTGGTGTGAAGGGCAGCCAGAAGCATTGAAAGAACTGCCAATACATCTCGAAAAACTCACTGTTTGGTGTGAATTATGGGCCAGTGCCATCATTGGACCGTATTTTTTCAAAGACGACGAGCGATACCATGCGATGATTACAAACTTGTTTTGCCCCAAATGGAAACTTGGCTGACATGTGGTTTCAACAAGACGGTGCCACATGCCACAAAGTACGCGAAACATTGGCCCAATTGAGAGGCGAGTTAGATTATTTTTTGTCGGGCTATGTTAAGGCTCATGTCTATAAGGACAAGCCCGCAACGGTTGACGCGCTGGAAGCCTATATTAAAGAATTTGTTCGTGAGATACCGATCGATATGTTGGAGAGAGTATGCCATAATTGGACCCAGCGTATGAACCATTTGAGGCGTAGCCGCGGTCAATATTCACATTAAATCATCTTTAAACATTGAATTATATAGACCGTTCTCTCGACTCAAATAAAGATTTGTCCCAAGAAGAACGCAATTTTTAAATCTGGCAACATTCGAAGTGTCATTGTTTGACATTTGAACAATTGTTATTGTTTGCTAGTAGAAGGTACGAGGTTAGTAAAAATGGAGCGCTACACGAATGAACAACGCATTCTCATTGTGAAATTGTTTTACCAAAATGGTGAAAGTTTTGCGGCTACAGTTCGCAAATTGCGATCAATTTGGGGTCACAATAATGCTCCAAAAGAGTCAACTGTAAAGAGATTAATGGATAAATTTGCCGAAACAACAACGCGCCATCGACCAGGTCGATCGACCGAAAATGTCGCAGCTGTACGTGATGATGTCGCTCAAACTCCATCCACCTCAATTCGAGACCGAGCTCAGCAAATTGGTGTCTCAAAATCCACTTTGCAGCGAATTTTGACGAAAGATTTGCATCTTCATGCATACAAAGTTCAATTGACTCAGGAACTGAAGCCAGCTGACCATGGACAGCCAAGGGAGTTCGTTAATTGGGTATTGGAGAGACAACATGAAAATGCTGATTTTGCCGATAAAATCATCTTCAGTGACGAGGCCCATTTTCATCTTGATGGCTTCGTCAATAGGCAGAATTGTCGCATTTGGGGTGAGGAAAATCCTCGAGTGATTCACGAGAAGCAAATGCATCATCAACGTGTCACTGTGTGGTGTGGTTTTTGGGCTGGAGGAATCATTGGACCTTTTTTTTATGAAAATGAGGCAGGTCAAGCGCAAACAGTCAATGGTGTTCGGTATCGTAAAATGATAACCAGTTTTTTCTTGCCTAGAATTGAAGAAATGAATGTTGAGGGCATGTGGTTCCAACAAGACGGCGCCACATGTCATACAGCCAGAGAAACAATTCAGAATTGGCCGCCTAGATCGTGCGATTTAACACCATTAGATTTTTTTCTTTGGGGTTTTTTGAAGTCGATGGTTTACGCGAATAAGCCGACGACGACTCAAGCCTTAAAAGAGGAAATTGGACGCTGCATTAATGAAAACCGCAGCATTCATGCAAAACGGTCATTGAAAATTTCACTAAAAGATCGCGTGCATGCCAGCAAAGCCGCGGCGGCCATCTGCACGATATATTGTTCCATACATAACCTCATTCTGTCTACTTTACGATATAATAAAGTTTCACGATTTTTTTAAATATCTGTGTTTTATTTAAAATTTAAAAATTGCGTTCTTCTTGGGACACCCTTTATTATATGCCAAAGAATGATAAGGTATTTATTCACACCGATTATCATCGTTCACGAATGACAAAAATTATTCGTTTAAAACTCTGTGATTCCTTTCTATGGTACACAAAGTGCCGATATGGTGTGGGAATTTCTGTTCTATTTTTAACAAATCATATATTTCTTACATAAGATCGTTTACAAATTACCTACCCCTATATATGTATATATAGTACCCCAATCGAGTCCAAATGTATGACCGACCCCACTAACTTTATAGGGCATATCCACCCATGCCAGTGGCACACCCCATACAAACATTTCAAAAAATCACCATTTTTGGCACTTTACATGAAAAAATCAGCGAAATGGCTATGTTTTTTTCTCTTTGGAATTTATTTTTCTCTTTAGAAATTTATTTAGTCAGAACATATGTAAATGAAAAAATTAATTTAACTTAGTAATAGAGAAGAAACTAAAAAAAATTATTGTTTGAAGTCTTTTTTGCTTTCAAGTCGCCATACCAGCCTCTACATTTTCCAGTATAACTCGTTTGGAAATGCTAGCTAACAATTGAACCTGTCGTTCCGTTCCTTGTATGTGTAATGGGATTTTTGGATAAAAAAACGGTGGATCATCTTGATTTAAATATTCTTTCAATGTTTCGTATGGAGTGCTTCGCGTGAATGGTGGTTCAAATACGTTTTTTATATCATTCAAACTGATAATTTCCGTGTAACTTGTGCCATTAAAGTTTATATCTGGTTTTTTATAAACTCCTAAGTTTCGTTGGGTCGCCAACATCAGTTCGATAGCGTAGAATTTTCTTGATAGCACGGTCGGGCTTTTCTTTCCTATCATCAAACAAAATTGATAACAAGGTATTTATTATCTGTAATTATCTTGATTGACAATTCTGTGTAAACGACGTTCTAGAAATCGTGAACAACTAATGAACTTGAAAAATAATGCACTACCGTACACGACAGAGCTGTAATACTTGATATTGAAGTACATTGGCACATAACATTTAATTATAAATTCAACCAGAATTCTTAAATTTCCATCTAGATTTTCCGTTGTCACATACAATCGTAATAATCCAGCGGCCTTCGTGAGCAAGCGAGAAAGTACACTTTTCCCTGGTTTGACGTTAGCCAGATCCACCGAAACCACGCCGCTAGAAATTGCATGGACCATGTCGTATAAGTACTTCGAATCGGTGGAAAATTAAATTTTTTTCTAGAGCAGGGGTCATATTTTTCAACTCAATTTTCTGAAAATATATAATAATAAAATAATTAAAATCGGTTGACAATTATAATAAATTAGTGATAGCAATAACTTACCGAAAGAGTTTCACAAGTTTCAATTTGACAGCTCAGTTTTCTGGTTGCCGATCTTGGTCCAGTGCTGGTTGATTTTTCCAAAGCTTTAAACAAATGACGAAACGGAAGTTCGTTGAAGTGTAGAAGGCAAACGAACCAATGCAATGGTCTTTTTAACAGCAATTCGAATAGTCGTATAATTCCACCGTGTGGGCCAGTGTTGTTGGCTCAGTGCATATGCCAATTAATGCATCCAGTGATATATTTTTATCGTTGAAAAAATCATTTAATTTGGTTGTTTTGTATTTAGCGGCTTTATGTTCCAGTCTTACGTAACCAATCAATTCAGAATTCGGTTCTCTCAAAATAACAAGATGAGGTTCTTTTACCATCCTAGTATGATACTTCTCATCAATTTTAGCTCTCGTTAAAGTATCATCTTTTCTGCTATCGAATAAAAACGCTAACAAATTGGTATCACCTAACCGTTTGCGAAGCACTACTTGTTTGCATTTCTCTTTTTCTCTGCGAACTTTCGATGTATCCATGATGAGAGGTTTGCCATGCTTATATTTCACTTTAAAACCTTGGAAAAGAGCGGTTCCTAATGCTGATCAAGGCAAAGTTAAAACAATCGTATCTTTTTGTGTATTGTGAACTTGTGCTTCTATCCATATCTTCTTGGCGGTGCGTATGTTGAATCATCGGGATCTTGGTAGTGAAGAAGGCAAACGAACCATTGATGACATAGACGTTGCTTCTTGCTCTTAAATTTCCATCATAAATGCATCCACTGTTAGTCTTCTCAGATTATATTGATCGTGCATAAACTCTTTGCGGCCAAGCCGCATGCACATGGAGCTGCCTTCAAATCGCATTTACATGTTCCAATGTTATAAATTGTTTCCACAGATTTTAGAAACTCTGGAAATTTTGTGTTTTTCTTTTTGCTCCTGATTTGGCCATGATATTTGTCAAGCAATTTATTCAATTTAATGGATACACAATTTTTCGGCATTATTTCCATACCAAGTTTCTCCCAAATTCCAATTATTTATAGGAAAACTTTTTTTGGTCTGTGTGCTAAA
This sequence comes from Eustalomyia histrio, assembly GCA_949748255.1. Lineage (NCBI taxonomy): Eukaryota > Metazoa > Arthropoda > Insecta > Diptera > Anthomyiidae > Eustalomyia > Eustalomyia histrio. Next base: position 299,053 of record OX456528.1, read on the forward strand.
AGTAAAAATAAAAATTCGCTCAAGTAAAAATAATATCTCAAGATATCCAGATGGGCTGGTAAATTAAGATCAGTCAAATCAGTAGACACACCAAAAACAGTAACATCATGCTTGGATATATGACTCATTGGGTTTTCGATAGTTGTTGTGGCTTCATCTTGCGGTGTAGAGGATGGTGGATTCATTGTAATAGGATGATAAATGGATTTTTAAAATAGTACCAGCAAGTTTACTTTCATTGACAGTCAAAAACGTAATAAAGACTAAAGGTATATTGTCTACTTATTTATACTATTTTTTACTCCGTTATTCTACCTGCAATTGTGTCACAGTGATACCTACATTTTTTAAAAGGGTTGAGGTGCATCACATTGATACCTTAATTGTTAAAATGGTTGCAAAAAAAAAAACGAGCATTTCTTAAGAAGGTGCCATAAAAAACCCACAAAAAGGGTTGTAAAAACAACTTTCATTTCTTTAGTAGGTGCTAGAACAAAACCACACAAGTTTACGACACGCAGCTGTGTCTTGTGGAGGTTTAAAAAACCACACAAGCAATACCTTGATTTTTTAAAAGGGTTGAATAAAAAACCCACACAAGTAAGTTTACGACATGCAAATGCATCACAGTGATGCCTTTGTTTTAAAAGGGTTGTAAAAAACGCTAATTTTTTTTAAATATTTTTTTTTAATTTCTTTTCTATTACTAAGTTAAATTCATTTTTTCATTTACATATCTTCTGACTAAATAAATTTCTAAAGAGAAAAAAACATAGCCATTTCGCTGATTTTTTCATGTAAAGTGCCAAAAATGGTGATTTTTTGAAATGTTTGTATGGCGAACCCCCAGGGGGCGTGCCTTTGGCATTAGAGGGTCGGCCCTAACAAGTTAGTGGGGGTCGGTTATATATTTGGACTCAATTGTAGCACTCTAATTGGGTCAAAGTGGGATTTTTTTTTTAAATTTGACCCTATGGGTCAAAAGTCGGGACATCAGAATTCGTTTTAGAGGTATGGTTCCTTCGGCAAAGTTTCTTATTTTGAATACGATTTTCCTTGTACGTTGAGCGATTTTTTTGCCTCCCTACAAAACGACCCGCCCTTATATATATATATATATATATATATATATATATATATATATATGTGCTGTGCACATATATATATATATATATGTGCACGGCGCATATTGCGGGGACGGTTTTTCGTTCCACAAGTTACTATGAAGACATTTTGTTACTTTGGAGACTGTCCTTAAACTTTTTGTTATTCTACTGTTTACACTGAAGACATTTTACTGGATACAGCGCATATTATAAGGACTTTTTTGGCTGTATATACGGATGTCTTCAAAGTATGGGCAATGAAGTCCCTATAATATGCGCTTTTCTACTGTTTACACTGAAGTCATTTTACTAGATACAGCGCATATTATAGGGACTTTTTTGGCTGTATATACAAATGTGTTCAAAGTATGAGCAATGCATATATATATATATATATATATATATATATATATATATATATATATATATATATATATATATATATATATATATATATATATACACTGTGGCTATAATATCCGCACCCAAATTTTCGGCATTTTTTATCTTTAACGGTGTATTTAAAAAAACTTAATAATATCAAATTGTCGGCAATAATAACGCTATAAATATTCAATATAGTTTTTTAAAATAAGTTAATTTTATTTACAGTTATAACACAAAGTTTGTTTTTTTCTTGGTGCAAAATTATAGCCGCACTTATAAATATTAATAGAAAATATTAAAAAAAAATAAAAAGCAATGAATTATTTTAAAATTTTTTATACATTAGTAGTGTGTTGGGCCTCCCTTGTTAGAGATGAGCTCAAAAATTCGTTGTGGCATACTGTTGACTAGATTTAAACGAACTTCACTTGTGATGGATTCCCAAGCTTCAATTACCGCGGCTTTAAGATCCCCAATCGTGTCATATTGCTTGTTGCCACCATATATTTTGTGTACAATTATTCCCCAGATGTTTTCAATGGGGTTCTGATCAGGGGAACAGGCTGGCCATTGCAATTGAGGGATGTTGTGGGACTCTAACCACATGCGAGTATGGTTACTCTTGTGAACAGCTGCATTATCCTGCTGGAAAATCATATTTTTGTCACGATTTCGATCAAAAAATGGTTTTAGGTTTGTCTGGAGAAGAGTTGTGTACTCTGCCGAATTCATTTTGGTACTTGGGAAAGCCAACTCTAGCATGTCATCGGCACAAAACGCTCCCCAAACCATCAATGATCCACCACCAAAATTTCTTTTGGAAAAATATAGCGGTTCCTTACGTAAATCTCTCCAATATGAATTGTACCCATCCGGACCGTCTAAGTTAAACTTTTTCTCATCCGAAAAAATTATCTGTAAAAATAAATTCAAATAAATGCTGACTAGAGATAGCTAAATGTGACTTACCTTATTCCAGTCCGTATTCATGTTATTTTTTGCAAAATCCAAGCGTGCACTTTTGTGCCGTGGCAGTAATCGTGGTGCATTCTTCATTTTTTGGCGGCAGATAACTGAAGACTGCTTTAGCACACGATTTACAGCCCAACGGGACACATTTAAATCACATTCGTGTGCAAATTGTTTGGCATTTTTCGTGGAGTTGCTAGCGCTTCTGATAATCTTGCGTTTATTACGACCTGAAAGTTTGGGTTTTCGTCCAGCATTTTTTTTCTTTTGTCCGTAATTTGAAGGATTTTTTAAAAAATTGCGTACCACCTTTTCAGATCGCTTTATTCTCCGAGCAATTCCTCGAAAACTAACGCCTTCCTCTTGAAAAGCAGAAATTTTGCCTTTTTCAATATCGGACAAATAACAACCGCGTGGCATTTCGAAAATTATCAAATTATTTATTATTTGCAAATTAGCGAATAATAAATAATCAAAGCAAATAAGAATAAAAGAAAAAAAAAACTAAAACTGGCTTAACCGTTAGCTGAGTAAATTGTTTTTATAATCTGCGGCTATAATTATGCACCAACAAAAAAACTAAGAATTTGTTGTAACTGTTTTTTTATATACAAAAATAAATATTTGTTTGTTGTTTTTGTTATATTTTTCAAGGTCTTTCAGATGTCATACACAGATTTCTGCAATTTTTTATGTAAATGCACAAAATTGGTAAAAAGTACATGCGGCTATAATTTTGCACCACAGTGTATATATATATATATATGCAGGGAGCATGTTGCGGGGACGGTTTTTCGTTCCACAAGTTACTATGAAGACATTTTGTTACTTTTAGGACCGTCCTTAAACTTTTAATTAATCTACTGTATACACTAAAGACAGTTTACTGGATACAGCGCATATTATAGGGACTTTTTTGGCTGTATATACAGATGTATTCAAAGTATGCACAATGAATACAAACATATATATATATATATTAGGGCGGGTCGATTTGTAGGGAGTGAAAAAATTCACCAATTTCCCTATGATTTCCGTATTCTATGGGTTATTCCATGAAAATTTGCCGAAGGAACCATACCTCTATCGTTAAAATCGAGTCCCCTACTTTTTGTTGGTAGATTTTTTCCCAAATTGACGTTCGTATGAAATATTACCTACACGTTAACATCCATAACTCAAAAACTATCGATCGGGTTTAATCGCCAGTAGGCGCGTTGGAAAGGTGAGCTCATTTTGATAAATTTACAAAAAAAAATCTCCAACATTGGTCCAACGGTTCAAAAGTTACGGGCATTTTTGTCCAAATTTTGGAGCCTTTTTACATTTTTTTCATGATTTTGTCCAAGAATATTACTTTCATGGCCATTTTTTTGGCTCAATCCATTATTTAATTCAATTTACAATTCAAAACGAAGAGTTTAAGCCCAAATTTATCGAATTCGGTTGATTAATTCATGCGATATTGCTAAAACAAAATAACACATAAAACCAACTTTTTGATTTTTTTTCCCTTTTTATTTTTTTTCTACAAAAATTCAAATTAAGAGATAATAAAATATCTATCAACCTATTATCAAAAAAAAATATTCAATTTGAGTGTAGTAAAAGATAAAATGTGAAAAAAAACATTATTTTTTCTGAAAGTCTTGTTTGCTTTCAAGTCTGGGTGTTTTCGTACGGCTCTCTAATGTCGTCGCCATAGCGCCTTCTACATTCTTTCCTGCAACTCGTTTAGCAGTGGCAGCCAGTAATTGGACATGTCTTTCCGTTCCTTGAATGTGTAAAGGAATTTGTGGATCATCGAACGGTGGCACTTCGTAATTTAAATATCCCTCCAAATGTTCATACGAATAACTTTGCGTAAACGGTGGTTCGAATAAAATGGTATCGTCATTTAAATCAATCATATTTGTATATTCCGTACAATTAAAGTTTATAAGAGATTTTTTATAAACTCTAAGTTCCGTTGGGTCGACAATATCTCTTCGGTAATGTAAAATCTTCTTTATAGCAATGTTTCGTTTTTCCATTCTATCATCAAACAACATAGATAGCAAGATATTTTCTGAGTGTGCAAAATATGGATTATCTTGAATTACTGTATTTACAACTCCAAGTAAATTCCGTGGTAAAAATCGTGTCCAAGTAATATATTTAAAAAGTAATGTACTACCGTATGCGGCAGAGCTATAATACTTAACATTGAAATACATTGGCGTGTATACTTTTATTATATAGTTAGCCAGAATTTTTAAATTTTCAGTTGGATTATTAGTTGTCACATACAACCGTAATAATCTATGGGCTTTGGTCAGCCAACGAGAATGTGCAATTGGCCCTGGTTTTATGTGAGATAAATCCGCAGGAACCACACCATTAGAAATTGCATTGGCCATTAACATCAAGTACCTCGAATCAGTAGATAATTCTTCTGGATTTAAATCACCAGGAGGCATATTTTCCAAAGCGATTTCCTCAAAATCGGTTACCACCTGAAAAGAAAACATAAAAGCTAAAAAATAGAATAAAAAATGGTAAAGAATTAGCTATAAAAATTACATACCGGAAGATTTTCACAATCAGCAATTTTTGAGCTCAACTTTCCGGTAGTTGATCGTGGTCCAGTGGTGGTTGATTTGTCTAAAGTGTCAAACAAATGTCTAAACGGAAGCTCGTTAAAGTGCAGAAGACACACAAACCAGTGCAGTGGTCTCTTTAACTGTTTTTCGAATAGTCGCAAAATTCCACCGTGTACGCCAGTATTTGTTGGTTCACCATCAGCGCATATGGCAATTAATGAATCGAGAGACAATTGTTTTTCTTGGAAGAATTCGATCAATTTGTTGACTTTGCTTGCCGCAGTTTCACTTTCTAGTTTTGTGTAGCCTATCAATTGAGAATTTGGTTCCCTCAAAACAACTAGATGAGGTTCTTTAACCATCCTTGGATGCAACTTCTCATCAATTTTTTCTACAGTTAGAGCATCATTTTTCGTGCCGTCGAATGAAAATGATATCAAATTCGAGCCATCATACCGCTTACGAAGTGCGTCTTGTCTCCATTTTTCTCTTTCTCTACGAAGTTTACTTTTATCCATGATGACAAGATTGCCATGAGCATCTTTTACGCCCAGGTCTTCCATCAGAGCTGTTGCCAATGCTGATCCCATTCTATCATGCACACCAAATCTGTCACACATCATTGCATAGTTTTTAGTATTGTATCTGGGAGTGTATGTTTGTGGTGGTAGAACTAATTCTGAACCTCCTCTCACATCAACTTCCATTTCGTCATAATGTGGTTCGTATGTAGGATCGTTGCTCACTGGGATTGTTGGTATAGTCGTTGGTATCGTCTCTTCACTTCCACTATCGTGTTCCGGTATCGTTTGTATTCTGTCATTATATTGATCGCGCATGAAATCTTTTAAGTTTTCTGGGATAGATCCACATGAGCAGTCGTTTTCTTTCAAGTTGCATTTACATTTTCCAATGTTGAATAATTGGTTTGTTGATTCTACGATTTTTTTGAATTTTGTTGCGCGTTTTACTCGTTGTTTATCTGCATTACTATATGCGTCAAGCAAATTATTCAATTTTCTAATGATGCTACCTTTGAGTATAAGTTCAATATTAAGTTGATTCCAAATTTCTAACAATCTGTCTGCTACTTGGGGAGTAAATCTTTTATACGAAAACATTTTGCTTTGGGCTTTTGAACGTTCGGCCAAGAAAAAATAGTACTTCAATATATCTCGTTTAGTTGACAGATTAATATCAGGTAATTCACAGCCCACGCCAAAAGAAAAAACATCATGAGAGACCAAATGTTGCAAACTACTGCGTTGGGTATCTGTTGGATTTTGCGATGAACCAGGCTCTGAATCCATTTTTTAAACCGTCACTAAAAGAATTATATATGTTTTTCATAGAATAATAATATAACTATTAACTATAATAGTTAGCAATGTTTTTACACTTACCTTTAAATCTTTTCTAAATTTCAAAATAGTTTGATTATTTGTTAGTTATTTCAAGTAACACTTCACTGAAATGACGCTCAAACAAAACTAGCATACACTGGAATCCCCACCCCGCCAACTACAGCTGATTGTTTCGTCCAATTAGAATTGCTGTGTATTTGTTGTTGTCAAAATGACGTCAGCGAAGAATTATTCTTTATAAATCGTATGCAAACCCAAAAAAGAGAGCAAAAATAAAAAGGGGAAAAAAATCAAAAAGTTGGTTTTATGTGTTATTTTGTTTTAGCAATATCGCATGAATTAATCAACCGAATTCGATAAATTTGGGCTTAAACTCTTCGTTTTGAATTGTAAATTGAATTAAATAATGGATTGAGCCAAAAAAATGGCCATGAAAGTAATATTCTTGGACAAAATCATGAAAAAAATGGAAAAAGGCTCCAAAATTTGGACAAAAATGCCCGTAACTTTTGAACCGTTGGACCAATGTTGGAGATTTTGTTTTGTAAATTTATCAAAATGAGCTCACCTTTCCAACGCGCCCGATTAAACCCGATGGATATTTTTTGAGTTATGGATGTGAACGTGTAGGTAATATTTCATACGAACGTCAATTTGGGAAAAAATCTACCAACAAAAAGTAGGGGACTCGATTTTAACGATAGAGGTATGGTTCCTTCGGCAAATTTTCATGGAATAACCCATAGAATACGGAAATCATAGGGAAATTGTCGAAAAATAAATCGACCCGCCCTAATATATATATATATATATATATATATATATATATATATATATTTGAGTTGATCAGCCTCAGTGGAATCTGTATTACCATTTTCCTCATATTTAGTTTTTTCTCTTTTATTTTCGTTTTTATTTTCATCCGATTGTATCATATTTCTTTTCATCACCAGTGATTTTTTATTGTTGTAAGTATAACTGGTCTTTAAAAATTTAAATACTGTAAAAACTTATAGAAATTGAAACATATTTTGTTGTAAAATAAAACCACAAAAATATTACATATATATTTTTATAGAATTCAATAGGGTTTTATTTACAGAGTTAAAGTGTAGGTGTAAAATGTGGTACTGATGCAAGTTGATTGAAAATGCTAAGTAAGTAATGGAGCTCATTACTAGTGACGAGGAAACCTCGGTTTACCCCTTTTTGACTTCCACTCAACTATGGTACAGTTGCAAGTCGGCTATTAAATTCACAATTTGTAAATTCCGATTATATAACTTTAATTGATAAAAACTATAATTAATAATGATAATGATTATAATCCATTCCTTTTAGTTTGATGATGATTGCTGTTCAAACGTAGTTTGGACATATACTGTAAAATAGGTGTACTTATTAGTTTGGTCTTCACGGTTTCAAACGCAGTTTGACACTCCACTCGAATTTTTGACCTTTCTTTAAAAGTTTTTTCAAACAATTTGTTATGTCGGCAAAATTTTCAAAGATGCAATTTTTTGATTGCATCAAATGTTTCTGGATCTGGTTTTATTCCATCTTGGGTTATCGAGCGTCCAAGATATTTATTTGTTTATTCAATACAGCACATTAAGAACTAGTCTTATGTAATAGGACTGGGGAGATAATTGCACAATCTGATTTTTGTTAGAAAATAAAATAATACCTAAATTTATAATTTTAAAAAAGATGTTAATTGGAAAAATGTTGTTAAATGAAAATTATATAAAAATTGTTATGACATGTTGACATTTAATAAAATTGAAAACAAATAATATTTCTAAACATATTATGGGGAAGTTGGCGCCAAAGATTAATGGCATTGAAATAAAGTGTCTTTTCGTTATATCTTTTCTAAAGCAAAATGTATTTATTTTGTTTCCTCTGGCAGACCTTGAAAAATTTATTATTTTATAGAGGTATTCAGGTTGCTTTGTGTAAATCAGTTTATGAAAACATAGTAATGTTCGAAGCTTTAGCAAGCTATCGAATGGTAAATTACATATTTGCCTTGGATACTGTGAGATTCTGCTTCGCCTACTGCGACCAAACACATATCTAGCAAAATATTATTGGTAGATATTTGTTCAAACTTTAAAAACCAGCATTTGCTTGCATTAAGTTTTAAATTATATTTCCTTAATTTATCAAAAACTTTCAATAAATTGACATTATGATTATTAAAACTACAGCCAAAAACTATTATATCGTCAACATAAAGAAAAGCTTCAGATTCTAAGCCAGATAAAGCAATTGTTAACATACGCTGACAACTATTCGATGATAATTTAAGACCGAATGGTAGCCTTGTATATAAGTAATGACCGTTAGGAGTAAAAAATGCTGTATGAGGACGTGATTCATCTGATGAAAATAATTTGTCATATCCAATGTTGAAAAATATTTATTGAAAATGTCTTCTAAACGTGTTGAAGGGAACTTATTATTTACAATTTTATCACTGAATTTTCTAAAATCGACAACTAATCAATTTTTACCTTCCTTTTTGTTAATTGAACAAATTTCATCGTTTGTTAGTGGGATAGTTTAAATTTTCAGATTTTCTACTGTAACCGTTTTGTCCGTCACATTTAATATTGTTACGATTTCACCCTTTATAAAATCGTTGATTTATTTACCTTTTTATATAAATCGAGTGCTTTCTATATTGCAAATAATAAACACTGTTTACAATTATTTATAGCACTATTTATTTATAACAGGCATTAAAAATTACAGAAAACACTTTAATAGCTCACTTTATTCACAAGATGTAAATAGACTAAACGTTAGCCACACTTTGGTGCTTAATACTTCAGCGTTTTATTTAAAACTAAACTGCTGCATCACCAAGTACCCGTATTTATATGAGAAGTCAGGTATTCCAGTTATAACTACACTAGATTATTCCAGCTGTCAAGGAGTTTGCATGATGAAACTTCTAGTGCTAATAAATTTCTCTAACACTGCCGCCCTCTTAAGCCTGTTCGTTCCGAACAAACATAGCTATTCCTTTTCTATTTTGGACCTTGGGCTCTGATCTTTCTGTATTCTGTATACCACATCATTCAACCTTTTAATTACTCTATAGGGATCGTCCCAATGCGTTTGTAACTTGGGAGATAGTCCATTTTTTTCGTTGCGGGTTAAATAGCAGAACCAGCTGGCCCTCATTAAATCAGGGAACTCCTTCAATACCTCGTTTATTCGGTACCACAATCAATTTAGTTGTAGATTTGGCATCGGCACCTTCCCATATACAGTATAAGCAATGGCCTATCACCTGTAGGCTATTCCACTTGGCCCAAATGCTTTCATCAGTGGACTTTCATCTGATATCTGCTCGCTGGTAGGCCTTCTGTTTTCTTCTTTGGCTGATATAATTTCGCTAACATTAATTCATTCCGTTGCGCTGCTGACCAGGCTTTACTCGACTCGATATGCGTTTGTCGAATGTCCACGATACTGTCTTTTCCCTCATGCTTCCTACCCTTGCTGCGCTTAATGGTAACCGGCTTTCTTACTTGAACCTTGCGCTCATATTCAACATCAAGGCGTATTTCAATATTCCGCCCAATCATAACTTTTTGCCCCATATGCGAATTAATGCCGTGACATCATGAAATCTGCACCAATGATTACTTCGTCCACAATATCGGCAACAATAAATACGTGATTGACGCTTATGTTGGCAATCGTTAGTTTCACATTCACTTTGCCATAGACAGTACCAGTCTCCCCAGTAGCATTGCGCAGTCTCACCCATATAATGGTTGAATTGCCTTCTTAACTACATCGGGCCTGATGACATAATGTGATGCTTCGTGTATATAGTACAAATGTGCTTTCTACCGTTGATATCCGCTAGCAGTAAGATTCCTTTTGCCCTGCAGTATCACTGATATGGATATTGTGGGGCCTTCGTTTGTAGGAGCTGGATCGTGTTCCGCAGTGCTAGCTCTTTTTAGTTTTAACGGTGACTGCTGTGCTAATTGATGAACGGGCCGGAGGCTTTTTGTTGGTATTCGGCAGTTCCGCTGAAAATGTCCCACTTTTCCGCAGTTATCGCATTCGGCCTTGACTTGCTTTCTCCCTAATGCCCGCATAACTGCCTCTTTCAGCTCTGTTAACATGGTGCTTATATCCCTTTCAGCAGTTACTTCGAGGTTACGCACCTTGAATATTTACGGCTTAGAAATTATCTTTGCAGTTTCCTGTGCTAGCGCGAATAAAACAGTTTCCGCAAAAGACGATTTTCTTGTAGCACACACCGCGTGCCTTACGCTTCCATTTTGAATTCATCTAATAATGGATGATAATGGTCGCTTGCTCCCACCGCCCATTTTTTATATTTCTGTTAATAAGATATTCATTAAAATGTATGTATGTTTTTCGGCATAGGCAATTAAGCACTTTATTGTTAAAAATTAGAGATAACAAATACATGTTTCAAAAATGTTTAAAAATATAAAAAAAAATATTTCATATGTACCTAAAAAAATTTTGTTTTTAAATTTGCTACTCTTGCAGCAATTCAATTGCAGATTTTAATAACGTACTTTTCTTTTTACATGGCAATTTTCGCTGACCTGAAATGAATGGATCAGAACTCAACAATAACATGTTTAATAAATCCGTGTTGTTGCAATTCTAGAAATTTTCCTAATGTGCTGGAGCCTATACCTTTTAATATCTTTATTTTTGGCCTCCGCAGCTTCCTCTGAAAGTTTTCCAATTGATACTATAGCGTCGTCAATTACTTCAGAAGCGTGCAGTAGGTGGGAGATAGAACCAAGGGTATTTCTCTACAAGCCCTTTAGCAGTATCAAGCGCGAATTTTTTAAATTTATCAGTGTTTATTTTGTAGCCTAATGACATTGCTTGCAGTAATGTTGCACATCTGGTTATGAGGCCTTCATCAACGCCAGTTATTTCAGCAGCCAAACCAGGATTACTAAAAAATCGTCATTTGACGACCTGGTTTAGGCTTGTCAACTAACAAACCCATCTCAGATCTAAACTTGCTTTGAATTTTTTTTTTCTTTCCATAAATTTATTCTTTTCATCTTTTGACCTGATTTGCCATTTATTTAGACTTATTCTATAAGCAACGTGAATGAAATACTCGAAAAAGCGAATAAATGAATGTAAGGGTGACAACCCAAACTCATAATGTTCTTTGTACACCACTTTTTCTAGACATGTTTCTATATCATTTATCTCTTTCGGTTTTGCTTTACATATGTAACATTTAGCAGATGACGTTTGACTTAAAGCGTTGCATACTTTACCATCAACCATAGTCAGTTGCAATTTGTGTTCAACATATATTTTCTGATCCGGTTTAAAATACTCTGTGTATTTCAGCATATCAATTTTCTGCTTGAAATAATCTCTCTCTGCAATACAAACTTGAGATGTTTCTTTTTTAAATTGGAATCGAATTGGTCTGCAGTACCGGGTCGACGATGGCCGAGGATTTTTCCATATTATTTTTGCATCTTCAGGTTTTGCGGATTTTGTCACTAGTTGAAGGGGCACGTAAGATGTTACAAATAAGCAATTGTCATGAAGAGTGTTGTTATTAAAACGTTGTTTATACTCATTTTAACCAGAGCTACCATCAAACCCCCATTTTGCTATCAACACAAGGTTTTTAACATTAACATCAGATATGTCTTTCCATACTTCACATTGTAGATCTAAAATACGTGAAGCTGTATGATCGAGCAAATTTTGTAAATCAACTTCAGCCTGAGATTCACTTACTGTGATCGATTCTGCAATTGGATAACTGTTTTTCTTTTCTCTCAAAACCTTTTCGTAACTAGGAAACATATTACAGGAAACCTTAGAGCTTATAAAGTTTCGGATGTGTAAGTACTGATGTTTTGTTAAATTTGTTTCAACTATTAGTGCAAGAACTTCAGCAACATTTCATTCTGAACAAAATTGTGATGGTTCTGAATATACACCACGAAAGGCATCCGCTGCAGTCACATCGGTTTCTGCCAACCTTGCTAATCTACGTTGTTTGGTTCTCTTAGAGGAACTTGAGAAATCAGATGTAGGGCGTCCACGTTTATTACCTTTTAATGCTTCTTCTTTAGGTGACGAAGATATGGTGTTCAGTCTTAAAGAAACGACTTCTTTGGTAGTCAGCCAGTCTGACTGATTTTTTAAAACCAGTGATTTTGTACGATTATTTTTTTCCAAATGTTAAAAATTCTGTCACATAAATATTGTATACATTTCAATAATTCAGAAAACGCACCTTCCTCGCATTCAAAATCAATGTATTTGACAACTTCGTCGAACACTTGCTGGGCTTTCACCGAATTCGAACCTTTTTTAGAGCACCAAATCTCGAAAACTGACAGGCGAGAAAATATGCATTGGCGGGATGTTTCTATATAAAAAAGTACAAAATACCTTTCAATAACAACAAAAATATCACTCTGGTTAAATCAAACAACATTCATTACATATACTAAAAACACTTTAAACACAGAGTATGAGTTAGTATATTCAATATATAAAAAAAGAGGCAAATTCAGGCACCTGAATAAAACATAATCTTAAACTGAATACATCTGTTAACATTTACAAAATAATTTGGTTAGTCAGAGGGAGTCTGAAACTATTTAAAACTCTAAGTAACTTTTACGTAAATTAGCAAACCATGTAGAAAAAAGTACTTCTTCAAAATCTGTATTTTACTAAAACAACAACACAATTTTTAAACTTATTTTTTCTTAAAAACAATGCCAATACCATTTACATTAATTTCCATTTTTTATAATTTTAGTAAGCACTTTAATAAACTTTATTTTAACAATTGAAGTTTCATTTTGTTTTCTTTGTTCTTTTAATCAACTTTTTACTTCTATGAATATTCACACTTTAGTTGTTTATATTTCAAAACTACCGTTAGAAATTATCAACACAAATTAAGAAGAGGGAAATTGGATGACATTAGAGTCTATTTAATTTGCTAAAACGCCAATATATTAAGACAATTTTTTTTTATTTTTGTCATATGGGCGCAAACACAGTGCAGTGCCACCATAATATCATCATAATTATTTCTGCATGTGATTGACACACTTTCTAGAATTTCTGCAGTGTTTCCTTTTAAGGCCAGAATCAACTCTATAATCTTTTCTTCGTTATTCCACACATTTCTGGCAGCAACTGTCTGAAACTGGAACTTAAAAACATAAACCGTATGCTGCCATCAAAAGTGGCGGCATTTGCTCTACCAGAACTTTTCTGAATAATTATTTATTTTACATTTCAGATCTTCTAGTTTTTTCTCAACGTCATGCTCTAAGTCAGCAACTTGTTTTTCAACCACAGAAATTTTTTCATTAGTAGCTCTAGAAGATTTTTGAAGCTTATCTTCCACCTTAGCTACCAATTTCTCGTTGTCTGATCTCGATGTTTCTAGCAGTTTCGTTTCCACCTTAGCTCACAGTTTCTCGTTTTTTTTTTTTCAATATAGCAGCAAACATTGCGCTTAACTCCATGTTACCAACTGTTTTACGGGTACAAACCTCAATTTCTTCTTTTTCGTCAAATCCGTAAGTTGCAATGTCTATGTTACGCCGCTCAAATTCCTCTATGAGCCTCTTTTGCAATTGGACATTATTCCCTGCTGTCGGTAGCGCAAATTTGCTCAATTCCTTCTTGAGCTGTTCCACCTTAAGCTCCTCCAATTTCATGACTCCTTATTATTTTGCAACCCCACTTCTGACACCAATTGATACGATTTCACCCTTCATAAAATAGTTGATTTATTTACCTTTTGAATTAAATCGAGTTCTTTCTAAAGGGTGTCCCAAGAAGAACGCAATTTTTAAATCTGGTAACATTCGAAGTGTCATTGTTTGACATTTGAACAATTGTTATTGTTTGCTAGTAGAAGGTACGAGGTTAGTAAAAATGGAGCGCTACACGAATGAACAACGCATTCTCATTGTGAAATTGTTTTACCAAAATGGTGAAAGTTTTGCGGCTACAGTTCGCAAATTGCGATCAATTTGGCGTCACAATAATGCTCCAAAAGAGTCAACTGTAAAGAGATTAATGGATAAATTTGCCGAAACTGGGTCTGTTAGTGATGTAAAGACAACAACGCGTCATCGACCAGGTCGATCGACCGGTTTAAAATACTCTGTGTATTTCAGCATATCAATTTTCTGCTTGAAATAATCTCTCTCTGCAATACAAACTTGAGATGTTTCTTTTTTAAATTGGAATCGATGGCCGAGGATTTTTCCATATTATTTTTGCATCTTCAGGTTTTGCAGATTTTGTCACTAGTTGAAGGGGCACGTAAGATGTTACAAATAAGCAATTGTCATGAAGAGTGTTGTTATTAAAACGTTGTTTATACTCATTTTAACCAGAGCTACCATCAAACCCCCATTTTGCTATCAACACAAGGTTTTTAACATTAACATCAGATATGTCTTTCCATACTTCACATTGTAGATCTAAAATACGTGAAGCTGTATGATCGAGCAAATTTTGTAAATCAACTTCAGTCTGAGATTCACTTACTGTGATCGATTCTGCAATTGGATAACTGTTTTTCTTTTCTCTCAAAACCTTTTCGTAACTAGGAAACATATTACAGGAAACCTTAGAGCTTATAAAGTTTCGGATGTGTAAGTACTGATGTTTTGTTAAATTTGTTTCAACTATTAGTGCAAGAACTTCAGCAACATTTCATTCTGAACAAAATTGTGATGGTTCTGAATATACACCACGTAAGGCATCCGCTGCAGTCACATCGGTTTCTGCCAACCTTGCTAATCTACGTTGTTTGGTTCTCTTAGAGGAACTTGAGAAATCAGATGTAGGGCGTCCACGTTTATTACCTTTTAATGCTTCTTCTTTAGGTGACGAAGATATGGTGTTCAGTCTTAAAGAAACGACTTCTTTGGTAGTCAGCCAGTCTGACTGATTTTTTAAAACCAGTGATTTTGTACGATTATTTTTTTCCAAATGTTAAAAATTCTGTCACATAAATATTGTATACATTTCAATAATTCAGAAAACACACCTTCCTCGCATTCAAAATCAATGTATTTGACAACTTCGTCGAACACTTGCTGGGCTTTCACCGAATTCGAACCTTTTTTAGAGCACCAAATCTCGAAAACTGACAGGCGAGAAAATATGCATTGGCGGGATGTTTCTATATAAAAAAGTACAAAATACCTTTCAATAACAACAAAAATATCACTCTGGTTAAATCAAACAACATTCATTACATATACTAAAAACACTTTAAACACAGAGTATGAGTTAGTATATTCAATATATAAAAAAAGAGGCAAATTTTCTGAATAATTATTTATTTTACATTTCAGATCTTCTAGTTTTTTCTCAACGTCATGCTCTAAGTCAGCAACTTGTTTTTCAACCACAGAAATTTTTTCATTAGTAGCTCTAGAAGATTTTTGAAGCTTATCTTCCACCTTAGCTACCAATTTCTCGTTGTCTGATCTCGATGTTTCTAGCAGTTTCGTTTCCACCTTAGCTCACAGTTTCTCGTTTTTTTTTTTTCAATATAGCAGCAAACATTGCGCTTAACTCCATGTTACCAACTGTTTTACGGGTACAAACCTCAATTTCTTCTTTTTCGTCAAATCCGTAAGTTGCAATGTCTATGTTACGCCGCTCAAATTCCTCTATGAGCCTCTTTTGCAATTGGACATTATTCCCTGCTGTCGGTAGCGCAAATTTGCTCAATTCCTTCTTGAGCTGTTCCACCTTAAGCTCCTCCAATTTCATGACTCCTTATTATTTTGCAACCCCACTTCTGACACCAATTGATACGATTTCACCCTTCATAAAATAGTTGATTTATTTACCTTTTGAATTAAATCGAGTTCTTTCTAAAGGGTGTCCCAAGAAGAACGCAATTTTTAAATCTGGTAACATTCGAAGTGTCATTGTTTGACATTTGAACAATTGTTATTGTTTGCTAGTAGAAGGTACGAGGTTAGTAAAAATGGAGCGCTACACGAATGAACAACGCATTCTCATTGTGAAATTGTTTTACCAAAATGGTGAAAGTTTTGCGGCTACAGTTCGCAAATTGCGATCAATTTGGCGTCACAATAATGCTCCAAAAGAGTCAACTGTAAAGAGATTAATGGATAAATTTGCCGAAACTGGGTCTGTTAGTGATGTAAAGACAACAACGCGTCATCGACCAGGTCGATCGACCGGTTTAAAATACTCTGTGTATTTCAGCATATCAATTTTCTGCTTGAAATAATCTCTCTCTGCAATACAAACTTGAGATGTTTCTTTTTTAAATTGGAATCGATGGCCGAGGATTTTTCCATATTATTTTTGCATCTTCAGGTTTTGCAGATTTTGTCACTAGTTGAAGGGGCACGTAAGATGTTACAAATAAGCAATTGTCATGAAGAGTGTTGTTATTAAAACGTTGTTTATACTCATTTTAACCAGAGCTACCATCAAACCCCCATTTTGCTATCAACACAAGGTTTTTAACATTAACATCAGATATGTCTTTCCATACTTCACATTGTAGATCTAAAATACGTGAAGCTGTATGATTGAGCAAATTTTGTAAATCAACTTCAGTCTGAGATTCACTTACTGTGATCGATTCTGCAATTGGATAACTGTTTTTCTTTTCTCTCAAAACCTTTTCGTAACTAGGAAACATATTACAGGAAACCTTAGAGCTTATAAAGTTTCGGATGTGTAAGTACTGATGTTTTGTTAAATTTGTTTCAACTATTAGTGCAAGAACTTCAGCAACATTTCATTCTGAACAAAATTGTGATGGTTCTGAATATACACCACGTAAGGCATCCGCTGCAGTCACATCGGTTTCTGCCAACCTTGCTAATCTACGTTGTTTGGTTCTCTTAGAGGAACTTGAGAAATCAGATGTAGGGCGTCCACGTTTATTACCTTTTAATGCTTCTTCTTTAGGTGACGAAGATATGGTGTTCAGTCTTAAAGAAACGACTTCTTTGGTAGTCAGCCAGTCTGACTGATTTTTTAAAACCAGTGATTTTGTACGATTATTTTTTTCCAAATGTTAAAAATTCTGTCACATAAATATTGTATACATTTCAATAATTCAGAAAACACACCTTCCTCGCATTCAAAATCAATGTATTTGACAACTTCGTCGAACACTTGCTGGGCTTTCACCGAATTCGAACCTTTTTTAGAGCACCAAATCTCGAAAACTGACAGGCGAGAAAATATGCATTGGCGGGATGTTTCTATATAAAAAAGTACAAAATACCTTTCAATAACAACAAAAATATCACTCTGGTTAAATCAAACAACATTCATTACATATACTAAAAACACTTTAAACACAGAGTATGAGTTAGTATATTCAATATATAAAAAAAGAGGCAAATTCAGGCACCTGAATAAAACATAATCTTAAACTGAATACATCTGTTAACATTTACAAAATAATTTGGTTAGTCAGAGGGAGTCTGAAACTATTTAAAACTCTAAGTAACTTTTACGTAAATTAGCAAACCATGTAGAAAAAAGTACTTCTTCAAAATCTGTATTTTACTAAAACAACAACACAATTTTTAAACTTATTTTTTCTTAAAGACAATGCCAATACCATTTACATTAATTTCAATTTTTTATAATTTTAGTAAGCACTTTAATAAACTTTATTTTAACAATTGAAGTTTCATTTTGTTTTCTTTGTTCTTTTAATCAACTTTTTACTT
This sequence comes from Eustalomyia histrio, assembly GCA_949748255.1. NCBI lineage: Eukaryota > Metazoa > Arthropoda > Insecta > Diptera > Anthomyiidae > Eustalomyia > Eustalomyia histrio. Next base: position 317,244 of record OX456528.1, read on the forward strand.
CTATGAATATTCACACTTTAGTTGTTTATATTTCAAAACTACCGTTAGAAATTATCAACACAAATTAAGAAGAGGGAAATTGGATGACATTAGAGCCTATTTAATTTGCTAAAATGCCAATATATTAAGACAATTTTTTTTTATTTTTGTCATATGGGCGCAAACACAGTGCAGTGCCACCATAATATCATCATAATTATTTCTGCATGTGATTGACACACTTTCTAGAATTTCTGCAGTGTTTCCTTTTAAGGCCAGAATCAACTCTATAATCTTTTCTTCGTTATTCCACACATTTCTGGCAGCAACTGTCTGAAACTGGAACTTAAAAACATAAACCGTATGCTGCCATCAAAAGTGGCGGCATTTGCTCTACCAGAACTTTTCTGAATAATTATTTATTTTACATTTCAGATCTTCTAGTTTTTTCTCAACGTCATGCTCTAAGTCAGCAACTTGTTTTTCAACCACAGAAATTTTTTCATTAGTAGCTCTAGAAGATTTTTGAAGCTTATCTTCCACCTTAGCTACCAATTTCTCGTTGTCTGATCTCGATGTTTCTAGCAGTTTCGTTTCCACCTTAGCTCACAGTTTCTCGTTTTTTTTTTTCAATATAGCAGCAAACATTACGCTTAACTCCATGTTACCAACTGTTTTACGGGTACAAACCTCAATTTCTTCTTTTTCGTCAAATCCGTAAGTTGCAATGTCTTTGTTACGCCGCTCAAATTCCTCTATGAGCCTCTTTTGCAATTCGACCTTATTCCCTGCTGTCGGTAGCGCAAATTTGCTCAATTCCTTCTTGAGCTGTTCCACCTTAAGCTCCTCCAATTTCATGACTCCTTATTATTTTGCAACCCCACTTCTGACACCAATTGATACGATTTCACCCTTCATAAAATAGTTGATTTATTTACCTTTTGAATTAAATCGAGTTCTTTCTAAAGGGTGTCCCAAGAAGAACGCAATTTTTAAATCTGGTAACATTCGAAGTGTCATTGTTTGACATTTGAACAATTGTTATTGTTTGCTAGTAGAAGGTACGAGGTTAGTAAAAATGGAGCGCTACACGAATGAACAACGCATTCTCATTGTGAAATTGTTTTACCAAAATGGTGAAAGTTTTGCGGCTACAGTTCGCAAATTGCGATCAATTTGGCGTCACAATAATGCTCCAAAAGAGTCAACTGTAAAGAGATTAATGGATAAATTTGCCGAAACTGGGTCTGTTAGTGATGTAAAGACAACAACGCGTCATCGACCAGGTCGATCGACCGGTTTAAAATACTCTGTGTATTTCAGCATATCAATTTTCTGCTTGAAATAATCTCTCTCTGCAATACAAACTTGAGATGTTTCTTTTTTAAATTGGAATCGAATTGGTCTGCAGAACCGGGTCGACGATGGCCGAGGATTTTTCCATATTATTTTTGCATCTTCAGGTTTTGCGGATTTTGTCACTAGTTGAAGGGGCACGTAAGATGTTACAAATAAGCAATTGTCATGAAGAGTGTTGTTATTAAAACGTTGTTTATACTCATTTTAACCAGAGCTACCATCAAACCCCCATTTTGCTATCAACACAAGGTTTTTAACATTAACATCAGATATGTCTTTCCATACTTCACATTGTAGATCTAAAATACGTGAAGCTGTATGATCGAGCAAATTTTGTAAATCAACTTCAGCCTGAGATTCACTTACTGTGATCGATTCTGCAATTGGATAACTTTTTTTCTTTTCTCTCAAAACCTTTTCGTAACTAGGAAACATATTACAGGAAACCTTAGAGCTTATAAAGTTTCGGATGTGTAAGTACTGATGTTTTGTTAAATTTGTTTCAACTATTAGTGCAAGAACTTCAGCAACATTTCATTCTGAACAAAATTGTGATGGTTCTGAATATACACCACGTAACGCATCCGCTGCAGTCACATCGGTTTCTGCCAACCTTGCTAATCTACGTTGTTTGGTTCTCTTAGAGGAACTTGAGAAATCAGATGTAGGGCGTCCACGTTTATTACCTTTTAATGCTTCTTCTTTAGGTGACGAAGATATGGTGTTCAGTCTTAAAGAAACGACTTCTTTGGTAGTCAGCCAGTCTGACTGATTTTTTAAAACCAGTGATTTTGTACGATTATTTTTTTCCAAATGTTAAAAATTCTGTCCCATAAATATTGTATACATTTCAATAATTCAGAAAACGCACCTTCCTCGCATTCAAAATCAATGTATTTGACAACTTCGTCGAACACTTGCTGGGCTTTCACCGAATTCGAACCTTTTTTAGAGCACCAAATCTCGAAAACTGACAGGCGAGAAAATATGCATTGGCGGGATGTTTCTATATAAAAAAGTACAAAATACCTTTCAATAACAACAAAAATATCACTCTGGTTAAATCAAACAACATTCATTACATATACTAAAAACACTTTAAACACAGAGTATGAGTTAGTATATTCAATATATAAAAAAAGAGGCAAATTCAGGCACCTGAATAAAACATAATCTTAAACTGAATATATCTGTTAACATTTACAAAATAATTTGGTTAGTCAGAGGGAGTCTGAAACTATTTAAAACTCTAAGTAACTTTTACGTAAATTAGCAAACCATGTAGAAAAAAGTACTTCTTCAAAATCTGTATTTTACTAAAACAACAACACAATTTTTAAACTTATTTTTTCTTAAAAACAATGCCAATACCATTTACATTAATTTCCATTTTTTATAATTTTAGTAAGCACTTTAATAAACTTTATTTTAACAATTGAAGTTTCATTTTGTTTTCTTTGTTCTTTTAATCAACTTTTTACTTCTATGAATATTCACACTTTAGTTGTTTATATTTCAAAACTACCGTTAGAAATTATCAACACAAATTAAGAAGAGGGAAATTGGATGACATTAGAGCCTATTTAATTTGCTAAAACGCCAATATATTAAGACAATTTTTTTTTATTTTTGTCATATGGGCGCAAACACAGTGCAGTGCCACCATAATATCATCATAATTATTTCTGCATGTGATTGACACACTTTCTAGAATTTCTGCAGTGTTTCCTTTTAAGGCCAGAATCAACTCTATAATCTTTTCTTCGTTATTCCACACATTTCTGGCAGCAACTGTCTGAAACTGGAACTTAAAAACATAAACCGTATGCTGCCATCAAAAGTGGCGGCATTTGCTCTACCAGAACTTTTCTGAATAATTATTTATTTTACATTTCAGATCTTCTAGTTTTTTCTCAACGTCATGCTCTAAGTCAGCAACTTGTTTTTCAACCACAGAAATTTTTTCATTAGTAGCTCTAGAAGATTTTTGAAGCTTATCTTCCACCTTAGCTACGAATTTCTCGTTGTCTGATCTCGATGTTTCTAGCAGTTTCGTTTCCACCTTAGCTCACAGTTTCTCGTTTTTTTTTCAATATAGCAGCAAACATTGCGCTTAACTCCATGTTACCAACTGTTTTACGGGTACAAACCTCAATTTCTTCTTTTTCGTCAAATCCGTAAGTTGCAATGTCTATGTTATGCCGCTCAAATTCCTCTATGAGCCTCTTTTGCAATTCGACCTTATTCCCTGCTGTCGGTAGCGCAAATTTGCTCAATTCCTTCTTGAGCTGTTCCACCTTAAGCTCCTCCAATTTCATGACTCCTTATTATTTTGCAACCCCACTTCTGACACCAATTGATACGATTTCACCCTTCATAAAATAGTTGATTTATTTACCTTTTGAATTAAATCGAGTTCTTTCTAAAGGGTGTCCCAAGAAGAACGCAATTTTTAAATCTGGTAACATTCGAAGTGTCATTGTTTGACATTTGAACAATTGTTATTGTTTGCTAGTAGAAGGTACGAGGTTAGTAAAAATGGAGCGCTACACGAATGAACAACGCATTCTCATTGTGAAATTGTTTTACCAAAATGGTGAAAGTTTTGCCGCTACAGTTCGCAAATTGCGATCAATTTGGGGTCACAATAATGCTCCAAAAGAGTCAACTGTAAAGAGATTAATGGATAAATTTGCCGAAACTGGGTCTGTTAGTGATGTAAAGACAACAACGCGTCATCGACCAGGTCGATCGACCGAAAATGTCGCAGCTGTACGTGATGATGTCGCTCAAACTCCATCCACCTCAATTCGACACCGAGCTCAGCAAATTGGTGTCTCCAAATCCACTTTGCAGCGAATTTTGACGAAAGATTTGCATCTTCATGCATACAAAGTTCAATTGACTCAGGAACTGAAGCCAGCTGACCATGGACAGCGAAGGGAGTTCCTTAATTGGGTATTGGAGAGACAACATGAAAATGCTGATTTTGCCGATAAAGTCATCTTCAGTGACGAGGCCCATTTTCATCTTGATGGCTTCGTCAATAGGCAGAATTGTCGCATTTGGGGTGAGGAAAATCCTCGAGTGTTTCACGAGAAGCAAATGCATTCTCAACGTTTCACTGTGTGGTGTGTTTTTTGGGCTGGAGGAATCATTGGACCTTTTTTTTATGAAAATGAGGCAGGTCAAGCGCAAACAGTCAATGGTGTTCGGTATCGTGAAATTATAACCAGTTTTTTCTTGCCTAGAATTGAAGAAATGAATGTGGAGGGCATGTGGTTCCAACAAGACGGCGCCACATGTCATACAGCCAGAGAAACAATTCAATTGCTGCATCAGTCATTTCCCGGTCGTGTTATTTCGCGTTTTGGAGATCAGAATTGGCCGCCTAGATCGTGCGATTTAACACCATTAGATTTTTTTCTTTGGGGTTTTTTGAAGTCGATGGTTTACGCGAATAAGCCGACGACGACTCAAGCCTTAAAAGAGGAAATTGGACGCTGCATTAATGAAATACCGCAGCATTCATGCAAAACGGTCATTGAAAATTTCATTAAAAGATCGCGTGCATGCCAGCAAAGCCGCGGCGGCCATCTGCACGATATATTGTTCTATACATAACCTCATTCTGTCTACTTTACGATACAATAAAGTTTCACGATTTTTTTTTAATATCTGTGTTTTATTTAAAATTTTAAAATTGCGTTCTTCTTGGGACACCCTTTATATCGCAAATAATAAACACTGTTTTAAATTATTTATATCACTATTTATTTATAACAGGCACTAAAAATTACAGAAAACACTTTAATAGCAGACTTTATTCAGACGATGTAAATAGACTAAACGTTAGCCACACTTTAGTTCTTAATACTTCAGCGTTTTATTTAAAACTGAACTGCTGCATTTATATGAGTAATCAGGTATTCTAGTTATTTTCAGTTATTACTACACTAGGTTTTTTCAGCTGTAAAGGAATTTGCGTGATGAAACTTCTAGTGTTAAGAAATTTCTGTATCAATATGCTGGTTTCCAAGTTTGGGTATTATTGCATTTGCCAAATATACACCTTTAATAATCTCTCTATTTAATACTTTGGTATCCTCATCCAGTTCAATCTTGAATGGTATAACTTTCACTTCTTTACGGTATTCTTACTTTATTGATTTTGAAATTGTTAATTCAAGGGGAAGAATTTACCCTTTTTTGCCCCTCCCCCTAGGCTTTTCCGAAAATCCCGTCTTAGCTCTTGTCTACACCGGAGGAACAACCTTCATAATAAATTTAAACTTGATTTCTCCCGCGGTTACTGCAGGGTGTCAAGGGGAGACTCTGTTTTTGTTCTCCCGTAGGAATTTTCGAATATACAACTAATTCAGCTAATTTCCCCCTTGAACCCCATTTTTACCACGTCCCTGGCTAAAATTATAAATTTATCTTATCAATGAGTTAGTCCATACTCCTGGTAATACATTTTTTTGCCCCCCCCCCCCACGGTTTTCTAAAAATGGCGTCCTATCTGATGTCGACACCGGAGGAGAAATATTCAAACCAAATTTCAACTTCCATGAATAAATAATGTACCTTATCAGTGAGTTAGAACATTCCAAAAGTAACAATATTTTTCACCTTATTGCCCCACCCTTTCACCCTTTGAACCTTTATTTTTACCACGTCTCTGGCGAAAATTCCAAATGCATATTTAAAATTTCAGGTTTCTAGCTATTTCCGTGTGAGCAGGCCGTTAAGCTTGAGATTTTCATCCTTATTGCCCTTCCCTGTAGGAATTTACAGGGTGTCTACACCGAAGGAGGAACCAATATACCAAATTTCAACTTAAGTAGAGTATTCAAAAAACCGGCCTTTTGGAAAAACCGGTTTCGGTTTTCTTCGAAAAATCGAATTAAAAAAAAACCGGTTTCGGTTTTTGCAGAAAAAACCGGTTAACCGGTTTTTTCGGTTTTTTTTTTAACTTGAATAAAAAGCTTATATAATTTGTTAATTGTTTTAATTACAAACAAAAAAAAAATAGAAATTTTATATATAAAGGAACAAAAATAAAAAAATACATTCTTTGAAAAAAAAAATATTTTAAAATATTTTTTTTTTGTATTTCATTTCAACATTTTATTTATTGGTTTTAATATTTTTTAATATCTTAAAAATAAATATTAAAAAACTATATTCATGTCAAATGAAAAGAGATCATTAAGTTTGGTAAAATTAGGTACGTAAGTAATTTGAACGTTTAAAACGCTTGGCATTAAATAAGTTTTTTTAATATTACATTTTAAATATGTAAAAAGATAATTTATTTTTCAGTTCTAAAATAATATATTAGAAATAATATGGAATTTAAATGTTTCGTTTAAAGACGAATTTTTTGTTTGCTTTTGATAAAGCTAGAAGTGGAAAATACTCTCAATAATAGTAGATGTTGGACAAATAGCCAAAAGACAATTATATAAATTTTCCAACTTTTCAGTTCTTTTGTCGCATTTATCAAGATATATGAAATAATCATATAATGATGAATGATTTTGTACAGTATTTTTTTAGGATTTTGAATACTGTTTATTGTGCTATTTAGATCAGAAATTAAACTATTTGAATTTGGAATATCCAAAGTTCATCAGAATCTATCAGACTTACATCTAAATCTTCATAACCAAACGATTATAATAGTGTTCGGAAAAAATAAAAGAGACCAATTAACGCAGTTGGTGATGTAGTTAAAAAACCGGTTAACCGAAGGAAAAAGACCGGTTTTCTTAAAATTTACAAAATATTCAAAACCGATCGGTTTTAAAAAAAAAAGAAACCGGTCGACCGGTTTCGGTTTTTGAATACTCTACTGGTAAGGGGATAATTTTCGCCTTTTCTGCCTCTCCCCGTCGGATTTTCCAAAAATCACGTCTTATATCTTATTGAAGAAGGATCCATCATACCAAATTTCAACTTCGTAGGTTCAACGGTTTGGACAGGCCGTAAAAGGGGAGACTTTTTGCCATTTATACCCCCATTTTCATCATGTCACTGGCCAATATTCTAAAATGTACCTTATCAAGGAGCTAGCACATACTCCCAGGAAGCCGTGAAAGAGGAGGTTATCCTCCTGTTTGCCCTCCCTGAAGGAATTTCTAAAACCGGTGTTTTAGAGGATGTCTACGCCGGTAGGGAAACCTACATACCAAATTTCAGCTTCCTACCTCTTGCGCTTTGTGTAGGGCGATGTTAAATGAGTCAATCAGTAACGTTATTCCTTTATATATAGAGAGATAACACTCAATATACAATAAGTAAATCATCATCAATCATTAAAGGCATTTATACTGAGAATGGTTTTGTAGCGAAAACCGGCTGGCTCTTACCGAATTTTTAAACTTTATTCTTTATAATTTACTTACAAAATGTACACTTCTATACATTTGGAAAATATGATGATACGATCTCAAATTAAACGAAAATTATTCACTTACCAATTAAACAGATTAACCATAAATAAACTTCATAATTCATGTGTAATTTATATAGAAAAGTTATATTAAGTGACAAAAAATTTAAGTTCTAGCATTTTATATTAGAAATTATCTTCATTTGGCCCTATACAGCTTCATTCATAAATATAAAAAATGCACAAAAAGAAGAAACTAGTAATTTCAGAATATTTGATCATCTACATATATGATAAACTAATCGACGTTATTGAAAATCAGGTAGTGTGTTACTAACAAAATAAAAAAAAGATGTAAATTTTTAAAATTGTGTTTTTATACCCTTCACCACATGTGGAAGGGTATATATAAGTTTGTCATCCCGTTTGTAATTTCTACAATATTGATCTTAGACCCTATAAAGTATATATATTCTGGGTCCTTATGAAGAGCGAAGTTGATTTAACGATGTCCGTCTGTGTGTTGAAATGGGTTTTCCGAAGAACCCAGACATGATGAGGACTTGATTGTTTTTTGTTTTTGTTATATGTGATCCATTTCTGTTTGCTATTAAAAATCAGACAGATCGGTTAATAAATGGATGAGATATTAGCAAAAAACCAGGACTACCTCTAATTTTTCGGTAAAATCCCTTTGTTTAATATGTATGTAGAATTTTACGCATAACAAACTCATCCATGTGTTAAAATTCTTTTCTTTCATCTCCACCTTTTATACACAAACAACACACATACAAAGATTTGTCATTTAAATAAAAACTAAACAAATCTTTAATGAACGAAGACTTTTATATATGTACCTCTATTGACGATGATTTCGTGTGAGCTTCACTAGCTCAGTTGTCTAGACGCTATGTCACAAATACTTTTTTCTCTAAGGCCGCGGGTTCGAATCCCGGTCAATTCACTTTTTTTTGTACATTTTTTTATTATTTTCTTAAGACTTTTTTTTTTGTTTATTTTTGGTTTTTTTAACATTTAATAATTAATTTATATGAAATTTTATTATTATATATAAAATTTTATATATAATCCATAAATAGGCTAAGAACATCAACATTTTTATAAAAACCCTCTGATACAAACAAAATACAAACGTTTTTATACCCTTCACCACAGGTGGAAGGGTCGCGGGTTCGAATCCCGGTCAATTCACTTTTTTTTTGTACATTTTTTTTTTATTTTCTTAAGATTTTTTTTTTTTAGTTTATTTCTCCTCTGATACAAACAAAATACAAACGATTTTATTTCTATTTTTGCTCCGATTTAAAAGAATTTATAAAAGGTTTTTAAACCAAGAAAATTTTATACATAATTTCCCTTTGAGTGCAACTATTTTAGGTCATAACTTTTAATAATTTATAAAAAAAAAATTATAAACTATTTTCCTTCAAATTTTTAAAATTAAGCTAAAGAAATTACAAATATTTCTAATAAAAAAGCGAAATAAAATCCCAAATGCAAATTTGCCAGCTAAATCAAACGATTTTGTAGAAATAAAACACATGCAGTTCTAGTGATTTCTTTTAACGATTTGTTGAAATTCTTTTCTTTCACTTCACCTTTTATACACAAATAACAAACACTATTCTAGAGCTGTAATATGACCTATGGATAAGTCTTATATAGAAAAAGATCGAAAATCTTTAGTATAACATATTTGCTGAAAAACTTGCAAATATCGGTTCAGATACAAAAAAAGTTATGCCCAAAACATAATTTTTTTTTAAATACCTATTTTCTGGAACCATAAATCTTCCCGAGTCCAAGTTTTATCACCAAACTAAATGGTTAATTTACTTTTAAAGGCATCCGTATATAAATCTGTCCATTCCATATATGTCCATATATAAACTTCAGTTTTTTCCCAACCATGGTGAAGGGTATATAAGATTCGGCATGGCCGAATTTAGCCGCTCACTTGTGTATTAAAGTTCCTAAAACTTTAATACACTTAGTCCAACGCTTTTCTAGCAATTATATTTCTTGATTAAAATATTTTTCCTGGAGCTCTGCAAAATATTTGTTTACAGCTGCAATTGCATCTTCATCCGCGCTAAAACGCCTGCAAGGAGTTTGATCAGATTTGGGAACATGTAGAAGTCACATGGAGCTAAATCAGGAGAATAAGGTCGGTGGTCAGCAATTTGTACTTTGATTCGTTGCATTTTGTGTGCTGGTGCGTTGTCTGGATGAAACATTTTTTTTTGTATTGTAAATCGGGTCGTTTTTCTCGAATTTTCACTTTCAATTGATCCAAAAGGTTAAAATAATATTCTGAATTTATTGTTTTACCTATCTGATTAATAAAACAGCTTTGTAATCCCAGAAAACCGATTGAATTGTTTTTGCCTTTCTTGGTGTTATTTTGTCTCTGGTGTTTAGTGATGGATCCATGCTCCATGAACTGTTATGAAACGACACTTAAGATCCATTTTATTTCCCTTAAATCGATCCGAACAAAGTTGAGAAATTTAAATTCGAATGCGTTTTTGATCAATTATTAACAAATGCGGCTCTAATCTTCCAGAAAGCTTTTTCAGCTGTAGTTATTGATGCAAAGTAAAATGAACTCGATCATTAGATATGCCTATACTTTAGCTATAATTTCTACTGTTATTGCAGTTTTTGGACGTCCACTTGGTGGTTCATCTTCAATGCTTGGAAGACCACGTTTAAATTCAGCAACCAAATTGTTTACTGTTGCATGTGAAAGAGGACTTTCACCTAACATATCATTATGAATTCCTTGTCCTTATAAAATTTTCTTAGGTAAAAATAATTTATTTATTTTAAATTCTATACAGAAAACAAATGTCTCATACTACATTTAGAAAATACTGGTTTTTGAGTACATTATACAAAATGTAAAAAAAAGTAAAAGTATAAACATAATATTATCTAAATCTAAAACATAGGTTATATGTTTGTCATAATATAATATAGTATAAAAACAATATTTGAAAAAGGATTCATTAAATAATATTTAAATTTAGAAAAAAAACAATGTTCTTTTTGGTGGGTTACTTACAATTAGCATATTGAATTCCAAAGACAGATAGGATTAATGAAATCAAGCAGCGACGTTTGAGTAAAATAATCCTTTTACCTCTATCGGAATTGGGAAAAAATAAACGTTTATAAGATGTTCGGGCTCCTTATTGTGAACCACTTTATGCAAAAACATTAAAACTATTGTTTTGAGTAAATCATCAAACTGCAAACCATAGAGTTTAGTTGTTGTAGTTGGCGAAATGGTGTCATCTTTGTTTGCGTACACATAACACGTGAGATTTTTTAATACAGAGTTAAATTTATCTCTACTTACAGCATGACATGCAGCAAATATTTCACCCCGTACATGAAAATTGGCATTAAATATCTTTTAGCGATACGCGATCTTATTTCGATAGGCATGCATTGTTGGGTGACCAAAGCAGAAATTACGGCAACATGCATAGTTAATGTGGTCAGACCATGTTACTGTGTTCTTAAAAAAATAACTCCCAAATTTTTTGGCTAATTTAACAGTTTATATACGACCATTATTTAAATTTGCATCGGGTATCAGTACTGTTGTATTAAATCGTGCTTAAATAACATGGCATTTTTATTTTTTTGCATGAATGCTAAGACTATTTGCTGCATTTAAAGCTGTGGTACATTGTTGTATAATTGATACGTGTAAGGAAGCTGCATCACCAAGTACCCGTATTTATATGAGTAGTCAGGTGTTCTAGTTATTTCCAGTTATAACTACACTAGATTATTCCAGCTGTCAAGGAATTTGCATGATGAATCTTCTAGTGCTAATAAATGTCTGTAACACTGCCGCCCTCTTAAGCCTGTTCGTCCCGAACAAACATAGATATTCCTTTTCTGTAGTTGGCTAGTCGCTCTAGATGCACAACCTTCGTTTTGAACCTTGGTTTCTGATCTTTCTGTATTCTGTATACCACATCATTCAACCTTTTAATTACTCTATAGGGATCGTCCCAATGCGTTTGTAATTTGGGAGATAGTCCATTTTTTTCGTTGCGGGTTAAATAGCAGAACCAGCTGGCCCTCATTAAATCAGGGAACTCCTTCAATACCTCGTTTATTCGGCACCACAATCAATTTAGTTGTAGATTTAGCATCGGCACCTTCCAATATACAGTATAAGCAATGGCCTATCACCTGTAGGCTATTCCACTTGGCCAAATGCCTTCATCAGTGGACTTTCATCAGATATCTGCTCGCTGGTAGGCCTCCTGTTTTCTTCTTTGGCTGATATAATTTCGCTAACATTCATTCCGTTGCGCTCCTGACCAGGCTTTACTCGACTCGAATGTCCACGATACTGTCTTTTCCCTCATGCTTCCTACCCTTGCTGCGCTTAATGGTAACCGGCTTTATTACTTGAACCTTGCGCTCATATTAAATATCATGGCGTATTTCAATATTCCGCCCAATCATAACTTTTTGCCCAATCATAACTTTTGCCATATGCAGATTAATGCCGTGACATCATGAAATCTGCACCAATGATTACTTCGTCTACAATATCGGCAACAATGAATACGTGATCGACGCTTATGTTGGCAATCGTTAGTTTCACATTCACTTTGCCATAGACAGTACCAGTCTCCCCAGTAGCAGTGCGCAGTCTCACCCATATAATGGTTGAATTGCCTTCTTAACTAAATCGGGCCTGCTGACATAATGTGATGCTTCGTGTATATAGTACAAATGTGCTTTCTACCGTTGATATCCGCTATCAGTAAGATTGCTTTTTCCCTGCAGTATCACTGATATGGAGATTGTGGGGCCCTCGTTTGTAGGAGCTGGATCGTGTTTCGCAGTGCTAGCTCTTTTTAGTTTTAACGGTGACTGCTGTGCTAATTGATGAACGGGCCGGAGGCTTTTTGTTGGTATTCGGCAGTTCCGCTGAAAATGTCCCACTTTTCCGCAGTTATCGCATTCGGCCTTGACTTGCTTTCTCCCTAATGCCCGCATAACTGCCTCTGTTAACATATACGTTATAGTAGTTACTTCGAGGTTACGCAAATTATCTTTGCAGTTTCCTGTGCCAGCGAGAATGAAACAGTTTCCGCAAAAGACGCTTTTCTTATAGCACACACCGCGTGCCTTACGCTTCAATTTTGAATTCATCTAATAATGGATGATTTTCACCCGGATACGACAGCTGCAGCAACCGCTCAATCTTGCAACTGTGGTGCATGCATACTGTAGAGTATTCAAATAGTGCTTGAATACTGAGCATGGGGTGACTTAGCACAATTAAATTGAAACCATTTAAACTAAATAAAAGGTTTCTTATTTCATTACTTTGTTTATTCTTTTCAATTGTTTATAGTACATTTTATGATAACACCATAAACAATAAATGAAATAAGGTTAACATATTGACCACCCAAAAGAATACTTGACACACATGCATGATATTTGAAACATATGTGTCACAGACATGTTTAACACAATCGGTGTGGTCTAAGTCACTCAAATGCTGTTGCTGCACTTAGTTTAATATGAAATAAATTTAGTATATAAGTCGTTGTAAAAATTAGAAATAAGTTAGTGTTAATTATAGTGTTGTAATAAATTTATATTACTTTTTACAAAACTTGGTTTAAGTTTTATTGAGTGTTAAACTCATCACACAACGACTAATTTGCTCTCTGTAGCCTACCTCTTAGTTCCATTCTTTATATTTCCTTTTTGAGTTCGCCACCATACTTTCGTTGCAGTGCCAATATAATATCATCATAATTATTTCTGCATGTGATTGACACACTTTCTAGAATTTCTGCAGTGTTTCCTTTTAAGGCCAGAATCAACTCTATAATCTTTTCTTCGTTATGCCACACATTTCTGGCAGCAACTGTCTCAAACTGGAACTTAAAAACATAAACCGTATGCTGCCATCAAAAGTGGCGGCATTTGCTCTACCAGAACTTTTCTTAATAATTTGTACTGGGCCCTCTTGACATTAAGAATTATTTATTTTACATTTCAGATCTTCTAGTTTTTTCTCAACGTTATGCTCTAAGTCATGACCACAGAAATTTTTTCATTAGTAGCTCTAGAAGATTTTGAAGCGTATCTTCCACCTTAGCTACCAATTTCTCGTTGTCTAAACTCGATGTTTCTAGCAGTTTCGTTTCCACCTTAGCTCACAGTTTCTCGTTTTTTTTTTCAATATAGCAGCAAACATTGCGCTTAACTCCATGTTACCAGCTGTTTTACGGGTACAAACCTCAATTTCTTCTTTTTCGTCAAATTCGTAAGTTGCAATGTCTATGTTACGCCGCTCAAATTCCTCTATGAGCCTCTTTTGCAATTCGACCTTATTTCCTGCTGTCGGTAGCGCAAATTTGCTCAATTCCTTCTTGAGCTGTTCCACCTTAAGCTCCTCCAATTTCATGACTCCTTATTATTTTGCAACCCCACTTCTGACACCAATTGATACGATTTCACCCTTCATAAAATAGTTGATTTATTTACCTTTTGAATTAAATCGAGTTCTTTATATATTGCAAATAATAAACACTGTTTTAAATTATTTATATCACTATTTATTTATAACAGGCACTAAAATACAGAAAACACTTTAATAGCATACTTTATTCAGACGATGTAAATAGACTAAACGTTAGCCACACTTTAGTTCTTAATACTTCAGCGTTTTATTTAAAACTGAACTGCTGCATTTATATGAGTAATCAGGTATTCTAGTTATTTTCAGTTATTACTACACTAGATTCAGCTGTAAAGGAATTTGCGTGATGAAACTTCTAGTGTTAAGAAATTTCTGTATCAATATGCTGGTTTCCAAGTTTGGGTATTATTGCATTTGCCAAATATACACCTTTAATAATCTCTCTATTTAATACTTTGGTATCCTCATCCAGTTCAATCTTGAATGGTATAACTTTCACTTCTTTACGGTATTCTTACTTTATTGATTTTGAAATTGTTAATTCTAGGGGAAGAATTTACCCTTTTTTGCCCCTCCCCCTAGGCTTTTCCGAAAATCCCGTCTTAGCTCTTGTCTACACCGGAGGAACAACCTTCATAATAAATTTAAACTTGATTTCTCCCGCGGTTACTGCAGGGTGTCAAGGGGAGACTTTGTTTTTGTTCTCCCGTAGGAGTTTTCGAATATACAACTAATTCAGCTAATTTCCCCCTTGAACCCCATTTTTACCACGTCCCTGGCTAAAATTATAAATTTAGCTTATCAGTGAGTTAGTCCATACTCCTGGTAATAAATTTTTTTTGCCAAAAATATATTTATATATTTAAAATTTCAGGTTTCTAGCTTATTTCTTATTGAAGAAGGATCCATCATACCAAATTTCAACTTCGTAGGTTCAACGGTTTGGCCAGGCCGTAAAAGGGGAGACTTTTTGCCATTTATACCCCCATTTTCATCATGTCACTGGCTAAAATTCTAAAATGTACATTATCAAGGAGCAAGCACATACCCCCAGGAAGCCGTGAAAGAGGAGGTTATCCCCCTGTTTGGCCTCCCTGAAGGAATTTCTAAAACTCGTGTTTTAGAGGATGTCTACGCCGGAGGGGAAACCTACATACCAAATTTCAGCTTCCTACCTCTTGCGCTTTGTGTTGGGCGATGTTAAATGAGGCAGTCAGCAACGTTATTCCTTTATATATAGAAAGATAACACTCAATATACAATAAGTAGATCATCATCAATCATTAACTTCACAAAGGCATTTATACTGAGAATGGTTTTGTAGCGAAAACCGGCTGGCTCTTATCGAATTTTTAAACTTTATTCTTTATAATTTACTTATAAAATGTACACTTCTTTACATTGGGAAAATATGATGATACGATCTCAAATTAAACGAAAATTATTCATTTACCAATTAAACAAATTAACTATAAGTAAACTTCATAAATCATGTGTAATTTATATAGAAAAAGTTATATTAAGTGACAAAAAATTTAAATTCTAGCCCTTTATATTAGAAATTATCTTCATTCATAAGTATAAAAAATGCACAAAAAGATGAAACTAGTAATTTCAGAATATGATAAACTAATCGACATTATTGAAAATCAGGTAGCGTGTTACTAACAAAATAAAAAAACAAGATGTAAATTTTTAAAATTGTGTTTTTTTTAATATAATATCCTAAAACTTGAATACACTTAGTTCAACGCTTTTCTAGCAATTATATTTCTTGATTAAAATATTTTTCCTGGAGCTCTGCAAAATAATTGTTTACAGCTGCAATTGCTTCTTCATCCGCGCTAAAACGCCTGCAAGGAGTTTGATCAGATTTGGGAACATGTAGAAGTCACAGGGAGCTAAATCAGAAGAATAAGGTCGGTGGTCAGCAATTTGTATTTTGATTCGTTGCATTTTGTGTGCTGGTGCGTTGTCTTGATGAAACATTATTTTTTTGTATTGTAAATCGGGTCGTTTTTCTCGAATTTTCACTTTTAATTGATCCAAAAGGTTAAAATAATATTCTGAATTTATTGTTTTACCTATCTGAAGAAAGTTGATTAATAAAACAGCTTTGTAATCCCAGAAACCCGATTGAATTGTTTTCGCCTTTCTTGGTGTTATTTTGTCTCTGGTGTTTAGTGATGGATCCATGCTTCATGAACTGTTATGAAACGACACTTAAGATCCATTTTATTTCCCTTAAATCGATCCGAACAAAGTTGAGAATTTTTTTTTCGAAATTAACAAATGCGGCTCTAATCTTCCAGAAAGCTTTTTCAGCTGTAGTTATTGATGCAAAGTAAAATGGACTCGATCATTTGATATGCCTATGCCTATACTTTAGCTATAAATTCTACTGATATTGCAGTTTTTGGACGTCCACTTGGTGGTTCATCTTCAATGCTTGGAAGACCACGTTTAAATTCAGCAACCAAATTTTTTACTGTTGCATGTGAAAGAGGACTTTCACCTAACATATCATTATGAATTCCTTGTCATTATAAAATTTTCTTAGGTAAAGATAATTTATTTATTTTAAACTCTATACAGAAAACAAATGTCTCATACTACATTTAGAAAATACTGTTTTTTGAGTACATTATACAAAATGTAAAAAAAGTAAAAGTATAAACATAATATTATCTAAATCTAAAACAGGTTATATGTTTGTCATAATATAATATAGTATAAAAACAATATTTTAAAAAGGATTCATTAAATAATATTTAAATTTAGAAAAAATAACAATGTTCTATTTGGTGCGTTACTTACAATTAGCATATTGAATTCCAAAGACAGATAGGATTAATGAAATCAAGCAGCGACGTTTGAGTGAAATAATCCTTTTGCCTCTATCGGAATTGGGAAAAAATAAACGTTTATAAGATGTTCGGACTCCTTATTGTGAACCACTTTATGCAAAAACATTAAAACTATTGCTTTGAGTAAATCACCAAACTGCAAACCATAGAGTTTAGTTGTTGTAGTTGGCGAAATGGTGTCATCTTCGTTTGCGTACACATAACGCGTAATATTTTTTAATACAGAGTTAAATTTATCTCTACTTACAACATGACATGCAGTAAATAATTCACATCCGTACATGAAAATTGGCATTAAATATCTTTTAGCGATAAGCGATCTTATTTCGATAGGCATGCATTGTTGGGTGACCAAAGCAAAAATTACAGCCACATGCATAGTTAATGTGGTCAGACCATGTTACTGTGTTCTTAAAAAAAAAAACTAATTTAATAGTTTATATACGATCATTATTTAAATTTGCATCGGGTATCAGTACTGTTGTATTAAATCGTGCTTGAATAACAAGGCATTTTTATTTTTTTGCATGAATGCTAAGACTATTTGCTTCATTTAAAGTTGTGATACATTGTTGTATAATTGATACGTGTAAGAAATCTCCAGTTAGTCCGGGTTTGAAGCTGGGATAGTTCAGCTAGTCCAGGGCCCTTGAATTAAATAAAAGCAACTTTGATTTCACTTTTCTTTCTTCACAGTTTATTTAACACTTGATTCAAATTAATTTTACTTGGTTTCTTGGCCATCTAGCAGTTTGTCGTAGTAATAGTGTGAAGTCTCTAGCTCTCCTAACTCTTTTATCCTGTTCCTAAGCTGGTCGGATAGGAATCCAACCGTGGGGGATGGTAATCCGCCCCTGTGTCGGATAGATGTCCAACTCTTTCCGTTTTGGTTGTAAAATCAGGATCCTCGCCATTCTATGCTGGATGTCAATCCGGCTACTGATGGTTGCAATTGGATGCTATATTTGTGAGATGAAAATCCAACACCCTATAACTTCACACTAGTACACTTTCCTTACCAGATGTTGCCCGCTTGCCGGCTTCCAAACTAAGCCCACTTTTCTTCTCACGCATCTCCTTTTATACTCTTTCCTTACTTCGTCGTTTTGTCGTTGCGTAACCAGTTGTATGTGGTGGTTGTTTTGGTATTTCTTTCTTGTAGTTTCTCTCTTGAAGTTTATCTATTTTTGTCAGAGCTATCAGATTTGACGATTTATCGTCATTTTGATGATTTTTTGTCCAAAAAATTACAAATGACGATTGGACGATTTTTACTCCAAAAATGACGACTTTTCATATTTATTAATAGCAAATTTAGACGGTGACTTTTTTGCATGCAATTTTTATTTGGAAGCGAACGGTTAAGAGGAGTATCGAAAAACAATGGTTTTTGTTTTTCGTGCATATTTTTGTTATATCTCGTAATACGAAGAATTAAGTAATTTCACACCGTGAGGTTTTCATTGACAAAGAATTTATTATATTATTATAAAAAAATCACTAAAGCGTCTTTTGTGAACAGCTTTTACTATACTAATAATAAGCCAGATCAAAATCAAATTTAACATGTGTTCATATGACAAATGGAAGTTTTCAAAACACTTAACTTTTTGCAGTTTATACCGCTATCTCAGGCTAAAAACATTTCGAACGGTCCTCGTATTGCATGAATTTTACAATAATAGTAATAGTTACAAGTCGCCTGGCTAAAACAATATTGTAAAAAACAAAATTCAATTGTAATAAATTACCTAAAAAATCTTGGTCAAAGATAAATTTGGAGAAAAAGTAAGAGATTTTTTTATACTAACAAAGTTTTTGACATTGTAGATAAATTAAAACCGATATTTACCAAAAACAAGCATTTTTAGTATAGATTTTGAACTTTGATTTCTAAATTTGGGTCAGTCAGACCCAAACGAAAACTAGAAGAGTAAAAAACGAAAAATTTTAAATGATTTTGAGTAGCGGTTTAAAATCACATATATTATTGCTCATATAATTTTAACGAGGGTACGTTTTTTATATTCATTTTTGTTCGGGTTGTACCCGACTTCTTAGGTACCGATTCTGAAAAATTTTATCAATGTGAAGGGATAAAAACTGACATTTGTTACCATTGTTTTTAAATGAGTGAACAGTAATTTTTCATCGAGTCACATCTTCGCAAATTATTCCCACTAAATTTCAAACCTTACAAGTAGGTGGCAACACGGGGTCAAAACAAAGGAAAGTTGCGTACAAATAAATCTTAATTTTTTTTTAACTTCAGACATCTTTTTATAAAAAACTTGTTAACATTATAATTCTCGTTTTAACACGTGTATCTCGGTTTTTTGTCTCTACCATATACATATCTGACAATTTGAGTTGAAAAAAGAACATTTATTTTTAAGGGTGGTTACAAACTGGCTAAATAAAATCTAATCTAAATTCAGGTTTCTAAATTTCTTTGAAATTCAAAAATATTTTCAAAACTATTTTAAACCTTTTTATCAATTTGTATTTAGTTTAGAATTTATTTAGCCACCTCGCACAGGGCCTAAATAAAAAATTAAAATATTATATACTATAGAAATATCCTCAGGAACTGTGATAAATATTCTGTTATTTATTTCGTTTTTTTAGGTTGTACGCAAAATTGGTGGTGGTGGCTTTGGTGAAATATACGAAGGTCAGGATTTAATAACAAGAGAACAGGTGGCTTTAAAAGTTGAATCGGCTCGTCAACCCAAACAGGTACTTAAAATGGAAGTGGCTGTTCTCAAAAAACTGCAAGGTAAAGAACACGTATGTCGTTTCATAGGCTGTGGTCGCAATGATCGTTTCAATTATGTTGTGATGCAATTGCAAGGTAAAAATTTAGCCGAGCTAAGACGTGCTCAACCCAGGGGAGCATTTTCTTTAAGTACAACCTTGAGATTGGGACTACAAATTCTGAAAGCAATAGAATCAATACATTCTGTTGGATTTTTGCACCGTGATATTAAACCTGTATGTGTCAAAAGATTTTAAATACATATGTACAATTTGTCAATAATGCTAACACTTCGTCATTGAATTTTACAGAGTAACTTTTCCATTGGTCGTTTACCGTACAATTGTCGACGTGTCTACATGTTGGATTTTGGTTTGGCCAGACAATATACAACTGGAACTGGAGAGGTGCGTTGTCCTCGTGCTGCGGCTGGTTTTCGCGGAACAGTGCGTTATGCTTCAATTAATGCGCATCGAAATCGTGAAATGGGTCGCCATGATGATCTCTGGTCTCTTTTCTACATGCTTGTTGAATTTGTAAATGGGCAATTGCCTTGGCGCAAAATAAAGGATAAAGAACAAGTTGGCCTTACGAAGGAAAAATATGATCATCGTATTTTATTGAAGCACCTGCCCTCAGACTTGAAACAATTCTTGGAACACATTCAGTCCTTAACATATGCTGATCGTCCAGACTATGCGGTAATTTAAAAATTGAATTATAAACCTAGTACATAAAACAAATGAAACTAAACACTAATAACGTTGCGAAACTCTATTATTGGTGTCTCAGGATCGTGAATAGAATTTAGGTAATTCGGGAATGAGGATGGTAGGCAGTGGTGTGCAACTTAATAATAATTTCCACATTTTTCCAATATTTCTGTAAAGATATCGCTTATTTTGGAAACAATTATCTGAAAGTAGAAGATTTTAGCTTTTATATGAGATACGATTTGTAAAAATAATTTCTTAAAAATTTAGATCAGTTTAAACAGATGTATTTATCCAATTTTGAGCCGCTAAAAGTATCCAACTTTTAGCACCAGTACACCGTGAATTTTGAAAAACCAAAACAGCACAGAAACGTGGAATTCCATGTTCAAATATTTAGGTATATTCATAGAATGACTCTTTTGTTTTTAATAACAATTGATATTTTTTAATTTTAATTGATATTTTTAATTTCAAACGGTGTTTTTTTAATTAATAATAATATTTTTTTAATTCCAAATGGGACTTTTTGATTTACAATTGTTATTTTCAAAATGAAAATGTTGTTTTTTAAATAAATCTTCTAATTAAAATTGCTTATTAATTAGATAGCAAATTTTAATAAAATAATGACAAATAGATTTTCCTCTCTGAAAATATGAAAAGAATTTGTACAATATTGCAAAAAGCCAAGTCGTTGACGTTTCGTCAAAAGAATTTTGTAGCCTCATAGAATTGTATCAAAATAATCTTAAAACGGAGAATATGTTTAGAACACAAAAATAATCAAAATGTACTTAAGAAGTTCAGTGGGAGAAGTAAGACTTTCTACATTTTCTCTAATGTCTGTATATCTAAAAGAGGTAGACGCGACAAAATTGTTGACAGTTTTATATCGAAAAATCGCCACATTGATTTTAAACTTGAACATTGAAAATTTTATAAAAAGAATATTTTGGGCCCCCGAGACATTTAACAAAGTTAACCTCACTCTAAAACCTAATAATTCACCATTAATTTGGCATTTTTAAGTTAACAATTAAATAAATAACAACCGATTCTCACCAAATTTAACATATCCCGGAATCGGATAAAAATTTCGATAATATTTACAAGAAAACATAATTATTACATCGTATTAAATTCATAAATAAACATGGTTATCCTACAAAGAAATTTGTGCTCACATTTTTTTTTTATTTTTATTTATTAATTATTAGTATTAAAATACTTTTTAAATATCTCAAAAAAAAAATTACAAAAATTCTAATAACAAATATTGTTGTAAGATCTATAAATTTACATTGTTTCTGATAAATTTTTCACATTCTTTTCTAAATACATTATTATTTGTTTCATTTTTTACAATACATGGAAGAGCATTAAATAGTTTAAAACCTTTGTAGAAGAGTGTTTTTTGCATTTGCGTTGTCGTTGTCCGTTGAATTCGAAAATCATCTGCATTTCTTAGGCCATATGGTTGTACTTTCCCGACATATTTTATTTGTTCGCATAGATATTCTGGAGCATCTTCCTGTTTCATTTTCTTGATAAAAATCAATGTGTTGAGTTCTAATCTTTGCTTAACGTTCATCAATTTAAGATTTCCTATCATTTCGTTGATATGTGTATAGCGATTACATTTTAAAATAATTCTCATTATTTTATTTTGAAGTTTCTGTATCCTTTCTATTTGAGATGTATTACAACACGTATATAATATTGTCGATTCAAATTCAAAATGTGGTTAAATTATTGTATTATATATATTTATTGCAGTCGTTTTTAATATTTTATTTCTTATTCTTTGGAAAAACCCAATTTTTTACCAATTTTTTTACAAATATAGTCTATATGGATTTTAAATTTCAATTCATTGTCTATTACAAAACCAAGATACTTTATATGCTTCACTTTTTATATTATTTTGTCATTAATTTTGAAAATTGTTTCGGAATTCATATTTATTTCAATTATTTTAGTTTTACTTTCGTTCAGCTTAAGTATGTTCATTTTCAACCAAGTAGTAATTTTCTTTATGTCATGAACCATATTTTCCTGACATTGTCCTTCATTATCTGCCATTTCACATTTGTCCAATACGTTTGGCATGTCATTTATGCATATAATGAAAAGCAGGGCACCCAAAATAGATCCTATTTCATCTGATAAAATATCGTTAACTTTTGTAATTTGTTTTCTATTTTTCAAGTAAGACTCAAACCATTTCAATTCCGTACCTTGTATTCCATACATATTAAGTTGTCGTACCATAATTTTTCTGTCAATTGTTTCAAATGCTCTTTTGAAGTCTAAGAATAAAACCATTATTTTGTTATTGCTTTCTATATTTTTCCATCTACTTATTACATAGTTTACAGTCGTTTCACATGAGTATTTTTTACGGAAGCCTGATTGATACTTTGACAAAATAGCATTATCTTTAATATATTTTTCCAATTGTTCTTTTACCACTTTTTCTAAAATTTTCTCACAGTTTTTTAAAGTATTTACTGGCCTGAATTCTTCACAATTATTTGTCTTGGCTACTTTTTCTATTGGTGTTACCATAGACTCTTTCCAGTTTTACTGGCCTGAATTCTTCACAATTATTTGTCTTGGCTACTTTTTCTATTGGTGTTACAAAAGACTTTTTCCAGTTTTCAGGAAACCCCTGTTTCTAGAGATTTATTTATTATTTTCAATAGTGTTTCTCCAGTTATATTCCAGTTGTCAATAATATTATATTCTTAAGTTCTAAAATGTTTATTGCACGGAATTTGAAATTGTTATTTATTATAGTTACTTGATTTTCATATTGCACATTATCGATTAAGTCTCTTATTAATTTAATACTATATACGAAATAATTATTGAAATGACTAGCAATTTCTTTGTTATCCTTATTTTCTATATTGTTAAATATCACAGACTTTATCACATTTTGATTCTTTTTAAGAACTAGTCTTTTGATCTCCCTCCACATCTGCTTTTGATCTTTTGCATTGTTAATTTTGTTATTTATGTAGATATTTTTTTCGTTTTCTATTTTTACTTTATAAATATTTCTTATTGTTTTGTAATTTGTCCATGCTTGGTTTGTATTTTCTAATCTAGCCGTTTGGTATTTAATTATCTTTTCTCTCTTCATTGAATGCAATTCAGTGTTAAACCATTTATTTACAGTACTTTTTTATTTATCATTATTTTTCTTGAAAATTTTTTAATCGTCTCCTTAAAACAATTGTCAAATAAATATACATTTTCATTTATATCTTTATATTCATGATACATTATATTAGTGCCTAATTCTGCATTAAACGTCTCTTTGTTATACAAAAATATTTCTTTCTGAAAATTGTCTGCTTTATTTTGTTGCGTGTTTTCAGTTTCAATTAAAATATTTATCATTTCGTGGTCCGCTATTTTATTTGTTGTACAATTTTTAACTGATATATTATAAGTATTTGTTATCACATAACCGTTTTAGAACTTTCTGTTATTCGAGTATATTAATTTATAATTTGTCTTAGGCCACTGTCATTTAGTGTACATTCAATTTTATTTTTATATAAGGAATTTTTTGACCAGTCTATATTAAAATCTCCAGCAACTAAAATGTCACAATTTTGATAACAAATTTCTTCTAGGACTTCTTCTAAACTATTATAAAAATCTAACTCCCCGTAGCTCATTGATCTGTATATTGCAACAATTATCAAGTTGTTGTCTTCATATGTGGCTCTACAAACTAAAATCCAATATTTTACATCTAATGTTATTTCAATTAATTTTGTTACGTTCCAATGTTTTTTAAAATATATCGCAACTCCTCTAGTTCTTGTAGATAGCGACACAATACGATCATATCCTTTTAGCGTGATCTCCTTCTCGTCGATATTTTTTGTTAAATGCGTTTCCGAAAGAATAAATAACTCCGGACGTTCTGTTGCCGCAATAATTTCCAATTGGTTATAATTATTTACTAGTCCTTGCACATTGGTGTATAGAGCACGTATATTTTTTGGTTGCTAAACTGCTAGACCCATTCTTCTCATCTTTAAATTTAGCTTGTTTTGGTATACTGGACAGCCTTTGTTATTTGTAAAATGATTTTCATCTAATTCCATATTAAGTTAACTGTTCATTTTTACACAATTTATGCATCTCATTATAGGTTCTTCGTTCTTGCACTCTTTTGTTTTATGTTGACCATGACATCTTAGACATATTTCCTGGTTCCTACATTCTTTTGCTAAATGGTTGTAACCTCTGCATTTTAGGCATTGTATTACCTCTGTGCCATCAAACACTCTACACCTCTCCCATCATATATTCACTTTTCTAGTTGCTATCAATTTTGTATATGTTTCATTATCTACTGTTAGTTTTACATTGTATATTGTTTTATTATTTCTTTTAATTTCGTATTTCTCAATTATTTTCAATTTTGCATCGGATATACTGGGATTCTGCTTTTTAATTTTTCAATTAGATCCTCGTTTTCATGATTAAATGTCATATCCGTTATTTTTATTTTCAATACTATAGGGTTGGGCACCTTTATATCATATCCTTCAGTTCATTTATTTTCTATTGCATTTTTTATTTTCTTTCTTTCTTCACTGCTCTCACTTTGAATAACCACCGTTCTATTTCTTCTATTTTCTACGCTGGTTATTTTTAAATCAACTGGATTTACTTTTTTATTTAATTCTTCCCTGGTTTTTTCTACTGTTTGTTTTTCTTTTGGTTTTAGGATTATAGGCACCTGTTTGTTTACATCTGGCATCACTGTTTTTTTAACAGTTTCTGCATATGACATTTTTGTTTGTTTTTTGCCAGTTTCTTTTATAACATTTTTTATTTCGTTACACATAGTTATATTTTTTTTCTATTGATTTGCACATATCTTTATTGTTTTTAAATTGTTCTATGTGATCATGTATTTTTTTTTTATTTCTGCCATATTTTTTTCGCAGGATTTATTTACTGCATCCATTTTTTACATCCTTTCTTCATAACGTTTTTCAATAGCCTCTAATAATTGCTTTATTACACATTCATTTTGTTTAAGTGACGTTGCAAATTCATGCTTATAATCTACCAAATTTTGCTTATTTAAGCGAACCTCATCTTGAATTTCCCTTAATACCATGTCGACATCATGTATGTACTGCATGCAGTCATCACAGACAAAACGTATGAAGTTGGTAGCTTCCAAAATTTTAACCGAAAATTGATCAATGCCGGAACATTTAGTTGAATTATGAAATATCTTTTTACATACTCTCATACATCGAATCCCTGTTTCACCACGAATCGACTGTTTACATTTACTGCACTCAGCCATTACTGAGCGTCTTTTATCTATTCTTTCCAATTAACCAAATATGTTTATTTTTATTAAACTTTATATTGCACATAAAGAATATTTTATTTACTATGGTTTACAATAGTCCTATTTTTTAAACCAAATAATATATTATTTTATAAATTTTTTAAGAGCTTTATCGATGCAAACTTTGAAACTTTCCAAGGTTGGCAAGCAATTTGTCTCAATAACCGGTATACATTTTATAAAAAAAAAATAATATTATTGTTCAGGTTGCTTGAAAAGTTCCTGCGCTCGAAATGAAAGAATACTTTTTTTGTTACGAAATATATTTTTTTATTCAATATAATCTCCTAGAAGCTCAATACACTTGTTCCAATGATCTTCCAATAATTTTATCCCATCCTTATAATGGTTTTCCGGAAGCTCTGCAAAATAACCGTATACGGCTGCTATGGCCTCTTCATTCGACGAAAAATGCTTTCCACTAAGGAATTGTTTGAGATTTCCGAAGAGATAGTAGTCACTGGGAGCCAAATCTGGTGAATACGGTAGATGTTCAAGCAATTCATACTTTAATTCTTTGAATTTAGCCATCGTCAAAAAACTTTTGTGAGCAGGTGCATTGTCTTGATGAAAAATGATTTTTTTCTTCTTTAAACCATGTCTTTTCTCACGAATTTTTTCATCCAGCGATCCAAAAGGCTGCAATAATATTCAGAGTTGATTGTTTTACCTTTCTGAAGATAATCAATCAACAAAATTCCTTTTGCATCCCAAAAAACTGATGCCATAACCTTCTTTGCTGATCGTTGTGGCTTCACCTGCTTTGGAGCTGAACAACCAGCTTCGGTCCACTGTAAACGTTCTTGTTTCAATTTAGGATCATGGTGGTAGATCCAAGTCTCATCCATAGTTATAAAACGACGCAAGAAGTCGGTTTTATTCGGCTTAAAATGCTCCAAATTACGCTGAGAAATTTGTTTTCGATCCAGTTTTTGTTGAATTGTTAATGTGTGCGGCACTAACTTTCCAAACAGTTTTTTCATACGTAATTCTTCATGTAAAATATGGAGTACTTGTTCGTCTGAGATGCCTATGGCATTAGCAATTTCACGCTTAGTCAAACTTGGATCTTCACTAACCATATTATGTACCTGCTCAATGATTTCTGCTGTGGTTGCAGTTTTTAGTCGTCCTTCGCGTGGATCGTCTTTAAGGCTGGTACGACCACGTTTAAATTCACCAGCCCAAAAATCAACTGTGCGTTTTGAAGGTGAGGACTCCTTATACACTTCTAACAATTGTTCATAAATTTCCTTCCCTTCAAAACAAAGAATCTAATGACTGCACGATATTCAATGTTTTCCATATTAAAAAAAATCAATGACACGTCAACTTCAAATGGCTTGTAAACAAAGAAAGAATTGACAGAATGACTTGAAACTTTGCATGTGTTCTCAGGACAGTTATACCAACTTGAGAAAAAAAGTTTGGAGCTAGCAGTGCCATCTCTTGGTGAGCGCAGGAATTTTTCAACCAACCTGTATGTACTGCAATTTAAACATTTTCAAACTAAAAAAAACGAAAAATTTATTATTTTTTTAAAAGCTCGTCGAACTTGTTTTTTATTTTCTTATTTAAAAAATATGAATTTATTAAATAATTGATTAGTATAGAATAATTTTTTTAAATCTATATATGTAAGTACCTACGTCATTCGTTGATTGACATTATTATAGAACAAATGTTTTATTTAAGTTTAAATTGCGCTCTTAAGCTTTTATAAAGTTCATTCTTTAAAAATATGCCAAAAAATATTTATAAAAAAGTTTTGCAAAATTGCAAACACCTCTTATTTTGCAAAAACGAAAATTTAATTTTCCTTTTAAAAAGTTTTGGTTTTAAAGTTTTGTTTTTTAAAGTTTAGGTTTTTAAAAATGGCAATCGGCGTGAGATAATTGAAAACAAATTACATCTTGGTTTTTAGAAAAGTCATGGCAATTATACAAACAAATTTTATACATTTTATATTGATATATTAAAACTTATTGACAAAAAAAGTATAAAATCAGGCAATGAGTGGCAATCGTGCCTTTAATGAGACAAGTCGCCAGCTTTGTCAACGGAAAAAATGTATGTTCAAAATGTTTTATGAACATTCAAGTAAAGTGAAGATGTTATTAATGCTCTTTTGAATTATGACAATATTGTTTTTAATTGTGATAACTGTTCACAATCATCACGTGATTTATTTAATAAATGTTATTGAAAGATTTCAATTAATTTCTAAATTAAAAAAGGACTTTCGGCTAAAAAATATTCGTATTGCTAATATTATAAATTGGGATACTAGTTTTTCAACTTATAGCCAACTTAATGGTACTAGTTCCTCAACTTATAACCAACTTAAAGCATCATATATACATAGAAAATACTAAAGTAGATTTTCAATTAAAACATTGTAAATTGAATTAAAAATTTAAATGAATTTGGACCAACTAAAGAATTTCTTATATAAATTATTTTTTTGTAAATTTTTAATCAGAAATCTTCAACATTTTCAATTAAAGATTTAATTATATCAATTAAAACTTTAATTAAAGTTCTAACCAAAAATAAATTAAAACTTTGATCAAATTTTTAATTGAAATTCCTGCATCAAGTCAATTAAAATTGTAATAAAATTTTTTATTGAAATTAAAGACTTAAACTAATTAAAATTATAATAAAATTTTCAATTTTTTTTAATCAAATATACATAAGTATGTGTTATTCCTCAACGCATGGAAATAACTGTTCTTTTTTATTTTCTAAAAGAACACGAACAATACAAGAAAGAAATTAAAATTTTTTTTTAGCGTTTTTGAATAAATAAAGGTGAGGAAAGCATATTTTTTTCATTCTTTTACCCTCTATTCTAGAATATTTTTTAGCAACGCTTTTATTGTTAACTATTCTTTGTTATTTTTTTTAATGTTTACCTAAACTAATGTTTTTTAATGTTTAACTAAAGCTGCGAAAAATTATTATAGAAAGTAGGAATTTTAAAAATTAATGTCACACTTAAATTAGTGTTACACTTCAATTTATTTTACACTTCAATTTATTCGTTTTAATCAAGAATAAAAAACACTAACAAAATATTTTTTATCATTACCGGTCGAGATTTCAAGATTAACTAATAAGTGTATGCCAGAGATGACAAAAGCATTTTCAAAATAGTACCAAACAGTTTAAAAAGTAGTACTTTTCCACCTTCATAGTACCAAAAAAAAATTTACTCATTTTTTTATTAGAACATGGTCTATTTATGATTTGCCATGTTTAACAAATGCTGAGGGTAGCTTAATTGGCGCCAGATTTTGCATTTTTTTTAATTAAAAATGATTTTTTGCTAATAAGGCAGATAGACCAATATATTCTCGAAAATAATTAAAAAAAACATTCAAAGGTGCTTTTTTGGGCCTGATCAAAACTATTCCCAAATTACCACTAGTTTCCCATAAATTAACAAATTTATCTCATTTTATTTATTCATTCACTGAATTCATTCAAATTCAATCGAAGAAATTTAGTCAATTTATCTCATTTTATTTATTCATTCACTGAATTCATTTACGACTAATTGATTCGATTAAAAAAATTGGAATTTATATCAATTTGTTTTTAATTATTTTTTTTAATTCAATTCTTAAATATGGGTTTGGTACTCGATTTTGTTTATTCGATTTTAAAATGTCCAAATTAGCAATTTTGTTATGTTAGTACTTTTTTCTTAACTTGACATAATTTTTAATATTAATTAACTGAATTTTCAGCATTTAATAATTTAAGTATTTAAAACACACTCAGAAAAAAACTAGTAGAAAAATTTGTAAACGATTTTCAATCCCACTACAATTTTTGTACTGATTTTTAGTAAAAAAATTATTACAAAATTTTTACAGAATATTTACAAATTTTTGTTGCTAATTTCAGAAATCATTTTACAAGTTTTTGAAAACAGATTTGCTAAAATCAGCAAAAAAAATTACTAACTTTAAAAAGTGGATATTGAAGGAAATGTTATTTCTAATTAAAACTTACACCTACAAACTTAAATTGCCTTAAATTGTTACATAGATTGCAAAAAGGGATCGGATGTGAATATACCAACTCATGTCTAAAAATAGGACATCCACTTAAAATAACACTAAAAAGTTTTTTTTTTGGTTCTAAAAATCAACCCTAAAAACAATTAAAATTTGACCTTAAAAGTAAAAAACATTGACTAAAATATTTTCAAAATAAAATTAAAACAAAACGATAAATTCGTTTGTTTTTACAATTTTTAAGCGTTTGTTTTTTTTAATTTCGTCTAAAATATTTTTTGAAAAAAATTTTGATGTTCGATAAAATATTTTATTTTGTAATAATATTAATAATATTAAATAAATTTTTTTGCTGATTTTAGCAAACAAATTTTAAATTCCACTTTACAAAAAGTTTACTAAAATTTAGTAGCGGCAGTTAATTTTTCTACAAATTTCGTTGTACACGTCAGCAGACATGTGTTGCTAAGATTAGCAAAAAATACCGCTGGGCTCAAATTAGCAAAATTTTCCGTAATAACAGAACATTTTTCAGTTGCCATTACAGACTTTTTTTGGTGAGTGCATTTTCTATCAAAAATATTAGTTTGAATAAAAAATTTAAAAAAAAAGCACGAAGAAACTCAAAAATAGGAAAATTTCTAAATACTTTGTGCCAAATAGTTCATAGGAGTACCATAGTACTTTTGAGGTTCCAATAGCAGCACACAAAATACTATGGTACCAACTTTATCATTCCTGGTGCATGCGTATCTGCAGTGTTGCCAAAAAGTTTGTTCTCATGCTCGCTTCCATTTTCAAAGTTTAAATACTAAAAAATCCGTTTTTCCAAGAATGATTTTTTGCAGATTTTGTTTTCTAAAAATTAAAAATAAATATTTTAGAAAAAGGGTGGCCTCATAAAAGAATTCAAATTTTAAAATAGATCTTTAAAAACATGATTCCTTGATTTAATTTTTAAATCTGATTCAATGGTTTGAATAATACACTCAACAAAATTACCAAATTTTGTTTGTAATATTAAACAACTCTCATAGAATATTTTTGTAAATACAAATAAAACATTTTTTAAAAAGGCACCAACAATGGAATTTGTAAATACAAAAACTTTTTGTTATTTTCTTGTAACTTAAATTTTTATTTTCAAAGAATTTTTATATGAAAAATAACAATTTACAACATTTCAAACAAAAAATTGTTAGAAATCGAATTTGAATTTTAACAAATATTTTTAATTACTTGAAATTTTGTGATACTTTTTCTGTTTATTTGTTATTTCTTTTCATACAATCAATCAAATTAATTAAATTTAAGGAAAGCAAAGGAACTAAAAATAGTTCGATCATAGTTGTAGAAGTTGGCGCCACAGGCGAAAATTTTGTTTTTCATACATTAAGAACAAATGTAATTTTTGCCAAGCTCTAAGACGCAATGTCATAGAAAACCATACGCTCTAAAATTTTATAAGATCGTCGGAGCACACTCATGGACGAAGAGCAGAAATTTACTTAAATTTTTAGCTATTTTGAAATGCAGTGGCTGCGCATCACTAAAATATTTGATTTATATAAAATGATTTTATTCTAATTTTTTAAAATATTTCAATTTAGATTGGCCCAATTAATTTTAATGTTTGTAAGGAGTATATTCGGATGTTATTGATTTCATGGAATATAAATGAGTATAATGCTGTGCATAAGCAACATTTCTTTGCTTAGCATATTTTGGGTCATTTTTCATTTCATTAAATTTGGGATAATTTTTTATTTTTCAAATTGGTGTTATTTTACATAATCCTTAATCTAATAATTAAATAAAAATATGCCCCAAACTTAATTTTGGGGCTAATTTTCATTTGGTTGGGGTAAGTTTTTATTATATTTTTTGTTTTCATTTTCATTATGAAATTTTGCGCCAAAAAATGGGGCTTAATAACATTTTAAGATTGGGGTAAAATTTCTTGGAGCCATTTTGCACAACGCCACCGTGAACTACATCGAATTTTTAAAAATAAAAAACAGCACAGAAATTATGGGAAGGCGAATAGCCACATGTAAATTTTTACTCAAATTCAAAAACCATTTCAAAAACGATTAGATTGCTTGAAAAACTTTTGGAATGACTTCAAATGTAATTTATAAAGCATCAATTGAAATAAAAAACACCAAATTAAATATAATAAAATAAATAATTGTTGAATTTCAATAGTTTTTTTAATTGCGTTTGGTATTTTCTTAATTTTAATTGATCTTTTTAAGTATCGATTGCCAATTTTTTAATTTTATTTGTAATTTTTTGAATTTAAATTGTGTTCTTTTATATCGGATTTTTTTTAATTTCAATTATCATTTTTTGGCAATTTTGTCTATTTTTTATATTTTTATATCTCTATATGTATAACTACTTGTTTTCATATATAGACTACAACGGAACACGAAATATAGCAATTATATTGTATACCCTGATCTACATTTACTAACAAACACACAATTTTTTGTTAGCTTTTGTTGTTTTTATGTATTTGTTGTTTTATATATTTTATCAAATTACAAATAGAAAAATTTCAAATATGGGCATTTCCAGGATCGCGAAAGGGACATTCGTACGCACTCAACTTGAAAAAAAATATGAAAACTCAAATTTTTTTTTAACTTTTTATAAATATTTAATAGCATTTTAGTAGAACAATTTTTGAGAACAAAAAGAAAATTATAAAATATGAACGTTCTCCAAATATTTTGGATAAACTTGCGATCGCGAACGGGACAAAAAATGTAAGTCATTTTTTTCGGTGTGTGGTTTTGTTTAAAACTCTGCGAATTTCGTCAGTTTATTAAATGGAGATTATTTTTTAACTAAAGCAGAGATATAAAGATTTTATTTAGCATTTTGTTTTTTTTTTTATTATCCTTATTATTATTTTTTTTAGAATCGCGAACGGGACATCGCGAAGGGGAAAATGATTCCAAAGGCATTTTTTAGGTTTATTTATGGATCAAAATGTTTTAGGTTTGGTTTTTTTAAATGATCTCGGTTATTTTGTTTTGAATTGTAAATATCAAACTATTCCGATCAACGTTCACGGAGAACTAAACACAAATGCTTATTTTCGGTCGCGAACGGGATAGAAGAATGAAGTACAAAGAATCTTTGAATTATACCGTTATTCGGAGTTTGCTTGATCTCTACTGTGGTGTTTTTAAATATTTATTGTTGGTATATTTAGTCTATACGAAGAGTGCAATCGACATGATATGTAACACTTAGAAATAACTCAAGGAAAAATGTCAATTAAAAACGCTAAAACCAAAAAAAGCAAAGCTGCTCTTTGCAGACCACTTTTCTTAAATTACAAATGGTAATATGTATTTAATTAGGTATATTCTTAAAATCCAATGCATTAACCAACTAAATTTTCTCAGAAAAGTCTTTTTTCTTCAACTTTAATATTTTGGTAGCGGTTGACCTTTCTGTGGAAATACCCATATTTTTGTTTACATTTAAAAGAGAAAAGCTAAGAATTGCCGAGACTTGTCAGCATTTTTAAAAATCTTACTATTTAACTACTTTGAAAGTCTATAAGTGTTGTTAATTTAATATTTTGAACTTTAAATACATATGTTTTGATATAAAAATAAACTCATAAATCTGAAATTTTGAGGATTTCAGTTAGGACAATATGGTATTTGAATCTGAAATTTTTAATTAAAAAAAATAATACAATTAGAAACACAAAGTTTTTGTTTTAAAAGAAAATTTACAAATTAACTAATTCCACTTAGGACTTATGAACTAAATTCGAATTGACAAAAGATTTTAAAATTTCTTGAATACCTGAATTTAGTTTAGATTTTATTTGGCCAGCTCACACTCACACAAAAAAAATATAATATTTAAAAACAATAAACTACATACATTTTTTCTAACGTTTTTATTATTTTGTTGTTTTGCTGATTTTTAAACCCAATACTGACTAATAGCAGGTAAGGATAGTCGACGTGTAAATCAACCTTTTACTACTCCTTTTTAGAAAACGTTCGAAAAATGATGAGAGGCCTTAAATTAAATAATAAAGGCAATTGATCGGTTTTTATAAACTTAAATGTATTTTTGGTTGTTTTTACCCAAATAATATTACGAGTGTGGAAATAATAATAGAGGAAGGATGAGTATAGAGTTTTCATCAAAAGAAGCGGTCAAATAAAATTTTGTACATATGACAAGGTTCGGTAACTGAGAGAAAATTTCACAGATTTCAAAGCAAATTTTTCTCATTTCTGCACAAATTTCAGCAAAATTTAGTAAAAACCCAATTGGACTTGCAAAACAAATTATTGGTCTTGCAAAGAAGATCAATTGGAATAAAAAAAAAAAATACAAGCTGTTTTGTTTTTGTTTGTGGCGTGCCTCCCATGGGCACGCCACAGATTGTACTTGACAGATAAGCTTTTTAGAAATCATTAAAATGGAGATAAATTTCTGAAATCAGGAAAATGATCGCTTGGGCTCGTGATCACTTTAAAAAATAAAGAATGAAATGGGGAACTAGTGAAATTGGAACACTAAGCACTGCGAAAGAAATGGAATGAAACGGGGCACGAAATTTGTATTATCAAAGTCTGTTAATTTACAATATCATATAATTTGATAATAAAAAAAGAAATATTCTCTCTGTGGCTGTTTTATGAAAATTCCACGACACCCCCGACCTATCTAATCTGTATTATCAAGGGTAGCCTTTATCGGGCTTTGCAAACATTTTTGTCTGTTTTTCGCATTTTGTGAAATGGTCATCTTTTAAAATGACCAGTAACTTGAAAACAAAGCAAGATAGGGCAATTCGGAGAAAATGTGTGCTCTAAAATAGTATTAATATACTGCAATAATAAAAATAGGCCATATCCGGGAGGCATGCCGAGGGATCTATTTTTATGAATCAGCCACAGGGTGAACCATTTTTATATCAACAAAATGGAACGGGGAACAAAATTTGGATTATCGGAATGTGTTTAATTACACTGTGGAACAAATTCAGGTTAGCAAAAGTTAGGTCGATCATAATACAAAACTTGCGTTTTCCAGCTTAATATTAATTTAATGCTCATTTTTTATGTACCAATTTTGTTGGTTTTGAAGAAACATTGAAAACGAAATTATAAAAATATGGGAAAAAAATATAATTTTGAAATGTTAGTTAGGAAAAGTTCTTGGTTTTTAAATTCCTAAGGTGAAAACTAACCTGCGTTATTTTTTTTAATAAACATTTTTTAGAACAAAAAGGAACATATGTGACCCATATAACTTTTATTATGCTTATACAATTATTTATTTATTTATTTATTATTCATATTAATCATATAATTACAAATTATATCCTAATACCCTAACCGAGCACTAGCAACAAAGGCCATCGGCTCGTTGTAGCGAAAACAGACCAGAGCCTCTGGTGGGAATCGAACCCACGACCCCCGCACTGATAAGCTAGCACGCTACCAACTAGCCTACCGGGGCGCTCGCTTATACAATTAAAAATGCATCTTTATGTTTAAAAAAATGAGTGAACACGTTGTTGTTACTTATTTTTTACCAGAAATTATTACTTTTCGTTTTTAAATCCCTAAGGTGAAAACTTACCTGCGTTTATATGGTACAAGCGAACTAATTTCAAAAATAAAGATTCAGTTAAGACTTGGAACTCAGCCGAAGCTGATGTCTTTTAATAAAATTTTAATTAAAAATGTCGGATCCAAAATGTAAAATGGGCTTTTATGCAATGGAAAAGTGGAAAGAAGAAGGCAACAGCCCGCATCAAGAAGAAAATTGCTATGGATGTATCAACTACCATAAAACTGAATAGAAGGAAAGCAAAGAATAAAACTTATGTAGCAGTGCCAATAATTGGACACAATTACCATCACCGCACTCAGAATTCGTTCCAGTACCAACATAACGAAGTATTGATCTTGAAACAGATATCAGTACTACAACTGCCGCTGCTACATCCATGGATTTCTTCTCAGAATACGACCAAAATGTAAAATGGGCTTTTATGCAATGGAAAAGTGGAAAGAAGAAGGCAACAGCCCGCATCAAGAAGAAAATTGCTATGGATGTATCAACTACCATAAAACTTTGAATTGAAGAAATGCAAAGAATAAAACTTATGTAGCAGTGCCAATAATTGGACACAATTACCATTACCGCACTCAGAATTCGATCCAGTACTAACATAACGAAGTATTGATCTTCAAACAGATATCAGTACTACAACCGCCGCTGCCACATCCATGGATTTCTTCTCAGAATACGACCCTGGTGAAGGTACATCCTATGAAACATCAAAGCACCCAATCCTAGTGACCAAAAACCGATTGGATGTAATTGTTGCAAATTTGTGTTTGACTCAGAAAAAATCAGAACTACTGGCTTCATTTTTGAAAAGAAATAATTTGCTGGCGAAAGGTACCAAAGTAACAGCATATCGAAAACGCCAAAAAGAGTTAGACCTTTCTGATGGTGATGGCGATGACCAAGATATTAGAGAGGGCAGTGATGTTGATCCACAGCCGCCTGCTAAACGGCAACTGGCCAAATCATTAATTTAATTTTTTTACTTAAAACTTTTCCTAACTAACATTTCAAAATTATATTTTTTCCATATTTTTAAAATTTCTTTTTCAATGTTTCTTCAAAACCACAACTGAACAAAATTGGTACATAAAAAATGAGAAGTAAATTAAAATTAAGCTGGAAAACGTAAGTTTAGTATGATGATTGTTTTCTTTTCAAATGAAATTTATTAAAGAAACTGAGAAGCATATTATAGATTAAACAGAAAGCAAATAAGACTTAGTTTTGTGGAAAATATTTTCAAAAAGCATGAAAAACAAATAATTTTCCAACATTTTGCTTCATAAGCACCACAAAAAATTTCTAAATCAATTTTTTAAAAAATTTTGATTGTTGCACAGGTCTCTAGCAATAATTTGGCTATTACAGATTTAAAACATATCAATTAGTCGACGAGTTATAGGCAAAAAACCATATAAACAATATGCTGAAAATCGGCATTTGACTGCAAAGGTTGAAGGTCGATTAAAAAAAATTCGAACTAACATAAACAAACGCCGCGATATGGGCCTCCTAATTTAGCCTCTTTTTTCACCCCTCACTCTCAGAATCGACCTAACTTTTGCTAACCTGAATTTGTTCCACAGTGTTATATTACCATATAAGTTTATAAAAAAAAGTCACCCTGTAGCTGTTTTATAAAAATTTCAAGAAATCCTTCGCGGACCTACCGAATCTCTACTATCTCGCTTAGTTTTCGAGATATTCACCATTTTGTAAAATGGCCGGTATCATTAAATCTAAGCGAAATGTCAAAAAATGTTTGCTCTATCTGAGTATGAATTTATTTTGTAAAGTAATGCTTTTTTGAGCAATTACAACTTGTTTTTGAGGCATAAGTACGATTTCATTATCATTGGTAGGGTGAGTGCTAATGCTAGAACATTTTATTACCATTAAATGGTAAAAAGAGAAATAAAAAAGCTATTTTAAATTGATGTCATGTTATTCTTCATATGTTTGACGACTTAATATATTTGTATTCATAAGTACTTAATGATAAAGGATAAAATTACTGTTCAATATTGTGACACTTTAACAACTATCATTTACCACAGTAACTTATAAGAACTTGTTCTTGTTGTGCTAGACTTTCAATAAAAGAAATTAAAAAAAATCATGCTAATGAAATTTCAATGCAATGAAAAATCCCAAATATGATATAGATTAGAGACCACCAATCAGACCGGTTCTGACCGTAGCAATGCTATTTCTGGATTTTTTTTGGAGAATACTGTACATTTTAATGTTGAGCAAAGTTACATTATCATGGAGCAACTATCCCAGCAAAAACAGACATTACCAAGTAATTAAGGGAGTAGGTAACACACAAAGGGTTTCACTATTTACCATGCTATTTACTTGCTTAATTACTTTTGTTCGCGATGTCCCAAAATTCATGGGTGGTAATTACCTTCTCGCTTACCGAATAGTGAGAATAATGAGTTACCAGTATGTATAAGTAATGAGAGGGTTAAAATTTTGATTGTAAAACACTTTGAAATTTAGTTTACGAAATTTTTTTTAAAAGAATTCACTTTGATTTATTGAACTTTCAAAAATTTTCAATAACACATGATTAGAAATTGGAATTTTAAAAAGTGAAGAAGTAAAATAAAATAAAAAAACAAGTAAAAAAGGGTAAATTTCGGCTGTGCCGAATTTTTGAATAACCTCCACCAATATCCTAAAAAGATGTTCTCTACTGTTTTTGATACAAATAATATAAAAAAACTTATGATAAAATTATGTAGGTGAAAAAAAATTTTGAGGTGAAAAACTTTTTTGGATGTGAAAAGAACTTTTGTGGTGGAAAAAAAATTTTTAGGTGAAAAAAAATTTTTGAGGTGGAAAAATTTATTGTGGTGAAATGTTTGAGGTGAATACAAAATATTTACTGCTAAGCGACTGGTGAAAAAATATGAGAAAATACCAGTCGCTATTATGAAATTGTACTAAATTTGTATGGGCAATTTAGAGGCACCTTTACATTTCACTAGTTTTTTTTAACCATGGACTGCACAAAAAATACGTTTTTGTTCAGGCTAATGGGAACTAGCTCTGTAGCTGAATATGCCTAATGGAGAGAATGTACTTTCTGATGCGCCACGTATTGATAAATAGTTGCAACGAATGTTCTTTCTTTAAAAAATTGAAGTGTGTTTATACAGCAAATACAGTTTATACAGAGAATACAGCAAAGAAATTAATTTATTAAAGAAAAAACATGAGTTGTAACTATTTGTCAATAGATGGCCCATCACAAGGTGCATTCGCCATTAGGCATATTTTGCTGCAGAGCTAGTCTCCATTAGCCTTATTGTCCTACAATATGCAGTAGAGTATTATTGATTTTCTATTTTCTTCGTAACATAAATGAATATTTGCCAAAAACTATGAAAAATATATGTTTATGTGCATATTATACCTAATTTTTTAAATCAATATTCATTTAGATGTTTAAAAGCACAATAATGCACTTTATTCGTGTGTATTTTTTTATAAAAGAAAAAATTAACATAAATATACATCTGCCAAAAAAAAATATATTATTTCCCGAAAGAAGTCACCCAATGTGGAGACGAAATATTGTAAAAAGATCTTGAACTCGATTTGAAGGAATAATATAATACAAATGGAATAAAAAAAATACTATTTTCCTCTATGAAAATATCTTTTATGACATAAAAATGTTGAAACAAATGCTTTTATTACGTCAAACATTTGAAAAATTGACTTTAAAATTATGTAACATCTGAATGCATTAGAATTCAAAGTATGAAGTTAATTTAATATTTTTGGTAAATAAATTAATTGAAAGCCTAATCCAAGGCTATATCGCCAGGGTAGGGCAGGGCAGGGTATAGTTTTAATGTGATTCTGCGTCACTAAAGCAATTATGCATTTTGCTCTTTCTTTATATATAAATTTCTTTGGACCTAGCCATGGGGCAGGGTATTGTTTTAGTTAATTCAGCGCCACCTATTCAAAAGTAGCGGCACTAAAGCAATTATGTATTTTGCTCTTTCTTTGGTTACAAAAACAAAAAATACATTTTATGGAATGAAAGGAAAAACCAACAAAGCTTAACACAAAAACCCAATCTGGTTTACTATATCTCCTATAGTAGCCAAAGAATTGGAAATATTTGAACAGAAAATCCTAAGAACATGAATCGGAAAAAATTATGAAAATTTCATAAAATGCCGCTGTTCTACCCTTCTGTAGGTACGCCACGTTGCAAGCCAGATTTGTTGAGAAACTTGCGCTACACGATAATATGCTTGTCAGCCAAAAATACGAAAGCAAGAAAAACACCATCTGGGCTGGATCTACATATCTTTCTCCTGTCGGAGAACGAGGATCCAGCTCCTTTGGACCTTACCTCATTCTATATGAGCCCAGCCTCCGGCAATCATAGGGGCTAAATTTTGCATGAACTGTTATATGAATATGTTTTGTCAATTTATGTAACAGAACTTTTGTTATTTAGTTTTAGTAATGTTATTTATTTAGTTTTAGTTATGTTATATACAGATGTCTGCTCTGTTAGCGACTTTAAAGCCCGAAAGCCTTAAATGTTGTACTTTTTTTACATATTCTATCTCACACACATAGCTCTAAGACTGTTATTATTCTCATAGTATGTAAGCCAATCAACGTAATCGAACAAGAAGAAGACTTAATAAAATTTTGACTTATTTACTTAACAGAAAAAAAAAATAGATACAGAAAAATTGTACCAATTTGTATGGAAAATTTAGAGGTACCTTCACATTTTCACTCATAACCTTTGAACCGCTGAACCGATTTTGCTCATTTTAAATACCAAACTGCTCGGGAGGATGTTCAATAATCAATAATATATATACTTTATGGGGTCTTAAACCTATATTTCGACATGTTATAAACGGAATGACAAACTGATATATACCCTCACCATATATGGTGGAGGGTATAAAAAGAAAAAAGAATTATTTAAGAAAAATTTAAAAAGAGAAGTTAGCTAGTTTCTCAAGAGGAGGAGTCTAAAAATATACAAGACAAACCAATAATTCAATTCTCATACAACAGTGCTGCGAAGGATTAGAAGAGATACAGCATTTTGATTTATATTATTTCGATTTGCTTTCTTACGAATATCGCAATTTACCATATCAAACTGTTATCTAACTGCAAATTCGATTAGTCTTGATATCTGCATCATTATACGTTGTGGCATCTGCGTGTAAGGACAATCAAAAATATAATAGCGTCATCACAACAGCAGTGGACAATCATTAGATTGTTCATTTTTATGCAGTGAATATATATAAAATGAAAATATACTAAATTGTCATTTACCATAAGTTATTTTTAAACTTGAGTACATTTTGCAATGGCGTATAATTTTAACTTCAATATCAACTAAAACACGAATTAAAACAAAAAAATATTAAATTTTAATTTTATTATTAAATGCAAGACTTTAATGAAAAATAACCGTTAAATATTATTAATGGATAATTTAAACATTGTTATTTTTTTATCATATTTAAACATTGTTATTTTTTTTATCATATTATTTGAACTTTATTTTTTTTTTATTAGAATCTTTAATCGAACATATCCACTTAATAATTAACTTACACATTAATTACTAATTTCTTAACGATACCCAATTCAATGCAGTGATCACCGCAATGGAATCTGAGTAAGTTAAAATATACTTTTAATTTTATTTTATAAAATTATAAGGAAATTTAATTGTTTAATTATTTAATTTTTAATTACTCTTAAAAATCACATAATCTATTGATATAAATATTTTTTTTTTTGTTTCTAATGACATTTTTCGGTTATTTCGGAATTAATATTGTCTAATAATTAAAATGAATCACAAAATTTTTTTTATGGTTGATGAAACATGAGGTAGACAGGTTAACTAAGGATGTTACACACATTTTCTTTTCCTTTTTATATTCTTTTCCTTTCTCTTTCTCTAAATCTTTATCTATATCTTTTAATTAAGCCCTGAGCACGGTCGTGCAAAGCAATCGTTTGGCACCCAACAAAGGGTTCACATCCTTTAAAGAAACCCCAGAATTAGTTTTAATAGACCCGTTATCAAATGCTTACCCGGACTTAAATTTTTTATATCATACTCGGTTGGAAACTTTAAATAAAGATCGGTCACAAAATGCATCAATTAAGAATTCGACTAAATTTTAAGCTCGATCTGCTCGTAGATGCGAAGAGGCCTTCGCAAACATTGTATTTCATCCATTGTTGTGAAAGGTATTGATATAAGACCATATATAAACGTTTCGGTATTTGATAAAACCTATTTGTCACTTTTGGATAGCGGAGCAACTATAAGTTGCTGCGGTAGTAGTTTAGCTGAGAAAATTTTATCCGGAAATCTTTCGAAATTATCAAAATTCCGAGGTAAGGTCAAAAATGCAGATGATCAAAAATACAGTATTTTTCGGTTAATTGCAAATAAAAATTTGCACAACTTTTTGTTCAATTAACCTGGTTCCCCGGCCGATACCCGCTTAATTGAACAATTCGTTCAATTACAAGAATCCCATTTAATTGAACAGTTTGTTCAATTACAAGAATCCCGTTTAATTGAACAGTTTGTTCAATTACAAGAATCCCGTTTAATTGAACAGTTTGTTCAGTTACAGAAATCACGCATAATTGGAACTACTAATGAATTAAAAGAAATCGCATATGTGCACTTAAAGTTTTTCAAAATAATTTTTTTTACCTTAAAGGAAAAAAATGCAAGTAACAGAAAAAAATGTACATATATGTGTATACGCAGGTATTTATTATTGTAGGTACATATGTACTATTAAATGCACTATTTATGTGCACATTAGTTTTACAAGAAAATAAAATTTATAAACTAAAAAACAATTCATATATTGGTTTTACAAAAAAAACATAAACTTAAAGAATAAAAACAATTCATAAGCATATACATACAACTCTTCCATTCACGTAAGTATTAAAATAATTCATAGTGCTTAAAAAATAAAAAAAGGAACAAATAAATTCATGTTGTACATATTCACACTTTTCGAGATCATTGTTTAAAAAAGAAAAATAAACATGTTGTGTACATTTTAAAAGAATTACTTGAAAAAGTCTGTAATTTTTGTTTGTGTATTTTTTAATTTATTTGGGACAATATAAGACTCCATATTACCTAACTCACATAGGAACTTGTTTTCGGTACAAAAAAATGTCTGAAGTTCTTGTATGTATTTTAAAGCTTCTAGAACTGATGGAGGTTTTGGATTATCATGTTCTTGCTCTTCTTCCTCAACATCAGCCCCATCCAAAATATTTTCAATAATTTCCATATCAGTAAGCACTCCATTACATTCTTCGTTGTCGTCACATGTTACGAATTCTTCAAATTCTTCTCTTAAATTGTCCGCTATTTCAAACTCATCGGAACTTTCAGTTTCTTCATTTTCTTCTTCGGGGGACGTCTTCACTAATTTCGCCTGTAAAATTATACCTAGCATTACTAAAATGTACAATAACAAAATCCGATAGTTTAATACCTTTTTAAAACAATTTTTAATAGACGTTGGTTTAACCATCCAAAAACTGCGCTTTGTCATATGCATTGCATGTAGAATATTAATTGACTTTGAAAACTCTTCAACTGTTTTCCCTAGCTCCATAGCTTCAATCTGTTTTCTAACAATATTCTGTCTTTAATATGACTTGAAGGCATGAATTATACCCAGATCTAGGGGCTGGGTTATTGCTGTAGTATTTGCTGGTAAAAACTAGATTTATGTGCTTTAAATTTTGGGGCTTCTTGTGGCATTATCTACAAACAGAACAATGTTTCGTTTCTGTGAAGCCATTTCTTCTTCTAAATTAAGTATAATTTCGCTCCATAGATCTGCTGTCATCCATGCTTTTTGATTCGAATAGTATTTTAAGGGCAATACTTTATTTTTCAGGCAACGTGGGTTTTTAACCTTTCCGATTATAATAACTTTTTTGTATTCACCCGTGGCATTGCATATAAAAAGTAATGTTACGCGCTCCTTAGATGACTTGAATCCAGTGTTACGGTATCCCTGTTTGCAAAGGCTTTTTGGAGGCAATGCTTTGAAAAATAAAGCGCTCTCATCCGCGTTGAAAATGTCGGCCTCCTCGTATTCTGATAATATGTTTGGTGCAACTGAACTTAAAAAATCTTCTGCTGCATTTGAATCCGCAGATTTTTGCTCCCCATGTATTTTTCTGAGCTTAATTCCTTGCCGCTGTTGCCAGCGCCATAACCAACCTGTTGATGGGGTAAAATCACAATTCATTTGTTGAGCCAACTGCTGCGCTTTTTCCATCAACATGTTTGTTGAAATCACTGCACCAGATGATTGCATTTGTTCGAACCAAATTTGAAGCGCTCGTTCAACGTCAATATTGTTTCCATGCCGTTCACGCTTGCTTGACAATTTGC
This sequence comes from Eustalomyia histrio, assembly GCA_949748255.1. NCBI lineage: Eukaryota > Metazoa > Arthropoda > Insecta > Diptera > Anthomyiidae > Eustalomyia > Eustalomyia histrio. The sequence goes on from OX456528.1 coordinate 361,355, forward strand.
ACTTGGAGGCTTTTGATTTTATTTCGAATTCATTTCGCAAAATTCTATTCAATGCGGTAAGAGAGCACCCATACTTTTTGCACAGCTAAGACTTTTGCTTGCATTTAGCTTCAGATAAAATTTTAAGCTTATCCTTAAGTGTAAGGGTTACGTATCGTTTTCCACTCATAGTCTACAAAAACTAACAATAAGATAAAATTAATTTCCAATGTTATTGTCAAATACAAAATTAAACACTTACGCTTTATCACGGGTTTTCCTTAGCAATAAACATATGTTTTCAATTAGTAGAGATGTCACCCAGTGTTTTTCGCAAATGATGTCAAATATGTATGTGCAAAAATGCCAGATTATTTTTCAATAATAATGCAATTAACCGGGTAAAAGTAAGAGTAAATTTATATTTGATGACATGAATTTTGAACCAATTAAGCGGGAAAATCAATTAACCGGGTTCAATTATCCGAGGAGAGTTACATGTGTTTTCGTATGCAATATTTTTTTGCCCGATCATGTGGTTCAATTAAGCGTGGAAACCAATTAACCGTAGGGTCAATTAACCGAAAAATACTGTAACAGGTCATGGGTTCGATTGTAGTTGAAAAATCGTTTGAAGTTCGAACAAAGACGCTTCAGATGTTGGTTATTCCTAGTTTAACACAGAATACGATTTTAGGAATGGATTTTTGTAACCTTTTTGAACTTAAAATTTTAACAAATATTTGTGAAGTTACAACTTCCAAGTCCGATGAAGAAAATTATACATGTACTCCCTCTCAACGTAAACAGGTGGATGTAGTTATATCGTTATTTCCTACTTCAGAAAGGGAAGGTTTTTTGTATTTCTTTTCCTTTTCCTCTCTCTCTCTCTTAATCTTTATCTATATCTTTTAATTTTGTAATGTCCAAAAAAGATCTCCCCCCATTAAGCCCTGAGCACGGTCGTGCAAAACAATCGTTTGGCTTCTCGTTACATATGGTAGTTACTCTTAGTAAAATAATAGTGGTCTTTATTCACGTATAATTTTTTACTTAAAGAAACCGATAAGAATAATTTGTATTTTTATTTATAAAAAGAATATTTAAAATATCTACTTTTTGCATTCAAAAATTCAAGTTTATATTGATAAAATGCTTTTTCACATTAGAAACCCTTTAAAATCTTAACATTTTTGCAAAATAACTTTCAACAGCAGATAATTTTCTATTGCGTTGTATAGTTTTTCAATACAACCAATTAATATTAATAAACAGAATAATTCATTATTTTGTATTCTAAAGTAATGCAAAAGGTATCGACCTATCATAACATGGTAATCTATACAGTAATGACCTGTCATTACCATGTTTTTGCTGGGTATAGTATTCCAAAACCAGGGTTTGATATAAACTCTATTAAAATTTAAAACACATACTATTACATCGGGTGAAAAATCCGTAGGGTGACACATGGTGACTCTAGAAATTAAATATACATACGAATTTTTGGAACTACCAACCTTCAGATGATACCTGTTAATATTTTATGACAATTCGTTTGTTAGTGAATAGGTTACAGCTGTTTTAGTGACGCTACTTTTGCGATTTTGAAAACAATGGATCCAAAACAATTTCGTGTAATGATTTATCATTGCTTTTTAATGCAAAAACACCGTTGAAGCCAATCTTGGCTTGATAAGTGTTATTCGCACTCCTCTCGATCGAGAAAAATGGTAGAAAAGTGGTTTGCTTTTTTAAAGCTTGTCAAGTTTCAAGTTAAAAAGGTAAAACTTATTTTGACGCATTAAAAAAAATGAACTTAATTTTTAAACAGAAATTTAAAAAAACTAACTGAAAGTGTACTTAGAAATGCGTCAACACTTGTAGTTTCCTCCAAAAACCCAACCCTGATAAATTTTTATGTTTTTATACCCTTCACCACAGGTGGAAGGGTATATATAAGTTTGTCATTCCGTTTGTAATTTCTACAATATTGATCTTAGACCCTATAAAGTATATATATTCTGGGTCCATATGAAGAGCGAAGTTGATTTAACGATGTCCGTCTGTCCGTCTGTCCGTCTGTGTGTTGAAATGGGTTTTCCGAAGACCCCAGACATGATGAGGACTTGATTCTTTTTTATTTCTGTTACATGTGATCCATTTCTGTTTGCTATTAAAAATCAGACAGATCGGTTAATAAATGGCTGAGATATTAGCAAAAAACCAGGACTACCTCTAATTTTTCCAGTAAAATCCCTTTGTTTAATAAGAGTGTGAAGATAAATACGTAGGTTAAATAGAGTGATTCTGGAGGAGATGAATACATCGTCGGAATCTACTACCTCATAGCTCTCCACAAACAAGCGGTACCCCCATTTATTTTTTTCTTAAATGTCCAAAAATTTTAATTTTAAATAATGTTATGAGAAATTTCAAAAATAAATTTTCTTGTCAAATGCAAAACTCTAAACCTAGAGTGATTCTGGAGGAGATGAATACATCGTTGGAATCTACTACCTCATAGCTCTCCAACAAATTTAATTTTAAATAATGTTATGAGAAATTTCAAAAATAAATTTTCTTGTCAAATGCAAAACTCGAAACCTAGAGTGATTCTGGAGGAGATGAATACATCGTTGGAATCTACTTCCTCATAGCTCTCCACAAACAAGCGGTACTCCCATTTATTTTTTTCTTAAATGACCAAAAATTTTAATTTCAAATAATGTTATGTGGAATTTCAAAAATAAATTTTCTTTAAAATGCAAAACTCGAAACCTAGAGTGATTCTGAAGGAGATGAATACATCGTTGGAATCAACTACCTCATAGCTCTCCACAAACAAGCGGTACCCCCATTTATTTTTTTCTTAAATGTCCAAAAATTTTAATTTTAAATAATGTTATGAGAAATTTCAAAAATTAATTTTCTTGTCAAATGCAAAACTCGAAACCTAGAGTGATTCTGGAGGAGATGAATACATCGTTGGAATCTACTCCCATATAGCTCTCCACAAACAAGCGGTACCCCCATTTATTTTTTCTTAAATGTCCAAAAATTTTAATTTTAAATAATGTTATGAGAAATTTCAAAAATAAATTTTCTTGTCAAATGCAAAACTCGAAACCTAGAGCGATTCTGGAGGAGATGAATACATCGTTGGAATCCACTACCTCATATCTCTCCACAGACAAGCGGTATCCCCATTTATTTTTTCTTAAATGTCCAAAAATTTTAGTCCAAAATAATATGTCATGTAAAATCTCAAATTTTTATTTTTCCATATGTTTCAGCGCTTTTCTTGTCAAATTTGGCATTTTCTAGGCAAAAAAAGTTGGCGACACTACTATTTGTTTTTTATTTATATCATTCACAATAGTTGTGAAACGTATTTAACCTACGTATTTATCTTCACACCCTTTTGTTTAATATGTATGTAGAATTTTGAGCATAACAACACATCCATGTGTTAAAATTCTTTTCTCTCTATTGACGATGATTTTGTGTGAGCTTCAATAGCTCAGTTGTCTAGACGCTGTGTCACAAATACTTTTTTTTTCTCTAAGGCCGTGGGGTTCGAAGTTCAAATCTCGGTGAGGTCAATTCACTTTTTTTTTGTACATTTTTTTTTTTATTATTTTCTTAAGACTTTTTTTTTGCTTATTTTTGTTTTTTTTTTTAACATTTAATAATTAATTTATATCAAATTTTATATTAATAATTAAAATTCTTTTCTTTCATCTCCACCTTTTATACACAAACAACAAACACATATAAAGATTTGTCATTTAAATAAAAACTAAACAAATCTCTAATGAACGAAGACTTTTATATATGTACCTCTATTGACGATGATTTTGTGTGAGCTTCAATAGCTCAGTTGTCTAGACGCTGTGTCACAAATACTTTTTTTTTTCTCTAAGGCCGTGGGGTTCGAGGTTCAAATCTCGGTGAGGTCAATTCACTTTTTTTTTACATTTTTTTTTTATTATTTTCTTAAGACTTTTTTTTTTGCTTATTTTTGGTTTTTTTTAACATTTAATAATTAATTTATATAAAATTTTATATTAATAATTAAATAATCCATAAATAGGCTAAAAACATCAACATTTTTATAAAAACCCTCTGATACAAACAAAATACAAACGTTTTTATACCTTTCACCACAGGTGGAAGGGTCGCGGGTTCGTTAAGATTTTTTTTTTTGTTTATTTTTTGTTTTTTTTTTTACATTTAATAATTAATTTAAATAAAATTTTATATTAATAATTAAATAATCCATAAATAGGCTAAAAACATCAAAATTTGTATAAAAACCCTCTGATACAAACAAAATACAAACGGTTTTATTTCTATTTTTTGCACCGATTTAAAAGAATTTATAAAAAGATTTTTAAACCATTTTATTTCTCACATATTAAGAAAATTTTATACATAATTTACCTTTGAGTGCAACTATTTTAGGTCATAACTTATAATAATTTATAAAAAAAATTATAAACTATTTTCCTTCAAATTTTTAAAATTAAGCTAAAGAAATTACAAATATTTCTAATAAAAAAGCGAAATAAAATCCTAAATGCAAATTTGCCAGCTAAATCAAACTATTTTGTAGAAATAAAACACATGCAGTTGTAGTGATTTCTTTTAACGATTTGTTGAAATTCTTTTCTTTCACCTCTTAACCTTTTATACACAAACAACAAACACTATTCTAGAGCTGTATTATGACCTATGGATACGTCTTATATAGCAAAAGATCGAAAATCTTTAGTATAACATATTTGCTGAAAAACTCGGAAATATCGGTTCAGATACAAAAAAGTTATGCCCAAAACATACATTTTTTTAAAATACATATTTTCTGGAACCATAAATCTTCCCGAGTCCAAGTTTTATCTCCAAACTAAATGGTTAATTTCCTCTTAAAGGCGTCCGTATATAAATCTGTCCATTTCATATATGTCCATATATAAACTTCAGTTTTTTCCCAACCATGGTGAAGGGTATATAAGATTCGGCATAGCCGAATTTAGCCGCTCTTACTTGTTTTAAAACAATTTTATAATATTAACACACTAGTTTACTTGAAAAGTACAATTTACCTCACCATTATTTTGTTTGCCCAAAACTAATAGTTTGACAGCATTAAAATTTAACTTCTGAATAGCAATTATTTTTATTGTTTTATTTTTTAGTAAAAGTTATTTTTTAGAAAGTTAATTTTTTATTAGTAAAAGTTAAAACATGGCAAAGGAGATGAAGCTTTCTGCGATAAATGGCTCGATACACTAAAGTATTATGATTTTACTTGCTTGTTAGTATGTATTTTGAATATCTGTTACAAAAATACGAATTACATGTGGCAAAATAATAATTACATGTGACATCTAAAACAATTTAAATTTAAAGTCAAATTAACGTGTTTTGTCCTGCATTTGAAATGTATCGATGGTTTTTTTTTTAAGAATTTTCATGACTGAAGTTTTGTTTTTATTAATTTTTATTGTGCTTTTAATTTTAAATAACTTTTTAATAACTTTTATTAAATGTGGGTGCGAACTGGCTAAATATAATCTAAACTAAACTCAGGTTTCTAAAATTTCTTTGAAAAATATATTTAAATATTTTTCAAAGAAATTTTAAGGCCTTTTGTCTATTTGTATTTAGTTTAGAGTTTATGTAACCTTCTTGCACAGGGACTGTAGAAGGTTTTCCTCTGAAAACTTAACAATTTTGCTCCAAAATATAATTTGGGGTTATGTAAAAAAATACTTAACTTCCATTAATTTCTATTTAGTGATATTTATTTGATCTTTGCTCTATGCTAGTTTTTAATATCTAAATGCATTTCTAGTAGCTAACGGCAATAATACTTGTTTTAATGCATACGAAAAAAGAGGATTAGTGAAAAATGTAACAAAAAATTGTATACATATGCATTTAATGCTATAAAAATTCGGATTAATATGAGCAAAAAAATTGAGTGAGTTATGAAGAAGTTTATAGTGATGATTTAGGTAGAAAAAAAGGTATTGTGTTGAGAAATAATCCCAAAAATTCTCCCGCGCCAAGAACGACTGTTAAAGTTAAGCGTTGAATGAATAAATTTCCAGTTTTCTTGAGGTATTACTTTATTATTATGAAGTGGGGAAACTTTGTAAATTGGGCGCGTGACGTACTTATTGTTACAATAAAGAGTGACCACTCTGACCAAGCCATCTGTACTAGGATGCAGCCGTTAAGACCCTTGCCAAAGGCCTATTAATTTTTACATCAATTAGGTCTTCCTCTGGAATGCATTGCACTAATTAAGAAATGAGCAGGAGTAAGAGAGTTACACTCAGCTGGATCTGTTGCACAGCAGTCGTGAATTTAGTCAGTTTTCAATTTGTGCTAATAGGGTGCTGAGTTACTCGTAAGTTAGGATGTGGTCTTTCATAATGTGCCGTGGATGATTTATTCCGTTGATACAGAACTTAGAGTCCCTTATTGGCACCTACAAAATTTGTACCACAATTTGAGTGCAAGTCAGTACAGATACCTCTACGGGAAGTAAAGCGGCGACATGCAGCAAGGAATGCATTAACGTTTAAGCTGGCAACGGCTTCTAAGTGTATTGCCTTGGTGCACATACAAACAAAAAGGCATATAAAAGCCTATGTAGACGATCCTGTACGTAGTTTAATATATGTGAAGTTTAATATTTATAGGTCCTGTATAGTCTAGTCCGCTATGGTTATAGCACGTACTGGCTGATGTCAAACAGCCGGCAGCCCATAAGTTGCTGACAGGCTTGCGTTTTACACTTAAAACACTCAAGTTGTATTCGTTTTGCAAGATCGCGAGCAGAGACTATCCATCGCGATATATAAGACTGCATCAGTTGTAGACTACCATGTAGTGTCTTTAAATGCGCTTCTGAAAATATAAGTAAAGAAAGCGGATTGTTTTTAATTAACAGAATAGGATGTTAATAGGCGTCCTCCAACACGTAAGATATCCATTTTGTCCAAAAATGGTGATAATTTCCCGATTTTGCTATTTTTTGGTAAAGATTTATTTAATTTCAGACAGTGAATGTCCTCATTAAATAATACAGCTTGAGTTAACTTGATAAGCAGAAATCTTGAATGATTAAGTTTATATGTTTTTAGAAACCCCGTTTCTTTTTCCTTCTTTTGTATACAGCATTTTATATTATTGAAGAATCTTAAAACATATGAAGTAATTCGTATCAAACTATATACAGTTGACTCAAAAAGTGAGTGCTCACCATTATTTTGAAAATATAAATGAATTATTTTACCATAGAAATTTTTTTTCAAGAACCAAATTTTGTTTTTGTACTCTCCATGGTGATAACATTATATTTATGCATTAAAAGAAAAGTAAAGATTATTGAAATTCTCATAAAAACAAAAACAATAAAAGACCCGTTTTTACCTTCAAAAAGTTAGTGCTCACCTAATAACTGTTAGTTTTGGTGCCTGTGAAAAAATAACGGTAATTTTAAACAATAAAACATTTTTAATTAAGAATAAACACAACAAGTAATTAATTCGGTCAGAAACGTGTAACGAAAAAGTAATAACTTTCGCTATGTCTCCAAAACGTAAAGATGAATTATTAATAATAATTCATTTACGCAAAGCCAATAATTAATTCCGTAAATTTGGCGAAATGGTCAAAAGACCCTATTCCACTGTGAAAAAAATTGTTGACAAATACAATAAGACAAAAAAAAATTACTAATGATCGAAGATCTGGGCGTCCCCAAGCACTTAGTGAGTGTGAAAAACGGTTTCTAGTTCGAGAAAAAAAATCCAAAAACCTTTGTCCTACTTTTAAACACAGTGGAGGATCAGTGCTTGTATGGGAATGTATGAGTGCTGGTGGTTACATATTATCGACGGAATATTAGATCATAAGAAATATATTGAGATTTTGAAAACCCATCTTCAGCCAAGCGCCCAAAAAATGGGCATTCCAGACAATTACATCTTTACACAAGACAATGATCCAAAGCACACGGCCGGAAATACCAAATCGTGGATCCTTTACAACACTCCAAAATGGATGGAAACTCCTCCCCAATCCCCTGACATTAATCCTATAGAAAATCTTTGGGATCATTTGATAAGAAAAGTTAGGGAAAGAGAGATAAGAAGCAAAAACGATTTGATTAATGCTCTACAGGAAGAATGGGCCAAAATTCCATCAGATGTGACCCAAAATTTGGTTTTTTCTATTCCTAGAAGACTAGAAGCAATAATTAAAAATAAGGGATTACACACTAAGTATTAAAATAATATTTGATGAATGTTCTACGTGATTTTTTTTTAAAAACTGATACTGAGCACTCACTTTTTGAACTATAAATTTAAGTTATTTTTTGTTTTTGTTATAATATTAAATAATATAAAAACTTTTTAAGTTTATTTTTTTTGAATAATATTGAAATATGTACTATAAGAAATAAAAAAATCAATTTCTGAATTTATAAAATTTAATAAAAGTGTGTATAAAAACTCATTTCAAACGAAATTCAAGAGTGAGCACTCACTTTTTGAGTCAACTGTAAGTTTCAGTATTTTAGTGTTATGTCTGGATATGACATCGCAGCTGATTTCAAGTCGGCTGAATGAGTAACAACGTTCTTTTTTTAATATGAGATGAAAATTCAGCAGAATTAGCAGGCCAAGCTGTAGGTTCTAATTTAAAACAGGCAGGACGATGAACGCAAAGTTTATGATGAACCAGTTCTTCAGGTTATAAACCGTGAGATGCACAATCTACATGATTTTTACGAGATGTGACAAATTTCCACTCTTTATTTGAAAGACGTTGCATAGTGGATACTATATTAGCGACGTAGACTTCCAACCTTGTTGAAGGATTCTTTATTCAAGCAAGAACAATTGTACTGTCTTTCCAATATCTGATACGGCCAATTTGGAACTCAGTTTTCAAAGGTGCTACCTTTGTTTTTGATTGTAAGGAGTTTATAGAAACATTACCATTTTCAGTGATTATACGCGTATAAGCTACACCGCATATGCAGATTGTGATGCATCACAAGAGGCGTGATGTCTATGATGGAGTTGGTAGAGTGATATTCTAACCATCTAGGTATTTTGATTTCTTTCGAGATGTTTTAGTTTAGACCTGAAGTTTATACACTCACTTTGCATTTCTATTGGAAGAGTGTTAGGACGAAGTATTTTATTAGCTGGTGGGAAATTGTTTTCTTCATCTTCGGCAAGTTGTTGTAAAACTCTGATTGCCAAATATAGGTCTGATATGGTTCCATATGTTGCAGTACTTAAAGCATAAACACAAATTTTATTAGTTTTCTTGTCTCCAAAGAATGCATTGGAATAGCTGATGTTTCTAACATACATTAATTTGTCGAAACATTTTTTCGAGATCAGCAGTGAATGCAAGTCATCTTCTACTACTTCCATCAAAAACTACTAGAAGTTTTGTTGTGCTCCTACTCTCTCTGAGTACATCATGATGTGGTAGAAAGTAAGAGTTTTTAGGTGTTGCTTTTGGTACTCACCAAGTTTTATCATATGTTGTAATGAATCGTATTCCTCCATAAATCTATTATATTCTTCAGCAAATTTATGAATAAGTTTAGCCTGTAATAAATAAAACAACGTTTTCTTTATTTAGCCAGAGCAACAGTAGCGTTGCGCGAATGGTTAAATTAATTATTCTTCTTTTATTTAAATTCTAGTTCCTGTTTATACTTACTTAGCATAAAATTATTAATTCATGATTCTTAGGGGATATAGTATGAAACAGTAAAAACAAAACGTACGTGGACAAGGTATCCATCTTGAACAACCATCTACTCTACATTACTTAAAGAGTTGACTGTCTGTGCAATACGATAATCATACTTCATATAAACGAGATATATGCATACTACACCTCTCTTTTCGGAAGTTTTTCACAGTTTTGTGGACATTTTTTTCAATAAAGAAATTAATATTATGGATTACTTAAAATTATATGTATGCTTTGCCAGCACTGTGTCGATCATATTTTTCTGCCTGGGGTACTATTGATTTATGCAAAAAAAAACTATTTCTGTAGGATCTAAATCAGGCTTATTTAGAATAAACCTCTGAAAAACTATGTTCTAACTTAGTTTACATAATATTTACTTATAGATGCTTTTTGGACTATTCGAACGTTGCATGAAACGCCGTGGTGTTAAAGAATCAGACCCTTATGATTGGGAAAAAGTTGATACCACCAGTGGTACAACAGCTACAACCATAACTTGCAGTCAATCAAATCAAATTAACCAGGCTCAAATTAAAAATGAATATGTACATGGGAATATCACACAAATGACAGTTGTGGCATCAAATGCTAGTGGTACAGAATACGTAAGTGATTTTTTTTTTCTAATTCTTTGAGACAGGAAGAAATAATATATTAATTTACTCCGTAGTTGCGAAGACGTAATGATATAGATACTACACCCGTTGTAAGTACGGAGCTTTTACATATTAAAGATAAGGTTAGTAAATATAATATTATAGGTTTAGCAAATATAATTTTGGCTTTGTAAAACATTTTTGCCATCTTATTTAAGGTTTTGGACAAAAATTGCAATAATACTTCACCGCATGTAGAAAATAATTTTCCAAATCTAAGTGGTTGTAATCAAAACAATTCAAATAAAACTCCAGTAAGTACAGCGGGAGGTGGTGGCGGTGTTGGAACGAGTGTTCTTAATGTCAACATAAGTGATCAGCAGCAGCAACAACCAAGTAAAATAATGATTTTGAATGGGCAGGGTGAAAATGCTATTATACATGCTGATGCGCCGGCGTTATTAAAATCTTCAACGATGGCTGGCAATTATCGTGCAGAATCTAAACAGTCACATCATCTATTTCACAATAAACATGCAAATATACAACATGCTGAATTAACAACTAAAAAATTTTTAACTTCAGCTTTAAATCAGAATAATTCCGCACCCCTGGATCCCATAAGCGTAAGTTGTAGAAAATAGGAATGATAACACAAGACAACATACTATTTGTTGCCCAACAACTAAATGTTGTTTTTTGGGTTATTTTTTAACATAATTTATTTTAATCATTTGAAAACAAAAGAAGTTTTTAGTTTTTTGAAATTGTTTTATTTATAAATTCCAAAATTATCTCGCAAAATTATATGTTATATAAAATCTCACCGATCAGTTCAAAAACATACAGAAATGTGGATATTTTTTCTCTTATTAAACATTTAAGTATGTTTTCTGTAAAATACTACTGCTGAAAAAATTATCGAACCAGGATTACAGCATACTCAAGCCTTTTTTAAAAAAATTCCCAGAAATGTCTAATAAACTTCCTAAATTCCTATCACCAAAGAGTATCCTATTGGGACTTATAAAAATATTAAAAAAAATTTTTTCAAATAGAAAAAGATCCAGAATTTTTATGTATGTAGATTTTTGAGACGAAAAACCAAATTTAAATTATAGAAAAATATTAACAAGTTTGCATGAAATCAAGAATTGACAAGAAAATACTCCACAAAAGTACGGAGTTTTAAAGCACCTTGGTCTATAGTTGTAAAATTCTAAGTACTCTACACTTGTACAACTCTACCTTATTCCGACTTTCAAATAAAACTATTTAAAAACAAGTAAAAAAGGGCTAAATTCGGCTGTGCCGAATCTTTGAATACCCTCCACCATAGGGGCTGAAGATGATATACGTATATACTAAATTTTGCATGAACTGTAATATGAATATGTTTTGTCAATTTATGTAACGAACTTTTGTTATTTAGTTTTAGTAATGTTATTTATTTAGTTTTAGCTATGTTATTTACAGAGGTCTGCTCTGTTAGCGACTTTAACATTGTTGATTTTTACGTAAACTTAGTTATCAGAGTAACACACATATAAGCTCTAAGAATGTTAATCGAACAATAAGAAGACTTAATAACATTTTTACTTACTTAACAGAAAAAAAAATAGATACAGAAAAATTGTACAAATTTGTATGGAAAATTTAGAGGTACCTTCACATTTTCACTCATAACTTTTGAACCGCTTAACCGATTTTGCTCATTTTAAATACCAAACTGCTCGGGAGGATGTTCAATAATCTGGGTAAAAAAGGCACCCCCGCTTGCGCCTTCGCGTCGTGATCGCCATTTTAACAGACAGACGGACAGACAGACAGACAGACAGACGGACATCGCTGAATCGACTTAAAATTGCATAAGGATCACGAATATATATACTTTATGGGGTCTTAAACCTATATTTCGACATGTTACAAACGGAATGACAAACTGATATATACCCTCACCATATACGGTGGAGAGTATAAAAATTGTAGGATTAATTTAAGGGTTTCCCTTATTTTTAACCTTTAAACCCTGAAATTTAGAATTTATGTGGCCTTATCTAATAATATATTATCATATATAAATACATATCTCAGTATGCATTAGCATATATAATTATATATTAAATACAAAAATTATTTTAAAATTACCTTATATTTTGTCATATATAACCATATTTGTTTATATATTGATCTTTATAAAATTATTTATGATTTATATGATAAGATATGGTATATATTATATCATATAAAATTGTATATAACACTATATATTATTATATATGGGTTACACGGGACTGTATCTCCATAAATAAAGGAGTAACGTTACTGATTGATTTAACATCGCCTAGCCCAAACTGTTGAAGCTAAGAAGCTGAAATTTGGTATTTAGGTTCCCCTTCTAGCGTTTTTGGATTTTCATTCGGGGAGGGGCAAAAAGGGGGAAACACTTTCACGGCCTGCCTAAACCCCTTTAGCTAGAAACCTGAAATTTGAAACATGCCTTCCTGTGAGTATGTGCTAACTTGATAAGGTAGATTTTAGAATTTTGACCAGAGATGTGGTAAAAATGGGGGTTAAAAGGGCGAAAAGTCTCCACCTTTACGGCCTTCCCAAACCGTTGGACCTGGGAAGTTGATTTGGTATGCAAGCTCCTTCTCCAGTGTAGATAACAGCTAAGACGTGATTTTTGGAAAATCCAACGGGGAGGGGCAGAAAAGGGTAAAACCGGTAGAGCTGGAAGGTTAAAATTGTGTATATTGGTTCCACCTGAGGTGTAGACATCCACCCAGGTGAAATTTTTGTATATTCCTACGGAGAGCGGCAAAAAAGGTGAAATTCTCCTCTCCAAACCCGCTTGGTACAGAGATTCCTCCTTCAATGTAAATGTATATGTGCAAATAGACAAACGTGCATATGTGCAAATGTGAAAATGTGCATGTACTAATTTGCAAAAGTGCAAATGTAAAAATGTGGAAGTTTGCAAAAGTGCAAATTTGCAAAAGTGTGAATTTGCAAAATTTTAAAATTTGCAAAAGTGCGAATTCGCAAAAGTCCATATGTGGAAATATGCAAATTTCCAAAAGTGAAATTTAATTGTTTGATCGTTTGATGGTAATGTAAATGTGCATATATGCAAATGTGTAAATATGCACATGTGCAAATAGTCAAGTATGCAAATGTGAAAATGTATAAATATTTATTTATTGACGCTGCGGCGTAGACATTCGCTAAAACGGGGAAGAGTAAAACAGGGAAAACACCTTTCACGGGCTGCCCAAACCCCTATAGCTAGAAACCTAAAATTTGAAATATGTTATTCTTGGAGTATGTGCTAACTTATCGATGAAGTTTCCCCCTTAACAGACTTCACAAACCGTTGGACCTAGGAAGTTGAAATTTAGTATGCAGGCTCCATAGCAGTGTAGATAACAGTTCAGACGTAATTTTTGGAAAATCCAACAGGAAGGGGCAGAAAAGGGAAAAATTCTCACCCTTGCCACAACCGCTGGACATGGGTGCAAAGGTTCCTCTTCCGGTGTAGACATTCACCGAAATCAGATTTTGGGAAATGTGTACGGGGAGGGGCAAAAACGTGAACAGTCTCCTCCTTAACGGGCTGCCCACACCGATTTAGACAGAAACCTGAAATTTTAAATATGTGAACTGGAGTATGTGCTAACTCATTGATCAGCTAAATTTTAGCCATGGGGGGGTTCAAATGGAAAAACCAGAAATTTGACATATGTGTTACCTGGAGTAAGGGCTAACTCATTATTGAGATACATCTTTGAATTTTCGTCTGGGACATGGTAAAAATTTGGGAATCCGGGTAATTATATTGGAATCCGTATCCCCCCGGGCGTCAGCCCGTGCAATCCCGGGTTTTAGCCCGTGTAACCATTTTCTACGCTAACAACGTAGCTGGCTTTGCCCGCTAGTGTATTTATATATGACTTGTTTCTATACTTATATATGGATTATACAGAACTATTAATAATTATATATGCTATCTAATGTTTGAGATATAATAACACGGTGCTTCAAAAAAATTGTAAGAACTTGTGAAATGACCTAGTGTAGGTTGTAGGCCTAAGTGAATGTATTATATAACCAGTTTTATAAGTTGCAATATACCCTAAAAATTTCGAGATATGGGGAAAAGAGTATTTTTTTAAACTTTTCTAACTCAGTCTTTTCTAAACTTTTCTAACTCAGAGTAAAACCGATTTAGAAACGGTCAACGGCATTAATTAGAAATGAACGTGCTCTTTCCAAGTATTTATACTTCCCGTATACTATTAATATAAATATGTACTTTTTAAATGATATAAAAAATTTTAATTTTTTTTTTAACTTTTTCATTTTCTTCTTTTAAAACAACAATAATCTCAAAGTCAGTGTCCTTCTGAGTAAAACAAGTTTTTATTCGTGTAAATCGGGTAAAATATGACAATGTTATAGTACTTTTTCTAAACAACGAAAACCCGATTTCGATTATATTGGGTGTCTCAGTAAGAATGCACTATTTTTGAGATGACAGGCCATTACTCTTTGTGGAGGTCTTTTGTCAAAATTCGCTGCATAGTGCTAAGTGAAATTTGAAGTTTTTTCACAACCATGCCGAATTGATGTTTTCGGCGATACTCTCGTTTACAGCAGAATTGTTATCAAGATACCGTCCCAGTTTCTTAAAATTTGTTGGCCACTTTTCGAATGGCTAGCACATTCGACTGAAATTTCTTCGAAGTTTGCTAAGTTCTTTCGTAAAGCGCTCCATTTTTAATAATCGGAATAAACATATGTGATAGTTGCCAAATTTAAAAAGTTGCCACTCGCACAAAAAAATGACACTAAACAAGTGCACTGTTACTGGGACACCCTATATGATTCAACAAAAGAAATAATTTAAAGTACGAACTACTTTTTTTAATTACGTTTATTTTTTAAAAATCTTTACTTAATCTACTACGTTTATAAGGCAACCAGCAGTAATTCGCTAGCATTCTGATCTGACTATTTCCTTCGAACCGCTTTTCCATTGTTGATAGCTCTGGTGGAAGCGTTCGCCTTGCTTGTCTCTAAATTGACCCAGATTTTCGGGGAAGAATTCCAAGTGAGAATGCAAAAAATGTATTTTGATTGAAATTCTGCATCCCATTTCTCCATACGCCTCTAGAAATTCACTAACACACTCAACTTTTAATAAATCAAAAAAATTGTTATTAACATTTAGCTTATAACACAATTAAATATTTTGGAAAGCTTTTTTTTAAAAAAATATGTTGTTTTTTGAAGCTGATCGCTAATACAAACTAGTAAACAACTTTTTTGCATGTATGAAAAAAAAGTAACGGTATTATTACAAAAATAATTTAAATAATGCCTTATTTACAATGAGTAATAACCTATACAGAGTGGATTTTCTTTATTTCTCCTTCGCACTTATGTCTTGTTTGTATCATACACGTATAAAAAGTCCTAAAGCTAGAACTGTAATTGACCTAAGTTCCTTAAGTTGGCTTTGGCATACGCCGAACTTGAGTAACAATCTAAAGCAGTGCTGTTCAAAAATAAAAATGTAGTTGTGTTGGTGAGAAAATGAGAATTGCACTGTAAGAAATGTACAATGGGTTAATAGCAGTGTTAGTATCTTTATGAATTTATTTTTTATTGAAAATATGAAACTGTTACTGTCATATGCATAGACATTCTGTTGATTTTTATAACACACTTTTAAATCAAATTAACATGTAAAACAACAACAAATTTTCCTTATAAGACTGTTATAAGAATCAACTAAATGTCTATGCATATGAGGGTTAATATTTTGTATAAAACAGTTTTAAAAAAATATAAATTAAACAAAAAGTAAATTTTTTGAAAGGAAAATAATAAATACATACATATGTTACACTAGGGTGCCTTTTTTTCATTTTATAAAAGACAAAAAGTTGTATTTTTTTCCATAATATTAATGATTTCATTATATTTACATATTAATATCTGTAATATGTATGGATTTATTGTGATATCCTATTAAAAAAATGGTATTTTTGGAAGGAAAAAAAAAAAAAAATACAATACATTCGAACGGAATAAATGTATGAACGATCGGACTCCAATTTTTAAAAACATTTCAACTTTTATATTAAAAAAATGCGCTTTTGTTTTAAGTTTATTAAAGATTTTTATAGATCTTGTATTATCATAAAATATTTTTCCTACATTGCTATTAATTTTTTTCAGTGCATTAAAGAAAAATCAGCATACATCCGCCACACGTGTTCTTTCGTCGCTGTTTCAGTGACGACTAAAAGCAAGAGCGTAAGAATACATGTGAGTTCAGCAGGGGACAATTGTCCCATGAAATTAACAGCACTGATCCAAATTAAAAAAACAAAAAATTTTTAATTTCTTTGTTAATTAAAACGCAAATAATAAAACAAAAGGCAATTTTAAAATTATTAAAATTGTTTAAGGAATTCTAATATCTCTGGATTAGAAAAAGTACTATAACTTTGTCAATTTTTAACCGATTTACACGAATAAAAGCTTGTTTTACGCAGGAGGATACTGACTTTAAGATTATTAAGTTGTTTTAAAAGAAGATTCGAAAAAACCCTCTTAGAAAATGAAAAAGTTTAAAAAAAATGATAATTTTTATATTATTGAAAAAATCTCTACACATTTATATAAATATTATACGGGAAATATATATTTGGAAAGAGCGCGTTCATTTCTAATTAATGCCGTTGGCCGTTTCGAAATCGGTTAAAAAATGACTGAGTTAGAAAAGTTTAAGTGCGCCAGTCCAAAAAAATACTCTTTTCCCCATATCTCGAAGTTTTGAGGGCATATTGCAATTTATAAAACCGGTTATATAATACACTCAGCTAGACCTACAACCTACACTAGGTCATTTCGCAAGGTATTTTTCAGTGCAGCACCGTGTTATTAATTCGTGTAAAAGGGAAGCATTATTTAATTCATCATGTAACTCAGAGATTTCTTGTATTGATTTTAAACCTTTAACTTCTACAGCAAATGTGGTAATTGTTTGTAACTTATTAGCGTTTATACCGGGTATTGATTTAAGTTTTTGTAGAATTTTAAATTTTTTCTTGTTGACAAGACGGATGTATAAGAATTTGTTGAACTGACCTAAATGCATCACCACTAAGAGACTTTTGAAGTCTAACCAGGTTTTCGGCATCGTTAAACCAAATACAGAAGTAGACCAATCATACGTTGGACTAAAAAGTGGTCATTCCTGCGCATTACCAGTGAAAATTGGAAGTTCTATTGGTACAGTTTGTCGTGCATTAATTTGTTGATGTGTGCGGTTTCGTATTGACGCTAAGTAATGGCGACGTTGTACATGTTGGATGAGCATGTGGAATTTGCGAATATTGAACAGGCTGTACATTATTAAAAAGGTTACCGGTGCACAGTGTCAGATTTAGTCAATCTAGGCGGCAGAAATTAAATTTCAGCTAAAGTTTAAGAGATATCAACACGAAATTTGGCATGCGTTCTAGGAAAAACATAAGTGTCAACATGGCGTTGGGAAACTATTTCCAACTGGTGTCAAAAAGGACTACTTCCGAACTACTCCCAAAAAGACTATTTTGGGACAATTTATTTTCATCCGTTTATATTTAAAAACAAAAGGTATCCTTTACTCAGTTCAGTTTATTAATAAAATATTATAAGGCTATAAAATTAAAAGAAAAAATTAAAAAAACCATAAATTAAATTAAAATTAAATTATATTGAAAAGAAAAAATAAGTACATAATTATGCAAAAAAATTAAAAGAAAATCTTACTTAAAGAAAAAAAGGAAAATAAAAATTATTACTGAAATAGAACTACTCAGAGTCAGAGCTCTCTTCGAACGATTGTTGGTCCAACAATAAATCACGAACTTCCGCAGGTAAATCTCCACGTCTGGTTTTTGGAGGCAAACGTAAGCTAGCAATTAATGGGTCGGATGAAATTAGCAGCCTGTTCAATAGATCGGTATTTGTGTTGTAAGGCGTTGGGTACATTTTAGAATAATAAAAATTGTTAAAAATCCCTCATACTCATAAAATTATCCCAAAAATGAAATTATAGGCTAAGTGGCATGAATTAAGATTTACCCTGCTAGCTTTATATCTGGTAGAATCCATAACGCCATACACATAACCTACTTTTCATGCCCGTACGTACCACCAAGTAGGTAAAATTATAAAAAGATGGTTAAAAGAAATTTGAAAGACGATCTATCGATGGCAAGATGGTGTGCCATGTAGGGTACAATTTTCCCACCCGTATGTCAGACGCCTAGACAGCAAAATTACCCTTTATTTTAAGACTGTCCCTTATTTATAGACACCACTGTTATTAAAGCAACTTACATTTTAAACGGATTGTCACTCCCAAAAACAATAAGTCTAGTGTTTCATGTTTTTTTTCAATATAACAATTCAAAATGAGATTTATTAATGAAGTTCATTTTTCTAACAAGAAAGAATAAAAACCTTAACAGTATCTAATGATCATTAACGTAAATTACTCTACATAAGAGAAAAAACCTTAACAAAACCTTAACAGTACCATACACGAACATTACTCTAAGAGTATTCCTAGAATACTAAATTATTAAAGAAAATAACTAAATATACTAGTTTAGAGAGTATTTTATAAGAAAAAGTGGAACATATTTAAATCGGACCGACAAGTAAGAGTATAATAATAGTAGAGGCTTAAAAAAAATATATTAATACATCATTACTTACAATCTTATTAATTTTTCAATTGTGTTTCACTTGTTACAACGTTCCAACTGATGGGCCCAGCAATCGAAGAATATTGTTGTTGTTGTCCAAATCTAAACAAACTTAGAAATTTTGTAAGTAATGATCATTAAAAAAAATAATATTAAGATACAAATAAATAAAGTACACTTAGAAAAAAAAATTATTAAGAATTTTTAAATTAGCGAAATATCATTACAGTTTAATTTTATCTCTTTGTACCATTTTAAAATAATAAGCTTTGAAAATTATGATGCTGCGTAAGTTTAAATTTATATAAATTTAAAATACGTTTAAATATTAATTTTATTGTGTAAATTTAATTATTTACTTGTGTTAAAACTAAATGAAATTAACTGTTTTCGAATCATTGTGTTAATTTCAGTCCAATAATAAAATTTAAAATAAGGTTTTGAATCTCCTTAAAGTTTATGGTAAATAGAAATAATTATTTAACTTACATGTACGGGAATAATTTTAAATTAGAAAAATTTAATGGATTTAAAATATAATCCATTTTTGTATTCAAGGTTTTGAAATATTTAGAAATATTTTGTTAATTTAATATTTAACGTATTTCATATTTTAAAGTTAAATGTTTAATTAGATTTTAAATTTAAAGATTTTAAATTTAAATGTAGATTTTAAATTACTTAAATTGAAATATTGAAATCAATTTTGAAGTAAAAAAATTGATTTAAAAAATATAATATACCGTTAATTTTTATGACGATTTTGATTACGTAATTTTCTTGAAAATTTCTATAAACCGCGTGGGTGAAAAGTTTTGGGTTAATAATATTTCTTTGTGATTTTGAATTCAAAATTCTTAATATGTGTAAGTCTTATAATATTTACGTGAAAATTATTCCATTTAGGATTAAATTTTTATCAAATGTGGAAGTAACCAAACTGATTGGGCAGTTAAAGCTGAAGTTATATAAGATGATATGATGAGAGTGTTCTTGCCCCAACCACGTTATGGGCAGGATAAAATTGAGACAAAACTTGATTCGAAATTCGGTAATATCAAATCCGCTTAATTCAAATTATCCAATTATATTCACTGGTCTATATTAGGAAAAAAATGTATGACCTGCTTTGTCACACGTGTGGACTTAGTCCGTCCGGCAATTACGTAACACCACGTGAATTTTCCAAATTGATCACCTTGTTCTAATCAAAACTCCACAAAATCCTCCAAACGAGGGCAACAAAATTGCAAAACTTTTGTGGTTCTTCTTCCACAAATTTGGTAACAAGCAGTTTGACAAAAATATTGAAACAGTGATTCCTCCTATAGGAAATTACAAAATAGTTGCCTTACGTTCTTTCTAAAATTTTATTCAAAATTCTTACCTCAAATTTCGAAGATATATTATATAATATATTCTTATTTAGTGATTAAACCAAAATCGGCAAAACACTTTTAAGTTTTCAGAAATTATTATTCCGAAATAAAATTTTGTAAGGTAACTTTTATTTAACTTTGAAAAAAAAGAAATGTTCAATGACTTTTATTTAACTTTGACTTTTGTAGAATTTTTTTTTTCCAATTTCAATCAAAACGTAATAGACACTTTAAAAGGCAATTTAAGTTTGACTTATCGCACTTAATAACAAAATGTTAATGATTTCTGTATTACAAAAAAATAAAGTGATTGTCCGTTTGCTACTAATCCATCTAAAGCATACATAAAAAAATTAGAGCGCGGACTTGTTCTTTTTCTTTCCTTTACCCAATTTATTATGGCGAGAAATAAATGACAATGTAAAGTCCGTCTGTAAAAACAAGACAGCAGATTTAACACGTATCCTTTTTCTTTTATCGCATGATAGAAATATGGGATGTATACCATTGTGCAATAAACTCAATGTGTTTAGATTGACATGTACTTAACACAAAATTGAAAGTTTTTAAAATATTACCAATATTATAGAAATAAGTTGCAACTGTAACATGACCAAAGAAAAAAAAATCGTAACAAACCTGCTTCGCTCTGAGATTTTCACATCGAATGACGAACAGGAAAATTATTTTTTCCCAACTATATTTCATCTTCTTACACAAGCAAAAACAATGTCAATATTTAATCGGAATGTGTGCAATAACAATCAAAAATCTAAACGTATTGGAACAACTGCAACTTTTTGCATATTAATTTAGAAAAAAAATATATAAAATGTTTGTTCCAAATCTTAACTAAAATTTCAACATTATCAATCCAAAAATTTTGCTGTGCCATCACAAATCCTGAAAAAAAATTTAAAAAGTCCCAAAGAAAAGAAAAAAATCCTAAATTAGACAAAGATTGAAAATATTTTTCCAGTTTTCCTCTTTTTCTATAAACAATTTTTATTATTCACAACGTGTGGCTCGACCCACAAAAGCCGGGCAAAGTTAGGATTTTAAGTCTGACGTATGAAACCTTCCTGCGTATTTACCATTCATGTCCTCTAGCTCATATAAATTATTTCCAATTTTATCCTTTATCCTACATTTCAAAAATTTAGGCATATATTTTCTGTTCATTTTCTTCGACTTATTACTCAGCACATGATTTTTCCTAAGCACAACCTGACCTTTCCGAAAGCTAATTTTTCTCGTTCGAAGATTATATGTCCTGCTTGACTTTTCATAGGCGACATTCAAATTATCTCTGACTTTCTCTCTGACCTGTCCCATTTTATCAACATTATTTGAAATACTCAAATCCTCACCAGACATACAGCCAAGTTTCTCTAATATTTTGTAGCTAGAACCATGTTGAACCATATTTTGGCCAAAAGTGGCATAATAAGGAGAACATTTGATAGAGGAATGGTAATCGCTACGTAAAATTGAAAGTATTTGGGGTATGAATTTATCCCAATTACTATGATCCTTATGGTTTTCCAAAAAACATCAGATTTTAGTTATAATCTCGCGGTTTGCGCATTCAGACGCATTTGATTGTGGGGTATAGAAACCCGTTTTAATATGGGTAATACCATATAAATCGAAAAATTGTTTCATTTCATTGGACACAAACTGTTTTGCATTATCGCTGTGCACGTAACGTGGCACACCAAAAGTGGGGAAAACCTCAGTTTTGAAAAATAAAATTACGTTCGCCGATGTTGCGGCCCTAAGAGGCTTTAGAAATAAAAATTTCGTCAAATGATCTAAGCAAATGAAAATAGCAGAATTTTTGACTTTTGTGAATGGGTATGGACCCAAAAAGTCGTAATAGAATCTCTCAAACGGCCTAGTAGTAACAAATTGATTTCCCATTGGGGGCTTTAAAATCTGATTCGGAGACTTAACCGCTTTACATTTATCGCAATTTTTAATGTAGGTTTTTATGTCGGATACCATTGTGGGCCAAAAATATTTCTGGCGTATTCTTGCCAAAGTTTTTGCAAGCCCACCATGACACGAAAGAACAGAATCATGAAAAGATTTTATGACTCCTTCAGCTAAAGATCTAGGAACCCACAGACGCCACAGGCTATCCTCCTCATTTTCTGCGCCCTGTCTAAATTTCATCCGCTTATAAATCAAATCTTCAGAAATACAAAGGTCAGGTAAAGACTCCTTATTATCCAAAACTGTTTTCCTTTGCTTCTGATACTCCTCTTCATTAAAGCAGGAGAAGACAAATCTATTTCTACCGGCATATCTGATAAAGATAATTCGTTAACCTCAATCCTGGACAAACAATCAGGGACTACGTTCAACGAACCCTTTCTATGCTCTATTGTGAAATCATAACGCTGTAACCGGAAGCTCCAACGGGCCAAACGTCCGCTTAAGTCTTTTTGAGACATAAGCCATTTTAGAGATGAATGGTCCGTTATGATCCGAAATGGTAAGCCCTCAATATTCGGCCTGAATCGGTTGACACATACTATAGCGGCCAAGCACTCTAATTCAGTAACCGTGTAGTTTCGTTGGGATTTATTTAATTTCTGTGAGACATAGGATATAGGATGCTCTTTCCCCTGATCATCGCACTGGAGTAGTACACCGCCGACGCCTATGTTAGAAGCGTCACACTGTATGACGAATTCACGGTCAAAGTTAGGCTGGGCTAATACCGGAGCAGATGAAAGTGCATCCTTTAGTTTTTGGAACAAAATTTTTGCTTCCTCGCTCAATGTAAACGATTTCGATGATTTCCTTAAACAATCGGTTAGTGGACCAGCGAGATCAGAAAAGTTAGATATAAACGATCTATACCAATTGGCCATGCCAACAAATCTTCGGACCTGCTTTGGTGTTTTGGGAAGAGGAAAGTTCTGAATCGAATCAACCTTTTGCGGATCAACTTTTAGGGTTCCATTTCCCACAATATACCCCAAATAGCGGATTTCCTTCTGACAAAATTTACTTTTGCTCACATTTATAGTTAACTTTGCCATTTTCAAACACGAAGCCACTTCACTTAGCAGCTTAATATGAGACTCAAAATCGGAACTGCAGACTAACAAGTCATCTAAATATATAAAAACGTTTTCGCGTAACCGTGAAGGTATCACCCGGTCCATAAGTCTACTCATGGTTTGCGGACCATTGCATAGACCAAATGGCATGTATTTGTAGTGAAATAAAGGTTTACCGGACACTACAAATGCAGTTTTCTCCTTCGAGGATTGCGTTAACCGGATTTGAAGAAATGTGTCCTTGAGATCTATTCCGCTTATGAAAAAGGTATCTTTAAGCCTACTCAAAAGTCCATTTATATGGGGCAAGGGATAAGAAACTTTTTTCGTTACCGCGTTTAATTTTCTTGAATCGATACATAGTCGGACCTTACCAGGTTTCCTAACTAAAACCGCAGGAGAACACCAAGGGGAATTCGATTCTTCGATTACGCCCATACTTAGCAGCCGTTCAATTTCCTGATACGCCTCTTCCTGTCTGGGAGATGACAATGGGTAATGTTTACATTTAATTGGAACCGCGTCTCCTGTGTCAATATCATGTTCTAACAAATCAGTGCACCCTAGTCCAAGTTTCTGAAAAGAGGGAAATTCTAAAATAGTTTTCTCCAATATCAACTTTTGCTCCGAAGAAAGGTTATGAAAACTCGATTTATCTTGTGAGTCCTTTGGAATTTCAATTTCAATAGCAGATGCGACAGGTATAATCTCGGGTGCCAGTGCGAACTCACGCCAAAAATCAGTGCCAAAATATGCTTCCTGACAAAAGGTTGGAACTAAATAAAACCGAATAATTTTCGTAACATTTTTAAAATATACTGGTAGATTACAAAACCCAACTACCCTTTGTTCAGAATCATTGGCGACTCTAATTGAAGACCTAACCGACCTAAAAGAAATGTTGTTTCTCTCAATAAAAGACATGCAGTTTTTCCCTAACACGGAAACATTTGCTCCCGAATCAAGCAAGCCAACTAAAAATTCATCAAAAATCTGCACTTTAGCAAAAGGACGGTCATCTGACCCATGCAGAATCGTAGATTCTAAAATCTTTCGGATGGATTTTCGTTCCTTGTAACGTAATCGACATTTCAATATTTTCAAAGAAGTTTTTCCATAAGGTGCATATGGTTGATTGACAATTGCAGAGAATAAGTTTTTCGTTTCGGAGAAGAGGCAAGAGATTCTTCAGTCTGTGTAGAAATTTCTCTAAGCGAACTTTTATTTAAAAATAACGGTTTTGTTGGAAATTTATTATTATCAAAAACTGCTACATTTTTACCTAAATCGGATTTTAATTCAAATTCGGGATTTGGTGGGATGGACGAGTGTCCCCGGTAGCCAGTTCGCCCATTTTGCGGTTTCCCTGGTAACCGTGTTTGTTAGGACAACTAGGAGTCATCACACCTTTTTGTCCACATTTAAAACAATATGGCTCTTTAATTTCCCTTGCACAATAAATGTACGAATGTCCTAACGACATGCAATTCCAACACCGAATGTTAGAGTAATCATACCTATTTTTCCCCTTTGATATTTGAAGGGCTTCAAGCTGTGGATCAACAGATTCAAAATCATCAAATTCTTCAATGGGAGCCTCGAGCTCACTAACGTTACGGGACTGACCTAAACTATGACTCTGAAATTTGTTTTCACAAAGAACCTTCTCCGCTTTTCGTGCAGTATCCCTCAAATCATTTAAAGATCTAGAATCTGAACTAAACAATAAAAAACTTAAATTTGAGTGTATATTCCTTTTAATTATATCAATTAATGTACCATCAGGTAAAGGACTCCTGAGCCTTAAATTCATAGATACGATAGCAGTATGAAAATCATCATACGTCTCCTTGGGATGGACGAGTGTCCCCGGTAGCCAGTTCGCCCATTTTGCGGTTTCCCTGGTAACCGTGTTTGTTAGGACAACTAGGAGTCATCACACCTTTTTGTCCACATTTAAAACAATATGGCTCTTTAATTTCCCTTGCACAATAAATGTACGAATGTCCTAACGACATGCAATTCCAACACCGAATGTTAGAGTAATCATACCTATTTTTCCCCTTTGATATTTGAAGGGCTTCAAGCTGTGGATCAACAGATTCAAAATCATCAAATTTAGAATCTGTTTTTGCTGTTCTGCTTTTCTTTAGTGACAATAGCTCTTTTCTAAACTCTTCCCTAGTATTTCGCATAGTTTGCTCCATCATTGCAACCAAAGAATCAAAAGATGTGGTCGGAATTGCACTGTTACTTGGTATTGGAGGAATATTATTCCGATGTTCGGAATTATTACTTGTCGGTAGAGGAGCATTATCTATTGGTGGAGGAATATTGCTCGGTGGTGGGGGAAATTGATACTGAGTATTTGGATTATTGTTTTCACCCAAAGGATTATTAAGTGTGTTCGAATTATTCTGAGCCATTTTATCGATAATTTCAATGGGTAAACTAGTAGTTAAATTTTCAGAACTTTGGATCTGATTGCCCTGCTTTTCCAAATTTTCTTTATTTAAAGAATTTACAACAGTATCTTCCACATCAAATGAGATATTATAAAAACTTTTAGTTTGAAGATTTTGTAGGCGTGTGCCTAAATTATTCAATGATCCACTGCCAGATCTATCAGGAGCGTTTGATTCAACAGAAATATTATCCAAAGCCTGTGATTGCAGGTTTTGTGACACGCCTTCGGGATTGGTATTAGTATTTTCCAATTCAATTGAAATATTATGTAGGCTTTGTGTCAGAATAATTTGCGTACCTGCGGCAGTATTGTTCTGAACAGGAGAATGAGTAACTAATGGTAAATTTGGAATTCCATCAGTATCAATTAATTCAATTGAAATGTTATTTAAACTCTGGCCCGAATGCCCTGTGCAGATATCAAGTTCCTATTAACAGGAGAATGTATAACTTTCGGTCTTCCTGCGATACTCTGAGTCCCTAGATTTTGAGGAGATTTTCCTATATTTTTATTAACAGGAGAAGTGCTACCAGTGGTTTGCCAGGAGTTTTAATAGAATCTTGTAGTTCTATAGAAATATTATTCTGAGAAGCTGAATAGCGTCCACCACGACCTCGTGTGAACGAATAATTGCCACTACCACCACGACTAATAGCACTTTTCTTAACAGTACCTCCCCTACCAATTTGTGAAGGTTTTTCCCCAGGAGTAGAGTTGGTAGAATTAGATGTATTAGGATTTCCCGGATTCGTATCCCGAGATCTATGTGAAGATTTCTTCGAAATGGCACCTCGAGTTGATTTACTAGCAGAAGTAGAAGTCTCTGAGTTTATAGAATCTGTACCTCGACTAGAGCTCCTAGTATTCATAACGTTAATGGCAAAAATAAAAATGAGTATCAAAACAAGTTTGATATTTATACAAAACTAAATTTATTCGGTATGTATAAAGTGTTAACTTTTTCACGATGAAAATATTTCCAAAATCAGATTAAAATCGCAAGCAATGGCAATTTTAAGAAAGTAGTATATAGTATATAAAAAAAAATTAATTTCATCAAAATTTATGGGAATGACAAACCATAACAAAACGAAATCACCAAACAACAGTCTATGTCTAAACGAAAAAGAGCAGCGTAATCTGCCTTTAAAACAACAAAATAATGGATCTCCTTTTCGCTTCAGTTAACTTTAAATTAACATTATTAAAACTATATGAAATAAATATGAAAACTACAACATTTCAGATTTGTATAAAACAACGGCTTGTTTAACATATTTAAAACACTGCCAACAATCGAATCCGTAGCAATAAAGAAAAAGAACTAATTAGTATTCTTGAACTCGGACTAACAGGACCAATACAATGACTTATTGTACAAGTGGTCATAGTAAACGAAATACAAAAATAGTAAGAGTTACAACTACCTTCAGATTTAAAAATGTCCGAATTAATAGGACAACCCTCAGAACTTAGTATTTGATGGTGCTTTGCAAGTATAAATCTAGCATTTCTATATTTAACCACGCTGATAACAATCATTCTTTCGTATCTAAAACCAAATCTTTTTATATTCGAAAGTAATAGTGTTGGACAAGTTTTCATTAAAATTACCAAATTTATCAAGATTTAAAAATTTAAATTAGCTCGAATGAGCTTTTTTATCGTTGGGCGCCATATATGTAAGGCGTTGGGTACATTTTAGAATAATAAAAATTGTTAAAAATCCCTCATACTCATAAAATTATCCCAAAAATGAAATTATAGGCTAAGTGGCATGAATTAAGATTTACCCTGCTAGCTTTATATCTGGTAGGTTTTGGTTCTCAACCCAGAATCCATAACGCCATACACATAACCTACTTTTCATGCCCGTACGTACCACCAAGTAGGTAAAATTATAAAAAGATGGTTAAAAGATATTTGAAAGACGATCTATCGATGGCAAGATGGTGTGCCATGTAGGGTACAATTTTCCCACCCGTATGTCAGACGCCTAGACAGCAAAATTACCCTTTATTTTAAGACTGTCCCTTATTTATAGACACCACTGTTATTAAAGCAACTTACATTTTAAACGGATTGTCACTCCCAAAAACAATAAGTCTAGTGTTTCATGTTTTTTTTCAATATAACAATTCAAAATGAGATTTATTAATGAAGTTCATTTTTCTAACAAGAAAGAATAAAAACCTTAACAGTATCTAATGATCATTAACGTAAATTACTCTACATAAGAGAAAAAACCTTAACAAAACCTTAACAGTACCATACACGAACATTACTCTAAGAGTATTCCTAGAATACTAAATTATTAAAGAAAATAACTAAATATACTAGTTTAGAGAGTATTTTATAAGAAAAAGTGGAACATATTTAAATCGGACCGACAAGTAAGAGTATAATAATAGTAGAGGCTTAAAAAAAATATATTAATACATCATTACTTACAATCTTATTAATTTTTCAATTGTGTTTCACTTGCTACAACGTTCCAACTGATGGGCCCAGCAATCGAAGAATATTATTGTTGTTGTCCAAATCTAAACAAACTTAGAAATTTTGTAAGTAATGATCATTAAAAAAAAAATAATATTAAGATACAAATAAATAAAGTACACTTAGAAAAAAAAATTATTAAGAATTTTTAAATTAGCAAAAGAAAGAAATAAAAACCTTAACAGTATCTAATGATCATTAACGTAAATTACTCTACATAAGAGAAAAAACCTTAACAAAACCTTAACAGTACCATACACGAACATTACTCTAAGAGTATTCCTAGAATACTAAATTATTAAAGAAAATAACTAAATATACTAGTTTAGAGAGTATTTTATAAGAAAAAGTGGAACATGTTTAAATCGGACCGACAAGTAAGAGTATAATAATAGTAGAGGCTTAAAAAAAAATATATTAATACATCATTACTTACAATCTTATTAATTTTTCAATTGTGTTTCACTTGCTACAACGTTCCAACTGATGGGCCCAGCAATCGAAGAATATTGTTGTTGTTGTCCAAATCTAAACAAACTTAGAAATTTTGTAAGTAATGATCATTAAAAAAAATAATATTAAGATACAAATAAATAAAGTACACTTAGAAAAAAAAATTATTAAGAATTTTTAAATTAGCAAAATATCATTACAGTTTAATTTTATCTCTTTGTACCATTTTAAAATAATAAGCTTTGAAAATTATGATGCTGCGTAAGTTTAAATTTATATAAATTTAAAATAGGTTTAAATATTAATTTTATTGTGTAAATTTAATTATTTACTTGTGTTAAAACTAAATGAAATTAACTGTTTTCGAATCATTGTGTTAATTTCAGTCCAATAATAAAATTTAAAATAAGGTTTTGAATCTCCTTAAAGTTTATGGTTAATAGAAATAATTATTTAACTTACATGTACGGGAATAATTTTAAATTAGAAAAATTTAATGGATTTAAAATATAATCCATTTTTGTATTCAAGGTTTTGAAATATTTAGAAATATTTTGTTAATTTAATATTTAACGTATTTCATATTTTAAAGTTAAATGTTTAATTAGATTTTAAATTTAAATGTAGATTTTAAATTACTTAAATTGAAATATTGAAATC
This sequence comes from Eustalomyia histrio, assembly GCA_949748255.1. Lineage (NCBI taxonomy): Eukaryota > Metazoa > Arthropoda > Insecta > Diptera > Anthomyiidae > Eustalomyia > Eustalomyia histrio. Next base: position 391,037 of record OX456528.1, read on the forward strand.
AATTTTGAAGTAAAAAAAAGTGATTTAAAAAAAAATATACCGTTAATTTTTATGACGATTTTGATTACGTAATTTTCTTGAAAATTTCTATAAACCGCGTGGGTAAAAAGTTTTGGGTTAATAATATTTCTTTGTGATTTTGAATTCAAAATTCTTAATATGTGTAAGTCTTATAATATTTACGTGAAAATTATTCCATTTAGGATTAAATTTTTATCAAATGTGGAAGTAACCAAACTGATTGGGCAGTTAAAGCTGAAGTTATATAAGATGATATGATGAGAGTGTTCTTGCCCCAACCACGTTATGGGCAGGATAAAATTGAGACAAAACTTGATTCGAAATTCGGTAATATCAAATCCGCATAATTCAAATTATCCAATTATATTCACCGGTCTATATTAGGAAAAAAATGTATGACCTGCTTTGTCACACGTGTGGACTTAGTCCGTCCGGCATTTACGTAACACCACGTGAATTTTCCAAATTGATCACCTTGTTCTAATCAAAACTCCACAAAATCCTCCAAACGAGGGCAACAAAATTGCAAAACTTTTGTGGTTCTTCTTCCACAATTTTGGTAACAAGCAGTTTGACAAAAATATTGAAACAGTGATTCCTCCTATAGGAAATTACAAAATAGTTGCCTTACGTTCTTTCTAAAATTTGATTCAAAATTCTTACCTCAAATTTTCGAAGATATATAATATATTCCTATTTAGTGATTAAACCAAAATCGGCAAAACACTTTTAAGTTTTCAGAAATTATTATTCCGAAATAAAATTTTGTAAGGTAACTTTTATTTAACTTTGAAAAAAAAGAAATGTTCAATGACTTTTATTTAACTTTGACTTTTTTAGAATTTTTTTTTTCCAATTTCAATCAAAACGTAATAGACACTTTAAAAGGCAATTTAAGTTTGACTTATCGCACTTAATAACAAAATGTTAATGATTTCTGTATTACAAAAAAATAAAGTGATTGTCGTTTGTTACTAATCCATCTAAAGCATACATAAAAAAATTAGAGCGCGGACTTGTTCTTTTTCTTTCCTTTACCCAATTTATTATGGCGAGAAATAAATGACAATGTAAAGTCCGTCTGTAAAAACAAGACAGCAGATTTAACACGTATCGAGATTAATTGAGAATAACTAATACATACTGATGCACATACAAGTATTTGGGGTCAGCATGGATAACCACCCAGAGTTAGTTCATTCCTTTTTCTTTTATCGCATGATAGAAATATGGGATGTATACCATTGTGCAATAAACTCAATGTGTTTAGATTGACATGTACTTAACACAAAATTGAAAGTTTTTAAAATATTACCAATACTATAGAAATAAGTTGCAACTGTAACATGACCAAAGCAAAAAAAATCGTAACAGTGTCAACTCTTGATGTTTTTCTAGTGAACATTTCTCGGTAATTTCTTGTCTCTTTGTTTCTCGCTTTTTGAGCTTCTTCGGAGAAATTGCCAATTGGGAGAATGCAGGAAGAGATTATTTCCGATCCATGGTATAATATCTTATGCACGGTTACTGGCTGTATCAATGGCAAATCCGCAGTTTATGCAAACAAGTATTATTAATCAATATTTATTCCTGTTATTTCTGCTGTTGTGTGTGCTTCTTTAAAAAATCTTCTGGCTGTGTTTCCATCATTGGTATTTCCAGTTTTTTGTTTCGGCATGTCGACAAGAATACCCATTTTATTCCTAAATTGTTCTTGGATTTATTTTTTTCTTCTTGCAACTTTGCCTTTGTTTTCCTCGCCTGAAACGTACCACTTTTTAATTTCTAACCGATATGAAATGTGCAGTAAGCATTCCATAAATCGTATATAAGCATGTAAAGGTGATAGACCCAAGGCAAGCATATTAACATCGACCTTAAGATTTGAAAGGGCATTTAAATTGTTCATTGTTTTCGGTGTAGCACCACACAAAAAACATGCTTGCGATGAAGTGTAAGCGGACAGAGCATTGCATACTTTTCCGTCTATCATGCATAAAATAAAAGTCGCTTCAACTTTAAAATTGTAGTCCTTCAATTCGACGCTAGTCGGTATCAGTTTGGCTATCTGATCTTAAATTTTCTGCACTTCAGTTATAATCACCTCCCGAGTTTCTTTAGTAAATATAAATTTAATGGGTCGGCAGTATCGGGTCGATGACGGAGCGGGGTTTTGCCAAACAATTAGCTTTTTTCCTCCATCAGTATAAAATAATTGAAGAGGAACCATTGCTGTTGAAAATAGGCTCTCATCCGAGCAGTTTTCCTCCGTAAATTTTTGCTTGTACCGGTTCTGCTCTGCACCATCACACCCCCATTTTATAATAATGCTCATTTCATCTTTCAGATTTGGAAAAGACTTAAAATTCTCACTGATTGCACTTGTTAATCTCTTAACAGTGTGGTCAATCAAAGATTGCAAATTGATTTCAGCATATGTTTCACCCACTGAAATGTTACTCGGGTAACATAATGATTTCGAGCGCACCACAAGATCATAACAGGGATACAGCTTAGGACTGCAATGTTTAGCATGTTGCCGAATCGCACGATATTGTTCCGTTGACAAATTTGCGTCTATCATCATCGCCAGTGCTTCGTCAGCTGAGAGACGTTTAGTTTCCGAAGCGCTTAATCTAGCTTTCTTGATAGCTGTTCCTCTTGAAGGTGATGCTACTGATAACTCTTTCACAATATTAGCTGAATCTCTTTTTTCGCAAGTTCTAAGATGTCTTTCTGCTGTCATTGCTAGTTGCGACACTTTAGTTGCTGTGTCCGTGCGGCACAATCCGAAAACTCTTTTTCTCGCCTTCCGCAATGAGATGATGTGGATGGTGCTACATCAAGAGCAAATTCTGCAGCAATTATATTTAAACTTAGCCAAATAGAATTATTATGCATAAATCTTGCCTTATCTCTGTGCGATTTGCTCCAACGTGGTTCAAAATTGGATTAAAGTTTTTGTAGATGACCTTTAAGTTTGTTATGGTCCACATCTGCTCCGAAAAATGATATGACATGCTTTTTAACCGCTTCGTATTTTTCGTTTTTCACTTTACCCAACCAAATCGTAAAAAGTTCTTCACGCGATATTTGACTCATGCTAAAAAAGGGAAAAATGGGCATGATTTTATTTTTTAAATCTATTTAACCCTTCGTCAGGCACATATTTTGAGCCCTTAGTTCTGGCACATGGTGTCTGGCCAGACCCCTATACATTTACATGCATTTGTATGGAAATAAGGGCTGTTTGCCGTTAAATTTTTTACTAAGATAGGAAAATATTTGTTATATTTTGTGTTTCTATTTCTTTTTACTATGTTATTAGCTACCTGAGGAAGAAAAAATAGACCTGAAAAATTCTTTGGAATGAAAAGGGCAACAATTTCTTTGTTCTATATATATTTCTCTTTATTATGGGTAAAGTAATAAATGTTTATGACAAAATAGAAAATTATTATGAAGAATACATTGATTTTTTTATTCAGAATTTTGCGGAAGGCAACAAAAACATAAATAATCTACTTTTGAATGTTGCTGACAAACAGGATTGTTGCATTTGCAGCAAAATAAGCGTGTCTTACGGCATATTTTGTCACCTTGCTGCAGGCAAATTCTGCAATCTTTTTTGGCAGCTAGTGTGTCTGGACTACTGCGTGAAACTACATTACGGTTTGCTATATTGAGAGGTCTCCCAAAGTACGCTTCAAATGCTATACGAGTTGTTGGTTGAGCCACAATGTGCGGATTATTGATGCGATTTTCAACGTTGGCCAGTACCAATTGCTTTGCAAGTTTATATAAAAATATGCGTATTCTTTCTTTTCTTGTATTTTCATCATTTAGCTTACATATAATGTAACTTGCCAATGCCATCACATCAATCATGTTGCAGAAAAACGCGTATGTCCAGCGTTTGGTTGACCGTTTTGTTGTGTAATGAGTTAGCATTTGATCTATCGTATCGACTCCGGCTTTAGTTGAATTATAAAATAAAATTGCTTCCGGTTTCATGGCTACGCCTTCAACATATTTCGTGTAATGCACGGTTGAAATTAAATTGACTGCCTTATTTTTTTTTGGGCACGTAGCTGCGAAGTGCAACAAGATTTTCATGAAAACCAAACACACTTGAAAGAATTGGTCGTCTGGTGCTCTTCATAACTTCCTTAGGAAGACATCTTTTGTTTGCTCGAATGGTGCCAACAAATGCCAGTCGTTTAGCGCCGTTCAATGAGGTGAAAAAATGATCAGAAAAAATTGTTCTGCCGCTGTTTGCGTAACAATTTGCGAAATACATTAGAACGTTTTCACCTTGATTTATCTCCCGATTGTCTCCTTCCTTTCCAGTGTATAGTTTTCCTTTCAATGGAAATTTAGTCTTAGCATCGCATGCCCACCAAACTTTGATCCCATACCTTGCAGGTTTTGATGGGATATATTGGGTGAACTTTGTGCGCCCACGATACGGAAACAACTGCTCATCGATGGTGATATTTTCATAAGGTTCATAATAATTTTGCAGATTTTCATTGAGAAAATTCCAAAGGTCCCGGATAGGAGCTGCTTTATCTGTTTGCTGTCGGAATGCCCGCGTACGACTATTATCGAAACGAATATATCTGGACAGAGTAATGAATCGTTTGTGCGACATAGCCGCACGGAATATGGGCAGCGAATCAGAACGCCACAATATACTGGAGTCTTGCATATTATTATGGCTGAGACCAGAAGCCAACAAAATCCCAATGAATGCATCTAGGTCAGAGCTTGTCAAATCAATCCATTTTCTTTGGGTAGACTCTGGATGTTCTTCATTCCATTTTCTAATTGATTCTCGCCCATGCCGATTTGTTTCACTAAAGATGACGAACGTAATATTGGTTGAGAAAAATAGCTTGAATACCTCAACTGGATTGGTGAGCCTTGTTTTTGTTCCAGATCGAAAACGCATGATATTATGCTGGCGCAAACGAGATGCAGGGGGTTCAGTTTCGTTCCATTTAGTACCGTCTTTACCATAAAAACAGCCTGAGTCGACTTCATTTGCTGCTTCAGCATCATTTCCACTTTCTTCTTCTTCATCTACGTCTTCATCACTATCATAAAGTTCGTTAGGTTCAATTTCCAAATCATTTTCTATGTCTGATGCATCATCTTCTGGCACATAATCAGCAGTGTCGTCACCATCGTTTTAAAAAACATCATAATTTTCATCAGCTTCTACCTGACTTTGAAAATCACGCACTAATGCCTCTGACAATTGGGGTTGCAAATTCGCGCTACGCAAGCGTGTATTATAAATAAATTCCAGTTCATCAGCCATAATATACTAACAACGCAACAAATCTACCTGCGTAAAATTATTCACAAGTTCAAAATTACCGCACAAAAACTAGATTACTTCTTCACTGTTCAACGTTCAATGAATAACTAACTCACAAACAAAATCAGAAGAAAGAAAGAAGCATAAAAGAATAAAGTAAATACAAATTTCCAACTCGTGCCATGTGCTTTGCCTATGCGTTCATACAAAATGCATAGGGGTCTGGCCAGACACCATGTACCAAAAGGTCTTTTTTTTAATTATTAATTTATACATCGAAAGCCAACAATATTTTGGGAGATTACCTGAAATTACAGCCATGTACCTAAAATAGAAGTATGCTAAATTGAAGCATGCAAATTAAATATGTCTGGCCAGAACCATGTGCCACTTCGAGGGTTAAGGAACATATACGGTGAAACTGGTGACATTCGCATAGCGGGATCGCGCAGGAGTTGGAAGTTCTAGTCTATGAAAGACTCATCATTTTTCAATTTCATCCTACTTTTTAGCTAATTCTTTAACAAAATAAATCAAATGCTTGGGTGGAAATATGAAGGTCGTGTTAAGCAAAATTTTTTATTAAATTATTGTACTTTAATACAAAAAAAAAACTTCGAAAGAAAAAAAGTACGCACAACTTTAATTTTATCATATTAAGTTTTGTGATCGATTACAAGATTGCAAAATTGTTTTTGCATGCTGTTCAATAGCAAGAGTTTGATAACTGTTATCATGCCAACCACATTTTTTCGTTCTCTTTTGTGCTTATTTTCGTAACAATTGGGGTCTTTTCTGGCTAAATCTGAAACTGTGCGGTGTATTGATTATTGTTAGCTGAATTTGATTAAGTTTGTGCTGCTTTATCGATTATTTTGTTGTTGGTTATTGTTGTTGTTGTTCAAATAAGGAGATGTTGTAATAAAGGTTTGATTGGCTGTTGTGTAAATCATATTTGAGGTTATGTTTCGTCATGTGCCGTTATCGTTGCTTGTAGATTTTGGTGCCACAGTAGATACATTTTCATTTGTTGGATTAACTGGAATATAATTATCAGGGTAACCAATGTTGTGTTTTAAAGATGTTGGTGGCGCACCATTTACATCTGGTTGATTATTTAACCAGTTATAAATAGAGTGGTTTACAGAAATTACATCATTCTCATGACCATCTTCTAACGTTTGTTGGAGAATTTGTAATTTTTTTTTATAAAATCTCTTTCAAGTTGCCTTCTTCCTCTAAACTCCAGGGATTGTGTTATAGAATTTGATATTCTGGGAGAATTGGTAGCATGACTACGTTGACTGCAAACAGAAGAAGGATACCTTGGAGGCACAGTTGAAGAGCAGTTGATACAATATCGTGGATTGATAGAGTTGTTTACTTTAGCACAATGTAGGTGAAATCGTAGGCTACATTTGTTGCAATTAACAGTATCATTTGTTATAGTTGGTTGGTGGCAAATATTACAGTTTTCGGAACTATTTGTGTTAGAGGTACTTACGATTTTAGAAAGTTGTGGTTGACCCTGTAAAGTAAAAGAATCCATTTTATTGGGACTTACAATTTATCGGCCGGGTTGTGTTTAGTTTTTAGGATTCTCCAACAACCACAACCAGAAAACAGCAATTATAAAACAATTTTCTTCAAAGCGGCCACAAAAAGAAGTTAAATATTGTTGGGCGAATCTACCCAAGCCTTAAGTTTCCAAAGTAGATCGGGAACACAAGTATAAACAAATAATTTAATTGGGTTTATTTTATTGGCTTATACAAAAGCTTGCTTAAATTCCTATAATGACATACATCAATTAGGTGCAAATTAATAAAATATAACTACTTAATACAAACTTTTTGGTTTGAAAACGTAACTTCTTACAAGTATGGCTTACAATTAAAATATAAAATTAACATAAAATGGCTAAAACTTAGAACAGATATAAAAACAAGTTTTAACGGCGTGGAATTTTATTTATTCTCTTAACAATTTTGTCATACCCTTCGAAGTCTTCTCTTATTTCTGACAAGATTTCTTATTTCTGCCGATACATATGTATACATTGTTACCATTTGAGGGTTTTGTTGTTGGAGTAGGGAAAAGAGCTTCCTCATGTTATAACAATTAAGAACATTTTAACCGTTCATTTAATTCTTCTCCATAATTAATAGTGATGCTAAGGCCAAGCTCAATCCAATAACCAAAAAACTTTAGGTTTTTTTTTGATGTTATTAGTTAAAATTTTTTAGCATTATTTCTATAGTCGAGTTTAAATTTATTATAGGTGTATGATCTGAGCTTAGATAATCATTTGTTCCATTCAACATGTTTTACATACAGCGAGATCTAATAGATCCGGTATTTTTTCTTGGGTCATGAGGCCAATACGTAAGTCTACCACCTGATAACGTCGAGTAATTATGTTTGTTTCGATCTTGCAATATTTTTTGCAAGATGATGCGAAAAGAAAAACAACGACAGCAGATTTATTTTAAAACTTTATTGTCTGACTGCTAATCAACGACAGAATTTACAAAATTGAAAGGCAATATTAAAAGTTAAAATTAAAGAAGTTTGACAATAAATAATATGCGTACATAATTATAGCAATTATACATATGTACATACATACATGCATATACATAATTTACAAGTATTCTTCTACAAGAGTATTATTATTACTGAATATAAGAGAATTATTAATATGCACGATAGTTAGTATATGCATGTAAGTATAAATATGTACAAATGCAAACTTACAAACAAGAGCAACAAAGTAAAATAACAAAAATATGTATGTACATACAAATGTATGCTTCATTTAGAAGAAAAAAATATTACGGTACTAAAAATTGCAAACAAGTAAAAATAAAGAATTTTTGTAAGTGCACCAAGGCCTCGGCTGCCGCCAACATCCTCCCCCTGTTGAAAGGCTACGGCTTTTAACTTATTCCACTGGCAGAACTGCCACTTTTGAGACTGCTCGCCTGATTAGACCATTACTTGTGCGTATAACTGCAACGCGAGCTACACCGTCATCACCAAGTATTAAATCAGATACGCGACCTAATTTCCACATTAGTGGTGGTTGATTTTCATCTTTTAAAATTACCATTGAGCCACAAATTATATTTTTACCTTTTTCACGCCACTTTGTACGCTCTTGCAAAAGAGAAAGATACGAACAGCTCCAATTATTCCAAAATGTTTGATATAATTGTGAAACTTTTTGCCATCTGCTTAGTCGGCTAATGTCCATATCGGTGATATTAGGTTCAGCTATAGAGACTAAGGGGCCACCCACTAAAAAGTGATCATTACAATTTTCAGAAATCGGAGATAGTGGGCGAGAATTTAAAATGGCTGAAATTTGGCAAACCAAAGTGCGTAGTTCATCAAATGTTAACGTATTGAGCCCCACTGTGCGATAGAAGTGCTGCTTAGCAGATTTCCTAGGCGGGATAAATTTCCATTCTATTTCGTCTTCAAGGCACTGCTCATGTACTTCTTTCTGGTGTGATTCGCTTAAAAACAATCGTTTCAAATCGGCTAGCTCATTTTTAGCTCCCACAAAATTTGTTGCGTTATCGGACCAAATTGTTTTAGGTTTGCCTCTGATGGCGATGAAACGACGAAGAGCTGACAAGAACGATGGTGTGGATAAATCCTGTACTACTTCCAAGTGTGTAGCCTTTGTTGAAAAACATACGAAAATTGATATGTAACATTTGACAGGAGGGCGATTTCTCACGTCAGACTTGTAGTAAAAAGGACCACAAAAATCAACGCCAGTAATGTAAAAGGTTTTACTTTGCCTCACTCGATCAGCCGGCAAACTACCCATAACGTGTTGACTTAATATTGGTTTCATTCTAAAACAACGTAAACATTTAGAGATTATAGAGCTGATTAATTTACGACTACCAATTGGCCAATACTGCTGTCTTATTGAAGCCAATAAAAATTGTGGGCCAGCATGCAACAATTTTTTATGAAAATGCGTTACAAGGGCCGATGTGAACGGATGATTTTTAGGCAAAATAATAGGATGCTGGGCATCAAAATTAAGAGATGAATTCTGTAGACGACCGCCTACACGAATTAAGCCAAAAGAGTCAATTATAGGCATCAGTGAGCGAAGCGTACTTGATGCAGGTACGTTTTGGTTTTGCTTTAAATACTTATATTCAGCAGCAAAATGAACTAACTGTATATTTTTTATTAAGAGATGTGTTCCGACCTTGATGTCATTTGGAGTCAATACTTCATTTTTGTTGCTCAGTTTAGGGAATACAAATTTGAATACATAAGCAAAAATTCGTTGCATTTTCAAAAGAGAATTATGGTACTTACACTGCATTGACAAATCGGACAGCGAAGTCATCACCATAACATTTTGACGGCGCTCAGGTAGCTCAGCTAAAAATGTTATATTGGCGGGCCATTTTGAGGGTTTAGAACACAAAAATATTGGACCATTATTCCACAAGGTTGATTGCAGCAATTCTACAGGCGATGCACCTCTTGAGAGAATGTCAGCAGGATTTAAGTTGGTTGGAACATAGTGCCACATCATCTTGTTTGTAATTGCTTGTATACGAGAAATCCTGTTCGATACGAAAACGTTGAAATTCGAGGGTTGATCCTTAAGCCACGAAAGTACTACCATGGAATCCGACCAGCAATGTACTTCACAATTATACGGTAGAGTTTTAACAACAACGTCAATAAGTTCTGCCAAAAGACAAGCAGCAGCAAGCTCGAGCTTTGGAACCGTTAAACTCTTTAGGGGTGAAACTCTCGACTTAGAGCACAATAATGATGATTTGATTAAATTTTTTGATTCAGATCTTATGTACACGCATGCACCATAAGCAGCCAAGCTGGCGTCACAAAATGCGTGAATTTGAAGCTTCGAATTTGATGCCAAAACACATCGAGGAAATTTAAATTGCGGAATAGAATTAAATTGAGCGATATATTTGAGCCATGATGAGTGTAGTGATTGGGGGAGGCTTTCGTCCCACTGTAGCTGCAGCTTCCACAATTGTTGCATAAAAATTTTTGCTTTTGTTATAACTGGGCCAATTAAACCGAGAGGGTCATAGAGACGAGCAATCGAAGAGAGAATTGAACGTTTTGTCACTGGTTTAGAATTGTCAACAGGATTAAACGAAAAAATAAAATTATCGCCATTAGGGTCCCAAATTAAACCAAGCGTTTTAGTGACATCTGTGCCATCGTTAAATTTTAAAAATTTCTCACATTGCTCTGGGGGCAGACCATTCAAAACTGTGGGGCTATTTGAACACCACTTCCTTATAACAAAATTAGCGCGCTGTAGTAAAGCTGTAACCTGGTGCCTTATTTGGACAACTTCTTCAACAGAATCACCACCGGATAGCATGTCGTCAACGTAGAAGTCACGCTTTCTTCAACAGAATCACCACCGGATAGCATGTCGTCAACGTAGAAGTCACGCTTTATAATTTTTGCACCAATCGGGAAATTATTTTCTTCTTCGCTTGCTAACTGATTCATTGAACGAATTGCTAAGAATGCTGCGGGCTTTGTACCGTACGTGACTGTATCTAGCTTATAGATTTAAATTTCATCCTTTTCGTTTTCCCTCCACAAAATGCATTGTAGGTAATTGTCTGGATATGAAACACGCACGCACCTATACATCTTACAAATATCGCCACTAAGAGCAACCTTAAAGCAGCGATAGCGCAGAAGTGTATTAAAAAGTTTGGGCTGTATGGTCGGGCCAGCACACAATATGTCATTAAGGGAAACACCAGATGTAGTTTTTGCTGAGCCATCAAATACAACTCTTAACTTGGTTGTTGTGCTATCAAGTTTATGTACACAATGATGTGGTAAAAAATATTTCTTCTGGGCCACCTGTGATGAAACTAATGACATATGATTTAAAGAAATGTACTCACTCATAAACTTTGAATAATGAGCCTTGACCTCCGGATAATTTTTTAATTTCTTTTCCAAGGCTTTTACTATAGACCATAATTGATCCTCCTGCTTTATACTGGAAGTAACGGCCAAGGACCACGAATGATGAGAACGAGGATTACCACCAGCAACTACCCAACCAAGCAATGTTTTTTGTAGAACAGGCAAATTTTTGGCTAATTTTATTTGTCCAATTGACATTAAATCAAAAAATAACTCGGCTCCAATTAAAATGTCAATACGACCACATTTATCGAACAACGGATCTGCGAGCTCTATATTTTTGGGTATTTTCCATTCTGATGTATTGGTGTTAATACTGGGCTGATAGTCTGTTATACTGGGAACTACAATAGCTTTTAAAAATGTTGAAAACTCACCACTCTTTGACTTGATTGCAAGTTCAACAGATTTTTTGATTGTGACACAACCCTCGCCTATTCCCGAAATAGTTGCATAGCTCTTATGGCATTTTAAACTTAAATAATTTACAAAACGATTTGTAATTAAATTAAGCTGCGACGCGGAATCTAATATTGCGCGACAAGGTTCAAAAATTCCGAATTTATTTTTAACCATAACAATGGCTGTGGCTAACAAGACACCAACAGCGGGCACCGGATCACTTGACGAAACAAGCACTGTCTGCGATGAACTAGGATCAATCAAGGGTTGTTCTACTGGCGCATTGTCGAGGTGTAGCAATGTGTGGTGTTTCAAGGAACACTGACGGCAACAACCTGAAGTACAGCTTTTTAACATGTGTCCCTTTTTTAAACAGTTAAGGCACAGCTTCATTTTTTTTACTTCTTTAAAGCGAAGTTGAGGCGACAAATTTAAAAAACGTGAACAAGAATTAATAAAATGCCCAGTCGAATCACAAAAGTTGCACAATTTATTAGAAGTTGCAACCGAAACATGAACGTGGCGATTATGTTGATAAGGTTTTTTCAAAACTTGCTGCTTTGTTGCTTTACTTGCAGCTGAGTTCTCTACATTTTCGACCATTAGACAACGTCTTTCCAAAAATGCTGCCATTGAAGCCCAAGTTGGCAACTCACTCACAGATAAATTTTCTTCCCATTTTATAAGCGATTTGGTATCCAGCTTCATTGATACCAAATGAATTAATAACCCATCGACCAATTGCTGCTGATTACCAATTGTTTGAACAGCACGCAAATGAGCATTGATATTATCGCTTAATCGACGTAGCCCTGCTGCTGAACCATTTTCAACACAACTCAGAGCAAAAATTTCTTTTATGTGCGTTTGAAAATTTAAAACTTTCTTGTCAAAACGATTTTTTAACAACGTTAGAGCTTCTTCATAATTAGCATCATTAAGTTCTAATGAAGCGATTGTGTCAAGAGCAACATTTTCTAAACTCGCACGTAGATAATGGAATTTTTCAAGCGTACTTAAATCCATGTTGTCATGTATGAGGGTAGAAAATAACGAAATGAAATTTGGCCACTCTGAGTATGAACCACAAAATTTAGGAATCTGTATTTCAGGCACCTTTGTTCGTCGGGACATTATGTGAGATGGCGATTCATCCAGAGAAAATTGGCGCATAGTTGATGAACGTTGATTATCATTTGTTTTACGTATGATTCCGATTTGGCGCGTTAACTTAGCCTTCACATCAAAATACACTGAGATGAACGCCATGCGATCATTGCTTACCGAATCACTGCATTCATTTTCTTCTATTAATGCTTGGGCTTTATCAAAATTTTTCTGAATTTCCTCAATGTATTCAAGACGCACAGAGAGTTCTACTTCATCGTATTGCCCTAATTGGGCTTCTGATAAATTTGCATTTAAGTCATGCAGCTGTTTCAAAACTACGACCACTTTCGAACGATAAGGCGCTAAATCCAATGATTTAAGCGTTTGGTCACACGTTGCCATTTTTCCCAAACAAAGGCTGCGATTAAATTCAATACTATAATTGAAAATTTACAGCAAATATGTTCAATGTTGTAGTGCCTCTATGAGCTACAAATATTCGTCAATATCCAAATTGATATTGGCACACAAATAAATATCGAATTTGATATTTCAACGCAATCAAAATATCCGAATTGATTTATCTCGTCGGGGTCACCAATGTTTCGATCTTGCAATATTTTTTGCAAGATGATGCGAAAAGAAAAACAACGACAGCAAATTTATTTTAAAACTTTATTGTCTGACTGCTAATCAACGACAGAATTTACAAAATTGAAAGGCAATATTAAAAGTTAAAATTAAAGAAGTTTGGCAATAAATAATATGCGTACATAATTATAGCAATTATACATATGTACATACATACATGCATATACATAATTTACAAGTATTCTTCTACAAGAGTATTATTATTACTGAATATAAGAGAATTATTAATATGCACGATAGTTAGTATATGCATGTAAGTATAAATATGTACAAATGCAAACTTACAAACAAGAGCAACAAAGTAAAATAACAAAAATATGTATGTACATACAAATGAATGCTTCATTTAGAAGAAAAAATATTACGGTACTAAAAATTGCAAACAAGTAAAAATAAAGAATTTTTGTAAGTGCACCAAGGGTCGGCTGCCGCCAACAATGTTTATTGATGCAATTATGTAGTTGTCGGCCTTTATGATTAATTAATCTTGACCGCCACCATTATTGTTTGGCATTAAAGTCGCCAGCTACTAAAAAGAGATTGCCGATTTATTAACGAAATTTTCGTAATCTATACATTGAACTGTATGTCTGGGAGGAAAATAAATATAATATATATTTAAAAAGTTCTTGTTACATTTAACTTTGACACTTTCTGTTTGTTCTCTTTGTTGCTTTCTGTTTGATAATTTTTGCCGCGATTCTTGATACACCTGACATCTTTTATAATTAGCAGTGTGTTATACGCCGTCTAGCTTACTGTAAATTTTTTTTCTTACAATGTATATAAAGGGTGTCCCAAGAAGAACGCAATTTTTAAATTTTAAATAAAACACAGATATTTAAAAAAATCGTGAAACTTTATTATATCGTAAAGTAGACAGAATGAGGTTATGTATGGAACAATATATCGTGCAGATGGCCGCCGCGGCTTTGCTGGCATGCACGCGATCTTTTAATGAAATTTTCAATGACCGTTTTGCATGAATGCTGCGGTATTTCAGTAATGCAGCGTCCAATTTCCTCTTTTAAGGCTTGAGTCGTCGTCGGCTTATTCGCGTAAACCATCGACTTCAAAAAACCCCAAAGAAAAAAATCTAATGGTGTTAAATCGCTGCCAATTCTGATCTCCAAAACGCGAAATAACACGACCGGGAAATGACTGATGCAGCAATTGAATTGTTTCTCTGGCTGTATGACATGTGGCGCCGTCTTGTTGGAACCACATGCCCTCCACATTCATTTCTTCAATTCTAGGCAAGAAAAAACTGGTTATCATTTCACGATACCGAACACCATTGACTGTTTGCGCTTGACCTGCCTCATTTTCATAAAAAAAAGGTCCAATGATTCCTCCAGCCCAAAAAACACACCACACAGTGACACGTTGAGGATGCATTTGCTATTCGTGAATCACTCGAGGATTTTCCTCACCCCAAATGCGACAACTCTGCCTATTGACGAAGCCATCAAGATGAAAATGGGCCTCGTCACTGAAGATGATTTTATCGGCAAAATCAGCATTTTCATGTTGTCTCTCCAATACCCAATTAACGAACTCCCTTCGCTGTCCATGGTCAGCTGGCTTCAGTTCCTGAGTCAATTGAACTTTGTATGCATGAAGATGCAAATCTTTCGTAAAAATTCGCTGCAAAGTGGATTTGGAGACACCAATTTGCTGAGCTCGGTGTCGAATTGAGGTGGATGGAGTTTCAGCGACATCATCACGTACAGCTGCGACATTTTCGGCCGATCGACCTGGTCGATGGCGCGTTGTTGTCTTTACATCACTAACAGACCCAGTTTCGGCAAATTTATCCATTAATCTCTTTACAGTTGACTCTTTTGGAGCATTATTGTGACCCCAAATTGATCGTAATTTGCGAACTGTAGCCGCAAAACTTTCACCATTTTGGTAAAACAATTTCACAATGAGAATGCGTTGTTCATTCGTGTAGCGCTCCATTTTTACTTACTTCGTACCTTCTACTAGCAAACAATAACAATTGTTCAAATGTCAAACAATGACACTTCGAATGTTGCCAGATTTAAAAATTGCGTTCTTCTTGGGACACCCTTTATAAATATTGTAAAAACAAAAGGTATAAATTTAAAGATATACAAAGTCATTTGGCATGGTTTGATCTAAGTTGCCCTGACTAGCTCATTCAGGTTGGCGTGTTTAGTGACCCGTTATCTTGGCGTATAGACATATATATAAACTCTCCATGCCGATAAAAAAAACCAAGAGTTTAGTTAAAATAAAATATTAAATCAAAATTGTTATAAATAAAATTCAGTCTTATAAAATTACACAATTAGATGTATGACCAGGTGGTTTGTCATACTGAGGCATAAAAGAATCCCACCCTTATACCTATGACAGCGTTAAGGCCCCTTAAGTTGCACCGTCCCTTTTTATGTGACCCCTCTACCAACCCATCTGTTTCGCTCTTAACACTCCTCTAAATCAAAAATAGGTATAATTAATATTCCATTTTAATTCCAGTATTTATTTAAAACATAATTATATTTAATAATAGCCATAGTTCATATAATACAAATCAATACCTAACGTATGCATACGAAAATAATCACAAATTTTCTAAAATTATTAATTCTAATTTACAAGGAAATATTATAACCTAAAATATAATATTGGGTTTTATACAATAAAGCAAATTATTGACTCTTGTTAATTTGACGTTTCAATTTAAGAGAAGTCCTTTTTTTCTGAATTTTAAAACAAGCAATAGCAACAATTGTAATGAAACATAAAAAAAAAAATGTTTATATTATTTAAAAAAAATTCTCTTAAATTGAGTTTTAATAATTTCAACACTTTCTTTAAAATTTATTATGTACTACTTACAATCTCTTGTTTTAATTTTAAGTGTACCAACGTAAAGCTTTGTAGTCTTTATTGTTGGTGAATCAAGTTGACGAGCTGATTGACTTTTTTTCTTAAGAGGAGCTTTTTAAGCTTTTCGCGTACTCTCTTCCACTTTAAGATGTTGGAGTTTATTGTTGCTATGAGGTTGTTTTTTGACATTTACGTTTTTCTTAATTTAAGTACATAATACACTTTTTCAATTTTGTTAGTTTGCGCTTACAATTTGCGTTCTTTTCTCTTTTCTTTGAATTAATACTTTTTTTTACTATCTTAAGCACAATAGCCTTTTATTAACGCTGATCTTTTTTTTCTCTCCTTTCTGAAACTCCTTGTGCATTTAAAACATTCATGAAAATTCGCATACACGCACTATTTAACAAAATGAAATTATTTCGTAACATTTCTTTCATGTTGCATTTATGCAACAAATTGAAATTAATTTAAAACTTTGTGTGCGTCCAGCGTTATGTGTCTTTAAGTTATCAATTCCACGTTTTTTTTTCCTTTTTTTTAACTGTTTTTAGTCTGTCTGTTCGAAAATTAATACCCATTACATTTTAATTAAATACTTGTTTTTAATTTATTTTCACCGTATATTAACTGGTTTCCTTTTAACACAAAACTTTTCTGGCCTTTTACGCAAACTTTGATTTTATTGAAATTTAAGTTTTGATAAGTTCTTTTTCCGGTTAATTTCCAGTGTTCTTATTTAATTTCAATAAAACTATGCCGTACATAAAATATTAATAATTTTGTACATGACAATCATCATGGTTTTTGTTCTTTTGTACAGTCTTCAATTAAAATTGTGTTTTTTCTTTTTTGACGTAATTATAACGCGTCCGTTCCTTTCCTTTAATCAAACTCCCACCACGTTGTACCAATTCTGACATCGTAACCTACAGGCATTGACAAAGTTTTTTTTTTCTTTTCTTTATTGCATTCCCTTTCATTCCTAATGTGTCGATCTGTCATTGGTCAATTATCCTAACGGGACCATAGAACGATATAAACCAAAAAGGAATTATGAAATTCCTACGATCAGAGGCGTATTTCGAGTATCGTAAGGGGATTTGCTAACTATAAAAAAAAAAACAAAACAAATCTGCAAATTCCCAATAAGTAAACGGCCGTTAATTTTAAAATGTGACAACGATTAACACTTCAACAAAACTATTTAAAGGAGGATTGTGAATAAAAAAAAAAAAAACAATCCGTAAAAAGTGTCAGTATTTTTTCTTCAATAATTTTTTTACACTCTGCTGTAGGATGACCAAGTCAACATTTTACACAAGTAAAAGGCGATAAGATTTTGTATGGCCGATGACATTGGAGAATATCATTTGTTTTATGTGGTGGCTCAATTTTAACCGCGGCATATAATAAATTTTTTTGTAACTTGGACCTGGATCTAAATCGATGAAGAACATGGGTAATGGTTGTTTTGTTGCTTGGCTTTTTACATTTACTACACTTACAAATATGACAAAAGTTCATATTTGATGTCTGAAATTGGAGTTTAATAAGAACGTTCACTTTTTATTTGATAGGTGTGAAAGCTTATTTTATTACTATCGAAATATTTTACAATCTTCCCATAAGAATCATTAGATTTCATCAATAATTTAACCTGACCATTTCTTAAGGATTTATAATTACATTTTTCAGTTGCAATAACACTAGAAAACTTTGACTTATATTGTTAACACAAGGTATAAATAAAGGTGGAAGTTTTGGTTTACTTCCCTTACTTATTCTGATTTTTCTTCAACATCGCTATGAAGCGTTATGCTGCCCACAGACGAAGGAACATTAATAGTAACATGAGCATGTTCCCCTTAATGTTCCATCGTGTTTAGCAATGTTTCCTTTTAAAATCATGTTTTAATTTTAGTTCCTCAAATATAAATTTTTTTGATATTGTTCCATCGCCTGTATTGGTGCTTACTGTTTTTTTTTTTCTATCATATTTCGTTGAGAGCAGTCGTTGTATGCGGTGCTTTTATAATTTGCGGAGTAAATAAAATAAAAGAGAGACGAAAATGGTGACAGTTAAAAAAATTATAAATCGTTTAAAAATAAAACTAAAAAACAGCAGCATATGAAAAATTAACATTCAAATTTTCTTTTCTTCCACATATATTTGTTAGTAGTATATTCGAACACTGGTGTTTTGTTTATGGTTTCGTTTTTGGTTCCATCGTTCGTACTATAAAAAGAAACACATGTTTCTTCTAATATTCCTTCTTCTAATATTCCTTTTTGTTTTTTATTATTTGTTGTTATGTGAAGTACTTGGTGTATCATCATGTTTGAGACTTTCGTTAAATTTTATGCAAAAGTTGTATTCTTTTTGTTTTTTTTATTATTTTTTTATATAAAAAGAAACAGGCACGCGAGAGTCAAATTTTATCATCAAATCTGTTTTAGGTGTCTTATTAACAATTCCATCAAAACAAAATTAGCTTCCAAATCTTTTGGTGCCAATAGTAACCCACACTGTTTTACCTTCATATGACTTTTTAAATATTTTTCATATAACTGCTACCCAAATTAGAATTTATGTATTTTTTGCAAATAATTTTATCAGATTTTCGTCTAAAAGTCAATACATTTTTTAAATACATAAATTCCAACTACTTAGATCTTTTAAAAAATTTTTCTGTAAAAATTTAAAAAAAATTTTCATAACTAATAATTTTTTTTTAAATTTTGGTCTTGTATTCCCTTTATGCACATAAATTAATACTATATTGGAAAATTTTGATAAATATTCGTGTATAGTGTAAAAACTAATTCAATTTAAAATCAATCCTACTTTTTGTATGAATTAATATAACGACAAATTACTAATTCTTAAGAGTTAACTTTTTGTGCTACTCGTACCTCTAAATATTAACGAATTTTTCTGAAACTTGGCACAGAAAGTTTTTAGACATAAAGGAAAAAGGATTATATTGTGATGATTGCGAATTCATATTTTGAATTCTTATAAACACACATTATTTTAACTAACAAAACTTTTTCTTTTTTAGTCTCAAAATGTTATTATGGATGCTATTGCTGATGACAGTTCAACACCTGCCTCTTTGAATGGCGGATACTTACGAAAAGTAAATACCGGCGTGATAGCAGCAGATGATTTGAACTCAACCAATCTAAGCTTTGCTGACGGTCAGCAAAACATAGACCAGCAAACTGCTGCTGATGGACGGCACATTTTAGCACCAAGTACTCCAAAAAAAAATTTTCAAAATTCTGGCGGGAATGGACGAGACATTCTGTCGAGCACAACCGCTCAACTAGAAAAACCATTTGTAAATACTACAAACAAAAATAGTTGCAACTTTAGCGCTAACACTGTTTTAGGATTAGCTGAACAACAACAAGAACAAAATGAATCGGAATACGAACACACAGCATTTTCATTGGATATGGGAGGTAATCGTGCTTCACAACCCTTATCTCGAAGTAAACACGCCCACTGTGCATATGAAGTTAACTTAGTGGGTACAACAGGTCCAGTTACTGCATCTGCGCCACCTCCCGCCCTTCGTTCTAATACTTCCACAAATTTAAGACCATCCTCGATTACCGGTTCAACACAACGTCTGAATAGCAGTGTCTGTACTGGGGTCTGTCTTGGCTCTGGTACAACAAAAGGCAGTGGTGGTGATCATTCAGTTACTCAGTTCGCTCTCATCGATGATGAAAATGTATCAGCCCTTCAACAGGTAACAAAAGGAGGTGGAGCTTTAACATTAGCCAGTCAATGGAAAAGTCAATTTGATGATTCTGAAGACACAACCGATAACGAATGGAAACAAGAAGCTCAGGTATAATAATTTAATATTTACTTTTGTATGAAAATAATAGGGCTGAGGTAGTTCATTCGTGTTCAAGGTCTATATATATATATATATATATATATATATATATATATATATATATATATATATATATACATCCAAAAAAGTCCCTATAATATGCGCTGAATCCAGTAAAATTACTTCAGTGTAAAAATGTTAGTAAGGAAAACAGTAGCGCTTTCGTTGTGTTTTTACTGCATAGTGTTTGTTAGGAAAATATTTAGCGAATTGTTGGATTTATAAGAAGATAAATACACTAGTTGGAAACCAGTAGTAGATGAAGCGCACTCTGAGCAAAAATAAAATTCGTTTGTAATTTTATTTTCTCAAAAATAATAAAATATCCCAATGAAATTAAAGATTTGAAAAACAAAACTAATTAGGATTTTGGAATATATTTATTTACAGAATTTATGGAGTACGATCTTACCAGTATGAAAGTAGGAATGACAAGAGGAGGGTTAATTTTTGATCTTGACGCAAGTAGTATCTACGACATTTTTTTAGGTATTTGACAGTTAATACTTTCGGACTTATTGTAGAAAGAGATAGATATTTTATATATATTGTGCGATTTGATAACCAAGGATTACGGTTTAGGAATATAGGGCTTTCATGACAAGTTTAATGACTAATATCTTCTTCTTTGGTACTAACATTACCGTCTGCCTTGCAGTATATGCAACAAAAAAGGCAGCGAATATGAAATGTCGCAAATACTTTCTCAGTCAATGTGAAATAGTAAAATTTTAGTACAATAATAATATTGTATATTAAGTATAAGGATATAAGTACGTTTGAATTTTGCTTAAATATTAGTGTTTGACAGTGCATTATTCGTTACATACAAATATTGTGCTTTGTACAGTTGAAAATCCTGCTCTACAAAGTGTGCCTTCACAGATCACCCTAAGATATAGGTCAACCCCTATAATAATATCAATTCCTGCCGAATCATAAAATTTAGAGTCTGCGAGAAATAAGTCGCGAAATTTTTTCTTATAAGACTGGAAGCAACTGAGCAGGAGTAAGAAGAGAAAGTAGATTAACAACCCAAAAAGTGCCTTCAATTCTTGAATTGGAATCAAACCTTGATTTTAGAGCCAAAGGACAAATGGTATCGCTTTGTAAAGCTAAGTTTGTTAATCGAAGTCGTTCGACTAACCGTTTAGAAAATCTACTTATGAGAGAGCCGCAGTTCAGAAGACAGCGTGCATGGGAAGTTTTTATGTCCAACGTGACTAGCACAGTAGGAAGAAAAATCACGCCATTTTGACGAAAGATAGCGGTTAGCGATGAAGCATTAGCTGAGGGGGATTTTGAAGTCAATTGAGTTTTTGATTGAACGCTTTCAGATGTTGAAGTTTGTGGAGATTGTGGTCAAGAGGACGATGACAAAGCTTGAGATTGTTCGAAAAGATCGTGAGCAAGGCAGTTGCAGCAATATTTATGAATACGAACTGCATATAAACGTTCGTTAATAGTCATGGTCAAGAATCTTCGACACGTTCTGAGAGGATGCGGACGATTGCAGATTCTGCACAAAAACTAGTTGTATTTTAGAGATTTTTTTGAGTGAATACTTCGACTATTCTGTCTGTTGTTGCTGGTATTGTTAGCTGACTTCCTAGGCATGATTAGCAAAAAAGGATAATAAATGTGGGAAACTAGAATAAACACCTAAGGATGACCACGACAGAACTAGTAGAACTTAGAACTAGTAACTTTGTAAAATGTGTTTTTTTTTTCAATTCTGCAAAACGCTAAGAATTTGGAGGGAAGTTTTCGTCTTTTACTACAACCAGAGCGTTTTTCTTCAAATTGTTCTCCGGGTTTTGCAATTTTACTCGCTTCTGTAGTTGTTTCAGGTATTCATGTTTCCAACGGGTACAAAAGTTCTGATTGAGACCAACCAACGATTGCTTGATGTGAAGTTTGGATAAATTCCTTTGCAAATGTTTTGGAAGCGCCCACAAAGGTCGTACCGTTGTCAGAAAGCAAATGGAGCGGACAGCCTCGACGCGATACGAATCGACTGAAAGCAGCTAGGAATGCTGCAGTGGACAAATCGAATGTAACCTCTAAGTGTATCACTTTTGTAGAAAAACAAACGTATCCTTTTGTAATGCGACAAGCTCGGCCGGAGTAGCTTTTTATGTCAAAAGAACCTGCAAAGTCAAGACCAGTGTGAGCAAAGGGGCGATAGAATTCGGCTCTTAGGGGAGGTAATGAGTTATATGTATTCTTAAGTATATCCTATCTTATATATTATTGTAGGTATTAAATACTATTAAGATCAATAAAACTTCAAATTGTTACTAAGTAATAACAACCGAACATGCACAATCATGTCTACTTTCTTATATACACTCCATGTGTATATAAAACAAGTAACATGATTTGGCATGCTTAATTTTGTTTTGCTAAATATGAAGCTGTTTTAAGAAAGCTTTAAGATCATAATTCTGCGCGTTATATTTTACATTGTTCTCTATTATTACATAGGCAAATATTTGGTTGCTAAGCGTATATAGAAGGAAGAAGCATCCGAGCAAATAAATTATATTAATATAAAATCTTAAAATCTTTTATTAAAAAAAAAGACCTTCGACAAAATTGTAATGCTGTCATTATTTGCTTCTGGCACTTCTTTTTGTATAAAAGACGAGGTTTACATTTATTTATTGTGGATTTTATTATATAATTTTTCCTTTGGTATCCAATACTGAGTCCTTAAAATCCGAAGGACAAGCTGAGGAGGTACCATGAACTGTGACATCGTGGATAAATTTGACAAAAAGTCTAAAAAATTGGCAATTATAAGGGATGAAATATATAATGATTCGATATCTAGGATGTGTGCGATAGAAGACTCTATATATATAGGACACGACACGCAATGCCTTTGAAAACGACGATAATCTTTCCAAAATATCCTCAAAGTTGTAAAAGTAGGAAAAATGAACACCCATAGTTTTTCTTTTAAGTTCAGTTTCCCGGATTTCCTGCGGATTAGAAATAGGCCACACATCCGCTGAATTTTGAAGTCACGAAGGACCGTGCCACCATAGATCATTACCGAGGAGGTCCAGAGGAAGGACTCCACGATTCGCTAAATCGGCAGGATTAAATTCCGAATCTACATGATGCCAGTGTACAGGATCAACTATTTTAATAATCTTAGAGATTCTGTTGGCAACAAATGTCATCCAAAGACAAGGAGGTTTTGCTAACCATGAAAAAACAATCGTTTAATCTGTCCAGCAGAAAATAAAATAATTCGAAACTCCTAAGCTAGGAACTATACTATCGATCATTTCAGCTAGCAAAACAGCACCACATAGTTTAAGTCGCGGAATGGATTAAGTTTTAATTGGTGCGACTTTTGTTTAAGAAGAAATTTAATGTACGGGAATAGAATTGCCGTCATCATTAGGAATATATTCAAGCCATCTAGGAATTCGAATTTAATCTAAAAAGGAATAACTTGGTTGAAAATTTTTCCATTGAGAAAGTGTATCAGGAGAAAGGACCTCATCCCAATCTGGTCCATCTATCCAAATTCTTTGCACAATGATCTTCGCCAGTATGATGCAATGAGAAAGCCAGCCAGCTGGAGATCTGAGAAAAGGCTTTTAGTATATTTACCGGCCTGTGGAAATGAATCCGAAAGAGCGTTCCATCGAATTCCTAACATTTTGGCTGTGCTATTATCATTAAAATCTAGAAAGTCTTAACACAGTAAATGATCGGAAGAAAGATCAGAAAGGATTTGCTTGGAGTTTGAGGTCCACCGGAAAAACCGGCGGATTTCAGCGCAAGGATAAGTTCATGTTTCGAGCTGATTGCCGTTAAAATTGTATGAGCACCCACGAGTGCATCGTCAACATACATATTATTGCAAATAATATCACTCGCAATCGGATAAGTTAATTGAACATCAAACTGCCAAATACGGTGCACAATTCACACCAAAGGTAACAGTCTTAAGTTCATAATCTTGAACTCTATCGTTCGGGTTTTGTTGGAAAAGGATTCTTTGGAAAAACGTATGATCTGGACTTACTAAGATCTGTCGGTTCATATTCTGAATATCTGAAGACGTACTTAAATAAACGCCATTTGTGAAGTAAAAGAGTCAAATCACTCTGAAAAACTATACCAGTGTGTAAAATATTATTCAAACTCAATCCATTTGAGGAGGATGAAGAAGCATTAAATACAACACTTACTTTTGTGTCTAACTCCTCCTTGAAATTAGGTGTACATAGTAATCTGACTTCATATCCAAAAAACTGCGCAAGCAGCTGTTCCTAGATTGCCCTATACTTAATTTATGAGGATATCCTTCCTTAAACTTAAGAGAAACGACGTATCTACCCTCCTTATCTCTCCTTGTGGTTCTAAGAAACAAATCTTCGCAAAATTTGTCGGAGCGGATGGGAGGTTCTTTCGTGGAAGATTCTCCACCTTCCAAAAACGTTAAATCTCCTTATCCAGTGGAACACTGCACATAAACGAGGCAATAGTGGAGTTTGTGATGGAATCCATCCAAAGATGATTTCTTGCGCCATCAAGGAACCACAGACTTCATGTTTGTTTGCTGATTTCATTACAGAGATATTCAAGAAAGAATTGACGTTAGCCTTAGGATGTGCAGAGGAAGGACTTACATTCGGAGCTGTAGAATCTTTATGGGGTAAAGTATTGTGACGCATGTTACATTTATAACAATTATGTTTACTATTACAGTTTTTAACACCATGGGTTTTAGAAAAACAATTTAAGCACAGGTTCTGTTTTTGATTTCTGCTCGGGATTCATCTTCAAAAATCGAGGACATTTACGAATCGTATGAAATTCATTGACGCATAATGGGCACTTTGGGTCAGAAACAGTAGTCTGAAAAGATTTGACTCTTATCGTTGAGGTTAAAGGAGCAGTAGAACCTTTGGATTTCGTACCCACAGATTTTAAATTAGTTGTCTTGCGGGATTCTGAAGCGGATTCCAAAGTTCTATAGCGATCAGATAAAAATGTATCCATAGCTGACCATTCTGGGACAGCCGTTTTTTTTCACTCAGGCCTTGTTCTCATAGATTAAGAGTGGCATAAGGAAGACGATCTGTACATATCAGAAAAGCGTCTGGAGATTCGGTTGTTATAACCGGAAGATCCAAGAGAGCTCTAATCTGTAAAAAGACCAAAGCTCGACGATTTTGATACCGAGCACAAAGCTTTTCCTATGCCATATCGAAGCCCTTATTGGTGAGTGGGCATTCGCTAACAATGTCGTGGGCGTCTGTAGTGGTTTTCTCCGCCAAGGCGAGTAGTTTTTCCACTGGACCTAAACGCCTAGTCTTTATATAGACCGCTTCGAATAAATCATGAAATGTGGGCCACTGCGAATAAGTCCAATCAAATGTATTGCACGGAGGAAGATGAAAATCAGTCGAATCTGAAATCCCAGAATCTGGTATTTTGTTGACGGGTGATAGGCCTGGAAGACCCGTTTTCGGAAGGTTTTCCAATCGTCGAGCCTCATAAAGTTCGGATATCTTGGCAAGACAATTGCAATAAGTTGTGTAAGTATTTTTATACTAAGCTTTAAGTGATTCTAAATTTATAGGTTCTCGGTACGGTTCCTCGTTTCCAACATCACAAAGAAATTTATCGTATGCGGCCTTTATTCGAGACAAAGTTGAGTTGGGAAGCGATTGTCAGCAAAGTCAGCGTCATATTCAAGTAGGCTGTCTGCTAGTCGGATGAAATTGTCAAGAAACATTTTTTTTAATAATAGCACAAAGAGGAGGGAAAAATTAGAAATTGTTCAAAGGGTTCGCGGAGGTTGGAAACACTTAGACCCTTTATGAGCCAACTGGCTTTGGGACAAAAGGTAAACGGTTTTAAGAATTAAGTCAATTGGTCAAAGGCTTCGCGGAGGTTGGAAACACTTAGACCATTTATGAGCCAACTGGCTTTGGGACAAAAGGTAAACGGTTTTTGGAATTAAGTTAATATATGCAGCACTGTGTCTTTTCCAGGGTCGGCAGGCAATACCGCTAAAATACCGTTATCGATTTAATGTCTTTCAACTGACTATCATTACCCCTAAAATATCGTTATCGAAATAACTGAAAAAATCGTTATCCTTAAAATACCGTTACCAAAATAATAGAAAATACCGTTATCGCTAAAATACCGATACCGTAATAACTGAACAAATCGTTATCCCTAAAATACCGTTACCGAAATAACTGAAAAATCGTTATCCCTAAAATTGTTATCCTTAAAAGAACGTTACCCTTAAAATAACGTTACCGAAATAATAGAAAATAATTTTACTCTTAAAATACCGATACATTTTTTTAATACATTAAGTCGTATTGTTAACTTTGCGAACGCTTTTTGCATAGTTAACACTGTGGCAACACTTTTTTTAAGTAATGTCTACACAAGTTATGGTCTTGTTTACCAGGTGTCTTCAAATGCAATAAAATTTGCCATGATATTTGAAATTACACAAAAAACAACAAAATTCTTTTCATTGTTCTTTTGTATGTAATTTTTAAATATCATGACATATTATATTAAATGTGAAGACAAGGGGTTGGTTTTCTGTAAAATACTACTGCTGAAAAAATTACCTAACCAGGCTTGAGAATAAGCCTTTTTTAAAAAATTTTGCAAGAAATGTCTAATAAGCTTTCTAAATTCCTATCACCAAAGAGTATCCCTTATTAATATTTTTTTTACAAAACTTTCAAATTTCAAATTATTTCGGGATAACAAGAACTAGAAATGTTTGCTAGGGAGTATACTGAGTTCCCAGATAATTACACGGAGTCCCTAATATTTACCAAAATTCTAAGATGTATCTCAATAATGAGTTAGCCCATACTATAGGTAAGACATATTTTAATTTTCAAATTTTTCCCTTTGAACTCCCATTGGGGTGAGAATTTTTCCCTTTTTTTGAAACTAGGATGTTAAATTCCAACGGGGAGGGATTTCAACTTCCTAGGTCATACGGTTTGTGCAGGCTGTTAAGAGGGAGACTTTATCGATAAGTTAGCACATATTCCAAGAAAAGCATATTTCAAACTTCCTATAGGGGTTTAGGCAGGCCGTGTAAGGGGTTTTTCCACGTTTCGCTCTTCCCCGAAATAGTTTCCAAGAACCTCGTGTTAGCGAATGTCTACGCCGCAGGGGGAACCTGCATTCAAAATTTCAGCGTCTTACCTCCTGTGGTTTGGTCTGGGCGATGTTGAATGAAATAAAGAAATAAATATTTACCAATTTCACATTTGGCCAGTGCACATTTACATATTTGCACCTTTACATTACTATCAAACCATCAAACAATCAATAAAATTTTCACTTTGGCACATTTGCATTTCCACAAATTTTCACTTTTGCAGATTAACCCATTTTCACTTAGGCAAATTTGCACATTTTCACATATGCACATATACACATTTTAACATTTGCAAATTTGCACATCTGCACTTTTGCAATAGCTGTTATCTACTCTAGAAAAGGAACCTGCATACCAAATTTCAACTTTCTAGTTTTAGCATTTGAAAATACAAAAATTATTAAAATACAAAACTATAACGAAATTAAATTGTAACAACTCCAAAACGTAGGATGTACTGTTTTTTATTTCTGAAATACAATTGACTATTTATGAAATATAATTGAGAATTTCTCAAATACAATTAACTATTTCTAAAATACAATTGACTATTTCTGAAATACAATTGACTATTCTGAAATACAATTGACTATTTCTGGAGTACTATTGACTATTCTGAAATACAATTGATAATTTCTGAAAAACAATTAAATACTTCCAAAATACAATTGGAAAAGGTTTAGTTTTCGAGTATATTATATTGTTGGATTTAATCTAACACAATTCTATCTGTTTTTCTCGGATAAATTTGGATATTACTTTATCCATAAATATATTGTTGGGTCTAGTTTAATCTGCCATTTTCCGGATCAATTCAGATACTTCTAAATCCCCAAATATATTGCTGGATCTAATATGATCTGCCATTTTTCGGATCAATTAACATCCTCCTAAATACCCAAATATATTTGTGGATCTAATTTGATCTGCCATTTTTCGGATTAAATAAGATATTAAGAGATATAAAATTGGATATGATTAAATATTGTGCCAGATTATTTTTTTTACTCGGGCATGCTTACTTTTTGCCAATTAATTTCAAACCATCTGTGGTTCATTATGTAAAAATCTTTGTGGTAGTTATAGATATTACTGCAAGGGGCCGCTGTGAAGTAACAAGATTCCAAAATATATTTTCTGTACTTACATACATCTATCTTCCAAAAGTCTGGTCATGATGTGCATTGAAACTAGCGTTGTCATTAAAATAAAGATACCGCAATAACAAAAATAACGTTACCGAAATAATGGAAAATACCGTTATCGCTGAAATACCGATAACGAAATAACTGAAAAAATCGTTATCCCTAAAATACCGTTGCCGAAATAACTGAAAAAATCGTTATCCCTAAACTACCTTTACCGAAATAACTGAAAAAATCTTTATCCTTAAAATAACGTTACCGAAATAATAGAAAATAGCGTTTCCCGAAATAACAGAAATGAGCGTTACCCTTACCGATAACCGCATTTGTTTCGGTTACCATCCATGGTCTTTTCCCGTTTTCTTTCTTTCCTCCTTTTTTTTGTAGGATAACAAACAATCGAAAAAAGCAAACCATTTGTATCGAAACTTAACGAGCGATAGTAATTAATTATCCCTAAAATACCGTTACCGAAATAACTGAAAAAATCTTTATCCTTAAAATAACGTTACCGAAATAATATAAAATAGCGTTACCCTTAAAATAACGTTACCGAAATAACAGAAATTAGCGTTATCCTTACCGATAACCGCATTTGTTTCGGTTACCATCCATGGTCTTTTCGCGTTTTCTTTCATTCCTCTTTTTTTTTTTTTTTGTAGGATAACAAACAATCGAAAAAAACAAACCATTTGTATCGAAACTTAACGAGCGATAGCAATTAATGAATTGTCCGTTTGTTAAACTATTAAACCAAGTTAGTTTCAATCCACTGATCAGAAAATTGTTCAAAGACTGTAAAATGATTACAACCTTTTACCTAAATGGATAGCAAAACAAATTGTAAAAATGAAATATTTTTATTTTTGTACAGTGTTAAAGTAGTATAATATATTGTTACAAGAAATTTCTAGAATTAGAAATTTCCTTTCACGAATTTTGACAGCTGGGGAAATCTAGTGTCGTAATAAACTGGAAATAACTAGAATACCTGACTACTCATATAAATACTGGTACTCGGTGACGCAGCAGTTCAGTTTATAAAATAAAACGCTGGAGTGCTAAGAACTAAAGTGTGGCTAACGTTTAGTCTGCTTATACCGTGTCAATAAAATGTGCTCTAAAAGTGTTTTTCTGTAATTTTTTGTGCCTGTTATAAATAAATAGAGCTATAAATAATTTCAAACAGTGTTTATTATTTGCAATATAGAAAGAACTCGATTTATTTAAAAGGCAAATAAATCAACGATTTTATAAAGTGTAAAATCGGAACAATATATTAAAATATAGACGTTTTTCAAAAATATTTACAAATCTTGTTTCCTTTTACCAAGAGATTTAAAAGATTTCGCCAAAAATTTTCTTTGTGTTGGAAATTTACCCCTAATCACAAATAAATTTTAGGCTTCTCGTAGTTATGAAATAACAAAATTGGCGCAAATGGTTGTCTATGTAAAGGAACAATTTGTAATATTTAGCACGAAAATAATCGTACTGAGGAGGACTTCCTTTCTAAAATTTATACGGTGATGAGTGGAAATAAGTATAGTTTCCCGATAAAAAAGGTGAAAATTTCTCTAACGACATGTATTAGTAAAACATTAATCGCAAATATATTAGCGGGTAAAAACTTCGTAAATTCGTTAAAAATAGAATTATTAAAAATTTTTAGCACAAGTTTCCAATATAAGAAATGGTTGTGGTTGTTTCTAACAATTTGCAACAATTTTGTGCAAAATTCGAAGTTACCACAACATGCCCCTTTTCAGTTGACTAGGCGATATGTTGTTATTTTAGAATTTGAAAAAGTATCCAAAAAATAGAAAAACAAAAACAATAGAGTTCATTGACCTTGTTTGCAAAATCTGTGTTTTTATTATGTTTACTTTCCCCTATGTTCTTATATTTTTTGTAAAATAATCCAAATGTAAACAAAATAAAAAAAAATACAAATAATGGAACGAAGTAAATTATTATGCGTGTACAGAGCAAATAAATCAAAGAGTTAAAGCTTCTGTAAGAGCTTATGGATAAATGGAACTAGCGTAGAACAAATTTAGATATGATAAAGGGCATTAAAATATTAAGAGCGAACAATGGAAGAAGTTAAGTAGGATGTGTGTGAAAAAAATAAGAGTGTGTAATTTGTAAAGTTTTGTAAAGTGTTGTAAAGTGCAAGAGGTTAAATAAAAAACATGTATTTCTCTTATTTTTGTGAGAAGATGTGTTTAAGTTAGTTGTGAAGAGATGTGTTTAAGTTAGTTAAAAACAACTAAAATAAAGAACTATGAGTGGCTCAAAGAGTAATGTTAGGTATGAAAAAAAAAGTGTTTAATTAGAAAAAAGTTTTATGTGTGAGAAATAAATGTTTGGTGTGAAAGAAATTAAAATGTAAAAAGTATGATGTATGAGTGTTTGAAATGAAAGTAGATAGAATGAAAGTAATGTTAAATCTTTAATAATGTATGAACTGAAAAAAATGGAATTTGCATTCATACATAATCATAAAGGGCCGAAAAATTCGGGAATTTATTCGAACATGTTCGATTCTAGCCGCGCTTTGGACAAAATCAAAGAATGTTTATTTTTATGATCTAAAAAAAATTGGCCTTTTCAATAATATTTCTTCTACATATTAAATTTTCTATTTACTTTAACTCGCCTAAATTTACCACTTTTTTCTCCTCGTCTTATGTTCCGGAAATTCCTCCCTTGGCAAGAGCCAGAATTCTTATTTATTTTCTATACAGATTTAATTTTTCCGTAGATTATTTCTCTCACTTGTTATTTAAGCTTTACTTTTTTAATCTTTAAATTACTTTTTATCACTTTTTTCCAATTTTTTTAATTTTTTAATTTAATTTTTTATAAATTATTTAATTTAGTAAAATTAATTTATTGTATGGTGGTTACATGTGCTGTACCACTTGAGCAAACAAAAGGGAATGAAAACTTAGCAGAAGAACTCAACTAATCGTACTATCAAACACAATATGAGAAAAAAACAAATATTAAACAAACGAACCTGTTAAGAATATTGTTATTGTGATGCGTGCAGTTTGATGATGAAGATGGCTGGTATATACTCCAGTAAAGGCAGAAATCTCAGAGTGTAACAATCCTGTTCGATTGGACCAAATTTTTCTGTTGAAATATACCTTTTGCACTAGTTGGAAGATGAAGCACACTCTGAGCAAAAATAAAATTCGTTTGTAATTTTATTTTCTGAAAAAGAATAAATATCCCAATGAAATAAAAGAAATGGAAAACAAAACTAATTAGGATTTGGAATATATTTATTTACAGAATTTATGGAGTACGATCTTACCAGTATGAAAGTAGGAATGACAAAGACTGAGTTCACCTAATACTTTTTAAACTTTCTGTACGAAAAATAATGAAAGTTCATTTATTCACTTCATCGGCATTATTTTTATTTGCTTAATAGCAAATTTTATATATGGCTTGATATTAGTTTTGGGTCTAAACCTTTAAGCACCTTATCCAATTTTCAAATAAAATTTATTTTTTATTTGGAGTACTAATTAAGGAGATGGTAATTTTAAGTTTTTTATAGTGCAAAATCTACTTTTTATCAAAAATTTTAATTTCCATATATATATTGCAACGTCGAAAATTACCACTCCAATTTGGCTACAAACTAGTTTATTGGGTGTATGAAGGCACACATTACTAATTATTAATACTTAATTATTATTTATTTTTTTTTTTGCTTTAGCCACACGTAATTCTCATTTGGTTAGTATTATTTTTTAAGAAGCAGACCAAGTTTGTAATTACTTGTGGTGGTTAAGTTCAGTATTCAACTGTACTCTGAGAGAAAGGTCGCTTATTTTCTTTCGCTGTTAAATTATTTTATAAAATGCCCAATGTTGTATGTGGTTCTTGCTAAGGTGAAATTACGGATGATTTTTTTATCAAGTGCATTTTCATTCGAAATGTGTAAAAAGTGATAAAATTCTTTTAAAAATGATAAACATTTCACTAAATTTATTCTGGCTTTGTAATTCATGTTCAAGCGTTGCTAATCTTAGTTTGTTATCTAAAATTAAATCAATCTATGAACAAGTGTTTAAA
Organism: Eustalomyia histrio; assembly: GCA_949748255.1. Classification (NCBI taxonomy): domain Eukaryota; kingdom Metazoa; phylum Arthropoda; class Insecta; order Diptera; family Anthomyiidae; genus Eustalomyia; species Eustalomyia histrio. The sequence goes on from OX456528.1 coordinate 423,722, forward strand.
ATTTCTGGAAAATTAGAGAAAATTCAGAAATCGCTTTTAGAAAATCCCAATAATCATTATGAATAGTTGTCAAGGTCTTATGACAATTTGGTCGATCGGTCATTGACCTCATAAAGTACCGCAACTACTTTTCAAAGTGGAACAGCACATAAATTACAGCAAAAAAAAATTAAACAAAACTACTGATAACAATTTTTCTCAAAGTAAAAAAAAAAAAACGAACAAAAAAGAAATAAAAGTAAACAAAGCAAAGAGCTGCATCATCTAAATTAAGCTGGCATATTGCAGAACAACACAGGGATACAACAACTACTGATTAGTTCGGATGATATATAGTGCTATATAGTGATATATAGTGCTCAATGCCGATTAAACTAAACTTTGAACAATAAGTTTTTTGCTAATTATTCCTTTTCAATTTCAAAAACAAATAATAGGAATTGAAAACTGGTCGTATAGTGTAAAGATAAAAAATTATCTACACAAAGCAAAAAACGAGTCACCGCCTATGCCTATAGCACCAACGAATATGTAACTTATCAACAAAATGTATGCTCCCTCTCATCTTTAAATTCTTCTTTTGGCAATATTTTTAAACATTATCAATACTCTCTATACTATCAAAATGTTAGTGGTATGAGAACGAGAGCACATGACTTTATATTGTTTATGTTGTCCCGTGAATATGATTTTATTGTAATCACCGTGGCTACATAATAGAATAAACAGTGCAGAGTATTTTGATAATTATTATATCGTGTATCGTCATGTCGTTGTTCTGACTCGTTTTTTGCTTTGACAGCTGTCACTTCTGACAACACTGGTATACACTATGACTATAATGTTACTTATATTATAAAAAATAGAGAATTGATATAATACGAAAATTTGATTTTCTTAAAACAGTTTTGTTAAAAATTATAATAATATAAAAAATTAATAAAAATTAATAAAAACATAAAATGGAATTTTCTAACTTATTTGATTTAAGTTGACTTGTAAGAATTTATGTAAAAACAATTTTTTTTTGACAAAATTATTTAAGAATTCGCTTATTCCCACCATTAATTGCACAAACACAGAGCAAATAATTAAAATTTACCAGGTTAGAAGATGTCAGGAATATGCGTATTCGAAACTTTTATTGGCTACAATCATCTTTTAAACTTTTCTTAAAAATTTTGTCGAAAGTCCACAGATTCTTATAGCATTTTAATGGAATACTGTTTTAACTCTTAAACCCAATCAGTAGCCCATTCCTGTAACTTGTTATGAAAAGTTTTCGCATCGAAAAGTGTGAAACACTGTATATCGATTTGTGAATAAAAAGTGTTTCTGTATTTCGATGCGAAAAGATGCAACACTTTACTTTTTACGTGGAGGTTACACGATCAAGTTTTGCCTCTCACGTTTTAATACGCTTTTTTTTGTACTAATACACACTCATACTTTTTAGTTTCAATTTCTCTTCCAAGTTGAGTGTGTCAATTTACGGTCAAGAAAACTGCTAATTACACTTCTTTTGAAATATTTTTCCTTTTTCTTTCTACATATATTTTGCTGACGTAAGTTTTTGCTTTTTACAAAGATTCAGACACAATTTAAAACAGTTTATAGCCTATGAATTCTAGGAAAATGTAAAGACTTTAAGCTTTAGTTTAGGTGAAATTTGCACTTTTATCTCTGAAAACAAAAAAAGTCATCAAGGAAGTGGCTAATATTTTTTTTTATATTTGTGGTCAAAATTTTAAAAATATTGCGAGATTTTTTTTCTTTACAAATATGGGCAATTTTTTTACAAATGAAAAAATCTCAAAACCGATAACAGCTTAAGATTTTTTTATCAACGGGTTGGTTTTTTAGTATAATTGTTCGGTGTTTTAAGTGGAAAAAATGTATTTATATCTTACATAGTCCTTTTTCTTAGAGTGTTTGATATATAAGCCTGTTCAAATCATGAGTTGTTGTGGGTGGTGGTTTATAAGGGGGCTGACGATGACCTAGTCGCTTAGGTCAGAAATTTTTTCCATCTTCTATTAAATGTAATTAGTGTTTGCTATTCGATAGTAAAATTAAATATGTTCTCGAACCTGATAAATTCTAAAATATATAATTAAAATGATCATTGCAATCAGCTTAGAACATTATGTCAAATTTTACCTCGTTTTTCACTTCAGCTTGTTACAACTGATGATGTAGATTTGATAATTACCAATTTGAATATGAAAAATGATGATGATGAATGATGAATGATAATAAAACACCAAAGTCAATTGTAGTATGTAAAGAAGTCATTTCACCCATTTTAATCAACATTTTCAACACAATTATCAGAACATCAGTATATCCAGACTGCTTTAAGATCAGTAAAGTGGTTCTGAAAGGCAGTTAACTCGTCTTCGGTTAATAACTATCGTCCTGTGGTAGTTTTATCAATAACACTGGTTTACAGCAAAAAAATACCAAGAACGCCACATGCATAGATAAGTTAATTGGGACCTCCTGAACACGAAAAACGCTGTTATTTTTTTAAGTACCGTTTTTAGATAATGGTATAACGAACGAAATATGACATTTTGCTCTTTCTCTGACACAGTAAACACATGCCAGTTTGGCTTTGTACGTGCAAAAAATAAAATGTGTTCAATCGATCCCAACGAATTTTGTTATGTTTGTGGTGCTGTTGTAAAAAAGAAATCACAACATTTGATGTGAAAAATGAATACGATAAATTTATCTGAAGCGTATAAGAAGTATTTCGGCTTTCGACCTGCGTCTCTCGACAAGCCGTGGACACCGAATAGTGCATGTAACAACTGCCAAACAATATTAAATAAAATTGGTAAGGGTCAAGAGTGTTTCTTCACATTTGAAAAGCCAATGCAATGGAGAAACCAGATCAACCATACAACAGATTGTTAGTTCCGCTTAACGGAACCAGTTTATCCAGTTGTTAGCTCGGTGACGCTGCCAGTGCCGCATTCAGTATCGTGCCCCAAACCGCAGCTGATTGTAGCGGGCCCCACAAAAATACAAGAAAGAGCAATAACAAATGATTCATCAGATGAGTGCAGTGAATCAGAAATGCAATCAAATAAGAAACCCCATTTACGTACTCAGGCCGAGCTCAATGATTTGTGCCGAGATTTGTATTTGCCGAAATCTGAATTACTTTTATCACGATTGCAACAGTGGGGATATTGTGCTCCTGAGACACGTGTTACATATTACCGTAATCGCAGCAAAGAACTTGCACAGTTCTTCGCAAAAACGGCAAACTTTTGTTTTTGTGCCAACATACGTGGTCTTTTGTACGCAAGGAGGCAAGGATAGTTTGAAGGCAGTCTTGCTTTGTAAAGGGAATACGAAACCATCAATTCCAATCGGATATGGAAAATACATAAGGGAAACATATGAAGCAACGAAAGAACTTCTTGATCTCATACATTATGACCAACATCAATGGAAAGTTTGCTCTGATTTTAAATTAGTTGCCATACTATCTGGATTGCAAGGGGGCAATACGAAGTTTCCCTGTTTTCTATGTTATGGGACAGCCGTGACGCTCAGAATCACTACACCCGAAAAGTTTGGGCCGAGCGCAGTGGACATACGCACGGAGAGTACAATATCAAAAATGACCCACTCATTCCTCAGGAGAAGATAATACTTCCACCATTACATATTAAGCTTGGGATATTTACAAATATTGTGAAAAAGTTGCCAAAAGACAGTCTTGCCATGGATTACCTTAACCTTTGTCCGGCGGAAGAGGTACAATTGTACCTTTTTCGTTTTTGAATTGCAATAACTTTTTTTTGTTAATACTAGATATCTAAAATTTTCTGACATCTCTAAACTTTTATATACTTTTTAGCCACGGGCCTGTTCTATCATTTGTTTATTAAATAAGAACAGAATAATTTAATTATATAAATAGGAAAGCCATACATATCGTGTTAAGTATATAAGGGTACAATTGTACCCATACCGCCTTTTAACGTTGTAAAATTTTTCCGCTCGACAAAGGTTAAACAAAAATTTCCGAGAGACACAGCGAGCAAAATTGAAGCTGGTATATTTGATGGACCTCGAATTCGGGCTCTGTACGGTGACCAAGCATTTAATGAGTGTTTAGGTCCAGCTCATTTGGAGGCTGAGAAGATCGATACATTACTACAAAAATTCAATGCCATTGGTAAGCGTTGAGTGAAAACATGTATAACAAAAAGGCCGTTATCATTTGAAAATTTATTCTTTTTAACTTTTAGGTTCAAATATGACACCTAAATTACACTTCTTATTCAGTCATTTGGATATTTTTCCCACGAACTTGGGCTCCGAAAGTGATAAACAAGGTGAAAGATTTCACCAGGAAATGGAAGAAATCGAGAGACGTTACAAAGGCTGGTGGGATGAACAAATGATGGCGGACTATTGTTGGTTCCTCATTCGCAAAAGTTCAAGTCGCTCGTCATTTTAATTTAATTTTTTTAATTTACGCCGAATATAGTGTGTGAGCAATGAAAATGAAAATATTGTCGTTCCACAAAATCCTTAATAAAAACTTTACTTTTCATCAGATTTTTTTCAAATAACGCTTAAAATATTGGTAATTAAACTATTTGGTAAAAAAATAAAACATTCCAGATCTTCAATATAACGTAGAAAAAAAATTAAATGAAAATAAAAAATTTTGAAAAAAAACGTAAAAAATAGGAAAATTTAGAGGTGCCATATCTCAGCCATTTCTTATCAGATAGAATTTTGCAGCATATCGACGGAAAAGGCATTCAATTCGGTTGGACTCCACAAGGGTTTGGTGGGACCATACACCGAAAAACACAAAAGTACCGTTATCTAAAAAACGGCATATGTAAATTAAGGGTCACGAGGAGTAGCTGGTCTATTTTTGGATTTTACAAAAGCTTTTCATCAAGTTTGTTATGAGATAATGTTACAAAAGTTAAAGTACTATGGTATAGTAGAAAGAGATTTGAAACTGTTTAAACAGCTACTTTGAAAATATTAAGGAATATGTGCAAATTAATAATGTTAAAAGTGATGTTAGGGATGTTAAATTTGGTGTTTCGCATGGCAGTGGCTAGGGACCCTTATTATTTTCTTTGTATATAAATGATCTAAATAATTAATATAACTGGTCGTTTGTACATGTTTGCAGATGATGTACATAATAGGCATGTTTTCTTTGTACACTTAAGCTAGCAAGTTATTTCTTTTATATGTAGAATTAAGCGAGTTAAGAACTAGTCGCTTAGTACTCGCTTAATTCTCCATATAAATGAAATAACTTGCTAGCTTAAGTGTACAAAGAAAACATGCCTATTGTTACAATTTTACCCTTTACAAAATCGTTGATTTATTTACCTTTTAAATAAATTGAGTTCTTTCTATATTGCAAATAATAAACACTTAATAGCACTTTAATAGCACACATTATTTACACGATGTAAATAGACCAAGTACTACACTAGGTTTTTTCAGCTGTCAAAGATAACATTTCTAGTTATAGACATTTCTGTAACACTGCCGCCCACTTAAGCCTGTTCGTCCCGAACAGACATAGCTATTCCTTTTCCATAGTTGGCTAGTCGCTCTAGATGCACAACCTTCATTTTGGATCCTGTAGGGTCCGTCCCAATGCTTTTGTAGTTTGGGAGATAATCCTTTCTTTCGTTGCGGGTTAAACAGCAGAACCAGCTGGCCCTTATTAAATCATTCAGAATTCGATGATCGATCGTACCTCGCCTTCATTTTATCGCTGACCATTTTAATTTGATTGCGGACGAATTTATGAAGTTCGTTGAGGTCTTCTAGTTCCCGGGAAGCGTTGTCGTTGTCTTTATCCATAGCGGCGGGCTTAACACCAAATTCCAAATCGCCAGGCAATTTGAGTTCCGTCCCGAAAATAATTTTTGCAGGTGTCCGGGAGGTGGAATCGTGAACAGCCGATCTATATGCCAGCAGAAATTTGGGGATGTGTTCGTCCCAGTCCTTCTGATGAGTACTGACCACTTTTCTTAAGTATTCCTCTAAAGTGCGATTGAATCTTTCGACCATACCGTCAGATTGCGGATGCAGCGGAGTGGTTCTTGTTTTTCTTATTCCATACAACTCACACATTTCCTTGAAGATAGCAGATTCCAAATTCCTTCCCTGGTCAGAGTGTAATTCTATCGGAACACCGTAGCGGCACACCCAGTTGTTCACAAATGCGCTTATTACCGTTCTGGCTTCCTGGTTCTCTATAGCGTATACCTCAGGCCATTTACTGAAATAGTCTATCACCACAAGAACATAACGGTTTCCGGAATCACTGACAGGGAAAGGGCCTGCTACATCCATTGCTATTCTCTCAAATGTGGCATTCGAGTTGTATTGTTGAAGTTGCCCACGACTTCTTCTTACTGGTCCTTTAGCTGCGATGCATTGCGCGCAATTTGCTATACAGTTTGCTGGCAGCCGACCCAGTAGAATCGTTGTTTTAACTTATCTAGCGTTTTCGTGACACCGAGATGACCACCACTGGCACCGTCATGGAACTCTTTAACACTTTGTCTATTTTGCTTGACGGCACTACAATTAGCTTTGTCTCCCATATTTTTTTTTTTTTTTTTTTTACGTTAGACTAACACTCAGGGGATGTCCCCTACTAATGCAGTGCATTGTGTTAGAATTAGGAAAATATGTTATGAGAGGGAGGAAAGAGGGAGTAGTGTTGAAGAGTACAGACAATATGCAATATATCTGCAATAGTACAACAACCGGGTACACACTTTGTTGCTGAATTGGTTAGTCAGTGATCAGTGCTATGCCTTCATCACTAATTGGCCCAACAACAAAAAGAATACAAGGCGGTTGTACCATGCAAAATAAAGAAAAAAAAATTAAAAAAAGGGAGAGGAAAGGAAAGGAAAAAAATCTAGCAACAATAACACAGGCAAATAGAGACATTAAAACCCTTTGCCCCTATCAGTTTTTTTTATTTTTTTATTAATTGATTTATTGTAATTATTATTATATCAACACTGGACAAAAAAACGGCGCGTTTAAATTCGATTTAACGACACTAAAAACATAAACTATATATGCGGACAAAATGCGTGTTGACAGTTTAAAAGACAGAACACAGACAGACAGAAACCTATTAAAAACTAAAATATAATAAACCTATTAAAAACTAAACCTATTTAAAAGACTGAACACTACTCCCATATAATAAACCTATTAAAAACTAAAATATAATAAACCTATTAACATTTACTATGAAGAGAAAACTTTTAATCTGTTGTTTAGATATTAAAAGCAAATATTTGAATTAAAATTGAATGCTTACAAGGAAGGTCTGCCGAGTACTTAACTGAAATTTTAATGAGATTTAATAAAGTTTTAGAGCAGGAAAAATTAATGAACGCATTTTTATTTATTGGCCAAATTTCATATTTAGGGTACAAGGTAAGGGGGTAAAAAATGGAAAAAATTTGTATTGGAGCATGTCTGTAATTTAAGAAATTCAAATTTTTGTGTATACTCAGCAAAATTTTGGTAATAGGTGCGATATTCTCATGCGTTACCTTGTAATGATAGCTGGTTTCCTTTTCCATTATTTGCAAGCATAAGGTAATAAGTTACTCATTATTGATTACGTAATATATGATTTATAAATGTATAGTAATAAATGAAATATTTTTGAAAATCTATTTTTAGATACATTACTTTGTGTGGTTTTGTAAGCAAAAGGGCAATGTATGTTTGTTTTGATAACACTAGAGAAAAAACGAAGTGCAACAGTTTAAAGCAATCAAATACTATATGCGTGGATAGCTCAGTGGGTAGAGTTCTTGGCTGGCAACCAGATTTCCCTGGTTCGATTCCCATCTTGACCACATTTTTTTTAATTACAAATATTTTAAATAAAATATTTGTAATAATTTTTTTTTAATAAAAATTCCTCTTTTTAAAAATCTATTTTTAGACACGTTACTTTTTCCATTCTCGTAACCATATACATTATTACATTATAACCTCTAAAGTAATGGGTATATACACTTAAAAAAGTATGTAAGTTAAAATAACTGAAAATATTATTTAAAAGAAATGATATTTCATTTAAAAACCGGTCAACTTATTTTTCATTTAAATGCCATTTGTTTTTTTTTTTAATGTTGATTAATCAACTGACACATCCGTAAGAAACAAATGATCGATCGTACCTCGCCTTCATTTTATCGCTGACCATTTTAATTTGATTGCGGACGAATTTATGAAGTTCGTTGAGGTCTTCTAGTTCCCGGGAAGCGTTGTCGTTGTCTTTATCCATAGCGGCGGGCTTAACACCAAATTCCAAATCGCCAGGCAATTTGAGTTCCGTCCCGAAAATAATTTTTGCAGGTGTCCGGGAGGTGGAATCGTGAACAGCCGATCTATATGCCAGCAGAAATTTGGGGATGTGTTCGTCCCAGTCCTTCTGATGAGTACTGACCACTTTTCTTAAGTATTCCTCTAAAGTGCGATTGAATCTTTCGACCATACCGTCAGATTGCGGATGCAGCGGAGTGGTTCTTGTTTTTCTTATTCCATACAACTCACACATTTCCTTGAAGATAGCAGATTCCAAATTCCTTCCCTGGTCAGAGTGTAATTCTATCGGAACACCGTAGCGGCACACCCAGTTGTTCACAAATGCGCTTATTACCGTTCTGGCTTCCTGGTTCTCTATAGCGTATACCTCAGGCCATTTACTGAAATAGTCTATCACCACAAGAACATAACGGTTTCCGGAATCACTGACAGGGAAAGGGCCTGCTACATCCATTGCTATTCTCTCAAATGTGGCATTCGAGTTGTATTGTTGAAGTTGCCCACGACTTCTTCTTACTGGTCCTTTAGCTGCGATGCATTGCGCGCAATTTGCTATACAGTTTGCTGGCAGCCGACCCAGTAGAATCGTTGTTTTAACTTATCTAGCGTTTTCGTGACACCGAGATGACCACCACTGGCACCGTCATGGAACTCTTTAACACTTTGTCTATTTTGCTTGACGGCACTACAATTAGCTTTGTCTCCCATATTTTTTTTTTTTTTTTTTTTTACGTTAGACTAACACTCAGGGGATGTCCCCTACTAATGCAGTGCATTGTGTTAGAATTAGGAAAATATGTTATGAGAGGGAGGAAAGAGGGAGTAGTGTTGAAGAGTACAGACAATATGCAATATATCTGCAATAGTACAACAACCGGGTACACACTTTGTTGCTGAATTGGTTAGTCAGTGATCAGTGCTATGCCTTCATCACTAATTGGCCCAACAACAAAAAGAATACAAGGCGGTTGTACCATGCAAAATAAAGAAAAAAAAATTAAAAAAAGGGAGAGGAAAGGAAAGGAAAAAAATCTAGCAACAATAACACAGGCAAATAGAGACATTAAAACCCTTTGCCCCTATCAGTTTTTTTTATTTTTTTATTAATTGATTTATTGTAATTATTATTATATCAACACTGGACAAAAAAACGGCGCGTTTAAATTCGATTTAACGACACTAAAAACATAAACTATATATGCGGACAAAATGCGTGTTGACAGTTTAAAAGACAGAACACAGACAGACAGAAACCTATTAAAAACTAAAATATAATAAACCTATTAAAAACTAAACCTATTTAAAAGACTGAACACTACTCCCATATAATAAACCTATTAAAAACTAAAATATAATAAACCTATTAAAAACTAAACCTATTACAAAACTTTTTTATAACTGATGTTGCGAGCGAAGATACACATAGCAGAAAAAGTCTGCGTTCACCCATACTATTTTTCCTAAATTTGACATAACTTTTTTAATTTTTGCTGAAACTCAATACTGTCTTCCTATTAATTTGAGAAAATAAAGCAAACAATAAAATGAAAACATAAAAATGATACATTTATTAATAAACAAAAAATTAAACGTAATTTCATTTAAAAATTGTGATTCTTAAGGCAGAAAAAGTCTGCGTTCACTTCTTAGTATTGATATAAAAACTTCACAAAATGATTCAAGTCAATAATTTAATAGCTGGTAGGATATCCACGTCGTTTAATAACCTCAGTGAGACGTCTTTGCATGGAATCCACTAGTTTTTCGGTGTATTGTGTACTTATTTTCGCCCACTCCTCTTTGATGACGTTTTTTAACATTTCCTTGCTGGAAATTGAGTGTTGACGGATTTTTTTTTCCAAATAATCCCACAGATGCTCGATAGGATTAAGATCTGGTGATTGTGGAGGAGTTCGAAGCTGTCTGGGAGCATGGTACAACAACCAATCCCGTACGACCCATGCCGTATGTTTCGGGTCGTTGTCCTGCTGAAACAAAAAGGTCCGTTCAAGTCCTAACATTCTGGCACTTTCTTTCAAATTCGTTTTTAGAATGTTCAAGTAAGCAAATTTGTCCATTGTATCTTCAATAAATTCAAGCTTTCCCACACCATTGCTAGCCATACATCCCCAAACCATAACACCTCCACCACCATGTTTTACCGTTGGAAGTAAGTTTTGTTTTTCATAGGCTGTACAACGTTTTCTCCACACAAGTTTTCTACCTTTAATCCCAAATATGCAAAACTTACTCTCATCAGAGAAAATCACTCGTTTCCATAACTCTAAGGGCTTGTTTACGTACTCCTTTGCAAACTCTAATCGCTTTATTCTATTCACTCTGGATACAAATGGTTTCTTTCTGGCAACCCGGCCATGATAGTTGTGTTTCTTCAAAATTTTCCGGACGGTGTCGGCACATAATTTCTTCCTAAATTTGTTGGCAATATTTTCAGCTAGTTTGGCGGCTGTAACTGTTGGATTTACTTTAACCTGGTTGATGAGATCACGTTGTTCTCTTTCTGTTAGTATTGGAGGTCGGCCAGTGCGAGGTTTTGAAAGGTAAACGCCCGTTTCTTTAAAGTTATTTACCACTCTCTGTACAGAAGAATATTGGCGGCCAATGTCTTTGGCAATTTGTCTTAAGCTTTTACCATCTTTCCATAATTTTACTATAACTTGTCGTTCACTCACACTAATTTCGCGTCTTTTATTTTCCATAGCTTTAAAACCACTATTTTTCTTAAAATATTCAATGATTTCAATAAGTTTGCAATACTACTAATCACACAAAATCATTTAACTGGACAATTATGCTTGTAAACAAAATAACGGTAACGGTAAACCTTAACACTAAGAAGTGAACGCAGACTTTTTCTGCCTTAAGAATCATAGTTTTTGAATGGAATTGTATTTAATTTTTTATTTATGAATAAATGTATCATTTTTATGTTTTCATCTTATTGTTTGCTTCTTTTTCTCAAATTAATAAGAAGACAGTATTGAGTTTTAGCAAAAATTAAAAAAGTTATGTCAAATTTGGGAAAAATATTATGGGTGAACGCAGACTTTTTCTGCTATGTGTAAATCACGTCTGTACTCTTCAACTGACTATAAATAATAAGCAGTGATTAATTACCCGTAGACTATTCCACTGGGCCCAATATGCCTTCATTAGCGGACTTTCAGCTGATATTTGTTCACGGGTACGCCTCCTGTCCTCTGCTTTGGCTGACATAATTTTTGACAGTATGGGGTCATTCTGTTGCGCCGCTGACCAGATTTCACTTGACTCAATATGCGTTAGTCTTATAGGACTCTAAGTTACAGGGGCGTCTCGAAAGGCGTCTGCATTGCAATGCATTATGCCTTTCCTGTGCTCGATGCTGAAGTCATAGCTTTGAAGCCGTTCAATCCAACGCGCTAGCTGCCCTTCTGGTTGTTAAAATTTCAGCAGCCACCTGAGTGCAGAATCGTCGATTCTTAGTTGAAAGTGCTGACCATACAGATACCGCCGCCAAGAGTTCCCGATGCGTTCCGCAGTAGTTCCGTTTCGGCTTCAAGAGTACTCGACTGTAATAGCCTATGACTTTCTTGGTTCCATTGATCACCTGCGACAGCACACCTCCTATTCCGTATCCGCTTGCATCGCCATCCAGCACAAATTTTTCCCCGGCCACAGGCTATCCAAGAATCGGTGCCGTACATAATAACTCCTTGAGGTTTAGGAATGCTTGTTCTTGGGCTTCGCTAAATGAAATGGTCACACCTTCTTAGTCAGCTCATGTAGACTCGCAGCCACACTTGCAAAGTTTGGTACAAATCGTTGGTAGTATGTGCAGGGGCCCAGAAAGCTGCGCACCTCGTGCAGATTTTTCGGGCGAGGCCAATCTTTTACAGCCCGAATCTTATCTTCATCGGTTGATATACCCTCTGCAGTTACGCGGTGCCCTAAATACTTGACTTCCCTCTAGAACAATGTACATTTCTTTGATCTAAGCTTGAGTCCAGCCGCAGATATTCGCCTTAAGACTTCTGCTAAGTTCTTCAGGTGTTCATCGAAAGTTTCTCCCATGACAATTATCTCATCAAGGTACACCAGGAAAATTTTCCAGTGGAGTCCTTTCGGCACATTTTCTATTAACCGCTCGAATGTTTCTGGATCATTGCAGAGTCCACAGGGCATCACATTAAACTGCCATAATCCGTCACCTGTGCTAAAGGCAGTTTTCTCCTTGTCTTGGTTACAAATTTCTACTTGCCAATAACCACTTTGCAAGTCCAATATGAAGAACCATTTGGTTCCTGCTAGCGTGTCTAGAGTGTCGTCAATTCTCGGTAGTGGATACCTGTCCTTGGTGATATCGTTTAGTTTTCTGTAATCAACACAGAATCGGGTGGCAGCACTAAAACTATAGGCGAGCTCCATGGGCTAGAAGATGGTTCTATTACTCCACTACGCTCCATTTCGTTGACTAACTCCTTTACTTCATTTCGTTTTGCTAGAGGAATACTTCTGGGCGCCTGCTTTATTGGCGTCGCTTCACCAGTATTTATTCGGTGTTTTACAATCGCCGTTCTTCCTTGACTTTGGTTTTTCATGGCGAAGACAGAGCCGTATTTCCTGATTAATTGTTTGGTTTGGTTTCTATCAGGCGGGGCAAGTTCTTTATATGTTTTTCCACATATTCTGCCAGCATATCTCGATCTTCAACGGACGCATTGGAAGGTTCCAAGTTCGCAACTGATTATTGCTTCTGGAGCAGTACATTTAGCTATTTCAGAGTTCGCTCGGACAAGTTTTTCACAATTTGATAGGTTCAGTACCCTTACAGGAACTCTTTTGTTTTTGCTGGTTTTCACGAGGGCTTTCGCTTTTATCAGGTTTATTTTTATTTCTGTTGGTTCTACCACCCACAAGCTGTTGTCCTCACAATCTCCCTCCATGCGCACCCATACTAAAGTTTCTGACCGTGCCGGTATTTTCTGATGACTGATGGTTACTAGCTTTCTTACTCGATCCGCTTGCTCATATCCAATATCAAGTGGTATTTCAATATTGCGCCAAATCATAACTTTTTGCCCCATATGCAGATTAATGCCGTGACTAAGCATGAAATCTGCATCAATGAATACTTCGTTAACAATATCGGCAACAATAAATACGTGATTGGCGCTTATGTTGGCAATCGTGAGTTTCACATTTACCTTACCATAGACAGAAGCCTGCTCTCCAGTAGCTGTTCGCAAACTTACCCCGTGCAATGGTTTAACTGGCTTTCTAATTATATCGGGCCTAATGATGGACTGTGATACTGCTGTATCTATGGTAAAAATTTGCTTTTGTCCGTTGATGAACCCATAAGCAGTAAGATTGCTTTTTTCCTGCTGTGCTACTGATAGGGAAATTGTGGGGCCATCGGTTGTGGGAGCTTGCTCATGTCCTGTAGTGCTAACTCTTTTTAGTTTAACGGTGACTCTTAGGGTGATTGCTGATCGGCCCGAAGGCTTTTCCTTGGTGCTTTGCAATTTCGCTGGAGATGTCCCACTCTATCGCAGTTGTTGCATTTGACCTTCGGTTTGCCTCGCTTTCCACCTAATGCCTTCAGCAAAAGTCGATTTCTGCGTAGCACACACCGCAAGTTTCACATCAGAATCCCGAATTCCATTCACAAATGCTTCAATTTTGAAATGATCTAAGAATGGATGATTTTCGCCCAGATAAGTCAGGTGCACCAACCGCTCAACTTCAGTCGCAAAATCTTGCAATGACTTATTTGCATTCGGTATATTTCTTTTTTGTGTTCGCCACCATACTTTCGTTGCAGTGCCACCATAATATCATCATAATAATTTCTGCATGTGATTGACACACTCCAGAATTTCTGCTGCGTTCCCTTTTAAGGCCAGAATCAATTCTATAGCCATTTCTTAGTTATTCCACACATTTCTGACAGCAACTGTCTCAAACTGGAACTTAAAAACATTAAAAGGTATGCTGCCATCAAAAATAGGGCCATTGCTTTACAAGAACTTTCATGAATAATTAGTACTGGGCACTCTTGACATTTGAGATTATTTACGTTATTTTGACATTTGAGATTATTTACGTTATTTTCTAGATCTCGTATTTTTTTTCTCGACGTCTTTGGCTTGTATTTCAACGCTATTCTCTAAGTCAGATAACTTTTTGTCAAATTTGTCCATCTTCTCATTAGCGGATCTTGAAGTTTTTCTTTCACCTTAGCTAACAGTTTTTCGTTATCTGCCCTCGAAGTTTCTAACTAAGTAAAGAGGTTCGTTTCCATCTTAGTTAGCAGTTTCTCGTTGTCTGCTCTAGAAGTTTCTAGTAGTTTCATTTCCATCTTCGTAAACAGTTTCTCATTGTCTGCTCTAAAAGTTTCAGAAATTTCATGTTTTCCATCATTGCGCTAAACTCCATATTACATTCTGTTGTACTAACCTCCATTGGCTCTTTTTCATCAAATTCGTAAGTTGCAATGCCAATGTTACGCAGCTCGAATTCCTTTATCAGCTCTAACTTGCTCAACTCCTTCTTGAGTTGTTCCACCTTAAGTTCCTCCAACTTCATGACAGCTTGTTATTTTGCAATCCCACTTCTGACACCAATTGTTACGATTTTACCCTTTATAAAATCGTTGGTTTATTTACATTTTAAATAAATCGAGTTCTTTCTATATTGCAAATAATAAACACAGTTTGAAATTATTTATAGCTCTATTTATTTATAACTGGCACTAAAATTACAGAAAACACCTTAATAGCACACTTTATTTATACGATGTAAATAGATTAAACGTTAGCCACACTTTAGTTCTTAACACTTTAGCGTTTAACTAAACTGCTGCATCACCAAGTACCCTTATTTATATGAGTAGTCAGGTATTCTAGTTATTTCCAGCTATTACAACACTAGATTTTTCCAGCTGTCGATGATGAAATTTCTCGTTTCAGAAATTTCTGTAACAATATGGCTTTTTTTATGACTTAGCCCTGAAAGTGAGCATGGAACGAGATGTTTCGCTTATATTTGAGTTTGCACGATTAAACAAATTAATTTTAAATGCAAACAAAACCAAACTTGTTCGACTTAGGTCAAATTTTCATGCAATTAGCAATAACTTTAATATTTATGTTGATGGTAACTTAATATATGAAACCCATTCTGTGAAATATTTGGGAATAACATTACAGAGTAAATTGTCTTATGATGTGCATATTAGTGAGATTAAAAATAAAATAGCTCCAGCAATTGGTATTCTGTGTAAAATGAAATACAAGTTAAATCTTAAAACGAAACTATTATTTTATTAACCGTTGATACAAAGCCATTTAAATTATATTGCTGTAATATATGGTTACAATAATACAAATATTTTAGATAAATTGCAAAATAAGGCTTTAAAGGTAATATTCAGATTACCAATAACATACTCAACGTTATCTCTTTATGGCAAGGTCTGCATCCCAATTATGCCCGTTCATGGCTTGTATCAATATAAATTCTTAATGTATGTTTATAAATCCTTAAATAATATTGGATATCAATCTATGAATTTTATCCAAAATCAAACAATAATGAACACCAGAAATCAAGAAAATCTTAGATCAGTAAGATGCAGGTTAGAGAAAACCAAACAACGTATTAAATATGTGGGTGCCTTAATATATAATCAATTACCAATTACATTAAAAAGACAGAGTAGAATGCCAATATTCAAAAGTGGCCTTAAAAAATATATTTTTGAAGATCTTGAAACGCTTCTATTGTAATGTAAAGAATTTTATCTTATTATTTGTAATAAGTTTTAATACTATTTTGTATAGTTCTTTTTTAAAAAATTTTAAATAATCATGTTTTTTTCGATTTTATTGAATCTTCACTAATTACTATGTGAACTAACAATAGTTATTCAAACTATGACTTATAATTAAGTCTAGCCAATGCCAGACAAAACTCCAATGGCTCAAATATTTATTGGTTTCCCCAGTAGCATCTCTCAGTTGATTAAGCGTATCACGTCTGCTGGGTCGATTAATCATGTAAATATATATTTTAATTTTATATAATTGTACAATTTAGTTCCCCAACTCGCCTCTACTATGCCTTAATGGCGCTGAGGCCAACATTAATTTTTTATTATTTTGTACATGAAATGTAAGTAATAAATAAATAAATAGAAAAAACATAGAGATCGGAATAATATATACAAAATTAACATACAAATAATAGTGTAAGAGGTAATTTATAATCTAATAAAAGAGACAACACTCCTTATGTTGTGTTAAAACATATTGCTGTAAACGCCAGATTCTCAATTCGTTCCCAGAAATGTAAACATTAACAGTAGCAATGACAACCCTGTCAATTTGTGTTACGAAATTTTCTTTTACTACTATTGTAAACGAGCCTTCAATTTGACCTGCCTAATACCAATTTGACCCATAACGTAAATTTTTAAATTCAAGTAAAATTGATTTTTTAATATAAATTTAGAAAAGAATTTCCGTTCAAAATAAAAGTTTAACATGAAATTTCAGTCATGATTTATCCATTTTAAATTTATTATCATGAGATAAATTTATTTTTGGTTAGTTGGATGAATGTATGTATGTTATATATTGTAACACTTTGCGCTTTTGAAAGAATCTTAATTGTATTACCTTATATTTTAATATACATATTTTATTTCAGAAAAAGTTTATTGTAAACTTTATTTATGAATGCAGAATCAAATGTTCTGCACAAAAATGTTTTCTTCTGAAATTTTAATCAAAAAGTGTTAGGGTGTTTTAATAAAGGGTTTGTAATAACCCTCTATAATTTGCTAAAGATTTGCTATATGATATCCGTCTCTAAATTCTAGCATGATATAAATATTTTTATATGAGCTTTGCTTGAAGCAAATACTAATTTGCATATGTTATTTGTAAATCTCAGTGAATATGGTTGTTACATACTCCACAAAAAAAAAAACTCCAAAAAGGAAGAAAAAAATACAATATTTTAAATTCATTACCATATATGGTAATTTTTGTGCTGGCTTCAGCGGACGCATAGGTATATATAAATTACACTTTCTCAATAATTTCCCATAAAAAAAAACAATAGAAAAAAAAGACATATGCATATGCTCTACGATCAAATTACAGACATAGCTATTCCTTTTCCATAGTTGGCTAGTCGCTCTAGATGCACAACCTTCATTTTGGATCCTGTAGGGTCCGTCCCAATGCTTTTGTAGTTTGGGAGATAATCCTTTCTTTCGTTGCGGGTTAAACAGCAGAACCAGCTGGCCCTTATTAAATCATTCAGAATTCGATGATCGATCGTACCTCGCCTTCATTTTATCGCTGACCATTTTAATTTGATTGCGGACGAATTTATGAAGTTCGTTGAGGTCTTCTAGTTCCCGGGAAGCGTTGTCGTTGTCTTTATCCATAGCGGCGGGCTTAACACCAAATTCCAAATCGCCAGGCAATTTGAGTTCCGTCCCGAAAATAATTTTTGCAGGTGTCCGGGAGGTGGAATCGTGAACAGCCGATCTATATGCCAGCAGAAATTTGGGGATGTGTTCGTCCCAGTCCTTCTGATGAGTACTGACCACTTTTCTTAAGTATTCCTCTAAAGTGCGATTGAATCTTTCGACCATACCGTCAGATTGCGGATGCAGCGGAGTGGTTCTTGTTTTTCTTATTCCATACAACTCACACATTTCCTTGAAGATAGCAGATTCCAAATTCCTTCCCTGGTCAGAGTGTAATTCTATCGGAACACCGTAGCGGCACACCCAGTTGTTCACAAATGCGCTTATTACCGTTCTGGCTTCCTGGTTCTCTATAGCGTATACCTCAGGCCATTTACTGAAATAGTCTATCACCACAAGAACATAACGGTTTCCGGAATCACTGACAGGGAAAGGGCCTGCTACATCCATTGCTATTCTCTCAAATGTGGCATTCGAGTTGTATTGTTGAAGTTGCCCACGACTTCTTCTTACTGGTCCTTTAGCTGCGATGCATTGCGCGCAATTTGCTATACAGTTTGCTGGCAGCCGACCCAGTAGAATCGTTGTTTTAACTTATCTAGCGTTTTCGTGACACCGAGATGACCACCACTGGCACCGTCATGGAACTCTTTAACACTTTGTCTATTTTGCTTGACGGCACTACAATTAGCTTTGTCTCCCATATTTTTTTTTTTTTTTTTTTTTTACGTTAGACTAACACTCAGGGGATGTCCCCTACTAATGCAGTGCATTGTGTTAGAATTAGGAAAATATGTTATGAGAGGGAGGAAAGAGGGAGTAGTGTTGAAGAGTACAGACAATATGCAATATATCTGCAATAGTACAACAACCGGGTACACACTTTGTTGCTGAATTGGTTAGTCAGTGATCAGTGCTATGCCTTCATCACTAATTGGCCCAACAACAAAAAGAATACAAGGCGGTTGTACCATGCAAAATAAAGAAAAAAAAATTAAAAAAAGGGAGAGGAAAGGAAAGGAAAAAAATCTAGCAACAATAACACAGGCAAATAGAGACATTAAAACCCTTTGCCCCTATCAGTTTTTTTTATTTTTTTATTAATTGATTTATTGTAATTATTATTATATCAACACTAGACAAAAAAACGGCGCGTTTAAATTCGATTTAACGACACTAAAAACATAAACTATATATGCGGACAAAATGCGTGTTGACAGTTTGAAAGACAGAACACAGACAGACAGAAACCTATTAAAAACTAAAATATAATAAACCTATTAAAAACTAAACCTATTTAAAAGACTGAACACTACTCCCATATAATAAACCTATTAAAAACTAAAATATAATAAACCTATTAAAAACTAAACCTATTACAAAACTTTTTTATAACTGATGTTGCGAGCGAAGATAAATCACGTCTGTACTCTTCAACTGACTATAAATAATAAGCAGTGATTAATTACCCGTAGACTATTCCACTGGGCCCAATATGCCTTCATTAGCGGACTTTCAGCTGATATTTGTTCACGGGTACGCCTCCTGTCCTCTGCTTTGGCTGACATAATTTTTGACAGTATGGGGTCATTCTGTTGCGCCGCTGACCAGATTTCACTTGACTCAATATGCGTTAGTCTTATAGGACTCTAAGTTACAGGGGCGTCTCGAAAGGCGTCTGCATTGCAATGCATTATGCCTTTCCTGTGCTCGATGCTGAAGTCATAGCTTTGAAGCCGTTCAATCCAACGCGCTAGCTGCCCTTCTGGTTGTTAAAATTTCAGCAGCCACCTGAGTGCAGAATCGTCGATTCTTAGTTGGAAGTGCTGACCATACAGATACTTGTGGTAGTGCTTTACACATTCTACCGCCGCCAAGAGTTCCCGATGCGTTCCGCAGTAGTTCCGTTTCGGCTTCAAGAGTACTCGACTGTAATAGCCTATGACTTTCTTGGTTCCATTGATCACCTGCGACAGCACACCTCCTATTCCGTATCCGCTTGCATCGCCATCCAGCACAAATTTTTCCCCGGCCACAGGCTATCCAAGAATCGGTGCCGTACATAATAACTCCTTGAGGTTTAGGAATGCTTGTTCTTGGGCTTCGCTAAATGAAATGGTCACACCTTCTTAGTCAGCTCATGTAGACTCGCAGCCACACTTGCAAAGTTTGGTACAAATCGTTGGTAGTATGTGCAGGGGCCCAGAAAGCTGCGCACCTCGTGCAGATTTTTCGGGCGAGGCCAATCTTTTACAGCCCGAATCTTATCTTCATCGGTTGATATACCCTCTGCAGTTACGCGGTGCCCTAAATACTTGACTTCCCTCTAGAACAATGTACATTTCTTTGATCTAAGCTTGAGTCCAGCCGCAGATATTCGCCTTAAGACTTCTGCTAAGTTCTTCAGGTGTTCATCGAAAGTTTCTCCCATGACAATTATCTCATCAAGGTACACCAGGAAAATTTTCCAGTGGAGTCCTTTCGGCACATTTTCTATTAACCGCTCGAATGTTGCTGGATCATTGCAGAGTCCACAGGGCATCACATTAAACTGCCATAATCCGTCACCTGTGCTAAAGGCAGTTTTCTCCTTGTCTTGGTTACAAATTTCTACTTGCCAATAACCACTTTGCAAGTCCAATATGAAGAACCATTTGGTTCCTGCTAGCGTGTCTAGAGTGTCGTCAATTCTCGGTAGTGGATACCTGTCCTTGGTGATATCGTTTAGTTTTCTGTAACCAACACAGAATCGGGTGGCAGCACTAAAACTATAGGCGAGCTCCATGGGCTAGAAGATGGTTCTATTACTCCACTACGCTCCATTTCGTTGACTAACTCCTTTACTTCATTTCGTTTTGCTAGAGGAATACTTCTGGGCGCCTGCTTTATTGGCGTCGCTTCACCAGTATTTATTCGGTGTTTTACAATCGCCGTTCTTCCTTGACTTTGGTTTTTCATGGCGAAGACAGAGCCGTATTTCCTGATTAATTGTTTGGTTTTGTTTCTATCAGGCGGGGCAAGTTCTTTATATGTTTTTCCACATATTCTGCCAGCATATCTCGATCTTCAACGGACGCATTGGAAGGTTCCAAGTTCGCAACTGATTATTGCTTCTGGAGCAGTACATTTAGCTATTTCAGAGTTCGCTCGGACAAGTTTTTCACAATTTGATAGGTTCAGTACCCTTACAGGAACTCTTTTGTTTTTGCTGGTTTTCACGAGGGCTTTCGCTTTTATCAGGTTTATTTTTATTTCTGTTGGTTCTACCACCCACAAGCTGTTGTCCTCACAATCTCCCTCCATGCGCACCCATACTAAAGTTTCTGACCGTGCCGGTATTTTCTGATGACTGATGGTTACTAGCTTTCTTACTCGATCCGCTTGCTCATATCCAATATCAAGTGGTATTTCAATATTGCGCCAAATCATAACTTTTTGCCCCATATGCAGATTAATGCCGTGACTAAGCATGAAATCTGCATCAATGAATACTTCGTTAACAATATCGGCAACAATAAATACGTGATTGGCGCTTATGTTGGCAATCGTGAGTTTCACATTTACCTTACCATAGACAGAAGCCTGCTCTCCAGTAGCTGTTCGCAAACTTACCCCGTGCAATGGTTTAACTGGCTTTCTAATTATATCGGGCCTAATGATGGACTGTGATACTGCTGTATCTATGGTAAAAATTTGCTTTTGTCCGTTGATGAACCCATAAGCAGTAAGATTGCTTTTTTCCTGCTGTGCTACTGATAGGGAAATTGTGGGGCCATCGGTTGTGGGAGCTTGCTCATGTCCTGTAGTGCTAACTCTTTTTAGTTTAACGGTGACTCTTAGGGTGATTGCTGATCGGCCCGAAGGCTTTTCCTTGGTGCTTTGCAATTTCGCTGGAGATGTCCCACTCTATCGCAGTTGTTGCATTTGACCTTCGGTTTGCCTCGCTTTCCACCTAATGCCTTCAGCAAAAGTCGATTTCTGCGTAGCACACACCGCAAGTCTCACATCAGAATCCCGAATTCCATTCACAAATGCTTCAATTTTGAAATGATCTAAGAATGGATGATTTTCGCCCAGATAAGTCAGGTGCACCAACCGCTCAACTTCAGTCGCAAAATCTTGCAATGACTTATTTGCATTCGGTATATTTCTTTTTTGTGTTCGCCACCATACTTTCGTTGCAGTGCCACCATAATATCATCATAATAATTTCTGCATGTGATTGACACACTTTCCAGAATTTCTGCTGCGTTCCCTTTTAAGGCCAGAATCAATTCTATAGCCATTTCTTAGTTATTCCACACATTTCTGACAGCAACTGTCTCAAACTGGAACTTAAAAACATTAAAAGGTATGCTGCCATCAAAAATAGGGCCATTGCTTTACAAGAACTTTCATGAATAATTAGTACTGGGCACTCTTGACATTTGAGATTATTTACGTTATTTTGACATTTGAGATTATTTACGTTATTTTCTAGATCTCGTATTTTTTTTCTCGACGTCTTTGGCTTGTATTTCAACGCTATTCTCTAAGTCAGATAACTTTTTGTCAAATTTGTCCATCTTCTCATTAGCGGATCTTGAAGTTTTTCTTTCACCTTAGCTAACAGTTTTTCGTTATCTGCCCTCGAAGTTTCTAACTAAGTAAAGAGGTTCGTTTCCATCTTAGTTAGCAGTTTCTCGTTGTCTGCTCTAGAAGTTTCTAGTAGTT
Organism: Eustalomyia histrio; assembly: GCA_949748255.1. NCBI lineage: Eukaryota > Metazoa > Arthropoda > Insecta > Diptera > Anthomyiidae > Eustalomyia > Eustalomyia histrio. The sequence continues at coordinate 446,325 of OX456528.1, forward strand.
TCATTTCCATCTTCGTAAACAGTTTCTCATTGTCTGCTCTAAAAGTTTCAGAAATTTCATGTTTTCCATCATTGCGCTAAACTCCATATTACATTCTGTTGTACTAACCTCCATTGGCTCTTTTTCATCAAATTCGTAAGTTGCAATGCCAATGTTACGCAGCTCGAATTCCTTTATCAGCTCTAACTTGCTCAACTCCTTCTTGAGTTGTTCCACCTTAAGTTCCTCCAACTTCATGACAGCTTGTTATTTTGCAATCCCACTTCTGACACCAATTGTTACGATTTTACCCTTTATAAAATCGTTGGTTTATTTACATTTTAAATAAATCGAGTTCTTTCTATATTGCAAATAATAAACACAGTTTGAAATTATTTATAGCTCTATTTATTTATAACTGGCACTAAAATTACAGAAAACACCTTAATAGCACACTTTATTTATACGATGTAAATAGATTAAACGTTAGCCACACTTTAGTTCTTAACACTTTAGCGTTTAACTAAACTGCTGCATCACCAAGTACCCTTATTTATATCAGTAGTCAGGTATTCTAGTTATTTCCAGCTATTACAACACTAGATTTTTCCAGCTGTCGATGATGAAATTTCTCGTTTCAGAAATTTCTGTAACAATATGGCTTTTTTTATGACTTAGCCCTGAAAGTGAGCATGGAACGAGATGTTTCGCTTATATTTGAGTTTGCACGATTAAACAAATTAATTTTAAATGCAAACAAAACCAAACTTGTTCGACTTAGGTCAAATTTTCATGCAATTAGCAATAACTTTAATATTTATGTTGATGGTAACTTAATATATGAAACCCATTCTGTGAAATATTTGGGAATAACATTACAGAGTAAATTGTCTTATGATGTGCATATTAGTGAGATTAAAAATAAAATAGCTCCAGCAATTGGTATTCTGTGTAAAATGAAATACAAGTTAAATCTTAAAACGAAACTATTATTTTATTAACCGTTGATACAAAGCCATTTAAATTATATTGCTGTAATATATGGTTACAATAATACAAATATTTTAGATAAATTGCAAAATAAGGCTTTAAAGGTAATATTCAGATTACCAATAACATACTCAACGTTATCTCTTTATGGCAAGGTCTGCATCCCAATTATGCCCGTTCATGGCTTGTATCAATATAAATTCTTAATGTATGTTTATAAATCCTTAAATAATATTGGATATCAATCTATGAATTTTATCCAAAATCAAACAATAATGAACACCAGAAATCAAGAAAATCTTAGATCAGTAAGATGCAGGTTAGAGAAAACCAAACAACGTATTAAATATGTGGGTGCCTTAATATATAATCAATTACCAATTACATTAAAAAGACAGAGTAGAATGCCAATATTCAAAAGTGGCCTTAAAAAATATATTTTTGAAGATCTTGAAACGCTTCTATTGTAATGTAAAGAATTTTATCTTATTATTTGTAATAAGTTTTAATACTATTTTGTATAGTTCTTTTTTAAAAAATTTTAAATAATCATGTTTTTTTCGATTTTATTGAATCTTCACTAATTACTATGTGAACTAACAATAGTTATTCAAACTATGACTTATAATTAAGTCTAGCCAATGCCAGACAAAACTCCAATGGCTCAAATATTTATTGGTTTCCCCAGTAGCATCTCTCAGTTGATTAAGCGTATCACGTCTGCTGGGTCGATTAATCATGTAAATATATATTTTAATTTTATATAATTGTACAATTTAGTTTCCCAACTCGCCTCTACTATGCCTTAATGGCGCTGAGGCCAACATTAATTTTTTATTATTTTGTACATGAAATGTAAGTAATAAATAAATAAATAAATAGAAAAAACATAGAGATCGGAATAATATATACAAAATTAACATACAAATAATAGTGTAAGAGGTAATTTATAATCTAATAAAAGAGACAACACTCCTTATGTTGTGTTAAAACATATTGCTGTAAACGCCAGATTCTCAATTCGTTCCCAGAAATGTAAACATTAACAGTAGCAATGACAACCCTGTCAATTTGTGTTACGAAATTTTCTTTTACTACTATTGTAAACGAGCCTTCAATTTGACCTGCCTAATACCAATTTGACCCATAACGTAAATTTTTAAATTCAAGTAAAATTGATTTTTTAATATAAATTTAGAAAAGAATTTCCGTTCAAAATAAAAGTTTAACATGAAATTTCAGTCATGATTTATCCATTTTAAATTTATTATCATGAGATAAATTTATTTTTGGTTAGTTGGATGAATGTATGTATGTTATATATTGTAACACTTTGCGCTTTTGAAAGAATCTTAATTGTATTACCTTATATTTTAATATACATATTTTATTTCAGAAAAAGTTTATTGTAAACTTTATTTATGAATGCAGAATCAAATGTTCTGCACAAAAATGTTTTCTTCTGAAATTTTAATCAAAAAGTGTTAGGGTGTTTTAATAAAGGGTTTGTAATAACCCTCTATAATTTGCTAAAGATTTGCTATATGATATCCGTCTCTAAATTCTAGCATGATATAAATATTTTTATATGAGCTTTGCTTGAAGCAAATACTAATTTGCATATGTTATTTGTAAATCTCAGTGAATATGGTTGTTACATACTCCACAAAAAAAAAAAAACTCCAAAAAGGAAGAAAAAAATACAATATTTTAAATTCATTACCATATATGGTAATTTTTGTGCTGGCTTCAGCGGACGCATAGGTATATATAAATTACACTTTCTCAATAATTTCCCATAAAAAAAAAAACAATAGAAAAAAAAAGACATATGCATATGCTCTACGATCAAATTACAGACATAGCTATTCCTTTTCCATAGTTGGCTAGTCGCTCTAGATGCACAACCTTCATTTTGGATCCTGTAGGGTCCGTCCCAATGCTTTTGTAGTTTGGGAGATAATCCTTTCTTTCGTTGCGGGTTAAACAGCAGAACCAGCTGGCCCTTATTAAATCATTCAGAATTCGATGATCGATCGTACCTCGCCTTCATTTTATCGCTGACCATTTTAATTTGATTGCGGACGAATTTATGAAGTTCGTTGAGGTCTTCTAGTTCCCGGGAAGCGTTGTCGTTGTCTTTATCCATAGCGGCGGGCTTAACACCAAATTCCAAATCGCCAGGCAATTTGAGTTCCGTCCCGAAAATAATTTTTGCAGGTGTCCGGGAGGTGGAATCGTGAACAGCCGATCTATATGCCAGCAGAAATTTGGGGATGTGTTCGTCCCAGTCCTTCTGATGAGTACTGACCACTTTTCTTAAGTATTCCTCTAAAGTGCGATTGAATCTTTCGACCATACCCTCAGATTGCGGATGCAGCGGAGTGGTTCTTGTTTTTCTTATTCCATACAACTCACACATTTCCTTGAAGATAGCAGATTCCAAATTCCTTCCCTGGTCAGAGTGTAATTCTATCGGAACACCGTAGCGGCACACCCAGTTGTTCACAAATGCGCTTATTACCGTTCTGGCTTCCTGGTTCTCTATAGCGTATACCTCAGGCCATTTACTGAAATAGTCTATCACCACAAGAACATAACGGTTTCCGGAATCACTGACAGGGAAAGGGCCTGCTACATCCATTGCTATTCTCTCAAATGTGGCATTCGAGTTGTATTGTTGAAGTTGCCCACGACTTCTTCTTACTGGTCCTTTAGCTGCGATGCATTGCGCGCAATTTGCTATACAGTTTGCTGGCAGCCGACCCAGTAGAATCGTTGTTTTAACTTATCTAGCGTTTTCGTGACACCGAGATGACCACCACTGGCACCGTCATGGAACTCTTTAACACTTTGTCTATTTTGCTTGACGGCACTACAATTAGCTTTGTCTCCCATATTTTTTTTTTTTTTTTTTTTTTTACGTTAGACTAACACTCAGGGGATGTCCCCTACTAATGCAGTGCATTGTGTTAGAATTAGGAAAATATGTTATGAGAGGGAGGAAAGAGGGAGTAGTGTTGAAGAGTACAGACAATATGCAATATATCTGCAATAGTACAACAACCGGGTACACACTTTGTTGCTGAATTGGTTAGTCAGTGATCAGTGCTATGCCTTCATCACTAATTGGCCCAACAACAAAAAGAATACAAGGCGGTTGTACCATGCAAAATAAAGAAAAAAAAATTAAAAAAAGGGAGAGGAAAGGAAAGGAAAAAAATCTAGCAACAATAACACAGGCAAATAGAGACATTAAAACCCTTTGCCCCTATCAGTTTTTTTTATTTTTTTATTAATTGATTTATTGTAATTATTATTATATCAACACTGGACAAAAAAACGGCGCGTTTAAATTCGATTTAACGACACTAAAAACATAAACTATATATGCGGACAAAATGCGTGTTGACAGTTTAAAAGACAGAACACAGACAGACAGAAACCTATTAAAAACTAAAATATAATAAACCTATTAAAAACTAAACCTATTTAAAAGACTGAACACTACTCCCATATAATAAACCTATTAAAAACTAAAATATAATAAACCTATTAAAAACTAAACCTATTACAAAACTTTTTTATAACTGATGTTGCGAGCGAAGATAAATCACGTCTGTACTCTTCAACTGACTATAAATAATAAGCAGTGATTAATTACCCGTAGACTATTCCACTGGGCCCAATATGCCTTCATTAGCGGACTTTCAGCTGATATTTGTTCACGGGTACGCCTCCTGTCCTCTGCTTTGGCTGACATAATTTTTGACAGTATGGGGTCATTCTGTTGCGCCGCTGACCAGATTTCACTTGACTCAATATGCGTTAGTCTTATAGGACTCTAAGTTACAGGGGCGTCTCGAAAGGCGTCTGCATTGCAATGCATTATGCCTTTCCTGTGCTCGATGCTGAAGTCATAGCTTTGAAGCCGTTCAATCCAACGCGCTAGCTGCCCTTCTGGTTGTTAAAATTTCAGCAGCCACCTGAGTGCAGAATCGTCGATTCTTAGTTGGAAGTGCTGACCATACAGATACTTGTGGTAGTGCTTTACACATTCTACCGCCGCCAAGAGTTCCCGATGCGTTCCGCAGTAGTTCCGTTTCGGCTTCAAGAGTACTCGACTGTAATAGCCTATGACTTTCTTGGTTCCATTGATCACCTGCGACAGCACACCTCCTATTCCGTATCCGCTTGCATCGCCATCCAGCACAAATTTTTCCCCGGCCACAGGCTATCCAAGAATCGGTGCCGTACATAATAACTCCTTGAGGTTTAGGAATGCTTGTTCTTGGGCTTCGCTAAATGAAATGGTCACACCTTCTTAGTCAGCTCATGTAGACTCGCAGCCACACTTGCAAAGTTTGGTACAAATCGTTGGTAGTATGTGCAGGGGCCCAGAAAGCTGCGCACCTTGTGCAGATTTTTCGGGCGAGGCCAATCTTTTACAGCCCGAATCTTATCTTCATCGGTTGATATACCCTCTGCAGTTACGCGGTGCCCTAAATACTTGACTTCCCTCTAGAACAATGTACATTTCTTTGATCTAAGCTTGAGTCCAGCCGCAGATATTCGCCTTAAGACTTCTGCTAAGTTCTTCAGGTGTTCATCGAAAGTTTCTCCCATGACAATTATCTCATCAAGGTACACCAGGAAAATTTTCCAGTGGAGTCCTTTCGGCACATTTTCTATTAACCGCTCGAATGTTGCTGGATCATTGCAGAGTCCACAGGGCATCACATTAAACTGCCATAATCCGTCACCTGTGCTAAAGGCAGTTTTCTCCTTGTCTTGGTTACAAATTTCTACTTGCCAATAACCACTTTGCAAGTCCAATATGAAGAACCATTTGGTTCCTGCTAGCGTGTCTAGAGTGTCGTCAATTCTCGGTAGTGGATACCTGTCCTTGGTGATATCGTTTAGTTTTCTGTAATCAACACAGAATCGGGTGGCAGCACTAAAACTATAGGCGAGCTCCATGGGCTAGAAGATGGTTCTATTACTCCACTACGCTCCATTTCGTTGACTAACTCCTTTACTTCATTTCGTTTTGCTAGAGGAATACTTCTGGGCGCCTGCTTTATTGGCGTCGCTTCACCAGTATTTATTCGGTGTTTTACAATCGCCGTTCTTCCTTGACTTTGGTTTTTCATGGCGAAGACAGAGCCGTATTTCCTGATTAATTGTTTGGTTTTGTTTCTATCAGGCGGGGCAAGTTCTTTATATGTTTTTCCACATATTCTGCCAGCATATCTCGATCTTCAACGGACGCATTGGAAGGTTCCAAGTTCGCAACTGATTATTGCTTCTGGAGCAGTACATTTAGCTATTTCAGAGTTCGCTCGGACAAGTTTTTCACAATTTGATAGGTTCAGTACCCTTACAGGAACTCTTTTGTTTTTGCTGGTTTTCACGAGGGCTTTCGCTTTTATCAGGTTTATTTTTATTTCTGTTGGTTCTACCACCCACAAGCTGTTGTCCTCACAATCTCCCTCCATGCGCACCCATACTAAAGTTTCTGACCGTGCCGGTATTTTCTGATGACTGATGGTTACTAGCTTTCTTACTCGATCCGCTTGCTCATATCCAATATCAAGTGGTATTTCAATATTGCGCCAAATCATAACTTTTTGCCCCATATGCAGATTAATGCCGTGACTAAGCATGAAATCTGCATCAATGAATACTTCGTTAACAATATCGGCAACAATAAATACGTGATTGGCGCTTATGTTGGCAATCGTGAGTTTCACATTTACCTTACCATAGACAGAAGCCTGCTCTCCAATAGCTGTTCGCAAACTTACCCCGTGCAATGGTTTAACTGGCTTTCTAATTATATCGGGCCTAATGATGGACTGTGATACTGCTGTATCTATGGTAAAAATTTGCTTTTGTCCGTTGATGAACCCATAAGCAGTAAGATTGCTTTTTTCCTGCTGTGCTACTGATAGGGAAATTGTGGGGCCATCGGTTGTGGGAGCTTGCTCATGTCCTGTAGTGCTAACTCTTTTTAGTTTAACGGTGACTCTTAGGGTGATTGCTGATCGGCCCGAAGGCTTTTCCTTGGTGCTTTGCAATTTCGCTGGAGATGTCCCACTCTATCGCAGTTGTTGCATTTGACCTTCGGTTTGCCTCGCTTTCCACCTAATGCCTTCAGCAAAAGTCGATTTCTGCGTAGCACACACCGCAAGTCTCACATCAGAATCCCGAATTCCATTCACAAATGCTTCAATTTTGAAATGATCTAAGAATGGATGATTTTCGCCCAGATAAGTCAGGTGCACCAACCGCTCAACTTCAGTCGCAAAATCTTGCAATGACTTATTTGCATTCGGTATATTTCTTTTTTGTGTTCGCCACCATACTTTCGTTGCAGTGCCACCATAATATCATCATAATAATTTCTGCATGTGATTGACACACTTTCCAGAATTTCTGCTGCGTTCCCTTTTAAGGCCAGAATCAATTCTATAGCCATTTCTTAGTTATTCCACACATTTCTGACAGCAACTGTCTCAAACTGGAACTTAAAAACATTAAAAGGTATGCTGCCATCAAAAATAGGGCCATTGCTTTACAAGAACTTTCATGAATAATTAGTACTGGGCACTCTTGACATTTGAGATTATTTACGTTATTTTGACATTTGAGATTATTTACGTTATTTTCTAGATCTCGTATTTTTTTTCTCGACGTCTTTGGCTTGTATTTCAACGCTATTCTCTAAGTCAGATAACTTTTTGTCAAATTTGTCCATCTTCTCATTAGCGGATCTTGAAGTTTTTCTTTCACCTTAGCTAACAGTTTTTCGTTATCTGCCCTCGAAGTTTCTAACTAAGTAAAGAGGTTCGTTTCCATCTTAGTTAGCAGTTTCTCGTTGTCTGCTCTAGAAGTTTCTAGTAGTTTCATTTCCATCTTCGTAAACAGTTTCTCATTGTCTGCTCTAAAAGTTTCAGAAATTTCATGTTTTCCATCATTGCGCTAAACTCCATATTACATTCTGTTGTACTAACCTCCATTGGCTCTTTTTCATCAAATTCGTAAGTTGCAATGCCAATGTTACGCAGCTCGAATTCCTTTATCAGCTCTAACTTGCTCAACTCCTTCTTGAGTTGTTCCACCTTAAGTTCCTCCAACTTCATGACAGCTTGTTATTTTGCAATCCCAATTCTGACACCAATTGTTACGATTTTACCCTTTATAAAATCGTTGGTTTATTTACATTTTAAATAAATCGAGTTCTTTCTATATTGCAAATAATAAACACAGTTTGAAATTATTTATAGCTCTATTTATTTATAACTGGCACTAAAATTACAGAAAACACCTTAATAGCACACTTTATTTATACGATGTAAATAGATTAAACGTTAGCCACACTTTAGTTCTTAACACTTTAGCGTTTAACTAAACTGCTGCATCACCAAGTACCCTTATTTATATGAGTAGTCAGGTATTCTAGTTATTTCCAGCTATTACAACACTAGATTTTTCCAGCTGTCGATGATGAAATTTCTCGTTTCAGAAATTTCTGTAACAATATGGCTTTTTTTATGACTTAGCCCTGAAAGTGAGCATGGAACGAGATGTTTCGCTTATATTTGAGTTTGCACGATTAAACAAATTAATTTTAAATGCAAACAAAACCAAACTTGTTCGACTTAGGTCAAATTTTCATGCAATTAGCAATAACTTTAATATTTATGTTGATGGTAACTTAATATATGAAACCCATTCTGTGAAATATTTGGGAATAACATTACAGAGTAAATTGTCTTATGATGTGCATATTAGTGAGATTAAAAATAAAATAGCTCCAGCAATTGGTATTCTGTGTAAAATGAAATACAAGTTAAATCTTAAAACGAAACTATTATTTTATTAACCGTTGATACAAAGCCATTTAAATTATATTGCTGTAATATATGGTTACAATAATACAAATATTTTAGATAAATTGCAAAATAAGGCTTTAAAGGTAATATTCAGATTACCAATAACATACTCAACGTTATCTCTTTATGGCAAGGTCTGCATCCCAATTATGCCCGTTCATGGCTTGTATCAATATAAATTCTTAATGTATGTTTATAAATCCTTAAATAATATTGGATATCAATCTATGAATTTTATCCAAAATCAAACAATAATGAACACCAGAAATCAAGAAAATCTTAGATCAGTAAGATGCAGGTTAGAGAAAACCAAACAACGTATTAAATATGTGGGTGCCTTAATATATAATCAATTACCAATTACATTAAAAAGACAGAGTAGAATGCCAATATTCAAAAGTGGCCTTAAAAAATATATTTTTGAAGATCTTGAAACGCTTCTATTGTAATGTAAAGAATTTTATCTTATTATTTGTAATAAGTTTTAATACTATTTTGTATAGTTCTTTTTTAAAAAATTTTAAATAATCATGTTTTTTTCGATTTTATTGAATCTTCACTAATTACTATGTGAACTAACAATAGTTATTCAAACTATGACTTATAATTAAGTCTAGCCAATGCCAGACAAAACTCCAATGGCTCAAATATTTATTGGTTTCCCCAGTAGCATCTCTCAGTTGATTAAGCGTATCACGTCTGCTGGGTCGATTAATCATGTAAATATATATTTTAATTTTATATAATTGTACAATTTAGTTTCCCAACTCGCCTCTACTATGCCTTAATGGCGCTGAGGCCAACATTAATTTTTTATTATTTTGTACATGAAATGTAAGTAATAAATAAATAAATAGAAAAAACATAGAGATCGGAATAATATATACAAAATTAACATACAAATAATAGTGTAAGAGGTAATTTATAATCTAATAAAAGAGACAACACTCCTTATGTTGTGTTAAAACATATTGCTGTAAACGCCAGATTCTCAATTCGTTCCCAGAAATGTAAACATTAACAGTAGCAATGACAACCCTGTCAATTTGTGTTACGAAATTTTCTTTTACTACTATTGTAAACGAGCCTTCAATTTGACCTGCCTAATACCAATTTGACCCATAACGTAAATTTTTAAATTCAAGTAAAATTGATTTTTTAATATTAATTTAGAAAAGAATTTCCGTTCAAAATAAAAGTTTAACATGAAATTTCAGTCATGATTTATCCATTTTAAATTTATTATCATGAGATAAATTTATTTTTGGTTAGTTGGATGAATGTATGTATGTTATATATTGTAACACTTTGCGCTTTTGAAAGAATCTTAATTGTATTAGCTTATATTTTAATATACATATTTTATTTCAGAAAAAGTTTATTGTAAACTTTATTTATGAATGCAGAATCAAATGTTCTGCACAAAAATGTTTTCTTCTGAAATTTTAATCAAAAAGTGTTAGGGTGTTTTAATAAAGGGTTTGTAATAACCCTCTATAATTTGCTAAAGATTTGCTATATGATATCCGTCTCTAAATTCTAGCATGATATAAATATTTTTATATGAGCTTTGCTTGAAGCAAATACTAATTTGCATATGTTATTTGTAAATCTCAGTGAATATGGTTGTTACATACTCCACAAAAAAAAACCTCCAAAAAGGAAGAAAAAAATACAATATTTTAAATTCATTACCATATATGGTAATTTTTGTGCTGGCTTCAGCGGACGCATAGGTATATATAAATTACACTTTCTCAATAATTTCCCATAAAAAAAAGCAATAGAAAAAAAAAGACATATGCATATGCTCTACGATCAAATTAGCGGTAGACGAAAATACCTTTAACTCTGCATAATTTAATTGTGTTCTGTTATTGATAAAGTATAGTCAAACTCAGCAATATTAAAACTGTTACTAATCAAGTGAATTTTAAAAAAAAAAAGAAAAGGTCAAACCCAACATCATTATTTTTGGAAAAAAGTTTTGGAATACTTTACTGTCTATATAATTGCATTTCGGAACGAGTTATACCTATTAAAATCTTAAGGTAAGGGTTAAACCCCAAAATATATGGAATTACGTTTCTTTATAAGGTTTTTTTTCTTTAATATTGAAGTTTATATTTATAGTTGATCTTTTTAATACTTATATGTATGAAAATGTATTTTTAGTTTGACTCGAGATCATAGGAAAAGTTTTTTCAAATGAACAATTTTTTTTGTCCTTAATTTTTAATTTTTAGTAAACATGGAGAATACACAGAAAAAGTTATTAGACACCAGCCGAATGGAATGCATTTTCTGGTCAGCTACGACTTTCATCAACATTCTTTGTGCCGAAATACCAATTGTAAATATCTCTATTTAACTCACAAATCAACGGAAAAAGCTATTTAATGCTAATATACAGTTGATTTTTATTATTGAGTACAGATGAAATTTACTAACTATTTTTGTGTTATTTATATTCTCCTTTGTTTACCGTATGTCCAAATTAGCTATTAGCTAATACTAAAGACGTGTTTTTTAAAATTGTTTTTACATATGTTTAAACAATTCTTTTAACCGTGCCAGTTATATTTTAATATTGAAGTTTATATTTTATAGTTGATCTTTTTAATACTTATATGTATGAAAATGTATTTTTAGTTTGACTCGAGATCATAGGAAAAGTTTTTTTCAAATGAAAAATTTTTTTTTCCTAATTTTTTAATTTTTAGTAAACATGGAGAATACACAGAAAAAGTTATTAGACACCAGCCGAATGGAATGCATTTTCTGGTCAAATACGACTTTCATCAACATTCTTTGTGCCGAAATACCAATTGTAAATATCTCTATTTAACTCACAAATCAACGGAAAAAGCTATTTTATGCTAACATACAGTTGATTTTTATTATTGAGTACAGATGAAATTTACTAACTATTTTTGTGTTATTTATATTCTCCTTTGTTTACCGTATGTCCAAATTAGCTATTAGCTAATACTAAAGACATGTGTTTTTTAAAATTGTTTTTACATATGTTTAAACAATTCTTTTAACCGTGCCAAGTTATATTTTAATATTGAAGTTTATATTTTATAGTTGATCTTTTTAATACTTATATGTATAAAAATGTATTTTTAGTTTGACTCGAGATCATAGGAAAAGTTTTTTTCAAATGAAAAATTTTTTTCCTTATTTTTTAATTTTTAGTAAACATGGAGAATACACAGAAAAAGTTATTAGGCACCAGCCGAATGGAATGCATTTTCTGGTCAGCTACGACTTTCATCAACATTCTTTGTGCCGAAATACCAATTGTAAATATCTCTATTTAACTCACAAATCAACGGAAAAAGCTATTTTATGCTAACATACAGTTGATTTTTATTATTGAGTACAGATGAAATTTACTAACTATTTTTGTGTTATTTATATTCTCCTTTGTTTACCGTATGTCCAAATTAGCTATTAGCTAATACTAAAGACATGTGTTTTTTAAAATTGTTTTTACATATGTTTAAATAATTCTTTTAACCGTGCCAAGTTATATATTAATATTGAAGTTTATATTTTATAGTTGATCTTTTTAATACTTATATGTATGAAAATGTATTTTTAGTTTGACTCGAGATCATAGGAAAAGTTTTTTTTCAAATGAAAAATTTTTTTTTCCTTATTTTTTAATTTTTAGTAAACATGGAGAATACACAGAAAAAGTTATTATTAAAAAATAAGGAAAAAAAAATTTTTCATTTGAAAAAAACTTTTCCTATGATCTCGAGTCAAACTAAAAATACATTTTCATACATATAAGTTTTTTTTCTTCTCTAGAAGAAAATTGATACCACATGGTCTTGGGTGAGTCTCACCAAAATTTCGGTGAGACCACGCAACAAATTGTAGAGAATACTGTGCAAAATAGTTCGTACAACGTGACTCGAGTCTATACGTGCTCGAAAGCCGCATGCGGTGATCACCCGAATGAAATCAACTGTACCTAGTTTTGATTACTACAATAGGTTTAATTCTATCATATCAAAAGTGCACGTAAATATTTCCGAAATTTATATTAAGAATTTATTCCCAAAACTCCTAAACCGAATCAGGAACATTTTTAATTTTTCTCATATATACTTTAAATCAGGAATTTGGTTAAACAATTTTTTTTCCACTCAAGGCTTAAACATTTGAAACTTTACCGTTAAGTGATGCATGTATACCACAATTAAAAATCAAATCATACATAAATTTACTCGAACAAATTATTTGGTTTTTTTGGGTTCATGCAAAATTCTAAAATATTATTAATGTTAAAGCCTCGAATGAATCGAATCAGAAAAAAATGTAATCCGCAAAGTTAAGATTCTATTTAAAATGTTATCAGAATTATAATTTGTAGAATGAATTAACAAAATAAATTATTTAAAATTTTTAATAATTTAATTCAATAACTTTAAATAGTTTATTTAAAGAAATTTAAAATATAATTTCTAACTTAAATATGATTTAAAGTTAGGAAAACTGAATTCCAAAATTTAAAACTTTAAATTACTTGCTTTAAAACTTTAAATTAATTATTTAAGTAATTTCTCTAATCTCGAAATGATTTTGTATAAATAAAAAGCATTTGAAATTCAAAACTTTATTTAACTTGAAATCATAATTTAAAATAAAAAAAAAAACATTAAATAAGTAATTTTATTTTAGTTTTCTTCGATCTTCTCTATTTATATTATATTCCTTATTGAGCCAAAGATGCTTTATTTATAAAAAATTTAATTATAAATCTTTATTTATCCCAATATTTCGTCACCACATTGGGTGACTTCTTCAGGGGAAATTGTCTTTTTTTATAAAGACAAAAGATCTTATACAGTTTTGAATTTTTTTTGACGTTATGTCAGGTTATCAAACTAGAAGCACCGTTGCTATTGGTAAAATTTCTACTCGTGGCTCGAATCCTTCTAATTCAATTCATAGAGGTCGCGGAAGAAGTTCTCCAGCATCCCGTAATAATATATCTATTGTGTCACAGGATAATATCGTTAACACTACACTAAGACCAAGAGTAGTGCGCTCTCCTGTTAAGAGTAAGAATTCTAGTACACAAGGCGTTGTACATTCTCCTATTCATAAAAACACAAAATTCAATACACTGCTAGACCCTAAGCCTACTAACCGTAATAGTTCAACTTCAAGTTGTAATGATTTAATTATACAATCCAATATTCAGCTGTACCCTAAAAGTCCCAGTTCTACTAATTCAGATTCAAATAATTTACATTCAAGTTCAATTAATTTGCCTCCAAGTTCACCGCTTCAAAACATTGGTATAATGAATAATAACAACACAAATCCTTTAACAAATCAACAAGCTCTTGTCCGCCAGATTTAGCATCTGGCGGACACTCTAACGATAATTTTAACTCACAATTTGAGCTGCCAGCTGATTTGAATAATCCTCTCTCAGGTAATAATAACAGGAATCCTGTAAGTTCTCAGTGTGAGCTACCAGCTGGCCCGAATAATTCTCTATTAGGGAATAATTATCCACATCCTTTAAACTCTTAACTAGAACTACCGTCTGGTTCAAATAATCCCGCTTCATTAATAAACAATAAAAGATCCGATTCCAATTTTGTCACATCGATGGATGACTTAATTAAATTTATGGAACAATCAATGAGAAATACAAGACTGGAATTTATGACAGAACTTTCATCCATTAAGGAAAGCGTCTTACAAATTGGAAAGATAAATTCAAGAGATCTTCGACATCAGAAAATTCTGTCAAATAATAACCAACCAAATACTGGGGATCTGCAAAGACAAGCCCAGTTATCCAATAATATGCGGCCAAATACCGGAAATTTACAAAGGCAACCCACCTTTTCCAATAAATACCAGCCAAATATTGGAATTTTTCAAAGGCAAACCTCAGATAATAATAACCAATCAAATACTGGAAATACACAAAGACAGGACACCTTTTCTAACAGTATTCAGTTTAATACTGGAAATTATCAAAAGCAGGAAACTTTTTCTAACCACAATCAGTCAAATATAATTCCTCCAGGGCAAGCGTCATTTGTTTCTAATAACGCAGAAGCAAATGATAACTTAAATTCAAGTCACTCTGCTGATCAAAATAGATCATATGAAAATGGTGATTCAAATGTAAAGTTGGAAAAGTGGAAAATTTCATATGACGGTTCAGGTTCTGTATCTGATTTTCTTTTTAAGGTCGAAACTCTTTCTTCACGTTCAAGGTGTTCTGAAGAACATTTGTTGTCGAATTTTCATGTACTTTTGGATGGTAAAGCTGAAGAGTTGTATTGGCTTTTTACCAGACAAAATCGACAAGTTTCGTTCCCAACATTACGTACTGCTATTACTAAAGAATTTGGTCACTTGGAATCCGACCATGATGTAATGTTAAAAATTTCATTGTGTAAGCAACAATACAAGGAAACCTATGAAGATTTCCATACGGCTATGCTTCCATGAATATGAGACTTCAGAATCAGTTGCCAGATCAAACATTGATTGACATTATTAAACATAATTTAAATTAAAATTTAAGATTTTTGTTGTTTATTTCCGATCCTAGATCTCTTAACGAATTTAGAGATATAGCTCGAAAAGCGGAAAAAGTCCTCCACGAAAACAAATTTCAAAATCCAAATATAGTACAAAGTCGTACTGTCAGTGAATTAGAAGCACCCTATGATGACGTAGATGATTTGGAGGTAATTGACCCCCAACTTGAAGCCTTGCAAATTTCTACAAATCGGAATAAATACGATTATTCGAAGATTCAATGTTGGAACTGTATGTCATATGGACATCCATATAAATATTGTTCAGACGAAATTCGAAAACCATTTTGTTTCAAATGTGGACAAAAAGGTGTTTTAACCCCAAAATGTCCTAACAAACATGGTTATCAGGGAAACAAAAAAATGGGCGAAATGGCTACCGGGGACACTCGTCCATTCCAACAAACCCCGAGTTCGAAATAAATTCCAAATTAGACATAAATACAAAGAATTATCAGTATTCTAACTTTTCACCAAAATTAAACGAAGTTTTATTAAAAGAAATATCTACACAAACCGATGCGTCATTGGATACTTTACACAAAAGAAATCCTTTTACCCTCGATTCTTCAAATCAAACATATTCCCTATTAAGGCAACCATCACTTAAAATAATGAAGTGCAGACAACGTTTTAAAAAACGTAATAACTTTCGTAAAATACTAGAATCAACCATTATACATGGATCTGATGATAGACCATTTGCGAAAGTAAAAGTTTTCGATGAAGTTTTAATCGGTTTACTTGATTCAGGAGCAAATGTCTCTGTTTTAGGTAAAAATTGTTTATCTTTCGTGAAAAGAAATAATATTTTTTACAAAAATTTCAATTCTTCCTTGGAAACTGCTAATGGCGCTAAACAAAATGTTGTTGGATTTTGTACTTTGCCAATTTTTTTTAAAGGTGTTACAAAAAATATCGAATTTTATTTAGTTCCATCTCTCAGTCAAGATGCATACTTTGGTATACATTTTTGGCAGTCACGTCAAAATATGATTGATTAAAATTTGTGTTATTTTATAAGTGATCCACGGCACTCAGCATAATTTAACCAATTTTAGGTGGATCGCTCTGAAACATACACTTTATATAGAAAACTAAATTATCTAGAGAAAAGCGTATGAGTTTTTGGGTATATTAATTTTTGACAAAACAGCGAAGTGTTAAAGTCAAAATGTCTACTTTTTTACTCTTAAAGAAACAGCTCTAAGTCAAAAAGTATTTGACCTATCAAAAACTCCTACGCGCATCCATAGATAATTTAGTTTTCCATATGCATTATAAATTTCAGAGAAATCCACCAAAAATTGATTAAGTAATGCTGCGTGGCGTGGACCTCTATTGTAAATATACTATCATTTTGTAAAACTTTGTGTAAAACAAATATTTTTTTGTACTCCTTCATAAATCTTGTAAAAACCAATCTTTGTTAACACATCTCCGTAAATAAAAAAAATAAAAAAGGAAGTTTTTATTTATAGGCTTTTTACATAGGTGTTACCCCTTAAGTAGTATAAAAGGGTGCTTGGTATCATTGCGACAAAAACATTGATATATAACCCTTTAATATCCGACTGTAAATACAGAAGATATGACAAAAAAATAAAAATGCCCTTCATTCGGCAACATAAAAAATTAAAAAAAAAAAACAATTAAAAAAGGGCTAAATTCGGCTGTGCCGAATCTTTGAATACCCTCCACCAAAGGGGATGAAGATGATATACGTATATACTAAATTTTGCATGAACTGTAATATGAATATGTTTTGTCAATTTATGTAACGAACTTTTGTTATTTAGTTTTAGCAATGTTATTTACAGAGGTCTGCTCTGTTAGCGACTTTAACATTGTTCATTTTTACGTTAACTTAGTTATCATAGTATGTAAGACAATAAATGTAATCGAACAATAAGAAGACTTAATAACATTTTTACTTACTTAACAGAAAAAAAAAAAATAGATACAGAAAAATTGTACAAATTTGTATGGAAAATTTAGAGGTACCTTCACATTTTCACTCATAACTTTTGAACCGATTGACCGATTTTTCTCATTTTAAATACCAAACTGCTCGGGAGGATGTTCAATAATTTGAGTAAAAATAGGCATGACAAACTGATATATACCCTCACCATATATTGTGGAGGGTATAAAAATAAAATAATAGTTCCGCTGGAATTATTGGAATTCTTTACTAGCAAAAGTTTATTGCTTTTTTGCGAGCTTTCATTTTAAAATATTAGGGTAGTACATTAAGGTTGTAGCAACTGAGATCTGGTGGGTTAATACTAGAACGGGTTACCTGAGGTCAATGGCTCCTGCGAGAAAAACATCGGCCTCCGCGAGACAAAAAACATTGATATACAACACTTTAAGATCGGACGGTAAATGGCGAAGATATAACGAAAAATATAAAATGGCGACCCCTACGTTCGGCCAAAAAAAAATATATTTTCGAAATTTTCTTGTTAAAATACTTTATATTAGAGGGTGTACGGTGAACTTTTTTTTTGAGGTACGGTCTAGAGTACAGATTTATTGCAACATCATATTGATACAGGAGACGCTGTTCAAATCAAATGTAGGCATTACCCCTTGTCACCACCAAGGCAAGAAGAAGCATATACGGAAATTGAAAGACTTTTGAGTATGGGCGTTATCGAGGAATCAAACTCTCCCTGGTGTTCTCCAGCAGTCTTATTAAGGAAACCAGGAAAAGTTCGATTATGTATCGACTCTCGCAAGCTCAACGCTGTTACAAAAAAGGATTCATATCCTTTACCCCATATTAATGGTTTATTGAGTAGGTTAAAAGACACATTTTTTATTAGCGGTATCGATCTTAAGGATGCATTCCTTCAAATAAGATTAACCGAATCGTTAAAGGAAAAAAACGGCATTTGTCATACCAGGAAAGCCATTATATCATTACAAATATATGCCATTTGGACTCTGTAATGGTCCACAAACCATGAGTCGACTTATGGACCGAGTCATTCCTTCACAGTTGAGAGAAAATGTATTCATATATTCGGATGACTTACTGGTCTGCAGCAATAATTTTGAGTCGCACATCAAACTTTTGAGCGAAGTCGCTTTCTGTCTTAAAACAGCCAAACTTACAATAAATGTTAGTAAAAGCTCTTTCTGCCAAAAAGAAATTCGTTATTTGGGCTACATTGTTGGGAATGGATGCTTAAAAGTGGACCCTGGAAAAGTGGATTCAATCAAAAGTTTTCCTTTGCCTAAGACCCCCAAACAAGTTCGTAGGTTTATTGGAATGGCAAATTGGTACAGATCATTTATCTGTAATGTTTGAGAAAATCGCAGAAATCGTTTGCTTTAACTGATGCCGCAAAAATCTCCTTCAAAAAGTTTAAAGAAGCGTTATCAACTGCTCCTGTGCTTGCACAACCCGATTTTGGCCGTGAATTTGTTATTCAGTGTGATGCTTCCAATATTGGAGTGGGCGGCGTTTTGTTTCAGTTTGATGAACAGGGCAGAGAACATCCCATAGCGTTTGTATCTCAAAAATTGAACAAATGCCAAAGAAATTACACGGTAACTGAACTTGAATGTATGGCCGCAGTTGTTTGCGTCAACAGATTTAGACCATACGTCGAAGGCTTACCTTTTCGTATTATAACTGACCACTCTTCGCTGAAATGGCTCATGTCGCAAAAGGATTTGAGCGGACGCTTGGCCCGTTGGAGCCTTAATTTACAACGATATGACTTCAGAATTGAACACAGGAATGGTTCATTAAACGTTGTCCCTGATTGTTTATCTCGAATTGACGTAGAAGAATTAACGCTATCTGACACATTTCTGGAAATAGAACTTTCGTCTCCAGATTTTGATGAAGAAGAATATCAAAAACTTAGAGAAACAATTTCTGAAAATAAGAATTCTCTGCCAGACCTATGTATATTTGACAACTTTATTTTTAAACGTATTAACTTCAGACAAGGTGCTGAAGATGAAGAAGATGGCTTATGGCGACTTTGGATACCAAAATCCTTATCCCAAAAGGTCATACAATCTGCTCATGACTCAATTCTTTCATGTCATGGTGGCTTTGCTAAAACCTTGGCTAGAGTTCGCCAAAAATACTTTTGGCCTACTATGGCAAATGACCTTAAATCTTATATTCAGAAATGCGATAAATGTAAAAGCATTAAATCTTTTAATCAAATCTCCAAACCTCCCATGGGTAACCAATTTATGACAAACAGGCCTTTCGAAAGGTTTTACTGTGATTTTTTGGGTCCTTATCCCTCAACTAAGATTAAAAATACAGTACTTTTTATCTGCCTAGATCATCTAACGAAATTTGTGTTTTTGAAACCGCTCAAAGCAGCAACTACTGCAAATGCAATTTTATTTTTTCAAACAGAAATTTTTCCCGCATTTGGTGTTCCAAGATATGTACATAGCGACAACGCTAAACAATTAGTTTCAAAAGAAATGAAAGAATTTTTCAAACTACTATTACTACAGGCTTTTACGCACCACAATCAAATGCGTCAGAGCGCGCGAATCGGGAAATAATTACCAAGATTAGATGCTTTTTACAAGACCATAAGGACCATAGTAATTTGGATAAATATATACCTCAGATCCTCTCTATTTTACGAAGCGATTTTCACTCTGCAATTAAATGCTCTCCATACTATGCGGCTTTCGGTCAGAATATGGTACAACATGGCCCTACGTACAAAATTTTGGAAAAACTCGGGTACTTATCGGGTGAAGATTTCATTATTTCTAACAATGCTGACAAATTAAACAGAGTTGGAACAAAAATTCGGAATAATTTGAATCTAGCTCATGACAAAGCAAGTAAAACATATAATTTTCGTACTAGACCTATAAGTTTTAAAAAAGGCCAGACAGTTTTTAGGAAAAACCATGTTCTTAGCAATATGTCCAAACAAATTAACAAAAAGTTTATGCCGAAATTCTTAAAATGCAAAATTAGACACAAGATTGGTAATAATTTGTATGACCTAGAGGACCAAAAAGGAAAATATGTAGGCAGGTATCACACTTCTGATTTAAAACCATAATTTTTCCCGGCTTTGCGTGGGTCGTGCCACACTGTGACACTTCGTAACGAATAATAAAAATTGTAACACAATTTTCATCAAAAAAAAAATTATTTTCCTGTTCGTTATACGATTTAAAAAAAAAAAAAAAAATCTAAGAACGAAGCAGGTTTGTTACGAAATTTTCTTTTACTACTATTGTAAACGCGCCTTCAATTTGACCTGCCTAATACCAATTTGACCCATAACGTAAATTTTTAAATTCAGGTAAAATTGATTTTTTAATATAAATTTTGAAAAGAATTTCCGTTCAAAATAAAAGTTTAACATGAAATTTCAGTCATGATTTATCAATTTTAAATTTATTATCATGAGATAAATTTATTTTTGGTTAGTTGGATGAATGTATGTATGTTATATATTGTAACACTTTGCGCTTTTGAAAGAATCTCAATTGTATTACCTTATATTTTAATATACATATTTTATTTCAGAAAAGTTAATTGTAAACTTTATTTATGAATGCAGAATCAAATGTTCTGCACAAAAATGTTTTCTTCTGAAATTTTAATCAAAAAGTGTTAGGGTGTTTTAATAAAGGGTTTATACTAACCCTCTATAATTTGCTAAAGATTTGCTATATGGTATCCGTCTCTAAATTCTAGCATGATATAAATATTTTTATATGAGCTTTGCTTGAAGCAAATACTAATTTGCATATGTTATTTGTAAATCTCAGTGAGTGTGGTTGTTACATACTCCACACAAAAAAAAAAAAAAAACTCGAAAAAGAAGAAAAAATACAATATTTTAAATTCATTACCATATATGGTAATTTTTGTGCTGGCTTCAGCGGACATGCATAGGTACATATAAATTACACTTTCTCAATAATTTCCCATAAAAAAAAAAAAAACAATAGAAAAAAAGACCCGTTCGCATTTATTTGCATATGCTCTACGATTAAATTAGCCGTAGACGAAACTACCTTTAACTCTGCATAATTTAATTGTGTTCTGTAATTGATAAAGTGTAGTCAAACTCAGCAATATTAAAACTGTGACTAATCAAGTGAATTTAAAAACAAAAAAAAAAAGAAAGGGTCAAACCCAACATCATTATTTTTGGAAAAAAGTTTTGGAATACTTTACTGTCTATATAATTGCATTTCGGAACGAGTTATACCTATTAAAATCTTAAGGTAAGGGTTAAACCCCAAAATATATGGAATTACGTTTTTTATAAGGTTTTTTTTTTCTTCTCTAGAAGAAAATTGATACCACATGGTCTTGGGTGAGTCTCACCAAAATTTCGGTGAAACCACGCAACAAATTGTAGAGAATACTGTGGAAAATAGTTCGTACAACGTGACTCGAGTCTATACGTGCTCGAAAGCCGCATGCGGTGATCAACCGAATGAAATCAACTGTACCTAGTTTTGATTACTACAATAGGTTTAATTCTATCATATCAAAAGTGCACGTAAATATTTCCGAAATTTATATTAAGAATCTATTTCCAAAACTCCTAAACCGAATCAGGAACATTTTTAATTTTTCTCATATATACTTTAAATCAGAAATTTGGCTAAACAATTTTTTTTTCCACTCAAGGCTTAAATATTTGAAACTTTACCGTTAAGTGATGCATGTATACCACAATTAAAAATCAAATCATACATAAATTTACTCGAACAAATTATTTGGTTTTTTTGGGTTCATGCAAAATTCTAAAATATTATTAATGTTAAAGCCTCGAATGAATCAAATCAGAAAAAAATATAATCCGCAAAGTTAATAGTTTATTTAAAGAAATTTAAAATATCATTTCTAACTTTAATATGATTTAAAGTTAGGAAAACTAAATTCCAAAATTTAAAACTTTAAATTAATTGCTTTAAATCTTTAAATTAATTATTTAAGTAAATTCTCTAATCTCGAAATGATTTTGTATAAATAAAATTAATTTGAAATTCAAAACTTTAACTTGAAATCATATTTTTTTTATAAAAAAAAAACATTAAATAAGTAATTTTAAAATTACCGTATTTGCATATCAAAATGTTCTTTACCTAAATTAATATGTTACTTTATTTCTCAAAGTGTATATTTTTTTTTATTTTGAATTTGTATCCTAAAAATTACTTTATAAGAAAATTTGATCATTACTGGCAAGAAATTTAAGCTCTTTTATAGATTACAACAACCACACATTGATTGCTGGGCCCATCAGTTGATACGACTTGTAATTGAACCAGAAAATAATCTATCGTTTTTTTGCAAGTAATGATACAATAATATATATCTATTTAAGTTTTGTTATTCTCATATTCTCTTATTTTTGTCAGTCAGATCTCCCTTTGTTTCTCTTTCCATAAAATATGTCTTTTAAAAATTTGCCTATGTAAGTCTAAAAATCAGATATGATTTTAGTATTCTAGGGACACTCAATGAGTGATATTCTTTATTTTATAAGCATTAGTTAGAGTTAATGTTAATGTTATCACGCTCTTTGGTTATAAATATGAATTTCTACAATAAATGTCTCTTTATATTGTTTATATAAAAAACCAATGAAATTCTAAGTATTTTTTGAATTATGGGAATGACGGCAGAAACAAGGTGTAGATATTCGTAAGTATCAATTATGTCTATTATAGGGACAGTTCTGTAGATCAGGGTAATTCGACTGCTTAGGTGTTGACTCAATGTCAGCAGGGACGGAAAATTGTACCCTACATGGCATATCACCCCGCCTTCTTTCATTTTGTATTTTATATCTTTATTTGCAACTTTTTCTTCTTTATTTTGCTTACTCTTTTGGCATGAATGTTTTATACGTCATGATATACGGGTTAAGAACCATTTTAGAGCTAGCGGGAAAATCTTAAGCATGCCACTTTTTTTTTCATCTTGCGGTTCATTTTTTTTGGATGATGAGAATTATTGACAATTTTTATTATTCGCAAATAATGACGTATATTACATTTGTGCTTTGAGAATCAAAGATGATTGACAAGGTCATTCTAAAAATAGATGAAAAAAGCTCATTTGTACGGACAATCATTTACTAACTAAGAAACTAACTTCTATTATTATACCCTTCACCACAGGTGGAAGGGTATATATAAGTTTGTCATTCCGTTTGTAATTTCTACAATATTGATCTTAGACCCTATAAAGTATATATTTTCTGGGTGAAGAGCGAAGTTGATTTAACGATGTCCGTCTGTCGGTCTGTGTGTTGAAATGGGTTTTCCGAAGAACCCAAACATGATGAGGACTTGATTGTTTTTTAATTCTGTTAAATGTGATCCATTTCTGTTTGCTATTAAAAATCAGACAGATCGGTTAATAAATGGCTGAGATATTAGCAAAAAACCAGGACTACCTCTAATTTTTCCAGTAAAATCCCTTTGTTTAAAATGTATGTAGAATTTTGAGCATAACAACACATCCATGTGTTAAAATTCTTATCTTTCATCTCCACCTTTTATACACAAACAACACACATACAAAGATTTGTCATTTAAATAAAAACTAAACAAATCCCTAATGAACGAAGACTTTTATATATGTACCTCTATTGACGATGATTTTGTGTGAGCTTCAATAGCTCAGGCTAGAGGCTATGTCACAAATACTTTTTTTCTCTAAGCCCGCGGGGTTCGAATATCGGTCAGGTCAATTCACTTTTTTTTTGTACATTTTTTATTATTATTTTCTTAAGACTTTTTTTTTGCTTATTTTTGGTTTTTTTTAACATTTAATAATTAATTTATTTAAAATTTTATATTAATAATTAAAATTCTTTTCTTTCATCTCCACATTTTATACATAAACAACACACATACAAAGATTTGTCATTTAAATAAAAACTAAACAAATCCCTAATGAACGAAGACTTTTATATATGTACCTCTATTGACGATGATTTTGTGGGAGCTTCAATAGCTCAGTTGTCTAGAGGCTATGTCACAAATACTTTTTTTCTCTAAGCCCGCGGGGTTCGAGGTTCGAATCTCGTTCAGGTCAATTCACTTTTTTTTTGTACATTTTTTTTATTATTTTCTTAAGACTGTTTTTTTTTGCTTATTTTTGGTTTTTTTTAACATTTAATAATTAATTTATATAAAATTTTATGTTAATAATTAAATAATCCATAAATCGGCTAAAAACATCAACATTTTTATAAAAACCCTCTGATACAAACAAAATACAAACGTTTTTATACCTTTCACCACAGGTGGAAGGGTCGCGGGTTCGTTAAGATTTTTTTTTTGTTTTTTTTAACATTTAATAATTAATTTATATAAAATTTTATGTTAATAATTAAATAATCCATAAATAGGCTAAAAACATCAAAATTTGTATAAAAACCCTCTGATACAAACAAAATACAAACGGTTTTATTTCTTTTTTTTGCTCCGATTTAAAAGAATTTATAAAAAGATTTTTAAACCATTTTATTTCTCACATATTAAGAAAATTTTATACATAATTTACCGTTGCAACTATTTTAGGTCATAACTTATAATAATTTATAAAAAAAATTATAAACTATTTTCCTTCAAATTTTTAAAATTAAGCTAAAGAAATTACAAATATTTCTAATAAAAAAGCGAAATAAAATCCCAAATGCAAATTTGCCAGCTAAATCAAACTATTTTGTAGAAATAAAACACATGCAGTTCTAGTGATTTCTTTTAACGATTTGTTGAAATTCTTTTCTTTCACCTCTTCACCTTTTATACACAAACAACAAACACTATTCTAGAGCTGTATTATGACCTATGGATACGTCTTATATAGCAAAAGATCGAAAATCTTTAGTATAACATATTTGCTGAAAAACTCGGAAATATCGGTTCAGATACAAAAAAGTTATGCCCAAAACATAAATTTTTTTAAAATACCTATTTTCTGGAACCATAAATCTTCCCGAGTCCAAGTTTTATCTCCAAACTAAATGGTTAATTTCCTCTTAAAGGCGTCCGTATATAAATCTGTCCATTTCATATATGTCCATATATAAACTTCAGTTTTTTCCCAACCATGGTGAAGGGTATATAAGATTCGGCATAGCCGAATTTAGCCGCTCTTACTTGTTTTATAACTGTTTGATTCAAAACTCTTAAATTTATTATTTTAAAAGGCGGTAGCACTTTGGTACCGACTGGCTCACCAGAGTTAATCTTTAGTTTGAGTTACACCAAATGTAACTCATATAACCGCTTACGGTTTATTATGCATTGTCTGTCACCTTCTCTTTCTCTGCTAGTTTTTGTACTAGCTATATTTTTTCTGTATCGTTTTGGCTTTACATACTGCGCGACGTGCTACATACTCCAGCTAACACTTTGTAAAAGGTAACCTCATATTTAATAAAGGATTGAGAATTTGTCTCTTTATTAACCATTGAACATGTTTGTCTTTTTATTTTCTTTCCCGCATCTACGGCAAACATTTGGTCCATTCGAGCCGGATCGGAAAGTAAAAAAGTTCTAATTGGTTATCCCATTGCAACAACCACAAACTACATAATTACATTGAAAAAAAATCTACAATAGAAAAGGTGCTTATAGTTCATATATTTGGGAGCTTTTTATTTGTGAAAATAGTGTTTTTTTATGGTGAAAATCGCGTGAATTAATTAAAAAAAATTTATTTATTTATTTAACATAACATAGAAAAAGTATTAAATTTAATCCTTTTTTTTATTAAAGACTATTGTGATTGATCATACAACCCTTCGTGGAATTTCTTTATCCGGTACCCGTGTTTGACAATTTGTCATTACACTTGTTTTCTTTGGTACTTTGTTTACAACAGTTACATGCAATTTTTTTTCTAAATAAAATTTTTTAATATAATTGTGTTTTAATTTAAATTGAAGTTTATTAAAATTTAAAGAAAATGCTAAATGCATACGTGAATAATTTAATAAAAAATATTAGCTTTTTATTTTGAGTGTAAAATAGCGTCGGGTATGGAATAAAAGTGTATAAAATATTTTAAATATATATTGCAATTATTACATACATATCAACCAGCAGTGTGTTTTTTCTATTTTTTTTTTTTTTTTTTGTTTTCTTATTTGTACACATTTTTTTTTTGCATACAAAAGTGCTAACAGTGTGTTATACGTACATACGTATATACATACATACATACCTTTTATATTACTATTGTTGTATGTCAATAAACAAAAAATAGACACCAGACATATAGACAATCAGTCCACATATCGTGCATACGTTAATTGTCTTTCGTCAATTAACACTCGGTTACATGATTTGGCACTGCTAAAGCCTGACGATGTGGTCATTGCTGAAAAACCGACGGCTAATCATTCCGGTCATAACTTACAGCTTCGTGTAAGATCCTAATTTTTAAGGGTGATTTTAGTTCTTGGCCAACTTTTCGCGATCTTTTTACCGCGATGTACATAAATTGCTCTCGCGTAAGCAATATAGAAAGGTTATGCCAGTTAATTTCGGTAACTGAAGGCGACACGCGTGCAATTGTTTCGGGAGGTCCGCTTACTAATCAGGGTTTGATGAAGCCTTGCGGAAATTAAGTGAAGCTTACGAAAATCGTTGAATGCTCTTCCGTATTTGGAACGGGAGACTAGACAAGGTTTAAAATCCTTACAACGCGGAATTAACGGTGCTTTTTCGACGTTTTTGACATTGTATATTTCCGTGGATAAAGATCTAAGCGCTCATATTGTGGTCTTTATTTGCATTCAACGGTTGCCTGCGAATACCGTTACGCTTTGGGAGGCGACCATCGTAAAGAAGAAGGCGTTTTCGTTATGGTTCGATTTAGATAGATTTCTTAGTGACCGAATAAGTACCTTGGAGTGCTCTCGGGGTCTTCAGAGTGCCCATCTTACTAGCAAGTCTGCACATTTTACTACTACCGCTTCTTCGTCTTCTGCTTCTTCTTCTTGTGTATGGTGTAAAAACCAAACACATTTCTTACACCTTTTTTTGCGATTTAAGAAACTTTCTGTATCTGATCGATTTTCGACAGTCAAAAAGTTTCGTTGTTGTATAAACTGCTTATCTCGTAAATACGAGGTAAAAAATTGTAAAAGCTTGCATACTTGTTCTAAGTGCAACAAACGACACCACACTCTGCTTTATCGTGATTTTTCCACGATCGAAAATTTAATAATAAATAAATTCACTTCGGGTAACGGCAATTTGAATGCGGTTGCTCAAGCCGGCACCACCGCGGATGCTACTATCCAATCTACTTCTTCTGGTAGAAATCCTACAGTTCCTACAAATAGACAGGTGTTTCATTCATCTCTGAATGGCTCTGTGCTTTTAGGAACCGCTATAGTGAATTTACTTCATCATGGTGTTACCTACCGAGCTCTTGCACTTATCGATCCGTGCGCGAAGAATTCTTTGATTACTGAACGGTTCAAGAATCGTTTAAATCTTTCGACGCGTTCTACGAATGTGAAAGTTAGTGGTACTAATCACAGCAATGCTGGCACTTCGAAAGAAATTTGTTCGTTAGGAATTGTTTCTCTTCTGGATTCTACTGTCATTGTAGAGGCTTTAGTTTAATTTTACCAAACATATCGGGCGATTTGCCCTCACTTCCCATTCCTTCACATTTTTGTGACCATTTGCCTAATCTTCCTTTGGCGGATATCACTTTTTACGATAGCCACCCGGTTGATATCTTGTTGGGAGCTGAGGTTTACTCCAGAATTGTTGTGAAGGAACCTCCTGTTGATATTTAAGATTCTTTGGTTGCGCAAAATACTGTTTTCGGTTGGATTATTACTGGTTCCGTGCCTGATCCACAACCTCAAGTTCGGATTCATTCTACTCTAATAGAATTTTCAAAGGACGATTGTTTGAATAGAAATCTTCTTCGTTTTTGGGAACTTGAGGAAACCCTTAAGAGGAAAATCTTATCGACTTTCGATAAAATTTGTGAGGAGAATTATAAAACAACTACTCGTCGGGGCTCTGATGGTCGCTAAATTGTGATTCTTCCATTTAAGCCTGAGTTTCCTCAGCAATTGTCTTTGGGTCTGTCACGACCTAACGTCCTAAAACAATATCTTAGGATGAAAGCTTCTCTTCTTCGTAAACCTGACATTAAAGAAATGTATGACAAAGTTATAAACGAATATCTAGAACTAGTTCATATGAATCTTGTCTGTCCTGCTTTTTCGGGAAGTAGATTTCCTTGTTATCTACCGCATCACCCGATTATAAAACCTGAACGGAAGACGACGAAGTTACGTGTTGTTTTTAACGCGTTGAATAAAACTTCAACCGGGAATAGTCTTAACGACTGCATTTATGTTGGTCCGACTTTGCAATCGGATTTGCTACTTTTAATTCTTCGTTGGCGTCTTTTTAAATTTGTTTTCAATTGCGACATTACCCAGATGTCTATGCAAATTAGGGTTGACCCCTCTTTTCTTTTTCTTTTACCTTTGAACCCTTTTATCGACGAAAATGGGGTTATGAGACTTAACGGGCGTCATCCAATTATTTTGCCCTACTCTAGGAGATTTACTTTGCTTTTGACAGAGTTTGTGCAATGATATTACTTCACGGTGGGAATCAGTTAATGCTGCGCATACTTCGCATTGAATATTGGGTTCCTAGATTTATTATTTATATTATTTATTATTTATATTATTTATTATTTATATTATTTATTCTTGATCGTAAACGGTCTTGCAGCAAAATTATGGCTGCCCTACCTCCTGAACGTACTTCTCTTGACAGGCCTTTTACTACAACTGGTGTAGATTTTGCTAGGCCTTTTGATGTCAAAAGCTTTACTGGTAGGGCTTGTAAAATAACAAAGGGTTATGTTTGTATCTCTGTTTGCTTTTCTACAAAAGCACTTAATTTGGAGGCAACTTCTGACCTTTCTACGGCTACTTTCTTAGCAGCTTTTCAGAGATTTGTTTCACGACGAGGTTGTCCAAACACTATATTTTCTAATAATGGCATGAATTTTGTGGGTGCCTCTCGTGATTTGGAAAATAACTTTAAGGCTTTTCTCAGGGAAAGTTAGACCTTCGTGTGTTCTACATATGGTATTCAGAGTCTTACATGGCATTTAATTCCTGCCGAAGCTCAACATATGGGTGGACTCTGGGAGGCTGGAGTAAAAAGTTTCAAACTTCATTTTAGAAAAGAAGCCCGGATCTTTAAATACACATTTAAGGAACTTTCCACTCTTCTGGCAAGAATCGAAGCCTGCTTGAATAATAGCCGTCCCCTTTGTTCCATGTCCGAGAATCCACACGAAACGGTCGCGCATACTAATGGTCATTTTTTAATCGGCGCTCCGCTACTGGCTCCGCCTGAGCCTGCTATACACGAATATCCACTTAGCATTGTAAACCGATTTAAAAAAATGAAAGCTCTGTCTCAAAATCTTTGCCATCGGTAGAAAGAATAGTACTTAATGAGCCTACACAAGCGTTATAAATGGAAAAATCCGGAACGCGAATTTAAAGAAAACGACTTAGTTGTCATTCGCCACGAACAGCTGCCCTCAACTTCATGGAGGCTAGG
The DNA here is from genome assembly GCA_949748255.1 of Eustalomyia histrio. Taxonomy (NCBI): domain Eukaryota; kingdom Metazoa; phylum Arthropoda; class Insecta; order Diptera; family Anthomyiidae; genus Eustalomyia; species Eustalomyia histrio. The sequence continues at coordinate 476,401 of OX456528.1, forward strand.
CCGTGTCGTTAAATTGTATCCGGGAAGTGACGGTCATATTAGGGTTTTCGACGTACACACTGCGAACGGGGTTGTACGACGACACATTGCCAAACTGATTGTTTTGACCATTTGAGTATACACTATTTTTTTCTCTCCGCATTCGTTAATCTTCATTGTTTCCTAGAAAATGGATGCGTTACCTATTTCTCGACGACTACGAGGAACCAATAGAGGCTGCGACAATTGACTTAACAGACCCACCTTTGTCTGTTTCCCTTTTTTTTTCCTGTTACATTGGTTGCTCAGGAGGAACTACCTTCCGCTAGTATAACTCCTCCGGAAGTTGCGTCTACTTCAGACGTAGCTCAACCTGCACTAACCACTAGTAATTCGTCGGGTTCAACTGGAACCAAGGGCTCGAATAAAACGTCGTGGAAGGGTCCAGGTCGAGACAAACGCTTGTGCAAAATTTGTAATTTCAAGCACCCTTTACAATATTGTAAGGCTTTTCAAAAAATGAGTCATGAGCGTAAACTTCGAATGGTTGTCTTACACCGGTACTGCTCTCGTTGTCTGGCTAATACACATATGGCCAAGGACTGTACTAGTCCGTTTAATTGCCGCATGTGCAAAGGAGACCACAATACTCTTCTTCACTATGCTCGACCCACTCAATCCGAGGCCCCTAAAAAACCTTCCCTTCCATCTAAAACTTCTTCGAAAAATACACAGCCTGCTAAACATCAATCTTAACGTATTGAGCGTAAAGGTTCTGATAAACAACTTGCGATGTCTAAATTTGGCCGCTGCCTGTCAGGCATATAATTACATTTGCTCCAACACTGCAACTCAAATTGTTCCACCTAAAGGCGCCTATCACGGTTCGTGATGCTCTGGATCCATGCTGCAGAGTCAGCTTTTTAAGTGAATCTCTTATTCTCATGTGGATGGCGACAGATATTGTCGCATCTCAATTGGGTCATGCTACGAACCCGCAGAGAAATTAGCACTTACGGCCAAAGTAGCGAAGATGAGGGGTATTAATACTCCTTCCGAATCAGTTTCTGACTCTATTCGAGACTCTTTTAAAGGGTTCCAGCTTGCTGATCCAAGCTTCAATGTCGCTGGTCGAGTCACGTTGTTTTTGGGACCTGAAACAACTCCTCAAATTATCAGGAGTTAAATTTATTCGAGCCCGGGCCTACCCACTGGCTCAAAATACAAAATTTGGCTGGATTATCTCTGATCAATCCCCTTTTTAGAGGTCCGGTCTGTTGTACCGTCTCACAACTTCCGACGTTGACTGGTCCGGTCTTATAGACCGTCTTAAAGAATTCCGGCCTCGGCTAGTCCGGTCCAATGGACCGTTTCCCAACCTTCCGGCTTTTGCGGGTCCGGTCTTTGACCGTTTTTAATTTTAAGTTATTTTTGAAAAGAAGTATTTTAAATAAATATAAAAAGCTCTCATGAACTATACTCTTTTTATTTTATAACTATTTTTAAGCCTTTTAAGTATATTGTTGCAACTTACTGTTATGTTGCAAAGTGGCCGGCAATGTTCAAATTCAAAACTCTTAAATTTATTATTTTAAAAGGCGGTACCACTTTGGTACCGACTGGCTTGCCAGGGTTAATCTTTAGTTCGAGTTACACTAAATGTAACTCATATAACCGCTTACGGTTTATTAGGCATTGTGTGTCACCTTCTCTTTCTCTGCTAGTTTTTGTACTAGCTATATTTTTATGTATTGTTTTGGCTTTACACTTTGTAAAAGGTAACCTTATATTTAATAAAGTGTTGAGAATTTGTCTCTTTATTAACCATTGAACTTTTTTGTCTTTTTATTTTCTTTCCCGCATCTACGGCAAACAATAACTTTGTTTTAAAAATCTATAAACTATATTTTATGTTTGCATGTTAAATATTTATAAACATTTTTTTATAATGGCTTGTTTTCATGTAATTTATTTCAACTATTCAAGAATCTTATTATTATATTATCTAACAATGATAAATCGTAAATAAATAAAATAAATTTCTTTGATTGCACGCAATAACTGTGAAAAATATCTGGATCGCTTAACACCGAAGAACGGTGGGTAAAACTTGGCCACTTTTCGAGCATTACCGGGTGATAATGGTCGTCATAATCGACCTACTGTGGAAGGAATTGACAAGAGACTGGAAGCGTCAAAGATATGGTTAGGCGTGTGCATCATCGCAATGTGCCCTCTACCGAAAATATTGCTTCTGTTATTGAAAGTGCGGCGGATAATCCGAACTTGTCTATTCGACGTCGTTCTCAGCAGTTGGGCTATCTTACGGCTTAGTATGGCGTATTTTGCATTTGAATTTACACCTTTATCCACATTAAGTCCAACTCACGCAACAATTAAAGGCGGCAAACCATTCACAACGCACTATTGCATGGGAAGTTTCCAGAACCCGTAATTTCACGTTTTAATTGGCCAACAAGATCATGCGATTTGACTCCGTTAGACTTTTTTTGTGGGGCTACGTCAACGACCGTGTCTACCTGGATAAACCCCAAACGACGGACCATTTGAAAACCAACATTCGTCAAGTTATCGCCGAAATTCCGTCCGAAATGTGCTAAAAAGTGGTCGAAAACTACCTTTGCTGCAACCAATCTAATGGTGGTCATTTGTGTTTCGTACGTAATGGCAAGTCTAAGCATCAAAGTGTGTTTTTATAACCTTACTTTTGAAACTGAAAAATGGATAACCCATGATAACACTGATCACTGATTTACCAAATCAGCAGTAAAACGATTACTTGGTAGATCTATTGTGAGGGGGATATACACTGTCGGACAAAATAAAGTAAAAAGTGATATTTCTAGCAAAACTTAAACTGTTCAAATTTCATTAAATTCATTTGAAAATACTAAAAAGGCTCAATTTATTAATCACAGAAATCCACAGATCAAAAATTTAGTATTTGGATTGGCAAACCCCCCTTTCTATGCAGCGGGCGTGGCATTTAAGATAAAAACTGCCATTAATCGTCTACATATTATGAAATATTGATCAGATCTTTAAGTAATGTATAGATGTAAAAGAACTTATGAAATTTACTTTTGAATGGCATATAAATCTTTTTCTCTGGGTCCCAAGACTCAAAACTATCTGGCTTTAAACTTAGCAATAATATCGTATTATTTTACCATTAGATATCACATTTTTATTTTAAAAACTGGTTTACTTTTAATTTTACATTTTTTATAATTTTATAAATTTAAAAACTAAGAATTAATCCATGTCCATTAATGATGGCGATTTATTTATTGTATGCAAAATTATGATATTTTAATGCTTAATTCAATTGTCGATATTTTTGAGTCCTATGGCTCAATTTAAAAATTATTTATATTATATGAAAGACAATTTTATAAGCTTGATCTATTGTATACATCATTTTTAAATCTGACCAATATATTCCTATTCTGAAGGCGGATTCCCATTTGAAGTCAATTTTGGCGGTTTTTATTTTAATGTCACGCCCACCAGAAAAAAGGGGTGGTATTTTCAAAACGAACATTACACTTTTAATCTGTGGGCTTATATAATTAATAAATGTTGCCATTTACGTGTATTAATATGAACGTTAAAATTATGCTATGATTTTTACTTTTTTACAGTTTTATACTTTGTTTTGTCCGACAGTATAGATTTTAAAATTTTTTAATTCGTAATGGAAGGTAAGTTTACAATTGACGCGTGAGACAACTTCCGTTGAGCTTTTCGCCGCGCACAATCATTTAGCGCAATTAGTGAATGAGCCAATAAACACTCCGTGTGTCGAAGGGCAGTTTCAGAATACTCTTGACCTTCTCAGTAACTCGAATCATATTATCATTTCCGCATCGTTTTCATATTCTGAACTTCGTACCGTTTCACAAATAGCCACGAAACGATGAGTTTTTATATGAAAGTTAGATGGAGAATTAAGGTTAACGAGCAGAAATGTATTCATATGACTTTTACTTCGAGAAGAGAAACTTGCCCGCCGATCCGGATTTATGGTCGGAACATACCCCAAGATACATGTGTAAAGTATCTTGGTATCCATATTGACCGTCGTCTCACATGGAAAAGTCATATAGAAGCGAAACTTACCCAAATAAAGTTAAAGGCTATTCAACTCTCTTGGTTAATCGGTAGAGACTCTAAACTTGCCTTGGATTGTAAACTATATTATAAAAATTCAGAGAAGGCAAAACAAGCTCTTAAGAATTATTGCAAACGCCCCCTGGTATGTTAGGAATGACAACATTCATAAAGATCTAAATGTACCCTTAGTTAGTAACGAAATCACTAGATATAGCAACAACTACTTGAAGAAACTGGAAACTCATCCCAATGTACTAGCACGGAATCTTTTGAATAATGATGGGAATAGGCGACTAAGATGGAGGGACACTGCAGACCTATCAAACATATAAAGGGAAAATTTTCAGATGCCATACATATCTATGAATATAAATTTATGAACAAATGAAAATTCGTCTGGCACTGGCTGGACTTAATATTAAGATTTAGTTTTTAGATTTGCATACTTATTGTTAGTTCACAAAATTAGGTGAAGATTCAATAAATAAATAATGGAAAAAAATATGAAAAGGCTCGCTCGGTAGACCTCAACGATTTTTATCGGTAATATAATTGAAAAATTTTTTTGTTTGATTGAAAGTGTGATTCTTGCTTGGAATTAAGTCTTATTTCTGTAAATTCTTTACCAAGAAATAAGTGTTGGTTTAACCAGGAATGCAAGGATGCAATCAGATCTAGAGTGGAAGCGTTTGGTACTTCCTGCAGCTATTACTGAACTGGTTAATAAAGCCAACCTTCTGGATGAATTATTCGCAAGAAATTGATTCTTGCCGGAAAGCAATCAACTACTGCTCGAGCTAGAGAGAATATCCCTTACTATGGAACGTGGGTTGTGTTACACTCGATATTAACATGGGAGGTGTTCTGCAGAGATAAGTGAACTCATACCCACGGCCCGAGTTTTTGTTTGGAATACTCGCTTATCCAACAGAGCACAACGCATTTCAGGGAAAATTCGTTCCTAAGTCGTACTATCCGTGTGTGGAATAGACTTCCCACAGACGTCTTTCCTGTCATATGCAACTTAGTGATATTTAAGTCAAATGTCCACATACACTACTCCCGCTTTCCTCTAACCTAACTTCCTTACACCAATGCAATTCACAGCATTAAAAGGGTATCCACTGATTGTTGTTTCAAACAAAAAATATAATTTGTAAAAATGTGAATTAAAAGAGGACGACAAGCTACACACACATTCACTTGATTTGGGAATCAATTCTGAGAATCGCACGTGAAAGTAACTCATTGGTTTTTCATGTTGGCTGCATTAATAATTTAATGGCCATACGATTTTTTTTGCTCACTTTTTCTATATTTTAACACGATTATATTGTAACGTGCCGTTACAAATCTATTTAATCTCATACCCAGTATTTTATTGAGAATTAAAGGCTGTAAGGCGAGCTAGAACCGAGGGACGGATCGGGTAATACTTCGACCCGGGAACGAAGTATTACCTGATTTCTCTACGAATTCCTGCCTCCCTACACGAAAACCGTTGTTTATTCTCATTTTTAGCAAGTGGTATTCTTTGAACACGAGAACCGCTGTTTATTCTTGTTTGTAGTTTGTCGTGTTATTTGAACCCGATAACCGTTGTATAATCTATTCGTTAGCCAGTCGATTACTTGAACACGAGAACCGCAGTTTATTCTCGATTGTAGTTAGTCGTATTATTCAAGTACGGGAACGACTGTTTATCCCCGTTGGTTGCTAATCAATCCAACTAGCCGAAACTCCTCTAGAAACTCTTTCTAAGTTCGGTAAATATTTCCTTCGGATAGTGCCGATCATAGACGATCAAAACTCGCACAGTGTTCTACAGTAAATCTCGCTATTCGAACACCAAAACGTGGTTTCCTCTAAATCCGTGTCGTATTTTCGGCCATCGTTGTAAAGGGTTGAGTTATCGTGTATTATTTTATAATTACCTCCAAGGAAGCAGACCTTTGGCGAATCTTGTCAGCTGAGCTTTACCCCAGCTGAAAAATAAACTGCATCACAGTATAAGCTATTTTGTAAATATAATAATAATATATATGAACGACTCTAATGTAAATTAACGTTTAAGAAACAGATGTGAAAGTGAGTTGCATTTTGCCTTTCCCATTCTTCTTATATTATTAATCAAAACCAACTGAAATAAACTACATAAAATTAAGATTAACCCAGAGTGTTTTATTGGGAATTCCTCTTGGCCAATACTACATGGTGGCAGCGGAAAACAAAAAAAATCTACTCTTCTCCTCCAAGGAATGTGAGGTTAAGTTGTGCATAGAACACAAAATAATTTAAATGCCTCCAAAAGAAGATAAAATGGACAACAAATTTGTTGCAAATATCGCTCTCCTGAACCTTTTAATTTTTCACTACCAGACAATTGGGCTAAATGGCGGAAAAGGTCTGAGCGATATGTTAACGTTTCGGGGCAATCAACAAAGACTCCACAGGAGCAAATCGATCTATTGTTCTACATCATGGGTGAAGAAAGTGAGGAAGTTGTGTTACAATTAAAACCTGCTCCAACAACTTTGGCAGACGCTTTAAGTGAGTTTGACAAATATTTCAACCCACGAAAAATCGTAATATTTGAACGATTCAAGTTAAATTCACGTGTTCAAAGGCAAGGTGACTCTGTCTACAGTTTTATAACGGAATCGCATGCCTTAGCTGAAAATTGCGGCTATGGAAATCTAAAAGAAGCTTTAATTCGAGATCGATTTGTAGTTGGGATGTTGAATACGCAAGTTAGCGAACAGATGCAGTTAAAGCCTGATTTAACACTCAAAATAGTAACTATTACAGCTCGTTAAGCAGAGATTCAAATAAGACAAAAAATCAAAATGTGTACAACATTCATCTAGTGACATTGTTCGACAACGAACGAGCGACGATACTCTCAAAACTCTGGCTCTAAGGGTAATGGTAATTATAATAAAATTAGTAAATGTAATTATTTTGGATATGGACCACACAAAAGGGAAGATTGTCCCGCGAAGGATAAGAATTGTAATATTTGTAATTTAAGGGGACATTTTTCAAATGATTGTAAAAAGAAAAATGAGAACCATTTTAAGTCGAGTAATAAAATCAATTCAATTGAAATGGAAAATTTTGAAACGAATTCTGAGAATCATAAATCTGAGAATCAAAATAATTCTGGGTACATGATCGGAACGATTTCTTGATTATTCGCCGGGAACATTTGAAGATCAGGTATAAAATCGTGGTATGTGCAGTGTAGATAACTGAATTGGAGGATAGAGTGAATTTTCTTATTAATATGGCGGCAGACTGCGTGTGTATTTCAAAAAATTCTCTTCCGGAAAATCATAAATTGATTATTCAGCACACAAGTACTGGTTTGAGTGGACCGCTAATGGTTGTAGGCGTTGCTAAGGCAGCTTTTACTTATAATTATAGGAAGTTTCAGGATGACATTTATATTGTTGAGGGACGTACCACCCCTATTTTGGGACGAGAAGCCGTAGTTAGATGAGGTATCCTAAAGCATCCGGTATTAAATAACTTTTCCATTTCCAAGAATGATCGTGAGAATAAGTCCTCAGAACTAATTGGTAAATTTCCCAGACTTTTTCGTGAGATAGGGGAATTTAAAGGCGAAATAAGCATTAGGTTGAAAGGTGATGTTAAGCCTTTCGTGCAGACGATATCAAGAAGGGTGCCGATTCCATTATTGCTCAAATTGAGAATCGAAATTGAGAAGTTGGTCGACCTGTGCATAATTGAGCGGATGGACGACGTTACAGAATGGGTTAGTTCTATAGTAGTTGTGCCGAAAACAGAAAATGAAATCAGATTGTGCGTCGATTACACTCAGCTGAATAAGACGGTAATCAGACCGTATTTCCCAATACCAAAAATTGAACATTCCTTAGCTAAAATTAAAGAAGTTAGAATTTTTTTAAAAATTGACGCAAGTAAGGGATTTTTAAATTTAAGCCGTGAGAGTCACTTACTGACGTGTTTTATATGTCCATTCGGTTGTTTTATTTTTAAAAGGTTACCCTTTGGTATTTATTGCGCTCCTGAATATTTTGTATCTAAATTTAATAAGGTACTAGATGGAATCGACAATTGTATTTCACATGTTGACGATATCGCACCGAGCATGATGACCCTCTCGAAAAGGTTTAAACCGGCTTGATAGGGAAGGTATAACTATTAACAGGGATAAATCATATTTTGGCGTGAACCAACTTACTTATTTTTGCTATATTCTCTCGGCGAAAGGCATTTCTATTGATTCGGAGCGAATTCGGGCAATTATTGGTTATCCCAGACCTGAAAACGAAACGGAAGTCCAGTGTTTTCTCGGTATGGTGAATTTCGTAGCGAAATTTATTCCCCATCGCGCTAAAATATTGGAACTAATTAATGTATTAACGGGTAAAGTGGAGTTTCTTTGGGATGAGATCCAGGAAAAAGGCCTTCTTGGAGTGAAAGGACAATTTAACAAGGGCTCCAACTTTAGCTTTCTACTACCCCTCGAAACAGATAATCATCAGCTCCGACGCATCTTGCTATGGTATTGGGGCATGTCTTTTCAGGTAAACGATCAAGGAAATAGACAGGTGATTTTTTATATATTTCCGGGACTATGACCGATACCGAGAGACATTATGCTCAAATTGAGCGTGAGGCCTTGGTCATAACTTGGGCAGCGGAGAAATTGTCCGAATACATAACGCGGATTCGGGTTATATTTGGAACAGATCACAAGCCATTAGTTTAAATTTTACAATCGAAAAATTTAGATACTTTAACACCAAGGTTACAACGATTATAATGCGTCTTATGCGATATGATTACTCGGTATTATATGTACCAGGGAGGGATTTAAAAATAGCTGATGCTTTATCCCGTAGTCCAATTTTATGTGGTGTAAATGAACCCCAGGAATTGGAAATAGAGACAAAAGAAGGATTATTACATGCAAAAGACCCCAGGAATTGGAAATAGGGACAGAAGCTTTTGTACGATTAGTGTTAATACATTTTCCAGTGAAGGATTATTACATGCAAAAGATAATAAACGTTCAGAGGCAGGACCCTGTATGCAGGTTATTGGTTCAGTATATTTCGGATGGGTCATCTCGTGAGAAATCACCTGATTTTATGATACCATATCATCAACATTGCCATGATATCTCGTTTTCAGAAAATTTAGTACTGAAGGATACTCGAATAATTATCCCCCCAGATTTGCAAAAGGAGGTAATTAATTACATTTACTCAGGGCACCAAGGCATTACAAAATGCCGTAGATTGGCCCAGACATCAGTTTGGTGGTTAAGAATTAGTTCACAGTTGGAGAATTTGGTAAGAAACTGTCCAAAGTGTATCGAGGAACGTAGTAACCACAAGGAAACAGTTAGGTATGGGAATCCCCCTACTCGACTAATGGAAACAATAGGTTTAGATATCTTTAAGTGCAATAAGTGGTATCTTATAATAACTGATTATTACTCAAGTTACTTCGAGTTTTTTCCGCTGACTTTTTTGACTGAGGATGATATAATTGAAAAGGTAAACGGGCCCAGTTTCAATCAAAATTTAAACAATTTGCACTTACAATTTGCAGCATTAAAAGTAGCATAACCCTTAATAACAAAATGTGAAAATATTCACGAAGGTCTTTTAAACTACCGTTCAACACCTTTAGCGAATGGATTTTCACCGGCTGAATTAATGATGGGTCGAAGGTTTAAATCTTTGGTTCCAGTGTTGCATAGTTTGTTAGAAACGGAAAATAAGGAGGCAATGGAAAAGAGAATTCGAGAAAGGCAAATTAAGAGTTATAATAAAAGACATAGGACTAGAGATATTTCGGAACTGAAGAAAGGGGACGGAGTATAAATAATCGATTTTAATTGTTTGACCTTTTTGAAGCATTTAAACAAAATTAAAAGCTTTTATATTCATAAACAATTTTTATTTAAAACTTATTTATTACATTGACTGAGATCCAATGTATCGTATTCATTAAATATTAAGTACATTTTTAGATAATTTTGATAAAAATCAATTATAATACAAAATTCTTTTGACGAAACGTCAAAGACTTAACTTCGTTCAATATATTATAAATTCTTTACCACATTACCTTCACCGGAAACTCTATTTGTCAAGCGAAAATTTTTTAACAAAAATAGCGCGATTTTTGGTTAAATTTTTTTTTTTTCGTATAATAAGATTTGTAGAAGTTGGCGCCGCAGGCGAAAATTTTGTTTTTCTTACATTAACGTCAAATATAATTCTTAACAAGTTTCAAAATTTCCAAGTTCTAAGACGCAATGTCGTATAAACCATTAGCTCTTAAATTTTATAAGATCGTCGAATGTTGCAAAAACCGCTTATCGAAAATTGATAGCTCTTCCATTGTTACCAGCAAATTTAATAAGAACTGGCTGGGAGGATACACTCATGTACGGATAGCAAAAAATTACTTAATTTTTTAACTATTTTGAAAGACAGTGGTTACGCATAACTAAAATATTTGATTTATATAAAATTATTATACCCTCCACCATATATGGTGAGGGTATATATCAGTTTGTCATTCCGTTTGTAACATGTCGAAATATAGGTTTAAGACCCCATAAAGTATATATATTCGTGATCCTTATGCAATTTTAAGTCGATTTAGCGATGTCCGTCTGTCTGTCTCTCTGTCCGTCTGTCTGTCTGTCTGTTGAAATGGCGATCACGACGCAAAGACGCAAGCGGGGGTGCCTATTTTTACCCAGATTATTGAACATCCTCCCGAGCAGTTTGGTATTTAAAATGAGCAAAATCGGTTAAGCGGTTCAAAAGTTATGAGTGAAAATCTGAAGGTACCTCTAAATTTTCCATACAAATTTGTACAATTTTTCTGTATCTATTTTTTTTTCTGTTAAGTAAGTAAAAATGTTATTAAGTCTTCTTATTGTTCGATTACATTTATTGTCTTACATAGTATGAGAATAATAGCATTCTTAGAGCTATATGTGTGTTACTCTGATAACTAAGTTAACGTAAAAATCAACAATGTTAAAGTCGCTAACAGAGCAGACCTTTGTAAATAACATTGCTTAAACTAAATAAATAACATTACTAAAACTAAATAACAAAAGTTCGTTACATAAATTGACAAAAAATATTCATATTACAGTTCATGCAAAATTTAGTATATACGTATATCATCTTCAGTCCCTATGGTGGAGGGTATTCAAAGATTCGGCACAGCCGAATTTAGCCCTTTTTTACTTGTTATACCCTTCACCACAGGTGGAAGGGTATATATAAGTTTGTCATTCCGTTTGTAATTTCTACAATATTGATCTTAGACCCTATAAAGTATATATATTCTGGGTCCTTATGAAGAGCGAAGTTGATTTAACGATGTCCGTCTGTCCGTCTGTCCGTCTGTGTGTTGAAATGGGTTTTCCGAAGAACCCAGACATGATGAGGACTTGATTGTTTTTTATTTCTGTTACATGTGATCCATTTCTGTTTGCTATTAAAAATCAGACAGATCGGTTAATAAATGGCTGAGATATTAGCAAAAAACCAGGACTACCTCTAATTTTTCCAGTAAAATCCCTTTGTTTAATATGTATGTAGAATTTTGAGCATAACAACACATCCATGTGTTAAAATTCTTTTCTTTCATCTCCACCTTTTATACACAAACAACACACATACAAAGATTTGTCATTTAAATAAAAACTAAACAAATCTCTAATGAACGAAGACTTTTATATATGTACCTCTATTGACGATGATTTTGTGTGAGCTTCAATAGCTCAGTCGTCTAGACGCTATGTCACAAATACTTTTTTTCTCTAAGCCCGCGGAGTTCGAGGTTCAAATCCTGGTCAGGTCAATTCACTTTTTTTTTTGTTATTTTCTTAAGATTTTTTTTTGCTTAGTTTTGGTTTTTTTTAACATTTAATAATTAATTTATATAAAATTTTATATTAATAATTAAAATTCTTTTCTTTCATCTCCACCTTTTATACACAAACAACACACATACAAAGATTTTTCATTTAAATAAAAACTAAACAAATCTCTAATGAACGAAGACTTTTATATATGTACCTCTATTGACGATGATTTTGTGTGAGCTTCAATAGCTCAGTCGTCTAGACGCTATGTCACAAATACTTTTTTTCTCTAAGCCCGCGGAGTTCGAGGTTCAAATCCCGGTCAGGTCAATTCACTTTTTTTTGTACATTTTTTTTATTTTTTACTTAAGATTTTTTTTTTTTGCTTATTTTTGGTTTTTTTTAACATTTAATAATTAATTTATATAAAATTTTATATTAATAATTAAAATTCTTTTCTTTCATCTCCACCTTTTATACACAAACAACACACATACAAAGATTTGTCATTTAAATAAAAACTAAACAAATCTCTAATGAACGAAGACTTTTATATTTGTACCTCTATTGACGATGATTTTGTGTGAGCTTCAATAGCTCAGTTGTCTTGACGCTATGTCACAAATTCTTTTTTTTTTTTAAGGCCGCGGGTTCGAATCTCAGTCAGGTCAATTCACTTTTTTTTTGTACATTTTTTTTTTATTTTCTTAAGATTTTTTTTTGTTTATTTTTTGTTTTTTTTTACATTTAATAATTAATTTAAATAAAATTTTATATTAATAATTAAATAATCCATAAATAGGCTAAAAACGTCAAAATTTTTATAAAAACCCTCTGATACAAACAAAATACAAACGGTTTTATTTCTTTTTTTTGCTCCGATTTAAAAGAATTTATAAAAAGATTTTTAAACCATTTTATTTCTCACATATTAAGAAAATTTTATACATAATTTACCTTTGAGTGCAACTATTTTAGGTCATAACTTATAATAATTTATAAAAAAAATTATAAACTATTTTCCTTCAAATTTTTAAAATTAAGCTAAAGAAATTACAAATATTTCTAATAAAAAAGCGAAATAAAATCCCAAATGCAAATTTGCCAGCTAAATCAAACTATTTTGTAGAAATAAAACACATGCAGTTGTAGTGATTTCTTTTAACGATTTGTTGAAATTCTTTTCTTTCACCTCTTCACCTTTTATACACAAACAACAAACACTATTCTAGAGCTGTATTATGACCTATGGATACGTCTTATATAGCAAAAGATCGAAAATCTTTAGTATAACATATTTGCTGAAAAAATCGGAAATATCGGTTCAGATACAAAAAAGTTATGCCCAAAACATAAATTTTTTGTAAGTACCTATTTTCCCAAGTCCAAGTTTTATCTCCAAACTAAATGGTTAATTTCCTCTTAAAGGCGTCCGTATATAAATCTGTCCATTCCATATATGTACATATATAAACTTCAGTTTTTTCCCAACCATGGTGAAGGGTATATAAGATTCGGCATAGCCGAATTTAGCCGCTCTTACTTGTTTTTTTTTTAATTTATTAAAGTATTTCAATTTTGGTTGGCTCAAGTAACTTTAATGTTTATAAGGAGTACATTCGGATGTTATTCATTCCATGCAATATAAATGCGTATAATGCTTTTGCTTTGCATATTTCGAGGTCATTTTTCATTTCATCATATTTGCGGTAATTTTTTGTTTCTTCAATAAAAGCCTCAATCTAATAAATGAAAATAAGCCCCAAGCTTAATTTTGTTAATTTTCATTATGAAATTTCGCCCCAAAAAATGGGCTTAATTACATTTTAAGATTGGGGTCATATTTCTTGGGGCAATTTTGCACAACGCCACCGTAACCTACATCGAATTTTTAAAAATAAAAACAGCACAGATATCATAGGAACGTGGAATAACCGCGTTCAAATTTTAACCCAAATTCAAAGACCATTTCAAAAACGATTAGATTGTTTCAAAAACTTTTGAAATGACTCCAAATGTAACTTATAAAGCATCAATTGAAATTCAAAAACACCAAATTAAATTAAATAAATATTTGTTAAATTTCAATAATTTTTTTAATTGGGTATTTTTTAATTTTAATTCATCTTTTTAAGTATCGATTGTGAAATTTTGAACTTTATTTGTAATTTTTTTGAATTTAAATTGAGTTCTATCATTTCTATTTTTTTTTTTTTTTTAATTTCATTTGTCATTTTTGGGCAAATTTGTCTACTTTTTTTTATAAAAAAAGCTTTATTTTGTATCTCTATATTTATGACTACTTGTTTTCATATATGGACTTCAACGGAACACGAAATATAGCAATTATATTGTATGCCCTGCTATACATATACATTTACTAACGAACACATAATTTATTTGTTAGCTTTTGTTGTTTTTAATATTTTATCAAATTACAAATAGAAAAATTTCTAATATTTTTTTGACAAATATTTTCATTTACATTTAAAAGAGAAAAGCCAAGACTTGGCAGCATTTTATAAAATCTAACTTTTTAAATGTGCGAGATAGCTAAATAAATTCTAAACTAATGGTAAGTGCGAACTGTCTAAATAAAATCTAAACTAAATTCAGGTTTCCAAATTTTTATGAAATCTGAAAATTTTTTCAAATATTCTTATTTAGTATTTAGTTTAGAAGGCCTAAATACAAATTGTCAAGAGATTTTAAAATTTCTTTGACAAAATATTTGAACACTTTTTAAAATTTCGTAGAAAATTGGATACCTGAGGGTCAATTCTCGTTCTGTGATAATGTGAAGTGAAAAAAAAACTTTTCATTTTCGTTTTCATAAGCACTTTTCACTCGAACTTTTCACAAATACATAAATTGCGATTCTCGTATGTATTATGAAAAAAATGTTTCATTCGCACTGTACCCATGAAACTTTTGTAACTGTGTTATCCAAAATTTAAAGCAAATGTCAAAACAGAGAAAAACGTAAACAAAAGTGAATTAAGTTCGTAAAATTTATTTTAAATAATTATATAAAAATATCTGGATTAATTGTATTATTGGATATTACTCAAAGAATTCCGGATGAACAAAGGTAAGACAATGATGTTACAAGCATTTCATTGCAGTAAATAATTTAATAATTTATGGGAATTTTTTGAGAGTGCTGAGACGCATACTTCGTGCTGACCACAATCCATTCAAGATGACAACCGACAAGCACTTCATGTATTTATATTTATTGCGCGTAGGAAGTCTACTTAAAAAAAAAATTTCATAAAGAATATAAATAAACTATAAATAAATATGCCATACTTTTGCCATTTTTCACTGTCATTTTGGGTCGCACTAAAACTGTTAAGGCTCGCCGCTAATTCGTTACACTTTTCGTCTCTAAATTTGGCACCATCTGCGGTTACAAATCTGTAAATATGGAATTAATAAAAGTGTGATTATGGTTATTAAGCTACTTACTTATCGTTTGCAATGTCCACATGCTTTTCTCAATAATTAATTAAATACTCCTTTTGGCTTTCGCTGGCACGCTTTCCTCTTACAATCTTCTCCATGTTTTTTCACTTATATATAGTCTGTGTAAACAATTTTTTCATATGAAAATATTTTGACAGTTTGCACTGTTACACAAAACAAGAATCGCCAGTGCTGTGCAATCGTGAAAAAATCTTGTTTCGTTCCACTTTTTTTTTTCATATGAAAACGTTTTGATATTTCTTTACATTTTTTCACAGAACGCGAATCAAAAGTACTATGAAAACGTGAAAAAACTTTTCATTTCACCGTTTCACAGAACGAGAATTGACCCTCTGAATTTAGTTTAGATTTTATTTAGCCAGACACCCTCACAAAATACAACATTTAAAAACCATAAACTACATATAGTTTTTATTATTTTGTTGTTTTGCTGATTTTTCAACCCAATACTGAGTAATAGCAGATAAGGATAGTCGACGTGTAAATATACCTTTAAATACTTCCTTTTTAGAAAACGTTCGAAAAAAAAGGCGTTAAATTAAATAAAAAGGCACTTGATCGGCTTTCAAAAACTTAAGTGTATATTTGGTTGTTTTTACCCAAATAATATTACGAGTGTGGAAATAAATAACTAATAATAGAGGAAGGATAAGTAAAGAGATTTCATTGAAAAAAGCGGTAAAAACAATTTTTGTACATATTACAAGGTTCGGTAACTGTGAGAAAATTGAGAAAATTTCCTTGATTTCAAAGCAAATTTTTTTTCATTTCTACACAAATTTCAGCAAAATCTGGTAAAACCCAATTGGACTTGCAAAAAATTAATTAGTCTTGCAAAGAAAATCAATTAGAAACAAAAAAATACAAGCTGTTTTGTATGTATGTACTAAACATAGTAAAAAATTTAACTTTGGAAATAATTTCGGTCACGCCACTGTGAACGAGCCTAATGTAAATTAATGTTTAAGAAACAGATGTGAAAGCAAGTTTCATTTTGCTTCTTCCATTCTTCTTATATTGGCACTCAACACGTGAAGTTGTATTAAAATAAACTATTGTATTTTTTAACTAAAAACTACATAAAATTAATATTAACCCCGAGTGTTTTATTTGGGAATTCCTCTTGGCCAATACTATAATTTCGGCTAATCCAATAAATAAGTGATGGTTTGGTAATTCACACCATTACTTCCCTGCAATTATTACTTAACCGGTTTTTACCTAAACGGGCAATAAAGCCAACCTTTTGGATGAATTATTCGCAAGAAATTGGTTTTTGCCGGAAAGCTAGAGCTAGAGAGAATATCCCTTACTATGCCCAAAATCGGAACGTGGCATCGTCGGAACGTGGGTTGTGTTACACTGTTTTATCGATATTACCTTAGGAGGTGTTCTGCAGAGATAAGTGAACTCATACTCATGGTCCGGGAAATACTCGCTGATCTAACAGAGCACAACGCATTTCAGGGAAAATTCGTTCCTAAGTCTTACTATCCGTATGTGGAATAGACTTCCCACAGACGTCTTTTCTGTCATATACAACTTAGTGAAATTTAAGTCAAATGTGTATACTCCCTCTTTCCTCTAACCTAACTTCTTTTCTCTTTTGTGTCTGAAGCAAAGTTGTAGATATTGAAAATCGCAAAAATGCCCATTTTCCCTTATTTTTCACCTTTTTGCTGTTTTTTTTTTTTCTTTAAAAACTTTATTTTGCATGAAAATAAAAATTCCGATTCATATTACAGCTATTCTTACACAGAAAATATGAGATTTTTATTTGTTATCTATGCATGAAAACAAAATTTAGAACATTTTCAATTAGTGTCAGTATCCATCCTCGTTGAAGTTGACGCTTGTGGTTCTGATGATCTTGTTTTATTCGTAGGTTGTTCATATTCATGTTCTGAGTCTGCATCATCATCCGAGTTAGACGTAATATTGAAGGGCATGTTTTCTTCAGTGTGTCCACCAATTTCAGTGTAATCTTCATCTTTGGTGCTTTCATCTTCAAACTTCATAATTTTAGAACTCCACCAACAAACCTCCGCTAGCAATGCATCTAATTTTTTGCCTTTGAATAGCTTTTCCATTGGCATGGTCACCTGGTGGAACCTCTCTCCTTGTTCGTCCGATTCCTGAGGTAATTGTGCTAAAAAGGTATCAAGGTGGAAATGCATGAAATGTAATTTTAACGTCATGGATGCATTGATTTTTTCAAACTAAAACAGCAACTTGTGCACTCGTGTCTGTATGTCATCTCGCTGTACACGTGAATTTCCTAAAACGCCTTCGATGACTTGTTTCAATCCGTCCCATTCACAAAGGTTGTTATAATGGTTCGAAAGCATATTTGTGAAAGATTCGCTTTTCGTTAATTTTCGTGTATCCGGTTCATTCAGAGTACCTGTTTGAAATAAAAAAACATTCGCGAAAAAATTTTTTGTAATGCGAATATATCGAAGTGAACAAATTTAGATATCACAATATTTAAATACAGACAACGATACGTACCTTTTTCTAATTTAAGCTTCACTGAGTTTTGGAAAGATGGATTCCAAATAGTCATAGACTTCCTCAATATCTTTGACTGCCACTTCAATGAATTTCCCAGCCATTCCTTATTTCATGTGGAGCGATGGCAACAAAATATCATCTACAGCCTTTATCAAAGGTTCATTACGTAAATTTAATTGTTTCTCGTGCTCAGGAGTTCTTGCTTTCCAATCTTTACATTGATTCCCTGTGTATCGCGAATCCGAAATATAAAGGAAGCAGAAGTATTTTAGAAAACCGCCCTTTAATATAATGCCTTGTATTATGTTGACAACCTTTAGATCACAACAAATCTTCCATTTGTGTACATTGTATTTGATTTTCTCCAAAATTTCGTCCAATGCTTTATAGGTTTCCTTCATAGTTACTGAATCCCAATGGAATGGACGGTTTTTTGTTTGTTTTGTGCAACAGCACAGAATAAACAGCACAGCGGTTGTGGTGCATTATTTTCAATATCGGGTGTCCATATCATTCACATTTGGTCTGATTGGTGAATACGGTTTCGGCTTGCAGGGACACAGTATCCAGACTCGCAGGTTTAGGTGGATCGGTATCAGCAGCGCGTTGTACTGGAAGTGTCGCAGTTAAAGCGGGAATGTATACTTTTGTTTTAAATTTTTTCTGTTCAATCCATAACCGAAATTTATGCATGCGTAGCACCTGGATTCATCATGTCCAGTTAGGTATTGCACCCAAATTACTGACTTCACAAAAGAAAACTGTACACCTTTTCCATGTATCCACATTATAAGGGTATTATAACGACTTTTGCACACTGTGTTCGGCGTAAAATTTGCACGATTTAAATGAAATAAAAAATGGGTGAAAAATGGGCATTTTTGCGATTTTTAAGGCACTGGATGCACTTTTTTCGGGTAGGTTTATTCCTTTTTTCTCCTATTCAATATCTACAACTTTGTTTCAGACACAAAAATGAATCAACTACGCTGAATCCAATGGCGCTAACCTTTTTTATAGATTAGCTCTTAAAAAAAGTTAGCAAGATAAAAAATTTTATTTTTTTAAATAACCAGACGAAACATAATTTAATTGCAAAAATAGAAATTTAACAATAAAACATTTTTAACCCTAAGCAAGGACACTACAAACATACAATATGTGCAAAAAGCCTCCCATCGAGCCAATGCCCTAGATACTAGTAGGGTTACCATATATGAAATCTTTTAAAAAAGTACATCGCGAAAAAAGGCAGTACAATTAAGAAAAGAAGTACATGTTTTTATTAAGAATAAATGAAAATTTATTACATAAAAATAAAAATTTATACAAAAAATTATAAAGACAAAAAAAAAAGTTTAAAAAAATAATTTTTTTTTTCAGTTTTATCTTTTGCGATTTGGATTAATTTTTTAAAATGTTTTCTTACTCAACAAACCGATTTTCGATTCCAGATTTTCGATTAGAAGCTTAATGCGTTCTTTACGCAAAAAAGAAAACATTCAACTTAAAATGTGTTCAGATGCCGCATTTGAATGTGGATAATTATGTTATAATATGAAACATAATGCAAAGAAGGCAACATCAACGTAATTTTTTTTATCTTTATACGATATTACAAAATTATTATGTGGTAAATCGGCATAAAATATATTGTAACAGGGTATTTCAAATGTCTTCAATTTCCTTCTCTTTTTTGCAGTGAAAAAAAATTGTTGTGAAACAAAAAAAAGCAGTAGTACTAAAAAAAGTACGCGTACTACTGGCAAGCCTAGATCCTAGACACCTAGGTACTACAACTAAATTCCTATCTACTACAACGAAATTCCTAGCTACTACAATAAACTTCCTAGCTACTATAACGAACTTTCTACCCAGTACAACAAAATTCTTTGGCATGGTTTAAAATATTGTGATTCATTAAAAAGTTTTTCTTTTAACTGTAACTTCCAATAATTTGAAAAGTTCCAGTCAGTCATTGTTTTAAGAAGTTTTTGTTTTCTTTATTGGCTTAACTTGAGTAGTATAGAATTGGGGACTCATTTTGATTAAATTGCTTTTGGCGGGGGAGTGAGTATGATTTAATTGTTTTTGTCTGGGGTATCAGAATGCTTTAATTGTTTTTGTATTGGGTATCAGAATGCTTTAATTGTTTGTGATGCATGTATCACGCTTGTGTTTTCATGCGCTACCCAAACTTAATTTTTCTTGTGTATGTTTGGCTAGGTGTGATGTGACGATGATCTTTTTGAATTTATGTAGTTAGTGTGATCGTCGGTTGTATGCTTATAATATAAAAGGGTTGTAATACAAAATTTTTCTTGTGCGTGTGTGGCTAGGTGTGATGTGACGAGGATCTTTTTGAATTTATGTAGTTAGTGTGATCGTCGGTTGTATGCTTATAATATAAAAGGGTTGTAATACAAAATTTTTCTTGTGTGTGTTTTGCTAGAAGGTGTGATGTGACGAGAAGTTTTTTTGAATTTGTGTTGTTAGTGTGGCCGTCGGTTGTATGCTTATAATGTAAAATTTTCTTGTGTGTGTTTTGCTAGAAGTGTGATGTGACGAGAAGTTTTTTTGAATTTGTGTTGTTAGTGTGGCTGTCGGTTGTATGCTTATAATGTAAAATTTTCTTGTGTGTGTTTTGCTAGAAGGTGTGATGTGACGAGAAGTTTTTTTGAATTTGTGTTGTTAGTGTGGCCGTCGGTTGTATTCTTATAATGTAAAAGTGGTGGGTTATACAAAAATTGTCATGTGTGTGTTTGGGTAGAAGATGTGACAAGGATATTTTTGAAATTATATAGGGCAGCGTTGTCGTCGGTTAATTCTTTTTATCTCTTGTATTTATTTTCTATTCTTTGGTGGTATATACATTCTACATGTGGATGTTTTTTTTTTTCAAGTATGTCATAAATTGAATATTTATTAATAGGAGATTTGTTTTGGACTGCACAATTTTTAGGATCAAGTGAAAGTCATTGATCTACATATTTGTTTTTGTATTAAGAGGAAATTTGCATTTAGTGAAAGTCATTGATCTACATATTTGTTTTTGTATTAAGAGAAAATTTCCATTTTTTCTTTCTTGTATTTATGTTCTATTTTTGTTTTTATTTTTTTTTGTGTTTGGTATATACATTCTACATATAAATGTACAAGTAGGTCATAAATTAATTATTTATTAATGTGACATTTTCATTAATCTACAAATTTTTATGTTTTAATGAAACTCGAATCTGTTTGTTTCTTGTTCGGTTTTGTTTCTTGTAATAAAGTGGTAATTCGAATCTGTTAGTTTTTGTTTCTTGTTCGGTTTTGTTTCTTGTAATAAAGCGGTAATTGGAATCTGTTAGTGTTTTGTTTGTTTAGTTGTGTATAATAAAAAACAATACTATAAATTAGTTTTATGTATTTGGTTTTATTTTACTTTCTTTTTAAATAATTCTTAAATTAAAATCTCATTGAATATTTCTTATAAATTTAAATACGTATAATAAGTAATTTCGGTTATTTATTTTTTTTTATTAAATTAAAAATTTAGATGTTTATGATAGAGATTTATAAGATCGCTGACTGAATTTTCTCTAAATTTATAGATGATGCAACTACATGTATCAGGTCCTTTAGTACATCTGTCGCCAGACCATATACAATCCTTAAAATGCTCTCCATGCGCTGAATTAAGAATTTTTTTATTCGCATATAATTCGAAATAATCAGCGTTCTTTAAAAATAAGTGTAAATCTTCTAGACATATAAACTCCTTATATTCATTAAGGAATTCTACAATTTGTTCCCGCATTGACATCTTAATCGTCTGAGTAGTTCTTTCTGTCAGAATCCAGAAATTATTATTTATTGTACCCTCCGCATTTATAATGTGAATATTTAAACTATTTGACAATACTATGAAAATAAAGTGAGCAATTTATTGTAGTATCTTTAGAATAAATTTCACAATATTTTGAAATAAAGGGTGAAGAATTAATCCGTCTTTGAAAAAAGAGAAAAAAAGCAGAAACGAATCTGTTTGTTTCTTGTAACTATAATTTAACAATAATGTAATTATTTTTTTTTGTGGTATTTACATCTTAAATATAAACATTTTTAAATCGTCATAAATTAGTTAGGGTAGGGCATGAAAACAAACGCATGAAACATGAAACAAACGATGACACCCACCACCCTCCTCTGCCACTAGCGAATGAGACGCATGCAGCGAGTCGAATAATAAAGATGTAGAATCATGGTTGGACGAAAATCCCATCAGAAAATTAAGTTCAGTATATTTTACTTCATCATATAAGTAGATTACTTTATCCGGTTTTTCGTGTTTGTTGAACTTTTTCTGCCTGTAAAATAAATTTTAAATAAAAAAAGAAAAAAAAAATATCTCTTACTTCATCATCCGGTTTTTCCTGTTTGTTGAACTTTTTAACAATTTTTTGTTAAAATAAATTTTAAATAAAAAAAGAAAAAAAATATCTCTTACTTCATCATCCGGTTTTTCCTGTTTGTTGAACTTTTTAAAAGTTTTTTGTTAAAACAAATTTTTAATAAAAAAAAAAAAAATATCTCTAAGAACTTTATCCACTTATTTTTCTGTGTGAAGTTATTTTTTCTGTGTGAAATTATTTTTTAATATAAAAATAAAAAACTAGCTCAAAATGTTTTTCTGCGTGATATGCCAAGCTGCTTTCAACACCAAACAAAACATGCTTCAACATAAAAATAAACATTGTGTTGAGTGTGGAAAGTTTTTCCTTAAGCGCTCCACAATGAAGGAGCATGAAAGGACCCATGCAAACACTTCATCAAAATTTTGCGTTCCTTGCAATGAAGCAGTTAGTAGCTTAAACTATAGCCAACACTTGCGAACACTACAACATCGCAGCAATTGTGGGATGAAGACAAGACTCACTGTAAGGAGCAGTGATTATAGTGAAAGACTAGCAATTTATATGCTAGTAAATAAAAAAGATGAAATTCCCATTCCCGAGGAATTTTTCAAAAAAGAGGAATCTATTTTAATAGAACTCCTAAAGGATTGTCAAGCTAATCAACAAAAATGGCAATGGTCACTTTAAGCGATGACTTGAATAATATCTATGACTCGCAAACTGATGAAATTAGAAATGAAATGTCTGAGTTCCAAGAAAGGGATAGTGGGTGGTCTCTGGTTAACATAAAATTTTTAAATATTAATGTGAATGAAGTTAATATTATAAGAGGATCACAATATATACCTCTGCCAAAGGAATTAGTCAGAAAGCGGGCATTGATAAATATCCAGAATGATGATGTCCACTGCTACAAATGTCTACAAATGGTGTTTAATTGCTTCATTGTATTGTGAAAGAGAATTGTCTCGTTGTGAACAAACGGAATGTTCATCCTACAACATAGAAAGTATTTCTGCCGACATAATAATTGTAAACAATTTGCAATTAAACTTTTCCAACCTCACCTTTCTTTTAAGTCTAAAAAGCTTAAAAGACTTTGAAAGGCAAAATGTAGATATAAGTGTCAACGTCTTCGAATATGAAGAGAAAAATATAGTCGGACCCTACTATCTAACGAAGGAGGAGAAGAAATATCATATAAACCTCCTGCTTCTCATAGAGGAAGAAAGGTCGCATTACATCGTTATAAGTGATATTTCAAGGCGAGTAGCAAAAATACATGTAAAACTTTATAAAAAACAAATATTTAAAATTTTTTTTTTTTGTTCTTTTTTATTAAATAAAAGGTTTGTTTGAAGCAGTTTGACTGGACACAAAGGAAAAATATTTGTATATAATGCATGCCTTACTTACAAATATTGTCAACGAGATTTATCACTTCATAAACAAACTTGCAATAAAGTTTGCACAAGGATGCCAGGAGGAGCTGATGCTGTTCCGTTTGTTGTTCCGTTTACAGTCTATGCGGACTTTGAATCGATTTTAAGTAGCATAAGTGAAGAGGTTAGTACTAAAACTACAAAAATACAACGACATATTCCATGTGCTTTTAGTTATTTTATAAAATGTAGTTTTAATGATAATTTAAGTTTAAAATTTATTTTGGAGAAGATGCACCTAATGTTTTTGTTAAAGATTTGGTTGAGACATTTATAAAAATTATATTTACAAAGAAGTTGAAATAATAATGACTGAAGATGATATAATTTTTCATAATTCATCTAATATTTGTCATATTTGTGAAAAGGTGATATATTTATCCAAAGTTAAAGATCACTGTCATCTTACTGGCAAGTATAGAGGCCCTGCTCACAATGATTGTAGTTTAAAATATAGAAAACCTAAATTTATTCCAGTATTTTTTCACAACTTTTCTTCATATGATTGTCATATGTTCTTTAAATATTTAAATAGTATTCCAGATAGTGATATACGTGTAGTTCCTCTCAACAAGGAATTATATACATCTTTATCTATAAATTTACCTTTACAAGAAAACTCGACTAAGGAAAAATTCGAAATAAGATTTCTGGATTCGTTCAGATTTATGGCTTCAAGTTTAGAGTCCCTAGCAAAAAATTTACGTGTTGAGGATTTAAATATTGTCCGCAAAAATTTCTCTGATGAAAATCTTTTTAATCTAATAAGAAGAAAAGGCGTTTTTCCATACTCTTATATGGATTCTGTGGAAAGATTCAATGAAACTGAGCTCCCCAGTCGAGATAAGTTTTTTAATGTTTTAATTGACGCAGAATGTTCTGAAGAAGATTATGAACACGCGAAAAATATTTGGAATACTTTTATATGTAAAAATATGTTAGATTATACAAAATTGTATTTAAAAACGGATGTGCTTTTTTGGCAGATATATTTCAAAACTTTAGAAAAATTTGCAAATCCATATATAAGTTAGATCCAAATCATTATTGTACCGCCCCAAGTCTCTCATGGGATGCAATGCTTTAAACGACAAAGAAGGAATTAGAATTATTCACAGATAAAGATATGCATCTGTTTATACAAAAGGGAATAAGGGGTGGTCTCGTACAATGTTCACAGAGACATGCCAAAGCCAATAATATATATTTAGATGATTATGATAGTAGTAAACCATCTGAATATTTAGCTTACTTAGATGCAAATAATTTATATGGATGGGCAATGTGACAGTATCTTCCAGCTGGGGGATTTGAGTGGCTTGGCGAGGACGATTTAAAGAAATTTAATCCAAATAAAATATCTGATACTTCTCCTGTCGGTTACATTTTAGAAGTTGATTTAAAATATCCACACTCTCTTCATAAACTGCATAATGATCTTCCTTTTGCTCCTGAAAATAAAGTAGTTGGAAACTCAAAATGCAAAAAACTTATTGCAGATTTGACTAATAAAACAAAATATCTGATTCATTATCGAAACCTTAAACAATGCCTTGCAAATGGTTTAATTTGTACAAAATATTATAGGGGAATAAAATTCAATCAATCACCATGGCTTCAGAAATATATAAACTTAAATACACAACATAGAGCAGAGGCTCAAAATACATTTGAAAAAGACTTTTTCAAACTCTTAAATAACGCTGTTTATAGGAAGACCATGGAAAATTTTGAAAAAAGGGTGGATGTTAAAATCACAAGAAATTGGGAGAGTGAAGATAGAAAGCGTAGAGGTGCAAGATATTTTGTTTCTCGCCCCAATTTTAAAAGCATTTCAAAGTATTCTGAAGACTTATTTGCAGTTCAGATGGGTAAAGTTGATATATTATACGACAAGCCCATATACATAGGTTTTGCCGTACTTGAATTATCTAAATGGAAAATGTATGATTTTCATTATAGGATAATGAAGTCAAAATATGGTCAAAATATAATTCTCAATTATATGGATACCGATTCGTTTATATATTCAATAAAAACTGAAGATTTTTACAAAGATATACTTTATGATTTTTTGTCTGAATTTGATACCTCAGATTACCCCGTTAATAATCCTTACGACATACCGTTAGTGAATAAAAAAGTTGTGGGTAAAATGAAAGATGAGAATAATGGTACTATTATGACTGAATTTGTTGGTCTTAGATTGAAAATGTATTCCATTAAAACTATTGACAACAAGGAAATTAAAAAAGCAAAGGCGGTTAAGAAGTCTGCTTTAAATAAATATTGTATGTTTGATTATAAAACTGCCTTATTTAATCGTAAAATCTTAAGCGATAATATGTGTTTATTTGCATCTAGATTGCATAATGTTTTTACAATAAATATATATAAAATCGCTTTAAGTTATAAGGATGAAAAACGAATAATTATGAACAATCAGGTTCAAACAGTCGCAGGGGACATTGTGAATATGATCAGTATAATAAAACCCCTGACAATGAATGTCTAAAATGTAGCAATAGGAATTATATTTTTGATGAAGATGGAGATAATACTATTATGGGAGTAAATATTGACTTAGTACAATTCCAGAATGA
Organism: Eustalomyia histrio; assembly: GCA_949748255.1. Lineage (NCBI taxonomy): Eukaryota > Metazoa > Arthropoda > Insecta > Diptera > Anthomyiidae > Eustalomyia > Eustalomyia histrio. The sequence goes on from OX456528.1 coordinate 502,859, forward strand.
TTCTGAGGATGAAATATTTAATAGCATCAATTATTAGGGAATAAAACATTATATTTTAATAGCTTTAAATTAAATTTGATGTATATTTTGTAATATAATTTAATAATTTTTTTTAATAATATAATTTAATAAGTTTAAGATTAAAAGAGATTCTTGAAAAAAAAAAATATTTCGTATTTTTCTCTTAATTTTTTTTGATTATTAAGCAAAATAAAACACTGATATTTTAGTTTTCTATTTTAAGAATACATATTTTTATTTATAACTAGCAAACCCGGCGAACTCCGTTTCGCCACCAGATGGCTTCGTTTTATGTAACATTTCGTTTGGTTATTAAAAGATGAAGAAAAATTTTGTTTTGTTTTATATTTGAAAAGGAAAAATTTTATTTCATTTCGCAACAGTAATGAATTCATTTCGATTACAAAAATGAATTGTTATTTAGTTGAACTTCTCTAAGTAAATGAAAGTGAATCCAAAGTAAATACTGAATCGGAGCGTAATACGTGTCCGCAAATTATCCGTTTCATTGAAGTGCTCTTTGGTAAACGACATTTTTTGTTTTTTGGTCTGACGTTAACACAAACAAAGCGGATGGTTTCCCAACTCGTGAACACGCAACGTATAACTGCCCATGTGAAAAACAATGATTTTCTAAATTTATCCCGCAAACACTAAGCGATTGGCCTTGCGACTTGTTAATTGTCATTGCGAACGCAAGGCGAACTGGAAATTGCAATCGTTTGAAGTCAAACGGAAGATCAGTAGGAATCATTGGTATTCGAGGAATACATACATTTTCACCTGCGTACTTTCCGTTAATAATGGTTGCCTCAATCAAATTCGGCATAAGTCTTTTTACCGAAAGTCGAGTACCGTTGCAAACTCGCGGTGGATTCAAATTACGCAATATCATAATAACTGTACCAACTTTGAGTTGCAAGTTATGTGGTGGAAATCCTGGTAACTCCAGAGAGTTCAAAAACTCCGTTGGATAATTTACTACATCATCGGGATTTGTTATGGAATCAACGGATTTGTATGTCACCAATCGCCAGCAATTTTTGATTGAATAGTGAAATTCAGTGCGTGTACATCATTATTCTTTGCGGCAAGAATTGCTCGTTGACTTAACCAAGCATAATTCTGATAATTCTCACTAATGTTTGGGAAAACATTTTCAATAAGAGCTAATTGAGAGTCCACAAATCGGCAAAAGTCGTTGGTAAGACTAATTAATCCAGAAGTCGCATTAACTGGGACTTTTCCATTTCCAACAGCTAACAATTGTTTGGAAAATTGTGCAGCACTTTGATCATTTTGAAGTTGAACTCTCATACTAGTGGTTAGCGATAATGTTTTACGTTATTCCATAAAGGTGATGCCTTCAGGCAAGCATTCAATTCATCTGCAGGCGTTCCACGGGGAATTACTGGCAACGTCCGCCTGAAATATATCAAGCCGCCAAACATATTGTTATTTCGCCGAAGATCCTTCAGTGTGAAGCTAAGTGCTTCAAGTGATTTCTTATGTGCCATTGTGCACTCTTCCCAAACAATGAGCTTGCACTGGATCGGGAAATATTGCATGTTGGAGTATCAATTGTGTTTAAATTGAGTGGCAACTTAAGCGCAGAATGTGCAGTACGACCGCCATCTAGAAGAGTCGCCGCAATTCCAGATGATGCTAACGCCAAAGCTATGTCACATCTTGATCGAATAGTGGCCAAAATCAATGAAATGACAAATGTTTTCCCTGTTCCTCCAGGTGCGTCCAGGAAGAATAGACCACCAGTATTATATATTTGCAGAAATTGATGCAGTTCATCTGGTGTTGGCACCATTGAACCATGCAAATGATATATTTGTCCTTGTGTCTGTAATTGCAAACAATCATTTGTTGAAGAATACTGTATAACTTCTGATCGTGAGATGGTGTAGTGTTTGGTGTATATGTAGTTGTTATGTGTTGCAATTCATTGTGTTGGTGTGAGTGATTGGTTATGTGTGTTGTATCTTTTACCTTGCAAGTCGGCATGAAGCCACCTTCTCGAATGATATTAGCTCCAAAGGAAGTCATGCGAAAGCAGTTATTGTACTCAAGGATGTGTTGAAGAAAATGGCTGGAATCGGGACCACTTCCATCGAACAATGGTTTCAGTGGCTGTGGTGGTGTAAGTAATGTAAGTTTGACTTTTCCACTTGCGCAGCACAAACCAGCCGTTTCACTTTTGAACTTTAACGCATTGCAATATCGGCATATAGTCGTCATTGGTCCAATATCTAAATTTTCATCATCACTGTAGTTCGCAGTGGGATCATATTGGAATGCCAAGCGATTGTATGATATCAATGATCTTCGTGTGCTCACGCGTTGTCTCAATCGGGCATTTTCTCTTATTATATTTTGTCTTTCTTCGCTTAAGTTCTGTGAATACACTTGTTGCTGGCTTGCATGTCTTGTGCGGCGGCCGATGTTCGCACGTCGTCCTCTAGGCATTTTTGACTATGGACAGAGTGGTGAATTTAACCTCACATGCACGATCCACATAATTTACTCAATTCAACTTACCACCTTAAAGACAAATGCCTGCTGTTGAAATTGAATAAAAATTTGCACAATACACGTGATTGATTTGATGGTTTCCAATTGAAATGTTAGGAAACGAATAACAAAATTGTCAATTTTAAAAAATATTTTGTTGTTTCATTAATTTTGATTTGTTAAGAAACGAATAACTTATTTTTTACTTTTTTTTCACAATTTCAAAGTGAACACAATACCGGTTTGTCACATGAAATTAACTGAGCAGAGAACAATGAGTAGTTGTCAAACAATGTATCACGCACCGGCGCCATCTACTTAAAATATTGGTTTGTAGCACATGCTATGTATCAGAGATGGCGCTGTATGTGAAAAAAGATTTTCCCGCTTTTCTGTTGAAATTTTTCCTAAATATTCTTCGCTGTAAACCTCACGGAGCCTGAAACCTTTCCAACGAATGCAAAACCGTGGAAATCGGTACGTGCGTTCTGGAGTTATAGCGTCAGGAAGGAAAACCCGACTTATTTTTATATAGTAGATTTTAAGACATTGTTTTTAAGTGTGTATCTTCTAAATATTTAATAAAGATAATAAAAATGGAAAATTGCCTTCATTTATTTTAAAGTTTAAAAATTTTTGTAGTAAAAGTGCATTTTTCAGTGCACATGTTCCATGTTTGTAAGAACTACAACGGATGCAATCGGGATATTTTTCATCGAGCTCTCTTAAATTACAGCAGTTGATATTTTCTATATTGAAAACTTTTTTCCGCAGCATATTCTCCAACCACTTTTTCTTTTCCAAACCCTTGACAAAAATTAAAGAACCCTCTGTGTTTGATTTGAGAAATTTGCACACAGACTTGAATGATACGGATCCATCTTCCCATTACAGATGATGATGATTTTTTGTTAACCAATTGACTTGTTTTTGATTCTTTGGTGATAAATAACTATAATCGAAGGGGGGTTTTATGATGAAATTTATATACTCCTTAGCGTTAAAAACCAATGCAATTTCTTTGGCAATAAAATTATTAGAATCTGCTCTAAAGCCTTGGAGATCAATAAAAACTATTTTTGGCATTTCCATTGCTTAAACAATTTTATGAACCTGTCCTGTCAAAGGCGTATATTCAATTAAACGATCATGAATAAGAATGCAGTAAGCTGATGAGTTTGGTGGTATATTGATGCCAGTCTCAAACATAATTTTTATATCAATCGAACCCCTTGCAACCGTTTCATTTTGATGGCTTACATCAATAGCTGTAATAGGAGCTTTATTTTTGAATTCTTGACAAGTGAGTAGAGGTTGAGGTTCTCTCATATAGTAGTTTTGTTGAAATCTGGCATACATATCATAGAGGATGGCAAACCGTTCTTCCCCAAATTTAATGTTTAGATCATCATAAGGATATGACTCTGAGTTTAAGTGAACTTTGATGTTGGTTAAATCACAATTAATAAATTTATTCTCACGCAGGAAGGCTATCAAAACGAAGCGAGGTCGTTCCCTATTTGCAGATAATTTAACATTCCAAATGTGATTAGTTCCGCTTGATAATTGAGGATTAAAATGACAGTCCCAACTGCGGAATGCTATTGGTAAATTTATTCCATTTTGTATTATTTTTATCATATATATTTTACTCAAGTCAGAAAGCTGTACATGTGGTATCCTCCATGAAATATTCTTAATAGTAATTTTTGGTTTTTAAACAGATGCTGTTGAATATACGAGATCATCATCACTTTTGCTACGAAGTAATATCAATTCATGTTTGGAATTCAAAATAATTTTATTAAAGTCTTCAGCAAATCCCAATAATATTTTTAATGGTACATAAAAGTTAAAGTGTCCATTTAGTACATTTAGGTCATCTACTTTACTCCAAGCAGCATTTTCCATGACAGCACCGTCCGTTGCCATCAAAGAAACATAATTTTTAATATTAGTTGAAACTCCTAGGTGTCTAGTGCGATCAATTTCAATGCCATTTAGCTCATAACGAATTTCATCAAATAGATGAGCAACAAAATTATTTTTCAATCTGAAAGCAGAAGATGCTACCACTTTTTTACTATCGCCGCTTTCTTCTTCTACTAAACCTTCAATGTAAACAAAACTTTCACTCGGCAAAACATACAAATCCTGATTTTGTATTGATATTCTTATTTCATCGTTATTTTTAAATGATTGCAAGTATGGAGTATAAGTGTGATAATCTTTTTTTATAATGCTTTCATCCGATAAGGGTTTATCCAAAACATTAATTATTGATCTCATTCTCTTTGATGTTACTTCTTCAATTGGAAATTCAATAATTTGAGAAAATTTCTATTTGATTCTGTTAAATTGTTGGCTGAATGTGAAGATGAGAACAGCGAGGACGCTAACTTTGGTTTGACTGATGGCAATAATATGGATTTTGGCGATAACAATGTGGTATAAGGAATGCTATTTGAGAGAATTTCTTTGTTGTAAATTATCATTATTTTCTTGGCCTTAAATGTAATCGAATAGTAATTTCTTCTCCTCGAAAATTAATTAAATCACCGTCTTGATCAACTATCCGTAGTGTTAGTGAACTTACTTCTTTGGAATTCACTGGCAAATAGATGAGATTTGTAGGTATTTCATCCATTTTATAGCCAGGTGGAACATTTATTGCAAATTCGTGTAATGTATGTGCATGAGAATTATTTATATATGTGTTTACCACAATATTACATTCTATCCGCAAGAGATTTACCTTAAAAATATTTACTGGTAGATCTGAGAAATGGGGGACATTAGGAGAGAGGACATTCTTATTGAAACCAAACAATTTTCCTATCGAATTCTTAATGTTAAAGTATATCGAATCTTTGGAACTATACAATTTGACTTGCATTGTATTGTTATTAGCTTCAATAATAATTTTCTTCTTCCCCAACCCATCTTTCTCATATTCCCCCTTTATGAAATCGACAATATCATTCAGCTCATAGGATCCAATAGGTATTGTAATAATTTTACTACCAATGTGAAACAAATTATTGTATTTGTCCACATTTGGTATGCTGTTGTATGTGTGAAAATCTACGAGATCACACTTGTAATCGCCGTTTAAATTTATTGGAGGAAAGTAATTTGCTGATAAATTTGAGGAGTTTCCCCTCAATGTTAGTGTAATTGACATTTTGCTTACCAAATGGTTAATTATAGTTAGGAAATAAAACAAAATATTGTTTTTTTAAAGGGTTGCTTTTTCTTTATTTTAGATAATTTTATATTAATACTTAAAGTACATGTAGTATATACCTATATATATCAATTTTAACATTCTTTCCAGAAGATTCTCATTTCTTAATTTTATTATCATCTTTCTTCTGATTACATTTATTTTCATTGTGATCATTACTGTCACAATAATTACAATACTTTAGTTTTTCATATATAATCTCAGAGCTCTTAAAAATCTTATCCATTCTCCTCCTGCTAATATATAGATATAATGTATTATCAAGTTAAAGTTTTTTATTCAACTAAAATAGTGGAGAAAACATTTAATCCTTTTATACTTAATTTTATAGTCGTAAAAGTAATCACACACACATTACAAAATATCATTTTTATTTATCCAATAATTATGCTGATTTGAAAAACCCAACCATTTCACGAATTCTTTATTATCTTTAGTTTTAATAACTTTTTCAACAAGATATGTATTAGGCAGTCGAGTTTTTGAGAGTTCTTCATCATAGAAGGTACCTTTAATTCTATTTCCCTCGTAATCCAGCAAAATATTTGTTGCTGGATAAGTGTTGTTTATAGATTTGATTTTAAAAATTTCTGTTGTCCAGTTAGGTGTGTATCCCTTTTCAAAAATATGCTTATATTTGCTGATGCGTACCGAATCTCCAACATGAAATTTTGAGATTTTGTACATTTTCAAGTGATTATACACTGTGTCTAGTAACATTTTCTCATTCGTAGAATTTACATTAATGGGTGCCATTTTAAACAAAACTTTCACTTTTTTATGGTACGATGAATCTTGTGATTGTACTCATCAATTAAATCTTTATATAAATCAATCCAACGATATGATCCGTTATAGCTAAATTCCTTCCACATCATACCTTTAAGAGTTCTATTGAATACGTTGAGTAGTGATTTATATTATGCTTTTTCATCAATTTACTAAAGTTTTTATTAAAGAATTCCTTGCCATCATCAGTATGTAAATTTATTGGCACACGACCCAAATTGAATATATTTTCCATTGCTTTGCAAACATCCGATGAACTTTTAGATTTGAGAGGTGCTGCCCAAGCATATTTTGAAAACGTATCAATGACCGTTAGCAGATAACGATAGTCCTTGTTATCCGATAAATAATTACCCATTTCAACTAGATCTGCTTGCCATAAATCATCAATGCCTTTCATTACAACTCTTCGACGCTTAAAATTTTTTCGAGCCTGTTCATGCAACTCTTTTACCAGAATTCTCTTTGTATTCATTATCGACAACATATATTAGTTTATTATGTTATCAGTGTTCGACATCATATGTAAGACATCTTCCCTCGGCGTCAATTTAATTCGTTGACGCAACAACTCAAGTTCTCTGTCAAAGTACGATTTTTGATTATGATTTATATCAGAAATTTTCTTATATACTGCATCATTATTTTTATGTATATTCAAAAGTATGTCTGTCTGCATTTTGTTGACTTGTAAAAGTATAAAGTCTTTTGTGACGGCGTCGTTTTCTTCCACAGGGCTCGCAACATTTTTAATTCTTTTGTTTTGGATCTTAAAGTTCTTATCGCTATCCAAAATGGGGCCAAATATTTTCGAATCATTCTTTCTTATTATATTATTATAGTTCAGCTTAGAATTGTAATAGTGTCCGAACTTGTCGACAGACATTTTCAATATATATCCTTAACTCACAAAACTTTATATATATTATAATATTATATCAGCTTCCTGCAGTTCTTCGATAATAGAAACAATTTCATTGTTATGATTGTTATGACCAGCAGCTTGAGAGGCGATTAATAATCTGAGGCGGTCAACTAACTCATTCGGATCATTCCAATATACATAATTAGGTTTATTAGAATTTAATTTCATTAGACCACTTCCTGTTTTGTCATTTTTAAATAATTTGCTGATAATGTTTACATATTTGTAGGCCCTTGTCCCTTTAATTTGTCCGTCTGATTTATAGTCTCTTCTGTGAGCGTTTGTCTCCATTAAAATCTTTTTGTAAATCTCCAATTCTGTTTTTTTGGAGTTTTATAAAACATTAACTGAACCAAACCTGGTGTTAGCAACCAATTTTGATTTCCTAGCATAATTTTATCACCACTTAACTTAATGTAGCTATTCCCAAATTTCCACTCACCATTCGAATCTTTGTGAGGACCATAAAGCGTTTCCAGTTCATTTTTTCGAGCTAAATGCGATAAATCGAGTGAGTTTATTATTGTATCGTTTGTAACATCAACGGGGGATTCAGTTTGATATTAAATATCGTCATCATCATCATAATTTTCATCAATTCTTTTGTATTCATCACTCGTAAAATCTTTCTTTGGGGTACTTGTCCCCAGTTTCATTGGTAATTTTCTAAACGATAAACTCGTCTCATTTTCTATTTCATTTTTTATTTCATTTTTAATTTCTTCTTTTTCATCTTTAGAAATTCTCTTTTCTTTAGAAGAATTATTTATAAATTCTTTCAGCGGGTTAGTTATGGGCTTAAATGTTTTTTGTAGTCTTTCATGAGTATTAGCTTCACCCATTTTTATGCTTCGAAATTTCTTCTTCAAAGCATTTCTTACCTTGACCAGTTCCTCCAACACTTCAGTCATATCAGACCAGGAATAGATCAGAAACAGAGCAGGAATAAATCAGAAACAGACCAGGAATAGATCAAAAACACACCAGGAATAGATCAGAAACACACCAGGAATAGATCAGCAACAGACCAGGAATAGATCAGAAACAGACCAGGAATAGATCAGAAACAGACCAGGAATATATCAGAAACAGAGCAGGAATAGATCAGCAACAGACCAGGAATAGATCAGAAACAGAGCAGGAATAGATCAGAAACAGACCATAAAATATAGCAAGCTTATTTGGAATCAGCTGAATTCTTAAAAGGACCCAGCAAAAAAAATGATAGTCATTCTGTGACTATAACTTCTTTCATTGCTTTCTAAACTTCAGTTGACATTCTTTTATGAGTTTTTGGTGTTATTCTAAGGCACTTCCAAAAGCATTCATGTGTTCATATTTCAAATGCAGTGATCTGGATATAAACCCGATGCATATCTTAAAATATCACTTTTTATTACTTCTAAAGCATAAGTTAAGTATATCGCATATTTTTTTTTTTGAATCTTAAGCATTTATTCAAATTGAGAAAATAGTTCTGATGAACTTTTTTAATTTTTTTATTAAATCATTTTTTTTATCTTAGTTTAAAATTGCATGATGGTTAGAATTTATGCAGTTTTGCAATTTTATAACAGTTTTAAAAATTAAAAAAAACAGATTTTTTTGACCTTTAATTCAAATATTTATGACGACGCAATCTGTGCATTTTTGCATTATTTAACACTACATCATTTCCAGTTTTAATTCAGAATTTACCGAAATAATTTTAAAATTGTGTAAAAATTATTTCAAATCGCCTAAAAATGTTTCGAAATTGTGCAAAAATTATTTAAAGTTGTTCAAAAATATTTTAAAATTGTCTAAAAATTCAAATTTGTACAACCAGTTTTTAAAATATCCAAAACTATTTCAAAATTTGTCTAAAAATTCATTAAAATTTTTGAAAAATGTTTCGCTTCTTTAAACTTATTTTTCTGCATTATTTAAAGTTGTTCAAAAATATTTTAAAATTGTCTAAAAATTCAAATTTGTACAACCAGTTTTTAAAATATCCAAAACTATTTCAAAATTTGTCTAAAAATTCATTAAAATTTTTGAAAAATGTTTCGCTTCTTTAAACTTATTTTTCTGCATTCTTATGATTTAAATTTTCATCAAAGCTTAAATACTACAAAGAATATGGACATTTTCCACTCATGCATCAGAATATCTAATCATTGTATTATCATTGCTTCCTTAGAGTAAAGTATGAATAATGCTAGTAGCTACATATGAATACTTCCATCCTATGACACGCTAATGTTAAATTCATCGATGAAACCATCAGAAAAGAAGTGATGCCTTTGCCATAGTAGTGATGCTTTTATTGCTTCTTTGGCAGCTTCATTTTTGCTGGGGATGTAATTATTTAAATGTTTTTAATTTGTTAATCCTATCAATTCAAGAGGTCAAACTTTACTAATATCATCATATTATTCCAACATCCATATATTTCAATAAAAACATTAAATGTCTTTCTATATCGACCAGCATTTAAGTTATTATCTTTACATATTGTTAAAAATCCATAGTTTTCTTTCCAACATTCTTGACATATTTTACGAATTTGTTCAAAGGACATATCCGTTCCAACATGATCACTATAGACGTGTTTCATATTCATTTCATCCTGCTTAAACATTATAATCATATTGGCATTATCTCGTATCAAATGTTTAGGTATTCGGGTATAAGTTTGACACAAGTAAAATTAATCCACATTTTTGTGACGACCCATACAAAAGTATGCACGTATATTATTTTGATTTTCACATGCAACGTCATCAAATATAATTATTGAGTTATTTTTTAGCTTCATCTGGTGGAATAACACTTTCATTGTTAGAAAATGTAAAATAACCCATTCCTTTAATCGTTGATACGAGTTTATTTAAGTACTCATATTTAGGTTGAAATAATGATTTCGAATATAAATAGATGTTTTCGAATTTTAATCCATTAGGACTTTCAATCAAACTAATCATTACATTAGTCTTTCCACAGTTCGAAGGTCCCACTATAAGTGCTCTTATAGAATTTGGCAATGGAGAACTGTGTTTTCTTCTCATATCTGTACTTGTTGAGGAATCAACATTCATAACAACTATATTTTTATGTTGTTTGGTTAACCGCATTTTAACAACTAAAACCAAAGTTTTAAATTTCCCTTTTAATTAGTTTCCAGATTATATAAATAGGTCTAACAATATCATAGAATTATCAATCATATGCATTCTGTCACTGGGAGTGGATTAGTAGATAGAGTAATAAATTCTTTACCATTTGAACTTCATTTACCGGGTTATGAATTTTGTGGACCAGGTACTAAGCTAGAAAAACGTTTAAAGTGGGGTGATAAGGGGATACTGCTTGCAGAGAGCACAATATTGCTTACTCTCAAAATAAGGAAATCAGTAAGCGACACCAAGCAGATAAAATACTTGAAAATCGAGCCTGGGAACGAGTTTTATCGAAAGACAGCAGTATAGGAGAAAAAACAAACTCATATTTTATAACTAACGCCATGAAGGCCAAAGTCAAACCCGGCATGGGTCTAAAGTCAAAAAATAAATTTGGAAAGATAATTTTTGGCACAGCAATACGAATGGCTACGGCAACTTTAAAGAAAGAAAAACCTAAAGATAAACAACTCAATTAAAATTGCTCGTAAAGATTTAAATAAATCGCTGAAAGGAAAAAAATCAAATGTTGTTATACCTCGCATTATCAATGTACCGAAAGTTGGAGGGTTCTTACCATTAGTGCCAATACTAACTGATTTAGGGACATTAGGTGGTCTGTCATCTGGTGGAGCAGCTATTGTTAAAGCTATTAATGCTGCAAAAGATGCTAAGAAACAACTCGAAGAGGCTACTAGACATAATAAGAGAATGGAGGCTATAGCAATGGGAAAGGGTCTTTATCTTAAACCATATACGAAGGGGTATGGTCTTGGTTTCGATAAAATGTCAAAAAACTAATTAAGATGCTCCCCAAAAGACCACTTACTGATATCGATTTGATTAAGTTTACCACACATATTCCACACTTTAGAGGTATTTTTATGAGAGATTCATTCCCCAAACATCCTCGACGAATAGAATGTGGCATTGTTAATCTGGATTCCTCAATTGGAGCAGGCACTCATTGGGTAGCATACTACAAATATAAAGATCATAAGGAGTACTTCGATAGTTTTGGAAATTTGCAGCCACCACTTGAATTAGTAGCATATTTGGGCTCAAATATAGTGTACAATTATAGAAGACATCAAAAATATAATATATTTAATTGTGGTCACTTATGCCTGAAATTTTTTATGAAATTATTAATAAATAAAAACACAACTTTTTTTCTTTTTGTTTTCAATGTATTTCAATGTATTTTAATGTTTTTATTTCTTGTTGTTTAATACAAATTTACAATTTCATCTCCAAAGCGGATATTTGCCACTTTCAGGAACAATATATTCATTTAGATCAAATAACTCCAACTCTAATCGGAAGTGTTTATCGTCTACTGTAGGTATTTTTTTGATGAAGTAATTGCCAGATGATAACTCCTTTATCTCATCATCAGTTATAGCATTAAATCTTTTTGACAGAAAGATGACACAATTTTCTCCCTCAATCTGGATAATTTCCCCATATTTCGTTTGCATTTTAATTGCTTTCAATATTTTGTATAATTTTAGATCCTCCATATCTTTAATATGGAGAATTGGTTTGTTGTTGAGGTCATCAAATTTGCTTATTAATGATTTTGATACAGCGCTCATGGTTGTTGTTTCTTTGAAGACTTTGTTAAGAATGAAACTTTCACATGAATTAAATTTTAAATTAACTTGTTATATATTAAAATTACTACAATAAATTGCATGGACTAATATGAAAAGAGGAATAAATTTGTTTTTTCTTTTTTCAAAGACGGATTAATTCTTCACCCTTTTATTTCAAAATATTGTGAAATGTATCCTAAAGATACTACAATAAATTGCTCACTTTATTTTCATAGTATTGTCAAATAGTTTAAATATTCACATTATAAATACGGAGGGTACAATAAATAATAATTTCTGGATTCAGACAGAAAGAACGACTCAGACGATTAAGATGTCAATGCGGGAACAAATTGTAGAATTCCTTAATGAATATATGTCTAGAAGATTTACACTTCTTTTTAAAGAACGCTGATTATTTCGAATTATATGAGAATAAAAAAAAAATTCTTAATTCAGCGCATGGAGAGCATTTTGAGGATTGAATATAGTCTGACGACAGATGTACTGAAGGACCTGATACATGTAGTTGCATCATCTATAAATTTAGAGAAAATTCAGTCAACGATCTTATAAATCTCTATCATAAACATCTAAATTTTTATTTTTTTTTTTTAACATCCCATTTTATTTACACCTGTCTTTATATGACAATTAGTAATTAGTTCTGGGGTTTGGGTATTAATTAGCTTAAATCAACACTTAAGATAACTTATATTTAGTATAAGTAAACATTTATATTAAATTATATAAAATATATTTTTTTGCAAAATTATTAATTTATAAGAAACGGATAAATAGCTCCGATGGAGTGCATCGCTTAAGTCTTCTTGAACCTGAGAGCTCGTTATAGGGAAGTTGTCTACTTCATTGTTAGAATGAGTTGTATGTTTAAATGTATGTTTTAAGCTGGAATTCCTTATGACTTCTTGGACTGTGCTGACGTTAAGATCACGATGTATATTTTCATTGGATATGTACCATTCGGCGTTTATAATAGTTCTCAGTATTTTTGATTGAACTCGTTGGATGATTTTTATATTAGAGTTGCTTGCAGTACCCCAGAGCTCTGCGCCATATTTCCAAATAGGAGCTATTATTGTTTTGTATATAAGCAATTTGTTTTGTAAGGATAAAGTTGAATCCTTTCCTAAGAGCCAGTAAAGTTGTCCAAATTTGTACTTTACTTCGTTTTTTTTACGGATGATATGATCTTTCCAGATTAATTAAGAGTCGATTATCATGCCAAGATATTTAGCTTTATTATCATTTTGAATCGGAGTGTTGTTTATCGTAATTGCTTGATGATCACTTATCTTCCTATTTGTGTAAGTCACTTGTACTGTTTTTTCACTATTTACTAAAATACCCCAGGTTTTAAACCAGTTTAGAGTATTGTCCAGCAATTGTTGAAGGTTTGATATGGCCAAAGTTATATATTTATTTGATGACAAAAGGATAGTGTCGTCTGCTGTGTACAGAAGGTATAGGATAGGGCCAAGGACACTACCTTGCGGAACTCCCGCTTCCATTTTAATTATGCTTGAGCATTCATCTTCATATTTAACATAAAAGTGCCTGTCAGCTAAATAACTTTGTAGAATAAGAAAAAAGTGCATTGGCAGATTTTTTTTTCAATTTATAAAGTAGGCCAGCATGCCACACACTGTCAAACGCTTTCGCTACATCAAGATATGTGGCCACGCAAAAATTTTTCTTATCAATTTCAGATGAGATTTTGTTAGTTATTCTATGTATTTGTTGGATCGTAGAGTGCATGTGTCTAAAACCAAACTGATGCGCTGGTATAAGATTTCTTTCTATAAGTATTGGTTCTAGTCGATCAAAAATAAGTTTTTCGAATAATTTAGATAAAAGTGGTAATAGACTTATTGGCCTGTATGAAGTAGCCCTTGTGGCGTCCTTGTTGGGCTTTGCAATAGCGATTATTTCTTATGAAGATAAGTCCCTTCATTGGTAGTTCTTTTAATAGTTTGCCCGTTACTCTGTCATAGCCAGGGGATTTTTTAGCATCAGTTCTTGTTTTAATAGTAGTTTTAACTTCATGTAGAGAAACGTTTTTGATGTGGCAGTTTGTGGATGAAATGATATTTGGCAGAGTAATATTTTGTTTGTCCATTTCATTAGAGAAAGTTCTGTAAAAATGATCAGCTAATACTTGAGCCTTTTCGTTTTGATTTCTGGCCCACGTTAAGTCAGGTTTTTGGATTGGCGGTTGATGAATAATAGCATTGTTAATTTTTCTTGTGGCTTTCCATAATGAGTAGTTTGTTGTCTTGGTTGAATCAAGGTTTTCAAGATAACTTTTCAGTTTATCCTGTTTGTACTTTTTCAAAAGATCCTTTAATTCCTTGGTTAGTTTGTTAAGGATTGTTTTATCAAAGGGTGATCTTGTTGATTGCCATTTTTTTCTTTGTTTTCTCTTTGCCTTAATCTTTTCTTTGATGAATGGTGATATACTATATTTGTTTGATTTATGAGTTATTATGGGTGTAGAATTAATTGCAGCATACAAAAGTGTGTCATTAAAATATGCTATTGAACTGTCCACTTCAACTTTGGTTTTTAGTGATATCTGTATATCAAGTTTATTTTCAACTATTTCTCTAAAGCACTCCAAGTCTGTTTTCTTGTTGTAAGAAAATTTGTTATGGGTCGCAAGAAGAATATTACTTTCGAATTTGAGTATAATGGGTGAGTGATCGGAGGATAGTTCGAAGCACGATTCTATCCTTAAATGTTCATGTTTTATATTTTTCGTGATAAAGAAGTCAATTAAATCAGGTTTTTTGCTTAAGTTAGTTGGCCAGTAAGTAGGCTCTCCAGTGCTTAAAAATTTGCTATTTGTTTCTCTTATTGCTTCAAGTAAGTGTCGGCCCTTTGTAAGAGTTATTCTCGAGCCCCAGAAAGTGTTTTTGGAGTTGAAGTCTCCTTCAGCAATAAAACGATTACCAATTGACTTTAAGAAATTAATGTATTCAATTTTAGTGTTATTGTGTTTGGGAGGACAATACACAGCAGACAACACGAGTGGGCCGAACAAGTCTTCAATTAATATTGAGGTAGCTTGGAGGTAATCTTTTCTGAAACTTTCAAGTTCAGTACATTTAATTGAGTTTTTGATAATTATTGCTGTACCCCCATGGGCGGTATTGTCAGGATGATTTGTGTTAAATATTGTAAAGTTAGGTATACTTAAGTATGTTTTTTGTGTGAAGTGTGTCTCAGATATTAATAAAATATCTACAAAGTTCCTATATATATAAATTTTTAGTTCAAGGACGTGTTGACCTAGCCCATTCGAATTCCAAAGGATAATCTTTAAATCATTTTGTCTGTCCGTCAATTTTTGAAAGTAGAACTGTGATTATATTCATCATATTAGATACTTGTGTTATAAGCTGTTTCATCATATCTTTGATATCTTGCATATCATTATTTCATTGTTGAAATCTAGTTGTTAGTACGGAACTAGTTGTGGAGTTATTCGTTGTGTTTTTATTACAATTTAAGGTAGAACTTGTTGTGGAAATATTTGTTTTATTAGCTGTATTGTTAGCTTTTATTGCTTGGGCGTATGTGGTAATATGACCAGAATTATCTTCAGATCTTGCTTGTTCGTTATTATGTAGATTTGTTTGATGTGTTTCATTTCGTTTTGGAGCTTCACTAGTTGAAGGCTCATTTTCTTTCTTTCTAAGAGGGGGAAATTTTTTTACTCTTAGTTCTTTGTAAACCATACAACCTTTATAGTTTGCTGTATGTTTTTCGCCACATAGGGCACATTAATATGATCACTCCTTTGTTTTATTAGGCACTGACTAGTTTTATGAGTTCCGGCACATTTGACGCAAACAGGACTTTTTGTGCAAAAGTTTTTTGTATGTCCATATTTCTGACAGTTTGTACATTGTGGTAAGGATCT
The DNA here is from genome assembly GCA_949748255.1 of Eustalomyia histrio. Lineage (NCBI taxonomy): Eukaryota > Metazoa > Arthropoda > Insecta > Diptera > Anthomyiidae > Eustalomyia > Eustalomyia histrio. The sequence continues at coordinate 519,069 of OX456528.1, forward strand.
TTTTTGGTGTGGAGGTTCAAAGTTTATTTTACAATGTAAAAGGTGAGTGATGGAATATATATCTTTATTGTCTTTATTAGTTTTGAGTTCAATTGCGAACAATGATAAGGGTTTTTTTGTACCTGTTTGTAGTACATTTTGCACGTGTGTAACTTCGTGACCAAGTTCACAAAGTTCTTTTTTTATTTGCTCTTTGTCTGTTGAATAATGCATATTTCTTAGCATTACTTTAAATCCTTTTTGGTCTTGCGGTTTGTATGTATAGTATTGAGTTTCTTTGTTTTTTAAAAGTTTAACAATTTCTGTATAGTGAAAAGATTCTAGAGGTTGGATTTTGACTTCATTATCTTTAAGAACTTTTAGTTCGTAATTGCAGTTGGGTAGGGTGCTTAGTGCTTCGATCAGATTATCAATAAATAGAACGTTTTGTACATATATTGGTGGAGGCTTGCGATTTTTTGGCTTTGCTATTTGTGGATTTGGGGGTGCATTATGGTTTTCATGTTCATTTTCTACTTGCGATTTTTCATCATTTTCTATCTGGGACAGAATTTTAAATCTGTTTGCTGTTGAAGGTTAGCCTAACCAGTAAGACTTTAACGTTTTTTGAGATTGCTCTTTAGTTTTATGTTTTTTGGTACTATTTGTATTGTTAGGTGAATTGCGGGACCTTTTTGAGCTACTATTATTTTGTGTGTTGATTTTCTCTTTATTTACGGGAGTTTTTACTTGGCTTGGTAAGTATGTATATGTAGACATAATCGGCATAAGAGAAGATTTTGTCGATGTAGACATAGTTGTAGTTGTAATAGCGGAGTATGAAGTAGAACTTGTTGTTGTTGTGGGAGCGAATGAACTGGCTGATGTGTATGTATGTGAGAGATTATTAATTTGAGTTGTTATAGTTGAGGATGTAGTTGCAGGTTGAAATTGATAGATATTATTTGCCGTTGTATTTAGATTAGGAGTAGCACACTGTGAACTCCATGAGAGCGGAGTCAACTGCGCATGCGCCATGAGAGAATTTGTGTTATTATTTATGGCGGGGGAAAGACTTGATCTTGATTCTATGTCTTGTTCGTTTACACTTGCACTACTTATCTTATTTACTGTTTTAGAGTTTAGTTTTTGCATATGGTTTTGCGGGAGTGTATTCTCCTGAGGGGGGAGTGCCCAACAGGCATTATTTTTATTTTGTTATGTATGTTTTTTTTATTATTTTTTTTTATTTGTTTATGAATTTCAAATGAAAACAAAAAGAAAACGGTCGCCCGTGAACATTTGTTTATTGTTAATTGTTTTAAGCGTCTTTTCGCAATTTATTTATTTTTTGTATGCACTTTGATATATTAATTACGGAGCAAATATAAACACGTCCGCACATAGGAAGAACTTAATTAATAAAAAAAATAACCGAAACTATTTTATTATACGTATTTAAATTTATAAGAAATATTTAATGAGATTTTAATTTAAGAATTATTTAAAAAGAAAGTAAAATAAAACCAAATACATAAAACTAATTTATAGTATTGTTTTTTATTATACACAACTAAACAAACAAAACACTAACAGATTCCAATTACCGATTTATTGCAAGAAACAAAACCGAACAAGAAACAAAAACTAACAGTTTTGAATTACCGCTTAATTACAAGAAACAAAACCGAACAAGAAACAAAAACTAACAGATTCGAATTACCGCTTTATTACAAGAAACAAAACGGAACAAGAAACAAATAGATTCGAATTTCATTAAAACATAAACATTTGTAGATTAATGAAAATGTCACATTAATAAATAATTAATTTATGACCTACTTGTACATTTATATGTAGAATGTATATACCAAACACAAAAAAAAATAAAAACAAAAATAGAACATAAATACAAGAAAGAAAAAATGGAAATTTTCTCTTAATACAAAAACAAATATGTAGATCAATGACTTTCACTAAATGCAAATTTCCTCTTAATACAAAAACAAATATGTAGATCAATGACTTTCACTTGATCCTAAAAATTGTGCAGTCCAAAACAAATCTCCTATTAATAAATATTCAATTTATGACATACTTGAAAAAAAACATCCACATGTAGAATGTATATACCACCAAAGAATAGAAAATAAATACAAGAGATAAAAAGAATTAACCGACGACAACGCTACCCTATATAATTTCAAAAAGATTCTTGCCACATCTTCTACCCAAACACACACATGACAATTTTTGTATAACCCACCACTTTTACATTATAAGCATACAACCGACGGCCACACTAACAACACAAATTCAAAAAAACTTCTCGTCACATCACACCTTCTAGCAAAACACACACAAGAAAAATTTTGTATTACAACCCTTTTATATTATAAGCACACAACCGACGATCACACTAACTACATAAATTCAAAAAGATCCTCGTCACATCACACCTAGCCAAACGCGCACAAGAAAAATTTTGTATTACAACCCTTTTATATTATAAACATACAACCGACGATCACACTAACTACATAAATTCAAAAAGATTCTCGTCACATCACACCTAACCAAACACACACAAGAAAAATTTAGTTAGGGTAGCGCATGAAAACACACGCGTGATACATGCAACACAAACAATTAAAGCATTCTCCTTCCCCATACAAAAAAACATTAAAGCATTCTGATACCCCATACAAAAACAATTAAAGCATTCTGATACCCCAGACAAAAACAATTAAATCATTCTCCCCAGCCAAACGCAATTAAATCAAAATGAGTCCCCAATTCTATACTACTAACTTGAACCACAATAATAAACATGATGCCGCCTAAACAGTTTAAGCATCAATTAAATGTTTCTGCTTTATCAAGAGAATAGCTTTTTAGTTATCTGCTAGTAGCTTAAAAAACAATAACTGACAGTCCAAAACCAATAACTGTTACCTAAAAATAAAAAAAAAATACGATCATTAGCTGTGCAAAAGAATAGCTACATTTGGCTTAAAATCAATAAAAAAAGAAACGAAAGAAACACAAAACGAATTGCCGAGAACACGCAATTCCGTGCCAATTACCACCCTCCTTTCCCCTCTCTCCCACAAACTCAAGAGTTGTTTTGTGTGAAATGGAAACAGTTAATATGTATGTATATGTAAAGCAGGACAGAAATATATGAATGGCTGGGGGCCAGTGATGTAAAAATTTCGTGCATAGATATACATAAGCAATCAACAATATAATAGATCTTCATAAAAAAACGCTCAAATGCTACATTTTGAGTGAATTGATCGTGATTTGACGTGTTTTAACAAAGCGAGTGGTTTTAAGATTAAAGACTTACATTAACGTGTGCTGGAGGTGATTCTGCTTGCATAGATGAGAGTATTTCCTTCATTTTCACGGTTAAATATTTGAAACTTCAAAAATAAAATATTTATATAAATACGTTTGTTTTTTTTTATAAAAAACTTTATTGGAAAACTCAAAAAATTAGTGGAAATTTCACCGCAAGCAACAGAAAAAAAATTAAAAGAAAATATATTATCCGTAAAAATAAAAACAAAAATCAGCTGTTACTGTCAGATAATAAATTGTGGCATAGGGTCAGTGCTGCCAAACTACAGTCATGAGTGCAGCTGTTTCAATAAAAACACTGCCTTATCGACTTGTTAACCCATCACTGACCATGGACCCCTGAATTAACCTGGTTACACCAAGAAATAGTTTAAGTTTGTTTAGAGTTTTAAAACTTAAGGAACTGGAACAAAACAACTTACAACTCTTGGAAAAAATTAAAGAATTAAAAAAAAATTATTAAATCATTACAAATAGAAAACGAAAACTTAAAAAGTATTTTGAAAAAAGATAGTAATATCGATCAAACTCCCTATTGAATATTTTCAAGACTCGTTTCATACTGATGAAGAGGAATTAAATAGAGAAACTGAATGGGTCTTACAAGGAAAAATACCAAATAAGAAACGTAAGGCTACAAAATCTCCAGCTGTATAAATTGAAAACAATACAGGTAATGGAACCAAAAAAACTTCAGATCATATTAATAAAGAAAATAAAAAGGAAGAAGAACGAACCAAAATAATTCAGCATCAACCACCACCAATTATGGCGAGTATTCCTTGGTACAGTTTTGAAAATAAACTGACAAGGCCAAATGAAGTAATTTTTTTAAAAATCAATCACCACCATAGTTGCGATACTTCCGAAATAGTTTCTGAAATTAAAGAGCAAGGGTTTAAAGTTATATCTGTAACTCGAAAACTCAAATGGAAATCGAAAGAACCACTTGATATGTTTCTAGTTTCTTTCGAATTTACTGAAGATATTAATAAAATCTACTCCATAAGAATGATTTTAAATAGTGTTGTTAAGGTACAACCAGTTAAACACTCAAACCTAATCCCCCAGAGCAAAAACTGCCAAGGCTACGAGCATACCAAAAATTTTTGTAACAGACTGCCACGCTGTGTTAAATGTGCACAAAAAGTTTATAATTTACAATAGTGTTTTTCACACTCTACCAGAAATTCAACATGGTACAGAGTTCAGCGGCAACATTTTTAAATGAGAGGGCAACATTTTCAAAGTTGCTTAAATGTTGAAAAGCATTAAATTTGGTGTATGCAGTGCTGCCACATAAGCAGTATAATTTTTTATCGCAGTTTTTGGGATTCTTAACTGTTTACCAGTTTTTTCATGAAAACATTTTTTATCAAATTATTATATTTTTTATAGGTTTTTAGTTATATGTTGCAACAATTAATAGCATATTTATTTTCTTTATTATATATTTTTACCATAGAAATGGGAAATAATGGATATGAATAGACATAGCTGGTCAATGTGTACACACTTTAATACTTTTCATGTCACAATGTTATGTTTGAACTCGTAACTACTTTTTAACACAATTGCAAACTTTTGTTGTATTTTTTTACTTTATTAGAAGTGTCTAATTCTAGTAAAAATAAATAGTATATTGAACAAATATTATATTTTTGATGTGCAGGAGATCATAGCATTATTGAGTGCAAAAAGCAGAGTTTAAAATTAATACTGTAGTAGTCGCGATTTGCTATAAATTTCATAATTGAATAGCAACGTGCAAGATATATTCAAACTGTCGGCGCATTATACTATGAAATTATTTCTTATGTGTATTTTGTTTTGATTGTGCGCTGTCACAGCAATAGCTGCATTTTTTTTGTATAATTTTATAGTGCTGTCGTAGTTCATTTATTTGGTGCTGTGGAATTCATTTTTGATATTATGTGTTGGTATGAAAATATTAAATATTTCTTGCTGCTGTGGTGAGCATATTTAATGAAATTTAATAGTGTAGCATATATGTAGAATATATTCAATTAAATTGACAGTGTGGCAAGAATAATTTTTATAAAACTTTACAGAACTCTAAATCAAATAAATTAATATAGTATTCCGAAATGTATTTTCTCAATAGGGCGGTTCCAAAAAAACTCTTTTATAATATTATTTACAAACAATATGAAATTTCGTGGTAACAAAAAGATTTTTAGTTTTTGTAATAGAATAAAAAATAATTTAGAAGGAAGGTATTAATTAGGATGAAACAAAGAAATATGTTCAAAATAGATTACGAAATGTGGGGACGGATTTTTTATTACCCAAGTGTGGTCTGTAAACGAATTAAAATTTTAAAAGATATTAGGGTGCAATAGAAAATTTTGTTTTTACAAAAAGTACAAACAATATATCATTGAAAATATTATAGAGGTTTAAAAATGAAGTAATGGGGACCATTTTTTTGTAACAAATATAAAAAACAAACGAATTTTTGTGCGTTTTCATGTATATAAAATTGGAAATACATATCGCAATGGAAAACGTGACGGTAAATGAAAATTCTCTACAAGATCAAATGGACACTTTAAAGAACATGATGAAAGATCTTATGACGGTAGTGCATACGCATGTGTCCAACGTTAATGAAATCAACCGTGCTCAAAATATATCCTCGCCGAATAACTCAATGGACGTAATCGAACCCACTACAGTGGTTAATGCAAGGGAATTTAACCCGTTAAAAGACATTTCGCTTAATTCAAAGCAATTCATTAAACGTATTGAACTGTTAAAAGAAGCATATAAGTGGTCTGACGCAATATTATTATTCGTGGTACAACAAAAACTAATCGGTTCGGCTAAATTGTGGATAGACTCTCAAGAAATTTTTGTATCGTGGCAACGGTTTAAGGAAAAATTTTTAGAAGATTTTCCGTGCGAAGAAAATGTTGCTAATGTGCACGTAAAAATGGCAAATATGCGTCGGCAAACAAACGAATCTCCACAGGAGTATTTTTATAAAATGATGGCAATCGGTAATAAGGCAAGTTTGCTCGAAGAAGATATTGCTCATCATATCATAAACGGAATAAACGATAGTGATCTCCGAAAAATTATTTCGCGTAAATATGAAAAGTGTAATGATTTATTACGAGATATAAACACGTATTGTGAATATAATTCGGTGAAAAATGACTTTTCTTATAAACAAAATAAAAATATCGTAAACAATTTGAACTATAAACAGAATACGGTGAAACCGGATGAAAAACGTACTCAACGTGAAATTAAATGTTTTAACTGTCAGCAAATCGGTCATATTTCGATTAAATGTCCCGAACCACAACGGAAAAATCGGTGTTTACATTGCCAACGTACAACGCATAAAAGTGACGAGTGCCCAAATAAATCAAAATCAAACATGAATAAAATAACAGATATCGATGAAAACGATGAAGTTATTAAAAAAATACGCTTTAACGGTAAAGACATTATGGCGTTTATTGATCCCGGTAGTAAATACAGTTTGATCCGCAAGAGCCTATCGGAAAAATTGGCAAGTGTAGAACGGTGCGCAAAACCATTATCAGGTTTCGCGGGTGGTAAATTCGTCTGTTCCGGAAAAATAAATGCAACGCTTGCAATCGATAATAACATTTTAAATGCAAATTTGTTTGTCGTCGAAGATGAATTAATAAACGAAGATATTTTGCTAGGTCGTGACGTGTTATTGCGAAAAGGACAAAAGGTAATTTTAAAGGCAGATGAATGTTGGCTACAGAACGAAGACGAAATACAAATTGGCAGTGCCGCAGATCAACAAGAATGTACGGATCTCAAGAAAATAGTGTACAAAAATCGAAAATGTTTTGCCAAAAATGTATTTGAGCTGGGTAAGTGTTTGATATCTAAAATGAAAATTAAACTTACTACCGAAGAACCGATAAATTTGAAGGCATATCGAATCCCTTTTGCTAAACGAACAGTGGTCTCAAATATTGTTAACGATTTACTTAAAACCGGAATTATACGTCCTTCAAATTCCCCTTACGCTTCGCCAACTGTTCTCGTCGAAAAGAAGAACGGTGAACATCGACTTTGTGTCGATTATCGACTTTTAAACAAAATAACCGTTAAAACGCCGTACCCAATGCCGATTTTAGAGGAACAATTCGCTCAATTATCGGGTAATAAAATATTTACAACGCTTGATCTACGAATGGGTTACCATCAACTTGAAATTGAAGAATCATCGAAACCGTATACAGCCTTTGTGACCACGGACGGTCACTACGAATATAATCGAATGCCCTTTGGTCTGGTAAACGCACCCGCCTGTTTCCAAAAGGTTATGAATCGAATCGCAGAAGAAATGAATCGTGGCGAAATGTTAGTATATCTCGACCATGTAATCATCGTTAGCCAAACGGTAGATGAAGGTCTGAAACGTATCGAAAAATTTCTTAAAATATTACAGAAATACGGTTTAACGTTGCGTCTAGATAAATGTAAGTTTTTACAAACTGAAATTGTTTATCTAGGTCATATTATTAACGGTAACGGAATAAAACCAGGGGAACAGAAAATCGCAGCGATACGAAATTTTAAACAGCCGACCAACGTTACAGAAATACGTCGTTTTCTGGGTTTGACTGGATTTTTTCGAAAATTTGTACCTCAATATGATTCGTCAGCTATACACGAAATACACACGGACGCGAGCTCTATTGGACTCGCTGGTATACTATTACAATCGGAAGATGGTGGGAATTTCCAACCAGTCTTTTATTTCAGTCGACATTGCACGGACACTGAACAACGTTACCACAGTTACGAACTCGAAGTTTTAGCAGTGGTCGAGTCGCTCGAACGCTTCAGAATTTATGTGCTCGGAAAACATTTTCGTTTGGTAACAGACTGTTCCGCTATTGCGAAGGTACGTGAAAAGAAAGTGCTTAAAACGAGAATCTCAAGATGGTGGATGAAACTACTTGAATTCGATTTCGAACCTGTTCATCGACAAGGCAGCCGTTTAGCACACGTTGATGCATTGAGCCGATCGCCGAACGAGCAGTCTACGGAAGTAGAACCCGCAGGATTCGTTTACACTGTCGCAGATAACATCGAAGATTGGATCCTAACGATACAACTACAGGACCAACGTTTAAATCACATTATGGCCGTATTATCAGGAAAGATAAAATCTCCCGAAGAGAAGCAACTACGGATAGAATACGAAATTAAAAATCATCGCATATATCGAAAAATCGACAATATGTTGAAGTTTGTTGTCCCTAAAGCCGTAAGATGGAGAGTCGTCAAACATTTTCACGATGACATGGGTCATTTTGCCATCGATAAAACACTACAACGTATACAACAATCGTTTTGGTTTCCAAAAATGAGGAAATATGTGAAGGAGTACATAGCCTCCTGCGTTTCGTGCTGTTATAATCGTACACGAGGTGGCAAACCTGAGGGACGCATGCATTACGAACCTCCTAAACCTATACCGTTTTATTTAATTCATATCGATCATCTAGGTCCTTTTATACGTTCCCGAAAAGGAAATACCCATATACTCGCTATTTCCGACGCTTTCTCAAAATTTTTAATAATCAAAGCTGTTAAAAGTACAAAAACCGTACCAGTCATCAACACTTTAAACGAAATAACTGGATACTTTGGACTTCCCAGTCCAATAGTCTCCGATAGAGGAACTGCATTTACGTCAAAAATGTTCGAAAAGTATTGCGAAGAACACAACATCCAGCATACGAAAAATGCAGTACGAACACCGAGAGCCAACGGCCAAGTTGAGCGAGCTAACGCTATTATTCTAAATAAGGATTGGGATGTAAAACTCAACGAATTCCAATGGATCGTCAATTCGCAAGTAAATTCCACAACTGGATTTACTCCCCTCGAACTCATCTTCAGTTACAAAGTCAACGACGTAGTACAAAATCACCTTGTCGCCGCTATACAAGATGAAGCAGTCAACGAAACAAACAACATCCCTCTTGAGGAAAAATATCAACAAGCCTTAGAAAATATTGCACGACAGCGAGAAAAATGGAAGATCAGATTTGATAAGAAACACGCCAAACCACGTAAATATGAAGTAAACAGCTTAGTGGTAGTCGAAAACGAAGCTGCCGCAACTGGTGATTCCCGTAAGTGAGAGTCGAAGTATCGTGGTCCATACATGGTAACGAATGAACTTGGAAATGATCGTTATCTGGTGGAAGATATTCCCAGCCTCCAGGTTACTTTCCGAAAATTTAAATCCGTTTTGTCAACCGAAAAGCTTAAGCCATGGTGTGGTGATTATCCCGAACTGGACATAAATGAAACCGATGACGAAGATGAAAACGAAGCCAAAATCGAGGACGATTTAGTTGCAGGATTGGCCGAGCTGTCATCTGGCAACCCTATCCGTTGACGAATAGAAGAAAGTCAAGAAAAAGTGCAGTCTCGTCTTAGTCGTCGTGCAGCAAACAACGTAGCGAACATCAACGATAAATTATTAATACCTAATTACATTAATTAAAATAATATTGTTTTTCCTTTGTTAATAAAATATAATCATTATTCAATAAATAATTAAATCATTTCTGGCCATCTCCTGACAATACCATTTCAAAGTAATAATGCATGGAGAGGTAGTGCGATTATTGTAAGAGAAAATATTAAGCATTATGAACAGGAAAAATATTGCATGGAAATGTTTCAAGCTACAACAATAAGTGTAACAACAAAAAATGGAGAAATATCTATAACAGCTGTTTACAGCCTTCCAAGGCAAAAGGTTAAGAAGAAAGATTATGAAACTTTTATTAAGAAACATAAACATAAATTTATAATGGGTGGTGACTTTAACGCAAAGAATATGTTTTGGGGCCCTCGCCGTAATATAACTAAAGGGCGCAAGCTTTACTCTGCAGCTAAAGACCTTGGGTGTGACTTTGTCTCAACAGGAAAACCGACTTACTGGCCCACAGATCCGACGAAAGTGCCAAATCTAATTGACTTTTTCGTCTCTTACAAAATATCAAAAAATTTTATTACAATCGAAGATAAAATTGATATAAGCTCAGATCACACACCAATTATTCTTTTTCTATATAATAGTAAACAATCAACAAATACCAACCTTATCCAATAAAAACACAGACTGTTTTTAAATAGTAATATCAAAAACCCAACAAATATAACAATAAATGAGTTAGAAGATCTAACTTATCATTTTACCTTAAAATTGCAAGATGCTGCTTGGAAAAGTACACCGCCAATGAAAGAAAAGAAAAAAGGGTTTAACTATTCAAAAGAAATTAAGCTCTTAATAGAATATAAAAGAAAGCTTCGAGGGAAATGGCATCAAACGAGATCTCCTAAACAAATTGCAACAGAGCAGCCCAGCAACTAAAAAGAAAAATCTCAGAACTTAAAAATACAAATTTACAACAATATATTCAACACCTGTCCTATGAAAATGAAAAAACCCGATGGAAATTGGGCTAGAAAAAACTACGACAAAGCTAACCTCTTTTCGAACCATCTGGAAGAAGTATTCAAACCAAACATTTCGGAAAATATTACTGAAAATGTCTCTGTATCAAATTGTTTACGGGAGAACTTAGATGTCATTGAAGTTACAACAAGTAAAGTTAAAAGAGAAATCCTTAATCACGAAGCTGCTTCATGTAGACCAATATCACTTTTACCTATAGTTTCAAAGTTATTTGAAAAAATATTTCAGAAAAGATTAAACTATTTTCTTGAAACTAATAATACCATATCTAATCATCAATTCGGATTTCGACAGAAACATTTCACAATTGAACAATTACATAGAATAACTAATGAAACCTTTCCAAAAAACAATTTTGAAGTTCTTTCAAATTAAATATAAAATGGTCCCATGTTATATCTGATTTACACTAAGGACATCCCAGATACACAAAATCTAAAAATTGCAACATTCGCAGATGACACGGCGATTATAGCTGTAGGAAATACTACCACTGAGACTTCGGAAAATCTACAAATGGCTATTAAAAATATATCATTCTGGGTATCAAAATAGAAAATAAAAATAAACAATTCCAAATCAGTTCATTTCAACTTTTCAACAAAAAATCATGAATATGTACATACCTGTAATAATGAATAATGTAGTGATACCATACTCATATTCAGTTAAATATCTTGGAATAACCCTGGATTCCAAACTTACCTGGGGAAACCATATTATAAAAAAGAAAAATGAACTGGAACTAAAATACAAAAAACTGCAATGGCCTTTAGGAAAGTATTCTTCAATGACAACTTCCAATAAAATTATAATATACCAGCAGATACTCAAAACTGTTTGAAGTTATGGCATTGAACTGTGGGGCTGCCCAGTGGTCGATATACCGAATCTGGCGGCATTTAATTCGCAAATGAATAAAAACAAAGCCTGACGCTTAATTTCGACTATAAAACGCGTAATAAATTAAACTGTAAACAATTTTCATTTATTTCAGAGCTTTAAATACAAATACAGTGAATATAGTTTGTCTATAATTTAACACAAATATTTATAATTTCCAACCAATAACAAAATTTGTTAAATTCCACCATATTTTTTGTTAAAGTTGCTGATACCTAGCCAAAAAATTAGAAATATTTCTGTTAAATTACAGACATATTATTTTGAGTGTAGTTAATATAATTAATAGAAATTTATTAAAGCTAATATATTTGTTTTTAATCTGAATCAGAAGTATCAGAATCAACAGTGTCTTCATGTACAATTGGCTCTGAAAGCAAATTTTGTACATCTCTTCCAATTTCGATGTTGTTCCGGGAGTAGCAAGAAGGTCGTTTGGAAAGCGCGGATATGAGAGGGTCAGATGAAAAAAGAAGTGAGTGCATTAAATCCTCCATTGTGTTTTTTATTGAATTTTTTCGTGTATGATGCTCTCTAAAATTTCTCAAATCCTTATTTCGCGATTCCTGTGCTTCTTCTGACATCATGCCAATTGGAAGAGAGACATTATTTATGATTTCAGCACCGTGAATTAATATTTTGTGTACAGAAGATGGCATATAGAACCATGAATATTTGTTTACAAATATTTCCGCTGTTTGCCAGCAAAATGTTTTGAACGCATGTGTATTAATTTTGTACCCGCAAGCCATAGTGCGTAAAATAATGCTTAATCTACTGATTAAGTCCTCACTGACTCCAGTTAAAAGTGCAGCCAATTTTGGTTGTTGAAAAAATCTTCTAGCCGTATATCCGTTATTAGTATTTCCCGATCCGTGCTTAGGAATATCAACTAATAAAGACATTTCATTTCTTAACTTTTCTTGTATATCTAATTTAGTTTGCTGTACAACAGATTTGTCAGTGCTACGAATTTGCCACCTTTTTATTGGGATTCTGTACGCAATATGAAAAATGCACTCAAAACACCTTATCCAAGCGTGTAGTGTTGACAAGCCATACTCATACATATTTCTATTTACCGGCAGATTATTAATGGCATTCAAGTCATTCATAATTTTTGGTGTGGCTCCGCAAATTCCATATGTTTGTGACGAGGATTCTGAAATTAGACTAAAAACTTTGCCATCGATCATTGTCATGTAAAGTTGGTGATTAATTTAAAAAGACTCAAATTGTGATGGAATAATTTCAGTTATTTACTGTTTCACTTTATCAACTTCAGCTCTAACCAACTGAGAAGTTTTTATTGGTCTACAAAATCGCGTTGAAGAAAGCCGAGAGTTCTCCCACAGAATGACACTTCCCATTTTCACTTGCAGTGGCACAATGCATATGGCAAATAAGTTTTCATCGATCCTGTTCGATTCAGGGTCAGAAAAGCTTTGGCGGTAAGTTGAATGTCCGCTACTGCCATCACATCCCCATTTGTATACCGCTGTAATAGCATCTTCATTGAGGCTGACGAAAACTTCCTTCTGTGATTCGACGAGTTTTGTTGCTGTATGATTAACCAAGCTTTGTAGAGACACTTCAGCAGACGTATCGGTAATTTGGACTCCAATAGGCTAGCATTTCTTTTTTGCTAATAGCAATGCATCATATGCTGGATATATGTTTGCATTTCTTATTTTTGCACCAGCTTGGATCAATTTGTACGAGTGCTTTGTAAAATCCCCATCCACGTAAAGAGCCAAAGCTTCATCAGGACTGTATGCAATAGCATTTTTGGCTTCTGAAGCAATAGTTTTTTTAATTTTTGCTGCAACCTCGGAATCAGAATGTAGCATGGATACAATTCTGATGCGTTTCTTTTTCCTGCTTTGTGTAAACTTACACGCGTCGCTACAACAAGTTCATCGCATGTAGTTTTTCCTACAAGCTGTGAAACTTTGTTGACTTGGGTTTTAGATGAACAAGCAGTGAACTCTTTCACAGGCCTTCCAAAATTGTTACTAGTTGTCGGCCCAACTAATAAAATTTCACTGTCCAACCAATCTTTATTACGTTTTTCAAAATTCGATAACGTTCTGTTGCAGTTCTTCCACTTTTCCACTACTTTGCTTATGAAGCTCCTCAATTTTTTTTATTTCTCGGCACTGCTCCTCATTATAGTGAGATTGGTTTATTATATTATTAAATACGTGGGCCTCCACAGCTAAAATTTTTTTAGTAGGGACGTTTTAATTGCACCAAATCAAAAAAAGTGTGCATTGGGAAACCTTCATTATGCCTACAAAATTAATTAACCAATAAACGGGCAAGAACGGGCAGATAATTTTGGACGTTTCACAACAACAAATAACCAAATTAATAAAAAACATATTTGGACCGAATCCGATCGAATCCCAAAAGATACACTCCACCAAACTATAGTATATAACACTTCAAATCTGCTATCACCAATGTTAACTTCTACAACGTATTTCTATTAAACTAGATAATCACAGATCACAAACATATTTTTTTTAGTTAATACTTTAAATAAAAACCTTAGTTTATAAAATTATTAATCAAATGATTTAATATTGCCAAAAACCACGCACTGAGTTATTTGGCGCCAAATTCTTTCAATGCACTTGCTGCAACTTATGTTATATTTGACAGCTAACAGCTGTGCGAATATTGAAAGCAAAACAAATATAAAAACGTAAATTTGCTCAGTGGAGTATTGATTATCGATACAATGTAAAACATTTATCGATTTTAAAGTTTTAATATTTGATTTAAATGCCGTCAGATCAATGATATCGATCACTGTGGGCTGTGCCAAAAATTCACACATTAAAAAAATACAAGTTTTTCAAAACAAAGTCCTTCGTTATATAATAAATGCACCGAGGCACGTTAGAAATAAAGATATACATCAGTATTTAAATATCCCAAATGTAACAGACGTGATCAGAAGGAATGCACAAAATCATCACCAAAGATTAACCAATCATGTAAATCCTGAAGCTCAAATTTTGGTTCAACATACTCAACCCAGACGCCTAATGCGTAAAAAAACTTACGATTTGGTGAGACAGAAAAACATGTGAAGATATTCATAGTATAATGTCTTTTTGTTTCAAAACCTTGTAAATATTAGAAAAAATCTGCTCAATAGTCATTATTGACTAGTTGCAGAAGGAATAAAGAGAAAAAAAATTCTGCATTTGCCGCCTATACATGTATGAAACTGTTCAACATTGCATTTTAAAAATGTGAATGATTGTGCTTGACTTTTATTTTTATCGCATTATTCGTTATTGCTGTATGTTTAAACTGAAAGTTTTTCCAATGATTTTTTTAGTGCAGTTTTTCGTTTTCAAAAAATAAACTTTTACTATGCTGCTGCCATTGAAATTTGATGACAGTTCAAGTTATAGTGATTGTTAAAACTTTAGTTTTGTTTGTAACTTTGCTGTTGAAACAGTTAAATTTAGGTGCTTTTGCTGAAATCGCACTAGCATTTTAAACACTGGGGTCTAATCATCGAGTACGATATCGATCAAAATTGATCGAAATTTTTCATTTTGGTATCATGACATTCGATATCGAATAAAATGTATCGTAATTGGATATGATAGTATTCGATATCGAGTAACCAAAGAATTACATTTCTCGAGCTGTCATTTGATACGTCAGTGTTTATCGTATGCAGAAAAAACAATTTATTTAGCCGCCAAAAAGTATTTTATTTTAATTATGTTTGTGTATGTATGCTTTGTGAAATAAAGTATTATTTGTATATATAGGACAAATGCAAACAAAATAAATGACAAAAAAAAAGAAATTATGGCAGATTTTATGGCTGCGCGTCCACAGTTGGCCAGAAACATTTTGCCAAATTGTGCGCAAGAACGGAGCGTAATGAGGAAGTTATAGGATCAGCTGTCCAAGAAGTTGAATATGGCCCACCAATAAAAGATATCAAGTCGTGGCGAAAAGTAAATACATGTGTATGTAACACTACTTGTTTTAAAAGCTCTACAATTTATCATATATATAATATATTAGGCTTTTACTAATATCAAGCAAAAAAAAGTTGTCATTAAACATGACTTCGAAGTAGAAAACAGGAGGAGGTCCTTTCGAGGAAATGCTCTTAACGCCAGCTGAGGAGCAAATTGTCCAGGCTGCTGGTATAGGTGCAACAGTTGAGGGACTTTCTTCAATCATAACTTTTGGCTCTTCCAAAGAAATGAACGAATTTAACATAGAAGAAATTGAGGAGTTATTGTCAAGTGAAAATAGTGACAATGAAAATTAAGATGTGACATTTAGTATTGATAAAAAGTTGAACGCTGATTGTGAAAGTGTAGAGAAGAAGACTTTAAAAGTAAATATTAGATCTACCACGAGTGAGAATAAATTAAACCTCCTCAAGTCTAATGTAGAACAATTTGAAAGATCATAAGATATGTTAAATAAGAAATTGGACCGGTTGCTGAAATTAATGGAGAGATCTATCGAACTTAAAGAAAAATCAATCAAGGTGAAGGAAGAGGAGCACATTGCGAACTTGGCAATTAAAAATGATTGATCTTGAAATAAAGACAATGGAACAAGAAACGCTAAAGCAACGAATTTAGTTAATGTATCTTATAAAAATACATATGTAAATATTTAGGGAATTTAATTTTATTAACTTTGTTTTTGCACCTAGTGAAAACTAAATTTATTTTATTTTTGAAAGTACAAACCTATGGTTTTGTTATGTATACTCTAAAAGACTTCAATTTCATTTTTATTTTTTTTATTTATTTTAATTGGTGATACAAAAAGAACAAGACGTAGTACATATATACATAAGTATATTAAATAAAACAAGTAAGAGCGGCTAAATTCGGCTATGCCGAATCTTATATACCCTTCACCATGGTTGGGAAAAAACTGAAGTTTATATATGGACATATATGGAATGGACAGATTTATATACGGACGCCTTTAAGAGGAAATTAACCATTTAGTTTGGTGATAAAACTTGGACTCGGGAAGATCTATGGTTCCAGAAAATAGGTATTTAAAAAAAATTTATGTTTTGGGCATAACTTTTTTGTATCTGAACCGATATTTCCGAGTTTTTTCAGCAAATATGTTATACCAAAGATTTTCGATCTTTTGCTATATAAGACGTATCCGTAGGTCATATTACAGTTCTAGAATAGTGTTTGTTGTTTGTGTATAAAAGGTGAAGAGGTGAAAGAAACGAATTTCAACAAATCGTTAAAAGAAATCACTAGAACTGCATGTGTTTTATTTCTGCAAAAAACGTTTGATTTAGCTGGCAAATTTGCATTTGGGATTTCATTTCGCTTTTTTATTAAAAAATATTTTTAATTTCTTTAGCTTAATTTTAAAAATTTGAAGGAAAATAGTTTATAATTTTTTTTTTATAAATTATTATAAGTTATGACCTAAAATAGTTGCACTCAAAGGGAAATTATGTATACAATTTTCTTAATATATGAGAAATAAAATGGTTTAAAAATCTTTTTATAAATTCTTTTAAATCTTAGCAAAAAATAGAAATAAAACCATTTGTATTTTGTTTGTGTCAGAGGGTTTTTATAAAAATTTTGATGTTTTTAGCCTATTTATGGATTATTTAATTATTAATATAAAATTTTATTAAAATCAATTATTAAATGTTAAAAAAAAACAAAAAATAAACAAAAAAAAAAGTCTTAAGAAAATAAAAAAAGATTACACAAAAAAAAAGTTGAATTGAGCGGGTGTAGGATTCGAACCCGCGCCCAAAAACTGGGATGGAGGCCTGTGGGCCGAAGTTAGAAAAAATATTTTTTGAGATCCTGAAGAAATTTCCTTTCATTTGAGTACCCACACTTATGTATGTTACTAAGCGTACCAGTTTTTGGGGCCTGGGGGCCTCATTTCGGTAACGGTTATTTTAGGGATATCGATTTTTTCAGTTATTTCGGTATCGGTGTTTTACCGATAACGGTATTTTCTATTTTTTCGGTAAGGGTATTTTTGGGGTAACGATAGTCAGTTGAAAGGGTATTGAATCGATAACGGTATTTTAGCGGTATTGCCTGCCAACCCTGATTATAAATGAAACCACGAGTATCTTCTTGATTGATTAATAATAATTAATATTTTATTGTTTTCATAATGCAATTTAATAAATTTTACTTATTCTAAGAATAAATTCAGGAAATAAACTAAAAATTAAATTAAATAAAAATAAAATACTTGTTCATGCCCGACCCAATTTATGTAAGTTGATGGCTGTAGGTAAACTAATTTAAGTAGGTCGATGAATGTAGTTGTTGATTTAGTTATTGTTTTTGCGTTGTAATTATTGTTGTTTTGCTGTAGTTATTGTTGGTGTTGCTGCTAATACTTGATTGGTGACTATAGGTAACACTAGCAATAACATCGTTTTTTGTCGTATAACTGGCTTGCAATAACATAGTTTTTTGTCGTGTAAGTCACATTTCACGCAGAGCAACTTTAGTTTCAGAACTCTTGAGTTTGTGGGAGAGAATGGAAAGAAGAGTGGTAATTGGTAAGGAGTTGCTTGTTCTCGGCAATTCGTTTTGTTTTTTCTTTCTTCGTGTTGTTTTTCATTCATTTTAAACCAAATGTAGCCGAAAATTGCTGAAATTGCTTTTTTTATGAAGATCTATTATATTATTGATTGTTTATTGAGTCCTGATTCTGATCTTGAACGATACGGACGCACAGAAAATAACGGAGTGTGAAAATTAAAAAAAATATAAAGATTTTTAACGAAAAAAGTGAAGTAAACTATTGAGACTGAAAAAAAGTTTATATAAAAACTAGAAAATATAAAAAGCTAGGAATAAAGCTAAAAAACTGAATTTGGGTACCACATGTGCATTGAATTGCAAAGTGGTGCAACGATGATCAACACTCATTTATAGAGAACAAACAAACCTACAACACACATTCAAAGCGAAGTAGAGCAGAGGCATTATTGTCACCGGCAAACATTGACGTAACTCATTTGGGTGAAAATAGATTTGCTTTACTTGATGGATTGGAGATTGAAAATACAGAGGACAGCACTATACAGAGAAAGGCAGAGAAAACTGCCAGAGCCAAATAGGAAAATGCTGGCAATCCTTTTGCCCTCCAATATTTTTGTTTGATGTCAATATTAAACGTTTAGTTGACCAATTGGAAGCAAAAAAAACCCAAAATAACCTTTAAATAAGAAATGTTAATAAACATAATAGTAGGTTGTACCTTTCAGATGCTGCAGTGCATTCTGAAATGATGACGATCCTGAGGGAGAAGAATATTCACTCTTATTCATACACACCTAAAGAGCTTAGACAGTCTTCTTTTGTTGATGAAGTTAAATCGGCCCTTGTGAAATCGGTTTCGAACGTTGTGTTCAAAATTACACGTTTAACAACTTCGTATTCCGTAAAGAACTCAAACGACACAGGCCTGTTTTTGGTTACGCTGAACCCAGGAAATTTACTTTCAGGTATTGCGCGCATTAAATATCCTTTAAGCTAAACTGTTCTTTGGGAGAAACCGAAAAAAAAGATGTACAATGCCACAGATGCCAGCGTTGGAGTCACATTGATAAAAATTGCAATTCCGAATTCCAATGTGTGAAATGCGATAAAAAGCACCCCCAGGTGAATGCCAGTGCACAAATTCTGAGACATCAGCACCCCACAGCGTGAACTATGGAGTACTAAGTGGTCATCCTGCGAACTGGAGGGGTTGCCCAGCCTTTATAAAATACCTTGCCGTACGAAGGGAACGTATAAAAAAGGCTAGTGAAGAAAAAGCTTGTTGCCAAAGATAACGTAAAAAATATAATGAAACAATCTTCGTTCACCAGGCAGATAATTTTTAGTATTTTTCAAGTAAATGCTACTTTAGCTCAAACACATAAACCATCTATAATTGAAGAATTCTTAAAACTTGCCAATATGTTTCTTTTACCTGAGGAATTGTCGCTGGACCAGCAAATTACAAACTTGCTTGAAGATTTGAAAAACATGCCAAAAAATGAAGCTAAAGCAGAGTTCCTGCGGCTTCTAGAGAATGTAAATAACAAATATGGCCCATAGATATCTTAAATTTATGCCTTTTATGGTTAGCTCTCTTGTAAACATCAGTCGCCAAATTGAACTGTCAAATTCATTCAATAATGTCATCTTCGTCATCATTTCGTTTACGACAATTCGGCTTTAGGAGTAGCAATTGCCATTAAAATCACTGTAGAATTATTTGCAATAAAACCCAATTTAATCACGTTTTTATTGAAACAGACATTGTTTCAAACAACATTACTAAAAATTTGTTTAGTAGACTCTTTATATATACCTTGTGTATATGACTTACATGAGTTCGCTACAAAACAACGATTTAACACGCCTTTGCGATGTATCTCCATCGTTTCCTAACGGGTCTTCTTTCCAAGACCACTTTCTATTTTTGTCGTATCAAAAGTTTATCAACTCTCTCAGATAATTTCCCATTAGTACTGAAACTGGAAAGTGATGCACTGTTTAACACTAAGAAGTCCCCTGGTAATAACTTTATATAATTGGAATGCATTCAGTAGAGATTAAGATGCAGCTTCAGATGCCATTTTACCTCCCAACAACTGCAATTTGAATAATGATGAATGAGATGTGCTTATAAATACATTTAATAATACACTTACCTCAATACATGACAGCCATACGAACAAACTGGAAATAAACGAAAAAAAATGTCAGTATCCTGATAGCATCAAGATAGCAAAGAAAATATATCACGGAACAGGAAATAGAATTAGCAGCGAGTATAAAATTCTCACTAAACAAATACAACTATTAAAAACAATTATTAATGAGCTTATTAATCTTAAAGGAGCTAAAATTTAAAGAGATATTTCTGTTCGTTGGTAAATAGAAGTCTCCATTTTGCCAGCAGCTCATACGCAATGATATTATTACTTCCAATAGTTGTAAAATTTCAGAGATATTTAAAACTAAATATACTGCTGTTTTTCAGAGGGTAAATCCTGAAAGACCGGTCAGCAATATAGAGAATCAAATCCTACATGCGTCGATAGACTAACGCAACATAATTATACATTTGATGACACGTTTCTGGCCGATACAAATCTTGATAATTGCCATTTTACAAACATGAACAATATCAGAATGCAAAAAGTCTTTTGGCTTTGATGGTGTTTCTACTTTTATAATTAAAAATTTTCCTGATACAACTCTAAAATTATTAGCTGATATTTTTAACAATTGCATTAATAACGGATATTTCCCATCGGCTTGGAAAAACGCGAAAATACTTCCAATAAAAAAGAAGCAGGACAGTAAAAAGCCTGGTTTTCGTCCAACATTGGTAAATTATTTGAACACGTAATTAAGGAAAAACTTGAAAATGAGTTCATTGTGGAACCAATATCGGAATATAAATTTGTATTTAGAATATCTCACTCAACACCACATGCATTGTTGAAATTTCACAATGATGTAACTTTCTACTTAAGGGATAAAATATGCACGGTGGCAATATCATTGGATATAGAAAAGGCGTTTGGCTCAGTTTATCATAATGGAATCCTCTACAAACTGATAAATCTTGGCGTTGACCCGTTTCTGGTAAAATATTTTGCAGCTACTTCACTAATAAAAAATTTAGCGTCCAAATCAACAAAACAACCTCAGAACTTGGACATGTTAAAAGTGGGGTACCTCAGAGAAGTGTCTTAGCTCACTTCCTATTCAACATTTTCTTGCATGATTATCCTCACCAATCTAGAAATTCAAAGGCTATTTATACGCTGATGACTGCCTTATTTATGCACACAATATATCACCAATACTAGCTCGGAATACTGGTGCATTTCATCTTGGAGAAATAAGCGCCTATTACAAGAAATGGGGCATTATTGATTTTAATGCCAAATTTGAGGCTATCTGCATTATGAACCTTTTGGGTAAATGTCCTAGATATGTGGTGCCGGAAAGTAAATCCCTTCAACTTATACTAGACGGCATAAATATTCCATTTAAAAGCAACATAGAATACCTCGGAAAACATTTGCAGAAGACGAAAAATATTTCTGGAATGCTTGCATCACTAATAAACAACTTACCTAAGAACACCGAGCTTCTACTCTTCAATGTCGCCATAAAATCGGTTCTGTCTTATGGATTCCCAATCTAGTTTACTATGTCTCCTATAGTAGCAAAGAATTGGAGATATTTGAACGGAAAATCTTGAGAAAATGCATCGGAAAAAATTATAGAAATTTCATAAAACAATTTTCAAATACGAGTAGTTACGTGTATGAAAATGCCGATGTTCTATCCCTCTGTAGGTACGCCATGTTATTGCAAACCAGATTTGTTAAACAACTTGCGCTACATGTTAAAAAGCTTGTCAGCCAAATATACGAAACTGAGAAAAACACCATCTAGGCTGGATCTACATATCTTTCTCCTGTCGGTATAATCAATGGACGTATTGACGACGATCCAGCTCCTCTGGACCTTCCCTCATTCTATATAAACTCAGCTTTCGGCAATCATAGGGGCTGAAGGTGATATATATATATATATACTAAATTCAATTTTGCTGAAATTTTACATTGAATTACCTACGCGAGCTTAACTCTATTCGCTGTGATATTTACAATTTTTACTCTGTACCTGGACAACTAATTTTGTTTTCTTCTCTAAATTCATCTATGTGCATTCATATGTATCTTCAATTTTGTTAATTTTACATGAACTGTAATATGAATATGTTTTGTCAATTTATATAACAGAACTTTTGTTAGTAAAGTTATTTACAGACTTCTGCTTTGTTAGCCACTTTAAAGGCCGAAAGCAAGCCTTGTCAAACATTTCACTTTGTACTTTTTTACATATTCCATCTCAATTGAGCAATGTTGCTTTTTACGTTAACTTATACACGTTAAAATATACAACAAAAATCTAATCAAAATAGATTTTCGTTGTGTACTCACGTTTTGTGTATGTATTGTATATATTTAATGCATTAGAATGACACAAATATATACAACACAACATCTTCTCTTCTTATTTAACTCATTTAATTTGGTATACAGAGATACGTTTACGTCTGGACAATCCAGCTTTAAGACACATATAGCTCTAAGAATGTTATTATTCTCATAGTACGTATGTAAGACAATCAATGTAATCTAAAAAGAGGAAGACTTACTTGATTGTTTATTTATCTCTATACACGAAAAAAGGAATGAAAAAGAATCTTTTGAAAAAAGGAATGTGTATGTACTCATGTAAAATTTACATGAAATTTTATTGCTATTGTTGTTGTTGCCTAATGAGTGGATGATGCTTTAACTGTTTAGTCAGCATCATGTTTATATTTGTGGTTCACTGGCTGTTTTTGAAAAACTGAAAGTTATTTAATGACTAGTGCTGGAACTTCTTAAATTATTAAGAGTTATGGTTAAAGTTGAAAGAAAAACTTCTTAACGAATCATAGCATTTTATACCCTGCTTAAAGGTCGATAAACAGTTTTAAAACATTTCCGGGCTTTTATTCGTGACATAGCGTTAAATTGTTTTCTGTGCTGAAAGTTTCTATAATAAAAAACTCGTTTATTGTTTGCATTTTTTTCTTTAATTGCCTAAAAATACTTCTTTTTAATATTTACAAATTAATACAAGTAAGATCTGATCGATTTAATAACAATAAATACAATGTTGTAAACTTTTTATTAATATTACTATCTGCTCTGCAAAATACAAACTCTTTCGTCCCCGAAGAGAAATAATGTCAAATAAATCTCTTGTAAAACCATCAATTTCATATTCATCGGTGCCGACTCCTGTAAATACTGTCAAAGTCAATGATGCTATCCCTTCGCCACTTTTGTCTTTGAATGTGATCTCGTAAGCTATCACTGGTCAATTACATAATTTTGATAATATATCCTCCTCAATTTTATCACCGACATTGTCTAAAAGTAATCAAATTTCTTGTCCTGGTACAAGGAATAATCAAGTTGTTTATAACTTATTGCGTGCTATTCCACTTAAAAAACTGTTTTCATTTCTCGTTTGGCAAGTAGTACTTCTTCAGATGATGTAGATTTTTTCACAAAATCTAAGATTGGCCTAAATGCTGATGTTTTAAACTTTGTGTGTACAGCCAAAATTATACATACATACACCCAGGATACCCAGGTATACCCCATACATTTTGTATGATAGTTTTTATTTTTTTACTTTGTTACCAGTTTTTTGATATATATATATTATTTATTTTATTAATATTAATCATATAATTACAAATTATATCCTAATACCCTAACCGATCACTAGCAACAAAGGCTCGTTGTAGCGAAAAACAGACCAGAGCCTCTGGCGGGAATTGAACCCACGACCCCCGCACTGATAGGCTAGCACGCTACCAACTATCCTACCGAGGCTCTCGTTTGGATACTCGATCATTAAAGTAACTACTCAATATTATTTATCTAGTAGTATCGAGTATTGAAAGTAACGGAATTTGTATGGACCCATGTTTGCACAAATTAAACATGTTGCTTTGCATAACTTTCTAAATAAGTTTTGGTGCAACGCATTCGTTTACTTATTAACAGTTCACAAATCATGCGAAATTTTCCATCATTGTAGTGGAATTGAAAGTAACACTAGTTGTTAAAAACCTTCCAGCACGCACACGACAAGAACGTGATAATTATGGAAGAATAAAGCATTTGAGAAATTGTTACCTATGTCCCAGAAAAATACCAACACGGAAAGCCTGCAGAGAAGGCCAAAGGCCAGTTTGTGCTCAACATTCAGTAGATTGCACTCTATGATGCGCAACATAAAATACAACTTAATTTAAAGATAAAAACTCATACGTATTATTTTCTTAAATTGATGTTGTCGCTGGGTATCGAACCCACAACCTTTTGTGTAATAGTTCAATGCGCTAACCATTACACCACAACGTACAACATATAAAATAATGTCAAATAAATAAACAAAAATATGATTTATAATAAAACATTTTTTTCTTTTCATTTTAAACTAACATTTTACATACATTTTTGTATGCATACCTGGGTATGTTGTAAAAGCAGTAAGTCGCAAAAACTACTAATAAGTCTGGTTCCAAAAAAAATTATAATTTTTATTTTAGAGTACGACAGAAAACAATATTTTAGGAGGCTACCCAAAATTTCAAGTTGATACGGTTCCTAGGAATCAAAATATATCAATTTGAAAATGAAAAACATAACAGGGTATGTGGGTGTAGAAACAAAGGTTAATACAGAAATTAAAATTTTTCTCAACCGGCTACAACAGATTAACATTGCTAACGCACCTAGGTTATATGGACTACCGAAGATTCACAAGGAAGATTTTCCATTAAGACCTATTTGTTCCTTTATTAATTCACCTTCTTACGAATTATGCAAATATATTGTAAATATTCTTAAAGAGATAACAAAATTTTCTAGATACAATATTAAGAATTCTTTACAATTTAAAGATAGAATTAAAGGACAACATATAGAAAATGATGATATTTTAGTTTCATTTGATGTTGTTTCACTATTTCCTAGTATACCAGTTGATTTAGCAATGAGTACAATAGAAGAAAAGTTGGACGTAATAATGCAACATACAGAGATGGAAAAATTTTTATTTTTACGTATTTTAAAATTTTGTATAGAGGACAATAGATATTTTGATCCAAACATTAAAGACAACAGATTAATAATGGATTGGTATCAGAAACCAACTGTATCAGGGAGAATAATTAATTATTACTCTAAACATAGTAGGAACATTATCATGAACACAGCTAAGAATTTTATAGAGAGAGTATTGACAATAAGTGATGTAGAATTTCATAGAGGAAACATAATATAGATCAGAGATATATTACGAGATAATGTTTTTCCTACTGAGTTATCTTATAGATTAGTAGGTCAATATAGAAATAGGATAACACAAAATGGAGCATATATAACTGAACCACAAATTTTTAAATCTTTAACATATGTCCCTGGATTATCAGAGAGATTGGCGAGATCTAACATCTTTGATAAGGAGAAATATGGAATAGCTCATCGTAATTTTAATACATTAGGGAAATTATTTAGTAAGACTAAAGATAGAATTGATAAGTGGGATATGTCAAATTTAGTTTACAAGATACCTTGTCAGGGAAATGATCAGGAAAATTGTGATAAAGTATATATAGGAACGACAAAGAATAAATTAAAAACCAGAATTTCAGGACATAAATCAGACCAAAAACATAGAAATATTAATTCGGAAAAAACCGCATTTTCATCTCATTGTTCTATATTAAATCACCATCCTAACTTTGAAAATGTTTCAATATTAAGAACAGAAAATAATTATAAAAAACGTTATATGTTAGAAATGTTAGAAATCATTAATACACCTTTGACACAGAGAATGAACTTTAAAGCTGACACAGAAAATTTAGCTCAGAATTATAGATATTTAATTAGTAAAAAATTTGGAAACTTAAATGTAGATATGTTTTTAATAACTATAATAATTTAATTTCATAATGTTATTTTATAAACAACATTTATTATGTTAAATTTCATAAACCAAAGTATTAAACCAATATGAAAATATGTTTTACGATCTTTAGCAGGAAAATGTTGTTTATAAAATTACCACTTCTATTTGATTAAATGTTAATTTAATTTTTTAAAAACTTAATTTATATTTAAATGTTAAATATTTTTTATATTTTAATGTTAAATATATATATGCTCCATTTTGTGTTATCCTATTTCTATATTGACCTACTAATCTATAAGATAACTCAGTAGGAAAACCATTATCTCGTAATATATCTCTGATCTTTATAATGTTTCCTCTATGAAATTCTACATCACTTATTGTCAATACTCTCTCTATAAAATTCTTAGCTGTGTTCATGATAATGTTCCTACTATGTTTAGAGTAATAATTAATTATTCTCCCTGATACAGTTGGTTTCTGATACCAATCCATTATTAATCTGTTGTCTCTCTTAATTATCAATGTATCCAAATATGGGAGTATCGAATTACATTCTCTCTCCATTGTAAATTTAATGTTTTGATCAAAACTATTTAATGTTGTAAGCATGTTGTTAACTGCTAATTCTGGAATGATACAAAATAAGTCATCTACATACTTCGTCATTATCCTTGGTTTTACACTTAATTTCTCTATAGACTCATCTAGCAATTTCTCCATTATTATATCCGCAATAATTGGAGAAGCTGGAGATCCCATTGGAAGTCCCATTTGTTGTATATATATATATTCCTATTGTACTGAAAATATCTATTGTCCTCTATACAAAATTTTAAAATACGTAAAAATAAAAATTTTTCCATCTCTGTATGTTGCATTATTACGTCCCACTTTTCTTCTATTGTACTCATTGCTAAATCAACTGGTATACTAGGAAATAGTGAAACAACATCAAATGAAACTAAAATCTCATCATTTTCTATATGTTGTCCTCTACTTCTATCTTTAAATTGTAAAGAATTCTTAATACTGTATCTAGAAAATTTTGTTATCTCTTTAAGAATATTTACAATATATTTGCATAATTCGTAAGAAGGTGAATTAATAAAGGAACAAATAGGTCTTAATGGAAAATCTTCCTTGTGAATCTTCGGTAGTCCATATAACCTAGGTGCGTTAGCAATGTTAGTCTTTAATCTATTTTTCTCATTACTCATGAAAATTCTTTTCTTAAATAATTCTTCAACCAAACTGTTATTTATCCTTTGTAATCTACCTGTTGGATCCTTATTTACTAATTTATACTTTGTACTATCACTTAAAATATTATTAATTCGCAAATCATAATCTTGTTAATACATAGCCACAGTAGTGTTACCTTTATCTGCTCTCAAAATAAGAATATCCCTATTCTTCTTTAAAAATTTTTCTGTTTCCTTTATTATATCTAGCATAAATTTATCCCTGTTTGTTAGTGTCATCTTATTCAAATGGTTATCAATAATTGTCGTCAGTCTATTCCTAGCTACTTCCTGTTCTTCCTTACTTTCTAATGTTCGTATAAAATCCTCACCTTCAGATATTATCCCAAAAATGGGAAATTGTTCCCCTTCAATTTTTTTAAGCTAAGATATTTTTTTTTATAAAATTTCTTATTTTATTTTCGATTTGAATATTAATATTAAAATAAGACCAAATAAAGTTATATTATTTTCAAATAAAATGAGCACGTTTCAACAACAATCAAGAATTGGCTACAATATTTTGAAGAAAAATCAAGATGTTAGGAATCTTATTAACCAGATCAAATCAGTAAGGAATAAAATTGTGAATGCTAAATCAAGTTTAACATTTTTAATAAAATGCAGAAATGCAGGAATTTACCCGAAGTTAATAGTAAATTCAACAAAGAATATCTCCAATATTTTCAAACAGGATAAACTAAAAGGAATTCAACAAACAATATTTAAGTATAAACAGGATCTTCACATGAACATTTTGAAATTAATCATTAAAGAGAAACATGAATTGTTAAAGCATTTTCAAAGGGAAAGAGAAGTGATTTTAAGAAATTTGGAGAGGTATTTTAATTCAGAAGAGATGACTGAACTTTTAATATGCGAAGAGCGTTTGTCGATGTTATTTAATGAGAAGGTAAAGGCAAGGCATATTAAGAAATTTAAGACACTTAGGGATCAACAAGTAAGGGAATTGGGAATTACATTTGAAAATAAATGGTTTATTGATAAAACAAATGTAGATTTCCCAAGGGAAGTACAATGGGTTCTTTCACTCGGACATAAATACGCTTTACCAATTAAAAGGGAACAATTTCCCATTTTTGGGATAATATCTGAAGGTGAGGATTTTATACGAACATTAGAAAGTAAGGAAGAACAGGAAGTAGCTAGGAATAGACTGACGACAATTATTGATAACCATTTAAATAAGATGACACTAACAAACAGGGATAAATTTATGCTAGATATAATAAAGGAAACAAAAAAATTTTTAAAGAAGAATAGGGATATTCTTATTTTGAGAGCAGATAAAGGTAACACTACTGTGCCTATGTATAAACAAGATTATGATTTGCGAATTAATAATATTTTAAGTGACAGTACAAAGTATAAATTAGTAAATAAGGATCCTACAGGTAGATTACAAAGGATAAATAACAGTTTGGTTGAAGAATTATTTAAGAAAAGAATTTTGATGAGTAATGAGAAAAATAGATTAAAGATTAACATTGTTATCGCACCTAGGTTATATGGACTACCGAAGATTCACAAGGGAGATTTTCCATTAAGACCTATTTGTTCCTTTATTAATTCACCTTCTTACGAATTATGCAAATATATTGTAAATATTCTTAAAGAGATAACAAAATTTTCTAGATACAATATTAAGAATTCTTTACAATTTAAAGATAGAATTAAAGGACAACATATAGAAAATGATGATATTTTAGTTTCATTTGATGTTGTTTCACTATTTCCTAGTATACCAGTTGATTTAGCAATGAGTACAATAGAAGAAAAGTTGGACGTAATAATGCAACATACAGAGATGGAAAAATTTTTATTTTTACGTATTTTAAAATTTTGTATAGAGGACAATAAATATTTTCAGTACAAAAGGAATATATATATACAACAAATGGGACTTTCAATGGGATCTCCAGCTTCTCCAATTATTGCGGATATAATAATGGAGAAATTGCTAGATGAGTCTGTACAGAAAGTAAGTGTAAAACCAAGGATAATGACGAAGTATGTAGATGACTTATTTTGTATCATTCCAGAATTAGCAGTTAACAACATGCTTACAACATTAAATAGTTTTGATCAAAACATTAAATTTACAATGGAGAGAGAATGTAATTCGATACTCCCATATTTGGATACATTGATAATTAAGAGAGACAACAGATTAATAATGGATTGGTATCAGAAACCAACTGTATCAGGGAGAATAATTAATTATTACTCTAAACATAGTAGGAACATTATCATGAACACAGCTAAGAATTTTATAGAGAGAGTATTGACAATAAGTGATGTAGAATTTCATAGAGGAAACATTATATAGATCAGAGATATATTACGAGATAATGGTTTTCCTACTGAGTTATCTTATAGATTAGTAGGTCAATATAGAAATAGGATAACACAAAATGGAGCATATATAACTGAAACACAAATTTTTAAATCTTTAACATATGTCCCTGGATTATCAGAGAGATTGGCGAGATCTAACATCTTTGATAAGGAGAAATATGGAATAGCTCATCGTAATTTTAATACATTAGGGAAATTATTTAGTAAGACTAAAGATAGAATTGATAAGTGGGATATGTCAAATTTAGTTTACAAGATACCTTGTCAGGGAAATGATCAGGAAAATTGTGATAAAGTATATATAGGAACGACAAAGAATAAATTAAAAACCAGAATTTCAGGACATAAATCAGACCAAAAACATAGAAATATTAATTCGAAAAAAACCGCATTTTCATCTCATTGTTCTATATTAAATCACCATCCTAACTTTGAAAATGTTTCAATATTAAGAACAGAAAATAATTATAAAAAACGTTATATGTTAGAAATGTTAGAAATCATTAATACACCTTTGACACTGAGAATGAACTTTAAAGCTGACACAGAAAATTTAGCTCAGAATTATAGATATTTAATTAGTAAAAAATTTGGAAACTTAAATGTAGATATGTTTTTAATAACTATAATAATTTAATTTCATAATGTTATTTTATTTTATAAACAACATTTATTATGTTAAATTTCATAAACCAAAGTATTAAACCAATATGAAAATATGTTTTACGATCTTTAGCAGGAAAATGTTGTTTATAAAATTACCACTTCTATTTGATTAAATGTTAATTTAATTTTTTAAAAATTTAATTTATATTTAAATGTTAAATATTTTTTATATTTTAATGTTAAATATTTTTTTGTTTGTCAACTTTTTATAAATATTAAAATTTTGTTTTCCTGAAGATGCTCACAAATTGTTAGCGAAATATCGAAAATAAAATAAGAAATTTTATAAAAAAAGATCTTTATCTTAAAAAAATTTAATATTAATAACTCTATTATTTTGTTCATTGATGCGTATGTCTGTCTCTATAGTATTTGTGCTTAGTGCTATCGGAATAGAACTTTTTAAATTAGTGACATGTAGCAAAACTTTTTTGAGCTACTTTTGGACAAATCAATCAAAAGTAGATTATTAATAAAGTGGTTTTCTCTATATTCTTTTTCTATAATTCTTGTTAAAATTTGTTTGTTTTGTCATCTTTTGTTAGCTCTAATTTAAAACTAAACCAGATTCTATAAAAATTGCCTAAAGTCATCTGTTCTTCTTGTAGTTTCAGCATTAATTTTTTAACAGTTGTAAAACTTCTACGAATTCTTTACAAATATTCCAAATATTATAATTTATAGTTAATGCAGCATCCAGTAATTCCGAACAAAAACTTCTGTATTCCAATAAGGCTTGAACCATGCTATAACTGGAATTCCATCTACGGCTTCTTTCAAGTTAAGCTTTTTAGCTAAAGAAGAAATTTTTGGTGTTTCCAACTTTTTGCGAATAGCTCTGCATTGATCAAGTATTTGCTTAAAAGAAGGACTAGATATAGTGTCAAGCACTGCAAACTGGTATGCAAGAAATGCAATGTAATGTTTTTTATTTTTGATTTTTCTATCAAACATTTCTCACGCCATGAACAGCAAGAATATTATGGTTTATATAAAATTCAGTTGCTGGTATTTGTCTTTAAAGCGTTACACAATATTGGTCATAATACAATAACATTTGAAATAAACCAAGCTGCTTTTAACACCAGAAACAGCTCAAATTTACGGATTGCAAGATGCCGACTTGAAACTACAAAACAAAGAATTGAATATATTGGTTGTTGGGAATATAACAATTTGCCACAGAATTTAAAAAATATTGCTAGAATTTTGACCTTTAAATCAAACTTAAAACAATATTTGTTGAATAATCTAGAAATACTTCTTTATTAAGATCGTAATTTGTATTATTTTTTTTTTATATTATTTTTTTTTCTAATATTTAATGAAATATAACAAAACTCATTAATTTAATTTATTATTTCTATGTACATATTTTAATGCCAACTCGCCTCAATAATGTCTTTTAGACGCTGAGGCAAAACAAAAATGTAAAACTGAATTTTTGATAATAAATTAACAAATAAAAAAAAAAAAAAATTTTTTATATTTTTGAACCCGAACCTTGTTAAATTTTTGGGTTCAGCGGGTTCGGGTTCAAAGTTTTTATAAACAGCGAACCTGAACCCGTTTGGGGTCGGTTTTCTTTCCTGGTTAAAACGAAGCCACGAATGTCAGTACAAAACACGAGAGAATTATTTTCAATAGAGCTAAAAAAAGTCGTCAATCGACAATGGTCAACTCAAAATTTTTCAATTCTAACTTTTTGCAAGTAAACGAGATACAGTGGTCATATTTACCCACTGTAAAAATCTTATATCATTTTCACTACTCTTTCGCACAAAAAACAGTTTTATCCCTTTTTGTGATATGAGTAGCTTCTTTAGAAGCTACTCTTATATAAGTTTTGTTTTGAACTAAAGGGACATTTTTTAAGTTGTGCCTGTGTTTATTCAAATAAATTAACAAATTTTAGATAAAGAGTAACAACTCAAAAAACTTGTTATATTTCGATAATCACTTAAAAAAATGCAAAAATAACTACCATTGTATACTTCTTGTTCGTATTTTATTACAATGACATAAATGTCTTAAGATTTTATAGTAAATATTAAAAAAAACAGTTGGTTGGATCAGGTGCGATATCTTGTTGCAGTGTAAGATACAGTACCAACTTTTTAGTGTATTAAGGCCATATTTTTGTTCTCTTTTCCTTGAGTGCCGTTTCAAACTTCCAATCACATTTAACTATGGCGAATGTTTGGATGACGTGTGGGCATTTCCAAATTAGCCAAGTTTGCACTATACCGGTTTTGTGCTTGAGATTGTTATCTTGGTAGAAGTGGAATGTGACGTATTTATAAGTCTTCAGCACTTTAGGTAAATTTCGGTTCAAGTCCAGGATACCTCTTTAGTCATTGTGGCATCTATGAATACCAATTTATCCAACACCTGCTGACTTTTGCAATACACTAAAAAGTTGGTTGACTAGATGCAATCCAGATAAAAAAAGGCTTCCCTAAAAAATATTAAATAATTATTTTTTAACAATTTTTATGTTTAATATTCTATTCCTATACATAAAATATGCTGTAACATGAGAATTATGTGGTTATTTAGTTTTTTTTTATAAATCGCTCAATGTTGATATTTGTATAAATTTTTTAATGTCTGCATTTATTTGTAGAGAATAAAATATACCACTTATACGCTTGGTTTTTCAAAAATGTTCCTCACACGAAATAAGCTGTGAGCCACTGTAGATGAAAAAGCGGTGTCTATTATTTAATATACAAGTTAACGCACTTGTTCGAAAAAGATCGAAAACAGCAACTTAATTTCTTACGTCTATTTGTTAAATAATGTAAATCATATTTTGTTGTAAGTGAATCATATTTTGTGTAAGTGTTATTAAGAATAATTTGTTAATGTAGATTTCAATGAAATATTTACCGTACTGGGTGTAAAGAGAGATGTAACAGAAAAAAAGGTCTGTTTTAATCTTTTTAGTGTTTTTTTTTCAAGTAAAGCTACAAGTGAGAGTATTAAATGTGGCTAAAGTAATCTTGAAAAGAAACAATATTTTTTGTATTGTTTTTTTCCAAAATTATTTTATGCTTCTTAAAAATTTATTTTAAAAAACACTTCTCTTCCTAAATTAAGTGGCGCCCAACAAACTTAATCCATGTTCTGAGATTAATCAAAATATTGAACACAAAATCAACAAAATATAAGTAGAAAATAACAACTGAAGAAAATAAAGGAGATTGCAAAGCCTAGAGTTCCTGAATAAAAAAAGGTTTCACTTATTCAAATAAAACATCGTAGGCCGATGTTGACTTTGAATAAAACACAAATTATTTAGGAAATTATTGTCATGGTTCAATTATGTATGGAACAAAATATCGGCAAAATGGCCGCCGCGACCTCCGCGGCACACCTCCATCCGATGGTCCAAATTTTGATGACGCTGAGGCATAATTGAGGTTCTATGCTGTTAATGTGCCGAATTATCTCATCCTTTAGCTCTTGAATTGTTGCTGGCTTATCGACGTACACCTTTTCTCTCAAATAACCCCAAAGAAAGAAGTCCAACAGTGTCAAATCACATGATCTTGGCGGCCAATTGACATCGCCACCACGTGAGATAACATGGCCATTGTTTCGTTAGCTGTGTGGCAAGTGGCACCGTCCTGTTGAAACCATATATCGTCCAGGGTCATATCCTCAATTCCTGGCCACAATAAGTTCGTTATCATCTCGCGATAGCGAACACCGTTCACGGTAAATGCTTGGCCGACCTCATAACACACTATCACAAACAACAGCAATGTTTTCCGCAGAACGAACTGGGTAAGCATACACAGGTGTTTTCACAGACCCGGTTTACTGAAATTTGCCCACAATTCTGCCGATTGTGGACACATTTGATCTATTATGCTGACCAAAAAAATCACGAAGTGCACGAAATGCATTTTGATTTGAACGCCTATTTTCATAATAAGCCTGAATAACTTTAACGCGTTGCTCGATTGTGTATCTTTCCATGGTTCAAATTGAGTTAGTCAAATTAAGTGAAATTGAGAAATGTCAAATGAAATGCAGAAAAAAACTTGACGTTTAGGTGTGGTTCACATTCAACATCGGCCCTTAAAATTGAACCACCCTTTAGTAGGGTCTAGTATTATAATTAAATAGCTTTGTTATTGTAATGAGCATTGATAATTTAATTGATAGTTTAGGCAATTTAAATACCAGACAGGTTTAAAGTGAAAGTATGGATCCCCAGACTGTCCAGTGATTAATTACTACGGCTACACTCACCAAAAAAATTCCGTAATGGCAACTGAAAGTTTTGCTGTTATTACGTGAAATTTTGCTAATTTGAGCCCAGCGGCATTTTTGCTAATCTTAGCAGCACATGTCTGCTGACGTGTACTACAATGAAATTTGTAGAAAAATTAGCTTAAAATCTGTTCGCTAAAATCATTACAAAAATTTACTAACTATTATTAATATTAGTAATAAATTTTAAATGCATTTTTTTATCTACCATTAAAATTTTTTATTTTTTTCAAAAAATATTTTAGACGAAATTAAAAAAAAATCAGACTTAAAAATTGTAAAAACATAAACGAATTTATCATTTTTTTACTTTTAAGGTCAAATTTTAATTGTTTTTATGTCTAATTTTTAGAACTAAAAAAACTTTCGTGCTATTTTAAGTGGATGTCTACATTTAGACATGAGTCGGTTTATTCACTTCCGATGCCTTTTTTAATCTATGTAAAATTTTAAGGCAATTTAAGTTTGAAGGTTTAAGTTTTAATTAGAAATAACATTTTCTTCAATATCCACTTTTTTAAATTAGTAATTTTTTACTAATTTTAGTAAATCGGTTTTCAAAATTTGTAAAATGATTTCTGAAATTAGCAACAAAATTTTGTTAATATTCTGTAAAAATTCTGTCATTTGCAAAATGTAAATAGCAAAAAGATTTGCTAAATAATAATTTTCGTACTTAAAATCAGTAGAAAAATTGTAAAGTGGGATTGAAAACCGTTTAAAAAATTTTCTACTAACTTTTTTTCTGAATGTATTAGAGAAGCCACCGAGCATACTCGACAGGAGTTACAAGCTACTGTTGATGACCTTACGCGTAGGTGGAAAACTTTATAAATCCCCATTATAAATAAATAGTTGTAGAAGAATACAAGGATAATGAAATAGTTACAGCTGTTATATGCAACGAAACCTTAGATGTAGTAAAGTATGTACCAGAATTTAAGGGTGACGCATCAAATTATATTTCATAGCGTCAATCTGCAAATACTGCTCATAAATTGTATGAGAGATATATCGGGAGCTTAAAATATTACCAAGCAATGCGGAAACGGTTTTGAGCTCTTATAATACAATTATCAACTTGCACGCGATATTAGCTAGACTAGATTTTGCGTATGCAGATAAAATATCAGTTTTTACTCTTGAACAGGAACTTTCTACTCTTACTCAGGGAGGTAGAACAGAAAGGTGATATAAATTTAATAGAATCATTGAACGGTACGGGTTATATAACGCGTTACATAAAAAGTACTCATAACCAAAGTCTGAGTTAGAAATTTCAAAACTTTCAGTTATTTTGTACAGGGCATCGGGAAAAAACTAGCCTATTCTCTTATGTACGTGTGAGCTGATATCTCTTTCTCTCGCATTATTGTTTAGAACAGAAAACACTATAGTGCTCTCGCTCGCACACATCAGTGCTAACGTGTATATAACTGAAAAGTTAACCGTAGTAATATATTATAAATAACTTGTTAGTTAACCGATACACATATGTATCCGTTATAACCACTTAATAAGTAACTCGTTAGTTAACCGATTCATATATCGGTTAGTGCTACTAAATACTATCTGTTATTACATTCCTATAAATAACTCATTAGTTAATCGTTATTAATATTGGTTAGTGCTACCGAATATTATCAGTTATTTTATTCCTAATAATTGGTTATTGCTACTGAATTAATTAAAACCCTTTTTAATGTGTCAATAAAATTTTATTTTAATATCATATAAAGAAAATATAATGAAAATAAAAAAAATAAATATAATGTATATTATTCAAATTTAATTTATAAAAATTAAAATTGCTTTTTTTGACCTTTCAATATTGCAATTAACATTATTCTATTCATGTTTTATGTCGTTAAAACACTATTTTTCTTTATCGGGATATTCTCCAAATAAATACTTCATAGAGTTTTATTAGCCAAAACATTGGTCTATTACTTTCAAGAATGAGATGACGCGTTTCGGGGATTTTCTAGGTCCCCATCTTCAGATGGGACCCTAAAGTTATCTTTTTACTTTCTGAAGAGATCTGAAGATGGGGACCTAGAAAATCCCCGAAACGCGTCATCTCATTCTTGAAAGTAATAGATCAATGTTTTGGCTAATAAAACTTGAACAAATAGCTAGCTCTAAAGTTTTTGGGCGATTTGTAAATTCCAAAAGGGGACTGTAATGGTAGCTGCGCCTAAAACATTAAAGGTTAAGCCTTTGTAACGCTCAATAATTTAATCTAAATTATTGAGGAATTTGTGGTTCGTTTATGCAATAAATAAAGAAATGAGAATTTGGGATTAGGTTTAATTCAATATTTATTGTAAACTTAGGATGCTCACCAGTTGAGTTTTGAAAAGTAAGTTAGTTTCTTATTTGTTACAAGTTTCCTTGAAACCTAGTGTTTCATTTGATTTTTAACTTTAGATAAATTCTGTTTTGTTGTAAATACTTTTTATAACATATGATAATTCACAATAATATATTTCAACTAGTTCTAATTACAGTTACGTTAATTTAGGAATTCAAATTTAATATTACAGAAATAAAATTTATTTTATGTTTAGTATAAAATTGTAGATTTTATACACTCCGGCCACCTCAAATTGCACAGCACATTATTTTAGTTTGACGCAAAGTACCTGGGCAAGGAAACGGATTGCTTCTGATATTATTTGATGGTCGGAAACCGCAGAATCATTACGATGGATTGTAGGCTGAAGGTTGTCGTTTCTAGATCGACTGTTGTTGTTGTCTTCCCTTTTGTTAACTGGTCTATTCTCACCTGGCCGATTGGTTGATGGGCGATTAAGTCGCTTTCTGAGGTCATTATTAAACCGTTTAGGATGGAGGAGGGTGTGATGATAACTATCATACTTGTGGCATAGGCCCATTGATGTACATGCTCTCAGATCATGGCTTCTGGCTAAGCAGTTATCGCAGTAATGATATTTGCGAACGACCCGGTTCCTTTCCTTTACACTCATCTTCAAAAAGCGGTCACAAAATCATACGAATGAAATCTTTTGCATACCATGCAATGATGTATAGCTGGATCACGATCACGATGGCGGTTATTTTTAAAAGACATAAAAACGAAAAGAGAAAAGACAAAGACAAAGACAAAAAGATTGGATGTGAGTTAGTAATAATCTTTGAGGTGAGATACTGATGATTATGTAATATTTGTGGTTAAAAACGTCATATTTCAAGCTGAGTTATATTCATTTAGAAGTGGTAGATAGCATAATTTTACGATTGGCCTCGTTATTGTACCAGTGGCCGTTCGAATGTCAGCAATTCGTACATTATTGTCTGAACCTGAATTAACTCTTGTGATTCTACCTAGTCGCCATTCAGAGGGGGGTAGAAATTCATCCAGTATCACTACAAGGTCGCCTGGTTTCATGTTGGGAGTGGTCACTTTCCACTTATACCGTTTGTGTAAAGACTTGAGGTAATCCTCCTTCCACCTAACAGAAAACTGATGATGAATCGCTTTTAATTTCTCCCACCTATTAATGAGAGAAATCTTATCCATACTTGGCTCAGGGAAAGCCATAATGGGAGCCCCTCTGAGAAAGTGACCTGGGGTCAGTGCAGTCAAATCGGAAGGATCCTCCGACACTGCGGATATTGGGCGAGAGTTTAAAACTCCCTCGATTCTAGCAAGAACGGTTGAAAATTCTTCGAAGTTAAATTTCGGTGTTCCAGCTATACGTTTTAAATGAAATTTAAAACTTTTCACGGCCGCTTCCCATATACCGCCCATGTGTGGGGCATGTGGGGGAATAAATTTCCATTCGAACCCATTGGTAATGTATTTCTGAGAAATTTCAGTTGAAACGGACCTTATAAAGGTGGTAAATTCGCGATTTAATTCCCTGCTGGCACCAATAAAATTTCGACCATTGTCGGAGACGATCCTGCGAGGGAGCCCGCGCCTCCCAACAAATCGGTCGAATGCAGCTCGGAAGGCCGCCGTGGACAAGTCGGAACAAGCTTCGAGATGGACGGCTTTAGTGCTGAAGCAAACAAAAACACTGACATATCCTTTAATATAAGGTGCATTCCGCTTTCTCGAAGTTTTAAGTTCAAATGGCCCGGCTAAGTCTATGTCGGTGGTTTGAAATGGTAACGAGACATTACATCTATCAGGCGGCAATGACGCCATGATTTGTGAACATTGTTTTTGTCTGTATATAATGCAATTCTTACAGTGGCGAATGATTTTCTTAACTCGAGGTTTTAAGCGAGAAATTTAGAATTCCGTTTGAATCATTCTGCACATTTGATTACAGTCCGTGTGTGCCAGAAATAAATGCAGATGAGTTAAGTATAGTTGGCAGAGTCGGGAGTTGCCAGGTAAAATCATTGGGTAGCGCTCATTATATGGCAAACAGGATTCTGACAAACGAACATTTATGCGCATGATTCTGTTGGAATCGATGAATGGATTTAACGTTTTCAGTGGGTATTGGTTAATTATCTATTAGACACAGATATTCATCGCCATAAACTGAATTTTGAGCAAGCATTATGAGTCTGTTTTTAATAAATTTAACCTCCTTGTGAGAAAGATGTTTAGAAAGACATAACTTAATACTCGCAACGCCCGGTGATAAGAAGAAAAACTCTCAAGCAAATCGGTTTTTTGTATAGAAACGAGTAATATACGTACTGAGGGCTGCAGAGTTGGAGGATTCAAAGGATTTTTCGATGGCCATTCTGAGGGAGGATTAGAAAGCCATAATGGACCATGCCACCATAACGGGTTAATTTTGAGATCCGGAGTACGGCATCCTCGCGTCCCAAGATCGGCAGGATTATCGTGTGTGGGAACGTAGCGCCACGTTACTTTTGGTAACACGCGATGTATTTGCGAAGCGCGATTGGCAACATAGGTTTCCCAAGTTGATGGGGGTTTTGACAGCCATCCTAATACGATGAAAAAATCGGTCCAGAGTGTAATTTCAGATTCGTTGAAATTTAGAGATGATACTACGTAATTTACCAAGTTAGCCAGTAACACCGCGCCGTTGAGTTCTAATCGTGGCAAACAAATAGTCTGTAGTGGAATAATAAATAATAAAGAAATCAGTAAGTGTGTTCCACTTTATTCCTAAAGTTTTCGTAGTGCTAGTCTCGTAAAAACGAAGCAAATTTGAGTCGTAAAGATCTTCCTCTGGAAGGTGATTGAGAAGTTGGGTATCATTAGCTGTGATTTTCTTTAACGGAAATCCTGCTGATTATAAAATATATATTAAATCTGCTTGCGCTTGCTGCGTTTCCGTTAAAGTATAGCCGCCCGACATCAACATATGTCTCTTTGCGGAGAATTGATGCCGCTCTAGGGAATTGAGATTCTGATTCAGTTGCAAGTTGGAGAAGCGTTCTGATTGCTAGAAATGGAGCGCAGATAACTCCGAATGTCACGGTGTTTAAATGGTAATCCTTAAATGGCCCTTTCGGTTCATTTTGGAAGAGAATTCTCTGATAGGGTCTATCCTCGGGGTGAACTAGGATTTGGCGGTACATTTTTTGTATATCGCCACTAAACACAAATCGATATTTTCGCCAGTTGAGGATAATAGTAGTAAGATCTTGTTGAAGTACGGGGCCAGTATATAAAACATCGTTTAACGAAAATGCTGATTTTGATTTCCGAGATGCGTTGAATACAACCCTGACCTTTGTTGTTTTATGCTCCGGGCGTATAACCGCATGATGGGGCAAGTAAAATGAGAAATATTTATCATTGGAGATAACTTCACGGAAATAAGCTTTACTCATGTGGTTAAGGGTAAGATACTTTTCGAGAGCAGCATTGTATTGAATTTGGAGTTCAGGATCTTTAGAAAGCGATTGCTTCATGCGAGAATACTGGCCAAGAGCCAGAATACGAGAAGTGCCGAGAAATACAGTCTCTGGAAATTTCCTCTTGAAGGGGAGTCTCACGACATATCTTCCATCAGATGCTCGAGTTGTGGTTCGGTTATAAAACTCTTCGCAATACTGATCCTCTTTGGATATTGGAGGAGACGAGGGCAGCTCTTCTTGCTCCCAAAATTTGCGGAGAATCTCGTTTAAAGCAAATTTTTCAGAGAGGACAACCGATGTGGTAAACGACTGAACAGTTTCAGCTGACACATTTATTAGGCCATTAATGGGGCCGCTAAGGACCCAACCAAATAACGTCTTATAGGCTGACGCTAGGCCACAAACTTTTTTCCTTATTCCCCTAAGATTAATGTATCCTTCACAATCGTTTCCAAAAATTATATCGATTTGCGAACGTTGGTTGAAAGTTGGATCTGCCAAATCTATTTTGTCTAAAGCGGAAGAATGCGGCATTTCAAATGAAATTGAAGGTATTTGCTTAGTAAATTTTGGTAGAACTATGGACTTAACGGAAAATCTTAAATTGATCTTTTTGACAAAGATGATTAAGTCACATTCTTCAGAAGAGGATTGAGCTTGTTCGCCAACACCAAATAAATCAACATTTGATTTGCGAGTAGGAATTTTAAGTCTATTTTTCAACCTTTCGGACACAAAACTCCTTTGAGAACCTGGATCTATGAGAGCCATGAACAGTTGGCCCATATGCTTAATTTGAACTAACGCAGTGCGGAGTAGTATAAATTCACTATTAACTGATACGTTTTCCTGGACATGAGAAACAATTAATTTGCATGAATTGCGGGCCTGTGCGGAAGTAGATGAAAAAACGGGTGTTTCAGAATAATTTTGAGATTTATTTTGTGAGTTGTTTTGACTTCTCATTATAGAATTTGTGGCATCATTTGAAGCCTGATAATTGGTTGGAGTATTTGACGCATTTTTTTGGTTTAACAACATGCAATAAAGTATGGTGATCCTTTTTGCAAATAAAACAAGAGTATTTGTCATTTTATCCTAAGATAAGTGGGTGACAAGCAATTGCTGCAAATTCTATTAGTTGAGACGAAATCGATTTTCTGTTGGATTGTGTATTTTTTAAATTTGGAACAAATTCTCAAATTGTGCTCACCATTGCAAACTTTGCATAGAGTATTAAGCTTTTCTTGGGAGGAATATGATTGAATTTCATTTTGAGGAATACTAGGGATGCTCATACGTTCTTTGATAGTTTTCATGCTTGAAATTCTTTCGACAGCTTCGTACCTGTCTATGAGAAATTCCTCTAATTGGGACCATTTAATCAAATCGCGATGATTATTTAGGGATTGTTCCCAAAGGGACAGCGTTTCGTTGGATAGTTTTGATCGGATCAAAAATACAATAAAAAAGTCAGAGTGTTCTGTATCAATATTCAATGATTTAAGAGTCTGCAAAACGTCATTTACTGTAGAGTGAATTTTCTGAA
This sequence comes from Eustalomyia histrio, assembly GCA_949748255.1. Classification (NCBI taxonomy): domain Eukaryota; kingdom Metazoa; phylum Arthropoda; class Insecta; order Diptera; family Anthomyiidae; genus Eustalomyia; species Eustalomyia histrio. The sequence goes on from OX456528.1 coordinate 561,372, forward strand.
GTGATTCTAAGGTGGCTTCCGGGATATTAAATAGAGTTTGGAGTAGATGATCAACCAGATCCCTTTTGTTTTCGTAACGAGCTTTGAGTGCGTTCCAAGCTAGCTCGAAGCTATCATCGCAAAGTGGAAATCGTTTTACAATTGCACCCGCGTCATTGGTTGTCTTTGATATAGACAGCCGTAAACATATCGCGAAATGAGGGCCACTTTTCGTAGCTTCAAAAATTTCGGTGTCACATGGTGGGAGTTTGATACTATTACTAGAAATTTGAATAGAATTGTTCGGGGCAGGTAGACTCATACGAGAGGAAGTGTTATGGAAAGAAGTATTCTGAGTCCCAATCTTTGCAATTTTAAGCAAGTTGAAGTTGGCTTTAGCACCTTCTTTAAAATCTTTAGTATTTTTAGCACCTGATGAGAGCATGATCTTTTCATATGAGACTTCTAGTTTGTTCCACCTATTCTCAAGGTCATTTAATTTGGTTTCGAGCATTGAATCCGTTTGGTCTTGAATATCTACGTTACTGAAGTTGGAACAAAACATTAGAAGGCGATCGCAGGCAAAAAGAAATTTATCCTGCATAACCGATTGGGTATTATTCCATGAGGCCTTGTCGACGCTATCATCTTTATTGCCCATGATGTAAAAAGTTTCGAGTATTTCCTTAGACTACGAAAAATGCTGTGAACTATTATGTTTTAAGGGTTAATCAAAGTTCATGAATTTTCCTATTTTCACTATTTGAAATTTTAATTTCAGGGATACAAAATAAATTTTGCCTTAATTTTAATTGATAGACGAATTTAGTTCAACTGTAGTATAGTTTGTTAGCTATGAATAAGGAGTTGTAGACTATTTGAATTTACAATTGCTTCAATTAAATGATAGCAATTAGAAATCTCGAATTTTGCATTAGCAAATATATTGATAATTGGGTGTATGGCGTAGATAACACACATAGTTATATTTTGTAACCAATTGGATTATAACCGTTATGGTGTAGATTATTTTAATCTACCTTTGTGATTAAAATTCTGAAAGTATTTTCCTAATTTCTTTTTATACTAAAGTGGCGAAACAATACATAGCAATATAGTATTTAAAAATACAAAATTATGATGACTATATAAGTTCTTATTTTAGCAAATCAATATTGAATAAAAATGAACCCTTTCGTTTTCGTTAAACCGCAATTCTTCTCGTGTGACTCTTTGCAAACTTCCGTGAGACTGAAAGGCAATCAAAGCAGTTTTTTATTACTTGTGTATTTGATCAACCTTTCTTTTGATTTTAGTGGCAAATTGGCTTTTAGTACCAAATTTGCGGTATTTAGTTTTGAATTTTCTTTTCCTTCAAATAAATAATTCATGAAAGTTTTGGTTAAAAAAGATAATCACGACATTCTATTTATGCTTTATTAAGTATGTGAAAGTGATTTAATTATTTTTTGAGGCAAAAATAAAAAGTAAATTGTGTATAAAATAAGCTTCCAATTTTCTTATTCTACGTAGCTTATTTGTAAAAGTTATTTTTGTTGCAATATAATATAAAAAATATAATTGTATAAATAATATTCCTTTACCTTTGTTTTTTTAAGGTTGTTAAATTATGGTGAGGTGTATTTTTGTTCCTCTTTTATAAAATTTTTGTGATTTACGTAAATAACACTTCGATAGATTTCTCTTTGTTTATTTTTTTCCAAACGGGAATGAAAAGCTTTCACAGTAGATTGCCTTGAGAGGTGTTTATGAATTCGATTAATATGATTCAATCCAAACACATGAATTTGGACCGTATTAATCTTTTTAGTTTTTCACCTCTTAAGCACTTGTAACTTGAACGGTGGGTCCGAATAATAAGACAAATGTTTACTATCTGACAATTATTAAATGTTTTATTATGGTATTTATACTAAATTAATAACTAAAAAGTGCTGATCTAATTATTATAAGTTATACTAAATTAATAAATATAAAAGTGCTGACCTATGGTCTGCATATTTAAGAAATAATTAAAATTCACATGAAACTGGCCAATCGAACACAGTAGCATAAAGACATTGCAATTAATGCAATTCGTAATGTGATATCTTTATTGACTGTTTGTTGGCCAAAATAAAAAATGTAAACAAAATAAAAAGTAAACAACTTAAGGGTATTCACTAAGTACTAAAATTATTATTAACATGTGCTTAAACATTCTCCCCCGCGTTGAACGACTGTTCAACAATTAGTTAATATAAGAACAATCTCATCAATGTCATTTCTAAGACAAAACAAAAAAAAAATGTTCTCTTTTTTAAATATGAAAGTTTTACAATAGAAAATTTTAAATGGAATGCGGGAGAGAATATTTTTGTTTAAGTGAAAATTTGTATAGAATATTGAGAGTATAATAACACGATGAATGCAGTGAGCTCGAATAGTTTACCGTCTTCAGTGTCTAAACATCAAGGATGAATTTGGATTGGTGGCGTGGCTTTGGTAAAGGTGTCATTTTTTGTTTGTTGACGTATGGTTGAAGTTCAATGTCATCTTCAGTGGGTTCGGTTGATGTAGTTGGATGTGATTGTGGAGGTTTTGTCTTGAACTTGCATTTTGACAGTAGTATGATCAGTGCGAAAATACTGAATGACAATGCCAGGTAGCCAACAGTATAGCTGTGCGTCTGATGGGACTTCAATTTATTGGGTAAGTCACCGATGTCATGTTGTTCCAGCGACCTTTGTAGCGTTGTGAGGTCCTTTAAACTTTTGGCATAAACTTCCTCAAAACTCGCTGAATTTGATTGGTGATTTTCTATGGAGGCGGTAGTGTTCTTCGGTAACAATAAGTCTGAGATTTTGCCAAGACTTGTGTATGAAGATCTTACTGTACTTGATATTGCTTGTCGTCCATTCATAGTGACAAACTCATGTTTGAGCATGCATTCGGGATCAAGCGTCAGCAAACCGGAACCCTTTAGTGATATGGGAATGATTTCTCTGTTGCAAACAGCTGTAGCCCTTGAGGATGATGACGTGGCATATATCCATTGATTTCTTTTGTTGAGTGGTATCCATCTGACATTAGTTTTCTCAAGGATACAAGTCGGCGACGTTGCATTGTTGAATAAGTTAATTTCACATGCACAGACCTCGGAACCATAGTTGTAACGAATTTGAACATTGGAACACAAAAACATGTCTTGTTTTATTATATTACAAGCTTTTAGGTCTGACCTTGTAAGAAGAATGTATTTTTTGTGGGATGCTGATATGCCTATGAAATCAGTACATGGTTTTATAGCTACCATGGTGCTGTTCAATACATTGGGTACAGGAATAAGCTGATACATCTTAAAGTGTTCAAGTTCGACCAATGGTAAAGTAATTTTGAAGACTGCATGCTGACGTGTAAGTCTGCCTTGAACCTGCATTAGTTTGAATAGCTGTAGTAGTTCATCTTTTCCAGTTATAGGAAGAGTCACTGAAGTTGGTGCATGGAGTTTAATCTGATTAATTTCATCCTGTAATTGTTCTGGGGTTAGTAGCAATGGGCTGATTTTTCCATGATGTGTATCTATAAGAGCATCAAGAATTGAAGACTGTATTTTCTGTATATTATTGGAAAGTATGTTTAGTTCCAAGACACCACTGTTAAATAATTGGGTGAGATGTATCTGGAATAATACATTATTGATGTCCTGCATTGCTTCCGAATACGTTTCAATTTTCTGTTCCAATTGTTTAAACCTTGCCTTAGCTGCCAATTGGTTTTGACTTATGATATTAATTGTTGAATCAACAATAGATGTTTGGTTCTTGAACAATTTCAATAAGTATGATTCGTTTTCCTTTACTTGTTGTATTGTATTGGATATCTGGTCGGCGTATTCAGAGTCCAATATGCCAAATAATGAATGAGCAACATTACCAACTATATTCAGGGCTCCCCTTTTACTCCGTAACAGTCGATTCTCCAGTTGTAGATCATCTTCCATGTGTTCAAAATGGTCAATAATGCTGAGACATGATTCGTTTAATTTTATCATATTACAAAGGTGTTTTAGAGACTTCGTGCCATTAATTAAAATTGATGTTTCAGACCAGTATGTATTTAAATCATAGTATACAAAGATGTTCCATTCAGTGGTTGAAATGGCTGTTGTGCCAATTTCCTCAAAATGGATTCCTAACTTCGTTCCAAATTGTTTCTTGTCGACTGGAGTTCCAATTACTATTGGCAGAAGGAGTAACATTGTGAGGAGTGACAAGGTGAGATGATTTGTCGACGTTTTCTTCTTCTTGGCAATGGGTTCCTCATTCGAGGTGGAAGTTGTCTTGCTGATGGTTGGATTGTTGACATCTACAGAATCTGATTCAATGGGTAAGAGAGCGAGTCGATGTATTGGGCGTTTGAATAGTCCATTAGTTGTTTTGACTTTCACGACTCTGATAACACCATCATCACCAGGGTAGATTTGTATAATTCTCCCTAAGGGCCATTTCATGACGGGTAAGTTGTCTTCTTTAACTACGACCATATCTCCAATCTTAAGGTTAGTAAAATGTTTATTCCACTTATACCGTTGCTGTAGTTGATTTAAGTACTCAGTGGACCATCGTTTCCAAAACCTTTGTTTAATATCGGATACGAGATTCCAATGCGATGATGCTGACATTTTTCTTGTAACTGCACTGCTGTCAATTTGAGATGTGAGCGCCTCTCCAATAAGAAAGTGACCGGGAGTTAACGCCTCAAGATCATTTGGATCATTTGAAACAGGTGTCAGTGGGCGGGAGTTAAGTATTGCCTCGATTTCAGTTATAACTGTTCCCAGCTCTTCTTGTGTTAAAGATTCTGTGGCAACACTGCGTAGTAATAGATGTTTCGCTGATTTAACTGCTGCTTCCCACAGCCCTCCAAAATGTGGCGCTCGTGGTGGAATAAAATGGAAATGTATTCCCTTTGAGCTGGACGCGGAAGTGATTGCTTCTTTTCCATTTACGGAATATATGCTTTCAGCCAATTCCGATAGTTGGTTTTTAGCTCCTAGGAAATTAATAGCGTTATCCGAGTATATATTTTGACAACGGCCTCGGCGGCTGATGAAGCGCTTCAAAGCACCAATAAAAGCATCAGTTGATAAATCAGTTACTAATTCGAGATGTGTGGCCTTGGTAGCGAAGCAACAAAATACAGCTATATATGCCTTTGTTGGTTTTTCCCTCTGATCTTGTAGTGAATCCAAAATGGTCCGCAATAATCAACCCCGGCGTTAATGAAAGGGCGTGCTGGAGTCACCCGAGTGTGAGGTAAATTTCCCATGAGTTGTTGACATAGTTGGGGTCGAGCTCTGGCACATCTAATGCATTTTTGAACTGTTGATCGTGCCATAATTTTGCCTTTTATTGGCCAGAATCGTTGTCGTATTATATTCAATAGTGCTTGTGGTCTACAATGTTTATTCTCCTCGTGCACCATTGTGAATAAAAGTTTTATGAGGGGATCATTATACGACGTTTTGCGTCGTATGATAACAGTGATTCCTCCAATCGTCCACCAACTCGTAGGATGTTTGTTTCATCTAGGAACGGAGAAAAGCTGATGATAGAGCTGTTTTTGTCGATTGCCTTGTTTTTACGAAGTTGCTTGATTTCTGGTGAAAAGTCGGACGTCTGAATGGTTTTAATAATTATGTGTAGTGCATTGTCCAGTTCAGCCGGAGTTAATGATTTATGTGTAGGATGCTGTTGTGTCTTCATTCTTGAGTTTTTTATGAATCTCAGCATATATGCCAATATTCCTTGCAACGTTTTGAAGGAATTTTTATGTGGAATTTTGTAAATGACGTTATCGTTGGAGGTAGTAACCGCTGAAATTAGTGGTGTCTTCCTTTTCTCGTTGTCATTGCGAATCGAAACTTGATTGGAAAATTGGGGTGGCCACATTTTTTCTCGTCCGTGCAGAAATAGTGGTCCATACAACCATAAATTACATTCCGAAAGTTTAAGTGCTGGTAAACCTCTGGACAGTACATCAGCTGGATTGTCCTTTGATCTGACGTGGCGCCACTGATCGGGCAAAGTTAATGCTTGAATTTTGGAGACTCGATTAGACACAAACGTATGGTACCAGGTGGATTGAGAGTTTATCCAAGATAGTACTATTTCGGAGTCAGGCCATAAAAATACAGGTTGATTTTTGATTTGAAGATCCGTTTTAATTCTGTGCAGAAGTTGTGCAGCTATTACGGCAGCACATAACTCTAGCCGAGGTAGTGTCTGTTGTTTCAATGGAGCGACCCTTGTCTTGGCACAAAGTAATTGTACAATAATTCTTCCATCCTTAAGAGTTGCTCGAATATAGGCAACTGCACCAAAAGCCTTTTCCGACGCATCTGAGAATATATGCAGCTCCGTTTTTACTGGGAGTTCGCCCTTAAAAATGTGTCTAGGGATTTTGAAATTGTCTAAACGGTATAAATCGTTTCTGAATTTAGTCCAGATTATATGAAGGTCCTCTGGCAATGGTTCATCCCAATCTAATTTGAGTTGCCATAGCTGTTGAATAAATATCTTTGCCTTGACAACTACAGGTGCTAGTAGGCCAATAGGATCGAATAATTTAGCGAGATCCGATGTTGCAGTACGTTTTGATACAGTCTGCTGATGATTCATTTTTACCTTGACGCAAAAATAGTTTGTCTTAGGCAGCCATAATAATCCCAATGTTTTTATAGTGTTAGCGTTGTTACAATTGAAATCTAAGTCCACCTCCTTGTCGCCGAGTGGGATATTTTTCAGTAATTGTGGGTGATTTGCACACCATTTTTTTAAGTTGAAGCCATGACTTCTTAAAATCGTAATGAGTTCCCTTTGTGTTTCAAGAGCGATGTTGAGACTATCGGAACCGCCAAGGCCATCATCCACGTATAAATTATTTTTGAGCATTTGAGAACCATATGGATAGTTTATTGACTTTTCATCAGCAATTTTCTGTAAACATTTTGTAGCTAGATAAGGTGCTGCTCGTGTCCCATATGTAACCGTGTTAAGTTTGTAATAACTAATAGGCAGTGATGGATCTTCCCTCCAAATAATTAACTGATATTGATGATCGTCTTGATGAATTAAAATTTTTCTGTACATTTTCTCGATGTCGGTGGTAAAAACAAATTTTGGTAATCGAAAACGCAATAATATTGAGAATAATTCACTTTGGACAGTTGGCCCTGTATACATTAGGTCGTTCAATGAGTAACCTGATGATGTTTTTGCTGATGCGTCGAAAACAACCCTGAGCTTTGTTGTGGTGCTATCTGGTTTTAGCACACTGTGGTGAGGAATGAAGTATTTGGGATCTGATACGGTATCGATGTCGACCTTTTTCATGTGTCCTAATTGTTCATAATCTCGCATAAATTTTATGTATTGTGTTCGAATGTCTTCATTTTTTAGGAGTTGGCGCTCTAAGCCCACGAACCTGTTGTATGCCATTGCATGGGATTCTCCTAAAGCGGTTGGGTTTTCACGGAAAGGGAGACTGACTATGAAGCGGCCATCTGTATTGGTGTGCACATGTTGCGTGAAATGTGACTCACATTGTTTTTCTGATGGTGAAAGACTCTTTTCGCTGCCTTCAATCTCGTCCATTTTCCAAAGATGCTGTATGGCCTCTTCCAATGAAGTGGTGTCTGCAAATATCGCACATGAGAGTGCACATAACCACAATCCAGCCAAGTACTGTATTTTGTAGTGTTGGAAGATCGTCAGCAAGGTGTATAGTTCCATTCTGAGTTAGTTTGAAGAAGAATTCTGCTCCAAGTAGCAAATCTATTTTTTCTTGTTGATAGAAATTAGGATCTGCTAGGTGAATGTTGTTAGGAATCTCCCAAGTTGAAATGTCAATATGCTGACTTGGTTGTGCGGGAATTATGCTTGGTAGTACATATGCGTCCACGTTTGCTGAAAAGTTGTCGTCCCTCGATTTCATGCTGATGTTTATGCGATATTTCGGTTTCTTTTGGGTCTCGCCAACACCATCAAGGCACAGGGAGGCTTCAGATGGTGAAATGGACAATTTCACCTTGGACAATTCACCTGCTTTAAATTGACCTGATACACCATTTGGGGCTGTAATTATAACTTTTGCTGTTGCTAACAAGACGTACCCCTGGCGGCCCGCAGCGACCTTTGTTGTTGCTGATGTAACTGCTACGACGTTTGATGCAGTAGTCCTTCCCTTTAGATTTTGATCTGATTTGCTTGAAGGACTTGATGACTTTTTCCTTGTGTGGGCATTATCTTTCTTTTCCAAGTGAAGCATTGTGTTGTGTTTTTTCCTACATTTTCTGCAGCTACCTGAAATGCAGGTTCTTGATCCGTGATCACTTCTGAAACAATTGACACATAGATTCTGCTGTTGTACCCAACGTAATCGTTCTGCATCTGACAATTGCTGAAATTTGCTGCAGTGATATAGTTTGTGTCCATTGTTATTGCACAATCTGTATGTTTCAGTGTGGTTTTCTTTGGTTGATATTATTGTTGAAACCGCCTTTTGTGCTGATTTCTCCCGTTGACCGATCGCTTCCATGGACTGAAACTGGAGTTCCAGGAATGATAATAATTCACCAATGGCTGGTACATCCCTTGGGTTGGCCAATGACTGCACGTACCAGATATGTGTGTTTCTATCAAGTTTCTTTATCAGTAGTTGAATAAGAATTGCATCCCAAGAAGATGTTGCAATTCCTAAATTATCTAAAGCCAATAAGCACTCCTTAGTGGTATCATGAAGGGCCTTAATTGATGACGCAGATGATATCACAGTAGGTTGGTTAAGTATTTTCTCTACCAGATAGGCCACGAGAACTCTTTTATTGTTGTATTGTTCTTGAAGCGTTTGCCAAGCAGTGGCGTAATTTGTTTCTGATAGGGAAAACTGACTAATTAAGTGTTCAGCTTCCCCAGATAAATTACTTTTTGTTTGGTTGTTTATCCACCATTTCAGAGAACAAGTCAAAAAATTGTCGCCATTTCAGATAATCGCCATCAAATTTAGGTATGGTAATTTTTGGCAAATGTACTGAGGAAGTTGACTGAATTGGAAGAGGAGTTGTATGAGTTGCACCAACGTTTTGTACCCTGTCGGCCATTATGGATATGTTGAGTGACTGCTCTTGAACCCTGTCGTTTAATTCATAAAATTGGTCGATGTCAAAACCAGAATTTACTGCATCGTCAAAATTTTCGCATATCTCGTTGTATAGGTTCTGGAGCTGGTCCCATCTTTTGTTGATCAGTGCCAAGTTGTAGTCGTAGAATTGGCGTGGTTGAATTTCACTGGTGGTGGTTACCACATTTATTGCTCTACTCAACAGTGTCATTGCAGTTTGTGCCTTCTGGATCAGGCCGTGATTTTTATTGGAGTTTTGTTGATTCACCGATGTGCCACCAGTGTTTTTAGTTGCTGGTGGCTTTTGTTTTATCAATGTCTTTAAACGATTAGCCTCTTCCGTGAATACAGATATATAGGAGGTTGCTAATTCCTGTATTTTGGAGTAGTAATCTTGTGTAAAATAGTCATGCTCTGTTTTAAGTGTTTTAACATCGTCGAGCATGCGTAATTCCGTATCCCGGGCCTCAAATTCATCCCAGGCTTCTGATAAACGTTTTCTCCGTTCCTCAAAGTATTCTGCGGTTGATTTTCTATCCACAGAATCCTTTTTGAAATTTCGTACTATTGATTGTATTGTTTCACCCGTTTTTTGTAGGGTGTCCAGTAACGTATTTGCCATCGCCATTGTAAATGATGTCTTAGGTGCTGACTATGTCCGGGAACTGATGAATCTTTTGAAAACAATGCCCGTTGTATATGTCCACAGAAATTTTGCTTAGTGGAAAATGTTGATTTTATTGGCAACAATATTGTGATGCCTGTTGTATGATTTTATTGGTCACCAATGTTATGGTGCCTGTTGCTTATGTTCCCAGAAAATGTCTTGGAACTGCTGATTTAGTCACCAATGTTATGGTGCTTAATGTATATGTCCACCAAATTGAATTAGTGGGACTGATGATTTTGTTTGTATGCTAATGTGGCGTTTGTTGAATGGTCACCAAAATGTTGACTTGGTGCCTGTTGTATGGACTACTGTCCTGATGAATTTTCGATCTACCTCTGAATGTTTTTCAAGCCCTTACCACTGGTGGGGGGAACTTGAAATTCAATGATGATTTTCGTTATCAGAAGGTTGCGTGTGCAAGGCGTTTTTATGATATTAAGAGTCCCTTACCTCTGGTGGGGGGAAACTCAAAATTTCTAAAAACGTCGGGGTCACCAAAAATGTTTATGAATTCGATTAATATGATTCAATCCAAACACATGAATTTGGACTGTATTAATCTTTTTAGTTTTTTACCTCTCAAGCACTTGTAACTTGAACGGTGGGTCCGAATAATAAGACAAATGTTTACTATCTGACAATTATTAAATGTTTTATTCTGGTATTTATACTAAATTAATAACTAAAAAGTGCTGATCTAATTATTGTAAGTTATACTAAATTAATAAATATAAAAGTGCTGACCTATGGTCTGCATATTTAAGAAATAATTAAAATTCACATGAAACTGGCCAATCGAACACAGTAGCATAAACACATTGCAATTAATGCAATTCGTAATGTGATATCTTTATTGACTGTTTGTTGGCCAAAAAAAAAATGTAAACAAAATAAAAAGTAAACAACTTAAGGGTATTCACTAAGTACTAAAATTATTATTAACATGTGCTTAAACAAGAGGTAATATTAATTGCGAACTTTGTTGATCTCTTTTTATAACTATTATCTTTTTCGAATCTCTCTCTTTAAAAAAAACTGTTATTTGTTTTACGACCGCTCTTATTTGTCTGTTTTAAATTGAGATTAAGAGAAATGTTGAATTCATTTTCTAAATTCACCACGACCGAAAAAGGTTTTTCTTTACTCTTTCTTTATTCTTTATAAATTTAAGTATACTTCCTTTTGTATCGCCGGTGTTTGTACATAAGTTTGTATCCATGTAAGAATATATGTATATAATAAAAGTAACGGTAGGCAATTTTGATGGGACGAAATCTTTTGATTTTCTTCTTTTTTTGTGGATTTTATAACGGGAGTTTGAATATTTAGAATTTATTCTAGTTGTGATTTTTTTTCCAATTTTGTTTTTAAATTTTCGTAATTTGGCACTTTCTTCTTTTTCTTGGTTCTAAGGTATTCCCGATATAAATTAACTTACTTTGTTTTTCTCCAATATGTACAGCCGACACTGTAACATATGAATGTACGTATGTACAACTTCAATATAGAAAATATAACGGTGAGTAAATTTTTTAGGAAGAAATTTTTGTAAATTGAAGATTTTTAGACATTTCTATTTTATAACGGGAATTTAGAAACCATATAATTATATATATATATATGTATATGTTGTTTTTTTTAAGTTTTATGTAATTAAATCGTTTTTATTTTATACAGTTAGACAAATTTTTCTCTACATTCACTTTGTTCTATTTTTCAATAAATATTCTTTTTCCAAATTTTACTGTTTTTTTACGTTTTTTGTCAAAAATTTTGCGAATTTCACATTTATTTTCCAAATATCCCGATTTTCACAGAATTTTTCGATTTCTCTACCACATTTTTTAATATTTTCGGTTTGTTTTTGTTCTATTTGTTTATCTTATTCCCGCACGTCTAGCTTTAATCTTTATGTGTTTGACACTATTCATGTTAAAATATAAATAAAATAATCACCCTTATTCTAGTTGTCGTTATCAATGTCGTCGTCGTTTTTGAGTCAACATCACTTTGCTTCGACGTCGACATCACTTCGACACAAAATTGGTATTCTTAAACAGTGTTGTAACGACGTTGACAGTTTATCGATTTAAACAAAAACACATCTCTAAAAATTGAGTCGGCAGATTTATTTTGTTTATTATCTTTGCGAAAAAATGTTTTTAATGTGTAATTTAAATTCTGATACCAGTGATGAAGAAAATAAAGAAAATCTAGTATTGGAAAGAAGACTACTCATACAGAAATCAAATATCTTTAATCTGCCGGATAACAAGTGAGTAGCAAAATCAAAGTCTGTTACTTTAAAGAATGTTAATCTTCTATTTTTTTTAAAAAGTTTGAAAGTTACTTTCGGCTGAATAAAACAGCCTTCAAAGATGCGCTGGAAACAATAGCACCCAATTTGAAAACCGGAATCAAGTCCACATTTATTTCCAAAACAATAAAGTTGGCAGATACATTAAGATTTTTAGCCCAGGGGTCGTACCAGCTCAGTGTTGGAAACGACTTTAACTTAGGATTCAGCTGTTTCTGAAACTGTAGAAGATTTGCCACAGCTTCCTCCAGCGGGCTCAATATAAATTGCTTGAATCTTCTGCCACCTGTAGCATTACACTCGGCTTTGTTGGCTACATTTTCTTTTTAACTTTAAATTTTAAGTCTCACCAAACCTATAAATAAATTTTGTTATATTTTTATAATGCACTTTATATGATCATGCTTTCTTTGCCTTCTGCCATCCATCTCACATTATTCTCGGTGGGCCAAGTGCATTTAATAAATTTGATATTTCTTCCCATTTTTTCCGTTTTTTTTTCAGTCATTACTTTTCCTCAAGTCGTTACTAAAAATTGTGTCGACAAAATCATAGTCGTTTCGAGACAATATCGTCGTCACATTTTCTTACAGAATACCAAATACTTGTCGACAGTTATCAATTATTTTCGATAACGACAAAGGGAATACCAATTTCAAAAAAAAAAAAAAATCCCAAGACAACATTGTCTTGTGTCGACGACGACAACTAGAATAAAGGTGAATGAGAATAACACTTTACCTCATGGTTGTGGTGAACTGCAATTAGATGACTTTTGTTTTAATGATGTCAACTCGTTCAGTTTCGTTGTTCTTGAAGGACCACGAACAAATAGCTAGCTCTAAAGTTTTTGGGCGATTTGTAAATTCTAAAAGGGGACTGTAATGGTAGCTGCGCCTAAAACATTAAATGTTAAGCCTTCGTAAACGCTCAATATTTTAATCCAAATTATTGAGGAATTTGTGGTTGGTTTATGCAAAACATAAAGAAATGAGAATTTGGGATTAGGTTTAATTCAATATTTATTGTAAACTTAGGATGCTCACCAGTTGAGTTTTGAAAAGTAAGTTTCTTATTTGTTACAAGTTTCCTTGAAACCTAGTGTTTCATTTAATTTTTAACTTTAGATAAATTCTGTTTTGTTGTAAATACTTTTTATAACATATGATAATTCACAATAATATATTTCAACTAGTTCACAACAGTTCTAATTATAGTTACGTTAATTTAGGAATTCAAATTCAATATTACAGAAATAAAATTTATTTTATGTTTAGTATAAAATTGTAGATTTTATACAAAACTCTATGAAGTATTTATTTGGAGAATATCCCGATAAAGAAAAATAGTGTTTTAATGACCTAAAACATCAATAGAATAATGTTAATTGCAATATCGAAAGGTCCAAAAAAGCAATTTTAATTTTTATAAATTAAAATTGAATAAAATACATATGAATTTACTCATTGTACGGAGTAAAAAACTTTCCTATTTTGGAAAGTAAAATATACATACCCAGCAAAAAAATGGTAGTCATTCTGTGACTATAACTTCTTTCATTGCTTCCTAAACTTCAGTTGACATTCTTTTATGATTTTTTGGGGTTATTCTAAGGCACTTCCAAAAGAACTCATGTATTCATTTTTCAAATGCAGTGATCCAGATATAAACCCAATGCATATCTAAAAAAATCACTCTTCATTACTTCTAAAGCATATGTTATAGTATATCGTATATTTTTTATGTTATTGTATATCGTATATATTTTTGCATTTATTCAAATTGAAAAAATAGTTCTGATGAAATTTTTTATTTTTTTTTTATTAAATCATTTTTTATATTTTAGTTTAAAATTTCATGAGGGTTAGAATTTATGCAGTTTTGCAATTTTTATAAAAGTTTTGAAATGTCAAGAAAAACAGTTTTTTTTAACCTTTAATTGAAACTAGCTGGCCTGTCATTTGCATTTTTTCAGCCTTAAATATTTATGACCACGCAATCTGTGCATTTTTGCATTATGTTTATTATATAATACTACACCATTTTCAGTTATAATTCAGAATTTATCAAAATAATTTTAAAATTGTGTAAAAATTATTTCAAATTGCCCAAAAATGTTTTAAAATTGTGCAAAAATTATTTAAAATTGTTCAAAAATATTTTAAAATTGTCTAAAAATGTTTCCAAATTGTACAACTAGTTTTTAAATTATCCAAAAATATTTTAAAATTTGTCTAAAAATTCATTAAAATTTTTGAAAAATGTTTAAAAAATGCTTTTTCACTAAAGCAGAATTATTTATTTGTTTTAATAAAGTGTATTTGTTTATCAATTCAAATAACTACCTTAATTTTACTACCTTAAATTTAAAAACATTATTCTTATTCATAAAATTATAATAAAAAGCAGCCATCATATCTTTAGATTTGTTTACAATTCTCGAGATCCCAAAGAGGCAAAGCAATAACACAACTTCGGCATCGTGATCATGCTTCCGAATGTCAATTTTTCATATTCTCCATACGTCTCTGGAACCAACTCCCAAATAATTTGCAAACTACTGTCAACGCAATAAGGTTTAGGAAACTACTTTTCGAATATTTTTCATAAATGTTTTTTATACAAATTATGTAAATTTTTTTTCTTTTACTTTTCTGATTAATTATAATTGTATTATTTTATATTTATTTTAAGTTTAATTGTTTTTCTAATCAATCTATAACTTGTCTGATTCTAATACTACAATTTATAAGACATTTTGTCTTGTATTAGAAATCCAATTTAATAATAAATACAAATACAAAATACATTCCCTTCAAAGTCTGCAACAAGTCTGTCACAGTATTTTGCGACACATAATTGCGAATAGCCCATGATTTTAACTGGCTAATTCCATTGTTTGGACAACAATTCTTATTTCTTCAATATTTTTAGAAATCTCAGCTTCATCTTCCAAAATATTTGTATTTTCACTAGCGGAGGGACAACTTTCTACACTAGCTAGTCTGCCTGCTTTGCCAACAATTGCAAATATATTAATATTTCTGTATCTTTCACTTTTCATTTAAATTTTTTTCCGCGCTTAAAGCATTTTCTTTTGATTTTTTATTCATTTCATTTATTAGTTGTTATTTAGTTTTACTTAATTTTTTCACTTTTTTCCACTTCTCACAAATTTTGACACGCGTCTTCTATTTTTTTTTAAATTCCTTTGGCGATTATATTAGTTCTGCCATTTTTGTTTGCAAAAGTAATCGGGTACAGGTAGCACTAAAACTTTTTTAACAGTTGCAAAAAAATATTATTTGTTATTATGTACTTAATTTTTAGTTTAAAATTTTAAATAATGAGTTTATTACAGTATTTGTATATTGTTATAATATATTCATTTGATTTATAAAATAAATTAAGTATATGTTTACATATCATAATTTATTTTAACCGACTACTTTTTTAATAGCACTTTGTTGCAGCACTAAGTATTGATGTCTAAAATGACAGAAAGAGTATGGTATAACACGCATCTGTAATCGAAAAGGCTATTTTTTTAACCTTAGGTGCTTATGGAAGATTAGTGTGCAATTGTATTTGTTGAAATTTAAAATTCTTTAAATGTGTTGGAGTATCGGTTAGGCAGGTTTTGCAGGGAAGTACAGGTTGGTTGAAAAGTTCCTGCGCTCGAAATGAAAGAATACTGTTTTTGTAACGAAATATATTTTTTTATTCAATATAATCTCCTAGAAGCTCAAAACACTTGTTCCAATGATCTTCCAATAATTTTATCCCATCCTTATAATGGTTTTCCCGTCTACGGCTGCTATAGCCTCTTAATTCGACGAAAAATGCTTTCCACGAAGGAATTGTTTGAGATTTCTGAATAGATAGTAGTCACTGGGAGCCAAATCTGGTGAATACGGTGGATGTTCAACCAATTCGTACTTTAATTCTTTGAATTTAGCCATCGTCAAAACACTTTTGTGAGCAGGTGCATTGTCATGATGAAAAATTAGTTTTTTCTTCTTTTGCATCCCAAAAAACTGATGCCATAACCTTTTTTGCTGATCGTTGTGACTTCACCTGCTTTGGAGTTGAACAACCAGCTTCAGTCAACTGTAAACGTTCTTGTTTCAATTAAGGATTATGGTGGTAGATCCAAGTCTCATCCATAGTTATAAAACGACGCAAGAAGTCGGTTTTATTCGGCTTAAAACGCTCCAAATAACGCTGAGAAATTTGTTTTCGATCCAGTTTTTGTTGAATTGTTAATGTGTGCGGCACTAACTTTCCAAACAGTTTTTTCATACGTAATTCTTCATTTAAAATATGGAGTACTCGTTCGTCTGAGATGCCTATGGCATTAGCAATTTCACGCTTAGTCAAACTTGGATCTTCACTAACCATATTATGCTCAATGATTTCTGCTGTGGTTGCAGTTTTTGGCCGTCCTTCGCGTGCGTGGATCGTCTTTAAGGCTGGCACGACCACGTTTAAATTCACCAGCCCAAAATTCAACGGTGCGTTTTGAAGGTGAGGACTCCTTATACACTTCTAACAATTGTTCATAAATTTCCTTTGCTTTTAAACCCTTCAAAACAAAGAATCTAATGACTGCACGATATTCAACTTTTTCCATATTAAAAAAAATCAATGGCACGTCAACTTCAAATGGCTTGTAAACAAAGAAAGAATTGACAGAATGACTTGCAACTTTGCATGTGTTCTGAGGACAGTTATACCAACTTGAGAAAAAAAAAGTTTGGAGCTAGCAGTGCCATCTATTGGTGAGCGCAGGAACTTTTCAACCAACCTGTACAGGCAGGATGCACTTCGAGTATTTGTTTCTGGCACAGAGGTCTTTGTGTGATATTCTGTTTTCATGCAACCCTGTTGATATGCCAACAGCGTTAGCCTCAGCCCACACTCAGAAAAAAAAAGTTTGTAGAAAAATTTCTAAACGGTTTTCAATCCCACTTTACTATTTTTGTACTGATTTTTAGTAAAAACAAATATTATTTAGCAAACCTTTTTGCTATTTACATTTTACAAATTACAGAGTTTTTACAGAGTATTTACAATTTTTGTTGCTTATTTCAGAAATCATTTTACAAATTTTTGAAACCCGATTTGGTAAAATTAGCAAAAAAATTACTAAAATTAAAAAAGTGGATATGGAAGGAAATGTTATTTCTAATTAAAGCTTACACCTACAAACTTAAATTGCCTTAAAATGTTACATAGATTAAAAAAGGGATCGGAAGTGAATATACCGACTCATGTCTGAAAATAGGACATCCACTAAAAATCAGCCCTAAAAACAATTAAAATTTTATCTTATAAGAAAAAAAAATTTACTAAAATATTTTTCAAAACAGAAATTACCAAATAAAAACAAAATGATTAAGTCGTTTATGTTTTACCAATATTTAAGATTTTTAAGCCTAATAAATAAAATAAAAAAATTTGATGCTCGATAAAAAAAATAAATTTAAAATTTTGTACTAATATTAATAATATTTAGTAATTTTTTTCTGCTAATTTTAGCAAACAGGTTTTAAACTCCACTTTTCAAAAAGTATACTAAAATGGAGTATCGGCTACTAATTTTTCTACTAATTTCATTGTACTACACGTCAGTTGACATGTGTTGCTAAGATTAGCAAAAAATACCGCTGGGCTCAAATTAGCAAAATTTTCAGTTGCCATTACAGCCATTTTTTTGGTGAGTGCAGGAGATGGCAACTAATCAAAGCAGATATCATTTCGCTAGAGTTTTTGGTAAAGGTTTAAGTAGACCAAGTCCTACTAACTTCTATCGTGCACCAGTCCCAACAAATTTCTCTCGGTTTAAATTTCAACTACAACAAATGGCAATCTTGCCAAAACTATCAAGGTGATAATACCATTCGAAATTACACTCCTTGGCAAGCTGCTTATAACATCCAACCACTACCGCAAAACAACTTTCGGTCATCACAAAGTTTTCCATCGCCACAAAACTTCCAATCACAACCAATTGATTCTGATGTCAGTATGAGAACCGTAGGCACTAATCTATATAATGCTTACAGACAAAGAAGACCAATTGGTTCTGCCCAGGTTCTAAACAAAAAATAGTTAATCATTTATCGACCGACCAAGACGAAAACATTGTTTCGTCTGAAGAGTTCCAAAAAGAAATGCCTGAATCTTTTGAGGAGGTACAGGTCCATATTTTGGATATTGGTGCCGATTGCCCTATGTGGAAAGGGAATTTAGGGGAAGAAAATTAATGATTTTAGTAGACACTGGTTCGTTGAAAAACTATATTAGAGATTTAGAAGTTGAACCTTATGTAACCACCGTTAAAAGTCCAATTTTAATGAAGTCTGTCCATGGAGAAAATTTCGTTAATCGCAAATCTCCAGTAAAGATATTCAACAAAGCCACATGCCATGCCTCACTACATTTGATGGTATCATAGGTTTGACCATTTAAACGAAATAAAAGCGCACTTAGATACAGAAAATGGCATAATTAAATATGAAGGTGATATAAAGAAGTTGAAGTTTTTTTGTTGCAACGAAGCTAACCTTATCTCAATCGAATCTAATAGGAAGCTCGTAATCAGTTTTGTATGCTAAGGGAAGACATAGGGAAGTTTTTGCGAACCCTAACGAAGCTTTCCCTTACAATATAAAAGTCTAAGCAAGTATAAGAACTAAATATGAAGAGCCGGTATATTCTAGGAAATTAGGAAATTGGTAAATGTTGCCACGACTATATTGATGACATCATTATATTTTCTGACTCAGAGCAGAATCATATTGATGATATTGGAAGAATACTAGAGAAACTCTATAATGCTAATATGAAAGTCTCAATGAAAAAGTCAAAATTTTTTAAAACATCCGTTGAGTTCTTGGGTTTTGCAATTTTAACAGATGGAATAAAAACTTGACCAGATAAAATAAACACGATAGTTCATTGCCTTCATCTCTGCGTGGACTTCGATCCTTCCTTGGTTTAGCTGGGTGTTACAGGAGGTTTGTAAGAGAATACGCAGCTATTGCAAAACCTTTGACAAAAAAACTTAAAGGAGAAAATGGCCACATAGGAGCTAGACATACGAAAAACGTTAAAATTTACTAAGATGATGAAGCTATAGAAGTTTGCAATAAGATAAAAAAATTCTTGTCTCAGTGGACATTTTACCCCGATTTTGACAAGCCTTTTGATTTTACCACCGATGCATTTTCTCATGCAATTGGTGCTGTATAATCGCAAGGTGGTCGTCCGATTACAATATTTACCTGTCCCCTGCAGATGAAAGTTACGCGGTAAATGAAAGAGAGTTACTAGCTATCGTTTGGGCTTTGAAGAATCTTCGAAACTACCTTTACGGTGTCAATAAACTAAATATATTCACAGACCATCAACCGCTTATATTTGCAATATCGGACAAAAATCCTAACACAAAATTAAAAAGATGGAAAGCAATTATTGAAGAATATGCACCAACGTTCCATTATAAGCCTGGTAAGGACAATGTATTTGGCTATGCACTTTCCAGGCAATACAGTAATATGATTCACCATTTATCCTCAAGCTCATTTTTAAACGTTCAAAATAGTGAAGAATTTTATACCGAGGTAATGTCGACCGTTAGGAATCCACTTAATTGTTTTCGAAACAAAATCATCCTCACTCAAGGACCAGAACCAAAGAAACAAACAGAAATAATTTTTAAGGACCGATGTCGTCATAGCATTAGTTTTTCGAATATCGAAAATATTTTCAGTAGTTTAAAAGAAATAGTTAACCCAAACGTCGTGAATCCGCTTCACTGCGACTTACCTACCACAGCAAAAACCAACACTTTATTGTCAACATACCCATCTGTCAAATTCTTGCAAACTAATAATTTTGTAACCGATATTTTTAACGCTGATGACCAGTTAGAAATTCTGACTAATGAACACAACAGAACCCATCGCGCACTAAATGAAAACGTTCAACAGGTGTTACAGGACAATTACTTTCCAAACATTTGAAAAAATTAAAGGAGCTAATTCGAAACTGTAAAATTTGCCAGCAGGCTAATTAAAATAGGCATCCGAAAAAACAACACATATTGAAAACACCCATACCTTCTTATCCAGGTGAAATATTGCACCTATATATTAATTCTACAGACCGAAAATTTTTTCTAACGTGCGTTGATAAGTTTTCAAAATTTGCCATAGTAAAGCCTATAGCCTCAAGATCCATACTTGACATTAAACCTGTTCTCCAGGAAATTTTAAATACTTTCAATAGGACGAGGACAATAGTTTGTGACAATGAATCAGAATCAGTCAAGACTTTGGTACGAAACCTTTATGGAGCAGAAATCTTAACTGTGTCTTTTTTGCACAGTGCATCAAATGGTCAGGTTGAGAAATTCCACAGCACACTTTCGGAAGTAGCTCGATGCATTAAATTAGAACACTCCATAGTTGACACTACAGTTCTTATTCTTACATCCGTTTCAAAATATAATCAAACAATACACTTTACAGTTAAACACAGACCCATAGACATAGTTCACTCCATATCAGACTAATTAAAAGCCTTTGTAAGGAATCAGCTAATTATTAAACAGAACACGGATTTTAAATTCCACAATAGAACAAGATGCATACGAACTTTCAACACTGGGAAACAAATTCAGTATGGTCTATGATGAAAAGGAAATTCAAAAAGATCTGGGATCTGCAGTTCAAATTGATAATAATATTATCCATAAGGATAATATCCGCAAATTTTCTATCTATATTTGGTATCCTGTTTTCCACATTAAGACGAACCTTAAGTTTAGATATGCTGTTGAATTGAAAAAATTTAAGGTTAAGGAATCATTTTTTTAATTTTAGTGTTAATATATTTTTATTATAAGTTATTTGATATTAATGATGATAGTCTAAGAAATTTATTATGAACTCTAATCAGAATTTGTAACATTAAATTAAAGGAACTTTAACTATATTTAGTTTTAAGATATTTTAGTTATAAGTTAGTTGGTAATAACAGTAGTAGTTTGAGTAATTTAAATTGAACTATAATCAAAATTTGTTCCATTACATTTAAGAAAATCGAATTAAATTTAAGTTAACATATAAGATTATATTATTAATATTGCTTTTGTCAGTCGATTACCACTGCTTTTGAAGAAGGAGAGTAGTTAACACACTTGTTCGAAAAAGATCGAAAACAGCAACTTAATTTCTTTTGTTATTAACTGTACGTCTATTTGTTAAATAAAGTAAATCATAAGAATATTTTGTTGTGATCGAATGATTAACAATAACAACAACCAATGTATTAAGAAAAATTTGTTAATGTAGATTTCAATTGGGTGTAAAGAAAAGAAAAAAATTCTGTTTTGATATTTTTAGTAGTTTTTTCTGTCAAGTTAAGCTACAAGTGAGAGTATTAAGTGTGGCTGAAGTAAACCTGAAGAGAAACAATACAAAAAAGAAAGACTATTTTATGGTTCTTAAAAATGAATTTTAAAAAACGCTTCTCCTCCTAAAACAAGAGAAAAAAAGAACTGTTGTCAATGGAACGTGATTGCAAAAAAATGAATGAAAAGAAAAAATTATAATAAAAAAATATGTTGCTAAATTTATCAAAAAAAAAAAAAAATATATATATATATATATATATATATATATATATATATATATATATATATATATATATATATGCACAGCACATGCTGCGAGGACGGTTTTTCGTTCCACAAGTTACAATGAAGACATTTTGCTACTTTGGGGACTGTCCTTAAACTTTTTGTTATTCTACTGTTTACACTGAAGACATTTTACTGGATTCAGCGCATATTATAGGGACTTTTTTGGCTGTATATACAGATGTCTTCAAAGTATGCGCAATAAAAAAAATATATATATATATATATATATATATATATATATGTGCACAGCGCATGTTGCGGGGACGGGTTTTCGTTCCACAAGTTACTATGAAGACATTTTGTTACTTTGGGGACTGTCCTTAAACTTTTCGTTATTCTAGTGTTTACTCTGAAGACATTTTACTGGACACAGCGCATTTTATAGGGACTTTTTTGGCTGTATATACAGATGTCTTCAAAGTATGGGCTATGAATATATATATATATATATATATATATATATATATATATATGTGCACAGCGCATGTTGCGGGGACGGGTTTTCGTTCCACAAGTTACTATGAAGACATTTTGTTACTTTGGGGACTGTCCTCAAACTTTTCGTTATTCTACTGTTTACACTGAAGACATTTTACTGGACACATCGCATTTTATAGGAACTTTTATATATATATATATATATATATATTGAAAATCTCAATTTGAACTACAAAAAAATTTTAATAATTGTAAAATTGGGTTTATAAAGTTTTTACTTATTTGTCTTTTAACATATTGCAATGATTGCAATGTTACACATGAAATTTTTTTGTTTATAACACATTGTGTTATATTGCATTTCGGCCCATCCTAAAAATAAATAAATATATACATATATATATATATATATATATATATATATATATATATATATATATATATATGTGCATAGCGCATGTTGCGGGGACGGGTTTTCGTTCTACAAGTTACTATGAAGACATTTTGTTACTTTGGGGACTGTCCTTAAACTTTTCGTTATTCTAGTGTTTACTCCGAAGACATTTTACTGGACACAGCGCATTTTATAGGGACTTTTTTGGCTGTATATACAGATGTCTTCAAAGTATGGGCAATGCATATATATATTGCATTGCCCATACTTTGAAGACATCTGTATATACAGCCAAAAAAGTCCCTATAAAATGCGCTGTGTCCAGTAAAATGTCTAGAGTAAACACTAGAATAATGAAAAGTTTAAGGACAGTCCCCAAAGTAACAAAATGTCTTCATAGTAACTTGTAGAACGAAAACCCGTCCCCGCAATATGTGCTGTGCACATATATATATATATATATATATATATATATATGTGCACGGCGCATGTTGCGGGGACGGTTTTTCGTTCCACAAGTTACTATGAAGACATTTTGTTACTTTGAAGACTGTCCTTAAACTTTTCCTTATTCTACTGTTTACACTGAAGACATTTTACTGGATACAGGGCATATTACAGGGACTTTTTTGGCTGTATATACAGATGTCTTCAAAGTATGGGCAATGAATATATATATATATATATATATATATATATATATATATATATATATATATATATATATTAGGGCTGGTCGATTTGTAGGGAGTGAAAAAATTCACCAATTTCCCTATGATTTCCGTATTCTATGGGTTATTCCATGAAAATTTGCCGAAGGAACCATACCTCTGTCGTTAAAATCGAGTCCCCTACTTTTTGTTGGTAGATTTTTTCCCAAATTGACGTTCGTATGAAATATTACCTACACGTTAACATCCATAACTCAAAAACTATCGGGTTTAATCGCCAGTAGGCGCGTTGGAAAGGTGAGCTCATTTTGATAAATTCACAAAAAAAAATCTCCAACATTGGTCCAACGGTTCAAAAGTTACGGGCATTTTTGTCCAAATTTTGGAGCCTTTTTCCATTTTTTTCATGATTTTGTCCAAGAATATTACTTTCATGGCCATTTTTTTGGCTCAATCCATTATTTAATTCAATTTACAATTCAAAACGAAGAGTTTAAGCCCAAATTTATCGAATTCGGTTGATTAATTCATGCGATATTGCTAAAACAAAATAACACATAAAACCAACTTTTTGATTTTTTTTCCCTTTTTATTTTTTTCTACAAAAATTCAAATTAAGAGATAATAAAGTATCTATCAACCTATTATCAAAAAAAAATATTCAATTTGAGTGTAGTAAAAGACAAAATGTGAAAAAAACATTATTTTTTCTGAAAGTCTTGTTTGCTTTCAAGTCTGGGTGTTTTCGTACGGCTCTCTAATGTCGTCGCCATAGCGCCTTCTACATTCTTTCCTGCAACTCGTTTAGCAGTGGCAGCCAGCAATTGGACATGTCTTTCCGTTCCTTGAATGTGTAAAGGAATTTGTGGATCATCGAACGGTGGCACTTCGTAATTTAAATATCCCTCCAAATGTTCATACGAATAACTTTACGTAAACGGTGGTTCGAATAAAATGGTATCGTCATTTAAATCAATCATATATGTATATTCCGTACAATTAAAGTTTATAAGAGATTTTTTATAAACTCTAAGTTCCGTTGGGTCGACAATATCTCTTCGGTAATGTAAAATCTTCTTTATAACAATGTTTCGTTTTTCCATTCTATCATCAAACAACATAGATAGCAAGATATTTTCTGAGTGTGCAAAATATGGATTATCTTGAATTACTGTATTTACAACTCCAAGTAAATTCCGTGGTAAAAATCGTGTCCAAGTAATAAATTTAAAAAGTAATGTACTACCGTATGCGGCAGAGCTATAATACTTAACATTGAAATACATTGGCGTGTATACTTTTATTATATAGTTAGCCAGAATTTTTAAATTTTCAGTTGGATTATTAGTTGTCACATACAACCGTAATAATCTATTGGCTTTGGTCAGCCAACGAGAATGTGCAATTGGCCCTGGTTTTATGTGAGATAAATCCGCAGGAACCACACCATTAGAAATTGCATTGGCCATTAACATCAAGTACCTCGAATCAGTAGATAATTCTTCTGGATTTAAATCACCAGGAGGCATATTCTCCAAAGCGATTTCCTCAAAATCGGTTACCACCTGAAAAGAAAACATAAAAGCTAAAAAAATAGAATAAAAAATGGTAAAGAATTAGCTATAAAAATTACATACCGGAAGATTTTCACAATCAGCAATTTTTGAGCTCAACTTTCCGGTAGTTGATCGTGGTCCAGTGGTGGTTGATTTGTCTAAAGTGTCAAACAAATGTCTAAACGGAAGCTCGTTAAAGTGCAGAAGACACACAAACCAGTGCAGTGGTCTCTTTAACTGTTTTTCGAATAGTCGCAAAATTCCACCTTGTACGCCAGTATTTGTTGGTTCACCATCAGCGCATATGGCAATTAATGAATCGAGAGACAATTGTTTTTCTTGGAAGAATTCGATCAATTTGTTGACTTTGCTTGCCGCAGTTTCACTTTCTAGTTTTGTGTAGCCTATCAATTGAGAATTTGGTTCCCTCAAAACAACTAGATGAGGTTCTTTAACCATCCTTGGATGCAACTTCTCATCAATTTTTTCTACAGTTAGAGCATAATTTTTCCTGCCGTCGAATGAAAATGATATCAAATTCGAGCCATCATACCGCTTACGAAGTGCGTCTTGTCTCCATTTTTCTCTTTCTCTACGAAGTTTACTTTTATCCATGATGACAAGATTGCCATGAGCATCTTTTACGCCCAAGTCTTCCATCAGAGCTGTTGCCAATGCTGATCCCATTCTATCATGCACACCAAATCTGTCATACATCATTGCATAGTTTTTAGTATTGTATCTGGGAGTGTATGTTTGTGGTGGTAGAACTAATTCTGAACCTCCTCTCACATCAACTTCCATTTCGTCATAATGTGGTTCGTATGTAGGATCGTTGCTCACTGGGATTGTTGGTACAGTCGTTGGTATCGTCTCTTCACTTCCACTATCGTGTTCCGGTATCGTTTGTATTCTGTCATTATATTGATCGCGCATGAAATCTTTTAAGTTTTCTGGGATAGATCCACATGAGCAGTCGTTTTCTTTCAAGTTGCATTTACATTTTCCAATGTTGAATAATTGGTTTGTTGATTCTACGAATTTTTTGAATTCTGTTGCGCGTTTTACTCGTTGTTTATCTGCATTACTATATGCGTCAAGCAAATTATTCAATTTTCTAATGATGCTACCTTTGAGTATAAGTTCAATATTAAGTTGATTCCAAATTTCTAACAATCTGTCTGCTACTTGGGGAGTAAATCTTTTATACGAAAACATTT
The DNA here is from genome assembly GCA_949748255.1 of Eustalomyia histrio. NCBI lineage: Eukaryota > Metazoa > Arthropoda > Insecta > Diptera > Anthomyiidae > Eustalomyia > Eustalomyia histrio. Next base: position 587,512 of record OX456528.1, read on the forward strand.
TGCTTTGGGCTTTTGAACGTTCGGCCAAGAAAAAGTAGTACTTCAATATATCTCGTTTAGTTGACAGATTAATATCAGGTAATTCACAGCCCACGCCAAAAGAAAAAACATCATGAGAGACCAAATGTTGCAAACTACTGCGTTGGGTATCTGTTGGATTTTGCGATGAACCAGGCTCTGAATCCATTTTTTAAACCGTCACTAAAAGAATTATATATGTTTTTCATAGAATAATAATATAACTATTAACTATAATAGTTAGCAATGTTTTTACACTTACCTTTAAATCTTTTCTAAATTTCAAAATAGTTTGATTATTTGTTAGTTATTTCAAGTAACACTTCACTGAAATGACGCTCAAACAAAACTAGCATACACTGGAATCCCCACCCCGCCAACTACAGCTGATTGTTTCGTCCAATTAGAATTGCTGTGTATTTGTTGTTGTCAAAATGACGTCAGCGAAGAATTATTCTTTATAAATCGTATGCAAACCCAAAAAAAGAGAGCAAAAATAAAAAGGGAAAAAAAAATCAAAAAGTGGGTTTTATGTGTTATTTTGTTTTAGCAATATCGCATGAATTAATCAACCGAATTCGATAAATTTGGGCTTCAACTCTTCGTTTTGAATTGTAAATTGAATTAAATAATGGATTGAGCCAAAAAAATGGCCATGAAAGTAATATTCTTGGACAAAATCATGAAAAAAATGGAAAAAGGCTCCAAAATTTGGACAAAAATGCCCGTAACTTTTGAACCGTTGAACCAATGTTGGAGATTTTTTTTGTAAATTTATCAAAATGAGCTCACCTTTCCAACGCGCCGGCGATTAAACCCGATGGATAGTTTTTGAGTTATGGATGTGAACGTGTAGGTAATATTTCATACGAACGTCAATTTGGGAAAAAATCTACCAACAAAAAGTAGGGGACTCGATTTTAACGACAGAGGTATGGTTCCTTCGGCAAATTTTCATGGAATAACCCATAGAATACGGAAATCATAGGGAAATTGTCGAAAAATAAATCGACCCGCCCTAATATATATATATATATATATATATATATTTATATGTGCACAGCGCATGTTGCGGGGACGGTTTTTCGTTTCACAGGTTACTATGAAGACATTTTGATTCTTTGGAGACCGACCTCAAACTTTACATTAATCTACTATATACACTGAAGACATTTTACTGGATACAGCGCATATTATAGGGACTTTTTTGGCTGTATATACAGATGTCTTCAAAGTATGCACAATGAATATATATATATATATATATGTATATATATATGTGCACAGCGCATGTTGCGGGGACGGGTTTTCGTTCCACAAGTTACTATGAAGACATTTTGTTGCTTTGGGGACTGTCCTTAAACTTTTCGTTATTCTACTGTTTACACTGAAGACATTTTACTGGACACAGCGCATTTTATAGGAACTTTTATATATATATATATATATATATATATATATATATATATATATATATATATATTGAAAATCTCAATTTGAACTACAAATAAATTTTAATAATTGTAAAATTGGGTTTATTAAGTTTTTACTTATTTGTCTTTTAACATATTGCAATAATTGCAATGTTACACATGAAATTTTTTTGTTTATAACACATTGTGTTATATTGCATTTCGGCCCATCCTATTACGTTACGCTGTTTCAAAATACTTCATGTCAAGTTTCATATTAAACAATCTTTTTAACAAAATATGATTTTGCCGTTTGAATATTTTCAGCAACATTGTCTAAGTTATTAAAATATTCGGCATAACCCAATATAACAGTTTTATTTATATATATTTATGCGGTCTTATGTGCATATACAGTGATCCAGAGCTTATTTTGTGTGAGGAACATTTTTAAAAATCAAAGGATAAAAATGGTATATTTTATTCTGAACTTTACAAATAAATGAAGAAGTTTTATATATAATTTAGTATTCAATATAAAGCACCAAGAAAATTTTACACAAATATCCACATTGAACGATTTATGGACAAAAAAAAAACTAAACAAACACATAATTCTCATGTGTTGAGAAAAACTAAAACTAATGATATCAGAAATAATGTGTCTATTAAAAAGTATTAAAACCAGTTATAATTGCGTGCCTTTACAAGATCAGTCGACGCACTCCCAAAGTGGGAAACACATAAACAAATTGCTGAAATTGTTGATTTAAGTCCATCAACGGTTCAGTATATTATTTAGCGTTTTGTTCGAGAAAATCGTGTGCACAACAAAGGAAGACAGGCTCCAAAAAATTATTGTTGAAAATGATGAGAGGTGGATTTTGTTCCAGCTGCGGCCAAGGATGCTGAAATATTTCTTGGCAAAAAAAATATCATCCAGAAACTGTACGCAGAGTACTTAGAGATGCTTATTTTCTTGGGAGAACATCAAGATACAAGCCGTTTATTAGTAATCAAAATTAAAAAGTCCGTGAAAATAAAGATTTCTTTCTGGAACATAGTAATTTTTGCTGGTAAGAGCAAATTTAATATTTCAGCATCAGATGATAAGGTAAATGTGTGGCGGTAACCAAACACTGGGATCCAAACAAAGAATTTACGTGGCACTGTAAAACATGGATACGGACAAGTACACTCACCAAAAAAGTCTGTAATGGAAACTGAAAATTTTGCTGTTATTATGGGAAATTCTGCTAATTTGAGCCCAGCGGTTTTTGTTGCTAATCTTAGCAACACATGTCTGCTGACGTGTAGTACAATGAAATTAGTAGAAAAACTAGTAGCCGCTACTAAATTTTAGTAGACTTTTTGTAAAGTGGAATTTAAAATCTGTTTGCTAAAATCAGAAAAAAAAAAAATTACTAAATATTATTATTATTAGTAAAAAGCTTTGAATTTATTTTTCTTATCGAGCATCAAAAATTTTGATTATATTTTTTAAAAAACGAATTAGTCATTTTATTTTAATTTGGTAATTTCTGTTTTGAAAAATATTTTGGTCAATTTATTTTTTTTACTTTTAAGGTTTAATTTTAATTGTTTTTAGGGCGGATTTTTAGAACTAAAAAACCTTTTTAGTGCTATTTTAAGTGGATGACCTCTTTTTAGACATGAGTCGGTATCTTTACTTCCGATACCTTTGTTTGTAGGTGTAAGTTTTAATTAGAAATAACATTTCCTTCAATATCCACTTTTTTAAAATTAGTAAAATTTTTTGCTAATTTTAGCAAATCGTTTTTCAAAAATTTGTAAAATGATTTCTGAATTTAGCAACAAAAATTTGTAAATATTCTGTTAAAATTCTTTAATTTGTAAAATGTAAATAGCAAAAAGATTTGCTAAATAATAATTTTTTACTAAAAATCAGTACAAAAATAGTAGAGTGGGATTGAAAACCGTTTACAAATTTTTCTACTAACTTTTTTTCTGAGTGTAATGGTTTTGGGTGTATATCGTCAGCAAGTGTCTGTAAAATTGTATTCATAGAATCCACTATTACTAAAAAGGTATACCTAGACTTGCTGAGGTGAAATTTACTCCAAAATTCTGAAGACTTGGGCGTACTTGACATAGTCTGCTTCTACCAAGATAACGATCCCTAGCACAAATCAGGTATAGTACAAACTTGGCTAATTTAAAATTGCCCACACGTCATCCAAACATCCGTACAATCTCCAGATTTAAATGTGATTGAAAATTTGTGGCACATTCTAGAACTGGGTATGTATTCGAAAACACCATATTTATAATGTCGAAAGTTTGAACGCGGAAGAATGGACCAAAATATCGGCAAAATACACAAAAAAAGATGGTTGACTCTATACAATCCAGATTAAAATATGTAATAAAGCAAAAAAGCTACCCTACAAAATATTAAATAATTATTCTCCAAGAATATAGTGTCATACACGAAATAAGCTGTGACATAAAAATTCTGGGTTTATTTATTATATTTTTTTTTAAATCGTTCAATGTTGATATTTGTGTCAATTTTGTTGGTGTTTTATATTGGAGACTATATTATCTACAAAACTGCACCATTTATTTGTAGAGTTCAGAATAACATACCACTTTTATGCTTGGTTTTTCAAAAATGTTCCTCGCACGAAATAAACTGTTGCTCACGGTACATATATTCACATGTGTTTTTATTTAATTTGTGTATGTGTATAATTTTATTTTGTTTTGTTTTCGTATTTGTATAATATTTTCCCACAGAATCCTGTACAAAAAGTCAAATTATGTTTCATCTCCCAGTCTCAACCAAATTTAAAATATGTTAACAAACTACAAAATCAAAAAAACCAAGAACAACAAAATGCATTGGATGTTACGAGTACTCTACCAAAAGATAAAACCGAAACTGTAGCAGGTTTTACAAATCAACAGATGTATGATGAGATCGCACCACAAAATGAAAATGAAGATCAACCTCAAATAGTATCTTATAGTAATACTATTTGTAGTGTAAATCTTGCAACACAATCTCCTAATCCCCTTCCCTGCCACAATCCAAAAAAGTAAGATTTTTAAGTTAGTATTTTTGTTCTTGTTAAATATTTTTAATGTGTTGTTTCTAAATAAATTTGTTAGGTACAATTTAAATATAGCTGGTATAGAAAACTATGCCCAATTACAAGAATCAATACCAAAATGTTGGTCAGAGCCGGCTATGGGTAGTGTATTGCGCAGAGACATAAAACCACCCATTGTGCAACAAGCAGCATTCGATAATACTGTAAGCAATTTCATAGAGAAGTAGAGCAGCATGCTTTTCGTTATTTTATTAATATTATGATGTATAAGGGGGTTATATACAGTCAGGAGGCCTCAAAAATTTATTATTTCAAAAATATTTCTTAAGAAGAACTTTTAATGTATTAAAAATTTGTGCATATTATTGTAACTTGAAATTGTATTTTAACAAATTTTAATTTGTAAAACTAATTATTCTAAAAGCCACTATAACAGATGTCTTGGAGCACCTCTAACAATGGCATTTTGCGGTGAGCACAATATCTCTGGAATGAATCATCTAAAATGAAAAAATCAAAAATATTTCATTAATATAATGTGTTTTCGTGTAATTGTTCAAAGGAATAGCAAAAATAATACTTTTTTGACAAAATGGGGGCCTTTCAAAAAAATAGATTTTTGATTTCAATTAATTGAAAAATGAAAAGTATTTATTAGTGAGAAAAAATTTTCGATTAATTACTAAAAAATATTCTTAGACGCTTATGCTAAATTTAAGACTGATCGGTTCAGCGCTTCCGATAGACTTTGCTCACCGACTTAAAAAACACAGTTATGAGAATAATGCGTTTAAAGTTTCAAAATCACTTTACCCTGCCACGTCACTCCAAATGTGCGTGTAACTTCGAGAATATTCGCCGGCTTGACAATAAATTTTCAGTGTGGGTACTTAAATATATGAACATTAAAAATCGATTTTTTGAAAATCTTAACTGTATATAAGCCCTTAATGCCAAGCTAACCTTTCCCTATTAATATGTATGATAAAAATATAGCAGACGTTGACAAGGTTGAATGTGTTGTAGTGCCCTAACAAAAATCAGTTCTATTATACATTTATTACATTTATTTATTTATTTATTTATTTTATTGTTTCTTACACAACAAGATTTATAATCTTATAATTATAGTATTGGATTAGGATAATGTATAAGACATGATGAATACACAAATACATAAAATTCTAATATTATTCTAATATTTTCAAACTTACCTACAGGGTGGTCCAAATACTGGTATGTTTTTAAATCATATGTTATTTTGACACTGATAGATTTTTTCTTTTCGAAATATTGACAATAGTCAGTACAAGTTGGTTGAAAAGTTCCTGCGCTCACCAATAGATGACACTGCTAGCTCCAAACTTTTTTTCTCAAGTTGGTATAACTGTCCTGAGAACACATGCAAAGTTGCAAGTCATTCTGTCAATTCTTTCTTTGCTTACAAGCCATTTGAAGTTGACGTCATTGATTTTTTTAATATGGAATAAATTTAATATCGTGCAGTCATTAGATTCTTTGTTTTGAAGGGTTTAAAAGCAAAGGAAATTTATGAACAATTGTTAGAAGTGTATGAGGAATCCTCACTTTCAAAACGCACCGTTGAATTTTGGGCTGGTGAATTTAAATGTGGTCGTACCAGCCTTAAAGACGATCCACGCGAAGGACGACCAAAAACTGCAACCACAGCAGAAATTATTGAGCAGATACATAATATGGTTAGTTAGACTAAGCGTGAAATTGCTAATGCCATAGGCATCTCAGACGAACGAGTACTCCATATTTTACATGAAGAATTACATATGAAAAAACTGTTTGGAAAGTTAGTGCCGCACACATTAACAATTCAACAAAAACTGGATCGAAAACAATTTCTCAGCGTAATTTGGAGCGTTTTAAGCCGACTTCTTGCGTCGTTTTATAACTATGGATGAGACTTGGATTTACCACCATGATCCTAAATTGAAACAAGAACGTTTACAGTGGACTGAAGCTGGTTGTTCAGCTCCAAAGCAGATGAAGTCACAACGATCAGCAAAGAAGGTTATGGCATCAGTTTTTTGGGATGCAAAAGAAATTTTGTTGATTGATTATCTTCAGAAAGGCAAAACAATCAACTCTGAATATTATTGCAGCCTTTTGGATCAGCTGGATTAAAAAATTCGTGAGAAAAGACCTGGTTTAAAGAAGAAAAAAATCATTTTTCATCAAGACAATGCACCTGCTTACAGAAGTGTTTTGACGATGGCTAAATTCAAAGAATTAAAGTACGAATTGCTTGAACATTCACCGTATTCACCAGATTTGGCTCCCAGTGACTACTATCTCTTCGGAAATCTCAAATGATTAGGTGCATTTTCATCTCAGCGGGTATGTCAACAAACGAAATTGCCACATCTAGGGATTGGGAAGCCCGCACGTCATTGTCGAGAAGTTAATGCATCCACAGAGAGTGACAGTTTGGTGTGCATTTTGGAATGCTGACATCATTGACCCATATTTTTCGAAAACGCTGCTGAAAACACAATTTAAATCAATGACGAGCGCTGCAAATTAATGATATGAACTTGGATAATCTTTGATTTTAGCAGCATGGCGCACCATGTCACACAGCTCATCAAAAAATCGATATTTTGCACACTAAGTTCGGTAATCAGAGATGCCCTTTAGACTTTCTTGTGGGGTGCCTTTAAAGACAGATACTATGAGAGTAATCCAGAATCGATCCACACCCTTAAGGCTAATTACGTCCGAGACATTCGTGATACAGAACCAAAAAATGTCAACAAAGTCTTGGAAAATTTAACTATTGCGAAGCCAGTCGCATCAGCCACATGGATGAAATCGTTTTCCATAAATAATGGGAATATTTGTTATTTCTAATAAAGTCAAAATATATCAAATAATATTAAGTTTAGCTCATTTTATTTAATTTTTAACAATACTTGTTTTGAATCGTATGATTTGTCTTATTCGTAGTTTAAAAACATTGACTGCGAAATTTGTTTAAAAAAAATTTAACCATGAGTAAAACTCGAAAAAGCTAATTTCCCTAATTTCTATTATCATTATTATCATATATTGTTAACCGCGTTAAGGGGTTAAATTAGAATGTACTGGGTATTTTTAATAAGAAAGAACACACCTTATATTTTCGTTAAGCGTTATGAAATATGATTATATTTATTAGGTTTAATTTAGTGTTTAGCTTTGGAATTCAAAGTTCACTTGAAGTTAAAATTATAAGTTTGTTTTAGGGTTATTGATGTCGAGGGTCTTAATTATAACCTATAATTCACTTTAGTTTTAAATTGGATAAAATGTATATGTTGTTATTGGCTAGTGAAGATAACTTGTTCTTCTTCGTGTGTGGTCTTATGATGAGTTTGTACAATAATAAAACGTCAGTTAGCATCAAAGCAACAACTGCCGTTTATGACATGTAGTTGTTGTTAGTTATAGGTTTGCCATTGTTTGCTGAAGTGAACTATCTACTGGGCCCGCGGGACCTGTGATTGAAAAGCACAATTATTTTTATATGTTTAGGTACTTATCACTTAAAGTGTGGGGTACACTAGTCAGTATACGACTTCATTTTGCACTTATAAAAGCGAAAACAATTTTTGGGTAAGTTCAAATTGACTAGTGCATTACCAGTGAATATAAATCTAAATGTTATTTTTATGGACCGTTATGAAATCATTTCAAAATACAATTTTTTTATTATGTTCAGTAAATATACAATATAGCTTGTATTGTTTTATTCATTTAAAATTTTATATAATTAGAGTATTCAAAAACCGAAACCGAAAACCGGTCAACCGGTTTCTTTTTTTTTAAACCGATCGGTTTCGAATATTTTGTAAATTCGAAGAAAACCGAAAACCGGTCTTTTTTGTTCGGTTAACCGGTTTTTTTAATTACATCACCAACTGGGTTACTTGGTCTCTTTTATTTTTTCCGAACACTTTTATAATCGTTTGGTTATGAAGATTTAGATGTAAGTCTGATAGATTCCGATGAAGACTTAACTTTGGTTATTCCAAATTTAAATAGTTTTATTTCTGATCTAAATAACACAATAAAAATCCTAAAAAAGAGACTGTACAAAATCATTCATCATTATATGTGGCCTTCTCCGAGAAAAGGGACCTAGTGTGTGAAAATGAAGTTTTGAGAAAAACGCATTTAAAGCTTCATAACGCATTATCACTGTGAACACACCATCAGTTGGGAGATGCGATTTGGTATGGTTAGTTATGATTGGGTGCCGACTTTGGTGACGTCATGCCTATGTGGTGACGTATTTTTTTCGCTTTTAGAGTGACAATTTAAAAACAATTTAAAACCAAAAAATCAAAAAAAGGAAATTTTAATGTTTTTCTCATTCTTATCGATTTTCCCAAGTTCGTTTTGTACGTTTTTATAGGGTAAATAAACTTTTATCAGAAATCTAATTCATTTCATCTTATACTACACCCTTTTAGGTACCAGAATCCACTCTTAAGTCCAAACCCGTTTTTTGACACACTAGGTCCCTTTTCTCGGAGAAGGTCACACATGATGATTTCATATATCTTTATGAATGCGACGAAAGAACTGAAAAGTTGGACAATTTATATAATTATCTTTTGACTATTTGTCCAACATCTACTATTAGTGAAAGAGTATTTTCCACTTCTAATTTTATCGAAAGCAAACAAAAAAATCGTCTTTAAACGAAAAATTTAAATTGCATATTATTTCTAAAATATTATTTTAGAAGTGAAAAATAGATTTTCTTTTTACATATTTAAAATGTAATATTAAAAAAACTTATTTAATGCTAAACATTCAAATTACTAACGTACCTAGTTTTACCCAATTTACAAACTTAATCTCTATTCACTTGATATGAATATAGTTTTATAATATTAATTTTTAAAATATTATATTAAACAAGTAAAAAAGGGCTAAATTCGGCTGTGCGGAATCTTTGAAACCCTCCACCAAAGGGGATGAAGATGATATACGTATATACTAAATTTTGCATGAACTGTAATATGAATATGTTTTGTCAATTTATGTAACGAACTTTTGTTATTTAGTTTTAGCAATGTTATTTACAGAGGTCTGCTCTGTTAGCGACTTTAACATTGTTCATTTTTATTTTTACGTTAACTTAATCAGAGTAACACACATATATCTCTAAGAATGTTATTATTCTCTATGTAAGACAATAAATGTAATCGAACAATAAGAAGACTTAATAACATTTTTGTACAAATTTGTATGGAAAATTTAGAGGTACCTTCACATTTTCACTCATAACTTTTGAACCGCTTGACCGATTTTGCTCATTTTAAATACCAAACTGCTCGGGAGGATGTTCAATAATCTGGGTAAAAATAGGCACCCCCGCTTGCGTCTTCGCGTCGTGATCGTGATTTCAACAGACAGACAGACAGACAGACGGACAGACAGACGGACATCGCTAAATCGACTTAAAATTGCATAAGGATCACGAATATATATACTTTATGGGGTATTAAACCTATATTTCGACATATTACAAACGGAATGACAAACTGATATATACCCTCACCATATATGGTGGAGGGTATAAAAATATTAAAACCAATAAATAAAATGTATATATGGTGTCACATAGAGAAAGGATAGGTAAAGAGATTTCATCGTAAGTAGCAGCCAAATACACTTTTGTACAAACTACACTGGTTTGGCAACTGAAAGAGAATTTATCAAATTTCGCTGATTTCAAAGCAAAATATTCCCATTTTGCACAAGTTTGAGCAAATCTCCCTGGAATCTGCTAAAACCCAATTGAACTTGCAAAAAAACATATTATGAAACCCGTGTAAAATAGATCAGAACAAATTTTATTAAATCTATATGTACCTGATTGGGGACAAGTTTGAGAGCTAATTAGATCTGATCAAATCTATACAGATATGACGCAACGTATATAATCGGATCCAATTTGCTGTGGATATTATAAAAGGTCCATACGCAAAGAAAAAACATGGTTGGGGCAATCACATTCGAAGGTCATCATATATTTTTCGGATTATGATAGTTGTACTATAATATAGTTATCATATCATGATAATAAAATAACTATAATCTATACTTATATTATAAAGAGGTAATGTTTGTTTGTTAGTAGGAGGTAGTTTCCGTAAATACTCATCTGATTTAAAAAATGTTGGTACCAATACTTAGAATGAGCAAAAATGTAAAAATAATAGGTTCATTCGTTTATTTTCCTCAGAGTAAATTTTACTCTCAAAAAGATAAAAAGTTTCCAAAAACCGTAAGTTCACGTTTTGGCAAAGTCAATTGGCTATCAAGATCATGTGATTTGACGCTGTTAGACTTTTTTGTGTGGCTACGTCAAATACCGTGTCTATGCGTTGGAGCATTTGAAATCCAACATTCGTCGTTATCGCCAATATATCGCCCGAAGTGTGCGAAAAAGTGGTCGAAAACTGCCTTAAAAGGATCGACTGCCGCAACCAATCTAGAGGCGGCCATTTAAATGACATTGTATTTCGTACATAATGGCAAGATCTAAGCATTATAATGAAATAAAAGTTTAATCGAAATATTAGCTTTATGTGTGTTTTATTTAACCTTACTTTTGAAACTTAAAACCCAGTTCGTCTTACACAACAAGCTGCTTGCTATAAGCAGTCGCTACTATGAAATTGTACTAAAATACACCAATTTTATGGAAAATTTAGAGGTGCCTTCACATTTTCACTCATAACTTTTTTACTGGACCGATTTTGTAAAATGAGAATGTCAAAACTTGTATCTATGTACTTATATATAGACAATTTTTTTAAACAGTCCATACATCCATACTATTAAACTAGAAGAGAACTGGTTCAAAATGTTTATTTTGCGAGCAAGTTTTGAAATTACTGGTTTAAAAACTATAATATTCTGCACATATATTCATTTTAAAAAAGGGGGACACAAAAGGAAACGTTTTTTCAGAGATGAGAACGGCATAATAGATTAATCACAAGACTACAATCACAAATGCTATTAAAAATCTCAAAATTAGGTCTACAATATTAGAGGACAATCCCGATTGTGTTATAAGGCCTGAAGCCAAATGGTTTTAATACAATTTGAATATAAATATCGCCATATGGTTAGCCGTGGGACTTCATTTTATTTATATAATTGTATGAAGTTGTTGTGACTGTGGCCTGTTATCCTATTTGGAATTATTATCTGGAGATAATAACACGGCATGACACAGAAACAATTAATAGAGTTCCATCAATTCTATATATTTCGATCATGCTGATTACAATGGTGTACTTCATTTTTCGATCTAAGGTACAGATTTTCCGTAAAATGCCTTTAAGGTTTGGGGGTTTTGTACCAAATTTTTAAAATGCAAAAAATATGAATTATTTTTATTAAAATGCAAGCACAAGACCTGTGGCCATATTTTCGTTATAAATTGTTTGCACAAAACCTGATATTAAAGCTACTGTTTCGCGTTTTTAAGTAGGTTTTTACAGTTTTAACGAATTCAATCGCTGAAACCACAAACTTAATAAAGGTTATGCCTTATTAAAAAAGCAATTAAAAGGAAAATATTTCAATAAAAACAATGTATTTGGATATATCACCTTATACATTAAATTCGCGATTTTTCGAAAATTTTATATGGCAGCATAGCTTTCTGAATTGTTCCCGTAGTCCAACTTTTAGTATAATATCCGGGTACCTATAAAAACTGTTCTTGCAAAAATTCAAACAAAAAAGTTTCCATTTGCAAAAGATATTGTAATTTTAACACCCCAGGTAAAAATGTTCATATATGGTCATATATGGCTACATATATGGGTTCATATATTATTCAATATATGCTCGGATCCGAAATTTGAGGGTATATGGTCATATATGGACATACTACATATGAGTGTTCATATATGGTCATATATGAGTACTTTTTCTATATCCCGGTACATAAAAAATAATATTGGTAATTTTTTCCAAAAATTTATGTGTGTTTTTTATTTTAAATTTAACACATTATTCCCTTCAATACTACTGATGATTTTAAAATTATAAAAACTGATGATAAATTAAGTATTAACCACATTATTCAAATTGAAACTTATTTATGTAAGCCATTTAACACATATAACACAGTTATTTAAGAGCATGTAATAAAAATAATAACATTTTAAATCATAAAATTTCGTTTCTTTATTAACTCTTTATTATTGTCGTCGGCAGAAGTTTATTTAAAATTCGAAATATATTTTCGTTTATTAATAAAAATTTTTATTTAATTTTTTATTAGAAATTTCATTTATATTTCTTCAATAAGAAAGATTTTGAAATTTGTATTATTGATCTCAATCCTTCTTTTTTTGGTTACGTATAAGGATAAAAAAGACTGAAAATTATTAATAGTCTTAAGACCTAACTACATTTGGCTTAAGTGACTTAAGCTTTGTTTTGGTATCAAACAAAGCTTAAGTGACTTAAGCTTTGTTTTGGTATCAAACAAAGCTTAAGTGACTTAAGCTTTGTTTTGGTATCAAACAAAATTTTGGAAATACAAATTTTTAATTTTAAAAAATTTTGTATGTATATAAAGCAAATTCAATACCTAGTATAAGTCACTTAATCTTATTACGTTTCTGCCTTTATGTTCAGTTAAGGAAATTTAAACAAAGGTTTAAATTTCCCTCATATATGGCAATATCTGATAAAAATTAAAATATAATACCCCATATATGGAATAATATATGTACTCATATATGAACATATATGGCGTATATGAACCAATATATAGACCAACATATGCAATATATAACCATATATTGCCATATATGGATTCATATATTACCATATATGGACTTCATCTTTAAATGTATTGGCCCATATATGCTTTCATACATGACATATATGTTCATATATGCTCATATATGAAAACATATACGATCATATATGAAGCCATATATGATGATATATGAACATTTTCACCTGGGACTCTAATAAAACAATTAAAATAATATAAAAGGAAATTAATTAAATTGTGTAGTATATTTTTGGGACTTAACAATATAGTTGAAGTACACTCAAAATTGTAAAAATTTTCTTTAGAAAGGCAAGCGATATAACAACGCAGTATAAAACATATGATAATTTTAAGACTTAATTATTGTTTTTACCATAGTTGCCACAAATGATTAAAAACAAACTATTACTTAATTTGTTATTGTAACAATATGGAAGCAAGACCAGTGTTATAAAAGCGGTATGTGTCATTATGTGAGAACTTTTGTACATCCGATCTTTAATCATTGGGCCTCAACCTTACCATGATCCCCTGAGGTAGAATTTCTTAAATTGTACAAAATGCTATAAATTAAAAGAGATATTAAGAAACATGCATATATTGTTCTTCTTGAATTTTTTGGGCTTACGAGTAAATCTCGTTGATGGGCTGCACCCAACTGCAATGAAATTTTAATTCACTATAGCGGAAAATAAAATAAGAGATATTTGTTCTTGTTTTACCGGCCCAAAAGCATAAAAGTGGGGTCAACAAGACAATTTTTGGCTGTTTCGTTTCACTTTGAACAAATTGTAGTCAATATGGGTATAAGTTTTTCAGAGACGAATCTACCGCATTCGAGTAAGTTCAACTTTTTTAAATTCAATTTCCATATTTAAAAGATATTGTTGTAGGGTTGTGTTCGAATTTATATATAATAATTCCCATTTAATGTAATTGAGGGATATGTGAGCATTTTTCTTTAACGTCCGGCTTTTCAAAGACTATTTCAGAAGAGTATTTTTTATTACAATATTTTAAATATTACAGATACATGACAAACCTGGTGCCGAATTACGGCATTCGTGATCGAACGAAATTGTTCGAAAACTGTTTTTTAAAAAAGTTACCACAATAATACTAATAATGATAACACCAACTTTAACTTTTATTTCCAATCTGGGGCCAAACTACAATATCCCTGATGGAAAATATTCCATTCTAATGTTTGATTTTTAGAAATAAAAAACTAATTTTTATCGAAAAATTACGATCACGAATGCCGTAATTCGACCCCTGGGTCCACCACTTAGGAAATTTAGGTATACAAGTTTTTGCTTTTTCGAAACCGGTAATCATGAGTTTAGATTTTCGAGTAAAAAATTGTATATAGAGTCGTATTAGAGTAACCATAAAATATATGTAAATTGCACAACTTTTTCTTTATAAAAAAACTACCAAATGTACATATTGCACAAAAAATTTGTCTTATGTTACATGTCCAAATCAGCATATCATTTTTAACACGTCGGTCTTGCTTCTTAAAATAAAACAATTTTTATAAAAGTGCAATAAATAATTATAAAAATTGTGTTTTTCGTCTTTGCTTGGCAACCATGAAATAAATAATAATCAAGTTTTGAAATAATCACATGCTTTATACGCGTTGTTATATCTCTTGCCTATCTAAAGAAATATTTAAATAACCAATTTATTTTTATGATAAGTTTATTTTTTGCATAACCTTTATTAAGCTCGATTGTGTTTTCTGCGGTTTAATTCGTTAAAATCGTAAAAAACCATAAAAACATACATAAAACGCGAAACTGTATCTTTAATATCAGGTTTTGTGCAAACAATTCACATCGTATATATAGCCACAGGTGTTGTGCTTGTATTTTAATAAAAAGAATTCATATTTTTGCTTTTTAAAAATTTCGTATGTTTAAAACTAAATACAAAACCGCCAAACTTAAAAGGCATTTCACGGAAAATCTGTACCTTATATCGAAAAATAAAGTACACCATTGTAATCAGTATGACCGATATATATAGAATTGATGGTCAGAAAGAACTCTATTAATTTTTAAAAGTTAACATTTTGTCCTGTAGTGTAATCAGACTGGAGACAGATGTTATTACTTAATTTTTAGAAATTAAATGACGTTAGTAACCTTAATTTGAGGTATGTGGCTTGTCGACATAATTTTGATTGAATTATTAGTGCTTTCGTTAGGACAATACAACACTAAGCACACTCTTGTGAAAATCTTAATTCTTTAATAATTTTGTATGTCTATTATAAACAAATTTTATTTACAGATTTATCGTATGGATATAACTCGAAATGTTTGCGTTAGAGAAGTATTCTCGGAGGCATCAGCTACTTCTATGTTGCCACCAAAAACAACATTTACTGGATTATTCGATAACTCAGCAAATAACCAAACTGGTATAAATAAAGATGTCATTGTCGTTGCTGCTGTCTCCGATGGCTGCGGTGGCTTAATGACAAATACCGATCTCACTAATTTGGCCATTTGTAAGCATCGCAATAGTTTACCAAATGTGTCCTTACCAGACATATTAAATGGCGGTGGAGCTTGCCACATTAAAACAGCAGAAGAAGTCGGTGAAGAAATGAGTAAAATTACTGAAAATGTTAATACTCAGAGATGCATTACTATAAATACTTTGTTACCTGCCTCTCATGTACAATATTCAGCTAATTTTAGGGAAAATGTACAAAGTCCCTTAGGGGAAAGCAAAGACGTTGCACAAGATGAAGGCTGTATCAGTGGACGTCTGGAAATACGTGTGCTACCAAAGGGTTTGTTTTTTTTAGTTTATTAATCAACAAACTTGGAATTGCTTTTTTACAGGAACAAATTTTAGAGCTTTTTTGAGAATTTGTGGGGTTAATCGTCCAGTTAAATAACAAGTGTGTGTCAATGTCGAAATTTTTTAAAATACTTAGAATGAAACCAAATTAAAAAGGCTTGTCCCACAATCAACAGAACTTATACAGAAGGGTCTGAGCTGCGTTTTACTTTGAGTTAAGTAAAATTTGTATATCGTATGTTATAGCGGAGACAAAATTATTTAACACAATTTTTTAGCGGCCCAAACGTCGCACAGTAAACCATTTCACCAGAAGGCGGTCAAAATTCCATATCTTTTGATTTGATTTGTATTTTGATACGCGCTTTCTTTTTTTTTTTTTAGTTTGTCGGACTTTGTCCTTTAATTTTTGCTATAAACGTAAAAGGTGACCATTTAAAAAAAAGTTATGGAGGGTTTAAAATACATTTTCATTTTTGGTTGAATTTTGGTATAATAGTGAAGTGTTAATAAATATTTAAAAAGTTTTTTTTATATAAATGTTTTATTTTTTCAGTTACTTTTACAACTAATACTTATTAAAATTTTGCTAACTTCAATCTTGTCTGCAAATGTAACTCTTAAACTTTTTAGTCCTAATCAGTGATTAAAAGACTGTTAAAACTTTAACTATAACTTCCATGAATTTAAAAAAATTCCAGCACTAGTTATTGAATAACTTTCAGTTATTCAAAAACTGCTAGTTATTGTTTAAAGAGGTTTTTGAACCACAAAAATAATCATGATGCTGCATAAACAGTTTAAGCATCAAGTAAATTTTTCTGCATTAGCAATGGAATAGTTTTTCATTTATGTGCTGGTAGCTTAAAAACAATAACTTCCGGCTAAAAACAAAAAAAAAAACTATCACTAGCTTTTCTATTATATGCTGGCAGCTTAAAAATCAATAACTACCAGCTAAAAACAAACAACTACTTATTTTTCAAAAAACGAAAATAAACTTAAAAACTTGGGGTTTAAAACAATTTTTTTACAAAACATGGCTTTGCGACTCTCTGATGGGTGGTTAGAAACATATTTTGAAAAAATTTGTAACTTACAAGTAACTGTAGCCAAATTTGTCACTTACGTGTTTTCGCGTATCCTCTTGTAAAAAGTATTTAATGAAAGCTGTTATATAATAAAATGTATACAAAGAAACTTATTATTTATATCACTTTTAAGCATGAACGCTATTTTCTATTGTTTCGGTACAGTTATTTTAAGGGTAACGCTATTTTCTATTATTTCGGTAACGTTAAATTTAAGCATAACGATTTTTTCAGTTATTTAGGTAACGGTATTTTAGTGATAACGATTTTTTCAGTTGCTTCGGTATTTTAGCGATAACGGTATTTTCTATTATTTCGGTAACGTTATTTTAAGGATAACGATTTTTTCAGTTATTTCGGTATCGGTATTTCAGCGATAACGGTATTTATATTATTTCGGTAACGGTGTTTTAGGGGTAACGACAGTCGGTTAAAAGGGTATTTTAGCGGTATTGCATGCGAACCCTGCTTTTAAGCTTACTTAAAAAAATTCAAAATCTTGTGACACAGAAAAAATGTATCAAATAAACCGAAGATATTGTGATTTTTAAGATATTTTTAGTTTTTTTAACAAAAAAAATTAATAACTCAAATTCGACAAATTAATGTTTTTTCCAGAGTTTTTCGGGTTTGTATGGGAGCTCCTATATATAAGGAGCAGAGATAAAGCTTTAAAAGAAATGTTGGTTATATAAACATAATGGGGCTCGGTCTTAGAAATTAACCCTCTATGGGCACGCGTTCACCTTTTAGGGTCCGAAAACAAATTTCGGCTCAGAATGGCTTTTTCAAGGTAGAGCTTTGGAATACATATAGAGTTTTAGAGTTGACTTTGAGAGCCTAGCGCCGCACCAAAAATACTGTGATTGGACTGAAATTTTACAGGTTTTTTTTATCTCGAAAACAAAAAGATTGGAGTGTGACTTTAACATTTTAAACTTTAAATATAAAAACAATTCCATTTTGCATGCAAGTGTCATTTTGTATGGCGCTCACGACATTTTCGAATGTCCTTAATATTGTTTTTTATACAAAGTTGCCAAGATAAGAATGCAATCGGGTGGCAAATTTTGTTTTCTACCATAAATTCCAAAAAAGTTAGTTTCGAAAAAATTACGCTTACGTGGTTTAAGAAGAAACGTGACAATATATAAAAGGGTGGAGGTCAGTGATGTCAATCTATGTAGCTAAAAATTAAGATAAATCATTTTTACAGCATTTACAATTTTATTAATTGTTGTAATTTATTAAAAGAACATATTATCTTCCATTATTAATTTATTTTCATTTAATATTCAAACGATTCAAATCAATTATATTAATTTTGAAACTCATAAATTTACGTAACATTTTATTATATATATATAAAATGTTTTAATTTTGATATATTACGAATTATGTATTTATTATTTCAGAATTCAGCTTATACGAGTGAGCATAATAAATAGTAGATTTTTTATAAGAAATTTTTTTTAGAATATTTGCAAATTTTTAAACTCATAAATTTACGTAACATTTTATTATATTTATATAAAATGTTTTAATTTTTATATATTACGAATTATGTATTAATTATTTCTGAATTCAGCTTATACGAGTGAGCATAATAAATAGTAGATTTTTTATAAGAAATTTTTTTTAGAATATTTGCAAAATTTGAAATTCGAAATTTTTTTTTCGAATCGAGTTACGGAGTAACCCCTCAGTGTTGTTAAGATTTTTTTTATGTCCCTAGATTTACTCTGCTACCCAAAAATCCTAATTTAAAAGTTTTCCTCATATTATAAATTATTTTAAATTTGGATAACGTTTAACTGTATATTTTCATATAAAGTACGTGCGCTTATTTCTGATAAATTTTTCCAAAAACCCCGTCTTAGCTGATGTCTATACATGAGGAGCAAACTTAATACCAAATTTTAACTTCCAGGTTCGAGCGATTTGGGTAGGCCGTTAAAGGCAAAATGTTTCGCTCTTTGAATTCCCATTTTTAACACGTCCCTGGTGAGAATTTCAAAATATTCATTACCACTGATTAAGCTAATACTGCAGGGAACGCATATTTAAAATTTTGGTTTTCAAGTATTTCTTCGTTTTTTTAAGCTAATTCTGTAATGCTGTTTATTAAAACTGATCAATTTTCCAATGACTCTCAGTTCAGTTTTACGTTGTTAAAAAATAAACTTTTACTGTTGAAATTTGATGCCAGTTTTGTTTTTAACTTAGCGTTCTAACAGTTAAATTTAGGTGGTTTTGCTGGAATCGCGCTAGCCTTTTAGTCCCTGGACCTAACATTCACAAGGGCCAAAGGTTGGCTTTTCTGAAACAGCCGAGTTAAAATAGAATTTATAAAGTAGAAAAAAAAGGTCGTATGTTTCTATTTTAGTTAATTTTTTTTTTATTATTTTTTTTAATATTTCTATATTAATTTTAATTGTACATTTATTGAATAAATATTTATTAATGTACTTATCCCGATTTTGTTTAAGATAATAAGGCTTAACGCTTTTAATGTAAATACAACAAATGTTTATTCCATATTGCCTGACGTTTCGTCGTAGTAATATAAAATTCCTTAAATTAAGACTAAACAATATTTGTAATACATAAAACAAATAATATTTAATTTAAAATTTAATTTAGTCACACGAAACATTTAAAAACACAATTTAGAGGTACTATCACAAAATGTCAAGTAATGTCAATCATGTAACTTGCATTAATATTCTGCATAAACATATAAATCAAGGACAAATTGTTATCTATATAAATGGAGTGTGACTTAGTGTTCTGGAAAATTAAAATTATACATCAAACAGTTTTAGTAAATATTTCTTCTAAATAGCCTTGATTTTCATCTTCTAGAAGTTTTTTAGCTTCTTCATCTAATTCTATAAATCTAATTCTATATTGGACATATATGGATCTGAAGTGCACAACAAAATAGTGATAAGTTCTTCATTGGTAGAACATCTAGACATTTTTCTTGTGTTGTGCTCGCGAAATAATATTTATTCTTTGTTTTTTTTTTTCTTTCGCTTCTTCAGATAGACATCCTACTGGTAGCTGTAGTATTGAATTATTTCTGCCCCATGGTACAAAATTTTATGAACTATGGATAGCGTATACATATCTCCAAGAGTGTTTTTCGTTATTGGCGTACTCTCCAAATTTTTTTGCATTTATCTTTCTGCTGCATCCGAAAATTTGTAATACGATATTGATCGTTTTCTAGCATGAAAACGGGACAATTTAAATTCGTAAGCTTCCTTAAAAATATCGTTTTGTGGTGTGGGTTGGCTTAATTGTTTTGATATATTTTGGCATCTAATACAGCTAGACGATGACTTTGATTCGGTAAAATCTTGTCAACTTTTCAATCAATTATTGTGAGACACATTTTAAAATTTACTTTGTTGTCTTGGTCATCAAATTTAAATATTACTGGTTGATCTTATATTTTTTGAAATTCTTCAGTTATGACACTTTTTGTTTCCTTTTTGAATGCAAATTTAATTGGGTGCAATACTTGTTAAAGAGGGAAGTTCATTTTTCTATACATCAAGTTCAACCTAAATCTTTTAGAAAATAAAGGTTCAATTGAATGTTTTTAAGACACTAATTTTTATTTTAAAATGTTTCAGTTTAAATACTAACAATGACAATCTTAAAACAAATATAGTACTCATAGGTACATTTCTTATCATATGTTATATTTCATATGTTTTTTCGTGATGAAGCGAGCGATAATAAGGGTTATCTTCTAAAAACCCGTGTATCATAAATGTATTAAGAAACTAGTCTAAGTAAATATCAAACAACTGCGTTTCTTATCTTAAGTGAATAAACCATATACAATCAATCACCAGACTAAACCAATACAAAACGTCTTATCTGGTTATCACTTTAGACTAAACTAAACAACTACGAACCATATGTATATATGAAACACTAGTAACTACAACCAATTTTAAAGCAAGATAACAGTGTGTAGCCTAAGTAAATATAATACGAAAAATTTACTATTTTTAACATACGAAATTACAGTTCACTCAAATTAAACTATGTTTAACCAAAGCCGGTGTGAGTTTTTGTAACACCGACACCATAAATAAATAAGCATCTGATGAACTTTTGGGATTACATTGCTTGCATAGCTTCTGACCAGATGATCCATCACATCCCCATTTAGAAACTAATGTAATGCTGTCACTTCCAAGTTTTTTCAAATGAGCAATAAGCTTATATAACAATCGCTCTGCAGTATGTTCAAGAAGATCTTGCAATTTTATTTCTGCTGAACTAACAGGTAAGCTTTCCTTTTAATCAGAAACTAAAGGGTGGTTAAATTCTAAGGGCCGATGTTGAATGTGAACCACACCTAAACGTCAAGTTTTTTTCTGCATTTCATTTGACATTTCTCAATTTCTGACTAATTCAATTTGAACCATGGAAAGATACACAATCGAGCAACGCGTTATTCAGGCTTATTATGAAAATGGGCGTTCAAATCAAAATGCACTTTGTTATTTTTTTGGTCAGCATAATCGACCTGTAGGAAATGTGAAAACACCTGTGCATGCTCACCCAGTTTGTTCTGGGGAAAACATTGCTGTTGTTCGAGATAGTATGGCAAAAGCGACGCCAATCTCGACTCGTCGTCGGTGTTCGCTATCGCGAGATGATAACGGACTTTTTATGGCCAGAAATTGAGGATATGGACCTGGACGATATGTGGTTTCAACAGGACGGTGCCACATGTCACACAGCTAACGAAACAATGGTTCTTATGCGCGACAAATTCAATGACCGTGTTATCTCACGTGGCGGCGATGTCAATTGGCCGCCAAGATCATGTGATTTGACACCGTTGGACTTCTTTCTTTGGGGTTATTTGATAGAAAAGGTGTACGTCGATATGCCAGCAACTAATGGATGAGATAATTCGGCACATTAATGGCATAGAACCTCAATTATGCCAATCATGACCATCGGATGGAGATGTGCCGCCGAGGTCGCGGCGGCCAATTGGCCGATATTTTGTTCCATACATAATTCAGCCATACCATATTATCATAATAAAAAGAAATGACAATAATTTCTTAAATAATTTGTGATTTATTCAAAATCAACATAGGCCCTTTATATCTGGATACTCTGGAAAAAACGCCACAATTCCTTATAAAAAAAACCTTTTAGTCAAACGCGACCGCTTCTTCTGGAGTAGATTTCTAATTTTCAATTGGTGTAGAAATGCTTTTTAAAATCCTCTATGCGCTTCTACTATTTTTTTTTAATTATTTAAATTTCAAATTTATTTTCTTTTATTTGATCTCGAATATTATAAATTGAGCTTGAGATCTTTTTATAAAAATAATAATGTTTATTTATTTTCCAATATTTCGTCTCCACATTGGGTGACTTCTTTAGGGAAATAATTTAATTTTTTAACAATTAAAACTTATATGTATGAAAATTTTTTAAAAAAGGTGGGAAATCATAAAAATATTGTTTGACAATATGAAAAATATAAATATAGGAAACAAAAGTATTTAAGATTTAAAATAAAAATATTACATAGAACAAAAATCAATTTTGAAATATATATATTGTTTAACATTATTATAATTAGCTTAGTTTTTATTTACAAAATGTCTATAATTTTGGGCTGTATTTGCTACATCTGTTTTATACTTATTGCGTTGTGTAGATGGTAGTTTCATTATCTGTAACATTTTTAACATGTACCTACGTCTGTAATTATTCTCTATGTTCCAAATTGTCCTATTATCAAAATCAGGATTATGATTACAGTTATTGCAGTGATGTCCTGCAATTCTGGTTTTAAATTTATTCTTTGTTGTACCTATGTATACTTTATTACAATTTTCATTACACGGTATTTTATAAACTAAATTTGACCATTCTGATTTATCTATTTTATCTT
Source organism: Eustalomyia histrio (assembly GCA_949748255.1). NCBI lineage: Eukaryota > Metazoa > Arthropoda > Insecta > Diptera > Anthomyiidae > Eustalomyia > Eustalomyia histrio. The sequence goes on from OX456528.1 coordinate 610,734, forward strand.
TTGTGTTGCTAAATAGTGTATTTAATGTGTTTTATGTGCTACTATAAATTTCTTATTATCATAATTTTTTGATTTTTCTAACCTTTCAGATATAAGAGGAACATAAGTTAGATATTTATTAATCTTAGGTTCAATAGCGTTTCTTGTTTGTAGATGAACTCCCCCCCCCCCCCCCCCCCCCCCCCACCCGAAATTTTAATTAATTTTATTTAAATTTAATTTGAAACTGATTTATTCGTTTTACTTTGAAAATTAAAATTTTTTAAATATTATTATCAACTGATGTAATAGAAAATACAAAATAAAACAAAACAAGCAATATAAAACAAATCAAAACACCTTTTATCGTTTAACAGAATTAAAAAAAAAAAAAACTTTTTTTGTTAAATGATTAAAAACAATAATTGGTACGTTTTCAGTGTTGTTTGTTTTTCGAAAACTTTAATATTTGAATTTTAATTTACATGCATCAATAAAAGTTTTCAAATTTAGCAATTTTAAACAATGAAAACGAGGACATATTAAACATTTTTGTAGAAAAAATGATGTTTGAATAATTCCAATTATTCCTGCATATTTTTTTCTGTTATTTGAATTTAATTTTACATTAGTTCTTACATATATTTACGTATATTAGAGATTTTAAATAATTTTTATTTTGGGTCTCCTATTTTAAACTGAAATAATTTCAGAACTTACTTAATATTAATTAATTTGAATTTTTTATTTGTGTTCATTTTATTATTATATGTTTTCTTTATATAAAAAATTAAAAAAAAAATGTTTTAGCCCCCCCACCCAAAAAATTCCCTAGCTACGCCAAGACCATTCTCAATGAGAGAGAATACACGGTACGTACACGTATGGAGCACGTTTTTCAGACTGAAAAATTTCTACTTACATTTATGTGTTTCAATTTCATGTAGATTGCATATCTTAAAGAATTGATTTTTCAGTATGTGCAACATTATTGGGCAATTCACTACCGGTATTGTATTTTACATGTTGTATTGAAATAAAGGTGAAAGTGAAAAAACTGGTATTCACTTGAGACTGATATGTTATGATACACAATACAGCATTTAAAAACACATTTAATGAAGTTGTAAATTATATCAGACTTTAAGTGTAAATTACCAACAACAATTTTACACTATTGTAAAGTAATACACGATACAACAGATTCAACGATACCCGTTGCGAGTTGAACATACAGTGGGGAGCAGAGGTGAGTACATGTTAATTTTTCTCACGCTAAAAATAGCAATAACAAAATGATTTCAAAAAATTATATTTCAATTTTTTTTTAATTTTTAACAAAACTGTATTTAAAACAAATTAAAAAGCAACAAATTAAAAGAAAAAACTAAACAAAACTAAAATAACTCTCATGTACTTAATTTTGGACACGCGTGTTATTACCTATATTATTGGAAAAAGTTTAAAATTTATCGTTACTTTGAATTTGCTTATGATTTGATTGTTGTTATTTATGTATTTCTTTATGCAAATATTAGTTTAAGATCAAGTTTGATTAACTGCGTAAGCCTTAAACGAGGTGCATTTCATACATAAAGGGTGGTTAAATTTTAAGGGCTGATGTTCAATGTGAACCACACCTAAACGTCAAGTTTTTTTCTGCATTTCATTTGACATTTTTCAATTTCAGACTAACTCAATTTGAACCATGGAAAGATACACAATCGAGTAACGCGTTAAAGTTATTGAGGCTTATTATGAAAATGGGCGTTCAAATCAAAATGTATATCGTGCACTTCGTGATTTTTCGGTCAATTTAATCGTCCAAATGTGCGTACAATCGGAAAAATCATGCAAAAATTTGAGCAATTGACTCAAGAACTAAAGCCTCTTGACCATTCCAAACGTCGTCAATGGTCAGAATGGTGGCAAGAAATGGCAACAGTGGATGATCAATTTTCGAAGAAAATTATCTTCAGTGATGAGGCACATTTTCACCTCAGTGGATTCGTCAATAAGCAGAATTGCCGCATTTGGGCGAATGATAATCCCAGAGTGATTGTCGAAAAACCAATGCACCCACAAAGAGTGAGTGTTTGGTGAGGTTTATGGGCTGGCGGCATCATCTGGCCGTATTTTTTCCAAAATGTGGCCGGTCAGGCAGTTACTATGAATCGTGTTCGCTATCGTGAGATGATAACGAACTTTTTATGGCCCGAATCGGAAGATATGGATGTGCACGATATGTGGTTTGAACAGGATGGTGCCACTTGCCACACAGCTAACGAAATAATGGCCGTGCTATCTAACGTGGTGGCGATGTCAATTGGCCGCCAGGATCATGTAATTTGACACCATTGGACTTCTTTCTTTGGGGATATTTGAAAAAAAGGTGTACGGCGATATGCCAGCAACTATTCAAAAGCTAATGGATAAGATAATTCGGCACATTAATGGCATAGAACCTCAATTATGCCTCAGCGTCATCGAAAATTTGGGCCATCGGATGTAGGTGTGCCGCCGAGGTCGCGGCGGCCATTTGGCCGATATTTTGTTCCATACATAATTGAACCATACCATATTATCATAATAAAAAGAAATGACAATAATTTCCTAAATAATTTATGTTTTAATTAAAATCAACATCGGCCCTTAAAATTTAACCCCCATATATAATAAAATTTTTTTAAATTTTGAGAAAGCTATCGCAACCGTTGAGAATTCGAAAGAATGGCTCATCGTCACGTATAATAGCTAGTAAGTCAATCAGTGGTTACAAGAGTCCTGAAAAGACGAAATATTGCTTTCTAAGAAGAATCTAGAGGTTGCCTAAAACTTTTAACGGATGCTGTTTAATGACAAGCTATTAATGACATGAGAAACTTTCAAAGCAATAAATAAAAATGTTTGCCGATGGACAGCAAGAAGAGCGCTCCACAACATTGGCTACATCTCAGCTGTGAAAAAGCCTAAATCTTCATTGTCGGAGAAGAATGTTGCGGCACAGTTCAAATTTGCCAGCGAACCAAAACGAATTGCATTAATAACAACAACTTTATTATTATTTAAATATCTAAACAAACTGTAAAACGAATAAAAAAATTAAAAGCATGACAACAACAAGAGAATCTGCTAAGAGATCTAGAGAACAACAACAACAAGACATCGCGAATGAAAATTGTTTAAAAGTGCAGCGTTTATCAAATAATAATAAAGTTTTCTTCAGAGAATTAATTAGAGAGAGCGAGTACATAATGAGTGAAGTTATTAAAACACTTTGAATTTATAAAAAATATGTTAAGAGAAAGTGAAGACAGAATACTTTCCGATATTGAAGAGAAAATAAATAATGTAAAATTTGAAATATCAACAGTTTCTGAAAGAGTAAATAAATTAGAAAAGGAAGAAATGATGGAATTAAAGCGAAAAATATTAAAGGAAGAAAACACTGTCGTGGCTGGTAGTATTAGAATTGCTGGTATACCCTATTATGATAATGAAAATCTAAAAACTATTACTAAAAATATCTGCAATAGTTTAAAAATAAAAACACCTCAAATAGAAAATATACAAATAAAAAATAAAATTAAATAAAATAAAATTTATAAAAACAATAAACCATACAATCCTACGGATGAAGTTATAGTTGCCAAGTTCTACTCTTCGTTTGATAAAAATTTTCTTTTGAAGACTATATCCAGATATCGTCGTAATAATCACAACTCACCAAGTTTACGTCAAGCTGGCTTTGAAAGTGATCAACCCATTTATGTAAATGAAAACTTGACACCTCATAATCATAAAATATTTAAAGAAGCACTTTTTTATAAAAAAGAAAAAAAAATTAAATCGGCATTTACAATACGTGGTCTTGTTTATGTAAAAAAGTTTGATTCTGATGACCCTGTCCTGATTCAATTTTCTGAAAAAGCTTTTACGTAAATGATATACGGAAGACTGCAGGCAATCTTACTAACAATAACCTCATTTTTATTTATAACCAAACGCAGGACCTCTTTTCTTTTTTTAATATTTCTAAAACAGCTTACATAAATTATTATTTATTCTTATATAGTCAATATTACATACAATTTTATAAATTGTTTAATATATTTTGTCTTTCAAATTTCAAATTTTTAATTTTATTATGTACTCAAAAACCTTATTGCGTTGCATTTCATTGTAAAGATGACAAATGTATTGATTAATCAACTTGGTTCTAGTGATGATTCGAATATTGGCTAAACGGCAAGAGGGTTTTAATATCTGTCATATAAATTCGCAAAGTTTACTACCTAAAATTGATGATTTCCGTTTTCTTTTTGAATTTTCTGGTATTGATGCGATATGCGTTTCTGAAACATGGTTTGTACCAGAAATAAGTGATATCATTTACAAGTTAGATGGTTACCGTATCTTTCGATCAGATAGAGTCAGTAATGCTGGAGGTGTTGCAATATACATAAAAAATAATATTTCATGCAAACTTGTCTCTTCCTAAAACGAGCCTAATGACATTGAGTTCCTCTTCATCAATGTAAATTGTCATGGTGCCAAGATGCTACTTGGATGTGTTGACAGGCCAGATAAGAATATGAAATTTGATTATCTCATTGAAAAATTAGAACTTTTTTCAGTAACATACTCTGAGGTAATTATTACTGGTGATTTCAATTGTAATTTACTCCTGAATGCAATTCTGGCAACTGTAATGGCTGCTTTTAACTTATCTGCTGTGAACACTTCTACTCCTACACATTTTTCATCCACAAACAGCACATTACTTGACCTCTTTTTTGTAAGCGATAAACAAAACGTATTGATTATATAGCAGTTCCTTCGTTCTCCAAACATGACTTAATTTTTATTCCTTATAATTTTACAATTGTAGATCGTGATCAAACGTACTGCTTTCGCGATTTTAACAATATTGATGCTATTGATTTGAAGCGAGATCTTGAAAACACTATGTGGAATCAAATTTTCTACTTATCAGCGGTTGACGAACAACTAAATTTTTTGAATGCTTCAATATTAAACATTTATAAAAACCATGTACCAATTAAAAGAAAAGCAATTAACAAACGGGTAAAGCCTTGGTTTACAAATGAAACTAAACAATTAATATTGCATCGTTATAAGATATACCATATGTGGAGACGTTATAAGACACCTGAATTACAAAATGAATACCGTTTGGCTAGAAAAGCTGTTGTTTGCAAAATAAAACACGAGAAATCATTCTACTATTTTGACAAATTTAATGAAGCAATTGGCAATAAAAAAAACTTGGAAACAAATACATGATATTGGCGTTGGGAAAATAGTTGTTCATACAATTATTTCTGATGTGGACCTGCTTAATGAAAATTTTATTAATATTCCTATGACAACGGTTCAGCCTGACTTTTATGACCAACTTTCACCATGTGACACCATTCGAATTATTACACATCTTTTTAATAATATTATTACCACCAACATTTTTCCTATGGAATGGAAACATGCCGAAATTGTGCCGGTACCAAAACCAGGAAAAGAATATCGCCCCATTGCAATACTTCCTTATTTTTCCAAAGTCTTTGAACATTTACTACATAAGCAAATATATAAGTATGTTAATGACAATCACCTTCTTACAGATCGTCAATCCGGATTCAGACCTCAGCGGAGCTGCATAACGGCACTATCTGATGTAATAGCAGACATTCAAAGTAACTTGGAAAAACAAAAACATTAATAACAATAATAATAACAGCAATAGTATAATTGATCAAGAAACGAGTAAAAAACAAGAAATAAATAAAATTTCGGCGCATAAAAGATTACGAGAAGTTTCACAGAATTCTTTTATTGGTAATGCTCAAATACCGAGATTGACTGATATAGAATCTCCTCTTAAATTTATTACAATTATGGATAAACGATTTGATAAACTCTCTGAACACATAAATAATAAATTTCTGGAATATAAAAATTATCTCTTATGTGAACTGGATGAGGGATTTAATTTAATTAAGAGTGAAATTAATACAATCACAGAAAGAGTATTTAAACTATAAACAGTCGCGGCCGAAGTATTAAGCATGAAAGAAGAAATAAAATTTTTAAAAACACAGTTAAAGCGTCATGAAAATAATACCGTCGCGTGTAATCTACGCATAAATGGAATCTCGTTTAAATTTAATGAAAATTTAGTAGATATTTTCGGTATGATTTGTTCCACAATAAATCTGTCTATGCCAGCCATCAAATCAATTTATCGTTTGCGTAATGGGAACAATAAAAATAATTCGCCAGATGCTCCGATTATCGTCAAGATGTGGTCCCCATATGACAAGAATTTTTTCTTAAAATCTTTGGCCACGTTTAAAAAATCCAATAAAAATTTCGCGTTCACCTTGGATCACATTGGCCTCGGTGCGACTACTAAATTTTTTGTCAATCAAAGTCTTACTGTTTCCAATTACCTAATTCTTCGAGAAGCAATGCGCATGAAAAAGGATAATCAAATCCAAGTGCCTTTACGATGCGAGGATTGGTTTATGTAAAAAAATCACCTGATAGCCAGTTAGCCGAGAGTTTTTCCATTGATCACCACAGAAGTGATGCTACATAAAGCATGTACTTTATTACAAATTTTAACGTTTTACAAATACATTTTTGTCCTATTACAAGTAATTTGTTTAGTGTTTCTGCCATAAACACATTATTTTTATCATGTTTTTATCATTTTACTATTGTTTTTCTCATATTTTTGTTTGCTTTTGATGAAATAAGGGTGTTTTTTTAAAAGTTTTAATATATTAAATAATTTGTGCGTTACTTTTATATTTATTTATATATTTGTGTATTTAAATGCACAATCTAAATAACAACAGGGTAAATTCCATTGACGGCACTGCAAATATGATGAATATCTGTCATATAAATGCTCAAAGTTTAAGAAATAAAATAGATGAATTTAGATTTATATTTGAGAACTCTGGTATACATGTTATATGTGTCTCTAAAACCTAGTTTAACTCCAATGATACTAATCTATCAGTATCTATAAACGGATATATCCTACAAAGAGTTGATAGAGAAGGATATGCTGGCGGCGTAGCCATTCACCTAAAAAAGGGCATTACATTCAACGTATTATGCAATTCAAATTCTAATGATTTGATCGAATATTTATTTCTCGATGTAATTTCCGAAGGGAAAAAATTACTTGTGGGTTGCGTATATAGGCCTGATAAATATATCTGTATGAAAGTTTTTTTAGGCGTGTTTGAAAACCAAACATCAATGTATGATGATGTTTGTCATCGTTGGGGATTTTAATTGCAATACCTTGATTGATCCTAGCCTTACTACCAGCATGGCGTTACTAGGATTAACATCTCCTAACACAACTATGCCCACACATTTTAGAACTACAAGCAGTACCTTACTAGGCATGTTCTTTACTAGTAATCAACCAAACGTTTTACTCTACGATCAACTTTCGGCGCCTTGTTTCTCCAAACATGATCTTGTTTTTATGGCATATAATTTTAAACTGCATGTTGAAAATCAACTCATTACATTCCGTGATTTTAATAATATAGACTACATCCGTCTGGAAGATGAATTTTCTAAAGCTTATTGGCATCAATTATGTTACATGGTATCTGTGAATGATAAACTTTCTTTCCTTGAACGGAACATACATACTATATTTGTATATTTGTTCAATCTTTCAGTACCGCTAAAGACAAATATAATACGTCCAAACAAAAATCCCTGGTTTTCACAAAGGATTTAACAATCTATTGACAAAAGAGACCTCGCCTACTCCACTATGGAAAAAGTTTAAAACGGCAGAATTGCATTTTGAATACTGTGAAGCAAGAAAAAATTCACGTAAGATTATTAAATATGCCAAATCGAAATACTATGCCTAAAAATTTTCAACCGCCTTAGGATCGAAGAAAACGTGGCAAATAATTAGAGAAATCGGCAAAGATGTGAACAACGAATCGGTATCCATTGATCCTGATGCTGTAAATGAAAAGTTTGTTACTATTCCAATGGTAGAAGCTGACATTAAATTTTATAACAACTATTTCAATAATTATGATTACTTCTTAGTTGACAAGTTTAGTTTTGATTGCGTAAGCCAAACTGATGTTTTTACATGTTGTATGTCTATTAAATCTAATGCTGTTGGTGTGGACGAAATACACCCGAAATTTCTCAAAATTCTTCTCCCTCAAATTTCGCCATTGATCACTCATATATTTAATCAGATTATAACAACTAGTTGCCATCCTCAAAACTGGAAGATCTCTAAAACTATTCCAATACCAAAAACGAGAAATGAATATAGGCCAATTGCTATCTTGCCTTTTTTGTCAAAAGCGTTTGAGAGAATTATTCATAACCAAATGTCGCTATTCCTGAACGAACATAATCTTTTAACTGATCGACAGTCTGGCTTTTGGAAAAAAACAAAGCTGTATTACTGCCCTAGTGGATGTCACTGAGGATATAAGAAAAGAGATAGATGAAAGTAAAACCAATTTTTCAATTCGTTTGGACCACTCTAAAGCTTTTGATACTGTTGACCACAATATATTATGTTACAAGCTTAGGAACATGTTCCGATTTTCTAACACTGCTACACAAGGATCAATTGTGGGCCTGTTCTGTTCCCAATCTACGCGAATGACCTTCCGAATCAACTCCAGTGCTGTAAGGTGAGAATGTATGCTGACGATGTACAACTTTATATCAGCTGTGATGTATCAAAGACTCAGCAATGTGTAACTGCTCTAAATGCAGAACTACAAAGGGTTAATGTTTGAGCTACAACAAATGGTCTTAGTATAAACCCAAAGAAATCTAAGTGCCTTGTTATTCAGCCGCGATTGATAAGAACAGTTTTGATTCCTGATGTTTATCTGAATAATAGAAGCTGTAAAATCAGCTAAATACCTAGGACTTTTTTTCAATAGGACTCTCACATGGTCCGACCACATTAATTTTGCATGTGGTCGTAATTTTTCGATGCTTAGAACACTTTGGTCAACACAACATTGTACACCTGTCAAAATTAGATCTCTCATTGCTAAAACCTATCTAATGCCAATTCTAATGTATGGATGTGAATTGTTTGCTGAATGCGATGCTGTCCGTGATTAGAAACAAAAGATATGAACCCATTTCAACAACAACAGCAAAACTCTATGGTTTACAGTTTGATGAATTACTCAAAACAAGGGTCTTAATATTTCTACACAAGATTGTTTACACTAAGCAGCCTGTATATCTATACGATCGTCTCATTATCTCAAATTCCGAATGATGTAAAAGAATAAAACCACTTAAACGTCGTAGTTTAATTTCCAACTAGCAATTTTTCATAAATGCAATCTGGCTCTGGAATTCAATCCCATACCAATTACAAATTATAAGTAACGCACAAAATTTTAAAACTAAAATTTATATTTTGTATGCTTTTTGATAATTACATATTTATTTATATCGTTTTAACCAAAATATTGTGTAAATTTAAAATTATTATTTGTTCTAGAATTTAGTTCATTTTTTTATACTTCAACAATTGTATCACACAACTGCATAATTCTATACTGTAATAAGAGGCATTGATCTTGTGTATAGAATTTCAAATAAATAAATAAGAGAAAAAATTAGCATTTTTAGTATTATTAGACCACTCTAAGGCTTTTAATACAGTGCACCATTCAATGTTATGCTTCAAGCTCTCAAAGAGCAGTTAAGAATCCCAAAAAACTGGGATACACAATTAAACTGTTTACATTGCAACACTGAATACACCAAATTTAATGTTTTTCAACACATTAGCAACTTTTAAAATGTTGCCCACTCAAATAAACATGTTGCCGCTGAACTCTGTGTCATGTTGAATTTCTTGTAGAGTATTTCTGACACTATAGTAAATTATATACTTTTTGATTACAAAGGCTCGGTAACTGGGAGAAAATTGGAAAAATTTCCATGATTTCAAACCAAATTTTTCCCTTTTCTGAAAAAATTTCAGCAAATTTCACAGAAATCTGCTAAAAACTCAATTGGAATTGCAAATTACAATTTCATTTACATTAAATGAATTTTAAATGATCAAAAATATGCAAGCTTTATTGCTTGCAGGGGGCGGGCCCCCTGGGCACGCCACTACTTACAAGTAAACCTGGTTTACTTCCTTATCTAAAGAAATAAAGGGTGGTCCAACCATAATGCACGATGTTGATTGTAAATAAAACAAAAAGTTTTCGGAGAATCTTAATATTTTTTATTATGATAGAAGGATCTATGACAATTATGTGTGAAGCAAAATATCGGCCAAATGCTCGCCACGGCTTCGGTGGCATACCTCTATCAATTATGTCTCAATGATTTGAGACATAATTGAGGTTCAATGTCGTAAATATGCCGAATTATCTCATCCTTTAGCTCTTGAATTGTTCTTGGGTTATTGACGTACACTTTTTCTTTTAAATATCCCTAAAGAAAGAAGTTCCACGGTGTCAAATCACATGATCGTGGCGGCCAATTAACATCGCCACGACGTGAGATAACACGGTCATTAAATTTTTCGCGCAAAGAAGCCATTGTTTCGCTGTGTTGCAAGTGGCTGTGTTGCAAGTGGCACCATCCCGTTGGAACCACATATCTTTCAGGTCCATATCCTCAATTTCTGGCCACAAGAAGTCCGTTATCATCTCGCGATAGCGAACACCATTCGCGGTAACTGCTTGGCCGACATCATGCTACACTGCAATGTTTTTCACAGAACGAACTGGGCGAGCATGCACAAGTGTTTTCACATTTCCTACAGACCCGGTTTGCTGAAATCTGCGCGCAATTCTCCAGATTGTGGACAAATTTGGTCGACTATGCTGACAAAAAAAAATCACGCAGTGCACGAAATGCATTTTGTGATCAATTGTGTACCAGAGAACTGCAAAATCAACTTTTTTCTTAATTTAATCAGACACTAAAATTCATTGTTTCGCTGTGTTGCAAGCGGCTGTGTTGCAAGTGGCACCATCCCGTTGGAACCACATATCTTTCAGGTCCATATCCTCAATTTCTGGCCACAAGAAGTCCGTTATCATCTCGCGATAGCGAACACCATTCGCGGTAACTGCTTGGCCGACATCATGCTACACTGCAATGTTTTTCACAGAACGAACTGGGCGAGCATGCACAAGTGTTTTCACATTTCCTACAGACCCGGTTTGCTGAAATCTGCGCGCAATTCTCCAGATTGTGGACAAATTTGGTCGACTATGCTGACAAAAAAAAATCACGCAGTGCACGAAATGCATTTTGTGATCAATTGTGTACCAGAGAACTGCAAAATCAACTTTTTTCTTAATTTAATCAGACACTAAAATTCTTGTTCACATTTAATCACTCAATAAAATTTAGTGTAGAATAAAATAAGCATCATGTTACTGAACGCGTAATTCGGATCAGTTTGAATCATCGGTCGAACATGTTTTATTCCAATTTAATCACTCAACAAAAAATCAGCGTTGAATAAATCAGAAAAAACAATAAACATAATTAAAACAAAATAGTTTCATATCAATAAAAAAGGGGTTTCGTAGAAACACATTTCATAAATGGTAAGTGTACATTAGGGTGGGACTTAAATCCGCCTTTTTAGAATTTTTATTAGTAATACAATACCAAAAATATTCTTCTTTGTGAAATAAAATTTTTTTTTTGTAAAAAAAATTTAGGTCGATATCTCAGGCTTGCCCAATCCGGTTAAATTTAAATATTATCCAAATTTTTTTTCATCTATTTTTATTGGAAATTTAATTATCTAAAAAAAAGTTAAATGGGAAAATCTCCCTAAGTTGATTGTTACTTAGCTAATGACAATTTTGGTTAAAAAAATAATTTGTTGATTGTTTTATATATTTTTGAGGATGAAAAATTATTTTGAATAAACTATTGTCGTAAGTATTGTCATCAAGATAATACGATTTTTCATCTTCATCGGAAATATAGTAAAAAATTCGAATTTTGTTGATGTCATATGAATATTAAAAGTATTAAGAATACTAATAAATTATGAATAATAATTTTTAAAAGAAAACTTTTTTTTTTTAATAACTAGTACAAATTTCACGTTTTTACCAAAGAACCATTTTTTAGAGAAATGAATTTACTATAAAATTAATATGTTCAAAATCATTTTCCATTCTCAAAAAGCGGTAATATAATCAAAAAATATTTTTACCAAAATTGCTCTTATTTTAGTAACCTTTAATTTTAGGAGATTTTACCATTTAACTTTTTCTGTAGAGAATTAAATTTCCAATCAAAAAAATTAGACAATATTTAACTTTAAGCGGATTGAGCGAGCTTGAGATATCGACCTAAATTTAAAAAAAAAAAATTCACAAAGAACAATATTTTTGGTATTACCGTCTAAAAAAGAGGATTTAAGTCCCACCCTAATGTACACTATACCATTTATGAAATGTGTTTCTTCAAAACCCCTTTTTTTATTGGTATGAAACTATTTTGTTTTAATTATTAATATACACACACGCGGTGTTTGTTGTTTCTTCTGATTATTCAACATCAAAATAATTATTGTTGACCCGAACGAACAAGAATACAATGAATGGTATGAAAACGACAGATGATTAAATCAGAGACAGAACAAGTTGCACGTGGTTTGATTGATTTGACTGCGTATGAACGTTTTGCAATCAGCAGTTGCAGTTCTCTGTCGTGTACCACTCCATGGTTGAATTTGTCAAACACTGAAACAAAGAAATGTTAAATTAAGTTGGGAAAAAACATGACGTTAAGGTGTGACTCACAATTAACATCGTCAATTATGGTTGGACCACCCTTTATTTAAATTTATTTTTATGATACGTTTACTTTATAGTTAAATCCTATAAATATACCACACAATTTGAATTGTTTTTACCAATACGTATTACTATTTTCATTTTTTTATTATTGTTAATGCTTAAAAATTAATGTATCGTATTTATTACAATATATTTTGCAAATGGAAACATTTTCGTTTAAATTTTTGCAAGAACAGTTTTTAAAGGCACTCACATATTATACTAAAATTTTGACTCTGGGAACAACTCGTAAAGCTATGCATATACATATGGAGAGTTGGCAAAATTGTTGAAGCTTTTTCAGTTCAAAGCCCTGTTATATTATTTTACTTCGGTGTGGTTAAGTGATATGAGAACACCGAAGGAGGTCATTGCAAAATATATGTGGTAAGACAACTCATACATATTATTTTTCAAAATTGATTGTTGATAAAATCGTAAAAAACTACATAAAACGCAAAACATTAGTTTTAATATCAGGTTTTGTGCAAAGAATTCCTAACGTAAATATGACCACAGGAGGCATTTTAAAAATTTGGTATGTTTAAAAGTAAATAGAAAACTGCCAATCTTTAAAGGCATTTCACGGAAAATCTGTACACCATGATGGGCAGAGCTCTAAGATTAAGATTTAAGATTTTGTCCCCCAGTATTATTCAACATCTTGCAAAAAGATTTTTCGGAGGTAAGGAATCAGAATGGTTAAAGAAACATTTAAATATTTGAAGTATAAAGATTACTAGGTCGATTATCGTTAGCAACCACACTTTAGTTGCGTTGTCAACTGGCAACTCAACTGAAATTATAATTCGTATTATTCACGGCAACTTTTCCCAGTTGCCAAAAAGTTATCGATATTGTAATTTTGACAGATCAGCTACTAAGAATGTTATATGTAAAAAAAAAAAAAAGATTGGTATAGGTGAATTTGTAAAGAAATTAAAAAGTGAGCAAAAAATTAAGTTATACAAAGTGTGTAAAAAATTATTTCAAATACAGGGTGGGCCACTTCAAATTTCTGGTTTTATTGGAAAGGTTGAACATTGTCATTTAAGGATGGAACACAATATCATGCATATGACTACCACGACTGGTTCGGCAGTGCCTCATCTGTTCAACCCAATTTCTCAGTACATTCGAAGAGAACGGGAAAGACACCTTAACAGAACTCCCGGAACGTTCGCGGTAACACTCGAAGGGAACGAACAGGGAACCTAAACGGAACTCCCAAAACCACACGCGTTATTACTCGAAGGGATCGAAAGCGGGAACCTTATCGCAACTCCAAAGTAAAGGAACCTAAACGAAACGACGCGTCGTGCTTTGTTTCCATATAACGAGTTAATTAGAAGATAAACGAAATTTTAGGAAAATTGCCGCAAGGACACGCCTACCTTTCATATATCCTGAAGTTTCAAAATGTCATAATATCTTCAAATTTGGTCAGTACATAACAAAAATTGACAATTGTTATTAAAACAAATTTATTAATGTGTCAATGGGAGCAAGGGCTCGCTTACCTGTCATATATCCTTTTTTTTTAAAAAATACTATAAAAGTTGACCGATTCCATTCAAACTTATCAAATTAATTTAAGTAAATATAACAAACATGTATACTTAAATTCGTTGAAATCGGTTTTGTAACTAAAAAGTCATAAGTACTATATCCTTTTTTATTACAAACAATACCCCCAAAATATTGTAATATTTTTAAATAGCGTTACCCCTAAAATACTGTTACTTTGCAGTCATTAAAAATCATTTTTAACACTTAAGTTGAATTAATTTGTTTTTTATTACCCTTAAAAAACTGAAATTATCAAAAATTCGTTACCGAAATACCGAACCAAGCATTATTTCGATTACCACGAGATTAAATTTTATGAAACTTTTTTTTAAAAAAGCTATGTCTTTTAAAAAAGCTTAAATAAAATTAATATAATAAAACAAAACAAATACTGTCAGGGATGATAATAAATATTGAGCTTCATTTAGATCGAAAAGTTTTTTTATTTTTGAATCTTGATCCCATTTTTAAAAATTCAACTGGTATGTTTATTTATTCTTGTTATTAATACTGGTAACACTATCAAATCATATCCATGAATTAGTCTGTTACTGATGTATAAAATTAATCTTTATATATGTATAAAATCAATCTTTATCAAATCTTTATTATCAAAAGTAATTTTTATACCCTCGACTGTTGAAATGGCGATCACGACGTGAAGACTCAAGCGGGGGTGCCTATTTTTACCCAGTTTACTGGACATCCCGAGCAGTTTTGTAATGAAAATGAACAAGATCGGTCCAGCGGTTAAAGAGTTATGAGTGAAAATGTGGATTTACCTCTAAATGCAAATGGTGTATTTTAGTACAATTTTTTTCTGTATCTATTTTTTTCTGTTATTTTCCATTGATAAGTGTAAGTACTCGTCCCACTGTGCAAATGGAATTCCGTACTCGCCCACTGTACAAATGAAATTTCTCTCTCTTTTGTTTGACACATCTTATGTACATACAAATTTAGAACAGTCACACCATGTACATTGTAATGTTGTCTGATATCGTTTTCTTGATATCAGACTCCTAGGCTATGTAGCAATTTTGCTATAAGCGTCTCGCCACTTAAAAATTAATTTATAAGCGAGTTTGATCAATGGTTGATAACTCCTTTTTTATTTAAAATTTCCTCTGCTTATATATCTAACATGAGAATTTAGAATTGAGTTACTTTCTAAAGTCACTCGATAACTTAAATTTAATAAAACGAATACATATGGTTTTGAAACCATATGTTTATATGAAATTGTATCAATATCCCATAAATTTCAGTAAGTTGAAATAACTTCTTAATTTGGTATTGAAATTAAAATACTACTTATAGCGTTGCAAAATTTCACGTTATTATAAAAAAACCTTACCTCACAAGACAACGTGTTGTTCATATAACATTTTGGGTTACATCATCACCAAACATTTTGACGGCAAGAGTCAATGCCGCTGAAGACTGAAAAAGAATCTCCTGCTCTTGGAACATCGTATGGAAATATTGCATCGCATTCCACAGCTTTAACTTCTGCTTGTTCAACTATTTAAGGAAATAAAAAACGCATAATGGCTACAATGGAACCATTTGACATCAATCATCCTGAGAATTGGTCAACATACTATGCAAGGTTCGAGCTTTTCCTTCTAGCCAATGATGTACAGGCTGATCGCCAAAAGGCAATTTTCTTGACGTTAGCAGGTGCACCGCTTTATGATCGTCATTGTCATCTCCAAAAAAGGTAAGTGAGCTTGACATTACGGAAATTAAAGCATTGTTAACGAATCATTTTTCTCCACGCCCTTCGGATATTGCGTCATTTTTTAAATTCCACAATCGCGACCAACTACCAAATGAGAGTTTTTCGGAATATGTTGCAGGTTTGAGAAAACTCGCTGTTGACTGCAATTTTGGCAACGATTTGGGTCGTATGCTTCGTGATCGTTTGGTGTGTGGGTTGCGGGAGGAGACTCTGAAACGAAATCTTCTCGCTGAATCTGACTTGCAATTGCAAAAGGTCATAGACCGAGCTATCTGCTGAAGCGTTTTTAAAGAATGTAATAGTAATTCTCCAGCCAGAGCAAATACATCAAGCAGCACAGAAAAACATAAAATCAACACAGGTCAAGTAATACCAAATCGTGTAACGGCTGTGGAGGGAATCATACCCTATCACAATGTATACATAAATAAACAATCTGTTCAATTTGTGGCATTAAGGGGCATTTATAACGTGTCTGTCGGTCATCGTAACAAAGTGCTGCTACTTCACCACTATCGAAAGCATTTAACAAAAACCAGCAAATCTTTAGTAGATCGAAATCACAATCAATCAATCAATCACATTTTGAGATCGGTGTCCCGTAAACGGTCAACCATTATAAACATTAATAGACACCCTTGTAAGTGTAAAATCTGTCGTTTGTGGCCAACTGCACAGCCGGTGTTATATGAAGGCAATTTAAATTTGACAGATTTTCAACATAACAGTGTACCTATAAGAGGTGTTGTTGATGTTGATATTTGGTATAACAAAAGATTAGTCAAGGCTCTACCTCTTGTAGTTGTTAATGGCACTCAAAGTAATATATTGGGCTGCAACTGGTTTGATCCACTGGGCATAAGCGTTCAAGGCGTCCATATTATTGACGAATTAAATTCTATTAAAACGGTTTTAGAAATATTTTACCATCTTTTCTCAAAAGAGCTTGGTAAATTAATGGGTAAACCGGTTTCGTTGCTTTTAAAGGAAAATTTCCAACCAATTAGACTTCCCGCTCGTCGTATTCGATTGGCAATCAAGGCATTCTAAAACCGGTTGAGTATTCGGACTGGGCAACACCGATCGTGCACACAAAGCTGCGTTTAAAGTAAGTCGACTTCAATTTGGTATCTCTTCAGCCACAGGCATTTTTCAAAATTTTATTGAAACGCTTTTAAGAAACATTTCCGGCGTTTTACCATATTTTGACGATGTGGTAGTAATGGGTAAAACTGAATCAGAGCTAGCTGAGCGTTTGAATAAAGTTTTAACCCGTTTTGATAATGCAGTTATAGCTTAATAAATGTCATTTTGGTGTAAATGCAATACATTTTCTAGGATTTAAAATTGATAGTCTCGGCATAAGACCATCTCCTAAAAAAATAAAGTCAACTAAAAATGCACCCGCACCCACAGACAAAAAGCAACTTAAATTTTTTTTTTTTTTAATTTGTATCATTCATTTTTGCCAAATAAGGCAACAATAGCAGAGCCTCTGAATCGCCTATTGGATAAAAATCGCCAGTGGATTTGGAAAAAGATCATGAGGTAGCCTTTCATAATTTAAAAAATATTATCACAGCTGACAGTATGGTCATACATTATGATGAAAATCTGCCACTTACACTGGTTTGTGGTGCCTCACCTTATGGCATCAGCGCTGTGTTGGGTCACAAGATGCCTGATGGTTCTGAACGGCCTATCGCCTTTTATTCAAGGACCTTATCGAGAAGCAACCGCTGATGTAGCGGGTGTGAAAATTTTCACGATTACTTATATGGCAAAAAATTTACTTTGGTGACTGATCACCGTCCACTTTTGGGAATTTTTGCACGGCCAATCCAACTCCAGCCATATTATCGACTGTTATGCTTCGCTGATGCATTTTTCTAAACGCTTACGTTTTTGATCTCGTCTCAAGAGAAGGCAAGAAAATGGACAATGCCGACCGTTTAAGCCGTCTACCAGACGAAACAGAACATCATTTAAAATCTAAAGAGAGTAAAGTTCTAATGATTGACCTAGCCAGCACTGAAGTTGTCAATGCCGAAAATGTGGCCAAATTTTATTTCTCGCGATGATCAAGCATATCCCTATTTTATGTGCTTTAACGAGATTACTTCACTCAAGGGATGTCTATTGTGGGGTAATAGTACTATTATCCCTCCACCAAGTCGTCAAGCCATTCTTCTTCATGCCCTACACGCTAGACATCCTGGCATCGTTAAAATGAAGGGTTTGGCAAGAAGCTATGTGTGGTGGCCAAATATGGATTCTTGAATAGAAAACGCTGTAAAACTTTATATTCAAATGCAAGATACTCGTCACGAAAAGACTCAGTTACCAGTTCGCACATGGGAAAATACTCAAACTGCATGGTCGCGACTACATATACCCTTCGCCGGACCATTTCAAGGCAAGTTGGTCTGGTGGTCGAATCACATTCCAAATGGTTGGAAGTACATACCGTCAAATCCACATCATCACTATGTGCAATTAGATCATTGCAATCGCTTTTTGCAACGCATGGCCTTCCTGACGTTATTGTACCGGATAATGGAACAGCTTTTACGTCAGGCGAGTTCCAAAGCTTTATGGAAAACAATTTGATACGTCATGTCAGATGTGCTCCTTTCCATCCATCGTCAAATGGACAGGCTGAACGCATGGTGCAGACAACAAAGGATTATTAAAAGAAAATGGCAGCTAATTCAAATACTGAATTGGATCTTATCCGTTTTGTGTTTAATCAACACATAAGCCCGCATGCTACGACAGGACGCTCACCTGCTGAACTACTGTTTAATCGACAGCTCAAAAGTTGTTTTGACAAGGTCCATCCACATGAATAGTCAAATGCTATCGAAAATTTACCCGCTTAGGAATTATTTAAAGAAGGAGACCTTGTATGGGTTCTCAATTATGCCTCATATATAATATATATATACATATATATATATATATATATGTGCATAGCGCATGTTGCGGGGACGGGTTTTCGTTCCACAAGTTACTATGAAGACATTTTGTTACTTTGGGGACTGTCCACAAACTTTTCATTATTCTACTGTTTACACTGAAGACATTTTACTGGATACAGCTCATATTACGGGGTCTTTTTTGGCTGTATATACTCGTATCCAGTAAAATGTCTTCAGTGTAAACAGTAGAATAATTAAAAGTTTGAGGACGGTCCCCAAAGTACCAAAATGTCTTAATAGTGGTTTAGTGGTGGTGTACACCACTGTCATGTGACAAAGTTGAAGAATTCTTCATAAGGGACCGAATTGAAAGTATGGCGAAATATTTATTAACTGGTAATTTAAAAAATTTACAAAACATTTTATGACCTGTAGCCTCAGTCGGGTTTGGTGTGCCATTACATGCCACTGCTGCTATTATCCATGGATTTATGGCCGATCTTGTGAAGGCAGGCAGACCATATTCACTACACACTCAACTTGGGGCTCTTAAAAAAATTGATTTTTTCTTCATAAATGTATTATTAACTGTAAAATAATTTTTAAAATGTATTTTTAATAATAAAATAAAATAATGTTAAATAATTAAAAATAATTCAATTATAAAAAATATAAAAAAATGAGAACAAGGTGGTCTCTTAAATGCTCTTCTCCTGTCCAAACAAGGAGTCGGGCCCATTTTTTTATTGCTGATTCTTAAAGCAAAAATTATGAGGAATCCAAAAAAAAAAAATAAAATTAGCCGGAAAATTTAGGAGCTTCTGTGGAAAATCGGAAAATTTAATTTTCATGGGAAAATTTAATTTTCATGGGAAAAAAGGTAAATTTCTAAGAAAAATTAGGAACATTTTATTTTTCAATTAATACCTTTCCAACGAGCTATCACTCGTTGCAATCGCTTTAGTAGTTTTTTTTTTAAAACAACTTTCAATGAGGTCCCTTATGAAGAATTCTTCAACTTTGTCACATGACAGTGGTGTACACCACCACTAAACCAGTCACTATAAAAAAAAAAAAATATATAGGTCCATTATTTTTTGCTGGGCAATCGATTGAGACTATTTATTTTAAAATCGGAGAGGGGTCGTCCAAAAATTTGCCAATTTTGATCGTTTTCATATAGAAATTTAATTTTTTATTGTATTTCATTTTAAGATTTTATTTATTGGTTTTAGTATCTTTTAATATAATATCTCAAAAATTCATTAAGTTTGTAAATTGAACGTTTAAAACGTTTGGCATTAAATACGTGTTTTTAGTATTACATTTTAAATATGTAAAAATAAAATCTATTTTTGAGTTCTAAAATAATATTTTAGAAATAATATGCAATTTAAATGTTTCGTTTTAGGACGATTTCTTTGTTTGTTTTTGATTAAGCTAGAAGTGGAAAATACTCTTTCAAGACAATTATATAAATTTTCCAACTTTTCAGTTCTTTTGTCGCATTTATCAAGATATATGAAATCATCATATTAATGATGAATGATTTTGTACAGCCTCTTTTTTAGGATTTTGAATACTGTTTATTGTTTTATTTAGATCAGAAATTAAACTATTTGAATTTGGAATATTCAAAGTTAAGTCTTCATCGGAATCTATCAGACTTACATCTAAATCTTCATAACCAAACAAACGATTATAAAAGTGTTCGGAAAAAGTTAAAGAGACCAGTTGGTGATGTAATTAAAAAAACCGGTTAACCGAGCAAAAAAGACCGGTTTTCGGTTTTCCTCGAATTTACAAAATATTCGAAACCGATCGGTTTTTAAAAATTTAAAGAAACCGGTTGACCGGGTTTCGGTTTTTGAATACTCTAGTTGCTTTATAATCTTTCCAAAAATATATTATTTATCAATATTCATAACCAATATTTTATTTTTGATTTTTGTCTATAGAACAAAGCACTGTGCGCAAAAAGTATATAATTTTCTATAGAGTATTTTTCCCGCTCTACCAGAAATTCAACATGGTACAGAGTTCAGCGGCAACATTTTTAAATGAGAGGGCAACATTTTCAAAGTTGCTAAAGTGTTGAAAAACATTAAATTTGGCGTATGCAGTGCTGCCACATAAACAGTGTAATTTTTTATCCCAGTTTTTGGGATTCTTAACTGTTTACCAGTTTTTTCATGAAAACAATTTTTTTCAAATTATTACATTTTTTATAGGTTTTTAGTTATATGTTGCAACAATTAATAGCATATTTATTCTCTTTATTATATATTTTTACCATAGAAATGGGAAATAATAGATATGAATAGACATAGTTAGTCAATGTGTGTACACACTTTAATACTTTTCATGTCACAATGTTATGTTTGAATTCGTAACTATTTTTTAACACAATTGCAAGTTTTTGTTGTATTTTTTAACTTTATTAGACATGTCTGAGTAAAAATAAATAGTATATTGAACAAATATTATATTTTTATATTAAAAATCTGAAAAAATACATGAATAAAATAAAAAAAAACATTTTTTTATGAAATAATCTGAAAAATCTCTAGCATCCCAGAAAACGGCAAAAGAAATAGTTAAAATTGGTTATATGGCAGCATATATGTCGCCGTCAAACTATGTTCGTGTTCTAAGAGAGTACTAAAAAGTTCGTGAGAGAAAACATGCTCTATAGAAAATTATATACTTTTTGCTGTTGGCGGTCATGCACTGACTGATCATTTTCGTGTTATTCAGTTACTTAAGCCCTCTTAATGTTGATATGTTAACTGCGGTGTACTATCGGTTACGTCGTGTACTATCGGCTGTGCGGTGTTACCATACTGTTGGTGGTGTTTGTTTTAACACAAGGTGTTTCTATTGTAGAAACTGTTGAACGTTAGCAATTAGAAATATTTTAAAGCTTAAATTTAACGTAACCTTTATTTAAACTTTTACTAAAATAAATAATTCATTTGTATTTTTTTTAATTAAACTTAAATTTATATTTATGTAATTTATAATTATAAAAAAAGATAAAAAAATATAAACATTATACTTCTTTCTAAAAAATGGTTTAGCCAAAAACGAGCCTAGGCGACTTTTGGCTTTACAAGTGATCAGTTGATCGGTCTTTTTATATTACTATATTCTAAATAACTTAATTTTGTATCCAATAATAATCGTCACACTCTTGCAATGTACGAAAAATTTTTCCTTTTTTTTTCATTTCCAAGTCAAAATTTAAGGACAAACAAAGACAATTAAAAAGAAAGCCTCGGCTCGCGTTCTTCCACCTTGTAAAATTATTTAGTATTATTCGTTAGTAAATATTATTTTTTATCAAGTATTATTCGTGCAGTTGAATGTCACATTAGACATTTTTTCTAGTCCAGCGCTCTTTTCATTTTCAATTATTATGTTATTAAGTTCAAGAAGAGGTTTTATACACTCTGCTTTTAGTAATATATCACCTAATCATTAAAACTTAACGGAAAACTTATTTTCCGTTTTGATATCCTCTTTCCTGAGTATACCTCGATACCATGACTGTTGCAACAGTGCATTATTAAAATGCTTATCATATCCAATTAATATACCTTTCTTCTATCAATTATATATTTTGCCATTTATGCGGGCTCCGTTCTCACCTCCAATTGCCACCTAGAACAAAGCTTGCGAATATTGAGTCTTGGTCAACTTTCCATTAACAATGGGGCTGGCTTTTGTACCGATTGTATTTATATTATTTATATTTTATTATACATTTTTATTCGCACCTTATTAGGTCATATAAATTCAGGACCCATCTGTAATCCTTCTTTTTCTTTAAAAAAATATACACATTCAATGAAAGAATGTACTGTGAAAAGTAAAATCCTCAGACCAAGGAAAAACTAGATGTTTTCAAATGTTTGGACTGATGATTAACAGAAGTTTAAATCAAAAATTATAAAAGTGTAGTTCAATTATCAGAAAATTTTTCAAATATAACGAGATAATTTTCTTATTTTTCCTTCAAAATCAATAATAATGAAGAAAGCGAAGAGGCTCCCGAAGTATAATTTAATGGAATTATAAAAAATTCAATAATTTATATTTTCTAAAGAAATTATTCTGTTTGTCATTCTATAAAAAAAATAATATTTTTAATATTTGTTAGTAAACTAATAAAAATATATATATAGCATCCACTATCGGTTGCCTTTTAGCAAACAGATTTTAGGTGGTATGGCATATATCGGACGTCACTTTTTGGAGTCCGTACAAAATAAAAAAATTTACTGCTAAAGGGACTTTTATTGTCGTAGCAGTGGGTTAGTATTTAAAAATAGTTTGTTTTTTTTAATTATTCCAATTACTTTTAGTTTAATATATTTTCTTAAAAAAATTATTCTGAATTTAGATTCTATTCTTTCCTTTTTCTTTTTTTATTTTTTTTTTCCAACGTAATTTTTTTTGCATTCTTTCAAGATTGAATTTATATGGTTGGTAAACAACAACACTCTTTTTGCTTTATTTAATATACAAGAGTATAATAAAATATTTTTAATATATATTATTTTCTATATTATTTTTTTTTTTAATTTTAAAATTTTACATATATGTAATATGTTTTCTTTCATTTATGTTACCTATCTGATGTCGCTGCTGTTGGTGCTGTTGTTGTTGTTGATGCTGTTGTTGTTGATTTCCCGATAGTGATTTGGCCACACACAATAATTTTAGTTTTTTTTACAAATCAGGGTCTGCTAAAAGCAGGTCCTGTCACGGTCGCCATGTAAACAAGAAAACACGACTCGTTGTTTGTAGTTCAGTCAGAAGACTGTTTTATTTTTATTCTTATTGCCTAGCTTATAACTAATCTTACACTATCGTGGGAAAGTGCTGACAATGTATAATACACGTTGCACTGTTAATTGATGTGTGGATATTTAGATAAAAAAACTATAAATCTCGTGTTACATACAGAAGGTATGGTAACGACGAATAATCAAACACACTACACAATATCATCATTACAAGGCAACTGAAATTGACAGCTTTCAGTTGCCATATGTAATATCTTTTTAGCAACTGGAAACGCCACTGAGGTTCGGTTGCTATCGATAATCAACCCAAGCATAAGTTTATATTTTACTAATATACACCATTAATACTAGTAACAATTTTTTATAAAAAGGGTGTTGAAACATGTCAAAAACCTAGTTCCGAAGACCTGAAGTAGCAGAGTAATGAGTAAACGACGTAAATTAATGAAATTGGTATTAAATTTGTAGCGGATTTAATTCATAAGGCTTCTGAAAAACTTTGTAAGGTGAAATGTAAGTAACGTTCTGATGAAGAGTTCGAAATAGCAAATGGTGCTTTATAGGTGCCATGATTATGGATTTAAAGCTTTCTAGAAAAACGTATAAGGGTATAAGAAATTACAATGAAAAGTTATTGGATGCAAAATATCATCCACCGTTTGGTAAATGTCGATTGGACCGGTGCATCCATAAATAAAATAAAATTCACTTGATTTCAAAATCAAAAAATTGCATGCATCTTTGGCCGAAGCAATTTTCATTTTTTTCGTGAACTGTGAAAAAAGGTCTAAATGCTTTTCATATAAAGGGGTAAATGCTTTTTATATAATGAAACAATTATGCCAAAATTGTAGACGAAGAATAAAAACAAACTATGTATAGTATTTTATTTAAAATCTAAAGTAAATATAAAAGCGTTCAGATATTATATAGTTAACTTTACCACCAAATTTTATAAACTTACATAACGAAATATAGAAGTTACGGGGTTTTGGCCGTTTTATACAACTGTGCACTGGTCAAAAAATTGTGTTAGGAATGGTGCATATATCTTTTAAGTACACTCCTTTTGATTCAGAAACTCGAACCCCGTTTTAATATTCATACGCAACAACAGCCTACTTTACTACGATGCTAGTCCATGATATTTATTGCCGCGAACTGTTCAACAATTTCGGTGAAGTCGTCACTTCAGCATATATTTGAAAGTGGTGTAATTTCTTAAATAGTAATTTCTTACTTAAGATACAAGTATACAAGCTAATAATGTCGATTTTTTTGCTTGAAAAATGCATTTATTATAACGACAAAATTAATTGATACATTTTTCAAAGTATTGTCCATCGTTAGCCACTACTTTTTCCCATCTTTCTGGTAGCCAAAAGAACTGCTCCGGTTTTGAGGTAAAGAATAGATTAAGTCAGTTTCTGATACGGCGGGTGAGCGGGCCAAGACTGGTCTTGCAACATGTGGCCGAGCGTTGTCATGATGGATGATTATGACCTCGTGTCTGGGCGAATATTCTGGTCGTTTTTCGTTGATTGCCTTTTCAAACGAATCAATTGTGTTAGGTACAGGTCCCCTTTGATCGTCTGACCCGATTTCAACAGCTCATAATACAAAACACCCTTCTGATCCCACCAAATATAGAGCATTCATTACCTTAGCGCCATGGATATTCGGCTTCAGCGTTGATCTGGCTGGTTGGTCGGGCTTCAATACGATGCAAAAATGACTTCTTCTTGTAGCGTTCAAGCAGTATTTCCGACATGCAAAATCGCCTTTCTCAGCTTTAATTCATATGGGGCCCAATTCCCTTGCTTTTGAATGAATCACAATGCTTCTAAACGTAGGGAAATGGCTTGTTGTGTGCCTCCCAATGATAATGCAAGTTCTTCTAGCGTTTGACAACAATCTTCGCCGAGTAATGCTTCCAATTCCTCATCTTCAATTTTTTCATCTGATTAGTTTGGCTTCTCCTTGTCTCCTGTGTCGAAATCACTACTTTTGAATCTTACAAACCATCGTTCCCAAGTTTTTTGAGTTAGTGCTTCTACCAACAATCGATAAAGCGCAGCCGTTTATTGACACAAATCATATGTGATAGTTATTCCATCTGTTGTCCAAATCGACATTATTAACTTGTATACCCAATAATCATACCTTAAAAACTATCTAACTCTTAATTGTGAATTTAAATCTAAACCCTTATTTTATCCCTTAAAAACTATATTAAATAAAAATTGTTTATAAAGTTAAACTGAACAAGTTCATGTTTTACTCTACTTAGATTTATTCCGGATCTAGTAAAGTACCCAGTATAAAAATAAATCAAATTAAGTAAAACCCATAAAATAAAAGTTTAATAAAAAAGTTATTGAATAGTGCGCAAGTAATATTGTGTAAAAAAAACTTTAAACAATCTAACAGTTAACAAAAATCTCAGTTCAAAACTGATTTTGAAAAAACACTACACAAGTTAAAATTAAAAATCCACCCATAAAATTTGCATCATAAAACTAAGAGCCAATTTACACGATGCTTTTTTGTTGCATGCAAGTGTTATTTGTAGGCGAACGTTGTAGACAAACTTGCTTGCTCTGTACCCCTACCAACAAGACATGCATGCCATAAATTCGTGCAAAAGAATCATCGGGTAAATTGGCACATATATTATAACATAGTTATACACAAAACATACTAAAACTAGAAACATTTACAACACACATAAAACCCCGTGTATAAAAAATATTAATATTACCCAAATAAATAACATGTAAAAAAGCATTAATACTCGTAACATTAGTAACATTTTTGCAACAAAAACAACATATACTTGTACAACACACTGCAGCTCCATTAGCACGAAGATATGCAGAGAAGAAAAACCATTAGAGTACAGGTAAGCTACTCTTGCGAAGGTTTGTACACTCTGTGCTCAGAAAACAAAGTCAGTAAATATAAAATTTACTAGAGAAATTCCTTACAACCCATTATCCATCGCAATCAATATAAAAAACATTTATTCTTTCAATCCACCCACCCTATTCGTAGTTTTTTTTTTAAATATTTTTGAGATTCCAGTCAAATAACTGATATTGCCGGTTACATTATATAGCTCATATCATTTAGTGTTTTTCGTATCTGCCTACTTTTGTTGAAAACATTGTTTTTACCGATAAATAAATTTTGTACCTTTTTTATTGCAAACCCAGGTTTAACCCTTTTAACGCCTGTGCATTAATTGCTTATCAAACCACTTTTACCCATAAAAGTAAAATTATCCGAAAAGTTTTTTTTATTAGAAAGTTTTTAATTTTTTTTATGTATTATAGATCCATGTGGATTTGGCATCGATATGATGAAGGGTTTAGAGAATTCGGAGGGGGTTTACGAGCAGTCAAAAAACTTTAGATTCGTGTGTTCGAGCGTATTTAGTTCAGGACAGCTATGCCTTTATTGCTGCCTACCCCAACTACCCAAGCACTCAAAACCCTACCCTTTTACTCACAGATGGGTCGTCATAGATTTTCTTATTCGTAGTTCGCAACCAGTGCATAGTTGTAAAATGTGGCCAAAACTAAAAAAAATTATTTTTTTAAAAACTTGGTTCCAAATCAGAGCTAACACTTCACAGCAAGCAATTACAAACTTTCATGCCAATACATATGCTAGTGTAGGTTCTATAATGCAGCAAAGTTGATACTTGTATTAATTAATTTTCAAATTAATTACTTGTATTTTTCAACAACAAAAACAAGGTAGGCTATAATTTTTAATGTATTGTTACGATTTTTACCCTTTATAAAATCGTTGACTTATTTACCTTTTAAATAAATCGAGTTCATTCTATATTGCAAATAATAAACACTCTTTGAAATTATTTATAGCTTTATTTATTTATAACAGGCACTAAAAATTACAGAAAAACACTTTAATATCAGCCTTATACACACGACTAAACGTTAGCCACACTTTAGTTCTTAACACAGAGTTTTCTTATCAACTGAACTACTGCGTCACCAAATACCCGTATTTATATGAGTAGTCAGGTATTCTAGTTATTTCCAGTTTGTTACAACACTAGATTTTTCCAGCTGTCAAAATTCGCGTGAAGAAATTTCGTTGCGGGTTAAATAGCAGAACCAGCTGACCCTCATTAAATCCTTCATAATTTGCTGCCCTATCGTACCTCGCCTTCATCTTACCGCTGACTATTTTAATTCGATTGCGTACAAACTCATGAAGCTCGTTAAAGTCTACTTGTTCATGGGAAGCGTTGTCGTTGTATTTATCTATAGTGGCGGGCTTAACACCAAATTGCAAATCGCCAGGCAATTTAAGTTCCGTTTGGAAAATAATTTTTGCAGCCGTCCGGGAGGTGGAATCATGAACAGCCGATCTGTATGCGAGCAGAAATTTGGGGATGTGTTCGTGCACTGACCACTTTTCTTAAGTATTCCTCTAAAGTGCGATTGAATCTTTCGACCATACCATCAGATTGTGGATGCAGCGGGGTGGTTCATGTTTTTCTTATTCCATACAACTCACACATTGTCTTGAAGATAGCAGATTCAAAATTTCTTCGCTGGTCAGAGTGTATTTCTAATGGAACACCGTAGCGGCACACCCAATTGTTCACAAATGCGCTTATTATCGTTCTGGCTTCCTGGTTTGGCAAAGCGTATACCTCAGGCCATTTAATGAAATAGTCAATCACCACAAGAACGTAACGGTTTCCGGAATCATTGTCAGGGAAAGGGCCTGCTACATCCATTGCTATCCCCTCAAATGGGGCACACGAGTTGTATTGTTGAAGTTGCCCACGACCTCTCCTTACTGGTCCTTTAGCTGCGATGCATTGCGCGCAATTTGCTATCCAATCGCTTACAGCTTGCTGGCAGCCGACCCAGTAGAATCGTTGTTTAAACTTCTCTAGGGTTTTCGTGACACCGAGTTGACCACCACTGGGACCGTCATGGAACTATTTTAGTACTTTGTATATTCTGCTTGACGGCGCCACAATTAGTTTTGTGGCTAATTGCCGTCCGTACTTTCCCATATATGGTATAAACAGTGATTAATTACCCGTAGACTGTTCCACTAGGCCCAATACGCTTTCATTAGCGGACTTTCAGCTGATATTTGTTCACGGGTAGGCCTCCTGTCTTCTGCTTTGGCTGACATAATTTTTGACAGTATGGGGTCATTCTGTTGCGCCGCCGACCAGGCTTCACTTGACTCAATATGCGTTAGTCTAATATCAACAATGCACTGTTATCCTTCAGCCCTCGAACAATGTTTGCACTCTAAATTACAGGGGCGTCTTGAAATGGCGTCCGCATTGCAATGCTTTCCTGTGCTCGATGCTGAAATCATAGCGTTGAAGTCGTTCAATCCAACGAGCTAGCTGCCCTTGTAGTTGTTTAAATTGCAGCAGCCACCTGAGTGCAGAATGGTCTTAGTTTAAAGTGCTGACCGTACAGATACTTGTGGTAGTGCTTTACACATTCTAACGCCAGCAAGAGTTCCTGCCGCGTTACGCAGTAGTTCCTTTCGGGCTTCGAAAGTATTCGACTTAATATCCAATGACTTTTTCGGTTCCATTGATCACTTGCGAAAGCACACCTCCTATTCGGTGTCCGCTTGCATCACTATCCAGCACAAATTTTTCTCCGACTACAGGATATCCAAGAATCGATACCGTACATAATAACCCCTTGAGCCTTAGGAATGCTTGTTATTGGGCTTCTTCAATGAAATGGTCGCGCCTTCTTAGTCAGCCCATGTAGACCTTAGGAATGTTTGTTATTGGGCTTCTTCAATGAAATGGTCGCGCCTTCTTAGTCAGCTCATGTAGACTCGCAGCCACACTGGCAAAGATGGGTACAAATCGTCGGTAGTATGTGCAGAGGCATCTCGGGCAGATTTTTTGGGCGAGGCCAATCTTTTACAGCCCGAATCTTATCTTCTTCGTTTAATATACCCTCTGCAGTTACGCGGTGCCCTAAATACTTGGCTTCTCTCTGTAACAGTGTACATTTATTTGCGCTAAGCTTGAGTCCAGCCGCAGATATTTGCCTTAAAAGTTCTGCTAAGTTCTTAAGGTGTTCATTGAAAGTCCCATGACAATTATGTCATCAAGGTACACTAGGCAAGTTTCCCAGTGAAGTCCTTTCAGCAAATTTTCCATTAACCGCTCGAATGTTGCTGGAGAATCGCAGAGTCCAAAGGGCATCACATTAAACTGCCATAATGCGTCACCTGTGCTAAAGGCAGGTTTCACCTTGTCTTAGTCACATATTTCTACTTGCCAATAACTACTTTACAAGTCCAATGTGGAGAACCATTTGGTTCCTGCTAGCGTGTCTAGAGTGTCGTCAATTCTCCATAGTGGATAGCTGTCCTTCTTGGTAATATCGTTTAGTTTTCTGTAATCAACACATAATCGGGTGCTGCCATCTTTTTTCTTAACTAAAACTATAGGCGAGCTCCATGGGCTAGAAGATGGTTCGATTACTCCACTACGATCCATTTCGTTGACTAACTCCTTTACTTCATTTCGTTTTGCTAGAGCAATACTTCTGGGCGCCTGCTTTATTGGCCTAGCTTCACCAGTATTTATTCGGTGTTCTACAATCGCCGTTCTTCCTTGACTTTGGTTTTTCATGGCGAAGACAGAACCGTAATTCCTGATTAGCTGTTTGGCTTTATTTCTATCAGGCGGTGCCAGTTCTTTTACCCATTCCTCCACATATTCTGCAAGCATCCCTCGATCTTCAATCGACGAATTGGAAGGTTTCAAGTTCTTTTCGCAACTGATTATTGCTTCTGGAGCAGTGCATCTGGCTATTTCAGAGTTCGCTCTGACAACTTTTTCACAATTTGATAGGTTCAATACTCTTACAGGAACTCTTTTGTCTTTGCTGGTTTTCACATGGGCTTTCGCTGTTATCAGGTTACTTTTGATTTCTGTTGGTTCTACCACCCACAAGCTGTTGTCCTCACAATCTCCCTCCATGCGTACCCATACTAAAGTTTCTGACCGTGCCGGCATTTTCTGATGACTGATGGTTACTAGCTTTCTTACTCCATCCGCTTGTTTTTGCCCCATATGCTGATTAATGCCGTGACCAATCATGAAATCTGCACCAATGATTACTTCGTCCACAATGTCGGCGACAATCAATACGTGATTGACGCTTATGTTGGCAATCGTTAGTTTTACATTTATTTTACCATAGACAGAGGCAGGCTCCCCAGTAGCTGTGCGCAGACTTACCCCGTATAGTGGTTCAACTGCCTTTTTCACTAAATCGAGCCTGATGATTGACTGTGATTACTGTATCACTGATATGGAGATTGTAGGGCCATCGGTTGTGGGAGCTAGCACATGCCCCGTAGTGCTAGTTCTTTTTAGTTTAACGGTGACTCTTTAGGTGGTTGCTGATCGGATCGGAGGCTCTTCCTTGGTGCTTTGCAATTTCGCTTGAAATGTCCCACTCTACCGCAGTTGTAGCATTTATCCTTGTCTTGCTTCTCCCCTAATGCCTGCTTAAATGCATCTTTTAACTCCGTGAGCACTTCTCTGAATCCTTCTGTTAGCTTTGTGCTTATATCTTGCTCTCTTTCAGCAGTCACTTCGAGGTTACGCACCTTAAATATTTGTGGCATGGAAATCACCTTCGCAGTCTCTTGGGCCAGCGCGAATGAGACAGTTTCAGTAAAAGTCAATTTCTGCGTAGCACATACCGCATGTCTCACATCAGAATCCCGAATTCCATTCACAAATGCTTCAATTTTGAACTGATCTAAGAATAGATGATTTTCGCCTGGATAAGTTAGCTGCACCAACCGCTCAATTTCTGTCGCGAAATCTTGTAATGACTCATTTGCTTTCTGCAGTCTACCTTTTAGTTCCATTCGGTACATTTCTTTTTTGTGTTCGCCGTCATAATTATTTCTGCAGGTGATTGGCACACTCTCTGGAATTTCTGCAGCGTTTCCTTTTAAGGCCAGAATCAACTCTATAGCTTTTTTTCTTCGATGTTCCACATATTTCTGGCTGTCTCGAACTGGAACTTAAAAACATTAAACGGTATGGTGCCATCAAAAGAACTGGCCTTTGCTATACCAGAACTTTACTGAATAAATAGTACTGGACCCTCTTGACATTGGAGATTATTTACTTTATTTTCTAGATCTTCTAGTTTTTTCTTAACGTCATGCTCTAAGTCAGAAACTCGTTTTTCAACCACAGAAATTTTTTCATTAGTAGCTTTAGAACTTTCCTGAAGTTTTTTTTCCATCTTAGCAAACATTTTCTCGTTATCTGCCCTCGATTTTCTAAACATTTTCATGTTGTCTGCTCTAGAAGTTTCTTGTTGTCTGCTTTCGAGGCTTCCTGAAGCTTAGCTAACAATTTTTCGTTGTCTGCTCTAGAAGTTTCTAACAACTTCATGTTGTCTGCTCCAGAAATTTCTATTTTTTCCATCATAGCAGCAAACATTGCGCTTAACTTCATATTACCTTCTGTTTTACGGGTACTATCCTCCATATCTTCTTTTTCGTTAAATTCGAAAGTCGCAATGTCAATGTTACACCGCTCGAATTCCTCTATCAGCCGCTTTTGCAATGCTGTCTTATTACCTGCTGTCGGTAGCGCCAATTTTCTCAATTCCTTCTTGAGCTGTTCCACCTTAAGCTGACTGCTTATTATTTTGCAATCCCACTTCTAACACCAATTGTTACGATTTTTACCCTTTATAAAATCGTTGATTTATTTACATTTTAAATAAATCGAGTTCTTTCTATATTGCAAATAATAAACACTGTTTGAAATTATTTATAGCTCTATTTATTTATAACAGGCACTAAAAATTACCGAAAAACACTTTAATAGCACACTTTATACACACGATGTAAATAGAATAAACGTTAGCCACACTTTAGTTCTTAACACGGAGTTTTATTATCAACTGAACTACTGCGTCACCAAATACCCGTATTTATACGAGTAGTCAGGTATTCTAGTTATTTCCAGTTTATTACGACACTAGATTTTTCCAGCTGTCAAAATTCGCGTGAAGAAATTCCTATTGTAGAAATTTCTTGTAACAGTATTATGTTTTTTAACTTTTTTTATTTTTGAAAGTTGATATTCTTTTTAACCGCTTATAAAAATTTCAGTAGTTTTGAGTTTTTCTTTCATAGAATTTTGTTGTGCTAAAAAATACGCTAAAAAATAAATAATCACCCTTATTCTACTTGTCGTTATCAATGTCGTCGTCGTTTTTGAGTCAACATCACTTTGCTTCGACGTCGACATCACTTCGACACCAAATTGGTATTCTAAAACAGTGTTGTAACGACGTCGACAGTTTATCGATTTAAACAAAAACACATCTCTAAAAATTGAGTCGGCAGATTTATTTTGTTTATTATTTTTGCGAAAAAATGTTTTTTATGTGTAATTTAAATTCTGATACCAGTGATGAAGAAAATAAAAAAAATCTAGTATTTGAAAGAAGGTTTCTCATACAGAAATCCAATATCTTTAATCTGCCGGATAACAAGTGAGTAGCAAAATCAAAGTCTGGGTTCGTTCGTAAATGTAGAAAATTTGTGCATCACTGCGGCAGTTATGCCAATTTTTGTTGCTGATGCGTGATCATCTGTTGCAGATGCTTTGCTACTGCTCAACAACTGCACAGTTTGCTTTTTAGAACGTTTTGCAAAAGATATTCACCCTTATTCTAGTTGTCGTTATCAATGTCGTCGTCGTTTTTGAGTCAACATCACTTTGCTTCGACGTCGACATCACTTCGACACCAAATTGGTATTCTAAAACAGTGTTGTAACGACGTCGACAGTTTATCGATTTAAACAAAAACACATCTCTAAAAATTGAGTCGGCAGATTTATTTTGTTTATTATTTTTGCAAAAAAATGTTTTTTATGTGTAATTTAAATTCTGATACCAGTGATGAAGAAAATCAAGTATTGGAAAGAAGACTTCTCATACAGAAATCCAATATCTTTAATCTGCCGGATAACAAGTGAGTAGCAAAATCAAAGTCTGTTACTTTAAAGAATGTTAATCTTCTAATTTTTTTAAAAGGTTTGAAAGTTACTTTCGGCTGAATAAAACAGGCTTCAAAGATGTGCTGGAAACAACAGCACCTTATTTGAAAACCGGAATCAAGTCCACATTTATTTCCTAAGCAATAAAGTTGGCAGCTACATTAAGATTTTTAGCCCAGGGGTCGTACCAGCTCACTGTTGGAAACGACTTTAACTTAGGGTTCAGCTGTTTCTGAAACTGTAGAAGATTTGCCATAGCTTCCTCCAGCGGGCTCAATATAAATTGCTTGAATCTTCCGCCACCTTTAGCATTACACTCGGCTTTATTGGCTACCATTTTCTTTTTAACTTTAAATTTTAAGTCTAGCCATACCTATAAATAAATTTTGTTATATTTTTATAATGCACTTTATATGATCATGCTTTCTTTACCTTCTGCCATCCCTCTCACATTATTCTCGGTGGGCCAAGTGCATTTCAAAATTTGATATTTCTTCCTTTTTTCCGTTTTTTTTTCACTCATTACTTTTCCTCAAGTCGTTACTAAAAATTGTGTCGACAAAATCAGAGTCGTTTCAAGACAATATCGTCGTCACATTTTCTTACAGAATACCAAATACTTGTCGACAGTTATCAATTATTTTCGATAACGACAACGGGAATACCAATTTCAAAAAAAAAATCCCAAGACGACATTGTCTTGTGTCGATGACGACAACTAGAATAAGGGTGAATAATAAAAAAAGTTTGGTAAGCGGCAAATTTTTTTTGGACTTTTTGGAGGTTAAGGCTCATTACCTTTAAATAGCTTAAGGTTTCCTGAATTAAGTATTATAAATTTTAGAGCCCAGTTGGACCCAGCCTTACAACTAGAGCCTTTTTCAGTGGCGCCTATTATTACAAATTTAGAGCTTTTTGATGTGTGGAAATCACATCAACATAAAAAAATTTATGAAATAGTTACGATAATTATTCAACATGTTGAGAAAAAATCAAAGAAAATTCTTCAAAGAGATAAAATAAGAACAAAAATCCTAGGTTTTATTAGTACTGGAAGAAAAAAATGGCAAACTTCCAATTATTTTAAGGATTTTTTCGAGCAGAAGGAATCTGGCTGGCTAAAATGAACATTTGAATATTGGGAACGTAAAGATTGCGTAAGTTTACATTTTACCAATACTTATCATTAAAACTATTAAATTTTTTTATTTAAAGATTGCTGGAACAAGTCGAAGGCCTACTGGCGGAAGGCCCGAAGTGGCATTTAATGTTTGTCCAAAAAGAAGTAAACGACATAAAATTAATGAAATTTGTAATAAATTTAAATCAGAATTAATACACAAAGCTTCTGAAAAACTTTGTTAAGTGAAGTCCATATATCGATCTGACGAAGATTTCCAATAAGCAAATGGTGCTTTAGCCATGTTTATGGATTTAAAGCTTACTAAAACTACTTATGAGGATCTAAGAGACTACAATGAAAAATTATTGGGCGCAAAATATTATCCTCCGTATATTAAAATATTGGAAAAAAAAAGAATGCTACCCAGATAAAATAATCGTGGAGGAGACCGGTGCATCCATAGAGCTTCAAACTCTTTTAAACCACACTTTATGCAGATCTGATGGACATTTCTGAAAAAAAAATAATATTGATTGGGAAGTGGGGTATGGATGGTTCAGCCGGTCAACAAATCTTTAATCAAAAGTGACAAAACGAAGAAAATTTAGAAAATGTGGATGAGAAAACTATTTTTAAGGTTATGTTTGTTCCCTTAAAATTGATAACGGAACATACTAAACAGATAGTTTGGAAAAATCAAAGACCATCTTCGATCAGGTATTGGAGACCAGTGAAATTTAAGTTTACACGGGAAACCACGGAAAATGTTCAAATACAATACAAAGGTATGTGTGACGAGATAAAAAATTTGTTTCCAACAGAAGTGGAGTTTAATGACTCCCTCATATTTGAAGTCAGTTACAACCTTATGTGTACAATGATTGATGGTATAGTCGTTAATATATGAACCGAACAAAATTCGTCTAGGTCCTGTAGCATATGCAACGTAAATCCAAGTGATATGAACAATATTGTACAGATAAAATCGTTAAAGCCCAATGAAAGTAATTACAAATTTGGACTTAGCAATCTTCACTCCCAAATTTTAAAAATAAATCACATTTTATATTGGCTGCCTACGTCCCAAATTTTTTAGATTTATATGAAGAAATAAACAAGTTATGGGGTTTTGGCCGGATTTTACAAACAATAATACAGTGGATTCCCGATTTAACGCACAATTGATTGTCAGCCCTGTTCGTTAAATCGGAAAATTCGTTAAATCTAGTACTAAACAAAAAAATATTTATTCATGTAATAACAAATCAAAAAGTCAATTCACATCATATCTTAATACTAAAAAATGGATTTTATAAAAAAATTAATGAAAATTTAATAATTAAAAAAATGAAAGAAAAGAAAGTAATTATTTAAAAAAAAAAACTTGTTATTAACGTTTGTTTTTGCGACTTTTTAAAACTTTTTTCAGTTGCTTCCTCTTGAAGCTCTCGTAAAATTAATGTCTTGGAGATATCGATATTATATCCTGTCCCCACTGAATACATACATGAATCCTTTTTATTACATCGCAGTGTTTAATTTTTTGACCTTCATCTGCAGGTATATCGCTTTTAAACGTTCGTTCTCATCTAAAAAAACTTCGTCCTCTATCCATTGGTTAACGTCCTCTGCAGTTAACTGATTCTGCAAATTGTCCAAATTTATTTACATAAGTGATAATGAATTGAATAAAATGTTATAAGATTAACTTACCTCTGGAAAAATTGAGTTGAGCAGTCCTACACCATATCTAACTGTAAGGAGATATTCATCTTCTTGTAATAGTCTTGCCAATGGTATATCATCCTCTTCATCAAAGTGTTGCATGTTTCTGTACAAAATTTTATTCCAGCATTTTGATAACGTTGTTTCTGAAACACGTTTCACTGCTAATGTGAGCATTATAGAGGCTTCGTATAAGTTAAATTGTTTTAAAAACCTTATAATATGTCACTACTCGCCAACCAATTGACCTTAACCGCCTTAAACCTGCAAAGAATAGAAAGGGAAGTAATAGACGGATTAACCGATGCTCATCATGGAAAAATCAGTCCGCTTCTATTAGCTCCTCATCAACTTAGGAATGAGTTAACCGTAATAAGGGCACATCTCCCAAGGCAACGTGCACCTCCTGTAGAAGACGATAATCTAATACAATTTTATAAGCTAATGAAGGCCAGTGGAGCGATAACAAAGAGCGAAGTTATCTTTGAAATTATGTTGCCACTTGTCGACCAGCAATTCCTAGAACTCTTCAGTGTAATTCCGGTTCCAACAATAAGAAATAACCTTTTAATATCTATCAACTCAAAGAAATCGTTTCTAGCAATTAATCCACACAGAGATGAATATATCCCCTTTTCAACTGAAGACGTTACCAGCTGCATTATGTCTAAGCCCGATGAATACATATGTCAAAACAAGCAAGTCAAGCTCAATTCCTGTGAAATAAACATTTTTAACAACCGGAACAGAGCCAACTGCAAACTTATCCGAATTCCATTTAACACAACATGGACACAATTAAAAAATCCTAACAACTGGATTTTTGCTTCCACCACAGAAGTAGAAATCTCAGCAGTCTGCGGCACAGAAACTTCACAACACCTTATAAGAGGCACTGGCATAATGCAAATAGACCAAACTTGTATAATCAAAAACAACTTCATCACGATTCAAGGTCACTTTAGTGCGTCAAACAGTTTGCATACATCATACGTCCAACTTAAACACATCGACCGTATAAGCACACCACAGGAAATCAAACAAATTCTTAACACTACAGATAGCCAGTTTAAGACTCACCTTAATCAACTCATTAACCTGCAAAAACAACTTAATGAGCCAACAATTACACGTCTACCAGAGCTAATCAAGTCTAATAGCCAACATCATCATATAGTAAGCTATTCCGCACTTATAATTTCCTTGCTCATCGCGGTAGCCACAACACTAATTAAAAGAAGCTCAACCCATCAATAAGGAATAGGCCACAACTCCAACCAAACAACACCGCATCCAGCTCCATTACCCCGACCTGTCACCATTGACATCATAGACACCTAACCCACATTGGTTATCATCGACCAGTGGTCAACGCGGGGGAGAATGTTGACATTCACATCAACATACATTTATTTTCAATTTTATTTTTTATTATTTTTAATGTTAATGAACTACATGGGTTTTATCGCTGACATAACATAGGTTTATTTTACCTTTTTTTGTTTATAAACAATTGTTGACATAGCATTATTTTATTTTGTTTACTTGAAGTTCAATTATCCCATACAATTGTTAAGCATAATTTTATTTTTTGTCCATTGAAATGTTTGGTCAGCAATTATGCAAACAATTAATTGTGCAATAGTGGCATTCAACTTTAATTGATGTATTAAATTTTAGTATATAAGAAAGAACAAAAATAAAGAAAGACGTTCAATTACTATAACGCATTTAAGGTGTTTTATTGATTGAATCTGTTAGCGTTCTACAAGTTAAAGTGCTTGGAGGACAATTAAGGCAGATAATATTTCAGTTCAGATTTATGTGTTTGAACTGAATCATATTATAGCCGCAAGAAACAATTTTAGTGCGACTATATATTGGTGACCCCAGATTCTTTAGTTATTTCGGACCATGTTCCAATATCCTTATATCACTTTGCTGGTCGGCAATTAGAAACTGGGTTGAAAATGAGATCGGTGATCTGAGCAGGGACACTCCCGATTTTGTCACAGGTAATCTTGATTCTTACTTTGGAAAAATAATGTATATCATAAAACAAGCTTTTGGAAAAATACCTGTCGGCTGCAAAAAGTCTTTGCAACGCGAAATCTTAGATGTTAGCAAAATGTTAATTGGTCAAAGAAATAAATATATCAGAAAATTTCTAAATGTCAAATAAAAAGTATTTTAATACTAATAAACTTATTGAATTCCACCTTAATAAAGACCGGAACGAAGCATGGTCCAAATTTATTACCAGTTTACCGACGGGCTCTAAAAAATTCTGGAAAATATCAAAAGCTATAAAATGTAATAACAAGGCTTTTACGGATCTGCATATAAACGGCAAGGTTATAAAATCTAGTGCAGATAAGGCAAATGCTATAGCAGATGCTCTTGAAAAATCACACATTAATACTTTGAATAAATCTTCACCTATGGATACAGAAGTTTCTAACTACATTCAAATTCCAATGATAAAATTCTCAAAAGATCGAGCGTCCAAATTACCAATAGTGCCGAAGTAAAATCGTTTGTGTTTTTATTAAAGAATAATAAAGCACCTGGATAAGACAGTATAAATAGCATTATACTCAAAAATATGCCCAATAACTTTTATGCATTTTTAAGTAAACTTTTCAATAGTTGTCTAAAAAATGGTTATTTCCCCACGATCTTCAAGAAGGCAAAAGTAATCCCAATTGTCAAACCAGAAAAATATCCTAAATTACCTACCAGTGACAGACCGATCAGCATACTAAGCATATTGGATAAAGTTTTCGAAAAAATTATAGAAAAACGAATTTTAGAATTTTCCAGTCACAATAATATTATTAATCCTCAACAATTTGGTTTCCGCAAGGAACACTCTACAGTACATCAATTAAAAAGAGTGGTAAATTTTCTTGACACCAATAAAAGAAATCGTAAGAGTACTGGAATTGTTTTTCTTGACATAGAAAAAGCCTTTGCTACAATTTGGCACGATGGCCTCGTTTATAAACTTAACATCATTAATTATCCAACGTACTTGCAGAAAATAATAAAAAGTTTTTTAGATCACCGCTCATTTGTAGTTTCAGTCGACAACAGATTATCAAGTGTTAGACAAATCCCTGCTGGTCTGCCGCAAGGGTCTGTTTTATCTCCTACACTATATTCGGTATTTACTTCCGATATTCCTGTTCGAAGATATAATGAAGCAGCGTTTTATGCAAATGATAGTGCTTTCATTTGCTGCGGTAAGCTGTCAAACGCAATTATTCACCCACAAATACTTTGATAAATGGAAGATTAAAGTAAATGTCAGCAAAACCCAAACCATTATTTTTCCATATAATAGGTCAAGGAAACGTATTCCCACAAAGCAATTACTTTCTAATGGAACTGTAATTCCACTGCAAAATAGTATCAAATATTTAGGGATTATATTAGATACAAACTTATCATTTAAAGAACACATAAAATATGTTTGCGAAAAGGCGATTAAATGCGGTCGTGCTCTCGACTCCTTACTCAACAGAAGATCTCAACTTAATTTAAAAAACAAAATCTTTTTTTACAAAATGTGCATTCGGCAAATTTTGACCTATGAATGCCAGGTCTGGTTTCAAAAAGCTCCTAAAACGTACGCAAGGAAATTACAGATAATTCAGAATAAAAATCTTAAAATAATTTACAACTTACACCCTAGATATTCTACTAACCTATTGCACAGTAACTTCAACCACATAATGATTAATTCATTTGCGAGACAATTGACTCTGACATTTAATGATAAATGCAGAACGTCTAATAGACTCTTTGTTTATTAAATAGTTTTCATTAGTGATTGTTGTTAAAATTTTTTATAACACTGATACCCTACAAGGTTTTTTGATTGTCAATTTTCCTTATGGCTGTGATATTACGTATTAGTTTCTTTATTTAATTATTTAGTTGTTAATTGTTGAAATACTTTTTAAGTAATATCTCGAAATATTGTAAATAAAAATTTTTTAATAATGAAGACTTGAATAAAGACTATTTAAAAAAATAAAGAAAGATGTTCAATTACTATATTGATTGAATCTGTTAGCGTTCTACAAGTTAAAGTGCTTGGAGGACAATTAAGGCAGATAATATCTCAGTTAAGATTTATGTGTTTGAACTGAATCATATTATAGCCGCAAGAAACAATTCTAGTACAATTATACAGATATGTTCCTCACAAATTAAAAAGAAAAAAGAAATCAAAGCAATACATATTCATTTTAAACGAAATCAAATATGTATGTATATATGTGCAGGTGTGTCTCAAGCATACAACTGTTTGCCTGACTGATCCACTGTATTTATGATTATTGATTTTCAATAAAAGCTAAAATTGAATCTAATTCGGACTCGAACCTCAAAGGCAAATCAAGTTTGTACACGGAACCTAATGAGGCCGAAGTTCACAAGCCCACTACTCTTATGCAAAACTCACTCATGAAAATGAAGACAAAACTCGAATTTTTTAAACTTAGCTCGTACCAAGTACCCACATCACTAGAATGCTAGTTGATTTTTAAAATAGCGCAAACTTTTCAGCAGTCTCGGTTCTTCCTACTCGGCAATAATCAACAAGCAGAAGCTGAAGTCATCTCGACTGCAAATACTTAAAAGTAAACAACATCTTCTGCTACGTTAAACAGTGATATCAATATTATGGCTCAACCTAATAATTTAAAACAGCCTCAATGTATGCTTCACTTTCCGTCAGTAAGTAGTTTAACTATTAACCCCTCAACTGGCGCAACACCCAATGTTGACCTGCCAGTCATCATTACCGCCAAACCATTGGTACAGACTGGATTAGACAGGTATGTTAAAATAGTTAAGAGGAAAAGAAGCCCAAAATCGGCTAAAACAGCTCCCTATCCTAAGCTTAGTAGAGGTGAAATAAATGTCACTCAATCCCAAAACCGTTTTGCCATACTGGAAAGCGAAGATAATGATGCCCCGGTGATACCTAAACCACAAAGACCTCCCCCTATCTATCTAAGAGAGCAAAATTCAAATGAATTTGTTAAAACCCTAGTCAGCCTTATTGGGGAAAACTCTTTTTATATTGTGCCAATAAAAAATGGCAAAATTGTTGAAACTAAGATTCAAGTTCAATGTGAATCCAATTTCAGAAAATTAGTATCATTTCTTGAATCCAGAAAAAAAAAATTTATACTTACCAGTTGAAGAGCAGCAAAGGTCTTCAGATAGTGATTAAGGGTATTGAATCATACAATGACCCACTTGAAGTAAAGAAGGCACTCGAAATCAACGGCTTTAAGGTTAAGTCCGTTGTTAATATTAGGAACCGGGATAAGCTCCCCCAACCCCTTTTCCGAGTTGAATTAGAGCATGGCGATATCAAGTTGAAGAAAATGAAACACACCCTATTTATC
Organism: Eustalomyia histrio; assembly: GCA_949748255.1. Classification (NCBI taxonomy): domain Eukaryota; kingdom Metazoa; phylum Arthropoda; class Insecta; order Diptera; family Anthomyiidae; genus Eustalomyia; species Eustalomyia histrio. The sequence continues at coordinate 653,011 of OX456528.1, forward strand.
AACTTAGGTACTTGCTACACTATAGAGTTACAGTTGAAGCACCACATAAGCGACGAGGACCTGCTCAGTGTACGAACTGCCAGGAGTATGGTCACACTAGGTCTTATTGTAGACTACATGCAGTTTGCGTAGTTTGCGGTGAGCTGCATAGCACAGCTCACTGCGCCAAACCAAAGACAGTAAATACTGAAAAGAAATGTAGCAATTGCGGTAAAATTAAAAAACTCAAATTTGAACAGAACCCGAAACCCCCAAATGAAATCACAGTTAGAACCGGAATTTTATATTCCACAATACCCACAAATTATCACCAACAGTGCTTCATACTCTGAAGTTCTAACAGGACAACCACAGCCCCCAAAAACTCCACAAGCCGCACAAGTCAATCCAAATGCTCCACTTTCTCAATCTGAACCCCAGATACAAAATTTCAGCAGACTTGAAGCATCCATTGAATCCCTCGTTCAAACTGTTACTAACTTTACAAACTCAATGAGTAATATGATGCAAGAGATGATGAGAAATCAGTCTATTTTGATGCAAGCTTTGTTAACTAAACCATGAACAGTTTGAAAATATGTTACTGGAATGCTAACGGCATATGCCAACATAAAGAAGATCTCGAGTATTTTCTCAGAAATCAGCAAATTGACGTAATGCTTATTTCTGAGACCCATTTAACCCTGAGAAGTTCATTTTCAATTCGCGGGTACACAATGTATGATACTAAGGACCCAAGAGGCAGGTCATGTGGAAGATCAGCTATTTTCATTAAATCTAGATTAAAACATTTTCTTATGTGTGATCTTTGCGAAAATTATCTTCAGGCCACTACTATATGTTTTGAAGAATTCGATAAGGACTTAGTGATTTCGTCAATTTATTCTCCCCCCAGTTTCTCCATAACGGAGGATCAGTACACAGTCTTTTTCGAATCATTAGGACCGCGTTTTCTGGCAGCTGGAGATAATAATGCCAAGCATACATTCTGGGGGTCACGGCTTGTTACCCCTAAAGGCCGTGTTTTGTTTAATACAATTTCTAAGCTGGGTATGGATGTGATCTCTAGTGGAGAACCCACGTACTGGCCAACGGACCGTCGAAAAATACCCGATCTGATAGACTTTGGAATAACAATGTCTATTGCGAGAGAATTGGTCCATGTAGAACCATTATTGGATCTCTCATCTGATCACACACCTACAGTTGTTACTATTTTAAACCTCCGAAGAATTGAACCCCCCTCTGGTGACTTAGCACTGACAATTGGTTGAAGTATAAAAAATTTATCAGTACACATTGCTCGGAAAACATACCGCTAATAACACCGGAAGATATCGACCTCTCGATTCAAAATTTTGAACTAAATCTCAAACTTGCTGCTCAACTTGCTACCAAACCCCCCCCGACACAACAGACAAAATATTATTTTGTCTGCCGATGTCGAACGACTCTTAAATGAGAAAAGAAGAGCTCGAAGAGAGTGGCAACAGCACAGATCTCCTCAACTTAAGGAACGGTTGAAAGAATGCACTAAAAAATTAAGAAAGCTACTTGAACATAAGAGAACTGCTTCATTAAACAGATATCTTGAAAATTTAGATCCAACATCAAGAACTGATTACTCATTATGGCGTGCAACGAAAAATTTAAAAAGACCTGTCTTATGTAAGCCTCCTTTGAGAAAATCAGACGGAGGTTGGGCTAGAAATGATACTGAAAAAGGAGATCTGTTTGTAGAACATTTAAGAAAAGTATTCACGCCAAATATAACAAGTTCTGTAACAGAGTTGCCACCGATTTTGACCCAGCACCGAGCAGCTACCCGATTAACGTTTGAGATGAGAGAGGTCGAGAAGGCTATTTTTGAACTAAACCCTAAAAAAGCTCCTGGTATCGATGGAATCGGTAACAGGATGCTCTTGGAGTTACCCCGTATAGCATTAAAGATAATTCTCTTTATTTTTAATGCTATTATACGCCTTGAATACTATCCCCCAGAATGGAAAGTTTCACTCGTTAAAATGATACCCAAGCCAGGCAAAGATCACACAAAAGTGGAATCGTATAGGCCTATAATCCTATTATCCAATTTATCAAAGCTGTTCGAGAAAATCCTAATGGAAAAGATAACTGTTTATGTGGAACAAAACAACTGTATTCCATCACACCAATTTGGCTTCAGGAGAAAACACAGCACCATTGAGCAAGCCCACAGGCTAGTTACTGTTGTCAGAGGAGAAAAAATACTGCTCTGCCCTTTTTATCGATGTTTCACAGGCTTTCGATAAGGTTTGGCATGAAGGTCTACTGTTTCAAATAAAACTTTTATTACAAACAAATACTCACAAGCTACTCAAAAGCTATATAACAAATCGAAAATTCACTCTTGCTGAAAAAAGTTTTGTCAGCTCTCCTCAAGATATACAAGCCGGAGTTCCACAAGGTAGCATTTTGGGCCCTCTGTTATATATCATTTATACTTCAGACATGCCATTAGATATTAATACCCACACATCGACTTTCGCTGACGATACTGCAATCTTAAGCGTCCACGATGACTCAAAAATAGCGTCTAGAATGTTACAGACTCACATTTCACAATTGGAAGCTTGGTTGGATAAGTGGAAAATTAAGGTGAATGAACAGAAATTGTTGCTTAATTTTCCCATTTTTTATTTATGTTTTTTTTTTTTTTAATCGCAAACACCAATTAAACATTTTGAAATATATCATTATTTTTACAATTTTCTGTTGCTTAACTCCAAGTATATATTTCACGATTTAACTTGAATCAATTAAAAAATTTGCATTCATTTTAAATAATATAATAACTACAGTTTCGTGCAAAAGTGAGCCAATGGTTAAAATAAAACGAGCAACCTTTGTTTTTTATGGTGTTTATTTAATAAATTAAAAACTATTTACTTAAACGAAAATATACTTCATTAAAAAATAAAACAACTAAAACATAAAAATGTAATCCAAACTTAAGTATCTAAAAACATAATATTTTGAAATTCAGGCCATTGGCTCACTTTTGCACCAACGGTTTTCTAATCAAAATTTAATACTTTACCCGGTATCCATTTGCTTTTTCCAACTGATTTCTTCTCCTTGGCATTGATTCATACAGTTTCGATATATAATCCACTTTTTTTTCTTTCATTCAGCCTGTACCCTCTCCCACAGCTCACTAATACTCTTTGGAGACTCTTCGTAATCTGCTAAATGACATTTTAAGTAAGCCCAAGCATTTTCGATCGGGTTAAGATCGGAGCTCTGAGGTGGCCACTCCATGAGCCTAAACACCTGAGAACTAACCCATTCCTTAACCATTTTCGCAAAATGTTTGGGGTCGTTGTCATGCTGAAAGAAAACATTTTCAGGTCTATCTGGCAACGGCTAAAGGCAAATTCTCTTTTAATATGCCCATAATACCTTCAATCCGTATAAGTGGGCCCAGACCATATGGTGTTATACATCCCCAAACCATAAGAGAACCACCTCAGTGCTTTATGGTTTGTGTTACATGGGCTGGGTTTGGTGTGGTTGATTGATGGCTTGGCCCAATACAAAACTTTTCCATCCGATTGGTATCAGTTGATTTTGGTCTTATCGGACCATACTATCTACAAAATAAAGAAAACTGCGACATATATGACAAAATATGCTAGTAAAATAATCATACCTTATGCCAATAAAAAACTGTTCAAAAATTTATATTTTTCCAAAAATAATTTTCGCGCTTTTACGTTTTTTAGTGATAGTTTTGGCTTTTTCTTTTTAATACTGGCATTGTAGCCAACACTTTTGAGTGCCCTTGAGACTGTCCATCTGCTACACTCAGGGAAAAATGACGTTGCAAAATCGACAACGGTGGTGGTCAATATTACACCACTACGTTGTCAATTTTTTTAACAACGCCCGGTATCAAATTGTAAACGAATGTTTATAAATCGACAACGTTATGTTGTCAAATTCTCTGCTAACGCCAAAATTTTTAATATTTAACAACGCATGTTTACAACTTGACAACGAACGTGTATGAATCGACAACGTTATGTTGTCAAATTCTCTGCTAACGCAAAATTTTTAATATTTGACAACGCATGTTTACAAATTGACAACGAACGTCTTCAAATTGACAACGTAACGTTGTCGAATTCTCTGCTAACGCCGAAACTTTAAGATTTTTTCTTTGCTTTGGTTTTAGTCAGTGCGTGGAGAAGTATTTTTTTCAAATATAATTAAAAATGGAACAAAGCCACGAAATTCAATTATCTGAGGACGTAAATTTTGTTGGTGAATTATTAGAAATAAATGGTGAAATTATAATGGTCAGCGTTTCATGCCATTACGATGTCCAACTAAAAAATTTTTTAAAAATTATAAACATGGAATCAATTTTTCAATAGTTAAAATGTATGTAAATCAATGTTTGAGAAAACGACGTAGAAGGAACAGTAAGAAATATATATTTTTGTTTTTGGCATCACAACATTTAGAAGCTTGCCGCCAGTATGGCTGAGTGTGGAGTTCAGGAAAAAACTGTTTACCTGGAAAAACGGAGAAAAATATAGTATTACGACTCTGATGGCACAATGATTTGTTTATGTTTGTGTGAATTTATATAGTTAGGAATAGATGATGAGACAATGTCAATGCCATCTAAAGTGGCGGAATGGTGGAGACGTAATGAAAATACCACCAACACACCGGAATCACATTGTTCAAAAAACGGCGGAGTTTTATCAAAGGTAGGACAAATTAAATAGGTTATATGTAACATAACTTAGCATTATAATTAAATTTAGGACTTAAAGACATTGATAAGTGAGTCTTTAAAAGGGAAGCCAGTACTTGAATATGCTAGTCAAAACATTACATGGGCGTCTGATCATAGAGATCACATAATTAATGTTGTTGAAGACTTGAAATAGAAAGCTTTTGGACTCTTTACCAACCAGTAGCCATAGCACCCTTGAAACTCCCACGTATTTGCATTCTCCTGACAAAGAACTTGTTGAAATCGATGAATCAGTTGCTGTTACACTAACAACTTCTTTAGTCAAAGAATGCGACAATTGGGGAGTAGTGTGTGAAAAATTGAAAAGATATTTCAACATACGCCAAAAACACTTACAAAAATTGAAGAGTGTCGAGTTTCTTCAAGAATGACCTAAATTGTCTGATTGAAGGGCACTCGAAACTATTATGCAAAAAAAAAACCATAATGAATATATTAGAAACCGGGATAAGCTCCCCCAACCCCTTTTCCGAGTTGAATTAGAGCCTGGCGATATCAAGTTGAAGAAAAATGAAACACACCCCATTTATCAACATAGGTACTTGCTACACTATAGAGTTACAGTTGAAGCACCACATAAGCGACGAGGACCTGCTCAGTGTACGAACTGCCAGGAGTATGGTTACACTAGGTCTTATTGTAGACTACATGCAGTTTGCGTAGTTTGCGGTGAGCTGCATAGCACAGCTGACTGCACCAAACCAAAGACAGTAAATACTGAAAAGAAATGTAGCAATTGCGGTAACCCCCATACTGCTAATTACAGAGGTTGTGAGGTATATTTAAAATTAAAAAACTCAAATTTGAACAGAATCCGAAACCCCCGAATGAAATCACAGTTAGAACCGGAATTTTATATTCCACAATACCCACAAATTATCACCAACAGTGCTTCATACTCTGAAGTTCTAAGAGGACAACCACAGCCCCCAAAAACTCCACAAGCCGCACAAGTCAATCCAAATGCTCCACTTTCTCAATCTGAACCCCAGATACAAAATTTTAGCAGACTTGAAGCATCCATTGAATCCCTGGTTCAAACTGTTACTAACTTTACAAACTCAATGAGTAATATGATGCAAGAGATGGTGAGAAACCAGTCTATTTTGATGCAAGCTTTGTTAACTAAACCATGAACAGTTTGAAAATATGTTACTGGAATGCTAACGGCATATGCCAACATAAAGAAGAGCTCGAGTATTTTCTCAGAAATCAGCAAATTGACGTAATGCTTATTTCTGAGACCCATTTAACCCTGAGAAGTTCATTTTCAATTCGCGGGTACACAATGTATGATACTAAGGACCCAAGAGGCTGGTCATGTGGAGGATCAGCTATTCTCATTAAATCTAGATCTTTGCGAAAATTATCTTCAGGCCACTACTATATGTTTTGAAGAATTCGATAAGGACTTAGTGATTTCGTCAATTTATTCTCCCCCCAGATTCTCCATAACGGAGGATCAGTACACAGTCTTTTTCGAATCATTAGGACCGCGTTTTCTGGCAGCTGGAGACTATAATGCCAAGCATACATTCTGGGGTCACGGCTTGTTACCCCTAAGGGCCGTGTTTTGTTTAATACAATTTCTAAGCTGGGTATGGATGTGATCTCTAGTGGAGAACCCACGTACTGGCCAACGGATCGTCGAAAAATACCCGATCTGATAGACTTTGGAATAACAATGTCTATTGCGAGAGAATTGGTCCATGTAGAACCATTATTGGATCTCTCATCTGATCACACACCTACAGTTGTTACTATTTTAAACCTCCGAGGAATCGTACCCCCCTCTAGTGACTTAGCACTGACAGGCAAAACAACAGATTGGTTGAAGTATAAAAAATTTATCAGAACACATTGCTTGGAAAACATACCGCTAAGAACACCGGAAGATATCGACCTCTCGATTCAAAATTTTGAACTAAATCTCAAACTTGCTGCTCAAACCCCCCCGACACAACAGACAAAATATTATTTTGTCTGCCGATGTCGAACGACTCTTAAATGAAAAAAGAAGAGCTCGAAGAGAGTGGCAACAGCACAGATCTCCTCAACTTAAGGAACGGTTGAAAGAATGCACTAAAAAATTAAGAAAGCTACTTGAACATAAGAGAACTGCTTCATTAAACAGATATCTTGAAAATTTAGATCCAACATCAAGAACTGATTACTCATTATGGCGTGCAATGAAAAATTTAAAAAGACCTGTCTTATGTAAGCCTCCTTTGAGAAAATCAGACGGAGGTTGGGCTAGAAATGATACTGAAAAAGGAGATCTGCTTGTAGAACATTTAAGAAAAGTATTCACGCCAAATATAACAAGTTCTGTAACAGAGTTGCCACCGATTTTACCCCAGCGCCGAGCAGCTACCCGATTAACGTTTGAGATGAGAGAGGTCGAAAAGGCTATTTTTGAACTAAACCCCAAAAAAGCTCCTGGTATCGATGGAATCGGTAACAGGATGCTCTTGGAGTTACCCCGTATAGCATTAAAGATAATTCTCTTTATTTTTAATGCTATTATACGCCTTGAATACTATCCCCCAGAATGGAAAGTTTCACTCGTTAAAATGATACCCAAGCCAGGCAAAGATCACACAAAAGTGGAATCGTATAGGCCTATAATCCTATTATCCAATTTGTCAAAGCTGTTCGAGAAAATCCTAACAGAAAAGATAACTGTTTATGTGGAACAAAGCAACTGTATTCCATCACACCAATTTGGCTTCAGGAGAAAACACAGCACCATTGAGCAAGCCCACAGGCTAGTTACTGTTGTCAGAAAAACGTTCGAGGAGAAAAAATACTGCTCTGCCTTTTTATCGAAGTTTCACAGGCTTTCGATAAGGTTTGGCATGAAGGTCTACTGTTTAAAATAAAACTTTTGTTACCAACAAATACTCACAAGCTACTCAAAAGCTATATAACAAATCGAAAATTCACTCTTGCTGAAAAAAGTTTTGTCAGCTCTCCTCAAGATATACAAGCCGGAGTTCCACAAGGTAGCATTTTGGGTCCTCTGTTATATATCATTTATACTTCAGACATGCCATTAGATATTAATACCCACACATCGACTTTCGCTGACGATACTGCAATCTTAAGCGTCCACGATGACTCAAAAATAGCGTCTAGAATGTTACAGACTCACATTTCACAATTGGAAGCTTGGTTGGATAAGTGGAGAATTAAGGTGAATGAACAGAAATGTATCCACATTACTTTCACACTGAGAAAAGAGACGTGTCCACCAATTAAAATTAATAATCTGAATATACCCCAACACACATGTGTGAAATATCTCGGTATTTACCTTGACCGTCGACTCACGTGGAAAAATCATATAGATGCGAAAATAACTCAGATGAGGCTAAAAACTGCTCAACTCGCTTGGCTAACTGGCAAAAACTCTAAACTAGGCCTGGACTGCAAATTACTCATTTACAATTCGATCATGAAACACATATGGTGCTACGGAATTCAGCTCTGGGGTACTGCCGCTGCGTCCAATATAGGGGAAATTCAGAGAATGCAAAATAAATTCTTGAGGACGATCACGAACGCACCCTGGTATGTTAGGAATTACAACATACATAAAGACCTGAATGTACCCCTGGTCAAAGATGAAATTATTAGACACTGTCAACGCTATTTAACAAAACTGGAAACACACCCCAACATACTAGCCCGTAACTTAACTGATAATCACGGCCACCAGCGTCTTAGGAGGAGGGACACTGCGGATCTGGTCCGCTAATAATAAGGGGAAATAATGGTCCCAGTTGAACCACATAACATCAGTCTGGCACTGGCTGGACTTAACAATTAATATTTAGTTTTAAGATTTGGATAATTATTGTTAGTTCACAGTTTTTAAAAGCGAAGATTCAATAAATAATATAAAATATGGAAAATATGGGAAAAAAAATGAATATTGTAAACAACTGTCTACAAATCTTCAGTCGACGACCAGTATAGGTAATTATCGAATTATATACATAATTTATTGTTTAAATGTAATTTATCTTATTATTTTCTATATTTCACAGACGCAGAAGACAAGATTTACACCATTTTGGTTAATGCGGTTTTACCATCACCAGCTAGATTTAAGTGCGGAGATGCTAAACTCAGAAAAAATGTAACAATAGCTGATTCACAGGAAAGCTTCGTTGATTACAAATTCCAAATAAATGCAATCATAGAAAAATATTACTATGCTGGATTAACTATACAGCCTTTTGTTATTGTGGAAGGTTTGTCCGATAAAGATATAAAAGGCTTTTATATATTTTTTAATAATAATTTGCTAAAATTTAATTTATTTATTGATTGTTTGGACACATGCTTCAACCATGGATTTTTATGCAAAATTTTTTTTTACGAAATTCATACTGCATATGGAAAAATTTATTTTAGAATTAAGTTAATTTAATTTTTCGTTCTTTGAATTAAAATACATACATAATTTAAATAGAATATGTTTATAAAACAAAAAAATTAATTTTAATCGTTTTTATACTAAATAGTTTGAGAAAAGGCAGATTGGGAACGGATGTGGGTGTCAATATGTACACTTTCGTTGTCGGTTTAACAACGATATCGTTGTCAATAATTCGTTGTCGAATTGACAACGACGTGTACGATTTGACTACAAACGTGTTCTGTACACTATCGACAACGAATGTGGTCACTTTGTACACGGATGGTGTCATTTTTTCTCTGGGTGTAACATTGACCGAACATTCAGAAACTGCCTCTTTCGTGTTCTTGATTTTGCCCGAAGTGAAAAGACGTCCAATGGCTCTAGCTGCAGTGCCACTGATTTTTTTCGGTCTTCCAATTTTTGGTGTCGGATACTGATCTGGATTAATTTTTTTCTCACTTGCAATAATTCTTGCCACTGTTCGCTGACCCATTTTAAAGAAATTGGCGATTTTAGCTTTTTCCAGCACCTATATTTCACGTTATCGGATGTTGATTTCATCGATTTTTTTTATTATTATTCATTTTATTATGCACAAAATTAAAAAAGTTTTCAAACTAATAATAAGTTTAAACAATTTTAGTACCGTTACTTGAGTATTTTTTGTTGGTGCACAAGTGAACCAATTGCCTTGAGTTAAAGAGATCGATTTTTTCAAATGAAGAGAAAGGATTTTGGGTAAGATTACTTAAATTTGAAGAGAAGTATAAGTATGAAATATAAATAAGGAAAAAGTTTTGTTTTTGTAAAGCAAACAGAAAAATAACAGATCATTTACCAATATTTTACTAGCATTGCCTCACTTTTGCACCAAACTGTATATATCACAATCAAAATGATAATTATCAAAAAAAAATTGTTTTAAATAATAAAATTTGTGTAAAAAATAAAACTATTTATGATTTGATTATTTCAAATTGTCAATTTGAAATATTTTCAAGATGCAGATTTTTTATTTTCTTTTAAACAGAAATGCCAGATTTGAAAAACACAAGCTCTCATATATTATTTTTGAAAATACCATGTTTTAAAAATCTGGCATTGCTAAAATTTTTAATTAGGCATAATGTCATGAACATATATTTTACATTTTATAGAAATGTTAGCACTTAAAAAAATTACAGAACATTTAATTTTAATGTAACCGTTTTCGGTTCTCTACAAAAACAGAAATTTAAAAAAGTTGTAGAATTAGGTTATAAAAGTATGTGATTTTTAAATGAATATTATATATACCCTTCCAACTGTGGTGAAGGGTATAAAAATACTTAGTTTAGTAAGTTGAAATTTTGTATGTAGGTTTCTTCTCCGGCGTAGACATCCCACAGACGGGATTTCTAAAAATTCCAAAACCTAAATTTTTAAAACCTAAATTAAACTTTTTTATCACATTAAAAAACTTCTCTCCGCTTTTAGATTATTTTGATAAAATTCGATGAGACTATAAAATTTTTTTGACGAAACGTCAACGATATTCTTTCGTCGTACTTAAGATTATTTTTATGGAACGAATAACACTGATCTGTAATATTTCGTTGGATCAGCTGTTTGTAAATTTGAACGTATTTTTGTGTTCCTACCCATCTTGGTAATTCTGGCTATATACCATAAAAATTAAATAATTCCACTAGGACCTGTGCGAGGTAGCTATGTTAAATAAATTCTTAACTAAATACAAATTGACAAAAGATTTTAAAATTTCTTTGACATAATATTTGGACAATTTTTAAAACTTTTCAGAAATTTGGATACCTGAATTTACTTTAGAATTAATTTAGACAGCTCAAAAAAAACATTTAAAGCAATAAACTACATATATTTTTTTCTAACGTTTTTATTATTTTGTTGTTCTGCTGATTTTTAAACCCAATACTGAGTAATAGCAGATAATGATAGTCGACGTGTAAATGAACCGTTAGTTTCTCCTTTTATAGAAAACGTTCGAAAAGATAAAAGGCGTTACATTAAATAAAAATGGCAATTGATCCGTTTTATTAACTTAAGAGTATTTTTGGTTGTTTTTACCCAAACAATATTACGACTGTGGAAATAATTAATAATAGAGGAAGGATAATTACAGGGATTTCATCAAAAGAAGCGGCAAAATAAAAGTTTGTGCATATTACAAGTATCTGTAACTGAGAGAAAATTGAGAAATGTCCCTGATTTTAAAGCAAATTTTTCTCATTTCTACACAAATCAGACTTGCAAAAAATCAATTGGTCTTGCAAAGAAAATCAATTGGAAACAAAAAAATACAAGCTATTTTGTATATATGTATACTAAACATAGTAAAAAATTGTATTTTGTATACAGTGCTTTGTCCCATAGGCAAAAATCAAAAATTAAGCATGGGCTCAAATTGTTCTTAAAAGTACATTTTTTGAAAGACAAGAAGTTAACTGAAATAAATATGCAAAAAAAAAATTTAGTCTGATTGCTTTCGCCGTCAGTAGAGGGCGCCAAAGTTTGGAAATATTAAGCAAAAATTACTGAACAAAAAATATTGTTTTCAGTTGTTTCACTAAAATAATTCTCAAAAATATATTTTTTTAAATACTGATTTAAAGTTTTATTTTTTGAATACTTAGATATATTTGTAGCAAACCTTTAATACACTATTTAATATATATTTGAAAACAAATATTTTTTACAACTCCAAAAAATAGGTTTTTTTTTGGTGAAAATTCGAAAATTTCTTAAGTTTGATGGAGTATAAAAAAAAATTATATAAAATTAAATAATTTTTTATTTCGGTTTTTGTAAGTCTATAATATTATCTAACATATTATTAAAAAAAAAAGTGCCGGTTTTTTCACAAAAAATCAAAATATTGGCTTTTGTAAAAATGGCTTAATTTGTGATTTTTACCGCATTTTTTTTGACTTATATGATTGAATATTGACCAATTTTCAGCAAATTGGATATATGTACAAATATCAGTAAAAAGAATTAGTCACAATCATCATGTAACAAATTTCATTCGAATCGGATGAAAATTTTGAATAGTCTACTTACAAACTATTCTTTTAGCTCCCAATGAATTAGAAGAACATACTAGGAATATGGAAAAATTTCTTAAGTTTGATGGAGTATAAAAAAAAAATTATATAAAATTAAATAATTTTTTATTTCGGTTTTTGTAAGTCTATAATATTATCTAACATATTATTAAAAAAAGTGCCGGTTTTTCACAAAAAATCAAAATATTGGCTTTTGTAAAAATGGCTAAATTTGTGATTTTTACCGCATTTGTTTGAAAAATGTATTATCTTTGATTGAGTATAAAAAAAAATTATATAAAATTAAATAATTTTTTATTTCGGTTTTTGTAAGTCTATAATATTATCTAACATATTATTAAAAAAAAGTGCCGGTTTTTCACAAAAAATCAAAATATTGGCTTTTGTAAAAATGGCTAAATTTGTAATTTTTACCGCATATGTTTGAAAAAATGTATTATCTTTGATTGAGTATAATAAAAAATTATATAAAATTAAATAATTTTTTATTTCGGTTTTTGTAAGTCTATAATATTATCTAACATATTATTAAAAAAAGTGCCGGTTTTTCCCAAAAAATCAAAATATTGGCTTTTGTAAAAATGGCTAAATTTGTGATTTTTACCGCATTTGTTTGAAAAAATGTATTATCTTTGATTGAGTATAAAAAAAATTATATAAAATTAAATAATTTTTTATTTCGGTTTTTGTAAGTCTATAATATTAACTAACATATTATTAAAAAAAGTGCCGGTTTTTCACAAAAAATCAAAATATTGGCTTTTGTAAAAATGGCTAAATTTGTGATTTTTATCGCATTTGTTTGAAAAAATGTATTATCTTTGATTGAGTATAAAAAAAATTATATAAAATTATACAACTTATTTTATTATAAAATTGCATTGAAAACGATTGCTATCGTTCTTAAACAAATTTAACATTATTTTGAAGTTATTTTACAAAATTTGAAGGAATAAGTGTAGCCCTTTTTAAAATTATCAATTTTTAACATATTTTCTCTATACATATGTATATACATAATGAAGCCATTTTGTAAAATTTATTTTATAATTGTAAAGTTATATTTTTCGATAATGGTAAATTGTATTTAAAATTGTGTATAGTTGCTTTTTGGATATCTGTGTAAAAAAATAAAATCCCAGAAGTATATATCTGTATTAATAAATGGCAAAATTGGGAAAAACTTAGTTTTTGAGAAAAAGGACATGTGGGAGAAAGTCAAGTACTTGTACCGAATAAAAAAAATCTCCAGAGATCTAAAAAGTATCTTTTTAAAACTTATTATCCGTTTTTAGTGCATTCTGATCATTAATGTAGCTAAAATTCAGTTTTTGAGGAAAAGGATATATGGGAGGTAGTAATGTCCTTGCACCGAATGAAACGAAAATTGTCACAGAGCAAAAAAGTATAATTTCATAAACTATTCCGAATTCTTACTGTATTCTTATCATTAATGTAGCCAAAATGTAGATTTTAAGAAAAAGGATATATGGGAGGTTGTTATGTCCTTGCTCCGAATGAAACAAAATTAAGCACTAAGCTAAATGACATAATTTAACAGAGATTTACCAATTTTTGCTTCATTCTGCTCATAATAGTAGCTGGAATTAAACTTTTAAATTAAAGGATGTATCGGAAGTAGGCGTGTCCTTGGGCTGATTTTTTCGAAACTTCAAATTTTTCTTAATTTAGATATTCTGAGCCAGCATACCAAATTTCAAGTTTCTGCGACAACTCCTCTAATTTTGCCGATTCACTATATGGGGACAAAGCACAGTGGGCCGGGCCCCCTTGGGCATGCCACTGTGTGTCAGTAACAGTCTGAACATTCAAAAGATCTTCTTTTACATCTTTTCGACAATCAAACAATTTTAACATTTTTGTTATCTTATTTGTGTGAAGTAAAGTATTAATACTTGTGGGATAATGTGAACGGGGCTTAAACAATATTATATTTATTCACTATCGTGACTTGCACAAATTTCAAAAAAGCTCAGCCTCTTATTTGCATTTTCTTAGGCCAGAGTAGTTATGACGATACATACTGAGCTTTTTTATATCCTGTATAAAACACATTGTGACTACCCTAAAAGTCTTTTATGTTCATTTTTTCAGAAAGTAAATCCCGAAATGAATGTGTCTACTATGATGATGGCGAAGGCGAAGGCGAAGAAGATAATAACGGTGTCATATTAGACGATAAAGAAGACTATAAAGCTGAAACAAAAAAAGACGACTGTGGTGATGCTGAAGAAGGCAATGAGATACTAACTGAATGTGTTAAAGCAAAAGATTCGAATTTCGGTGGAGATGATATGGAACAGGAGGAAGAAAATACAAACAAAGTTTTAGAAATAGGTGAAGGTTTAAACGAAATAGCAAATAATTATAAAAATATGCCCTCCTATAATATAACCAGTACACAAAACCAAAATTTATTAATAACATCTACCACGGTACCGGTTATTAATACTGCTGTTAGCAAAATACCAATATTACAAGCAACTCTGCGTCAAGCTAAATGTGCCTCATGGGCTGGTGGTGAGTTATCATCTCAACAAATACATACTCAACTAACAAGAAAGAGCAATCAGGAAAGGCAAACTTTCCATATTCCAGCAGATATTGTTAATTTTAATGAAGCCGCTTTATCCTCTAATTCTTCAACTAGTGCCAGTAAACCAAACGTTGCTGGAATGGCAGACGGTGGTGTATTGCAAAACCCTGATATGATGGATCTAACACCAGGTTTGTTTGGTTTTTTATAACTTGTTGGATATATGTTATATTTGTTTAAATTGAAAAATAATTTTGTATGAGTATCTACTCAGTACTCCCTCGACCGTCGGATTCTAATCAAATTTGGATACCTTATAGAGGAGAAAATAATAAGAGATCCGTATTTTTTAGGTGTTTTTCAAACAATTTTTGTTTATACATAAAATGTAATTTCACATTTAGGAATTTGTAAAAATTACTTTTGTTTTTTTAGGCTTATGTGTATATTTCCTTGGTATTTCTTAAAGTGTATATTAAAGTATATTAAAAAATAAAATATTAAGTGAATAGTATAGTAGGATTCTAGATCATGTAATCATATTCTTTTTATAAATTATTTTATTGTAAAGAAACATGAAAAATTTTATAAGTAAATTATAGAGAATAAAAATTGAGAAATCCCACAGAGCCAGCAGGATAGAATACTTAGTATTTTCGGTTGACGCTGCCCAACCTTGTCAATATCCATGCTCTTCTTCTCCCTTTTTGGTCATTGCTTGTTGATGATTGTCTATTTTATATTGAGTGTTAGGAAACAAATTAATAAACTTGTAAACAACAACACAATTAGACTAACATCAACGAAATTTAACAATTTATATATATAAAAAAAACTGTAAAATATAGAGGATAAATATAAATTAAATGTCTGTAATTCTGAGCTACATTGTCTGTATCTGTCTTAAAATTAATTTTTTTTGTATTGGTGTGTTGATAATTTGAAACATTTCTTGCATGAATCGTCGTTTGTAGTTTGTTTCTGTATTTAAAAGTGTTGTATTTTCAAAATCTGGTGTATGATTAAGAGTGGCACAATGTGATGATAATGCAGTTTTCTGAGAAGCTGTATTCCAGTATTTCTGATCAGAAATATGTCCAGCTAATCTAGGTTTTAATTTGTTCTTTGTGGTACCTATATATACTTTACATATTTCATTATCTTTACCCTTGCAAGGTATCTTGTAAACAATTCTCCTGGAAAATTATTATCTTCTAAAATATTCTTTATTTTTATTTTATCATTTCTATGAAAAACTATATCACTAATATTTAAACTTTATCTATAAGATTCTAGGAGTATTTATAATAACTCTTCTCGGATGTTTTGAATAATAATTCTACCCGAAGAAATTAGTTTTTGGTACCGTTTGGCGTTCGTATGTGTCAGTTTTTTTTTATGACCTTTTAAATTTTATCTTGATGTTTTTTCGCTTAGTTGTAACATTTTGGCAAAAACGTAGTTTAACATAACTCGAGAACCACTTGTCCGATTTTGCTAAAACAAACTCAAAAAAACTTAGAATTACAATTTCTTTAATCCGTTTATATAACGTTTTTCTTTATAATCAACAGTTTTGCCGGTAAAAATAAATTTGTGGAGAAAAAAAAATATTTTTTTGCCTAAAAAGTAAAATTTTTTTTTTTTAAATTCATAAAAAATCCAAAACGGAAAAAAGGATCAAGTGTTATTAATTTCATGTAAAGTCACATAACCTATGAACAAAATGCGACATAGATCATAGAAATCGATTAACGCGTTCTGCTTTTATTTACAATTAAGTGAAGGTATCCCATTTTGACAAGAATATTGATATTTGTTTTTATTCAAAAAAGTGTCATTTATCGCCTTTTTTTATAAATTTTCCCCAATAACTCCAGACTTCTGGCCATAAACTACTAAAAAAATTAAGTAAACATTTTTATAATTTTTTATTTTTATTTATTTATTTTTATTTATTTTAATAAATATTGCGTAGACTTTTTCGATGGTGGTTGTTCGGGACTAGTGGCATCGCATTCATCGCTATCATCAGTTTCTGAACCACACATAATGTCAATGTGTGACTCCACTGTTGGCCCTTCTGCATCTCCTGAAAATTCTTTATCATCAAGATCATCCTTGTCTTGCCACACAAGCTTACTCCACCAGCAAATTTCCGCAATTATTGCACTCGGCGACTTTTTGCCTCTATATCTGTAAGTTTTTGTTTTATAACCTCATTCATTTGTATTACCTCATTTCAAATGGCATAGCAACTTGATGATAGCGTTCACCTTGTTCATCAGATTCGGTAGCCAATTGTTTGCTGAAGTAGTTGTAAGGTATTATTAGATTTTTCCTTGGTATTGACAATCAGAATTAATTTTGGTTCAAAAAGTCGAATGATGTAATTTTATTTTGTAAGTTAGAATTTCGAAAATTACATTAAGAGGGTAAACAGCCTTTATTCGTTTTTTTATTGGTAAATATTTGGCAATTTGGGTTGTTTCATGCAAGTTGCTGGTGTTTGTTGCCCAGCACTGTAAACACCATACAACCAACTTTTGGTTTGTGTCCTGGATATATACTTTTAACTTATGATCTCAACAACTTTCAAGTGCAATTTGATGCTCATTTACTTATCAAAACTACTTGTTTCATAGATAAAAGCTTGGGTTTTTTCCATAACTGCAGAAAAATAGAAAGAAGGAAACAAGTATATATTTTTTTGTCTTCATGTTATACAAGATTGCGTTTCAAAATTCTTTTGGTTTTTGACTTTCAAGTGATCGAACACAAATTCTTTAACAACTGTACATAACCGAGGAAAGAAAATATAAAAAAAAATGTACAGTATCCCTAAAAGTGTTTAATTCCGGGATTTGGTCGTCCACTTAACCTTTATTAATTATTAAATTATAACGAAAACATCTTTTCAAGATCCATTAACAAGGTTATAACCATAATTAGAATTGTTGCGCAGGGGAGTTGCCTTCCATCTATTCGTTCTGGAAACGTCTAGGAACTGGTTTTTCCCATACCCGGGAATCGTGAGAACCACTTTTATATTGAACTCGTTTCGTGAGTGTCGTCATTCTCGGTAATGACCTGTGCCGCCGGGAATGACATAATTTTTTTTTGAAGAGATGCTGTCAAGTATTTGTATGCTGTAGATGAACCTGTGGGATATCCAACTACTTACTCAGCCACAGTCCGTTTGAACGCGATAAGTAAATAGTAATAATAATTCTAAGGCTCCAATAAACCCCGGAGCTCATTGTGAACGTCCAACAACTTATTGTGATCGTCCAACAACAAATATCAAGTTTGGGATAAGTATTGTGGAATAGAATTTGCATTTTTGAGAGATCTTCGATCCAGACGACCGAGTCCATCTAAAATCAAGAGCATCTCGCGTTAAAAGTGAAAAGTTTTCTAAGCCCCGAAAAATGTTAATAAATTAAGAATCCATTTCCTTTTTTCTCGGGAATTTTCCGGAATCTGGAGTTCCATATATAAATTAAATTCAATATCGTTTGCGACTATGTTTTTTAAATTAAAATTGTCTAAATTTAGCTTAGTTTCTAATGTATTTAAGACACAGAAGTTAAGTGCCAATAATGGATTTTTTATTATAAATATTTCTTTTAAGATTCGCGTTAGTTCCTAAAAGTATTGAGTTTTAAATTTTGTTAATTCATTTACAATAACGTAAACTTACATAATTATTAGGTAATTTTTAATTTTGTAGAGTACATATTAAAGTCGTGGTATACCAACCTAAAATCGTAAAACATTAGTTGTTTGAAACAGCCATTGCAACATCTCTCATATGCATAAAGACAACATTTGCTAATAATCAACAACCTTTTCTCTAGCTCAAACCTGCAACATGTTCATCGAAGCTTCCATGATCATCGCAACATTGTTTCTAACATTTGGTGAGTGTAAATTATAAAGAAATCATATTATTGTTGTTGTTTGATATATAAATATATATATTTTTTTGTTGTAAAATGCATTTGAAACAAAGCATGTAAAAACAATGATATTCTTACGTTAGCAACATTTCGTATTCGTTAGATATTAAATGTAAAACAGAATTATTTTCTTTATAAAATGTTGCTGGCTTTATATATCCAATGTTTCATTGTTTCTTCATAGCCAGTGTTTCCGAAACATAATTTCGAGGTATTGATTCGTTTAGATTTTTTTAGATTTATATATTTATTTTTTTTTTACCACGCGATTATTTAATAGATATAGAATAATATTATCAGCAAAGAATATTTTTCTGAACTTACTAAACCCATTTGAATTTAGTAAACCATTTGAAAGTATTTTTGTATAGATGCAATCTTTATGTCCACTTTTGGGTATAAAATGCAATTTTAGGTTTTAAGTAATAAAAATAGATTTATTGAAATCGATTGCAACTAATATTTTTATGGAATTTGAATATGTTCAATTTAAGAATTTTTCTGAATAAATTTGTATTTTAAAAATGAATTCGTAAATTAAATAAGTTTTCTTACTGGTGTTGTGAACTAAGGGTAGTATAATCGGTTTACTTGGGGTTTTAGTTAAATGTGCCACTAAAACCATGGTAGGGATAGGGTGAAGAGGCAGAGACTCTAATAACATCTGGAGATCTCTCAATGGTAACTTAATGACTTCAGTTTTTGCTTTTCATTTCTACAACAATCTATTCATCACAGGGGCATTTATTTTGCTGGTGTCTAGACCTTGGCCTTTTAAATTAGTTTTTTGTTCATGTAAGTTTAACCCGGGAGTCTATAATAATTTTTATGTATCATGGTTGTGAAAAGTTTTAACGAGTGAGAAGAGGACACGAACCCCCCACCCGGCTGCTTGCTAGCATTGTTAATGGCTCCCATATCGTCCTACTTTACTCTCGAAGAAAATCATATGTTCTTTTTTTCTTGTGCTAACCAACCTGGCATGCTACAAAGTTAGATAAAATATTTTTTTTTGTTTTATTTTTGGCGTGTTCTTTACATAAATGGCGCCCAACGTGGGGCACGAAGAATGTACAACAACTTTTGTTCTGCTCTGATTTTTTTTGGTTAATTTTTTTTATTATTAAATTTCAATTTCGCAGAGAGTGTTTAAAGGTTTTCAAATGGTGTGATCTAATACTGTGGATAATTATAAAGCCTTTTCCAGGATAATAGATATCTGATTGTTTCGGATAATCTATCTGTTAAGCTCCTTTATGATCCTTTCATGGATTGACTTACATTTTTTGGAGTCTTTAAAATTTTCTTTATTTCTTATATTGGTCAACAAATTTTATTTGCTGTGTTATCAGCATCCTGAATTCTATAGGATAATTATTTAATATGCTGGTTGCAATTTCTTAACCTATGTCTTCAGTTACAGTGCAGATCCCTTTGTTTTTTTTTTTTTTGTATGCTGGTTTGCTGAAATTTGTTGCATAATGTTTGGATTCAATAGCCCGGTTTTGTTACCACACTGGTCATTAAATGTTATCACTTTTTGTACTGCCCTTATATCATTCACACACCTATAGTAAGAAACACTGGAATATATTTTTTACAACTTTTACGAAATTTACTTTACAAATTGTTAATAAGAATTTGGAGAGACCCGAACTGAGACGAAAATAATTTATAATAATACGTATTTTTTCCGGTTCTTTCTAATATGAACAGATCTTAATATCCTTTCTATTACCAATATATTTTTCTTTCACGATTTGATTTTTTTCTGCCAGTTGGCTTTGATGCATTGTTGGACTTCTCCTCAGGGGAAATTGATAGGTTTAAGTTTCTTATACATTTATTTAGGATTAGAAATTTGTTTGTCAATATGGCAGAACCTTCGACTGGTGCTACGTCTAAAACCACTACTGGGGCCTCAAGTGTCCTGGAAAATTTATGCGGGGTATGTAATGAGGCAATGATTTTTGATTCCCAAGAGTGTCTTATTATTTACACGTGCAACCATATTTACCATCGTAATTGCCTTGAACCATTGTTGTCCAATTCCACAAAATGTCCGCGTTGCAGAAAGCCTTGCGACTTGTCAGAGATCCGGAAATATTCGGTTGCAACCACAGTTCTGAATGTTGTTGATAATACTGACCCTACTACGCAAGAACATGCTCACATGGGGGTAGATAGGAATATTGCTTCTCAGATTGATAATATTCAAACAATGCAAACTAAAGCGAATACAAAAAAAAAGGGCAAATCGTTTTAAGAATAAGGGTTCATCGGGCAAATTGCACAACACTCGAGGTAGGGGAAAAAGTTTATACAGGGATCTCCAGGAAGCTTCTCCGTTAGCTGGTGCAGATTTAAATTTTCCTATGCATGACCTTGGTGCAGTCACTCCCAATCAAAATTTAGGAAATAACCCGGAAACTCAGGCAAATGTGCCAGTTTTGGAAAAACGTGATTCTTTTCGCCAGGGTAAAGGTGTGCCTGTAGATTATGAAAAGATCCAGGAAATGATTGAAAATAGTTTATCTAAGATACTAGGAGGTTTAGGCCTATCTGCGGGAAACAATCATCAGAATGTTAGTACACCTCAACCACGCCTTTCTGGGGACTTCGCACGTCGGGTGCAGGAGATTCCCCCGTTTTCAAATACTACTTCACAAACGTATAGGCCACAATCTTTAGAAACCTCAATTTCATTTAACGGTGTACAGCCACCGCGGATACGACCTTCGTTTTCGCAGTCTACATCTAATTTACAACCTAATTTTTCCCTAAATACGAGTAACAATCAAGCTGGTGGAAGGCATCAACCTCAAGCAAACGTGGCATCTGGCCCTGCGTCACAGGGGCAGCAGCTTCCACCCCGTGCGGATTGTCCATTGAGCTTGAACTTTGGCCAGCAACCTCTTGTACCAACTAGGGGCAATCAGAACCAGTACCAGCAACCCCCTGTAAATGAGGAAATGGGTCCTCAGGTTGTTCAGAATCATTTTGAACCATCTCTTGCTTTCCGCTCAGCGAAAATTTTGTCTATTATAAAAAACTGGAACCTTAAGTTCGATGGTTCTGCCAAGGGACTTAGCGTCGACGAATTTTTATATAGGCTTCGAGCCTTAACGGCAGAGAATTTCAATAATGACTTTTCGATTATTTGTAACCATATTCATCTTCTTCTTGTAGAACCAGTGGACAATTGGTTCTGGGCCCTCCACAAACGGGTGGTGGAAATAGAAAAACGTAATCTAACATGGGATAGGTTTTGCGAAGAGCTACGTTACCAATATAAGGATTTTCGCTCCAGTTTCGATATTAGGGAAGAAGTACGTAGCAGGAAAATGAGGGTAGGTGAATCTTTTGAATCTTTCTATGAGGCTATCAATAGTCTTTTAAATAGATTAGATACTCCCATGTCTGAGGGTGAGATCGTTCAGATTGTATTAAAGAATCTTTTACCAGACATACGTCGCGAGCTCTTATATGTGCCAATATATACCCTGGCACACTTACGCAAACTTGTCCAAATGCGGGAGCATCTCTTAGGAGAGGAGCCCTTTCGTCACAGTGTTACTGAGAAGCAATCTCAACATTATGCTGCACGCCGTGTTGCTGAAATTGAATTTTCTGATGAGATTCCAGTTGCGGATGAAATTTCGGTTGCCGCGATTCGACAGAATCCTATTCTCAGTAAATGTTGGAATTGTGATGAAGCGGGTCACACTTGGGAATATTGTCTTAAAGATCGCGCTATATTTTGTTATGGCTGCGGTGCCCAAAAGGTTTATAAACCTAACTGCACTTATTGTATGGAGAAGAAACAGTCGGTTTAAAAAAACTCGATAAAACCACCACCGAATCGCCCTCAAATGTAACATTACAAGTTTTGCCATCAGATACCAATTATTCTCAAGATACTAGAAAAATTCAAATTTTAAAACGTGCAATTTTGGCATATCAACCAGCCAATAACATAATTTTCCCAATTCGCCCTTATCACCAGAGGTGGGAAGAGTATGTTCCGAAACGTAACCAAATATTTTTGACATCCTCGATTGCTGTAAGAAAACCAAAGAGATCAACCGTTCGCCTTAGGGAATATTGTAGAAGAAGGAAACTTTTTTCTAATTATGTAATTTCGTCGATTGTATCCAATTCACAGGATAGGCGATATTATGCCAGGGTTCAGTTTCTACAATCTACAGAACTCGGTTTATTGGATACAGGTGCTAACGTTTCTTGCATTGGTAGCGATCTTGCCAAATCTGATTTTTCAAATTTTTCTGATTTTCATGTTTTTAAGACTAGCGTAAAAACCGCAGATGGCACGTCACAGAAAACTACCGGCTATCTCTGTGTTGACGTCCATTTTCGTGACCAAATTCGACGTTTGAAAATTTTAATAGTTCCTTCTATTGCACAGCGTTTGATATTAGGCCTCAACTTTTGGAAGGCATTCAACCTGGCGGCAGATGTTTTTGAGTCTGCAATTGTGTCTAATCCATCCGATAATTTAAAATTATCTGAATGTCCGTCTGACTTGTCCGCTTTAGAAACGTCTAATGTCCTGTCTGATAATATGTATAAGTCTAAATTAATAGACAATATAAACTATCCCTTAACTCCAAGTCAACTTCAGCAATTAACGGCTATTATAGATATTTTTCCAAATTTTGAAAAACAAGGGTTAGGGAAAACCAGTCTAATTAGACATGAAATTGACGTGGGTAACGCCAAGCCGATAAAACAAAGGTTCTACCCAGTTTCTCCCGCAGTTGAGAAACTGATGTTTGACGAAATTGACAGAATGTTGAATTTAGGGGTGATTGAGCCATCATCTTCTGCTTGGAGTTCTCCTATGCGTTTGGTCGTAAAGCCAAACAAGGTCCGCCTGTGCTTGGATGCCAGAAAGGTCAATTTGGTGACCACCAAGGATGCTTATCCTCTTCCAAGTATTGTGGGAATTTTTGCTAGGCTTCCAAAAGCCAACCTAATATCAAAACTCGACCTCATGCTTATTGGCAAATCGGCTTAGCCGATGAAGCAAAACCTTTAACTGCGTTTACGGTTCCGGGACGGCCATTGTATCAATTTACCGTGATGCCATTCGGCTTGTGTAATGCGCCTTCCACAATGTGTCGTCTCATGGACCAATTAATTCCAGCTGATTTAAGGTATTCTGTATTTGGTTATCTCGATGATTTGGTTATCGTCTCGGAAGACTTTCCCACTCATCTATCGGTTTTGGTCCGGATTGCCGAACAATTCCGAAGAGCGAATTTGACACTTAATGTCTCCAAAAGTAAATTTTGTGTGACCGAGGTAAATTATCTCGGTTATGTAATAGGGAACGGCGGAATTAAAACTGATCCCGAGAAAATAGCCGCTATACTGAATTGGCCGGTACCAAGGACACTTAAACAGGTCCGTGGGTTTCTGGGTATAGCAGGATGGTACCGCCGATTCATTAAAAATTTTTCGTCAGTTGTTTTTCCCATAACGGAGGTACTTTCCACCAAATGCAAATTCACTTGGACGCCGGAGGCACAGGGGGCTTTTGACACCTTAAAGAAATTATTAACTTCAGCCCCAGTCCTCTCCAACCCTGACTTTTCGAGAAAATTTTATCTACATTGCGACGCATCTGATTATGGTATTGGTGCGGTTTTGGTCCAACTGGACAAAAATGGCGAAGAGAAACCCATCGCGTACATGTCTAAAAAACTCAACACGGCACAAAGAAATTACAGCGTGACGGAACGCGAGTGCTTAGCTGCGATCGAGGCCATCAAACGCTTCCGATGTTATTTGGAGATGCAAGAATTCGAAGTCGTCACCGACCACTCTTCATTGTTGTGGTTGATGAAACAAACGGATTTAACCGGTAGACTCGCACGCTGGGTTTTTAAATTGCAAGCTTTTAAATTTTCTACAAGCCACCGTAGGGGAAAGGATCACATAGTACCTGATGCGTTATCCAGAATTGAACACGAAGAAATTGGCGAAATATCATCCGTTGAATTACCCGAACCAGAAATCGATTTAAATTCTGACCACTTTTTAGATGATGACTACGAGGACCTGAAAAAGAGAATTTCTGAAAACGAGAAAAAATATCCTGACATAAAAATCGTTGACAAGTTTGTTTATATCCGAACCGAACATTTCACAGGAGACGAGGAACAACAACAGCAGTGCTGGAAATTGTGGGTACCTAATGGGTTGAGAATAGGCGTTATAGCTCGTGCTCACAATTCAACAATATCGGCTCACGGAGGAATGGCTAAAAGCCTGGAACTCATACGCCGAAACTTCTTTTGGCCTGGCATTGTTAGAGACGTAAGAAAGTATGTCAGTGAATGTGAAACCTGCAAGAGTACCAAATCCCCAAATATTATTTTACGACCCGAAATGGGGAGACCAACGGTTTCGATTCGACCATTTCAACGTCTATTTATCGATTTACTTGGTCCCTATCCGCGGAGTAAAAACGGTTATATTGGGTTGTTGATAGTTCTGGACCATTTGACTAAATTTCATTGGTTATGTCCTATGAAAAAGTTCACGTCGCCAGTGATACAGGACTTTCTGTTGAAGAACATTTTTCACACCTATGGTGTGCCTGAATTCATTGTAAGCGACAATGGATCGCAGTTTAAATCCAATGAATTTAATGCATTTTTGACCAAACTTGGAATTAAACACATATACACTGCGGTATATTCACCACAGTCCAATGCCTCGGAGCGGGTGAATAGATCGTTAATCGCTGGTATTAGGGCATTTCTCAAGGATGATCATAGGATGTGGGATGAACACATTAGTTCAATCAGTTGTGCTTTAAGGAATTCTCATCATCAGGCCATAAAGTGTTCTCCTTTCTATGCAATGTTTGGCTTCAACATGATTACTCACGGCACTTCATATGGTCTTCTTTCAAACCTTCAGCTTTTGAATGAACCATTCGTGGAATTGCCCCGGGAAGATGGACTTTCCTTATTGCGAAGGGAACTGCGGAAAAATATTTTGAATGCTCATAAAACGACTAGGGAACAATATAACTTGCGCAGTAGGCATATTTTGTACAAAGTGGGCCAAATTGTGTTCCGAAGAAATTTTGCGCAGAGCAATTCTGGGAAGAAGTTCACCGCGAAATTGTCGCCAGTGTTTTTAAAGTCAAAAATACACGAGAAAGTTGGTAATCATTATTATGTTCTGCACGATTTGGATGGAAAATTTTTGGGCACCCATCACGCAAAGGATCTTCGCCCTTAACGTACATTGGGAGAGTTTTCTTCCTGATAATGGGGTATTGTTCGTTAGGTCGGGGAATCAATGACCTTTATGAGTAATTGTTGTTCATAAAGTTAATGCATCAAGCGTTTCATAGATAAAAGTTTTCATAGAATCAATGAAAACATTTCAATATGGATCAAGTCTGGTACAAATGTGAAATTTTCATTATTTTGATAGACTTTCATGGATTTTGTAAGGTTTAAGGTGAAATTTTCGATAAAATTTTCCGTGGGTACTTTGAAATTTAAGTTTTCTCTTGTTGCTTACAGTGTACGGGGTAATCTTTTGCGGTGTAAACTTTGTGAAACTATTTTTACAATTTTAAAATTTGGCAATTTTTTTCCTATCTAATTTTCTTCATTAAGTTGACAAAATTTTTAAAACCATAATAACGTGTAGTGGAAAATTGATATTGATTTTTAAATTTACACTGAAACAACCCCGTTCGTATACTAAGTGACTTTACTATTTTTATTTTTTTTTAGTAAACTGCCGTATATAGGTAATATTGTTATGACGAATATCTTTGTTGCCAAGGGAGAGACCATTAAAATTTATTTTGTGCGGATATATACAATTTGTTTTTGTATATACTGAAAAAGTCTTCTAGAATCAGAATTTCAATTAATTTGAATGACTCATTTGGAGCTGGTTTGGGGAACTTGCAAACACTTGGTTTGGTGGAACCGGAGTTTTTTTTTTGTCGCATACGTTTTTTTTTGTGCTGAATTTAGTTTTCAAACTTGGTGTTTTTATGTAGCAAAATATTGGAATGCTATTGTTACTAACTTCCGTGGCTGATTGTTACGGAACCATTTTCAATATTTTTATCAGATTTTTTTGAAATCGTCGAATACTCAAATTGTAACTTTTGTTAGATAAAGAGTACATTTTCACGGATTAGTTCATAAACGTTGGGGTGTGTAAAGCACTTGCCAGGGAAAAGGAAACAGGTATACTGGTGTTCACAAGTCTATTTTTATTTGTAGATTAGAATTGGTTTGCTCAGATTTAGTTACTCTGGTAAATTGTATGTACTATTTTTTTAATAGTGTTTTTTCCTTGGTGTTGACAATCAGAATTAATTTTGGTTCAAAAAGTCGAATGATGTAATTTTATTTTGTAAGTTAGAATTTCGAAAATTACATTAAGAGGGTAAACAGCCTTTATTCGTTTTTTTATTGGTAAATATTTGGCAATTTGGGTTGTTTCATGCAAGTTGCTGGTGTTTGTTGCCCAGCACTGTAAACACCATACAACCAACTTTTGGTTTGTGTCCTGGATATATACTTTTAACTTATGATCTCAACAACTTTCAAGTGCAATTTGATGCTCATTTACTTATCAAAACTACTTGTTTCATAGATAAAAGCTTGGGTTTTTTCCATAACTGCAGAAAAATAGAAAGAAGGAAACAAGTATATATTTTTTTGTCTTCATGTTATACAAGATTGCGTTTCAAAATTCTTTTGGTTTTTGACTTTCAAGTGATCGAACACAAATTCTTTAACAACTGTACATAACCGAGGAAAGAAAATATAAAAAAAAATGTACAGTATCCCTAAAAGTGTTTAATTCCGGGATTTGGTCGTCCACTTAACCTTTATTAATTATAAAATTATAACGAAAACATCTTTTCAAGATCCATTAACAAGGTTATAACCATAATTAGAATTGTTGCGCAGGGGAGTTGCCTTCCATCTATTCGTTCTGGAAACGTCTAGGAACTGGTTTTTCCCATACCCGGGAATCGTGAGAACCACTTTTATATTGAACTCGTTTCGGGAGTGTCGTCATTCTCGGTAATGACCTGTGCCGCCGGGAATGACATAATTTTTTTTGAAGAGATGCTGTCAAGTATTTGTATGCTGTAGATGAACCTGTGGGATATCCAACTACTTACTCAGCCACAGTCCGTTTGAACGCTATAAGTAAATAAGAATAATAATTCTAAGGCTCCAATAAACCCCGGAGTTCATTGTGAACGTCCAACAACTTATTGTGATCGTCCAACAACAAATATCAAGTTTGGGATAAGTATTGTGGAATAGAATTTGCATTTTTGAGAGATCTTCGATCCAGACGACCGAGTCCATCTAAAATCAAGAGCATCTCGCGTTAAAAGTGAAAAGTTTTCTAAGCCCCGAAAAATGTTAATAAATTAAGAATCCATTTCCTTTTTTCTCGGGAATTTTCCGGAATCTGGAGTTCCATATATAAATTAAATTCAATATCGTTTGCGACTATGTTTTTTAAATTAAAATTGTCTAAATTTAGCTTAGTTTCTAATGTATTTAAGACACAGAAGTTAAGTGCCAATAATGGATTTTTTATTATAAATATTTCTTTTAAGATTCGCGTTAGTTCCTAAAAGTATTGAGTTTTAAATTTTGTTAATTCATTTACAATAACGTAAACTTACATAATTATTAGGTAATTTTTAATTTTGTAGAGTACATATTAAAGTCGTGGTATACCAACCTAAAATCGTAAAACATTAGTTGTTTGAAACAGCCATTGCAACATCTCTCATATGCATAAAGACAACATTTGCTAATAATCAACAACCTTTTCTCTAGCTCAAACCTGCAACATGTTCATCGAAGCTTCCATGATCATCGCAACATTGTTTCTAACATTTGGTGAGTGTAAATTATAAAGAAATCATATTATTGTTGTTGTTTGATATATAAATATATATATTTTTTTGTTGTTAAGTGCATTTGAAACAAAGCATGTAAAAACAATGATATTCTTACGTTAGCAACATTTCGTATTCGTTAGATATTAAATGTGAAACAGAATTATTTTCTTTATAAAATGTTTCTGGCTTTATATATCCAATGTTTCATTGTTTCTTCATAGCCAGTGTTTCCGAAACATAATTTCGAGGTATTGATTCGTTTAGATTTTTTTAGATTTATATATTTATTTTTTTTTTACCACGCGATTATTTAATAGATATAGAATAATATTATCAGCAAAGAATATTTTTCTGAATTTACTAAACCCATTTGAATTTAGTGAACCATTTGAAAGTATTTTTGTATAGATGCAATCTTTATGTCCACTTTTGGGTATAAAATGCAATTTTAGGTTTTAAGTAATAAAAATAGATTTATTGAAATCGATTGCAACTAATATTTTTATGGAATTTGAATATGTTCAATTTAAGAATTTTTCTGAATAAATTTGTATTTTAAAAATGAATTCGTAAATTAAATAAGTTTTCTTACTGGTGTTGTGAACTAAGGGTAGTATAATCGGTTTACTTGGGGTTTTAGTTAAATGTGCCACTAAAACCATGGTAGGGATAGGGTGAAGAGGCAGAGACTCTAATAACATCTGGAGATCTCTCAATGGTAACTTAATGACTTCAGTTTTTGCTTTTCATTTCTACAACAATCTATTCATCACAGGGGCATTTATTTTGCTGGTGTCTAGACCTTGGCCTTTTAAATTAGTTTTTTGTTCATGTAAGTTTAACCCGGGAGTCTATAATAATTTTTATGTATCATGGTTGTGAAAAGTTTTAACGAGTGAGAAGAGGACACGAACCCCCCACCCGGCTGCTTGCTAGCATTGTTAATGGCTCCTATGTCGTCCTACTTTACTCTCGAAGAAAATCATATGTTCTTTTTTTCTTGTGCTAACCAACCTGGCATGCTACAAAGTTAGATAAAATATTTTTTTTTGTTTTATTTTTGGCGTGTTCTTTACATAGTCCAGATGATGATGTAAATAATGGATTTTCAAGGACATGTGGACACCAATTTCCGAGAATGCTCTTAACATCCTTGCGACAGAAACATTGTAGTCGTTAGAACGATGCTTTCCCAACAAGCCTTCTATTACTTCTTTGATTGCCTGCCATGCATTCAATTCAGCGTCAATCAAAATATTGTTGAATGCGTCACTTTTAATCAGCTTTCGTATATCTGGACCATTTACTACGCCTGATTGGAAAAAATTAATTTGTTAAGATGGAAAACCATGGGAAATAAATGTGATATTATAACTTACCTTCTTTAATTTTACTTTCGCTGAGTCTCGGGTAAATTAGTTTTAAACACAAGAAAACTTCATCTCTTTTGGCAACAGTTTTTATAAAATTTTCAACAACTCCAAGTTTAATATGTAGTTGAGGCAGCAATATCTTCTCCTTTGGCACTAGAGGCTCACGAATAATTTTGGCCGTTTGTAACCTGCTGTGCTCTCTGAGTTTCTATCCGTGGCATGCATATTGGTCACCGGAGAATCGTGTGTCCCAATCGCACAAAAAGCACATATATTTTATATAGCCGCTTTGAAGACCGCAAAGCATTGCTACAACTTTTAAATCGCAGAATATGCGCCACGTAGTTAACCATTTTTAAAATATTTTCCAGTGCATCATATGTTTCTTTCGTTTCTGTACTATAGGCGATTGGAACTGAAGGTTTTTTATTGGTCTTATGCAGTAAAACCGCCTTCAAGCTGAGTTTTGAACTGTCAATAAATAATCTTCAGTCATCTGCTTCATATTTTATTTCCATTGCGTCCATCAATTTTCCTACATCCGGGCAATATGCAGAATTTTTTCATCATTCACAAGGAATAAACTTTGGAATGTTGCCTGACGACTTCGATAAGCTGTGACTTTCACACCGGGTGCCAACAAATTGTTTGATTTCAAAATGGAAGCCAGCTCTTCCGATTTATGCTGTGTTAATTCCAACTTGACAACAATTGAATCAAGCTTATTTTGATTTATTAAAATTGGCTCATTGGATACTGATGGCTCATATGGGGGATCATCACGTGCATCTGGGCTAGAAGCTTTTGGCACAGGAATGTGGTCCGAATGAGGCAATGGTGTTGCGGCACTTGCAACACCAACGTAATTGTACGATTTTCTTATCCTTTTTGCTGCATACTTTCACGTCTTCTATTTTTCCAATCCATTAGACGGTTGTAGCAGCTTTTACACACTATATTTGGTACCCAATTTTCGTTCACTATAACATTTTGGTTGAAGTACATCTCGTATGTTTGAACAAAATCAGTACTGAAATTTCCCCTTTTTTTATGTGTTGAGACATATTGACCACAGCAGTAGCAAAAGCTATTTATATCTGGCTTGCACAGTTCCATATTCTGTTCAGTTTTGTTCACTTTTAAAAAACTGGAGAAAAATCACTTTTACTGTTCGCGTTCGTCGGCACTTGTTGAATGACAAAAATCACAGAACCAGTGTGAGAAAGAGAAGAAGTATAATGACAATGCATGTTTTATGTGAACATTACAGAACCAGTATTGCCACATCAATATTTCTCTTTTAGTACAGTAGAAAAATATGAGAGAGTTCGGCTTGTGAGTATCAATGTTTTCTCCAAATAATGTTGTGCATATCTGGAGCAAATTTTTGAAATTCATACATTTACCTAATTGTGAATAAATGAGAAACGCGTGCATCGATTTTCATGATCTATGCCTTTTTTTGCTCATGAGTTATGTGACTTTACGCGAAAGTAATTAGTTTTGGCACTTTTTTCCATTTTGGATTTTTTATGAATTTAAAAAAAAAAATATTTAAATTTTTAGGCAAAAAATACTTTTTTCCCTTCATACATTAATTTTTAACTTCGAAAGTGTTGCACATATAGGAAAACGGTATAGAAACAGATTAGAGAAATTGTAATTCTTAATTTTTCATTTGTTTCATCAAAATCAGACAAGTGGTTCTTGAGTTATGTTAAACTATGTTTTTGCCAAAATGTTACAACTAAGCGAAAAAACATCAAGATAAGGAAAAAATTTAAAAGGTAAAAAAAAAAACTGACACATACGAACGCCAAACCCTTTGAGGTTTTTACTATACTGACCTAGTACCATCACCCTGACTTGGAATTTCTCACCCCCCAGATTGGCTGTTGTACTGTGTAATTATAGGATGGCTCATAGAACATATATTGTAATACATTAGGTAGATTATTTAGTAAAATGAAAGATAGGACAATAGGATAGGATAATATTAGATAGATCTAATATTATTTACAAGATACCTTGCAAGGGTAAAGATAATGAAATATGTAGTAAAGTATATATAGGTACCACAAAGAACAAATTAAAAACTAGATTAGCTGGACATAGATCTGATCAGAAATACAGGAATACAGCTTCTCAGAAAACTGCATTATCATCACATTGTGCCACTCTTAATCATACACCAGATTTTGAAAATACAACTATTTTAAATACAGAAACAAACTAAAAACGACGCTTCATGTTAGAAATGTTACAAATTATCAACACACCAATAGAACAAAGAATTAATTTTAAAACAGATACAGACAATGTAGCTCAAAATTACGGACATTTAATTTATAAGAATAAGATAGGAAATTAAATAAGTTTATAAAAATGTAATAGAATAATTTTTGTTTCCTGTGTATAGTTTTTAATATTTTTTAAAATTGACAATTTTGTTGTTTCATGAATTTTGATATTTTAAAAAATTTGTTTAAAATTGAAAAAACAAAAAATCCCTGAAGAAGCTATCCATTGAGATAGCGAAATATTGGATAAAAATAAAAGATTTTGTATAAAATATACCTTGAGCTTGACTAATTATTACCTGGAATTTATGTTGAAGAGGTCGAAGAAATTAAACTGAATAATTTGAATAGAATAAATATCTTGATTCGTACAATAAACAAACATTTAACGAACAATTTTTAATATTCGAATAGAATATCTTATTTTTAAAAATAATAAAATAAAATCAAAATAATGCATAAATCACGTTAATTCATTAAGTTTAAAATTATGTTAAAGTACATT
The DNA here is from genome assembly GCA_949748255.1 of Eustalomyia histrio. NCBI lineage: Eukaryota > Metazoa > Arthropoda > Insecta > Diptera > Anthomyiidae > Eustalomyia > Eustalomyia histrio. Next base: position 685,973 of record OX456528.1, read on the forward strand.
AATTGTATTGTTTTAAATACTGAGATAAAAAAGGGAATTAATAAAGAAAACTTATAAAAAGTATAAAAAAATTAAAATCAATTAACAAAAAAAAATAGTTTTATTTACCGAAGCACCATATAAGCGACGAGGACCCGCCCAGTGTACGAACTGCCAGGAGTATGGTCACACTAGGTCTTATTGTAGACAATATCCAGTTTACGTAGTTTGCGGTGAGCTGCATAGCACAGCTAACTGCACCAAACCAAAGACAGTAAATACTGAAAAGAAATGTATCAATTGCGGTAACCCCCATACTGCTAATTACAGAGGTTGTGAGGTATATATAAAATTAAAAAACTCAAATTTGAACAAAACTCGGACCACCGAATGAAATCACAGTTACTAACTTTACAAACTCAATGAGTAATATGATGCAAGAGATGATAAGAAATCAGTCTATTTTGATGCAAGCTTTGTTAACTAAACCATGAACAGTTTGAAAATATGTTACTTGAATGCTAACGACATATGACAACATAACGGAGGATCAGTACACAGGCTTTTTCAAATCATTAGGACCACGTTTTCTGGCAGCTGGGGACTATAATGCCAAGCATACATTCTGGGGGTCAAGGCTTGTTCCCTTAAGGGTCGTGTTTTGTTTAAAACAATTTCTAAACTGGGTATGGATGTGATCTCTAGTGGAGAACCCACGTACTGGCCAACAGATCGTCGGAAAATACCCGATCTGATAGACTTTGGAATAACAATGTATATTGCAAGAGATTTGTTCCATGTAGAACCATTATTGGATCTCTAATCTGATCACACACCTACAGTTGTTACTATTTTAAACCCCCGATGAATTGTTCCCGCATCTGGTGACTTAGCCCTGACAGGCAAGACAACAGATTGGCTGAAATATAAAAAATTCATCAGTACACATTACTCGGAAAACATACCGCTATGAACACCAAACCCCCCCGGCACAACAGACAAAATATTATTTTGTCCGCCGATGTCGAACGACTCTTAAATGAAAAAAGAAGAGCTCGAAGAGAGTGGCAACAGCACAGATCTCCTCAACTTAAGGAACGGTTGAAAGAATGCACTAAAAAAATAGGAAAGCTACTTGAACATAAGAGAACTGCTTCATTAAACAGATATCTTGAAAATTTAAATCCAGCATCAAGAACTGATTACTCATTATGGCGTGCAACGAAAAATTTAAAAATACCTGTCTTATGTAAGCCTCCTTTGAGAAAATCAGACGGAGGTTGTGTAGCATGATTGAAGTATTTCAGTAATGATGAACTTATTACTTTAAGTGACTGACATCCAAATATCGTATGTCACACTAAATATAATCATGCTTAATGTTGAAATGTTACTTGAAACCCATTTGTTTCCAACGTGGGAAACTATTTAGAATACACACAAACTTGTATTATTATTAGGTTAAGCTAAATTCTCATAAGTAGTATATAAGCCAGTATAATTTATAATTTAAGGGAATTAAATAAACAAAGACGAAGAGTGCAAGTCATTTGCACCTTCGAATTTAAAAAGTAATAGTTTTAATCTACATGGCGATCCTGCCAGACTTTTGGAGTGCTCAACTATAAAGCACCCAAAAACAGCTATTATCCTTAAAATTCTTCGGAGTGCTCGAATATACGTAAAGCACCCAAAGCAAAATTAATAAAATCACTCTGCCAGTCCTCTGGAGTTCTACACTATAAAGCACCCAAAGTGGGAAAACAGACAAGCCTCCTAGAGAGAGAGAAAACAAACAAAAAAAAAGGGATACTCCATTTTAACCAGTTCCTGGCGGACAGCCAAGTCTCCGCCAGATGCCTGAAAAAGGTCCACAGCCATTGACCTTGGGACAGTACAGAGCAAGGAATTGCAGAAAACAACAAAGGCAAAAACAAAAGAAAAAACCAAAGGCAGAGGAGGACTACTCTGCAGACTAAAAAGAGAACGGGCGCTGTTATTGAGAGAAGTAAACAGACAACCCCCTCCCAGCTGGAATGATGCCACAAGTCTCTGGAGGAGAACAACCGAGTTGGAGCAGCTCATTAAAATAAAACTAAAAACAACTAACTAACTTTAAAATTAATTTAAATGAAGTGCACCTAGAGTGAACTCATAGGTCGGTAGGCGTTAACCGCCGTGGACAACATTAAAAAAAAAAAAAAAAGGAAAAAGGAAAAAAATATATATAATAATAATAAAATAATTTATATGTCCCAAGAAATAAAAATAATATAATTATATAATCTTAAATATATTCATAATTGTAAATTGGCCCTTTGATAGAATACTTGAAACTGATAGGGATGATAAGAGAACCTACAGAATAATATTTAGTACCACTAGAATAGAAGAGGAAACAATACGCTCAATAAGATAGTAAAGAACAAAAATAGTGAGAAGAGTAAAATATGGAAAATAAGGGTAGGAACCCATTAAAAATTATAAAAATTTGCGAAAAAAAGAGAAACATTTTAAAATTGGGAAACCAAACTCTAAAATAGAAAAACCGAACGCAAATGTAGTGAATAACGTAGAAATTATAGATCATACCACACAAATTGATTCGTTGTGGACACTTTTCCTTATAGCTATAATTATTAGTACAGTATACTTACTTTTAAAATTTTACCTACTTCATAAGAAATCCCTTAAGAGAAAATATGTAAGTCGAGCAAATGACTTAGATAAAGTATAGAAAAAGAAGATCAGAGAAAATATAAATAACCAAAATAGAGGATTTAAATGGAATGGAACCAAATTGTAAACAAAGCCAGATTAATTAAGGAAGAATTCGAACGTACATACAAATGCCTAAATGTTGACAGACCTCAGAGAAGAAACAATAAGACTTCATTTTAATACCCTTTTTAGGAATCTCGAGAAAATACGAGTTTTATTTAACGTTTATTATAACAGACTTACATTATCACATCAGGCTAAAGCAGATGCATTTTTTTAGATTTAAAAAATAAAATTACAAAAATAGCAGCAAAAAAGGCTATAACAATAGAATTACCTAATTCAATACACGAAAGTGAACCTTATAACTTCACTATACCATCGACAACATACAAAATGAGCCAAACAATCGTTGAATTTCTCAATACAGCTTCCAAGCTGATTACAGACTTCGATGGGAAGCCTGAAAATCTGACATCCTTTATCGATTCATTAAATTTAGTTGATACAATAAAGGGTCAACATGAGATAGCCGCAGTATCCTTAATAAAAACCAAATTAAAAGGAACGGCTAGAAATTTAATAACTAATGAATCAAACATATCAGATATAATAACCAAACTTAAAGTTAGCGTGAAGGGCGAATCTGTTGAAGTCCTTTCTGCAAAAATAATGAGTACAAAACAATTCAATGAAACACTAAACGCTTACTGTAACGAAATAGAAAACCTAGCGAAATCCTTAGAAAATGCATATATCTCAGATGGTTTGCCAAGCCAATTAGCAACCAAATACTCGACGCAAGTTGCTGTAAAAGCACTTACTAAAAACTGCACCCTTGATAAAGTAAAACTTATCATGGAGGCAGGACAATTTAACAGTATTAATGACGCTGTTGGTAAATTCATAAATAGTTGCACAGAGGCAACTGGGCAACAAAATGCCATATTATATTTTGGACAGAAACCAAACAATAATTTCCGAGGAAATTATGTAAAATTTAATAAAAGAAAAAATTATCCAAGATATAATAACGGGAATAATAACACCAACAATGGTAATAATACTAATAGGAATAATTTCAACAACAGAAGCCAACAAAGGTACAATAACAATCGTAGAACTAGAAACTACATCAGAGCAACAGACTCAAACGAAAATTATTCGGAAAACTCGAATCATCCCCTAAGAGAAGCTCAGTAAATAATAATGTATATAATCTGAACCTCAGTTTTTGTTTCTTCGTTAATATTCAAATAGATAAAACTAACACCACAGTAACTACTAATAGACACAGGAGCTGACATTTCACTAATAAAAGAAACACATTTCAAACTAAACCAAATAAATACTAACAAAACAACCACATTGACGGGAATAGGACAAGGTAAAATTAAATCAATATGTACTACATTTTTCGATTTAAAATTTAAAAATTTCTTGATACTCCATAACTTCCAAGTAGTACAAAATGATTTTCCAATACCCTGTGACGGAATCATTGGAATGGATTTCATAAAAAAATACAATTGTATATTAGATTTTAATGAAAATAATGATTACCTTATCCTACGCCCCTTTAATATACCACAATCAATAGAAATACCGATTACGAATAACTGCGATGACATTATTTTACCACCAAGATCTGAAGTAATACGGCAAGTTAATTTTATTAACTGCGATAATGAAATACTAATTCCAAATCAAGAACTTGAACCAGGTGTTTTCATTGCAAACACATTGGTAAAATCTAATAAAGCATTTATTCGTATTCTAAATACAAATAACACTATAACAACAGTTAATAAAAGTAAAATAAAAACAGAAAATCTTTTCGAATATGATATAATAAAAAGAAATCCAACTAAAAATCTACACAGAAAATCAGAAATATTAAAAATTTTGCAGGAAAATTTTCCCGAACAATTTAAAAATACATTAACTGAGCTTTGTGCCTCATACAACGATATTTTCGGTTTAGAATCAGAAACAATCACAACTAACAATTTTCATGAACAAAAATTGAGAGTAAAGGATTTACAACCGGTGTACATCAAGAACTACCGTATACCACATGCACACAAAGAGGAAATAGATAGGCAGGTTAAAAACCTAATAGACGATAAAATAGTTGAACCATCAAATTCTGAGTACAACAGCCCAATTCTGTTGGTACCAAAAAAGTCACTTCCAAATTCAGGGACAAAAAGATGGAGACTAGTAGTAGATTATAGACAGCAAAATAAGAAATTAATGGCAGACAAATTTCCATTACCGAGAATAGATGACATTCTAGACCAGCTCGGCAGAGCAAAGTATTTTTCATGTCTGGATCTGATGTCTGGATTTCACCAAATTGGATTGGAGATAAACTCTAGAGATCTGACTTCATTTTCAACAACAAATGGATCTTATAGGTTTACTAGATTGCCCTGTGGTTTAAAAATAGCACCTAATTCTTTTCAAAGAATGATGACACTCGCTTTTAGTGGTTTGCGGCCAGAACAGGCATTCCTTTATATGGATGACTTGGTTGTGTTAGGTTGCTCAGAAAAGCACATGCTTTCGAATTTAAAAAATGTTTTCGAATTATGCAGGAAGCACAATCTTAAATTACATCCAGAAAAATGCTCATTCTTTATGAAGGAAGTAACCTACCTTGGACATAAGTGTACTAACAAAGGAATACTCCCAGATGATAGTAAATATTCGATAATTGAAAATTATCCAGCACCAAAAGATGCTGATAGTTCTAAAAGATTTATAGCTTTTTGTAATTATTATCGAAGGTTTATTCCAAACTTCTCAGAACACTCGAGGCATATAACAAGATTGTCCAAGAAAGGTGTACCCTTCGAATGGAGTAATGATTGTGATATCGCGTTTAAACATTTAAAGAAAGCATTAATGAGCCCAACACTACTACAATACCCAGACTTCCAAAAAGAATTTTGTATAATAACAGATGCAAGCAAATATGCCTGCGGCGCAGTTCTAACACAAGAACATGAAGGAAAATATTTACCAGTTGCATATGCATCAAAAACGTTTACCAAGGGCGAGAGCAATAAGTCAACCATTGAACAAGAACTAACTGCCATACATTGGGCCATAACGCATTTCAAACCATACATTTATGGAAAAAAGTTTTTGGTTCGCAGTGATCACAGACCACTTTCTTATTTATTTTCAATGAAAGATCCAAGCTCAAAATTAACGAGGATGAGACTCGACTTAGAGGAGTATGATTTTACAGTGGAATATCTTAGGGGAAAAGATAATTACGTTGCCGACGCGCTATCGCGTATAACTATAAATGATTTCAAAGACATGAATAAAAAAGTTTCTTCAGTATTAGGGGTCACGACTCGATCGATGGCCAATAAAGGAGAAAAAATCAGTAGTTCTAATAAACAGCATAATGATAATACTAATAAAGATAAGCCCAGTATATATGTACCTTTAACAAACTCTGACGTCAGAAAATACTGTAAACTAAAGATTTCCCCCGGGAGATGTTATATAAAACGAGGAAAATCTATAGTATAAATTACAAGTGGCACCTAGTGAGAAAATTTTTGAATTTATCTCTATATATGAATTTAAAAATATAGGCAATAAATTATTGAATAAAATTAAAGTAGGGCTACTAAATGAGGTGACCCAAATTGATAGTAAGAATGCCAAGGCAATTCTCGATATAATGCTGAAATATCACGATGATCCCATAGAAGGTGGACATTGTGGAACATATAGAACAATACAGAAAATTAAAAGATATTACTACTGGAAAAATATGTCGAAAGACATATCTAAATATGTAAAATCATGTCATAAATGTCAAACAACGAGGACAACTAAACATTTGAAGAGTCCAATGACCATTACAGAAACACCAAAAAAACCATTTGACACGGTGTATGTAGATACAATAGGTCCATTTCCAAGATCAATTTACGGAAATGAATATGCAATCACGATAATATGTGATTTAACCAAATTCTTAGTAACTACATCTACATCTACTACAGCGCTAAAACAATAGCTAAGGCTATATTTGATAATTTTATACTTACCTATAGTCCGATGAAGACGTTCATTTCGGACATGGAAACAGAATATAAAAATTCTATCCTATCGGAAATTTGTGATTTATTAAAAATTGAAAAACAAACTTCAACAGCTTACCATCATCAAACATTAGGAACAATAGAAAGAAGTCATAGGACTTTTAATGAATATGTACGTTCTTATATTTCAGTGAACAAAACAGACTGGGATGAATGGTTAAAATACTTCACATACTGTTTTAACACAACACCTTCAATAGTGCATAATTACTGTCCATATGAATTAGTTTTTTCAAAACTTCCAAATAAATTTCAACAATTTGATAAAGTAGATAGAATTTCTCCACTATACAATATAGATGACTATGCCAAAGAGGCAAAATTTAGGTTAGAAGTAGCACATAAAAGGGCCCAAATATTATTAGACAGAAATAAAAATAAGCAAAAACTTTATTATGATAGGAAAATAATAGACCATGATCTTAAAATAGGAGATTTAGTTTTACTAAAAAATGAAGCAGGACATAAGTTGGATAACCAGTACAAGGGACCATATAAAATTAAGAAAATAGATATAAGAAACAATATAACCATAGTAGATAATAAAACAAAAAAGGAACAAATAGTTCATAAAAATAGAATTAAGTTATATCATACTGGCTAAAATAAAATAAATATAAGAAAGAAAAAGTTAATAAAATAATATACTTTAATAAAACAATTAAAATAAATTTTATAAAACTACTAATAAAAACCTCAAATTGTTGTAAAAGAATGTCCATAGAACAACATTTTGTTATATGAACATTCTTATGAAAATGGAGGTGTAGCATGATTGAAGTATTTCCAAATATTGAAGTATTTCCAAATATCGTATGTCACACTAAATATAATCATGCTTAATGTTGAAATGTTACTTGAAACCCATTTGTTTCCAACGTGGGAAACTATTTAGAATACACACAAACTTGTATTATTATTAGGTTAAGCTAAATTCTCATAAGTAGTATATAAGCCAGAAAAATTTATAATTTAAGGGAATTAAATAAACAAAGACGAAGAGTGCAAGTCATTTGCACCTTCGAATTTAAAAAGTAATAGTTTTAATCTACAGTTGGGCTAGAAATGATACTGAAAAAATAGACCTTTTTGTAGAACATTTAAGAAAAGTATTCACGCCAAATATAACAAGTTTTGTAACAGAGTTGCCACCGATTTTACTTCAGCGCCGAACAGCTACCCGATTGATGTTTGAGATGAGAGAGGTCGAAAAGGCTATTTTTGAACTATACTCATGGTATCAATGGAATCAGTAACAAGATGCTTTTGGAGTTACCCCGTATAGCATTAAAGATAATTGCCTTTATTTTTAATGCTATTATACGCCTTGAATACTATCTCCCAGAATGGAAAGATTCACTCGTTAAAATGATACCAAGCCAGCAAAGATCACACAAAAGTGGAATCGTCTAGGTCTATTATCCTTTTATCCAATTTGTCAAAGCTGTCCTAATGGAACAACTGTATTCCAGCACACCAATTTGGTTTCAGGAGAAAACACAGCACCATTGAGCAAGCCCACAGGCTAGTTACTGTTGTCAGAAAAACGTTCGAGGAGAAAACTTACTGCTCTGCCCTTTTTATCGATGTTTCACAGGCTTTCGATAAGGTTTGGCATGAAGGTCCTCTGTTTAAAATAAAACTTTTGTTACCAACAAATACAAGCTACTCGAAAGCTATATAACAAATCGGAAATTCACACTTGCTGAAAAAAGTTTTGTCAGCTCTCCTCAAGATATACAAGCCGGAGTTCCACAAGGTAGCATTTTGGGTCCTCTGATATATATCCTTTATACATACTTCAGACATGCCATTAGATATTAATACCCACACGTCGACTTTCGCTGACGATACTGCGATTTTAAGCGTCCATGATGACTCAAGAATAGCGTCTAGAATGTTACAGACTCACATTTCACAATTGGATGCTTGGTTGGTTAAGTGGAAAATTAAGGTGAATGAACAGAAATGTACCACATTACTTTAGCACTGAGAAAAGAGACGTGTCCACCCATTAAAATTAGTAATCTGAATATACCTCAACACACGTGTGTGAAATACCTCGGTATTCACCTTGACCGTCGGCTCACGTGGAAAAATCATATAGATGCGAAAATAACTCAGATGAAGCTAAAAACTGCTCAACTCGCTTGACTAACTGGCAGAAACTCTAAACAAGGCCTGCACTGCAAAGTTCTCATTTAGAATTCGATCATGAAACACATATGGTGTTACGGAATTCAGCTCTGGGGTACTGCCTCTGCACCCAATATATAAAAATACAGAGAATGCAAAATAAATTCTTGAAGACGATCACGAACGCACCCTGGTATGTTAGGAATTACAACATACATAAAGATCTGAATGTACCCCTGGTCAAGATGAATTTTAAAACTGGAAACACATCCCAACATACTAGCCCGTAACTTAACTAATAATCACGGCCACCAGCGTCTTAGAAGGAGGGATACTGGGGATCTGGTCCGCTAATAGTAAAGAGCAATAATCATATCTATTAAACCACATAATATCAGTCTGGCACTGGCTGGACTTAATAATTAATATTTAGATTTAAGATTTGGATAATTATTGTTAGTTAACAGTTTTTAAAAGTGAAGATCCAATAAATAATATGAAATATGAAAAAAAAATCTTAATTCTACAAATTAGAAGATCAATATCTAAAAGTTTCTTAATATTACCTTTATACTTATGCTATTTATACTTAAAATTAAGTGTCGCATATTTAGGTGCTCAACGAACTCTGTTATCAAAAGTCCTTTTAGTGCAAGACAGTCTTCAGGCAGTTAACGACGGAATAGGTTATGCGCCTCTCCTTCTAGTATCCTTATGCAATTGAAGAAGAGCTTTTTATTATTACTGGTCCCAAGGGTTCTCCTCTTATGTTTGGAAAATACAGTCTAGATTCGATGGTTTCATTAATTTGTCCTACAACAGCTATATTGTCGCCTCGTATAATATGCAAGCCCAATATAATTTGTTCTATACCTGATGTTGTTGAAAACACCCGTTCATGGGATTCATCTAAAATAACACTGATAGTTTGATCCAATCCCTTTAAAAATCCAATAAAATTACGCCCATCTGCTGTTATTATTGATACTGTGTGATTAATATACTGTTCCAATGTTGATGCCCTTTTATTTGTTAGTATGTGAAGAACAGCGCTTAAACGTTTTATTTATGTCGTAAGTACGTTTGAGGTTCTTTTTCGTATATCCTACCGACTGCGCCAATTAAAATACAACGTCTGTAATCTTTAAGTTTTATTCATAAACTGAGCTTAATTCTTTAATCTCAATCTTAAATACTTACAGCGGTATTCATAAAAAAATCTTAATTCAAGTTTCAAATACATATTAGTTAAAAAACATTTTAAGCATAAAAAAGGTTTATTGAAAATTCGTATTCATAATCAGTATTTTAACTAAAAAGTTTTTTTAACTTGAGGATGGCAACACTGTAGGTTTCATTTGTCACATTTATCGTAATGATGCAAATCAATGATTACTAAACCATACGGTACTCGTTTCTATGCATTTTTTTGCGTTTTTCAGAAAAATATTGTTTTTAAAAAATAAAAAATGTATGAAAACTTGTTTATTAATTAAAAAAGAAAAAGAGTCAAAACAAAATGCCCAATTAAAGTGTTACATAGATGATTTTATTGTAGATTAAAAAAATTATTCAAATATCCGGTTTTATTTTCTTTGTTTTGATAAAACAACACACCACTAGTTTACTTTCAATAAATAATATCAAAAAATTATCATTTCTGCTTAAATTCTTTATCCGTAATTGCAAACGGGTCGCTTCTCTTTTTGTAAATTTTCGTCTGACGAATTTTTTTCATTTGGGCAATAGTTTCTATTATAAACAAAATACAATTAAAAATATCAAAATTTTTAAATAAAAATGATTCTTACAATTCTTTTGATCAAATATAGAATGTCTATTATTTATTAAACAAATAACTTATTTTGATTAAATGACAATTTTTTGCAAAAATGTTTAACATGAAAATAAACACAAAGCAAAAATGTCAATTTAAAATAGGTTTACAATAGGGTCGAACCAATTTTAAAATTCGTTTATTTACACAAGGTTTAAAAAAGGTATTTTAAGCTAAAATTCGTTTATGAATACAATTTTAGCAAATTTTGCTTAAAATTTATTTGAAATACTGTTTAAAATTTTTATGAATACCACTGTAAGTATAAATATCTTTTACTACTTAGTATTCTTGGTTTCCAATATTTTATATGTTGTTTACTTGTTTCTAATAAATGGTGTCCCAAGAAGAACGCAATTTTTAAATCTGGCAACATTTGAAGTGTCATTGTTTGACATTTGAACAATTGTTATTGTTTGCTAGTAGAAGGTACGAGGTTAGTAAAAATGGAGCGCTACACGAATGAACAACGCATTCTCATTGTGAAATTGTTTTACCAAAATGGTGAAAGTTTTGCGGCTACAGTTCGCAAATTGCGATCAATTTGGGGTCACAATAATGCTCCAAAAGAGTCAACTGTAAAGAGATTAATGGATAAATTTGCCGAAACTGGGTCTGTTAGTGATGTAAAGACAACAACGCGCCATCGACCAGGTCGATCGACCGAAAATGTCGCAGCTGTACGTGATGATGTCGCTCAAACTCCATCCACCTCAATTTGACACCGAGCTCAGCAAATTGGTGTCTCCAAATCCACTTTGCAGCGAATTTTGACGAAAGATTTGCATCTTCATGCATACAAAATTCAATTGACTCAGGAACTGAAGCCAGCTGACCATGGACAGCGAAGGGAGTTCGTTAATTGGGTATTGGAGAGACAACATGAAAATGCTGATTTTGCCGATAAAATCATTTTCAGTGACGAGGCCCATTTTCATCTTGATGGCTTCGTCAATAGGCAGAATTGTCGCATTTGGGGTGAGGAAAATCCTCGAGTGATTCACGAGAAGCAAATGCATCCTCAATGTGTCACTGTGTGGTGTGGTTTTTGGGCTGGAGGAATCATTGGACCCTTTTTTTATGAAAATGAGGCAGGTCAAGCGCAAACAGTCAATGGTGTTCGGTATCGTGAAATAATAACCAGTTTTTTCTTACCTAGAATTGAAGAAATGAATGTGGAGGGCATGTGGTTCCAACAAGACGGCGCCACATGTCATACAGCCAGAGAAACAATTCAATTGCTGCATCAGTCATTTCCCGGTCGTGTTATTTCGCGTTTTGGAGATCAGAATTGGCCGCCTAGATCGTGCGATTTAACACCATTAGATTTTTTTCTTTGGGGTTTTTTGAAGTCGATGGTTTACGCGAATAAGCCGACGACGACTCAAGCCTTAAAAGAGGAAATTGGACGCTGCATTAATGAAATACCGCAGCATTCATGCAAAACGGTCATTGAAAATTTCATTAAAAGATCGCGTGCATGTCAGCAAAGCCGCGGCGTCCATCTGCACGATATATTGTTCCATACATAACCTCATTCTGTCTACTTTACGATATAATAAAGTTTCACGATTTTTTTTTTAAATATCTGTGTTTTATTTAAAAATTGCGTTCTTCTTGGGACACCCTTTATTTTATATGTTGTTTTCTTGTTGTTTATTTCAATATTTTATAGGTGTTTACTAGGGATTTGTTTATCTTTGTTACTAACAAGGGTGTGTTCTTATCTCTAAGTGTAGTTTGTTATTGTTATTAAGGGTTATCTATAAATGTTGGATTTTACTACTTAGATTTCTAAGGTATGTTAGTAGTGTGTATGTATGTCACTTTACTTTGGTGTTGTTTTTCTTTGTTACTAACAAAGATGTATTCCTATCTCTAAATGTTGGTTTTAATAACTACTTAGATTTCTAAGGTATGTTAGTAGTGTAGTTTGTGAGGTATAGTATTTTTGGTGAAGCAACATTTGTTAGTTTGAAAACAATGGATAAAAAGGAATTTCGTGTATTTTTAGCGAAAAAAACACTGTTTTGGCTTGGCTTGATAAACATTATTCGGACTCTGCTCCAGGAAAATCAACCATTGAGATGTGGTTTGCTAAGTTTAAACGAGGCGAAATGAGCACCGAGGACGGTGCACGCAGTTGGGGCGTCTACTGCAAAGGCTGTTATCGACGAAAACATAAAAAAGTTCACTAAATAATTTTGAATGACCGTAAAGTGAAGTTGATCGACATATCTGAGACTCTAAAGATATCAAAGGAACGTGCTAGACATATCGTGAATGAATATTTGACTATGCGAAAGCTCTGTGCAAAGTGGGTGCCGCGCGAGCTCACAATCAACCAAAAACAACAACCAATTGATGATTGCGAGATGTGTTTGAATCTGTTTAATAGAAAAAAACCCGAATTTATGCGTCGATATGTGACAATGGATGAAACATGGCTCCATCATTTCACACCGGAGTCCAATCGACAGTCAGCCGAGTGGACTGCACGTGATGAAACAACTCCAAAGCGTGAAAAGACGCAACAGTCGGCAGGCAAGGTTATGGCATCAGTATCAGCATGATATAATATTCATCGACTATCTTGAAAAGGGAAAAACCATCAACAGTGACTATTACATAGCGTTATTGGAGCATTTAAAGGACGAAATCGCGAAAAAAAAAGTAGAAGAAGAAAGTGCTCTTTCATCAAAACAAACATACACCGTGTCACAAGTCAATGAAAACGATGGCAAATTTATATGAATTGAGCTTCGAATTGCTTCCGCATCTACCATATTCTTCAGATCTGGCCCCCAGCGACTTTTTCCTGTTCTCAGACCTCAAGAGAGTGCTCGCTGGAAAGAAATTTAGCGCCGATGAAGAAGTAATCGCCGAAACTGAGGCCGATTTTGAGGCTAAATACAAATCGTACTATGAAAATGTGGGATAGCACGATAAAGGATTAAGACGATCGTTTAGGGTTAAGGGACGACAAGCGTAGTTGGGTAGATGGACGAACGGAATTGAAACGGACATATTGCATTTTTGCAGACAGACTGTTTGTCCGTTTGTTGTGTGAGAGCATAGACGAATAGACGTGTTAAGTACCAGTTCGCTATAGAGACTTTTAAACAAATATAAAATAGTTTTATTAAATTTCCTTTCAAACTAAATCAAACTAATAATTTAATACAATATCATAAGCATTTAAATAATAAATAAGTAAATGAATTCCACCAAAATAGTCTTTAACTTGAAAATATAAGTGCTAAAACTACAATTGGGGGCTCGTCCGGGATGGACAAATTGATGCCTAAAACAAAATTAATATTAAAAAAAAAAATTTTTACTAAAATAATAAATAATTAACAATAGAAATCATATTCAACAAAATATGTAACAATTTTAAAGACAATTGTGTATAAAAAAACATTTTTGAAAACCACCCTTAAAGTTGTGTATGCAAAAGGAAAAAAGTGACGCTAAAAATTGTTATTCGTAGGAAAACAAAAAATACAGCAAGTGTAGTTGAAAGTTAAAAAAAAAAACAGTTGACAACAATCATATATCGTATACCAAAAAACTATGCAGAAATATTATGTGTTATAAACAACAATAATAGAAAAGCAGTGCACAAAAGTAAAGACACAAAGCTACAAAGTGGTATACAGAGATCAAGTGATCAACCCATAAAAAAACACACAACAGCAAATACACATAATAATGAAAAGGAAAATATTAGAAGTCAGTTAATTTTGAAACTAAACACCAAACCAAAGAAACTGTCTGCAACTGCGTGTGCAACAAGAAGAAAACAACAACGGGAAAGCTAAATTGGGATAAAGAGATTAGGCTGCAGAAATAGATGTATTTTGTATGTGTATGCAAAACACTAGAGGTATCCAAAGCAGTGAAACGAGTTGCAGTCAAAACTAAGCTCCACCCACAGATGAAATAGAAACTAATGAGTATTAAATGTTTTGATGTTCTTATTCTGATTGTTCCTCAAGAGAATTTCTAGAATTTATTATAAAGTTTTATTTTTTTTGCACAATAATTGAATAGATTTTTTGAGAAGTTTTTAAATATTATAGAAGAGTATAGAAGTTAATAGATGTTATAGAAGAGTATGGATGATATAGAGAGTTTAGAAGTTTATAGATGTTATAGAAAGAATACAAGTTTTTAGATGTGAAGAAGCTTGTAGAAGTTTATAGAAGTAATTTTTTTATATACTTTTTGTTTTATTATGATGTGTTGGAACAAAGCAAAATTAGAGAATTTATGTTCTAGATGTATCGATGTAAGTTGAGATTACTGAGAGGAAACAATTTAAATTTAACGGGTGAAATTTATGTAACTGTATTTTATATTTTTATTGTGAAATGATTGTAAGTGGGAGCATTTATAATTTAACTGAATTTTTTTTTGATAAATATCTTGTAAAGTATACTAATTTTAACATTATTTAAAATTAATATTATGACAATTTTTTTTTTTACCATATTGAAATATTTAATTAAATTTATATTATATTGGAAACATTTATAAAGCGAAATGGAACTACATGATATTTTGACATTGACTGTAGAGGGCTTGCAGGGTAAACTTGCGGAGTTGGGGTTGTCGAGTGAGGGTTCAAAGACGATTTTGCAGGAACGATTATTAAAACATTTTCAGACTTCGGATAATGGTGTTAATGCAGTTTCTGGGTACGGCGAAGCAGCTTCAGGTGTTCATAGAATAGATGTTGCAGAGCACCCTGGATCTACCTTTTCCCTAAGAGACATAGAAGACGCGATATCGAAATTCTCGTTAAGAGTCCGGGTTCCGTGCGTGAATGGGGGTCTCTTAAAGGAGGTACACCGGTTATTGGAAAGTCGCGGGCTACCGAAAATTTTCGCGAATATTTGTACAGCCTTATGGAAATCGGATCGACAATTGGTTTAGACCCTGAAAGCATAATGGAATATTTTATAGAGGGTATCTCCGACTCGAAGGCAAACAAGTCAATTTTGTACCAGGCTACAAGCATAGATAATTTGAAGGTAAAAATAAGAGTTTCTGAGAAAGTTAGTAGTCCGAAAAAACAACTAAACCACAAACGTTTTGGTATGACCTAAGATAATCGAAGGGATGTTAAAGGGTCAGAGCGAAACACACAAAGATGTTTCAAGTGTGGAGAAAAAGGGCATTTGGCAAATAATTGTAAGTCAGATGAGGTTAAATGCTTCAAATGTAAGGAATTCGGTCACAAGTCGTATAACTGCGCCAAGAACGTTAAGGATTAAAATAGAAAGTTCATCAAAAAGGAAAATGTAAACGTTCATACAATGACATCTTCGAATGCAAAACCACGGAAAGTTGAAATTCGTGGTTTTAAGCTTTCCGCTACGGTAGATACAGTCAGTGACATCAGTTCCATACGAAACGATTTTTTAATGATGATGGGTGATATAGAGTTAAATCCTCAAACACGAACTCTAATCGGAATAGGTGAAACGGAAGTTACCACAATAGGATGTTTCACAACAAACTTCTGGATGAGGTTTTGATACCAATTACTTCTCATGCGGCGCGAAAATGAGATATTTTATATTCGGCCGTTATAGGAAACGATAATTTTAATAACGTCAATCTATCAATCGATTCAGAAGGTGAGAAATTCTTTCCAAGAAACCCCACTGAAAAGCCTTCATCGGGTCAAAGAGCTAGATGAAATTCGTATTTCTACCCAAATTCGTGATCACTTGAGACGTTGTACTAGAGATCGTATTTAAAAAATAATAGATGAATATATCCCGGTAACGCCAAAAATATTTCCTGTAAAATGAAGATCTTACTTAGTGATGAAGTTCCTGTGTGCCACAATCCGAGGAGAATGTCTTATGTAGATCAGCAGGCTGTAGACCAACAGGTCGCTAAATGGCTAAATGACGGTGTCATAAAGCGTAGTTATTCGGAGTATTCGTCACCTGTAGTTTTGGTATCTAAGAAGAATGGTACCAAAAGATTGTGTTGTGATTACCGTCGTCTGAACGAGAAAATTATACGCGATAATTTCCCAATGGTGATGATCGATGACATGTTACAACGTCACGACTTTTCCACGTTCCTATTGAAGAGGATTCTCAAAAATATACGTCGTTTGTCACGCATAATGGGCAGTATGAATTTTTATACGTTCACTTTGGAATATCCAACTCACCAGCTGTTTTTGTCGTTATATTGCAGCAATATTCCAGGATTTGATTAGAGATGGCACTTTAGTAGTAGAAGGCATCGAAAAATTGCAGAAAGTTTTAAAAGTCGCAGCATCAAACGGACTTAATATAAAATGGAGCAAGTGTCAGTTTTTGAAGGAAAGGATTACGTTTTTAGAGGAACGTAATCGAGAATTCAACAATATTGCCTTCTGAGGAAAAAACGGCTGCTGTTGAAAGGTTTACTTTACCTAAGGATCGAAAATCCGTACCAAAATTTTTAGGGTTAACATCATACTTCCGCAGTTTTATTCCGAATTATGCTATTGTTGCCAAACCACTTTCCGATTTGTTGCGAAAGAATGTGAAATTTATGATAGGCGATGAGGAAATTGTAGCTTTCCAACAACTGAAGGCTTCATTGGTTAGTACTAAAGTGTTGAGATTGTATAACCCTAAAGCCTTGACGGAAGTGCAAAATGATGCTAGTAGCATGCATGGTTATGGAGCAGTCCTTCTTCAAAAGCACTCCGAGTACCAATAATTGCATCCGATACAGTATATGAGCCTTAAGACTACTCCAGCTGAAGAGAAATACCATTCATACGAGTTAGAAGTATTGGTGACTGTGGAGGCTTTGAAGAAATTACGAATATATTCAATGGGATTGAAAATAAGAATTGTGGCGGATTGCAATGCATTTGCAATGAACATGAGGAAACAGGACGTTCCATTAAGAGTATCCAGATGGGCGCTATTCCTTCAAGAATTTGACTATGTAATTGAACACAGATCCGGTTCAAAGATGAGACAAATGGATGCCTTGAGTAGAGTTTCATGTTTGATGATGGAAGATTCTCTGCGTCATAGAATAAAAGATGACTGAATAAGGGCGATATATAAAATTCTGGGAAAAAAAAGAGTGTGAGGATTACTACTTGAAATATGACGTTGTACATAAAAATCCATCCAAGGAACTCGTGGTAATACCAGCTGTAATGGAGCGAGAGATAATAGAAATGGCGCACCGCCAAGACCATTTTGTTACTCGGAAAATGCAGGATTTGGCTGAGAAAACATTATATTTCTAAGTTAAGCGCAAAAGTACAAGGTGTTGTGAAAAGTTGCATAGAGTGTATTAGGGCTGGATCGAAGGCTGGCTGGAAAGAAGGATTACTTAATCCGATAGATAAGTTAGTGAAACCATTGATGACTTATCATTTGGATTATGTTGGCCCTATGGAAGTGACTCAAAAGCAGTACAACTACATTTTGGTGGTGGTTGATGCCTTCTCGAAATTCGTCTGGCTTTATCCTACCAAAAGTACAGGCACTAACGAGGTCATTGATCATATGCGTAAGCAGGCGGCAGTGTTTGGTAATCCAGTACAAGTGATTACGGATAGGGGTACCGCTTTTACTTCAAATGGATTTAAGGAGTACTGTCAAGAGGAAGGTGTTCAACATTTGTAAATTGCAACAATGGTTAGGTGGAAAGAATATACAAAATTATTGTGTCAATGTTGACAAAACTGTGTATTGAGCACCTACAAAATTGACATTATTATGTGAATAGAGTTCAACAAGTGATAAATAACACACCATCTAGAAGTACTGGAAATAAACCGTTCAAGATACTAACTGGTCTCGAAATGAAAACCAAAGATAATTCAGATATTCGCGTTATATTAGAGGAAATAGCAATCAGTGAACTCCAAGAGGAACGTAATATCCTGCGTCATATGGCGCGTGAAAATATCCTGAAAATACAGCAGGAAAACAATCGTAGTTTTAATAAGAATCGAGTACCGGAGAAAAACTACAGTGTTAATGGCCTGGTCGCCATTAAGCGTACACAGTTCGAATCCGGCTTAAAGTTGAAGCCGAAGTTTCTGGGACCGTATAGGATAGCTAGAAAACTTAATCATGGTCGGTAGGAAGTGAAGAAAATTGGTGAATGTGAGGGATCTAGGACTTGTACAACTGTCGTTGAATTCATGAAGCCGTGGGGTACTGCATTCGGGCCGAATGATACATCAGGAGGGCCGCATGTGGGATTGCCCGATAAACGGATAAGACGATCGTTTAGGGTTAAGGGGTGACAAGCGTAGTTTGGTAGATGGACGAATGGAATTAAAACGGACTAACGTATTGCATTATTGCAGACAGACTGAGGCAGTTGTTGTGTGAGAGCTTAGACGAATAGACGTGTGTTCGCTATAGAGACTTTTAAACAAATATAAAATAGCTTTAGTAAATTTCTTTTAAAACTAAATTAAACTAATAATTTATTACAATAACATAAGCATTACAATAATAAATAAGTAAATGAATTCCAGAAAAATAATTAATGTGCTCTGTTTTACTTGAAAATATAAATGCTAAAACTACAAAAATGGTATCGAAAAATTGTATGACCGATATAATCATTGTATCGCCCTTAAAGGCAACTATATTGAGTAATAAAATCAAATTTTATAAAAAAAAATGTCTATGTTAGCCTACGCAACGGTTAAGTAATACTTGCAGGGATTGTATGTCGTTTGCAGAAGAGTTTCAGGATTGGCAAGGTAGAGGGAACATTTGAGGAGAGGAGGCGGAGCTTAGTTTTTGTATCGATTTGCGGTGACTTGCATACTCTGCAGTGCTCCAAATGACTGTTTTGCCTTTCTTATGCGACTTGCAATATCGGCTTGTGAGCCGCCCGTAGTCGATATGATTCTTTCCAAGTTGCAAAACTTTTGTACATCTTTGAGATCCATGTTGTTGACTGTAAAAGTCAACAAATTGGTAGAACCTTGGTTTTATCGATGTTAATATGAAGGCCAACACCAGATGATTGCTGATGTATCTCATTTATCAATATGTCGGTTAGTGCTAGCAGTCAAATTGCCTGGTGGTGGATAGTGTAGAATGCTTGGGCAAAGTCGAAAAATATCAGATGAAGTGGAGATTGTCATTCCACAGATTGCTCCATTAAGACCCGTAGTCTATTTATATGATCGGAGCAAGAGCGTATAGTCTTTCGAAAATCTGCTGCATTTGATGATGACAGTCTAGCATGAATTACGTTAGCTAACACCATATTAATCACAATTAAAAGAGTTATACCCCTGCAGTTCTTGCACTCTGGGAGGTCTCCTTTCTTGGGAAGCTTAATTATCACTCCTTCACTTATCGTAGATGCAAGAAAGTGGGATGCCTAAGAATCTTCGATAATAGGTCTGATAATTTTAGCGCTAAGAGTTAGATCAGTCATAAGCAATTCAGGATAAATGTTGCCTAAGCCTGGTGCCTTGCCATTCTTCAGTGTACATACAGCATTCACGATCTCGGCTTTGTCTGGAAAACTGTACTTATGTCGGATCTGATCTAATGTGAAGTACAGTGACATTGCCATACAGTTGTGGGTTACGGATTGACAGTATGCCGGCATAATAGTCGGAACACATTGTCGCTCCACGGACGAGGCGGTTACTCCTACCGGGTCGCCTGACATCTGCTTTGCAATTTTGTACAAATCTCTACTTATCGGCAGCTGCCTGGGCTTCTGCGGCAATATTTTTCATCCAAACCGCCAGTATACTGAGTTTGTAGAAACGTTTAAGTAGCTCTTGTTCGGGCAACGTTGATGGCACTTTTCAGTTGGCCTCTATCTTCATTAAACGGGTGCCCAAGATGTTGTTCAGCACTGTCAGTAAAAACGCGTTTTATTGCATTCCATTGCCTTCTGTTGTCATTCAACCTACGAAACTTTTAATTGTGTTTGAAGATTTCAATTTGGATACGTCGTATCGCTTTGGCAACGACTGTGTTATTTGACCCCGGATTTCATCTATCCTTAATCGTATCTCCTACTAGAGGATGGTGGTCTGAGGCTCCGTCTGCACCATGCCTGTTGCGCACACCCAGTAATAACCCACATTTCTTGCTTATCACAATATAGTCCATTTAGAAAACCAGGTTACTTTATGCACTTCCTTGTAAGGAAAGATAGTGTCACCGATAGTAAGACCAATACTCGAACATATTCCTGTAAAGGATTCGCCGTTCTCGTACGTGTGTTCCTAATAGAACCCAGATTTGTGTTAAATGGACCTACCTGTGCGTAAAAATCACCAGTAAGAAATAAAATGTGACCACTAGGCGTGTCTTTTATCCTTTCCAGAGGGTCAATTCTCGTTCTGTGATAATGTGAAGTGAAAAAAAACTTTTCATTTTCGTTTTCATAAGCACTTTTCACTCGAACTTTTCACAAAACCATAAATTGCGATTCTCGTATGTATTATGAAAAAAATGTTTCATTCGCACTGTACCCATGAACATTTTGTAACTGTGTTATCCAACATTTAAAGCAAATGTCAAAACAGAGAAAAACGTAAACAAAAGCGAATTAAGTTCGTAAAATTTATTTTAAATAATTATATAAAAATATATGGATTAATTGTATTATTGGATATTACTCAAAAAATTCCGGATGAACAAAGGTAAGACAATGATGTTACAAGCATTTCATTGCAGTAAATAATTTAATAATTTTAAGGAATTTTTTGAGAGTGCTGAGACGCATACTTCGTGCTGACCACAATCCATTTGAGATGACAACCGACAAGCACTTCATGGATTTATGTCGGCTTACTTTAAGTGAACTATATTTGGTGCGCGTATGAAGTCTAATATTACTTAAAGAAAAAATAAATTTCATAAAGAATATAAATATACTATAAATAAATATGCCATACTTTTGCCATTTTTCACTGTCCTTTTGGGTCCCACTAAACTGTTAAGGCTCGCCGCTAATTCGTTAAACTTTTCGTCTCTAAATTTGGCACCATCTGCAGTTACAAATCTGTAAATATGGGATTAATAAAAGTGTGATTATGGTAATTATACTACTTATCGTTTGCAATGTCCACATGCTTTTTTTAATAATTAATTAAATACTCCTTTTGGCTTTCGCTGGCACGTTTTCCTCTTACAATCTTCTCCATGTTTATTTCACTTATAAATAGTCTGTGTAAACAATTTTTTCATATGAAAATATTTTGACAGTTGTTTGCACTGTTACACAAAACAAGAATCGCCAGTGCTGTGCAATCGTGAAAAAATCTTGTTTCGTTCCACTTTTTTTTTCATATGAAAACGTTTTGATATTTCTTTACATTTTTTCACAGAACGCGAATCAAAAGTACAATGAAAACGTGAAAAAACTTTTCATTTCACCGTTTCACAGAACGAGAATTGACCCTCAGGAAGCCGTAGAAGTCTTATTTGTCCTTCAGTTCTGGGTGTGAAGGCAGATGGCTATAATATATCTCAATGGTTCCAGAAACGTTCTGATATTCCATGTTCCGAATCGTGTCCTTGATTTAAAGATAAAAGTCGTCAGCAGTTAGAGATGGTTTTGGTTTTCGTTTCATTTGTGTGTTCTAAAATCAACAAAATGTCTATACATACGGCTGTTATGTTCTAGAGTATCTATTTTTATCGAATATTTGGATATGAGAATCAAAACACCCCGTGTAAAAAACATCAGATATGAACACAACTCATTAGAGCTTATTGTGCCAGATATAATTAGATCTCAAATTTGGGGACAAATTTGAGATTTTATTAAATCTGGTCAAATCTAGAGAGATCTGACACACCATATATAATCAGATTCAGTCTGCTCTGCACATATAATATCTAATCAGTTTCTATAAGGATCACCTTTATTTTTATATAGATTTTTATTTTGGAGCCTTTGAAAAAGCCTCAAATGGATACGATACGAATATATCTGGCAAGAATATATCTGGCCCTAGATATGATGCCAAATGACCAAATCTGCTCATTTCTGACCACAAAAATCATCAAGTATTACAGATCATTTTATATATGAGCAGACTTGGGGCTAAATCTGATCAGATCTGTCCATAAAGTGTATCACATATGCCATATGTGATTAGATATGGCACCAAATTTAATTGGATTTAATCATATTTAACAACATTTAAGAGGATCTGATCATACATAGCATTTTTACACGGAAAAAGACCAGATGTAACTTTTCTGTGTAATGAAATAATGCACAAAATGATTGGAAAACTCCAAATGCTTATTTTTGATGTTAAAATGGTCGAAAAATTTAACTTGTAGTTTGGTAATTTTGTCTACAGTTGTGTGTACGTTGAAGTGTCTCCTGTTTCTTCAATTTTTGTTTGTTTTGTGTTACACTATGTCTATTAAAACGTTTTTTTTTTTAACAACTTGAACTGCCAGTAAAATGAACTTTGTTTTCCCAAAAATTTATTAAACAGCTATGAGGCGCCGCAGAGAGTCATCCGATAAATATGTAACTGATCCTATGCAATTAAACTTACGCTTTGCACGTCCGCGTTCCAGAAATACAAGTAGGTAAGTAATCTAAAAGTTTTTGTTTTAAAATATCAGCATTGACTGATTGCAGTTTTTATTTGTTGTATATCATTTATATAAAATTTATACTGGCCTGAAATCTACAAAGCTTTTTACCCTTTGCAAAGTAGGGGTGCATTCATCTTAAAGAAACTGAAGACTACTCGTTTAATGTCGAAACAAAGAATTTAAAACTCAAGTATTTTTAGTCGGTTAAAATAAGGTTTTATTTTTAATTTGGATAATTTCTCGAAACTTCATAATTTCCTTAACTTTGGTTAACAAAATAGCAATAAAAACGTGTATAAAACAATCAATAACAGAAAATACTTTTAAAGTCAGATGTAAGAACATTACAAAGTAGGATTACGTGGTTGATTTCGTCAAACACATGCATTAGTGACAGCAAACGGTTTTACTTTTGACGTTAACAAAAAATATAAGAAAACAACAAATCGATATCACTTTCGCACGATTTCATTCTAACTGAAGTCGAACAACAACAATACGTCTGAATAAAACCATATTAAAAAATACCAAATATAATGGACTTTCGTAATTGCTTTGTGCTTAACCTACATTTCATTTTGAAACTTTATCAGGGTTTTCCCATAAAATGTAAAATATCAAAAAAGTTTGTCTAGCGACAGTAGGTTCGCCAAACTAAATGAAAATAAAAAAAACTAGTTTTATTGGCATCCATTATTCGTGTCAGTCGTGTATTATTCTGTGCTCTCAGGAATTTTAATTTTATATAATTAAATTAGTTTTTATATGAAAATTTCACGTTCATAATGTGTATTGATGTGCATAGTATTTGGTGCATTTTAATTTGTTTATTTCAATAAAATAGTTTTCTTTATTAATTATTTTGTTTTTATTATTCTTTTTTTATTCGTTGTTGTTGTTGGTACAATTTGTTTCTATTTTATTATTGCTTCTCGCAATTTTTTTATATGTTTAAATTTATTAAACCATACCTTTGGGCTTTTTATTATACCCTCCACCATATATGGTGAGGGTATATATCAGTTTGTCATTCCGTTTGTAATATGTCGAAATATAGGTTTAAGACCCCATAAAGTATATATATTCGTGATCCTTATGTAATTTTAAGTCAATTTAGCGATGTCCGTCTGTCTGTCTGTTGAAATGGCGATCAAGACGCAAGCGGGGGTGCCTATTTTTACCCAGATTATTGAACATCCTCCCGAGCAGTTTGGTATTTAAAATGAGCAAAATCGGTTAAGCGGTTCAAAAGTTATGAGTGAAAATGTGAAGGTACCTCTAAATTTTCCATACAAATTTGTACAATTTTTCTGTATCTATTTTTTTTGTTAAGTAAGTAAAAATGTTATTAAGTCTTCTTCCTGTTCGATTACATTTACTGTCTTACATACTATGAGAATAATATCATTTTAGAGCTATATGTGTGTTACTCTTAATAACTAAGTTAACGTTAAAAGCAACAATGTTGAAGTCGCTAACAGAGCAGACCTCTGTAAATAACATTACTAAAACTAAATAACAAAAGTTCGTTACATAAATTGACAAAACATATTCATATTACAGTTCATGCAAAATTTAGTATATACGTATATCATCTTCAGCCCCTATGGTGGAGGGTATTCAAAGATTCGGCACAGCCGAATTTAGCCCTTTTTTATTTGTTTTTTACTCACTCAAGTTAAGAACTATCATTGTTTTTTATCTTGTTGGATATAAAGAAAAAATAAAATCGAGTTTCAATTAAAATGTTTCTAAATACAATTAAGAATTTAATTGAATTTGGAACATCTAAAGAATTTGTTATATCAATTAATTTTTAATTTTTTCAATTATTTTTTAATCGTATTAATTAAGTTTTTAATCAAAAATCTTCAACATTTTCAATTAATATTTTAATCATATCAATTTAAACTTAAATTAAACTTCTTACTAAAAATCAATTGAAATTTTCATATAATTTTTAATTGAAATTCCAACATCAAATCCATTAACATTTTGATTGAAATTCCAGATTTAAATGAATTAAAATTTTAAGGAAATTTTAAAATTTTTTATCTTATATACATACCCTGCAGGAAAAGGACCTATCCCAGGACACGTCACGGGACCGGTCACAGGACCGGTTTTTTTTTATAAAAAGGACCGGGCTTATCCTAGGAGGGGGTCAAATGGCCTCTGCGACATGTCACAGGACTGGTATAAAAGAATATGTCACACAACTAACGCCAAAGAACATATCACAGAATCAACGCACCTATCAAGGGACAAGTCCCAATTCCCAACTGACCACATTTTTCCGCAGGGTACGTTATAAAAATCAGCAAAATGTCTATGCATAGGGCTGTTAGTGGTTTTAAATAGTAAATAAGGTTTGATTAATTTTTTGGCATTCTTGTACCCTTTTTTCTAGAATATTTGGTGTTGAATCCTCTTTAAATAACATAGGATCGTTGGGCTGAACATTCGGTTGCATAATGGTCCACTTTGCCTTTTGTTAGAAAGTCTTAAGATATTCTTTACGCCCGCGGTCCTAAAATCTTGTTGTATCCACGTAGAAAGATCATACCCCTTTACAAAGGCCGCATTGATGTTGGTTATTGATGGTTATAAAATTGTAGTTAGTGGCCAACTAAAAGTGGGCTGGTGTGAGTGGACGCAAATCATTTGGATCACACGAAATGGGCTTTAGCGGTCGGCTATTTATAATAGCTTCGACTTGGCAGCACACAGTGTGAAGTTCGTCGAAGGTTAGTATATGAACACCAATGGCTTTTCGACGATAGTGTTTCGCCTGCTTAACGCATCTCTCCCATAAGCCTGCAAAGTAAGATGAATGGGTGGTCAAAATTTCCATTCTATACCCTTTTGACGATAATTTTCGTGTACTAATCTATAATGCTGTTCTGATGAAAATGATTGTAAAAGCTATCGTAGCTCCCTTTTAGCACCTATGAAGTTGGTCGCATTTTTAGAGTAGATAGTCGAAGAATGCCCTCTTGTTGTTGTAAATCTTTTTAGCGCCGCGATGATTTTTTTTAAATCTGCTACAAGTTCAAGGTGGACAGCCTTAATTGAAAAACATATGAATACCACATTATAAACCTTGATGGGAGATCTGCCATGCATCCGTTGTCTTATGTTGGAAGGGCTGCAGTAAAACACACTTATAAGTGCAAATGGATACGTTTGGTGTATGTACTCTATCTGCGGGTAATGATCCCACTATCACTGGTGGATATCTATATCAAAGTATACAGTTATGTTATATTATTCTTTTAAATTGAGTTTAAGATCTTTTTACAAAAATAATGATTATTTATTTTTTTCTTCCAATATTTCATCTCCACATTGGGTGACTTCTTCAGGGAAATAACATAACTTTTTTAACAATTAAAACATATATATATATATATATATATATATATATATATATATATATATATATATATATATATATATATATATATATATATATATATATATATATATATATATATATATATATATATATATATATATATATAGTCATGGGGTTGGTTATCCACATATATTCACGTAACATATTGAGGGAAGATTGTGCTACCGCATCAAAATGTTTACAATGATGGGATCACACGAATACATGAATTAAGTTTTGAGATGAAGGCAGCAATATTGAATGTTTTACAGAGAACGATAAACGAGTTCGAAAGGCGACCACCTATGTAAGAACGGCGACAATGTAAGAACTTTAGATTGCCGATCAATTTGTTGATTAAATTAAAGAAGACGTCGTTCCTTAGGAAACAATTGGGTTTGAATAGTATGACACAAAAACTCCAACGCATTGCTCATTTTGTTTGCCTCTATATGACCAATTTTGTGGTTTTTCTTACTATAAATGAAATAGCATACCGACAAATATATACGAATATTTGAAGCAACTTTTCGTAGTTATTAATATATTTATTTTCTTTAAGCAAATCGATCTTGTTTGTTTTTGTTGTTGATACGAGTATAGTTATTTACGCCACTTTCGCAGTTCTAAATTTGCTGCTTCTAGTTCATGAAACCATAGATTGTTGTCTATTAAGTTAACTGTTGTATCACGAGACAACAAATCGGTTGGTTTAAGTTCCGATAATATGTGGCGCCAATATACGTTTGACGCATTTTGTTTAATGTTCTCCACTCTGTGTTTAACGAAAGGTTTCCATCGTGATGGTTCCCCAGTTATCCAACACAAAGTAATTGTCGAATTGCATCAACCTGGGCAACTTGATTTGAGTAACCATCGCCAACTGATTTCTAATCTCTTGCCCTGTAGTACCACGTCTTCTGGGACAGACTTATACCAATGTTGTTGTAGTGAGCAAATAATTTGCAGCAACAACTTACATCTTAACTTAAATTTTGATTTTTTCTTTGTTTTTTCAGTTAATGCAATGTTAATTTACATAAAAAATAGGCAAAAAAAAAAACACTTTTCTATAACAGGAACAAAAAAAGAGGATTCGTTATTTGTTCTTGTAGATTTCTTAAATTGAGTTGAATATGTAACCATTTTGTGTCCAACTTTGACATACATCCATGTAAATAAAGAAAAATAATTACTTTTTACATGAGTTGGCAATAAATTAATTAAAAAACACATATACATAAGTGGAAAATGCTTCATCCAACATTTCAGTAGCACATTCTTCATCGTTTCTTGGTATTTACTGTCTATAGTACCCCTACAGTATACTTTTAAGAAAAATCAACTTTAGAACTCCTAAAGTATACTTTATTTTAGCTATGGCGCATAATCATATCTAAAATAAAGTATACTTTAGGAGTTCTAAAGTCAACTTTTCTTAAAAGTATACTTTAGGCCTCCTACAGATAAGTGAAACTATACTTTAATCGTTAAATTCTGCTTTAAAATTAAAACTGGCTGAAGTTGGTTTTATTCAATTTAACAACACTTACAACAGCTGTTTTCCGCCAAGAAAAATTTTGTGAAAAAAAAATTTTATATTGCAAAATATTGAAACGATTATATCAATAAATAAGGAATTTTTCATAATAAGGAGTGAAATCACACATTTTTGCCTATAACTTTGGTTTAAAGCTTCTCATATTTTTTTCGGCAGTTTACATTTTAAATATATGTTAGTTAATAAATTAATTTACATCATGAGTTTAAATTTAAGTTTAATTTTAAATTTTTTACACAATGGACGATGAAAGAAAAGTGCGCTGAAAAATAATTAAATATTTTCAACAAACCCAAACATGAACATACAAAAAAAATATATATGCCGCCAAACAGTTTCAAAAGTGGTAAAATAGTATCTGGAACACTTAACAATTGAAAGGAAGCCGGGAATAGGAACAGCGACAGGTTATCGTAACATTGGTAAGGCATATAAAGTTAAAAGCATCTGGCAGAAAAACAGCTCGGTTAGCCCAATGCTCGGACTTTTTTGTACCTAAAGTGAAATGTAAGGCAGGACTAAAGTCCTACAAAAGTTCGAAATGTTCAGGATAGAAACGCTTTTAAAAATTTGGAGTCCAAAACCAGAGCTCGAAAATTGAATTCAAATTTTATACAAAAATACAACTGTTGTGTAATGGACGACGAAACTTATGTCCTTGCTGATTTTTCGCAGCTCCCTGGTCAAGAATTTTATGTTTCAGATGTTCGAGGACATGTTGCGGAAAATGTAGGTCGAAAAAGCAAACGAAACTCCCTAAAAAATTCCTAGTATAGCAAGCTGTATGTAGCTGCGGCCAAAGAAACCAGTAATTTGTGAAATCTAGCTCTATAAACAGCGAAATTTATATCAAGGAGTGGTATAATGATAATAATGTGGTTTTTGTACCAAAAGAGGCAAATCCAACAAACTGCCCGGAGCCCAGGCCAGTGGAGATATTGGGCTCTTGTTAAAAGAAAATTAAAGGGCACAAAAAAGGACATGTAAGATTTCAAACGTAGATGGACCACCTACTGTAAAAAGGTGACAGAAAATACCATAAAAGCCTTAATGGGAGGGTTTCCGGAAAAAGTGGATAACTTTGTTCGTAGTGGTTAGAATTCGATGCGTTTTTGTTTGATTTTGTATTAAAT
This sequence comes from Eustalomyia histrio, assembly GCA_949748255.1. NCBI lineage: Eukaryota > Metazoa > Arthropoda > Insecta > Diptera > Anthomyiidae > Eustalomyia > Eustalomyia histrio. The sequence goes on from OX456528.1 coordinate 715,472, forward strand.
TTCATTTAATAAAAATTTGATTTGAAGTCTTAAGTCTTGATCTCACTCCTTATTAATTAATTTAATAAATTTTTATTAATAAAATTACACCTTTATGTCCTTTTTTTATAAAGTTTTTCCTTTTAAAACTTTACAAATGCAAATCTTTTATTTACACTCTTTTCTGTTTTTTTTTTTCAGCTAATATAAAATGAGCTGATCAATGTTACACTTGCTTATATTTTAGTACGAAATGTATGCGGGCATTTGGTACTTTTGATGCGATACCCATTTAAAGCCGGTTTAACCTTTCACTGCCTGCCCCTTTAGCTAGAAATTTGAAATATGCTTCCTTTAGAGTTTGTGCTAACTCCTTGACATTTTAGAATTTTTGCCAGTGACGTGGTAAAAATAGGGATGTAAAGGGCGAAGTCACCCCCTAACGGTCTACCCAAACCGTTGGACCTAGGAAGTTAAAATTTGGTATGCAGGCTCCTTCCCCTCTGTAGATAACAGCTAAGATGTGATTTTTGTATAATTCAACGAGGAGGGGCAGAAAAGGGTAAAATTATCCACCCTTGATGGCCTGCCAAAACCGCAAGAGCTAGGTAGTTAAAATTTGGTATATTGGTTCCTCCTTCGGTGTAGAGATCCACCCAGGTTGTATTTCCTGAAATTCCCTACGGGAAGAGGAAAAAGGGGGAAATCTCCCCTATAACGGGCTGCCCACAACGAAATAGAAACCTTCAAATTTGAAAAACGGGAGTATGGGCTAATTCATTGATAAGCTACGTTTTAGAATTTTGGTTATGGACGTTGTAAAAATGGGGTTTAAAAGGGCGAAAAGTTTCTCCCTTAACGGCCTACACAACGCGCTGGAGCTAGGACGTTGAAATTTGGTATGCAGGTTCCTTTTCGAGTATAGCCAACAGCTAAGACAGGATTTTTGGAAAATTCAACATGGAGGGGCAAAAAAGGGGAAAAGAATTTCCCCGAAAATATATTTATAAAAAACATATGTATGCGAAGAAATTAAGATGTTTGTCCTTTCGTTGTCAATCAAAAACTAATTTATTTAAAGTTGTCAAACAACTTGTGCGTCGTAACACAATAGGTACATAATTATAATAAATAACAAACATAATCACTCAAGAGAGTTTATGTATAAAAACATATTATGCACAGTAAATGCATCATATGATTTAACTGTTAATTTATAATTAAACAAACTGAATTTAAAAATAAGCAAATTTAAGGAGAAATTAAGGTGACACTTAAATGCAAATTAGTAATAATTATATTATTAATAAATATAAATTGCATGATTTATATAAAATAAATCATGCATTAAATCGTCATCAACATTCCGCCAGCCTTAAACAGAATCTATGAAGTTCAATCGTCCTTCGGCAAGAGATACAGTTTGAGTTAAGGATGGCCTCGATTCTTGTCAACAGCGTAATTAATTCCTTATATTTGAGGGTAGCTCAAAAAGTAGTGCCGCAGGCGGTATGAAGTGCCATTTAATTCAAAATTTGTTATAGCTTTATAGATTTCTCCTAGTTTCTTACCAGCGCCTTGGAAATTGGTACCATTGTCACTGTGTATGTGACCACAAAATCCTCTTCGGGCTACGAATCTGTCTAGAGCAGCTAAAAGGGCATCAGAGCTAGACAAATAAATACAATGATGTATGATTTAAGGGTAGGAGACTTGCGGCCACTATGTTGTCTATACATTGTGGGACCTGCATAGCCGCAACCGACTTCATAAAAGGGGTAAGCAGCATTGACTCTAAATTTTGGAAGATCGTTATACTTATCACACTCTCGTTTGGCTAATTCACGTGCACCCACAATCCACATTTGTCACAGTGTAGCGATGAGTAGGGTAATTCGGCATGTAAATTTTTCAGATGAAATTCATGAACCATTTTTTGTGAAGTGTAATTTGATGCTGACTATCATATAGCATATTAGCTTTATTCAGTCTGCCACCAACTCGTAAGAAAGAAAAGATTATAATTTTTTAATTTTTTTTACTGGTAACAGGTGACCTTCTTTTAATGGATGATATAACAGCAGCAAATTCAGATTCTTGATAGTATTTAAAAACTTAATTTTCAGCATCAGCTACACCTGAAGTGGCAATTTATTTTTAGATTTAAACCGAAAATTGTTGTATGCTCTATAAAAGTAAGCAAGTGCTCGGACCATACGGGTGAAACCCGAATTTGATTATTTAATTCTTCAATAATGTTGGTAGAAATTGTTGTACTTAAAACAAATGTCTATACGCAGCACGGACATCAAGTATTCAAAAAGTTGCGCCAACAGATATGCAGCACACAGTTCCAGCAGGGGAATCGATATCATCTTTATCAGTGCCACCTTCGTTTTAGCCATCACTGTATCGGTTGACGTTTTACAACAATACGCTGCACTGAACGCATCACTAAATCCGTGATAAGTAACATTGGTCTCTGTGGAGAAAATAATTCTAGGAATGTTAATATTATTTAGTAAATAAAATTCAGAGAATTATTCTTCGGCCGTGGTTTTAATTTCGCCAGGGAGCTGATCGTCCCATTCGACATTAATTAACCATAGTTTTTGCATAATAATTTTAACGGCAATTGCTGGTAAAATCGACCCAAGGGTTTAAAGATTTTTGGGATTTCAGACAAAAGCTTTCTTTTTGTGTCAATGCTGTAGTTGTTTTCTACTTTTTAAGAAAAACAGTCGACAGTAGTAGGGTTCCACACAACTCCAAGTAGACATATAGTGATATCTGTAGGTATGTTTACTATACTTTAAATTTTATCATCTTCAGGTATATTACATAAAATTTTACTCTCATTAGTTGGCCATTTTCTTAACTGAAAGCCGCCAGCCGTAAACAGCTGGTTTAACTCTTCTGCTAATTTTTGAACATCTGCTATAGTGTTGGAGCCAGCCATATAATCATCAACGTAAAAACAGGTTTTTAGTGCCTCAAATGGAAAACCCTCGCTCTCATCTTGACTTAATTGTAAAAGGGTACGTAATGCCAGATATGGGCCAGAGATGGTACCGTAAGTTACTGTAGTAAGTCTATAGTCCCTTTGTTCTTCACTAGGATTATCTATCGACGAAATTCTTTAATAATCGCGATCTTCACTCTTATCGATCATGCGAAACATTTGTTTGATATCAGCCGCAAAGCAAAATTTCTTACACCTATATCGTAGTAGGACAATCATGAGGACTTGCTGTAATACGGGACCTTTGAGCAAATTATCATTTAGAGATTGCCCGTTTGATTGCCCATTAAATACTACACGAAGTTTTGTGGTAAGACTTGTATCTTTTAACACAGCGGTGTGTGGCAAATAGTACACTTTGGCAGCGGGACGACTAATTTCATTTTTAGTCACAAGTTCCTTATGACTCATGAAATGTACTCATTCATAAATTCAGAATACGCATCCTTTAAAATATTATTATATTTAAACTTACGTTCCATAGAAATCAGTCTTATTAAGGATAGGATTCTCCCAGCTCAGGGGTTTGCTTAAATGGTAAACGAATAGCATATTTTTCAGAACGGGTTATTGTAGAATAGTATTCTACAATATATTCTGCCTTTCGATCTTCCGCAGGCTCTCAACTTCTCAAAACAATCGTAAGGTCTTTGATCTCGTCCCAGCAATTAATATTTAAATTTACACAGGTTAATTTTGAAGTTAGCTTTGTAAAAACATGAGCAAGCATATGGATTATTGGTTCATTTTTATAAATAGATTTTATTTCCAAGCTTAGCCTTTGTGCACATTTGCCTTTGTATCAGCAGCAACCACAAAAGTTTCATTCAGAGCTGGGGCAGGACTTGAGCTAGCGTTGTAGACAACTTACTAAAAAATGTTGACAGCATTCGGTCAATATGTATTAACAAATGATGTTTCGCAAACATATTTAGAAGGGCAATTCTGTACACCATGGTTTGGTTTTATACAATTAAAGCAGTAATATTCCTCTTTTAAAAATTCGACCCGCTTATTCACATCTAGTTTGTTAAATGTAGGACAATACGACAGGTGATGGCTCTTTTAATGGTGCTAGTGTAAGCGCGAGCAGGGCTAAGAACTTTTAAATTAGTTTTGTTCGATTTTTCACTTGATGGCAAACGTTCCAGTGCGTTACAGCGTTCGTTGATGAAAGCAAAAAAGATGTCCAGTGAAAGAAAAGATATCTTACCACTATATTCAGCCCAAGCGTATAGGGTACTTCTATCCAATTTCTTGCGTAACAAGTGAATCAGCCAAGGATCTCTTTTTTCAGCATCAGGGCCTTGAGCCCGAAGACCACGAATTACCTCATCAGCCACGTTGGATAGCTAACGCAATTCCTTTGAACTATCAGCTTTATAAATTTGAAGAAAGGTTTTAATCAAGGTCAAGGAATCCACAACCAGTGAGGGTTTGTTATATCGTTCTTGTAATTTCCTTAGTGTCTCTACATAGTTCTAATCGGACACTGGCAAATGGTGTATAAGATTCGCTGGATCTTCCTTAAATATCCCCTTTAAATACTGAAACTTTTGAGCAGCACACAAGTTGTGGTTGTTATTAAAGATATCGAAGAACGATTTGAATTCGGAATACTTGCCATCAAATACAGGAACATTTATTTTTGGTAAACGCATATCAGCTACATTTTTGGAGGCATTCATTGTTTGCGACAATTGGGCTTGTGAAGCTGACTGAGCCGACAATTGGATGCGTGATAATTGTTCTAACAATTTTTGGTTAAATGCACTATATTGAGTTTTACCAAATTCCTCGTACTCAGTTTCACGGTCCGGAAAATTTTCGCTTTGAGCACTCATCTCAATGTCCAAAGACTGGAATCGATCGTAAAGATTTTTTTAATTTTTCCACCCGCACACGCAGTTGACCTGTGACAGCGAGGTGTGATCAGTAACTTGGTTAATAAAGTTCTCGCTTCTCGTCGCAGTACGCTTTAGATGCGCGCGTTTATTTTTGTCGATAATATTCGTCGCCATATTTATCTTTAAATAATAGTTTTTGTTTTATTTAAAATAGTTCACAATTTTTATTTACTCCGAAAAGCCTTTATTTAAGGTTTATTAAATCACCCGCACAACAATTGTTAAACGTTTGACTTAATTTTTGTTTTATTTTTTTTTTTGAAGCAAAGTCAAAGGCAACCATAAAACACTAACTAAAAGCCGAATTTTTCTTCTTTGCAGCTATAGGCTCATACGTCAGAAACTGCATACAACTATATATGTATGAATTTATGTGATTGAGTGTTTTACTATTCCCTCAATCTCGCCGGGGCCTACAAAAATGTACGCGAAGAAATTAAGATGTTCGTCCTTTCGTTGCCAATCAAAAACTAATTTATTTAAAGTTGTCAAACAACTTGTGCGTTAGAGTATTCAGAAACCGAAAACCGGTCAACCGGTATCTTTATTTTTAAAAACCGATCGGTTTCGAATATTTTGTAAATTCGAAGAAAACCGCACAACAATTGTTAAACGTTTGACTTAATTTTTGTTTTATTTTTTTTTTTGAAGCAAAGTCAAAGGCAACCATAAAACACTAACTAAAAGCCGAATTTTTCTTCTTTGCAGCTATAGGCTCATACGTCAGAAACTGCATACAACTATATATGTATGAATTTATGTGATTGAGTGTTTTACTATTCCCTCAATCTCGCCGGGGCCTACAAAAATGTACGCGAAGAAATTAAGATGTTCGTCCTTTCGTTGCCAATCAAAAACTAATTTATTTAAAGTTGTCAAACAACTTGTGCGTTAGAGTATTCAGAAACCGAAAACCGGTCAACCGGTATCTTTATTTTTAAAAACCGATCGGTTTCGAATATTTTGTAAATTCGAAGAAAACCGAAAACCGGTATTTTTTGTTCGGTTAACCGGTTTTTTTAATTACATCACCAACTGGGTTACTTGGTCTCTTTTATTTTTTCCGAAGACTTATAATCGTTGTTTGGTTATGAGGATTTAGATGTAAGTCTGATAGATTCCGATGAAGACTTAATTTTGGATATTCCAAATATAAATAGTTTAATTTCTGATCTAAATAACACAACAAACAGTATTCAAAATCCTAAAAAATCATCATCATTATATGATGATTTCATATATCTTGATAAATGCGACAAAAGAACTGAAAAGTTGCAAAATTTATATGATTGTTTCTTGACTATTTGTCTAACATCTACTATTATTGAAAGAGTATTTTCCACTTCTAGCTTTATCAAAAGCAAACAAAAAAATCGTCTTAAAACGAAACATTTAAATTGCTTATTATTTCCAAAATATAATTTTAGAAGTGAAAATAAATTTTCTTTTTACATATTTAAATGTAATATTAAAAAAACTTATTTAATGCCAAACGTTTTAAACGTTCAAATTACTAACATACCTAATTTTACCCAATTTACAAACTTAATGATCTCTGTTCATTTGATATGAATATAGTTTTATAATATTAATTTTTAAGTTATTATATTAAAAAATATTAAAACCAATAAATGAAATGTTGAAATGAAATACAATAAAAAAATTATTTTTTTTTTTCAAAGAATGTATTTTTTTATTTTTATTGCTTTATATATAAAATTTCTGTTTTTTTTTACATAATTAACAAATTATATAAGCTTTTTATTCAAATTAAAAAAAAAAAACGAAACCGAAACCGGTTTTTTTAAAATTCTATTTTTCGAAGAAAACCGAAACCGGTTTTTTCAAAAGGCTGGTTTTTTGAATACTCTATTTTGCGTCTTAACCACACCATGACGATGTCTCTCACGTCGTAAAAAACGTTCTCTTAGTTTTGTATGTGCAGATTTCAAAGGTTCAGCATCTTTTTAAATTGGATTTTTTGCGATTCCAATTGAATTTCTTTGCAAATCCAATTAGTTTTAGAAATTTGCTCAATTTTCCCCTGTTTTCTCAAAGTTTCCGAACCTTTGTATTCTGTATAAAATTTTATTTGGCTGCTGACGGCGTTGGATCCTCTATACTATTCTTCCTTTATGGTCTTAACACAATAGGCAAATAATTATAATAAATAACAAACAGAATCACTCAATAAAGTGGTATTTACACAATATAAAAGTTGATCTATAAAAACATATTACAGTAAATGCATCGTATGATTTAACTGTTAATTTTTGGTTAAACATAAAGAATTTAAAAATAAGCAAATTTTAGGAAAAATTAGGGTGACACTTTAATGCAAATTAGTAATAAATATAAATTCCATAATAAATCCAAAATAAATCATGCACTAAATCGTCACCAACAACATATTTTTAGAAAGATTATAAAGCGTTGTGTGAAAAAAATTTAGATTTGACTTATTTGCACCAGGGATGGAAAACATGGTACAATTGTACTTTTTTTTTGTACATTTTTACCTTGGTTGGTACCGTGGTACTACCGCGGCTTATTTAGTACAATTTGAAATTTTTTCAAATTTTCAATTTATAACTTGATAAAACCACAACAAAAAGTCAACTTTTTTTAAAAGCGACTTTAAATTAAAACCCTGTTTTTATTTATTCAGCTCCTATAGTAAAAATAAAGTCAGTTTTAAGTTGAACCGGCTCTAAATTGGTGTCACATCAAATGTACCAAATGTTTCCATACACATTGTACTAAAATATTCGGAAGTGGCAACATTGAACAGCTGATTTTAAATTACCTCTCAAAACAAAACAAAAAAAAAAAATAAGAAAAAAGTTTATTATTGTTAAAAAGATATTAAATGCCTTTAAATTTTTTAATAGCAAATCCTGAAATTAGAGTAAAATTTTACAAAGTTTTGTGGGAATTATATGACTACATAAAATTAACGCTAAATTTTGTTTCACCCGGTTAATTTAAATTTTTTTTAAGTCTATTTAGTGTCTAAGGAAATCTGACTCTAACTGAGGATCGAAAAAGTACAATTTGTTTGTCTGGTTGGTACAATAACAAAAAACATATTTTCCATACCTGATTTGCACCAATAGAGGACCCTAAATACGTGGAATTTTAAGAAAAACCTGTTAACAAGAAATTAGCTTTAATTAGAGATATCACGAATAGCGTATTCGAGTGCATTCATCACGAATAGTGTATTTAAAATATAGAATATTCGGTATTTGTTTTAAACCGAATACCGAATATTCGGCCGAATAAAGAAAGAACCAAATTCCGAATAAAAACTGCATATTCATAACTTTTTTAAAAAAAGATTACTCTTAGGCAACAAATAAACACGTCATTTCGCTACTAGAGTATTTCATGTTTTGTTTTTTAATTCTATGGTTAATTTTTATCAAACTTAAAAGATAATTTTTAATATAAACCTTTAAGAAATGTTTTTTCTGGCTTTGAATTTAATGTTAATTTTGACGTGTAAATAAAAAAAAATTATCTCAATAATTACAATTAAACAAACAACTTATTATTTCTTATAAATGTAAAGTTTGAGCAACAGCACAGCAGTATTAAAAATAACTTTTGATAATAAAGTCAATCGTCAACGGATTTTATACATCAGTAACAGACTAATTGATGGATATAATTTGATAGTGTTACCTGTATTTAAAATTGTTGCATATATAACTTCTGTCCCATAGTGCCATAGTTGTAACGTATGATTGGTAATTCATATGTTATTAACTGTGTTTATATGGCATCACTGCCTTCGTTAAGTGAAGAACAATAACGAACTTTCTTTATAATGAAAGACACACATAACATGGTGTCAGAAGTGAAAACTTAAAAAAAAAATTATAAATTGACATTAATTGTATTAAAAAAAACAAGTATATTAAAAACAAAAGGCAAGTCCAGTTATTTGTTGAAAAAAGAAAAATTCAACATAACCTGATCATGCGGGAAGCTGAAGAAAAGCCAACAACAACAGGTCAAATGAAAATTCAAGGCAATCAATTTATCGCAACGTCACTGCAGCCAATCAACCTTAAGTCTACCAACTTAGCCAAGGAATGGAAGTCATGGTTCACGCAATTCAAAATATTTTTAACAGCATCTACTTTGGAGTCCCAGTCTGACCGCCGTAAAGTGGCATTACTTCTTCACCATCTTGGAACAGAGTCGTTGGATATTTTCAATTCTTTTGACGAAGATGTGGACACTTTAAATATGCCGATTTAATAAAAAATTTGATGGTTATTTCATACCAAAGGTGATTATTGCGATGGCAACCGGGGCAAACCATTGATGAGTACGTAACTTTGGTAAAAAAATTTGGTGAGAGATATTTTCACTTGCGGTTTAAATATTAAGATGGGAAATGTTCGGGAAAAATTGTTGGCTGAGGGTGGCATTTCAGAAAAAGTTTAAGGGAATTGTTAAAAAAGGAAATAGAATGGCACTGGTCGTCAAGTCATGAGAAAGAATTTGAGAATCTTAAAAATGAGATAACTAAGTCTCCCGTATTAACATATTTGACCCAAATAAGCAATTGACGTTGTCTGTTGATGCTTCTAAATTTGCACTAGCTGCAACAATTATGCACGACAAACGACCGATTGCATATGCGTCTGTTTCTTTAACGGAAAGACAAAGAAATTATGCACAAATAAAAAAATAATTATTTGCGATACTTTTCGATTGCACAAGATTTCACCAATTTGTCTATGGCTCAAAAATTTTGGTCGAAACTGACTAGAGTATTCAAAAACCGGCCTTTTGAAAAAACCGGTTTCGGCTTTCTTCGAAAAATCGAATTTTAAAAAAACCGGTTTCGGTTTTTGAAAAAAAAAACCGGTCGACCGGTTTTTTTTAATTTGAATAAAAAGCTTATGTAATTTGTTAATTGTTTTTATTACAAACAAAAAAAAAAAGGAATTTAATATATAAAGTAATAAAAAAATACATTCATATATTCATTTAAATTTAATTTTTTTATTGTATTTCATTTCAAAATTTTATTTATTGGTTTTAATATTTTTAAATATAATATCTTAAAAATTAATATTATAAAACTATATTCATATCAAATGAATAGAGATCATTAAGTTTGTAAATTAGGAACGTTAGTAATTTGAACGTTTAAAACCTTTGGCATTAAAAAGTTTTTAATATTAAATTTTAAATATGTAAAAGAAAATCCATTTTTCACTTCTAAAATAATATTTTAGAAATAATATGCAATTAAAATGTGGCGTTTTAAGACGATTTTTTTGTTAGCTTTTGATAAAGCTAGAAGTGGAAAAAACTCTTTCACTAATAGTAGATGTTGGACAAATAGTCAAAAGACAATTATATAAATTTTCCAACTTTTCAGTTCTTTTGTGGCATTTATCAAGATATATGAAATCATCATATAATGATGAATGATTTTGTACAGTCTCTTTTTTAGGATTTTGAATACTGTTTATTGTGTTATTTAGATCAGAAATTAAACTATTTGAATTTGAAATATCCAAAGTTAAGTCTTCATCGGGATCTATCAGGCTTACATCTAAATCTTCATAACCATACAAACGATTATAAAAGTGTTCGGAAAAAATAAAAGAGACCAAGTAACCCAGTTGGTGATGTAATTAAAAAAACCGGTTAACCGAACAAAAAGACCGGTTTTCAATTTTCTTCGAATTTACAAATTATTCGAAACCGATCGGTTTTTAAAAATAAAGAAACCGGTTGACCGGTTTTAGGTTTCGGTTTTTGAATACTCTAAAACTGACCATAAACTCTTAGTCAGTTTATTTAACAAACCACTGTACAAAATTCCAGCGAGACTTCAACGATTTATGTTGCGTTTACAATCATATAATCTTTCAGTTATGTACAAGCCTGGAAAAGATTTACAAATAGCTGATACTCTGTCAAGGGCCCCCTTATCGGAAACTGCTTTGACTGATATGGATAAGGAACAATCTCTTTATTGCAATTTTGTAGCTTCTCATTTAGAGCTTCCATTTTCGAATATGGAAGTTCTAAAGGAATTCATGAAAAACGATTAAATTTTTTGTAAAATTTTTGAGTATGTTAAGAACGGGTGGCCAAAAAACAAGAAAAATATTGTTGAAAATGTAAAGCCGTACTTTAAAATTAAGGATGAAATTTCAATTTTAGATGATATTTTATTAAAAAACCATCAAATATTAATCCCAAAAGATTTACGTAAAACTATGTTAAAAAAGATTCATGAAGGGCATATGGGAATGCAAAGGTGTAAGGACTTGGCTCGTCGGACTATTTATTGGCCAAATATCTACAATGATATTGAAAATGTAGTTTCAAATTGCGAAATTTGTATGCGATACCAAAATTCAAATACAAAGTCTGATATTTTACCGCTGTTGATTTGTCATGGTTCAAACTGGGTTGCGATTTATTGGAATATAAAAGGAAAATGTATCTTCTCGTTGTTGACTATTATTCAAAATATATTGAAATTGAGTTGCTTAACTCGGGTTATAATAGCTCACAAGTCATACGTAAATTAAAGTCAAATTTTCAAGACATGGAATTCTATCTATTTTGATAACAGATTAGAGAATTTTGTAAAAATTGGGACATTGATCATAAAACATCAATCCCATATTTGCCGAGGTCTAACGGACTAGCAGAAAGATCCATACAGACAATAAAAAGGATATTATTAAAATGTGAAGAAAGCAATTCTGATCCCTATTTGGCTTTACTTCACTATAGGTCAACACCCAAGGGTAATTTACCCAGTCCGGCTCAATTGCTTATGTCACGGTCCTTAAGAACCAACATCCCTTCTATAACAGATAATTATAAAACAAAAATTGTTAACGCGAATGAGTATAAAGATAAGTTAAATTCAAGAATATTCAGATTATTATAACAAAATTGCGAAAAAAGTAGATCCAGTTAATGAGGGCGGTATCGCCATGTTTAAGAAAACACCCACAAGTTGTTGGCTTCAAGGGCAAATTATAGAAACTTGTAAAGAACCAAGATCATTTGTAGTAAAAGATAACAAATTAAAGTCAAATTTCCAAGACATGGAATTCTATCTATTTTGATAACAGATAATGGTCCTCCATTTAATTCTCAGGAATTTAGAGAATTTTGTAAAAATTGGGACATTGATCATAAAACATCAAGCCCATATTTGCCGAGGTCTAACGGACTAGCAGAAAGATCCATACCGACAATAAAAAGGATATTATTAAAATGTGAAGAAAGCAATTCTGATCCCTATTTGGCTTTACTTCACTATAGGTCAACACCCAAGGGTAATTTACCCAGTCCGGCTCAATTGCTTATGTCACGGTCCTTAAGAACCAACATCCCTTCTATAACAGATAATTATAAACCAAAAATTGTTAACGCGAATGAGTATAAAGATAAATTAAATTCAAGAATATTCAGATTATTATAACAAAACTGCGAAAAAAAAAGTAGATCCAGTTAATGAGGGCGGTATCGCCATGTTTAAGAAAACACCCACAAGTTGTTGGCTTCAAGGGCAAATTATAGAAACTTGTAAAGAACCAAGATCATTTGTAGTAAAAGATAACAATGTAACTATTTACAGGCGAAATCAAGATCATATACGATCATATACATCAGAAAATAAATCAAATGAAAACCAAGATAGAATCTCACAGGAAACCATTCAATCAAGTATGTATTGAAGGGGCAACTGAAAATGAAATTAAAGAAAAAGAAATTAAAAATAAAAACTATGTAACAAGAAAGGGTAGATCTACAAAACAACATAAGAAATTGAATTTGTAAATCTCATAATATAAACATTTTGTTTTATATAATTTAAATTTGTAACTTATATTCAATTTGCAATTAAATACAAAATATTCTTTTATATTTACTTAGTATAAAAATTGTTGTATACATCTTTATCCATAGTATTACTCTATTATGTGAATTAGATGTTTTTTTTTTATATAAAAAGGGAGATGTTGCATATATAAACTACTGGCCCATTGTGCCATAGTTGTAACGTATGATTGGTAATTCATATGTTATAACTATGTTTATATCGCATCACTGCCTTCGTTAAGTGAAGAACAATAAAGAACTTTCTTTATAATGAAAGACAAACACAACAATAATAAAAATTAATAATCATACCAGAGGGTCAATTCTCGTTCTGTGAAGTGAAAAAAAAAACTTTTCATTTTCGTTTTCATAAGCACTTTTCACTCGAACTTTTCACAAATACATAATTTGCGATTCTCGTATGTATTATGAAAAAAATGTTTCATTCGCGCTGTACCCATGAAACTTTTGTAACTGTGTTATCCAATTTAAAGCAAATGTCAAAACAGAGAAAAACGTAAACAAAAGTGAATTAGGTTCGTAAAATCTATTTTAAATAAATATATAAAAATGTCTGGATTAATTGTATTATTGGATATTACTCAAAGAATTCGGGATGAACAAAGGTAAGACAATGATGTTACAAGCATTTCATTGCAGTAAATAATTTAATTATTTATAGGAATTTTTTGAGAGTGCTGAGACGCATGTTAGGGATTTGGACAATTTCGAATGTGTTTTGTAAATTTTCAAAAATAATCATAATTTTTCCTACACAATATTGGAAAACAGATTTCCAGTGTAGGGTCGTTGCTAAGTTATCCGTTGGCAACTCTGTCAGAGAGATCAATTTTCAATTCCCTTTTCTTGCATATTTCCAATTCCCTTTTCTTGCCGTTGGTCTCAAATGATGCTATCAACTACAGACAAGGGCATAGAAAAAAGAGGAAAGCAACAGAAAATTTAAGTAACCATTTGACTTTCGTACAGTGCGGTCACAAAGCAACAAAGTTCGGTGCAGGTCTCTGAAGACAAAGTTCGTTTAAAAAATTTAATTTATTTTATTTTAATTTTAACTAAATAATTAAATAATTAAGTAATTAAATTGTGTTTTATGTGAAAATAAAAGTGAGTTTTCATGGATTAAATGCCTAAATTTTGTTAAAAAACACAATATATAATCAACTAATTGAGTGCATTAAAGAGAAGTTAACAAAAGAAAATTTCACCTGGATTATTATATACATATGTACATATCTAGTGACAAAAAATATTTCTTTTTATAAAAAATTAAGAAATGATAGAATTACAGTAGAAGAGAAGGGAAAAAAGAACCATTAAAGCATTTTTGCACAGAACCCCCCCCCCCCCCCCCCCCAAAAAAAAAATAATAATAGTGACCTTGCAGGGGTAAACATCCATTAAAAATTTTTTAAATGGAAGTAATAAAAACGAAAGTAAATATAACAAAACAACAATGATTTCTGAAACTACCCACGTAAATGATTAGACACCAAATTACCAAAAAAAATTACAACAAATAAAACAGTTTTCGATTTACAATAACCATGCAAGCAAAAAAAACCCGTTAAAAAATTAAATAAATATTCAGTTATGAAAAAATTGCAATTCTCTTAAATATAAAGGACTGTATTTTGTTAAACATTCAAAAAAAAAAAACAAAAAGAAAAATCATCACTTACGGCCTAGTGAAGATATATACAAACTACATGCAGTAAAGAAGGAAGAGAAAGAAATAAAAGTTCAACAGTAGCTGACCCTAAGTTATGTTAAGCTAACTAAGTTAGTAAGTAGAAAATTAACTTTAAGAGATCCCATTTTCAAATGTAAATTTTTTTTGAGTAAACTTTTATGTAAAAACAAAAAAAATCTTTTTTTAAACTGATTTAAAGGAATGTAATCATTGAAAGTAAATATATTTATATATTTTTTTCCGAATTTATATTTCACAAAATTTGAGTATGAAATAAGTTTCAATAATTACATTCCTCTTTCACTTAATAATTTTTTTTGCTAAATATTACATTATTTTAATGACCAATTAAATAATAAGATAAATGATAAATATTATAATTTTTTTTTTTTATATCAAATTATTTACTTATTTGTCATTATGAATTTTAATAAACTGTGAATTATTATACAATGAAATTCTAAATCTCTTTTATTGATAAATGAAGGTTAACGTAAAGAGTATGCAAAAATAAATAGTGAGTATTAATAAAAAGGGGTAATCGTATAAGTATAAGAGTGCTAGCGCTTACCATTGGAGTAGCAAATTTGGCTATGGGTGGGAAAATTGCGCTCTGGGTAACAAAATCATCATGTCACCCTACGATTACTTGATTGTCAGTTTTGGTTCATGCACTCTTTGGATTTTTACATTTTTTTTTTTTTTTTTACTCATTTTCTTTAAAAGTGGCTTTTATATGAATGGCATGAATTATTTTCCTTACTATGATTACGCGGCGATGAAATATGGGTCAAGAACCACGCCACGTTTGGCAGAGCTAGCCGAATTTAAGCCTACATGCCTTTGACTCAAGGTTTTTCGTAATTTTTTTTTGACGGAAATTTTGTTTTTGTAATTAGACCGCGCGTAACACGCATACTTCGTGATGGCCAAAACCCATTCGAGAAAACAACCGAAGAGCACTTCATGGATTTATATCGGCTTGCTTAAGTGAACTATATAACTTAAAAAAAAAAAAACATTTCATAAAGAATATAAACAAACTATAAATAAATAAACCTTAAGTCGCTCCAATTCTTTTTCCATCCTTTTCCGTCCTTTTGACTGTTAAGGCTCGCGGCTAATTCGTTACACTTTTCGTCTCTGAATTTGGCACCATCTGCAGTTACAAATCTGTAAATATGGGGTTTATAAAAGTGTGCTTATGGTAATTAAACAACTTACTTATCGTTTGCAATCTCCACATGCTTTTCTAAATAATTAATTTAATACTCCTTTTGGCTTTCGCAGGCATGCTTTCCTCTTACAACCTTCTCCATGTTTATTTCACTTATAAATAGTCTGTGTAAACAAGTTTTTCAAGAATCGCCAGTGCTGTGCAATCGTGAAAAAATCTTGTTTCGTTCCACTTTTTTTCTTATGAAAACGTTTTGATATTTCTTTACATTTTTTCACAGAACGCGAATCAAAAGTACTATGAAAACGTGAAAAAACTTTTCATTTCAACGTTTCACAAAAACGAGAATTGACCCTCAGGGTTGAATAATTTAAAACTTTACTACTTTTTTCCACAACTTCTTTTGAAAAATGTTTAAATTAGACACAGAAATATTAAAATAAATAGAAAAAGAGAAAAAGTTATAAAATGGGAATCAAGATTAAAAAATAAAAAACTTTTTTATCTAAATGAAGCTCAATAATAATAAATGCGTTATAAAAAGTAACATCAATTTCAAATTTGGTTAAATTCCAGTATTATTTAAAGAGTTCCATTCCTGACAGTATTTGTTTTATTATATTATATTAGCATTTTATTTACCGTTATTTAAATTTATTAAGTGTGGGATGCGAACGATTTTAATCGAATTTAATCTCTGATTTCTAACATGCGTGGTAATCGAAATAATGCCTGGTTCGGTATTTCGGTAACGAATTTTTTATAATTTCAGTATTTTAAGGGTAATAAAAAACAAATTTATTCGACTTTAATGTTAATAATAATTTTTTAAGTACTGCAAAGTGACATTGTTTAGGGGTAAAGCTATTTTAAATTATTACAATATTTTGGGGGTATTGTTTGTAATAAAAAAAGAATATACTAATGAATTTTAGTTACAAAACCGAATTCAACGAATTATAGTATACATGTATACACGTATACTAAAATTTATGTAAATTAATTTGATAAGTTTAAATGCAATCGGTCAACTTTTAAACGTTTTATAGCATTTTTTTTTATAGCGAGCCATCCTTTGATTGAAAAGAAAATTGGCAGGCACGTTAGTAACTTTGTTTTAATAACAATTATCTATTTTCGTGATGTTTTGATAAAATTCGAAGATATTATTACATTTTTAAACTTCGGGATATATGATAGGTAGGCGTGTCCTTGCACCAATTTTCCTAAAATGTCGTTTGTCTTCTAATTTAATCAAACTAAAACCGCCTAACGAATTTCAGTAACCTACGATAACTTCTTCTATTTTTGTCCACTCGTTATTGGGAAGAAAGCACTGTGCTTCCTCCACATGTGTCAGTCGTCTGTTGTGTAGTTTTTTTTCTAAGTTTATTTATAGCATAGTAGTATTTTTCAATTATGGAGTCTATTCTCCAAGTTTTGAGTTTGTCCATTAATTCTCTGCTCGTTTCCTTTTCGCCGAAATTATTTAAGAGAACATTCTTGAGCTCCTCCCAAGTCGTTATGGCGCCATGTCTATGAAGAGCTACTCTTGTTGACCCTATGCACTTATTCCCTATATAACCCAGTAGGATGGTACTATTGCTCTCTTGAAAAAGATTAATAGATGGCAACAGTGCTTCGAGCTGTGCCGAAAAATTCGGTAACTGATTCGGATAAGTACTGTCAAATGATGGAATTTCCCTAAAGCAACCCAGTACCAGGTTGAATTGATGGATTACATTCACCAGTATATGCAGTAGTTAAATGAAAAGTTTGATGACAGTCACCAAAGAAAGAAAATGTCTTCATAGTAACAAGTGAAACGAAAAACCTTCCCCGTGTTCCTCCTGATTATGCAGTGAGTCCATTGCATTACTATTTACCTTACCAATGCCGTTAAAAAGCAGGAAAGTAGAATCACGAAAGTACGTGTTGTTATTAATGCTTTCTCCTCAATGGATCGAACGCAAATAAACAGATCTGGATTTACTAAGAACTGTAAATACATCAACAGATTTTAGTAAATCCAGATCATACAACTTTCCAATGAATCCTTTACCGACAAAACCCTACCAAAAAAGTTCAAGATTATGAACTTAAGACTGTTACCTTTGGTGTTAATTGTGCTCCATATTTGATTATTCGTACTATAGTACAATTAGCAGCTGATGTTCGGACAACTTTTCCGATTGCTAGTGATAGTATTCGTAATTATATGTATGTTGATGATGCAGTTGTGGGTACTCAAACAATTTCAACGACAATCTACTCGAAAAATTAACTTATCCTTGGGCTCAAATTCCAAGGAAATCCTTTCTGATCTTCCTTCCGATCATTTAGTGTGCACCAATTAAAACTTTATCCATGCCGAGACTTGAATTATGTGGTGCTCTTTTGGTAGCTGTTCGATAGTATAGCTCCTAGCTTAGGAGTTTAGAACTATTCTTTTTTCTGTTGGACAGATTTTACTTTCGTGGTTAGAAAAACCTCCTTGTCTTTTGATGACCTTTGTTGTCAACAGAATCTCTAAGATTATTGAAATTTTAATCCTGTCGATTTAGCGAGTCGTGAAGTCCTTCCACAGGACCTCCTCGGCAATGAATTATGGAGGCACAGTCCTTCGTGGCTTCAAAATTCAGCGTATCTGTTGCCTAGTTTTCCGTAAGAAATCCGGGAAGCTGAACTTAAAAGAAAAATTATTAGTGTTAATTTTTCCTATTTTCACAAGTTTGACTACATCTTTGAAAGAATTTCGTGCTTTTCAATGGTATTGTGTGTAATGTCTTACGTATAAAGATTTGTCCACACATCCTGGATATCGATCCAAGTTCTCTAAGGAATTCATCGCAGTAACGAGCTCTGAGATTGTTTCTGTTCATGATCGGTTGATATACATACATGTATACAAAGCTCTGACTAGATCAACATGTATTATTTCGTTCGTATGGTAGATTTGTTTTCTACTGGATTGTCTTATAAGGAAAGACATCTTATTATAATACCCTAAAATTTCTATTATACTACGGTGTTACACTCCATGGGGGTAACCAGCTTGTCCTTCGGATTATAAGGACTCAATATTGGATACCAAAGGTAAAAAACTTAGTAAAGTCCACAATGTAAATGTAGACCTTGCATTTTATAAAAAGGAAGTGCCAGTAGTAGTTTTTTCAGGTACTCATTTTTCCAACAGGAGGTAAAGTTTTGATGAAGAAGTTTTAACGTATGCCACTCAATTCTTTAAGGTAATCATTTTTCCAACAGGTGCTTAAGTTTTCATAAAGAAGTTTCAAGCTATGCTGACGATTGGTTATACATGTAGCAGATTCATTAATCTTTGGATCTAGAGGAGCTAATACTGGCCGATAAGTCAGAAGGATCTTGGCATAGTAGATCTAGTGTTCAAGCAAATTTTATTCTTGGACAATAATGTAGAGAACTCTTCACACGTACATTTGAAAGTACCTAATATTCTACGAAAATGGGATTTGAAGCTTTTCACTCCTACCTCCCATATGAGGAGCACCTCATGCCAGATGATATTCTGATGGGCATAGTTGGCTGTAATTGCTGGATGTGATGTTTGGATAAAATTCCTTTGAAAGTATTTTAGAAGCGCCAACGAAGGAATGCAAATGGAGCGGACAGCCACGATGTGATACGAATCGATTGAAAGCAGCTAGGAATGCTAGAGTGGACAAATTGGATGTAACCTCTAAGTATATCACTTTTGTGGAAAAACAAACAAATACAAAAACTAATTCCTTTGTAATGCGGCACGCTCTGCGGGAATAGCTCTTTATGTCAAAGGGCCCGAAAAGTCCAGGCTAGTGTGAGCAAAAGGACGAGATATTTCTGATCTGTCAGGAGGAAATGCTGTCATTATTTGTTTCTGGCACTTCCTTTATATAAAATGCAAGGTTTACATTTACATTGTGGACTTTACTATGTTTTTTACCTTTGGTATCCAATATTGAGTCCTTATAATCCGAAGGACAAGCTGGCTACCCCCATGGAGTGTAACTTGGTAGTATAATATAAATCATAGGGTATTACAATAAGATGTCTTTCGTTATAAGACAATCCAGTAGAAAACAAGTCTACCATACGAACGAAATAATACATGTTGATCTAGTCAGAGCTTTGTATACATGTATGTATATCAGCCGATCATGAACAGAAACAATCTCAGAGCTCGTTACTGCGATGAATTCCTCGTTTCTGCGATGAATTTCTCGTTACTTGGATGAACTTGGATCGATATCCAGGATGTGTGGCCAATCTTTATACGTAGGACATTACACACAATACCGTTGAAAAGCACGAAAGTAAAATCTTTGAATCTGCTAATTGTAGTAGGGTAATTTGGTAGGGTTTTATCGGAAAAGGATTCATTGGAAAAGGATTCATTGGATTTACTAACATATGTTTATGTACTAACAGTTCTTAGTAAATCCAGATCCGTATATTTGCGTTCGATCCATTGAGGAGGAAGAGGAAGCATTAATAACAACACGTACTTTTGTGATTGTACTTTCCGGCTTTATAACGGTAAGGTAAATAATAATGCAACGGAACAATCAGGAGGAACAACCTTGAACACATGGTTCAATTCAACATATTTATCAATGTGATTTCTAAAAAAACTGCGCCAAGCAGCTCTTTCTACCATCCTTTTCTCTGCTTTGGTTCTAAAAAACAAATATTCGCAAAATTTATCGGATACGAATACGAAGCGTGAAATCTCCTTATCCAATGAAACTTTGCACACGAATAAAGCAATAGTAGAGTTTGAGGTGGAAAGTTAAGAGGAATAGGACCAGTAAGAATCCAACCAAATATGGTTTTTTGTGCCATCAAGGAACCACAGACCACCTGGTTATTTGCCGATTTCATTATACAGGGGTACAAGTCATCACCTATTAATATATCCACTTTTAAACTATTGTACAACTAAGTATCAGCAAGTGGGATCTGTGAGAAATCCGAAAGGAAGACGCATCTATATATCTGTAAGGAAGACTAGTTGATACTTGTTTGACGACCAATGCGTTAACTCGAAACTACTGTCTAATGGTGAGCCGAACTTAAATGAACATTCTCGTGGTGGAGAAGCAGATATAAATTCATTCATACCGAAAACATACCGTGGCTTAATCCGCCTACTGGGCAGCTTCAGAAGTTTTAAAATAACTTCAGAAATAAAGAATCCTTTTGAGCATGGAACAATAAGAGCTCGTACAGGAACCCTATATGACAAACATCAACCATAGACGTACCCAGCAACATACCCAAATTATTGGAAGTCAAAAAAGTTTGAACTACCCTAGCTCCCGAAATATTAGTGGACTGTATTGAAGATGACGCCGATGTAAATGAAGCTGAAAACGGGCAGAGGAAGAATCAACATTCGAAGCTACAGAATCTCAATGGCGTAAAGTATTCTGACGCTTGTCACATTTATAACAATTATGTGTACTGTTAAAGTTTTTAACACCATGTTTCTTCATTTTTGCAATTCTCTGTTCGGGATTTATCTACAAAAATCGGGAACATTTACGAATCGTATGAGATGTAGGTTGCCATCTGTGTGTGTTAGATGTGGCGACGTCCACAAAT
Organism: Eustalomyia histrio; assembly: GCA_949748255.1. Taxonomy (NCBI): domain Eukaryota; kingdom Metazoa; phylum Arthropoda; class Insecta; order Diptera; family Anthomyiidae; genus Eustalomyia; species Eustalomyia histrio. Next base: position 736,774 of record OX456528.1, read on the forward strand.
CTTCGGAATATCTTTATTCGAAATTCGATGATAAAATAAAAAATGGAGCAACTGCGGCGAAAACCATACTGCCAATTATGTACAGTCAGGAACGTGCATATCCTCAGTATAGGGCTACAAATGCTCCTACCCTGCAAGTTTCTACCAATATGGCCCAGCCAGATATTCCACCAATCTCAACAACAAAATTGTCCTACGCTAGTACGTTAAAATAGGGGATTCCAGTAGGTAATCCTACTGAAAATCATATTAACGCAAACACCCGGCACTTTTCATACGCTAACATGCTAGATGAGGGTCCGCCAATTGCGAATTCAAAATCGATAGATAGCTTAATACAAACAATGAATATTTTATGTCAAACATGCAAAGCTTGTTCCAGGAGATGATGAGAAGCCAGAACATGCTTCTGCAAGTTTTACAAAGTAAAAAATTAATATTCTAAAAATATATTTTTGGAATGCAAACGGGTTATCCCAGCACAAACAAGAAGTCGAACTTTTCCTGCCAGAGAAGGAAATTGATATACTTTTATTATCCGAAACACATTTTACCCTAAGAAACTGCTTCAGGATAAACGGTTATTTCACATATGACACCAAGCACCCAAGTGGAAGAGCTTGTGGTTGAACTGACATTATTGTACACAAACACGTTTAGCTACTTCCATTAATCTTAAGGATTTTAAAGTTACACTGTCGTCTATATATTGTCCACCCAGGCATAAAATTGACCAGGAAAAATTTCTTAATATCTTTTCCACATTGGGATCTAAATTTATTGTAGCCGGTGACTACAACGCTAAGCATACCTTTTGGGGCTCCAGACTGGTCAGTCCAAGAGGGAAACAGCTGTTGCTACTAATAAACTGTACGTTATATCTGGCGGAACGCCCACATATTGGCCAACCGATTTGAACAAGGTGCGTGATTTGATAGATTTTGTTCTTATAAAGAATATCAAACGGGAGCAATTATTAGTAAACTATTCTCTTGACCTGTCGTCAGACCATTTCCCAACAGTAATTACTATGCACAATAGGTTCATTACTGCAGATGGAAACAAAGATTTATATCCAAATATGAACACAAATTTGTTTAAATTCAAAATGTATGTGAGCTCTGATCTCTCACAGAATATACCTCTAAGAAACCCAGAAGATATTCAATCAGCAGTAGATCATTTTACGGATGTCCTGACCTCCGCAGCCAAAATAGCCACTCCTGTTCGAAAAAATATCAATGAAAAAATTTCTTACAAACCATCTAATAAATTTAAACTCTTGTCAAGGAAAAACGAAGACTCGGTAGGCAATGGCAGAATTGCCGCTCCCCAGCAATAAAAGCTCAACTCAAACAGTGCCAATCATGCTAACGTTCTAAGCTAAAGCAAGAACCAGAGCCGGCTGTTAGGCAAATGCAATGCCCTATTGCGTATGAATCTCCTCTAAGACTCGAAAACTGCACCTGGGCCAAGAACCTAAACGAAAAAATGATACAGCCTCTTGTATCTGCCCACCAGTTATCGGTGATGTCGTCAATAACCCTATAATATTTCGATCTAATCAAATTAAAACCGCTATTGCAAATCTTGATAGGAAAAAGTTGCCAGGTCTTGACCGCATCACGGTCAAAATGTTAAGCCACCTACCAACTTCAGCTAGGAAAACTATAATGTTTATATATAATGCCATGTTACGAGTCGGCTTCTTCCCATCCTCTTGGAAGATATCGGAAATTATAATGATCCCCAAACCAGGAAGAGACACTAGCCTAATTACGTCATATCCACTATCCATTCTCTCAAAACAATTTGAGAAATTGTTTCTTATAAGCTTAACACCTTACCTGAATCAACAACAAATTATTCCTGATCATCAGTTTGGTTTTTGCGAGGGACATAGCATAATTAAACAAGTTCATAGAATTACCACCACAATCAGATCTGCATTTGAGAACAAGCAATATTGTTCTGCCTTCTTTATTGATATTTCACAAGCTTTTGATAAAGTTTGGCATGTTGGACTACTCATTAAAATAGTAAGATTACTTCGAGAAAACACATAAGCTTTTCAAGAGTTATTTATCTGATAGGACCTTCAACGTACGTTCGAAAGAAAAGTAGGAGTTTCCCATGGCAGTATATTGGGGCCGTTACTATATAACATCTACACAGCAGATATGTCAATTAACCCAAATACAAAAACATCTACATTTGCAAATGACACAGCATTCATATAAGTTATTTTAAATGAAACAACTTTTTGGTTTGAGTACTTGACTGCAACTGAACCTTTATTATCATTAAATCAAATTTTATAATTTACAATTTTGCTTAGCTTAGAAAAAGTAAATTTCATAGGAACAAAAGAATTAACATTAATTATTTGGAAATACTACAATTACAAAACAGCAGACTTATCATCAGCACTTTTGGTATTAATAAAATTATAAGTGAACCTCAATATGTGACGCGTGCGACATAAGAATTAAAGGTATTCACAACGACTTAACCCAGCAAAAAAATATGAAATATTTATTTCGTTAACTCTTCTCCCTTTAGATTGATTGTCCTCAATCAAAAATAAGGTATTTGACCAATTCGTTCTATGGGGTGCCCTATGGGCTCGTTTGCGCCCATAGTAATATTCTGTGGCGGTGTTGGAATATTTGAAGTATTAATATTTAAGATTTTTTTTCTTCAGACAAACGGACAGCATTATGATTATTGTGGAAATCGCTAGGACGTAGGCAATAGCATCACCCAACTTAGTTTCAACGTTCAGAAGTTCTATTGCTTCCGTGTTATTGGTATGCATTTCCTTAATCAACTCTAATGAAAGGATTTCTTCCACATGTGGGTTTCCAATTATTGGTTGTACTATGGCTGGTAATGGATTAGAGAAATTAATTTCTGAGAATGAAAAGGTAGTCCCATTTACCGAAATTGTTTCATTATGAAATTTAATGATGTAAGTACCAGTCAAATAGTAAGGTTCTTGGCTTATGAGAATTGTGCCATTAAATTGGTTTAATAGTAACGTTGGAAGTATATCCTGTACAGTGGGGATATGAGAGTTGTTTATGAAAGTACAATTAGAGGGTTTCTGTTGATTAAATTATGTAGGAATTCTGAGTCACTGATATTCTCAATATCTTCGTCTTTGCACATTGTCAACATGTTGTAATTCTTACATTTATTTTTTATACCGAACATTTTCTTATTACAGTTTAAGATTTCATTAAATTCAACTTTGGTAGTAATTTGATTAATTTTCACAGATCTTATCAATAGCTTATTACAAGTTTCATTATAGGTAGTGGGAATATTGATAATATAAATTAGGGAATTTTTACTAGAGGCTATTCCTACATCACTGAACTCTAAAATTTCCTCCATGTTTAAATACGGAATTCTATTATTTTCAAACATTTTCTCTATTGTTTCTATTTCATCGTGTGATAGAATAAAAGAGTTAATTACCCCTACTTTGGCCCAATGTATGTCATATTGGAGGTTTATTATTTCCTCCTTTATTATTTCTAGTTTGTATTTGAATTCGGTAATATCTAAATTTTGAAATATCCATGCTTCTTCCTGCACGCTCTTTATAATTTGATTCATTTTAAAGGTTAACTCGTTTATTCTATTCACTGATAATTTATTAATTACGACTTGTTTGTTCACTAATACATTATTTGTTTTTTGTTTTATTATTTCGAGATCTTTATGGTCAGGATTGCCTGCTATCCATTTCCATGCCGATCCTATAAAATTAAGAGATCTTTTAGATCTTGGTTTTAATTGATTCAGTTTATCTTGTAATTGGGAAATTTCAAGGATTAAGGGCTAACTATATTATACTTTTGCTAACTTAAGCTACTGTCAAAAATTAACGAAAAGTCTGTCAAATGCTTTATCAACTTATTGAAGACTTTTGGGTGGCTACAATGTACTTTTTAAACTTAAATACTTACTACACTTAGTTGCAAATATTTGTACTTTTACAAAAACTGTTTTCTTCTATTTCTAAAATATATGTATCTTGTCGAAAAATATTATTTTATGTGTTCAATTTATAAATTTTTTACAATTAACAAGTAAATCTATATTAATTTTTAATAATTTAAAGAAACAAATGAAAACATAAATAAAAAAGTACTAAAAAATGCAACAGTGCTTGCATCTCAATCAAAAAACAAATACAAAACCCACCCCTTTTGTTATACATGCACGTTTGTTTTTTAACATTTTCAATTAAATTTTCAATAAAAATATTTTCCGCGTACATTGCAATTTGTTTTTTTTTCGTAAACCGTTTTTCTAAAAACATATGATTCCTTAAGTAAAGTGCGGTCAGTTTCGCTGTTTGCTTAAGCAAATGACACTTGACGAAACTTAACGAAAAGTTCGTTAAGTACAATATAGTCATACACATTTGATTACATGTATTCGCACATTTGCTTAAGCTAGCAAAAGTATAATATAGTTAGCTCTTTAGGAATGGATGTAAGGGATGGGATACACTTATTCTCGTAGCCATTGTTTTCCTCATATTATCAATAAAATTCTGGTAATTATCCAAATCAACTTCATGCACTAATTTTATAGTTCCCATTTGAAGTTTCGCTATTCCTATGTCGAGTGCTACCACCCTTGAATTGGTGTAGTCCAAAATCTTCACTTCCCCCATAACGCCAAACATCATTGTTCTACAAGAGAAAACAAAACAAACTACTCAGTTACGAATATTATCTTTGTGGACAATTCTTCCACTTTCCGTTAATACCGTAGTATGCCTATTCTCCTTCACTACCTCCTTCTTGTACCTTTTAGACAATTTGGTCCCTAATCTCCTGTTCTCTTTTACGAAAATTTGTTCACCTACTTTGTAATCTTTTGGTTCCTTTCTATTCCTATTGTGATACTCCAAGGTGGACCGCTGTCGATCTTTAAAATTCTCCACCATTTAAACTCTATTCCTTTCCCATTCCACAGGATCATTGAAAAGTTTCCTACCAAAAAACACCTCAAACGGTTTCTTACCCGATGTCGAATGGACAGTATTGTTGTATTCGTAAATTGATTTATCTAAAAGTTCGGATAAACCGCATTGAGTTCCCTCCGCCTTTATGCACCTCATGATTTCGGAAAGGGTGGAATGAAACCGCTCAATTTGTCCATTGACTGTGCTGGCATATGGTGGAATTCTGAATACTTTTATGTTAAATTGATTATCGAGCATAAATATTATCGCCTTGGAGTTAAACGATTTCTCGTTGTCCATCACGACCAATTCGGGCATACCAAAATTTAGCATTATTTCCCTCAATGGTTGTTTGATGTCCTCCGTAGCTCTTGACTTCAGCATTCTTGCCTGCGCATATTTCGTCAACTTGTCAATTGCCGTTAAAATTGACGTTTTCTCCGTTATATAAATATCTATGTGCACTATTTGACCGGGGTACTGAGGGATAGGAGTTTTCTGTAGAGAGATGTTATTGGGGTGTCGGTCATATTTGTTTTCTCTACAAATTTTACACAGTTTCGCTACCCTTTTTACCTTCTGTCATTTTCGGGAAGTAGCATCTTTCTAGAAGTTGAATTTTACTTTCGCTGGCACTCCTGTGAGCTCTATTTTGTTCATTTATAACTTCCACCTCTTGATCCGATTCACTGTGAATATCAGCAACCATTTTCCTTGTGTAAAGGACCTTGTATTTGTGAAAATCTGTGGAGTAAGTTTCCTGGGCTTTTCCTAGCATTTCGTCTGTTGTTTTTATACAATTTGTAACAGAGGGGCTTAGATATTTCCTGAAGATTTCTTCCAACCGCTTGTCGTTGAGGTCTGGTTCCAAAATGATATGCCTGTGATATGTGGGAAAAACAATTTGAAATTCGTAAGATTGTGTTTCATTCGGTTCGATAATGAGTTGGTTCTTGAAAACATTTATGGGTGCATTCGTATGTTGTATCAGGTTCCGAGGTGAGCTTTGAACACTATGTTGTGTTGCTCCTGTTGAACTTATTTCGAATATTTGTTGTGGGGGTCTAGACGATGCATCTGCTACGGTGTTGGCACTTCCTGGTTTGTACAATAGTTCATAATTGTATTCTTCCAATATTGCTTTCCATCTCCTTAATTTGCTATTGGAATTCCCATTATTTAAGGCATGTGTTAGAGGCTGATGATCCGTGTATATTTTGATAGCTGCCGCTCCATACAAATAGTTTCTTAAACTCTTTAGGGCCCATATGATCGCCAACATTTCCTTTTCGTTTGTAGCGTAGTGTTCTTCGGTCCTACTAAGTGTTCGTGATATAAATGTGATGGGTCTACCTTCCTGTTCCAAAACGGCACCAATCGCATAGTTGGAGGCATCAGTTGTGAGTCGAAATTCCTTTCTAAAATCGGGGTAGGCCAACATTACGTCTTCTGATACGAGTGTCTTTTTTATTTTATCCAGCGCTGCTAAGGCGTTGTCATCCAGAGTAATGGCTATTTTGCTGGAAACGGTTTTGGACATTCGTCCTTCCTCCCCTCTTAAAAGCGCCGTTAAAGGTTTTGGCAGTTTGGCGTAATCTTTAATAAAACGGCGGTAAAACCCAGCCATGCCGAGAAAGGACCGTAAGTCTTTGAGAGTTTTGGGAGTTGGGAAGTTGTTTATCGTTTCAACTTTTTTGGGATTAGCACGTATTCCTGTTGTTGATATTAAAAAGCCGAGAAATTCTACTTCCGTTTTCATAAACTCGCATTTGTCTAGTTGAACTTTTATATTTGCCGATTCCAGTGTACGCAAAACCTTTTCGATGATTTCGCAATGTGTTTTTTCGTCTTTGCCAAACACAATTATATCATCTATATAAATGTAGCAAATTTTTCCGATATGTTGTCGCAGTATATCATCAAGAGATCTCTGAAAGACTGACGGCGCATTTTTCAGCCCGAACGGGAGTCGTGTGAATTCGTACTTCCCATTATTTACCGAGAATGCTGTTTTCTCCATATCTTTTTCCCTTAAAGGAACTTGGTGGAAACCGCTTTTTAAATCTAAGACCGAGAAGTACATGTTTTCTCCCAATTGTGAGAGTGCTTCATTTATTTCAGGAATTGGGTAACGGTCCGCTATTGTGACCATGTTCAACTTCCTATAGTCGATGACCATTCGGTATTTTCTTTTACCTGATGCATCCATTTTTTTTGGTACTACCCATACCGGTGAGTTGTATGGTGATTTCGAGGGTCTTATGATGCCTTGATCTAATAGTTCCTTTAGTTGGTGTTCGACCTCATCCTTTAGATGCATAGGATATGGATAGCATCTAGAGTAAACGGGGTTGTCGGTGGTGGTCCTTATTTCGCCTTTTACAGATGTTGTGTATGTGAGGGATTCGTTTGGCTCAGAGAATAAGTTCGGATATTTTTTTACGATATTTTCTATTTCGGCTTTTTGCTCTGTTGTCAAGTGATCTGATCTTATCTGGATATTGTTGACTGATTGTGAAATTTGTTGCTTTAATTTTACCCTGATATTACCTTTTAGAATCATATAATCTTCTGCGGCATGGATAACTGCTGAAAGTTCCTTTAGGGTATCGTTACCTAATATTGCATGAAACGATTTTAGCGTGGGAAGTAGAAAAAAATTTATATTTTTGTCCTTTAGCACGAAAAGATTGATAAAAGCGTGTTGGGTTATAGCAGTTTTACCTCCGACAGAGTTGGCGTAAAAGTTAGTTTTATTAGGTTTAGAAGTTTTTATGAGAGAATTTTGTATGTAATTTTTATTTGATCCCGTGTCGACTAGTATTCTAAGGATCTTTCCATCAGTCGTCTTGGCCTCAAAGTATCGCAAAGACGAACTTTCTATTCTAAAAAATCAATGTTGACGAAGTCGAGGTTCTCTGTTGGGTCTTCTTCGCCACATTGGTTATCTATATCGTTGATATATTCTTGAATGTCCTGGAGATTTTCCTCCATGCCATAATTCGCCATTTGTTCATTGTAAGAGTCCTTGTAATTGTTATGAATGTTTATATTTTGGGTGTCCAATCCGTGATCGCCAGTTTCTATATGAAAGTTTCTCTGGAACTTTTGGGGATGTTGGTTCGTATTTTCCAAAGGTATTTTACTTGCGAAACCGTTAGGTCGGGGTCTATTCATATAGTTGACCGCCCGAGTCTGTATGGATCGATCAACATCCATTGGTTCCGGTCTTGCTGCTGGTTTAGGTGCAAGTGGACGTGGTGGTGGGTAATTGGGTTTTGAATTATTGTTCATATTGGTTTGGAATTGATTTGAAAATTGATTCTGGTTATAAAGTTGTTGTGGCCTATAGTTATAATATGGTGGTTGAGGTAACGTGTTTGGGGTGGTGACATATTGTGTCTCCGGGACTGTGGGTACCAATCGAGGAATAAAATTAGTAGTTCTTTGAGTTTGGGGTTTAAAATTTCGGTTATTTCCCAGAGGTACTTGGGGATTCTTGAACTGCTTGTTATAGGCATGTTCCGTGCGGAAATTTTGATTTTGGAGCTTGAGACACAGGTGGAGGGCTTGTGGGAGTGTTGTCGGTTCCCGAATACATAATAATTTGGAGAGGTCGCCCCTCAATCCACGAATAAATGTGTCTAGAGCTTTGTCCCTATAGGTTTGAATTAAGGTATCCATGGCTTCTTTGCCAATTGTCATACACGAAATGTTATTTATAATCAAAGACAAGTGTGAATAGACGTCCTGATAAAAATCCTGGACTGAATTATTACCCTGAACAAGGGTTGTCATCTGGTACTCCAGTGTACCAAGATCACGCTTATCCGCGTAATGTAATGCAAGGCATCGTGAAATAGACTCCTAATTCAAAGGAGTATTATAAGATTCTAGTGCGGCATCGGCCGTCCCAATGATCTTGTTTCTTATAACATTAAGGATGGCGAAGTATTTAGGAGTTCCTTTCATTGAGTCATAAATACTCAAAACTCGTTCCACACTCTTTTTCCAAGAGCTGAACTCTGCCTGGTTGCCTGAGAATTCTCTATATCCGGGACTTTGTCTAAGTCCATGAGGTTTTCCCTATACCTTTCGTCTATTCCCTGATCTATCCCCGAAATCTCCGCGTTGGGGTTCAACAAGTTCTCTACCAAAGCTCTACACGGTTCTCTACATATTCTATTAACTAGACTATTAATATGGGCTTCGAGTTGTGCATTTTGGTTGGGAGGATAATTGGGATTCAGGATTGGGGGTCTGATTAAATTTTCCGGATTAGACATTTTTCAAATTAGAGGAATTTATAAAATATAAAAAATTAGTTTTACGCTTAAATTTTAGGTTTGAATAAAGAGTTAGATGCGAATATTTAGATTTAACTTAAAAGAGTAAAAATAAATATAAAATAACTTACAAATACATTATTATCAGTGGTTCCATTTTATTGTTGAAGTTGATAGGAGATTTGTTTAAATAGGGATCCAGATGAAAATTTTTATAGATGGCCAATTTATGGTAACTTCTTTAGTTTTGTGTTGTACGGTTAGTTTTAACTCGGAACAGTCTTTTTATATTTTGTAACAATTAATTCAGAGAGGAAGTTTTTGTTTTTTTATCATCCACTAGTAATTAATTTGTTTTGTTGTTGATCAAATGTTTGACTATTAGCTTCTGCACTTTTTTCACTATACTGTTTTCGTTTAATGCATTGAGTTTTTGTTAATATTTTTAATTTTATTTCTTATAGCATTGCCTTATTGAGGGTTTCTTTTTTTTCTGTTTTTGTTTAATTTTATGATATTGGTTGTTTGTCACTACAATATTAATTAATATAACCAAGTTATTAGTTTTGTGTATTTTCTTTTTTTATATTTTTATTTTAAATTTAAAAATATTAAGTTTAACTGCCACTTGGGGAGTATTGATTTTAACTGCCACTTGGGGAGTATTGATTTTAACTGCCACTTGGGGAGTATTGATTTTCTGTTTAACTACCACTTGGGGAGTATTGATATTTTTTTTTATTTACACTGAGACACTACTTCAGGGTCTTATTGGCAATATTTTGTTGGGCGCCAGTTATTTTAAATGAAACAACTTTTTGGTTTGAGTACTTGACTGTAACTGAACCTTTATTATCATTAAATCAAATTTTATAATTTACAATTTTGCTTAGCTTAGAAAAAGTTAATTTCATAGGAACAAAAGAATTAACATTAATTATTTAGAAATACTACAATTACAAAACAGCAGACATATCGTCAGCAGTTTTGGTATTAATAAAATTATAAGTGAACCTCAATATGTGACGCGTGCGACATAAGAATTAAAGGTATTCACAACGACTTAACCCAGCAAAAAAATATGAAATATTTATTTCGTTAACTTATATGTTAATAAAGACCCAAAGGCTGCTTCTGAGCAACTACAACATCATATTCGTGAACTTGAACATAAAAGTCAACTCATCGAAATGTGTTCATGTAACCCTTAGAAGACAAAATTGCCCACCAATTAAAATAAAAAACATAATTGTTCCTGTGAAAAATCATGTTAAATACTTATACATCTAAATCGAAGGCTTACACGGTCCCGACATATTAAGGCGAAAATAACAGCTATTAAACTAAAATCTGCAAAGTTACATTGGCTAATAGGCCCTCACTCATCTCTTGACTTGCAAAACAAGGTTTTTTGATGCGAAAGATTCAATAAACCAAATAAAATAATAAAAAAAGAAAATGTGTCTTCATTTCTGCAAATCTCTGTTCGGTATTTATCTACAAAAATCGGAAAAATTTACGAATCGTATGAGATTCATTGACGCTGACTGTTTTGAGACAGCCATTTGATCAATAAGGCCTTGCTCCCATCGAGAGACATTTTTTTAAAAACAGCACAAAAAATCGAAAAAAAATTATCAAAGAGTTTGCGGAGCTTGAAAACAAGTTATGAGCAAATTGATTTTGGGACAAAAGGTTAAAGTTTTAAAATAATTAAATTTAGCTAGGTAGCAATGTTTCTATATTTATTTGTATTTTAGAAAGCAAAAAAGTTTTTGAAAACGCTCTAAGTTAATCGGAAATAGCAATTAATGTTACCAATTATTGAAAATCCATATGCCAAGTAGACGTCTGTATGCTTTTTTGTATGGAGATTGTAATAAAATTAAGCAAATGTTCTAATGCGCTTCGCCAGTAAGTTCCGTTCTGCTCACTTTAGTGATCCATACAATTCCAGCTTTCTGTCTACACATTAGAATTAAATTCTCCAACAATACCAGAGATTTTCCTTAAAGACCTAACTAAATCATTATCTATTTCCTCTAACTTTTACGTGACCGTGCCTATGGGTTGGTCGTAACCTTCATCGTAGAGAAGCTTTTTGGACTATTTGCAATATTTGGTCTCTCTCATCCTCCGGAAATAATCATCGGAGTTGTAGAACTATTATGTACCATGGTCAAAAATCTGTTGAGCCTTTCCGTAATGTCAATTTGGTCACCTGGAATTCCAAGCCAAAAAGATAATTGGTATATTTAATTAACCTTTAAAAATATAAGGATATTGCCGATTTCTAAAAATTATCTCTTGGTTATAATTTATATGAGTTTAAGGAATGTTTAAAGGATATTGCAAATTTGTAAAAATTATCTCTTGGTTATAATTTTTACGTGTTTAAGGATTTTTATTAAATTTTTAAATATACAATTAGAAGGTTATTAAAAAATCTTAAGTTTTTTTTAATCATTTATCAGATAAATTTAAAGAATATTCAATACACGGGAATATACGGAGTTCCGAAGACCCCAATTTTTACCATGCCCCAGACCAAAATTCTGAGATGTACCTAAATAATGAGTTATCTCATACTCCAGTTAACACATATTTCAAATTTCAGGTTTTTCTCTTTGAACCCTCATTTTTACCATGTACCTGGCTAAAATTCTAAAATGTAGCTGATCAATGAGTTAGCACATACTCCAGTTAACATTTTTAAAATTTCATGTTTCGGTGTGGGCAACCCGTTATGGAGGAGACACATTTCCAAAAATCCGACCTAGGTAAATGTCTACACTGCAGGAGGAACCTTTGCACCAAATTTCAACTTACCAGCTCCAGCGGTTTTGGAAAAACGGCAAGGGTGAGAATTTTTCACTATTCTGCCCCTCCCCGTTGACTTTTCCAAAAATTACGTGTTAACTGTTATCTACACTGGAGATGGAGCCTGCACTAAATTTCAACTTCATAGGTCCAACGGTTTGTGCAGGCTGTTAAAAAGGAGACTTCATTGATGAACATACTCCAAGAATAGCATATTTCAAATTTTAGGTTTCTTGCTAGAGGGTGTTGGGCAGGCCGTGAAAGCGGTTTTCACCCATTTTGCTCTTCCCCGTTTTAGCGAATGTCTGCGCCGCGGGGGAAGCCTACATACCAAATTTTAGCGTCCTACCTCCTGCGGTTTGGGCTGGGAGTTTTTGAATAAAATAAATAATGATTTAAATATTTACACATTTTAATATTTACACATATGCACATTTACATTACAATCAAACCATCGATCCATCAAACGATAAATCTATCAAAATACCAATCCATCAAACAATCAAATGTTCACTTTTGCACATTTGCACTCTTGTAAATTTGCATATTTTTACATTTAAACTTTTGCAATTTTGTAAATTAGCAATTTTGCAAATTTACACATTTGCATTTTTGTAAATTTTGACATTTGCACATTTGTTAATTTGCACATTTGTACTTTTGCACATTTGCACTTTTAAAAATTTGCACATATGCACATTTACATTGAAGGAAAAATCTATGTACAAAATTTGAACATCCCAGCTCAAGCGGTTTTGGCAGGCCGTCTAGGGGAAGAATTTTCCCTTTTTTGCCCCTCCGCGTTAGATTTTCCAAAAGTTACGTCTTATCTGTTATCTACACTGAAGAAGGAACCTGCATAGCAAATTCTAACTTTCTAGTTTCAGCAGTTTGGGCAGGCCGTTGGGGGAAACTTTTCCCCTTATTGCACCTCCCAGTAGGAATTTCCGAAAATCCCAATTGGTTGTACGTCTACGCTGGAGTGGGAACCTATGTACCAAATTTTAACTGCCCAGCTCTAGAGATTTTGGCAAGTCGTCAAGGTGGAGAATTTTTTGCCCTTCCCGTTGGATTTTCCAAAATCTTAGCTGTTATCTAAACTGGAGAAGGAGCCTGCATACCAAATTTCAACTTTCTAGGTCCAGCGGTTTCGTCAAAATGTTAAAGGATAGACATTTCATCTTTTTAAACCCCATTTTTACCACGTCCCTGCCTAAAATTCTAAAATGTAGCTTATCAGCGAGTTAGTCCATACTCCAGGTAATACACGTTTAAAATTTAAGGGGGAGATTTTCCCCCTTTTTGCCCCTCCCCGCAGGAATTTACAAAAATCCTACCTGGGTGGATGTCAACACCTCAGGTGGGTCAAATATACACAATTTCAACCTTCCAGCTCTAACGGCTTTGGCAGGCCTTTGAGGGGGAAAAGTTCACCCTTTTCTACCCCTCCCCGTTGGATTTTTCAAAAATAACTCCTTATCTGTTATCTGCACTGGAGAAGGAGCCTGCATACCAAATATCAACTTCCCATGTCCAACGGTTTGGGAAGGCCGTCGAGAGGGGAATACCCTTTTCTGCCCCTCGCAGTTGGATTTTTCAAACTCAGGTCTTGGCTGGTATCTACACTGGAGAAGGAGTCTGCATACTAAGTTTCAACTTTCCAGGTCCAACGGTTTGGGAAGGCCGTAAAGGGGAAGACTTGCGCCCTTTGAATCCCCATATTTACCACATTCCTGGCTAAAATTCTAAAATGTATCATGAAGGAATTAGTACACACTCCCAGGAAGGCGTATTTCAAATTTGAGGTGTCTATCTAAAGGGGCTTAGGAAGAAGGAATCTGCATACCAAATTTTAACTTTCTAGTTTCAGCGGTTTAGGCAGGCCGTTCGGGGGGAGAATTTTCCCCTTATTGCACCTCCCAATAGGAATTTCCAAAAATCCTACCTGGGTAGATGTCCACACCTCAGGTGGAACCAATATACACAATTTCAACCTTCCAAGTCTAACGGTTTTGGCAGGTCATCGAGTGGGATAATTTTACCCTTTTCTACCCCTCCCCGTTTGATTTTTCAAAAATGACGTCTTATCTGTTATCTACACTGGAGAAGGAGCCTGTATACCAAATATCAACCTCCTTTATCCAACGGTTTGGGAAGGCCGTAAAGGGGAAGACTTTTCGCCCTTTAAATCCCTATTTTTATCACATCCCTGGTCAAAATTCTGAAATGTACCTTAACAAGGAGTAAGCACATACTCCCAGGAAGGCGTATTTCAAATTTCAAGTTTATAGCTAAAGGGGTTTAGGCAGGCCTTGAAAGGAGAGTTTTCCCCCTTTCTGCCCTCTCCGAAGGAATTTCCAAAAACCCCGTCTTAGCGGATATCTACGCTGGAGGGGGATCCTTTGGACTTTTGCAAATTTGCACTTTTGCAAATTTGAACATTTACACTTTTGCACTTTTTGCTCATTTGCACTTTTGAAAATATGGACTTTTGAAAATTTACAAATTTTCACTTTTGCAAATTTGCTCATTTGCACTTTTGCAAATTTTTACTTTTGCCGTCAAGGGGGAGAATTTTCGATTTTTGCTCTTCCTTTTCTAAAAGAAGAAGGAATCTGCATACCAAATTTTAACTTTCTAGTTTCTGCGGTTTGGGCAGGCCGTTCGGAGAGAAACTTTTTCCCTTATTACCCCTTCCTGTAGGAATTTAGAAAAATCTTACCTAGGTGGATGTCTACACCTCAGGTGCAACCAATATACACAATTTCAGCATTTCAGTCTTCACGTCAGCTGTTATCTACACTGAAGAAGGAGCCTGCATATCAAATTTCAACTTCCTTCGTCCAACGGTTTGGTCAGGCCATGAAGGGGGAGACTTTTCGCCCTTTAAACCCCCATTTTTACAACATCACTGGCCAAAATTCTAAAAGGTACCTCATCAAGGAGTTAGCACATACTCCCAGGAAGGCGCATTTCAAAATTCAGGTTTCTCGCTAAAGGGGTTTGGGCAGGCCGTAAAAGGGGAGTTTTCCCCCTTTTTGCCCCTCCCCGAAAGAATTTCCGAAAACCACGTCTTAGCGGATGTCTACTTTGGAGGGGGAACCTACATACCAAATTTCAGCCTCCTTGCTCTAGCGGCTTGGGCTGGGCGATGTTGAATAAGTCAGTCAGTCAGTAACGTTATTCCGTTATATATGATGAATTTCATTTAAAAATCGAGATTAAACTGAAATTTTGAACCCGACCACCTCAGATATCGATGAAATTTTGTTTATAGCTAAATCTTATCAATACAAACAAACTCTCATTTTTAGAAATGACTGTTTTGCGATTTTTTGGGCGTGGCACAGTGGGAAAGTTTTCGAAAAAACGCGAAAATAGTCGAAAAGAGCTCCATTTAAAGTACAATAACTCAGAATCGGCTGAACCGATTTACATGATCTTGGTATCATTAAAAAGATATTTTAACAGGCTTTATGACACGTTTAAAGAAAATACACTGTAAAAAATTTATAACGAAAAGAAAATTTTAACTAACGAAAAATCCAACAAGATCAAGGGTTTTTTTACAGTGTATTATTTTTTTAGAAAGGTTTATCCTTCACCTATACCATATCAAAAAATAAAAATGGGTTCTTTTTTAGTTTTTTTTATATAATTTATTAAGTAGTGTCACTTCTATTTTATATTTACAGGTAAAATAAATAAACATTGTCCCAGGAAAATTAATTAATATGTCGTAAAATTATTATTATTATTTTTGTCTGAAAAATTCTTTGGAAAAAACATTGATGACTTTTTTATGATTCTCAGAATTAAAAAAAAAAAGTAATAAACAAAAGGTTATTTAATTTTTATGATTGCGGTAACAAACTATGTTAATGCCAAAAGCCTAATTTTGTCATTAAATCCGTCACGCAATCCCTAAAACCCTAAACCGGTTCGTATTGCCAATTATAAGTCTTAAAATACACTATATGTATCTCTTTTTCTTAAAAAGTCTGAAAATATAGACGTCAATATTCGTAAAGGAAAGATGTCGTAGATACTATTTCCGTAAAAACGACTGAAATAACTTCCTCTTGTTACTTCACGTGTCGAACTGGTAAGATCGTTCTCCATAAACTTGTAAATAAAACTTTCCAAAATCCTAATAAGTTTTTGTGTTTTTTTTTCTATTTCTTCCATTTCACGGAATGTTTTATTGGTTCTGAGAAAATAAACTCAAACATTAGTTTATTTATGCTCAGAGTGTTATACATCTTCTCCAGGTTTCCAACTTCATCCTTCCACACCCCTGCACATTCTTACAATGAAACATTGGTCCAATCGAACCGGATTGTTTGAGCATACTCTGAGATTTCTATATTAATATTTTATTGCACAATTGACAACAACAACATTGAAAATACAGGTTCGTTTTTATTTTGCTTTCTTTTCTATACTGCGTTTGATGGTGCAATTAGTTTTTAGTGGCTTTATTTGATTTAATTCCCTTTCGTTTACTAAACGTTACACCACGTGTAATATGTAAAATGAAAATATAAAATTAAAATATAAGATATAAATAAAATATAAAACCATCACAGTAGATTAAAAGGACGAAGATCTGTGTCTATCTGCCAATTTTAAGCCAGAGGAAGGTTTTTATCATCGGGAGAATTTTGCGTCGATAAAAGGCCAGGAGAAAGGTACATGAAAATAATTAAGGTCGGTGAGTTAAGTAAAAAATTTATTAGTGTTTTTCATATACTTCATCCATATTTGCTCCAAATATAGTTCTATAAGAAAGCTAATTTGTTTCATGATTTTGTTCAAACTTGGAACCTTAATTAGTTCAGCGAACATGTTTGATAACAATTGCGGGTTTTTTTTCGAATTATGTCTGAGTGAAAGATGTTAAGTTCGTTTGTGTTTCTTTAAATTATTTAACATTTCTCACACACAGTTAAAAACCCAGATAGAGTTTTACATTTCTCCTCTCAAAACTTTTACATTCTCTTAAAATTGTTCCCTTCCGATTAAAGTCCGCCCTTTACGATCAACTACATATCTTTCTCATCTCTTTTACATTAAGATACCCGTTTTTAAAAGAGGCAAATTTCTTCTCTGACTACTTTCCAATACGGATGGAAATCTTGGTACAATCGTACTTTTTTTGGTGCATTTTGACCGCTTTTTTTTCCATACGACTTAAAAAAAAATTCACGAACTGCGAATTTGTTTGATTTTTTTAGTAAAAAAAAAATGGAAACAGGATTTCTTAAAGGTGACCGTATGAACGTTTTCAAAAAGTTTTGTAAAGATAACATTTAAGCTACATATTAAATTTGGTTTATATTGCTTTTTATCAACCTTTTAACAACATAAAAAGTACCAATTATTTTGTTATATGGCACAACATTTTTTTACCAAATTCCCATCCGTGCTTTAATTTTTCCATTTTTTTTTTCTTCTCATTCCAATTAATTGTTTACACTTTGTCACTGATTGAGCTCATTCCAAATCAAAGAACAAAAGCATTCGCAAGATACAGCAAATTTAACGTTTAACTTGGATTACAGATACCATTTTTAAATCCAAACCACATATCGTTTGTTGAAATGTAAAATAGTCGAACAGGGATATCTTTAAATATTTAATATTCTTTTAAAATTTTGATTTTAAAATTCATTGCGGATATTTTATCAAAACTTAACAAATTGTTTTAGTTGAAATTTGCTGTATATTTTATTTCTATTAAACAAATATCTATAACTTTGTTTAACATTTTTCTTGATTTACGAATTTTTCGGCTTATCGGAAAGTTTGTACTTGTTTTATTCATACACTTAGTATCTTACACTAAAGGAACATTACCTCGCAATTAAAAAAAAAAAGAACAAATCCTATTTTTTCTTCGTGAGATTTATTTTTACAGACTCTTTACTTTATAATTGATATTTTTCGTTTGTTGTTTAACCAATTTACCTTGAGCATTTTAAAGTATTAAAATTGAAGCTTCGTTCAATAACCGTTTAGACTACGCAAAGTAAAATCCCCCTGTCTGTTTAAGATGTCACTCGACAATTTTATTCGTTTAGCCGATCGCTTGGTCGAATTTGAGGCAGACCTTAATGATAAACAAATGCCCGTTACTTCATGTCATTCTATTGACGTACATCGAGAGGAGCTCAGAACAAGTTGGGCAAATATTAAATTGGCTTATGACCAACATTTAAGGAACCACGACAACGAAGAAGACGATGAAGAAGAAGACGATAAAAAAGTCGATTTGGAAATAATAAAAAACAAATACAAGAACACGTATTGTCGGTGTCTTACTAAGCTATCCGAATCTTACGAGCAGATTCAGGAGAAAAATGCTTCGAAACCGACACCGCTTTCGAACATTCAGCAACAGGAAACTGGGGCTTGTAAGGCTAGAGATTCGGGTTATGGGTTCCAGCTCCCTCCTTTCAAAATCGAGCCATTTGACGGAGAATATACAGCATGGCCCAAATTTCGCGATTTGTTTTCCGCTCTTTGTATAAAAAACTCAAGAGCTAGTGGTATTGAAAAATTACTTACTTTAATCGCAAGTACGAAAGGAGATGCTAAATTAATCGTGGAGAAGACAGAAATATCAAACGAAGGTTTTCAAACTGCTTGGGAAAGCCTTTGTAAAAGATACGAAAATAAGCGCGCACTTATCGACAGTCAGTTAACAATTCTATTTAATCTCAAACCTTTCCCTTCTGAGTCTCGTATAGCAATTGCAACTCTACAAGGTGAGATAAATTCGTGTATAAATACACTTAAGTTTTATGGGATTGACATCGATAGTTGGAACGCTCTCTTTGTCTTTGCGTGTACCCATTGTCTTCCAGCAGAATCCCTTATTCTTTTTGAGCAAACTGTATCAGACAAAAACGATACTCCCAAATGGGCTGAATTGGATTCTTTTCTTAGCAACAGATGCAGAACTTTAGAATCGGTTTCTAATTCTAGTAACCCATCGTTCTTAAAATTATCCAACGGCAATTCAAAGGGCACGAAAAATTCGATAAACGCGAAAATAATGAACACATTTCAAACGAAAATTGTAGACCCAATCTGCCCTCTTTGCTCAAAAGAATCTCACGTACTTCGTAAATGTCCTCGATTTCTAAAAATGGACGTGAATCAGAGGTTCTCTGAAATCAAAAAGCAGCATCTTTGTTTAAATTGCTTTTCGAAATCACACGCAGTTAAAAGCTGCACAAGCAAGAATAGCTGCTTCAGATGCCAAAAGCGCCACAACACTCTGCTCCATAGGGACCCGTTTAAATCTAATGTCAACCAATCCGCTCAGATGCCTAGCACCGGCTCAAATTCTACCTTGAATCCGAGCTCAGCTCCATTTCCTTCTACCCCCAATTTAAATGCGATACAGTCCACTAATAATTCGGGAGCCCGGGTTCAAAATTATTTTACTACTAACAATAAGGGTGTGTTGCTAGGTACGGCTGTGGTTGACATTTGTCATAATGGCATGAAAGTCAGGGCACGCGCCCTCATTGATCCATGCTCTGAAGGATCTTTCGTTTCCGAAGATGTTTGTAAACTTATCAAGCTGCCAAGTAAGAGGACAAGACCGCATGATGTTTCCGGGATGAATGACTGTATCTCTGCCTCTACACAACGACAGTGTTCTTTTGTACTGGGTTCACCATTAGACGAGAATATTAAAATCCCAGTTAATGCCTTGATAGTTCAACGAGTGTCAAGTAGTCTTCCCTCCCGACAAATAGATTCCTCTTATTTTTCCGACCTTCCCCAGATTAAACTTGCTGACCCCCACTTTTGCGACATTTTAAAGGTGGATATATTATTAGGGGGCGAGCTGTATCCCTCTATAATGCTTTCGGCAAACAAGCTGGAGGTGTGTAATTCTTTGATGGCACAAGAAACCATTTTTGGATGGATTCTGACTGGCCCAGTTTTTCCTCATTCTTCCATTTTAAATTCAAACATTGCTTCATTCATGTGCAAGGTTTCGCTGGAAAGGGAAATGTCACGCTTTTGGGAGGTGGAGAATCTCCCACGAAAGAATTTCCTATCTCCCTCCGACAAATTTTGCGAAGATTTGTTTGCTAAAACTACAAATCGAGACAAGGATGGTAGATACATCGTGTCTCTCCCATTCAAAGAAGGATGTTCGGGTGTAGGTCAGTCTAGAAACAGTGCGATGGCACAGTTCCTTAGAAACGAAGCCAAATTACTACGTACACCGGCCTTTAAGGAGGAGTACGATAAAGTCCTGGAAGAATATATAGATTTGAAACATATGGTCAGGGTTTATCCACCAGATTTCCCTAAGGTTCCATTACACTATTACTTGCCACATCATGCGGTTATAAAACCGGAAAGTACGACCACAAAAGTTCGTGTAGTATTAAATGCTTCCTCTTCTTTCTCAAATGGATTAAGTTTAAATGATATATTACACACTGGTCCAGTTCTCCAAAGCGATTTAACTCTTCTACTACACAAGTGGCGCTTCTTTCCAGAGAATCCTTTTTCGTAAAAATCCAACCGATCCGATCCAAGACTACGAACTTAAAACCGTAACCTTCGGTGTTAATTGTGCACCATATTTAGCGATCCGTACTATGCTACAGTTGGCAGATGATGTTCAATCTATTTATCCTACTGCCAGCGAAATCCATCGAAATTCAATGTATGTTGATGATGCAATCGTGGGTGCTCATTCTATTCCAATGGCAATCAAATCAAAAAATGAACTTATTCTTGCTTTGAAATCGGCTGGGTTCTCGCTACGAAAATGGACCACCAACTCAAGGGAAATCCTGGCCGATTTACCTTCTGGACATTTACTATATGAGGACTTTTTAAATTTCGATGACAGTAGCACAGCGAAGATGTTAGGAATGCTCTGTCGGATTTGTTTTATTTTTCTACGAAATCTTTTCCGGAAACTGGCAAATATACTAAAAGAGAAGTTCTTTCGCAGATATCCAAATTATTTGACCCCGCCGGCTGGTTGGCGCCTTGCATTATATTAGCAAAAATCATAATGCAAAGAATATGGATAGATGGTACAGATTGGGATGATGTCCTTTCTCCTGATACACTTGTACAATGGAAAAATTTCCAATTAAGTTATTCCCTTTTGAATGAAATCCGAATACCAAGATGGCTAGAATACGTTCCTAACGCTAATGTCCAATTCCATTGCTTCTGCGATGCCTCGGAAAAGGCATACGCAGCCGCAATTTATATTCGCATTGACGACGGCGAATCGATTTCTTCTCACCTGGTTTCCTGTAAGACCAAGGACGCTCCAATTAAGACCCTGTCCATTCCGAGACTTGAATTATGTGGAGCGGTTTTAAAGCGGAAATGCTTGATGGTATCATACCTAGATTGGAAATTCCTAACTACTCCGTTTTCTGCTGGACAGATTCGACTATTGTCCTCTCATGGCTAGCAAAACCTCCTTGTTTTTGGGTGACGTTTGTCGCTAACAGAATATCCAAAATTATTGAAATTGTTGATCCAATACACTGGCATCATGTCGAGTCTGAACTTAACCCCGCCGACTTGGCTAGCCGTGGAGCACTTCCTCAGGACCTTCTTAGGAATGATTTATGGTGGCACGGTCCGGCATGGCTTCAAGATTTAGCAGACCTTTGGCCAAATTTTAATCCACAGAAAATACCAAAAATTGACCTTGAAAGAAAAGTTGTAAAAGTAAACTTTTCTTATTTTCAATGTTTTGAAGATATCTTGGAAAGGTTTTCCTCATTTTCGAAGGCGCTGCGAGTAACAGCATATGTATACAGGTTTTTCCACCGCACTCATCCAAAATATATGTCTGATTTCTCCACGATATCATATATTATTTCAAGCCCTGAGATAACGGCTGTTCGTGACAGACTCATAGTCATGAATCAGAAAGCTTGGTATCCAAATGAATACAAAGCCCTTTCTTCTAAATTGGCTATATCGTCTTCAAGCTCTATTCTGAATTTAAACCCATTCCTCGACCAAGAAGGCTTAATTCGTTCATGTGGCAGACTTAAAGCGTCCCCTGGGTTATCCTTTAATGAAAGACATCCAATCTTAATCCCATATAACTGTCAGTATTCTAAACTTTTGGTAAAATTTGTCCATGACATTACCCTACATGGAGGCAACCAGCTCGTCCTTCGAATAATAAGAACACAATATTGGATACCAAAGGTTAAAAATTTAATTAGAAGCACAATAAACAAATGCAAGCCTTGCATTTTATACAAAAGGAGGTGCCAAAAGCAGATAATGGCGGCATTACCTCCTGAAAGATCTGAAATATCGCGACCTTTCACGCATACGGGCCTAGACTTCACAGGGCCTTTCGATATTAAGAGCTATTCCGGCCGTGCTTGCCGTATTACAAAGGGATACGTTTGTGTATTTGTTTGTTTCTCCACGAAGGCAATCCACTTAGAAGCTACCTCCGATTTGTCGACTTCTGCATTCTTAGCTGCCTTCAACCGATTTGTATCGCGCCGTGGATGCCCGCTTCATTTGCATTCCGACAATGGTACAACTTTTGTTGGTGCTTCCAAACTACTAGCAAAAGAATTTATTCAAACATCACACCAGAACCTCACAGCTAACTACACCCACCAAAATATAACCTGGCATTTCATTCCACCAGGTGCTATGGGAGGCAGGTGTAAAAAGCTTTAAGACTCATTTCCGGAAAATATCAGGCTGTTTTAAATACACTTTTGAAGAATTTTCAACTTTATTATCAAAAATTGAAGCTTGTTTAAATTCTAGACCATTGTCTCCACTTTCTCAAGATCCTACTGACCTTTCAGCTCTGACTCCAGGACACTTCTTAATAGGATCTCCAATATTAGCACCTATAGATCCGAAAATTAATGAAGCTCCAATATCTATAATAAATCGGTGGCAACGGCTAAAGGTGGTTCATCAAAATTATTGTACTCGCTGGAAAAGCGAGTACCTTAAAGAATTGCAAAAGCGAGTAAAGTGGCAAAGACCAGAGGAGAACCTTAAGGAAAACACTCTGGTTGCTCTAAAAGATGAAAACCTTCCTCCGAATTCCTGGCGTCTTGGCAGAATTGAAAAAACATATTACGGATCAGACAACCGCGTTCGTGTCGCCGACGTCTTTACTCAAAAGGGGAGGATTACAAGGCCTATAACAAAATTAGTAGCGCTATATTCAGATTAAATTTGCATTCTTCCTTTTCCTTAATTTTTATTGCTTATTTTACTTTCTTGTCCCCATTTGTTTTTAGCTAATCATGCCTAGAAATACTGCCCGTAAAACCAACAACAAGGGTCAATCTCGGCGACGCACTCCTCACTCAAATCTCCCATTTAAGTACAACTCGTTCTTGTGTGGAATCTGTAATCGACCTCACCCCTTAAGGACTTGTAGGAAATTCTTAGCAATGACTGTTAACGAACGTATGCATGCTGTTCAGACCCACAAATACTGCTCTAATTGTCTAGCTCACGACCATTCACAAGGAACATGTTTTACCAAGCATGGCTGCAAAAGGTGCAAAAAGTTCCACCACACTCTTCTCCATATGAATTCACGATTGGCACAAGAGTCATCAGATTCGTCACGTTCTCGTTCGCCGTCTCCTAAAACCCCAACAACTAAAAGCGTTCAACCTCAGCATCGAAAGCCATCATCAACTCCAACATCTAAGTCTGCATCTCTTACAGCTATTTTGCGTCAAAATAGTGTAATTTTGCTCCCGACAGTCCTTGTCAAGCTGGATACATCCCATGCACGTTGTCTACTAGACTCTGGGTCACCGATTAGTCGAATTTCAAAACAGTTTGTAGAAAAACTTCGCTTAACAACGTTAACCTTACAGAATGAGACCATATGTCCACTAACTTTAAAATCACGATTTGATTCTAATTCGAAGATCCAGGGAACCTTTCGCGTCGATAATCGCATCACCCTTCTTACTCCGACTCAATCGCTACCGGAGTCATTTAGGAAAAATTTTCGTGATTTATTTCTCGCAGACACAAAGTTTTACGAGTCCGCTGGTATAGACATTATAATAGGTGTCGACCTTTATCCGAAGGTGATACGCGAGGGAGTTATCTATAGAACAGGTTATCCAACTGCACAAAGTACCAAGTTTGGCTGGACTATCTATGGACCTTGTCCAACCTAAACACTAAAATTGATGCACTGTCAAACACATATCTTTAAGCAAAATTTAAACGCAACTTCCACTTTACCCTTAGATTACAATATATATTAAGTTATAAGTAAATGAATTAAAGATAAACTAAATGAATTATTTACAACTTTGAATTTAACACACTTATTATACCTATGTCATATATTTGTATTATATAACTTCTATTATTTTTTTAACATTAAATGTATCTACGACCTTCTGTATTATTATTTGCACATATACTGCAAGGCGGGCGGTAATGTTAATGCCAAAAGCCTAATTTTGTCATTAAATCCGTCACGCAATCCCTAAAACCCTAAACCGGTTCGTATTGCCAATTATAAGTCTTAAAATACACTATATGTATCTCTTTTTCTTAAAAAGTCCGAAAATATAGACGTCAATATTCGTAAAGGAAAGATGTCGTAGATACTATTTCCGTAAAAACGACTGAAATAACTTCCTCTTGTTACTTCACGTGTCGAACTGGTAAGATCGTTCTCCATAAACTTGTAAATAAAACTTTCCAAAATCCTAATAAGTTTTTGTGTTTTTTTTCTATTTCTTCCATTTCACGGAATGTTTTATTGGTTCTGAGAAAATAAACTCAAACATTAGTTTATTTATGCTCAGAGTGTTATACATCTTCTCCAGGTTTCCAACTTCATCCTTCCACACCCCTGCACATTCTTACATAGAAACAAACTAAAAAACGGTCAACAGGAAAGTGCAGTTTTTTAATTATTTGAGTTTTTTCCGTTGGCTACCTGCATGATTTTTTTACAGAAATTGAATCCACATTTATGAGTGCTCATGTTTTGGAACGTTTCAAAACGGGTGGCTGAATCAGGTATATAGCCACCCTTAAAATATGCACCCATTCATAAGTACCTGCCAGTAAAATATTGAAAAATACGTAGTATTTATAGGCGTTCCTTATCGATTTTTGTCATTCAACAAGTGCCAACGAACGCGAAAAGTACAAGCGATTACAATTTTTACGCGTATATTTTAAAAATTTGAGTGAATATGAATTCAAACAATAAGTACAGATGCATAAAAATATCTAATAAGTGTTGCGCTTCGCTTCGTAAAATAAGTGAAAACGAGGCTGCAAATATAATTGAATATTTCCCAGCTGTCGCCAGCATTCATTGTAGCCGTATTTGCCACTTGCCGGAATACACTGAGAAAAGCGCGCAGTCGTAATGAATCCAACGTGGAGCAGAATGAAGTCTCAAATTATTTACCAACAACGCCCAGCGATGAAAGTAGCGAAGAATTGAATGAACTTCAAACTTGTACCAGCCGTAATACAAACATCGAAAGCAACGAACTCATTGAAAATATAAATGATCATATTATTCCTCTTCTACCAAACCAAATGTCGCCTCTTAAAAGGAAATATATCAAACGAAATGCATACAGAAATAGAAAATCACTGCAAATTTTGGAAAATGTAGCAGATTCACTTGGAGCTGATCCATTGTCTGATTTGTCAGCGCAACTTGATAACGTCAAAGCCAATTACGAAGAAATTTTGCAAAACATCAAATATCAAATAGAGAACAGCTCAAATCTTTTGGATCGTTTTGGGGATGATATATCTCACGATTGTATCAAAAAAAGTAAAGATATCCAAAGGAATAAAACGAAGTTTGCAGATATCAATCTTTTAAAAATGAGCAGACGTAGTTTATCAACCGAAACTCTAAGCACAGTCAAGTTATTTTATGAAGATGATGAAATTAGCCGAATGATGCCAGGATCGCAAGATTCAATTACTGTTAAACAAGGAAACTTACGTGAAAAAGTTCAAAAAAGACTGATGTTATCTTTACTACGCGAATCTTACTACGAATTAAAAAAAAAACCCTTGGCTAAAGTGGGTTTTACAAAATTTACAATGTTAAGGCCAAAAAATTTTATGAAACTTGGAGTTGGAAACCAGCAAAATATCTGGGTATGCACATTGCATCAGAATATGAAATTGGTGTTTGAAAAAAGTGGCTTAAAATCAATTTATATTGAAGGAGAATGCACATTTACCGACTACAAAGATGTTCTCAAATTCGTTGTTTGTAATGGTGACATAGAAAAAAGCGAGTGTTGCGTTTCAATGTGTGGTCACTGCTTCAAAAATTTAAATAATCTAAAAACGCATATGCTAAAACATTTTGAAAATAACCAAACTGAAGAAATAATATACAAAAAGTGGAATACAACGATTAGATGTGTTCTGGAAGCGTTAACCACCAACCCAGAATCATTTGTCAGCGATTTTACTGAACACATCAAAGTTCTGATTCCGCATCATTTCATAGCAAAGCGACAATCTGAATTTATCAGCAATAAAAGAGCGGCGCTGTTATCAGGAGAAATGTTAATTCAAATGGACTTTGCTGAAAATTATGCATTTCTTGTTCAAGATGCCGTGCAAGGATACCATTGGAATAATGATCAGGCTACAATACATCCGTTCGTTATTTATTACAAAGGTAATTATTTTAATATTTTGGTATTAGTAAACACACCCATCCACACTCATCAAAATATTTAATATTTTTTATTTATTTGTTTTTTTCCTTTGTTTGTTTATTTTCAGATAACGATAAATTAACTCATAAAAGCTTTGCCATAATATCTGATTGCAATACCCATGATAGTATAGCAGTTCATCTACATATTTCAAAAATGATACAGTTCGTGAAGGCCAATATAACTAACAATATTAATAAAATCATTTACGTATCAGATGGTGCAGGAGCACAATATAAAAATAAATATAACTTCATTAGTTTATGCCATTACAAATCTGATTTTGGTATTGACGCTGAATGGCACTTTTATGCTACCAGTCACGGAAAATCTGCATGTGATGGAAACGGAGGAACATTGAAGAGAGGTGCTCGAAATTATAGTATTGCAAATAAAAATGAAATCCAGACAACGAGGCAACTCTATCACTGGGCATCAGAAACATATAAGACCACCATACAAGTTGCTTACGCAGATGCTGACGAGTACAACAACGTTAAAGAAAAGCTATTTTCAAGATATAAAGAAGCTCAAACTATAAGAGGAACTCAAGGCTTTCATTCATTCATTCCGATGAATGAAACTTTTGTACATGTGCGCAGATATTCTGACTGTGCCAAATTTGAGCAGCGCAAAATTTCTTACAAATAATTAACTTAAAAAAAATGTAATCATTATTCGAATTATTTCGAAAACTTTCGGCACGTATTACTAGAAGTGACACTACTTAAAAATTTTGGGTTAAAACATATTCACAATTTTCCTGGGACAATGTTTTTTTTTTACCTGTTGTGATGAGTTTAACACTCAAATGAAACTCAAACCAAGTTTTGTAAACAGAAAAAGTAATTTATTACAAGCATGTGAGTTGGATTTAACACTATAATTAACACTAACCTATTTCTAATTTTTACAGCGACTTATATACTAAATTTATTTCATATTAAACTAAGTGCAGCAACAGCATTTGAGTGACCTAGACCACACCGATTGTGTTAAACATGTCTGTGACACATATGTTTCAAATATCATGCATGTGTGTCAAGTATTCTTTTGGGTGGTCAATATGTTAACATTATTTCATTTATTGTTTATGGTGTTATCATAAAATGTACTATAAACAATTGAAAAGAATAAACAAAGTAATGAAATAAGAAACCTTTTAAATGGTTTCAATTTAATTGTGCTAAGTCACCCCATGCTCAGTATTCAAGCACTATTTGAATACTCTACAGTATGCATACACCACACCATCGCCCTAAAGAGAAATCATACAATTTCTTCGAATTCAAAAGTAAGAAATTGGAGGATTGCTATAAACACGAGTGTGTGCACACTGTATGCTTGGCTAATATTTACATTCTTTTTTTTTTTTGCATTGTTTAATTTTTATTTATATAGTATACATTAGTTTAGTAAATTTTCTGTTTTTGTTTTTTTTTTTTTTTTGTTTTCGCTTTGAACTAAATTCTTAGTGTTAATGACATTCAGGTAATAATTTTATCGTAAGCAATTAATTTATTTTAAAAACTTTTCTTTTTTTTGTTTTATGTTTATATTAAGAGTTATATTTCTTTAATAAATTTTTGTGGTAAGTTTTAACTGCATTCCCAATTCTTACCGAAACATTCAAATCATTAATTTCTACTACGCTATAGGGACCTCTATATGGTGCCTCTTGTTTTCTCCTATTTTCTATTCTAACTAATACTAAATCTCCTACTTTCAATTCTATACTATTCGTCTTCTTGTGTGAATCTAATCGTCTATTTTTCTTTATCTGTTCTGTCATATGTCTGGCAATATCCAATGAATATCTCAATCTGGCCTTCAGTTCATTGGCTGGGATGATTCCGGATCTCATCGCCTGGTAACCGTGGTAATTTTCCAAATATTAGCTCAAATGGAGAGTATTCAGTATTCACATGAGGAGTTATGTTGTATGCAAATGTGTAATACGGAATCCATTCTGGCCAATTATTATCCTCCACGAAGGATAAAAAGTATTCATTCAGAACTCTATGATTCCTTTCCACTGTACCCAATGTTTCGTGATGATAAGGTGTCGACATTCGTTTTTCAATTTTTAACAATGTGCATATTTCCTTCATTAATTCATTCGTGAATTCTGTTCCTCTGTCCGATTTGAGAATGTTAAATAAACCATATTTCAATATAACATTTTCCGTTAGTGCCTTAGCTATTGATTTTGCCTCTTTCCATTGGACAAGCGATTATATACTTTGTTAATTCGCATTGCATTGTTAGTATGTATCGGAAATTATTCGTTGGACGTAATTGACCAACTGTGTCTATCACTATTGTGTTAAAACTTTGTGACGGCGTATCGGTCATTTTAAATGGTTCCTTTGTGTGTTTAGTCTGTTTATTTCTCTGGCATAAGTCACATTTCGATACAAAAGTCACATTTCGATACAAATCTCCTGACTTCGTCAGATTTCCTTGGAATCGGATATTTAGAAATTGCTTCATACTTGCTGGGATCTGGTTTTATACCATTTGACGTTATCAAATGCCCTAAGTATACAACTTCTGGTCTCAGAAAACAACATTTACTTGCATTAAGTTTTAGGTTATACCTCGCCAATCTATTAAATACTTTTATTAAATTTTAATTGTGGTGTCTCAAACTACATCCAAAAACTATTATGTCGTCCACATATAAAAATGCTTCAGATTCCAACCCAGATAGTAAGCATTATCTGGAAACTGTTCGAAGATATCTTCAATCCAAATGGTAGTCTAGTGTACTGGTAATGGCCATTGGGAGTTTAAAATGCCGTACAAGGTCTTGAGGCTGGATCTAGTTCTATTTGGTGGAATGAACTCGTCATATCAAGTGTGGAGAAATATTTCGCTCTTCCCATTCTATCCAAAATGTCGTCTAGTCGTGTTAATGGAAACTTATCATTAACTATTCTATCATTGAGTTTCCTGAAATCCACAACCAGTCTCCATTTCTTCAAATCATCTTGCGCTTTTTTAGGAACTAGTAAAAGTGGAGCATTATACGGGCTTACGGACGGTTCTATTATGCCCTGTTCTAATAGATTCCCAACCTGATTGTCTATTTCCTTTGTGTGTGTTTGGGGTAAACGATAATTTTTTATGTAGACCGGATTTTTGTCACTCAATTGTATGGTTTGTTTATAAAAATTGTTCGTTGTTAAGTTCTCACCCTCTAAATGAATTATAGATTGGTATTCCTTAAGTATTCCCAATAATTTGTTCTTCGCGTTGTTATCGTTGACATCCATATTCAATTCATTCAGCAACTTATTGAATCGCTCTTCGTCATATTGTTTGCTTGTAGTTTTGGTATCAGTTCGGAGAATTTTAAAATTTTTTAAAGGAATTGTTTCTACTTTCAAGTTTCTTATTATCGTAGTTTTATTCAGTGTGTTTAATAATCTTATATGCTTATTTCCATTTTTCGGGATTATAGTATTTGCTAAGTATACACCATCTGCGATTTCACGACTACATATTACACTATCTTCTGTGACATCAATATCAAATGGTAATACAGCTTCACTTATTGGTGAAATTTTCAGGTACGTCACTTTTAGTGCATTATTATATATTGGTAATTCTAGACTCTTATGGTCCACGTTAATTGTTAATATGAATTTATCATAATCAATGTTACAACTATACTTGTAAAGAAAATCTCTTCCAAGTATACCGTCAGTATTAATTGGAAAATCGTATTTTACCAATTGTATTTTCTGTTCGATTATTGTATCAGCTACTTGTACCTGTATATTCGTTGAACCTAGTGATTTTATCCCCTCTTTTGAAATTCCTGTTAGAAAACAGTAGTCATCTGGATCTTCTCTGTGGTTATGTAATGAGTCCTCTTTGCACAAAGAGACATCTGCTCCTGTGTCAATTAAAAATGTTAATATGTTATCTGTGTCCTTCACATTCAATTTTACGTAATTCTTTAGATCCGATGAAACACTAAAAATTCTATGGGTTCTTATTGGATTTCTTCCGAAGATTCTTGGTACTGTAAAATCTCCGGATCTTGGGAGTTTCCCTGTTCCTGAATATGATGTACATTTCGGTTATTATAATTTCCAGTGTTATTTCTACTGCAATTATTGATATTACTCCGGTTATTATTATTATAGTTGTTCCTGTTATTCCGATTGTTATTGTTATTATTATTATTGTTATTCTGGTTCCTGTTGCTGTTATTTCTATAACCATTGTTATTGTTATCATTCCCATTTCTGTTGTTGTAATAATTGTTTAAATTTCTGTTGTTGTTATTATCATTGTTTTCATTTCTGTTGTTGTTATAATTATTGTTTCCATTTCTGTTGTTGTTATAATTATTGTTTCCATTTCTGTTGTTGTTATAATTATTGTTTCTATTTCTGTTGT
Source organism: Eustalomyia histrio (assembly GCA_949748255.1). NCBI lineage: Eukaryota > Metazoa > Arthropoda > Insecta > Diptera > Anthomyiidae > Eustalomyia > Eustalomyia histrio. The sequence goes on from OX456528.1 coordinate 768,033, forward strand.
TGTTATAATTATTTTTTCTATTTCTGTTGTTGTTATAATTATTGTTTCCATTTCTGTTGTTGTTATTATAATTTCCATTTGAACCTCTTATAGTCTGGAACATAATTTGACTCTGCCTTATGTCCGATGACGCTTCTAATGCTATTTCTATCGCTTCGTAGAGAGTTTTCTTTCTGCTTGCTTCTATAGTTCGTACTATCTCTCTGTTCTTGAGTCCATTCTTGAAAGTGTTGAATGCTATCATAGCATTCGTATTGCTGATGGTTTCTCTGCTTGCTTCACCGAGAGCTTGTATTTGTAGCTCGTTTAGTTCCATCATTAGACTTTCTATTCTGTCTGCAAACTTTCTAATCGTGTCTGTTTGTACCATTGTCGTTATCTCATTTAGAATAACGTTAGGCGATTTTTTTATTCCGTATGCTTCTTTCAATGCAGTTATCAAGGAGGCTATATCAGTTGGTACCGTTGTCTGTCTTACTCTATTTTGTACCCTTGGTGACAACTTTGTCTTATAAATAAAGTTGAAAAATGCTGTATGCTTCTCTGGTACGACCGTTTCTTGAATTATACCTAAGTTTGCCACGAAAATTTCAAGCTCTTCTTTCGCACCATTGAATACCGATATGAGTTTCGAAATTGCTGCCAACTCAGTTGTGTTCAGTATATTGTTCGCCATTGTGTTATCTATGCTTTTCGTTTCTTCGTTAGATTGGTTATTATCAGTTCCTTGGGACGATGATTGTTCGTGTTGTCTAAGTACTCTTAGAGCTTCCTTCTTTAATTCATTAAACTTTTCTATGTGTGTTTGTCTATATGATTCTTGTACTTCCGGATCTTCTAAAATTCGTACAGCTTCTCTTTCCAATTTTTCTATTTCTTTTTGTTTCGATAGTAAAGTCTCTGACACGTAAGCTTTACCTATTGATTTTCTTGCGTTTGTTATAAGGGTTTCTACTTGTTTATAAATGTTATCCATGAAAAAAATTTTATTAAAGAAATTTCTCTTTTTGTTTCCAAGAAAGGTTTACTTTATTCTATATTTATACATATAATGATAGTTTTGCTGAAAGAAATTTTATTAAAGAAATTCCTCTTTTTGTTTTTATTTTTTTTTTTTTTTAGAAAGGTTTATTTTATTCTATACATAAAATGATGGTTATGATTTTTTTTTTTTGATTTTAACTTGTATTGAATTTAAAATTAAACATTATTGCTTCTAAAGTCTGTTTTTATTATATGTCTATTTATTTGCTTTTTAATATAATTTTTTAAATATTTAATCAACATATTCAAAGTGAATATAATACATATTAGAATGCATAGCTCTACGCTAACGCTAATCGTTGGAGGTGCGTTGGCTGTAGCCGTAATTACCTCTTTTACTTTGTTTTGGGTATTGCCCATTTAGAGAATTCTTTTTTTTTTTTTTTTATTAAATTCTAAATGCACTTAATTTACAATTTATTTCTGATTTTCTTTCTTTTTTTTTGATATTTTATTATATTGTACAGTGTTTATTTCTGTGTACTTAAATAGAACTTGTTTATTTAAAAAAAATTTATGACATACCCACTTAACTTTTGGTGTTGATGGTAGTGCTGTTCGGTTATTGCATCTTTGGTGTTGATGACAAAATCGTTAAGAGAAGATTCCTTGGCTTCTCCTTCTCTCTTCTAGTTCCGGCTATGAACTAGGATTCCAATGTTGGATTTTAGATTGTTGGTGTAGGAGGCAAGATTGGTGGCAGGATTGGTGGCAGTATCGGTCGCAGGATCGGTGGCAGGATTGGTGTTCGATATTTATTTGAAAGTATTTTGGTGTTATTGGAGGTAGAAGTCTGTTGTTGTTTGTTCTTCGCCAATTGTGATCATTTGTATGATGTTATATTGATGTGCAGGCATTAAATTTAATTACACTTTTTTTTATATAACTTTTAAATTTGGCAGGATCGCCATGTGATGAGTTTAACACTCAAATGAAACTCAAACCAAGTTTTGTAAACAGAAAAAGTAATTTATTACAAGCATGTGAGTTGGATTTAACACTATAATTAACACTAACCTATTTCTAATTTTTACAGCGACTTATATACTAAATTTATTTCATATTAAACTAAGTGCAGCAACAGCATTTGAGTGACCTAGACCACACCGATTGTGTTAAACATGTCTGTGACACATATGTTTCAAATATCATGCATGTGTGTCAAGTATTCTTTTGGGTGGTCAATATGTTAACATTATTTCATTTATTGTTTATGGTGTTATCATAAAATGTACTATGAACAATTGAAAAGAATAAACAAAGTAATGAAATAAGAAACCTTTTAAATGGTTTCAATTTAATTGTGCTAAGTCACCCCATGCTCAGTATTCAAGCACTATTTCAATACTCTACAGTATGCATACACCACACTGTAAATATAAAATATAAGGGCAATTACTAGAAGTGACACTACTTAATAAATTATATAAAAAAAAACCATTTTTATTATTTGATATGGTATAGGTGAAGGATAAACCTTTCTAAAAAAAATAATACACTGTAAAAACCATTGATCTTTTTGGATTTTTCGTTAGTTAAAATTTTATTTTTGTTATAAATTTTTACAGTGTCATAAAGCCTGTTAAAATATCTTTTTAATGATACCAAGATCATGTAAATCGGTTCAGCCGATTCTGAGTTATTGTATTTCGACCATTTTCGCGTTTTTTCGAAAACTTTCCCACTGTGCCACGCCCAAAAAATCGCAAAAAATTTATCAAATTTACCTATGAACAAAATTTCATCGATATCTGAGGGGGTCGGGTTCAATGCATCTCGATTTTTACATGAAATTTATTTATTTCAGTCTATGGATACAAAATTATCCTTACAGACTAGCAACTTATTACAAAAGTAAATAACTTAAAGTAATTTATTTAATAAAACTTTAAACTGAGAGTGAGGTAAACTAATATCTAATTGATTACAATAATTATTAAATAATCTCAAAGCTTTAGTTAGAGGTTCGTTTAATGCATAATTAGTTCTATGAATATCAATAATAAATAATTTATCTATATTCCTTATAGATCTAGGGGGAACATATATTTTTATTAAGTGTAATAAATCAGGTGAATCAATTACACCACAAATAATGCCATGCACAAATGATAATGCAGAAATATTCCTACGAGTTTCCAGAGTTTTTAAATATATAAAATCACATTTATCAACATATGTGGGAATACTAAATGTTAGAACAGAAGTTGAAGTATTCGAAGTTGAAACATTCAAGAAAGGAAGAGCAAACTTAACAAATCTATTTTGAACTCTCTCAATACGGTTTATATGAGTATCCGCATTAGGACTCCAAATAAAGGATGCATATTCCAATCTGGAACGAACAAAAGAAGTAAATAAAACTTTTTTTGTATAAAAATCAAAAAGATTTCCAGAATTATGACGTATAAAAGCCAACAGAGAATAAGCTTTAGGAATTAAAGTGTTCAAATGACTATCAAAAGACAATTTTGGATCAAATACCACACCCACAACAAGTATTTCATCCACAGATGACAGAGTATGATGTCCCATTCGTTTCACTTATGCTGTAACGGGGGTTTTGTCATGGCTGAGGTAGATCAGTCGTGTCCAGGGTATACTTGAGGACCCTCAAAACCTTAAGTAGTGAATACACAATTATTTTACCCTTTTAGGGGGTGAAACAAATATATTCAGATCTTTATTTGGTTTTCAAAATATATGTTACAATAATTTCTTCTAGATACGCTTGGCAATACGCTCTCTTCTTCACTCGGATTCGTTCGGATTTTCTTTACTACTCACACTCTCGATGGCTATACGAAATAGGACGGCAATCGCACGACTTTTCGGCAAGGATAGTTCGTTGGACTTCGGCAGGAGTCGGCGTTGTCGATTTCGGCAGTATTGGCACGCTGCTAGCAGTTGTGTCTATTTCGGGAAAGATTGGGTTTGTGTTTTCGGCGGATGTGGTTCGTTGGTCTTCCCGGTGGCGATTCCGCTAGGTGGTACTTATTCGGGAGTGGTTGGCTTGGTAAGACTCGGTGCAACCCAATTGATTGGCTTCGGGTTGGCAGCGTTTGGCACGACGCAGTCGGCAGTTGTCGAAACGGCAGTGATCGGTGCAACCCACCCGTCTAAGTTCGTCGGGTGTCGGGTTGGCAATGTTCGGCGCAATAAAATCAGCAGGTGTCGGTTGGCAGCGATCGGTACAGCACACTCGGCAGAGTTTGGCAGGTGTCGGGTTGGCAATGTTCGGCACAATAAAATCAGCATGTGGCGGTTGGCGGCAATCGGTACAGCACAATTGGCAGAGTTCGGCAGGTGTAGGTTTGGCAGCGATCGGTACAGCACACTCGGCAGGTGACGGGTTGGCAGTGTTCGGCACAAAGCAGTCGGCAGTTGTCGGAATGGCAGGTGTCAGGTTGGCAATGTTCGGCACAATAAAATCAGCAGGTGTCGGTTGGCGGAACAGACAGCCCGGAGGCCGCAGTGTGGAACAGACAGCCGAAGCCGCAGTGTGGAACAGACAGCCGAAGTCGCTGTGTCGAACAGACAGCAGAAGCCGCTGTGTGGAACAGACAGTCCGAAGACCGCAGTGTGGAACAGACAGCCGAAGCCGCTGTGTGGAACAGACAGTCCGAAGACCGCTGTGTGGAACAGACAGCCGAACCCGCTGTGTGGAACTGACAGTCCGAAGACCGCTGTGTGGAACAGACAGCCGAAGCCGCTGTGTAGAACAGACAGCCCGGAGGCCGCTGTGTGGAACAGACAGTCCGAAGACCGCTGTGTGGATCCGACAGCCGAAGCCGCTGTGTGGAACAGACAGTCCGAAGACCGCTGTGTGAAACAGACAGCCGAAGCCGCTGTGTGGAACAGACAGCAGAAGCCGCTGTGTGGAACAGACAGCCGAAGCCGCTGTGTGGAACAGACAGTCCGAAGACCGCTGTGTGGATCCAACAGCCGAAGCCGCTGTGTGGAACAGACAGTCCGAAGACCGCTGTGTGAAACAGACAGCCGAAGCCGCTGTGTGGAACAGACAGCAGAAGCCGCTGTGTGGAACAGACAGCCGAAGCCGCTGTGTGGAACAGACAGCCGAAGCCGCTGTGTGGAACAGACAGTCCGAAGTTGGTTTCAAGGTTTTACTTACTGGCCTATTACTTTTAACCTTACTTGAAATATATAGGGAATATGTTTTATAGCATCATTATTCTGGTTTAAATGTAAAATGTTTTATATTTGTATTATCAGTAGTGTGTTTAAGTGAGTTGCATATAAGCCATATTTGGTCATAAGGCCTGAGTTTGAAATTCTACAATAAAAATTAAATAAATAATCCGAATCGGCCCTGCAAGCTTTAATTCGGAGGACTTAAAATATATGGATAGACAGAACAGAAAATTCCACACTTTAATTTCAATTATTGCACTAAATTTTTACATCTATTAAATATGAAATACAGAATAATCTGATTCTTCTTCTAAAATTTTAATTTGCAGAACACGCGGCATACCTACTACTTTATTAGGACAGTTCGAAGACAATTCAACGGATACTAGTGATGATCAGCAAATTGGTGCCAATCGTAGAAAAATTACTAGTAAAGCAAATGCAAGAGGAGGTGGATGTGTTATTGTAAAGGAAAAGCTAGATTCACCTAATGCTGTATGTAAAAAAAATGAAACGTCACTTTTCAATTTGGTTAAAGATTTTGGAAAAGCGGAACATTCTACTACAATACGTAATGACATCACTCCGCCACCTGGTATCCCCAAAATAGAAAATACAGCACGTTTAAGACGTTATAGACATAATGTAGATTAATTTATCAATTTAAGTAAATTATTTAATATATAGTTTTTTTAATACTGCTATTACTTATACTACTACGGCTTGAAATATAAAAAAAATATTTTGTTATTAGATCATTTTGTGCCGACTGTGCTGTTGTCAACCCTGTACTTCTAGGAAGTGATATGTTTTTACTTGGAAAATATTCATTGCATCGCTTTAATAACTTTATGATAATATAAGGTCTAATTTATAATCGTTAATAAAAATACTAAAAAATATTAATTCAGGATTGCCGAATATTTATTTATTTATGAAAATGTATTGTCCTTTTCAAAATTTATATTAAATAGCAAATTAGAAAAATTTTATATGGCGTTTTTATTAATGAACTTAATATTATCGTGTCCTAGGAAAGATCCTATACCATTGTAAAAAAATATTTTTACGATTTTACCTTTCAAAATTTAAATAAATCGAGTCCTTTTATACTGCAAATAATAAAAAAAAATTGAAATTTTCTATAGCAACTCGTTTTTTAAACAAAACTTATGAAATTACACTTTAAAACGAATTCCCAATGTATATAATCAAATCACCAATAGTATTTTTTTAGTTTTGACATGTTCGCATTTTATTAAAAACTGCTAGCATGCCACATTGTGTAAGTATTTATGTATATGTACGGTAAAAATAACTAGAAAGTGGTAGAAGTATACCTAAAGGTTCAAAATTAGGTCCTATACTCTACATCATCTACACAAATGAACTAATAAATAATCTCAGGATGAGCAAAACATATGTATGCTTACGCAGACGACACGGCCATCGTAGTTGCGCACAGAAATTTAGAAGATGCCACGGTAATATTGCAACACCATTATGGAATGATAATTAACGAATCCAAAACCAAATTGATGCAAATAAAACCACCTCATTTTAGATACATGCCCATCAAACTTAAATTCCAAAGCAACGATTGTCTGCATAGAAATAAATTGATGAACTTCAACAATACTCATGATCATTGCTCAACAGCGATTGAAGTTGTAAATGTATACAAGTATATTGGTGTATACGTTGACCAAAACTTTAAACGGAAAAGGCACATAGAAGAAGTTCACAAAAAATTAAGGAAAGCCGCTTACATGCTGCACCACCTAAGCAATTGTTCGACCAACATGGTTATGAAGCAAGTTTATTTCTCGTTAGCTGGATCACATATTCGTTATGGGGTAAGAGCCTGGGGAAACTAAACATATTGTATGATTCTTCAAAAACATAAAATCAACTGCTGACTACCCTAAGATCATTCAATCAACGTTTTACATCATAATATACCGAAAAACCACACCACAACAAATTCTACCAACGTAAACAATAGCATTACAAAAGATCTATACATTTTAAATGTTAAAAGTATATACAAAACCACCCTTGTCATAGAGTCTTATAATGATACCAGATTTCTAAAGAGAATAGACCACAACTATCAAACTAGAAGAAATGTCGAAGGAAAATATCAAGTTCCAAAATCTACCAATGAATATGGAAAAAACATCCTATCAGAATTGCTGCCAAATATTTCTAACAATGATGTCCTTGAAAAATCCCACAACCAAAATATACGAAACAAGACTTTAAAAAAACTTTTTATATCTCAGCAATGAATACTCTTCAAGTATAAACATTAGGGAAAAAAATAATTTCTTTATCACTATTTAAATTATAAATTTATATATTTTTATTAAGTGTAATAAATCAGGTGAATCAATTACACCACAAATAATGCCATGCACAAATGATAATGCAGAAATATTCCTACGAGTTTCCAGAGTTTTTAAATATATAAAATCACATTTATCAACATATGTGGGAATACTAAATGTTAGAACAGAAGTTGAAGTATTCGAAGTTGAAACATTCAAGAAAGGAAGAGCAAACTTAACAAATCTATTTTGAACTCTCTCAATACGGTTTATATGAGTATCCGCATTAGGACTCCAAATAAAGGATGCATATTCCAATCTGGAACGAACAAAAGAAGTAAATAAAACTTTTTTTGTATAAAAATCAAAAAGATTTCCAGAATTATGACGTATAAAAGCCAACAGAGAATAAGCTTTAGGAATTAAAGTGTTCAAATGACTATCAAAAGACAATTTTGGATCAAATACCACACCCACAACAAGTATTTCATCCACAGATGACAGAGTATGATGTCCCATTCGTTTCACTTATGCTGTAACGGGGGTTTTGTCATGGCTGAGGTAGATCAGTCGTGTCCAGGGTATACTTGAGGACCCTCAAAACCTTAAGTAGTGAATACACAATTATTTTACCCTTTTAGGGGGTGAAACAAATATATTCAGATCTTTATTTGGTTTTCAAAATATATGTTACAATAATTTCTTCTAGATACGCTTGGCAATACGCTCTCTTCTTCACTCGGATTCGTTCTGATTTTCTTTATTACTCACACTCTCGATGGCTATACGAAATAGGACGGCAATCGCACGACTTTTCGGCAAGGATAGTTCGTTGGACTTCGGCAGGAGTCGGCGTTGTCGATTTCGGCAGTATTGGCACGCTGCTAGCAGTTGTGTCTATTTCGGGAAAGATTGGGTTGGTGTTTTCGGCGGACGTGGTTCGTTGGTCTTCCCGGTGGCGATTCCGCTAGGTGGTACTTATTCGGGAGTGGTTGGCTTGGTAAGACTCGGTGCAACCCAATTGATTGGCTTCGGGTTGGCAGCGTTTGGCACGACGCAGTCGGCAGTTGTCGAAACGGCAGTGATCGGTGCAACCCACCCGTCTAAGTTCGTCGGGTGTCGGGTTGGCAATGTTCGGCGCAATAAAATCAGCAGGTGTCGGTTGGCAGCGATCGGTACAGCACACTCGGCAGAGTTTGGCAGGTGTCGGGTTGGCAATGTTCGGCACAATAAAATCAGCATGTGGCGGTTGGCGGCAATCGGTACAGCACAATTGGCAGAGTTCGGCAGGTGTAGGTTTGGCAGCGATCGGTACAGCACACTCGGCAGGTGACGGGTTGGCAGTGTTCGGCACAAAGCAGTCGGCAGTTGTCGGAATGGCAGGTGTCAGGTTGGCAATGTTCGGCACAATAAAATCAGCAGGTGTCGGTTGGCGGAACAGACAGCCCGGAGGCCGCAGTGTGGAACAGACAGCCGAAGCCGCAGTGTGGAACAGACAGCCGAAGCCGCTGTGTCGAACAGACAGCAGAAGCCGCTGTGTGGAACAGACAGTCCGAAGACCGCAGTGTGGAACAGACAGCCGAAGCCGCTGTGTGGAACAGACAGTCCGAAGACCGCTGTGTGGAACAGACAGCCGAACCCGCTGTGTGGAACTGACAGTCCGAAGACCGCTGTGTGGAACAGACAGCCGAAGCCGCTGTGTAGAACAGACAGCCCGGAGGCCGCTGTGTGGAACAGACAGTCCGAAGCCGCTGTGTGGAACAGACAGCCGAAGCCGCTGTGTGGAACAGACAGTCCGAAGACCGCTGTGTGGATCCGACAGCCGAAGCCGCTGTGTGGAACAGACAGTCCGAAGACCGCTGTGTGAAACAGACAGCCGAAGCCGCTGTGTGGAACAGACAGCAGAAGCCGCTGTGTGGAACAGACAGCCGAAGCCGCTGTGTGGAACAGACAGCCGAAGCCGCTGTGTGGAACAGACAGTCCGAAGACCGCTGTGTAAATAAATTAATTAAGAGCAACCGGAGTCGATCGCCCTGGAATATTTGTTCCCTGAGCCAAGGAACAAATAAGACACACAAATTATGTATATATGTAGCCCCCTACTAAGCTTGCCTTTGGATCTTACATTGAACATTAAGTATAATTTAAATTACCAACTAAATGAGAATTGCAAGCTTAGTTATGCAGTAGCAAAAAGAATATTAAAAATATGTGTGGGTATCACAACCACACTAACCAATGCTAGTATACTGTGAGTGAAAAAGTGTATGACACCCACACAACTAATACTGTATTATAGAGTACGAAAATATAAAATATTATAAAATATCAAAATATAAATTATGTTCGTAGCAGCAAGGGTGAGTATGCTACGTTACAATGTTTATTAAAACTTATTCTTTTGTATTTTTTTTTTATTTAGTATTTAATACATAAATGAATGAAATCTTCCAAAAAATTATAATATTTTTACTTTTTTCATCAATTTTCGCTCCAAATATCTGACCATAAACGACTGACAAAATAAAGCCAAAATATTTCTAAGCACGTAGCAATGAAATACGTAACTTTTGTTTCGAAAAAACAATTTCTCTTTGGAAAAATAACGTCTACTCGAGTTCTACGAATTATAACTATAAAACAAGTCTGATTTTATGGAATTTATTAAGAAAAATTAATGGAAAACAAACATTAAAGAAGATAAAGTTTATCTGTTCACAAATATTGCTCTAGACCTTTTCGATAATGATTGCTCGGGGCTAGTGTCATCGCTGTCATTTCTGTGATTTTTTGTTTTATTTAAATTAGTTTGAAAAAATAACAACTAATAGTATTTCTTCATTTAAAATGGCATAGCAACTTGATAATAGCGTTGGCCTTTTTGCTCAGATTTGGTGGCCAATTATCTGCTGAATTAGTCCAGATGATGATGTAAATAATGAATTTTCAAGGACATGTGCACGCCAATTTTCGGAAACGATGTTAACATCTTTGCGCAGGAACATCGTAGTTGCTAGAACGATGCTTTCTCAACAAGCCTTTTATTACTTCTTTGATTGGCTTCCAAGCATTCAATACAGCGCCAATCCAAATATTGTTGAATGCGTCACTTTTAATTAGCTTTCGTATATCTGGACCATTTAGTATGCCTGATGGAAAAAATGAATTTGTTGCGATAAAAAATCATGAGCAATATGTTTCGAAAAGTTGGAAATTTCCACGAAATTAAAAAATAATATGTTTTATAACTACCTTGTTTAATTTTACTTTCGCTGAGTCTCAATAAATTTATTTCACACAGTTTTGATAAAATTCTTAACAATTCCAAATTAAATTTGCATTGGAGGCAGCAATATCTTCGCTTTCGGCACCAGAGGTTCACAAATAATATTGGCTATTTCTAACTTGTATTTCTATTTATGTCATGCATGTTGGTCTCCGGTAAATCGTGTGTTCCTATTGCACAAAAAGTACATATCCGATTCGAAGACCGCAAAACATTGCTACAAATATTTGTCACATATGTTTTTAAAATATTTTCTAGTATTTTCGTTTCTTTACTTTGCGATTACAACCGAAGGTTTTCCATTGGTCTTATGAAATAAAACCGCTTTAAAGTTAAGTTTTGAACTGTTAATAAATAAACTCCAGTCATCTGCTTCATATTTTATTTCCATTGCGTCCATTAATTATCCGACATCCGGGTAATATGCAGAAGTTTTTTTATCTTCCGCAGCGAATAAACTTTGGGCTGTTGCCAAGAGATTGCTTGATTTCAAAAGATTGCTTGATTTCAAAAGCCAGCTCTTCAGATGGTTCGGTGGTCATCACTTGAATCATATATTAGTGTAAAAGTCGGAGCAGTCATAAAATATAGAACAATTGCGCTGGAAGATTTTGGCACAGGAAAATAGTCTGAATGAGGCAATGATGTTTCGGCACTTGCAAAACCAACGTTGTTATACCAAATTATTTTAGTTTTTCTCAATGCGGCTAATTTATGCGAAAATGAGTCCAAATCGTTGGGATACCGAATGGCGTCTAATATTATTCCAATCAATTAGACGATTGTTGCAGCTTTTACACACTAAATTTGGCACCCAATTTTTGTTCACTATAAAATTTTAGTTGAATTACATCTCGTATATTTGAACAAAGTCTTCATTGAAATTTATTTTGTTCATCTTTTGGTAAATATTGTATTACCGCAATAGCAAAAGCTATTTATTTCTGGTTTGAAAAAGTAATATGAATATTTTGAATTGTAAAGTTTTATTTTTCAGTCGTTTATGGCCAGAAATTTGGAGTTATTGGCGAAATTTTATGAAAAAGGGCAAAAATTACAATTTTCTGAAAATTTCATTCGAATTAGTCAAACTAAATTTTTTACAAAAATATATTTAAAAAAAAAATATTTCTTTAAGCTATAGCTACAATTTATTTTGAAGATTGGAATGAGAAATCAGCAATGGTTCTTGAGTTATAGCTACAAAACTAAGCAAACAAACATCCAGAAAAGTAAAAAATATGAAAGGTCATAAAAAGTTGGTTTCAAGGTTTTACTTACTGGCCTATTACTTTTAACCTTACTTGAAATATATAGGGAATATGTTTTATAGCATCATTATTCTGGTTTAAATGTAAAATGTTTTATATTTGTATTATCAGTAGTGTGTTTAAGTGAGTTGCATATAAGCCATATTTGGTCATAAGGCCTGAGTTTGAAATTCTACAATAAAAATTAAATAAATAATCCGAATCGGCCCTGCAAGCTTTAATTCGGAGGACTTAAAATATATGGATAGACAGAACAGAAAATTCCACACTTTAATTTCAATTATTGCACTAAATTTTTACATCTATTAAATATGAAATACAGAATAATCTGATTCTTCTTCTAAAATTTTAATTTGCAGAACACGCGGCATACCTACTACTTTATTAGGACAGTTCGAAGACAATTCAACGGATACTAGTGATGATCAGCAAATTGGTGCCAATCGTAGAAAAATTACTAGTAAAGCAAATGCAAGAGGAGGTGGATGTGTTATTGTAAAGGAAAAGCTAGATTCACCTAATGCTGTATGTAAAAAAAATGAAACGTCACTTTTCAATTTGGTTAAAGATTTTGGAAAAGCGGAACATTCTACTACAATACGTAATGACATCACTCCGCCACCTGGTATCCCCAAAATAGAAAATACAGCACGTTTAAGACGTTATAGACATAATGTAGATTAATTTATCAATTTAAGTAAATTATTTAATATATAGTTTTTTTAATACTGCTATTACTTATACTACTACGGCTTGAAATATAAAAAAAATATTTTGTTATTAGATCATTTTGTGCCGACTGTGCTGTTGTCAACCCTGTACTTCTAGGAAGTGATATGTTTTTACTTGGAAAATATTCATTGCATCGCTTTAATAACTTTATGATAATATAAGGTCTAATTTATAATCGTTAATAAAAATACTAAAAAATATTAATTCAGGATTGCCGAATATTTATTTATTTATGAAAATGTATTGTCCTTTTCAAAATTTATATTAAATAGCAAATTAGAAAAATTTTATATGGCGTTTTTATTAATGAACTTAATATTATCGTGTCCTAGGAAAGATCCTATACCATTGTAAAAAAATATTTTTACGATTTTACCTTTCAAAATTTAAATAAATCGAGTCCTTTTATACTGCAAATAATAAAAAAAAATTGAAATTTTCTATAGCAACTCGTTTTTTAAACAAAACTTATGAAATTACACTTTAAAACGAATTCCCAATGTATATAATCAAATCACCAATAGTATTTTTTTAGTTTTGACATGTTCGCATTTTATTAAAAACTGCTAGCATGCCACATTGTGTAAGTATTTATGTATATGTACGGTAAAAATAACTAGAAAGTGGTAGAAGTATACCTAAAGGTTCAAAATTAGGTCCTATACTCTACATCATCTACACAAATGAACTAATAAATAATCTCAGGATGAGCAAAACATATGTATGCTTACGCAGACGACACGGCCATCGTAGTTGCGCACAGAAATTTAGAAGATGCCACGGTAATATTGCAACACCATTATGGAATGATAATTAACGAATCCAAAACCAAATTGATGCAAATAAAACCACCTCATTTTAGATACATGCCCATCAAACTTAAATTCCAAAGCAACGATTGTCTGCATAGAAATAAATTGATGAACTTCAACAATACTCATGATCATTGCTCAACAGCGATTGAAGTTGTAAATGTATACAAGTATATTGGTGTATACGTTGACCAAAACTTTAAACGGAAAAGGCACATAGAAGAAGTTCACAAAAAATTAAGGAAAGCCGCTTACATGCTGCACCACCTAAGCAATTGTTCGACCAACATGGTTATGAAGCAAGTTTATTTCTCGTTAGCTGGATCACATATTCGTTATGGGGTAAGAGCCTGGGGAAACTAAACATATTGTATGATTCTTCAAAAACATAAAATCAACTGCTGACTACCCTAAGATCATTCAATCAACGTTTTACATCATAATATACCGAAAAACCACACCACAACAAATTCTACCAACGTAAACAATAGCATTACAAAAGATCTATACATTTTAAATGTTAAAAGTATATACAAACCACCCTTGTCATAGAGTCTTATAATGATACCAGATTTCTAAAGAGAATAGACCACAACTATCAAACTAGAAGAAATGTCGAAGGAAAATATCAAGTTCCAAAATCTACCAATGAATATGGAAAAAACATCCTATCAGAATTGCTGCCAAATATTTCTAACAATGATGTCCTTGAAAAATCCCACAACCAAAATATACGAAACAAGACTTTAAAAAAACTTTTTATATCTCAGCAATGAATACTCTTCAAGTATAAACATTAGGGAAAAAAATAATTTCTTTATCACTATTTAAATTATAAATTTAATTTTCCAAAGTGTAAAATAATTACCTTTAGTTTACTCTTAACCTGCGGACAAACCTTAATGGTTTTTCGAGGTTTCATTATAAATGAATTGCAAATTTTTTAAAATTTCTTAATGAATAAATTAAAAAATAAATTTCTGTTTCTACGAGTAAACGGAAATTGTTAAATATAATTTCCGTAACACTGCCGTGTACTGAACAGACATAATTTTTCCTTTTCCGTAGTCAAGTAGTCGTTTTAGATACACAACCTTCATTTTAAACCTTGGGCTCTGCCATTTCCGTATTCTATGAACTACGTCATTCTAAAGCAAGGATTTTTTCCTTTTGTTTAGGCGGAATTAGAGACAAGAGTTTGGTATTTGAACAATAATTGATTTTATTTTCTAAAATGTACTTGCTTATAAATAACGTACTCGTATGAGAAGTTAAAGACAACTCTTCTATGAGTGATTTTCTAAAGTTCTCTTAATAACTTAAATTCCAGCAATATATTTGGGAATTAAGTTAGATCTTAATTGATCCATCAATATATTTGGGGGATTTTAAGAATCTTTAATTGATCCGAAGAATAACAGATCAAATTAGAAGTTTAGAAGGATCTAAGTTGATCCAAAAAATGGAATTCAGTTTATTAAAAAACGTATAAAATAATTTTAAATTCAAAAAATGACACTAATGAAAAATCTATATAATTTTTTGGAACTAATTACCTTCAGATGATACCTGTCAAAATTGATTGACAATTTGTTCATTAGTGAAGAAGTTACAGCTGTTTTATGCCCAGTTTTTATGTGACCAATTTTTGGCATTTAAAATCTTTTTAAATTGCACAAATTTAACATATGATTTTGACAGTTTGTTTTTTACGTGGTCTATTTAAAAAATGTAATAGAAAACATGATATATAATAAATAACCAAACAATTTTCAATAAGGCTGTTGTACTTTTTTACAGCAGCCAATAAAAATTCACTTCGGTTGCGTTAAAATTTTCTTTTATGTATATTATTTTTCTATATTTTATTATATTATATGTTGCGGTAGCCCCTTTTAACATTCGATGGGTAACCAATTGCCCCTTTTCCGCAAGCTACTTACACCTCTGGATGCCCCTACCAGCTGTGACACTTCCTTGCAGTTCGGGGAAAAATTGGGCGTAGTGACGTCTTAGGAGTGAAGGATTTTTATTTTGGCCGGAAAAGGGAAAATCTTTAAATGGCCGTGCCCAATTTTATTTAAATTCATTTTTGTAAGAGAATGGACTTTGAAAGGGGCGAGCCCATGGCACTTTTTTTACCATTTAAATTCCACCCATTCTCGGCTCTCAGGTTGTATTGGGCCACCATTTAATAGGGAGGGCTAATCCTCGGTGGACACCATCCGCAGCAGGGAGGACACTCAGGTGGCCGAGCATTGCCACAGTCAACCCCGTACTCTGCTGGAAGAAAAAAACATGCAAAAGAAATTAATCACAGAAAACAATGGGTGTTGAAACGATACATCTTACCATGCCCATGAGTATTGACATTCTTATGAACTCCAGTACCCATCATCCAGACCCAAGGAAAACTGAAAAGAAACAAAGAAAAATGGAAAAATATTAGTTAAGTATTGTGTAAGATACTGGAAAATGCAAAAGAAAAAAGGGAAACATTTAATTGAAAGTCAATTCAACACATTTTACTTACGTTGTTTACAATATTTTTCTGCGTTTGACATTTTGCTACTTGGCTGAAAGAGTGCTGAATGTAACACATAGTCTAAAAAAGGTAGTACAAGAATGAAATCCGTTGAGTTCGAGTGGTTTTTTTTATTAGATATTGAAAGGGGAACATGGCGAAATTTAGAAAAGGTTTGTATGGAAAAGGATAGCTAGTATGGATTGATTTTAAAAGTAATAAATATATGAAATAGGACAAGGCTATGATCTAAGACTTGGATATACAGAAAATTTGTTTTTTTGTTATTCTTATTGGAAATCAAAATGGTTATGCTTAGTTGGAACAAGAAACTGACATTTTTTTGGCACCATTGCTGAGAAAAGCGCGAATAAGTATAGTCGAAAGTGCTCCGGGCTGAAGTATATATATTTAATTAGTCAAATCACATAAAATTGTGTTAATATTTTAACGTTTTGTAAAAATAAAGTAAGCATCAAATATGCCAAATTTATAAAAGAAAAATTAAATATTTTAAGAGGGGTTTTAAATTAATAGGATACCGAAAGATCACGAGTTGAAGATTCAATCAAAGAGCAATTAATTGTCCCTGCGAAATATAGTTGATAGTTCGGAGAATGTAAGTTATAATAGAAAAGAGTGTGATATGAGGGAATATTTATTGGTTTTGTTTTTATTATTTGGGACTGGCCTCCATCTGGAGCAGGGCCAGACTTTTGGATAAGTTTTATTTGGAGACCAGAAGCTTCGGGGAAGCGCCCCTAAAAGTTCTCAGGGAAATTCTTGATTATATGAGCCCTTTAATCATCGGAGATATTTCCAGGTAATCTAAACATACTTATTTGAAGTGAAAACCAGACAGTGTGCAATAGGCCAACTGCAGACAAGAAGAAAGAAAAGAAGGGTGAATTTACATATTGGCGCTTATAAAAAAAGGAAAAGTTAGAATTTGTGATATTTTTTGTTTGTTTTAAGGTTAGGCTAATTAAATTGCATGCTTGTTTAAGTATATTTGATCTTTGGTTGAAATCAGAGCCTGCTATCTAGGGACTGACTTTATAAATGCCCAAAATACCCACATTCAGATAATAGATACATGTATATAAATTTTTTTTATTTGCCAAAGTAGTTTTAAAAGAACAGCGGTAGAAGGTGTAAAAAAAGAGGATTTAAATAAAGTATACCTCACCTGAGAGGTTTAAGGGACCTCTTTTAGGCATGGGATTAGAAATTTTAAGAATTAATAAATAGGGAAACAAAAAAAATAGTATTGTAAATCAGCATTTGGGAATCGTCGTATTGCCACTGCGTTATATGAGCAAATATATATGTTGGGTATTAGCGTTAATATATAACGGATATGAACGCAGGTTTTCATAATTGTCAGTTGTAGTGTGCACGTTGTAATTTTGTTTCATTTATGTATTTCAGCCCTATGTTACTTACCGTGACTAAATTCCTGATTAATTAAAAACACGTAAAATTTTTTTTATCACATATTTATTAATTATCGTATCTATTTTAATTTTTTTTATATGTATAATCATTAATAACTTATTTTTTTAATATAATTTTTTTTTTGTTTGATTTAAAATTTTATATATTTCAGTAATTTTTTTTTATATTTTTGATTTGATCGGTGACCGGGAATTACCATTAGTACTCAAAATCCTCTCAATAGCGATCTAAAATAAGACATATTAGTATAGTTTAGTCTAGAATAAGGATTATTATGAAAAAAATTATGTATTGAGATTGTAAGAAAATTTTAAATGACGGAGTATATCTATTTTTGAGGGGAAGTTAATAGAAGGTATGTGGTGACAGTGTGAGCGGAATCCAGGGGCTCTTCAAATATGATATGGATGTAAGTGACCAAGGATGGGTAGGGCGGCTGGGGGACTCCATCTTCCTCCCACTCATGATGTATATTTGTGTTAAGTGTAAAATTTGTTTTTGTGAGTTTTAATTGGAATAGTCCTTGTGGGCTAGGGTTGAGGGATGGGAACACACCCGGAGTATTCGACCAAGAGCTAGTTGGCCACATCCCTTAGCGCCACCCAGAGGGTCCATAACAAACTGAAACTATATTTAAATACAACTTAAATTTAAATGACGATTAACTTATTTTCTATCTTAATAAGAAGTTAAAAACTGGGCATTAGTGACGCTACTTTTGCGATTTTGAAAACAATGGATTCAAAGCAATTTGGTGTGTTGATTAATCATTGCTTTTTAATATTAAAAAACACTATTCAAGCCAAAGCTTGGCTTGAAAAGTGTTTTTTAGAATCTGCCCCATCGAGTCAAAAGGTAGAAAAGTACCAAGGTCCTTGGATAAGAGGCTAAGAATCTAAGGTTGTGGCCAAGGAGTTTGCTTTTTGGTCATCCTGTTCCTTGTACTCTCCTGGTGATACTGGAAAAGACCAAAAAAGTTTACAAAAGCATTTTGGCAGACCGTGAAGTAAAGTTGCAGGAGATAGCTGATACCTCAAAAATATCGATGGAGCGTGTCGGCTTTATTTTTCATAGGTTATTATAAACTAATTATATCTTATATCCTATCAAAATTCCTCGGTCTTGTTGTCCCGAAATAGGGTAAAATTTTGAAGTTTTGTAAAAAATATTAATATTTAAAAAATTGAAAAACACTAAAAAACATTTTATCTTCCTGGCTGGGATTTAAAACCATTGACATGGAACCACATATCGATGGCTTAATATAGAATGGTCATATCTCAACTTTTAGTTACTTTACAGAAGAAGGAAAAATCTCAATAAAATCTGAAAAATAATAATTTTTTCTGAAGCAGTTTTTTATTAAAAAAGCCAACAAATTCAATTCTGTTTTATTTTATAATTTTTTCCAACATTTAATTAAGTTATGTAAGATAGGGCTTATAATTACTCACTTTTTTGAAAAAATATTTAGTTAGGACTTTTTAAACTAAATTAAAAAATAGATTATACTCCTAAAACAATTTATGTTTAAATTAACGAAAGAGAAATCTAAGTAAAAATACCGATGTTATATATAAAATAATGCACTTTTAAATAAAATAAGATTTTATAAGACAAATTATCATATAAGTAGTGGCAATATACCGGCAGGAACTTTTTTTAAATCTTGCAAGGAGTCCCACTTTTTTTAGATATTGATATTTTTTCTTTATGAAGTTGTTCAGTGGAAACATCTTTAATATCAGACTTCGGTATTTGTGGGAGCAGCTGATATTCGTCTATTATATTAGTTTTAAAATAAATTGATCCTGACGAGCCTCAGCACGTAGCATATTTACTGCTGGATCAACAATGCTTCTGCCTAAAAATTGGTATTTATGTTGGCTATAAATATCTTTAGAATTTCTTTACTAAGCAATATATTTTAACTCGACGAATAGACGAGTATATCTGAGAAATACTTTCAAAATTAAAAAAATAATCATTATGTAAATGGTGCGCATGGAAACGGAAAAGGCACATAAAAGAAGTTCACTAAACATATTGTATGATTCTTCAAAAAACATAAAATCAACTGCTGACTAACCTAAGATCATTCAATCAGCGTGCTCCATCATAATAGAACAATAGCATTACAAAAGATCTATACATTTTAAATGCTAAAAGTATATACAAAACCACCCTTGTCTTTGATTCAAGATATCAAGTTCCAAAATCTACCAATGAATATGGAAAAAACATCCTATCAGATATGCTGCCAAATATTTTTAACAATGATGTCCTTGAAAAATCCCACAACAAAAATATACGGAACAAGACTTTAAAAAACTTTTTTATATCTCAGCAATAAATACTCTTCAAGTATAAACATTAGGGAAAAAAAAATAATTTCTTTATCACTATTTAAATTATAAATTTAATTTTCCAAAGTTTAAAATAATTACCTTTAGTTTACTCTTAACCTGCGGACAAACCTTAATGGTTTTTCGAGGTTTCATTATAAATGAATTGCAAATTTTTTAAAATTTCTTAATAAATAAATTAAAAAAGAAATTTCTGTTTCTACGAGTAAACGGAAATAGTTAAATATAATTTCCGTAACACTGCCGTGTCTGGACAGACATAATTTTTCCTTTTCCATAGTCAAGTAGTCGTTTTAGATACACAACCTTCATTTTAAACCTTGGGCTCTGCCATTTCCGTATTCTATGAACTACGTCATTCTAAAGCAAGGATTTTTGTCCTATTGATTAGGCGGAATTACAGACAACAGTTTGGTATTTGAACAATAATTGATTTTATTTTCCAAAATGTACTTGCTTATAAATAACTTACTCGTATGAGAAGTTAAAGACAACTCTTCTATGAGTGATTTTCTAAAGTTCACTTAATAACTTAAATTCCAGCAATATATTTGGAATTAAGTTAGATCTTTGGGGGATTTTAAGAATCTAAATTATTCATGCATGTTAAGAAGGATCTTAGTTGATCAAAAAAATGGAATTCAGTTTATTAAAAAACGTATAAAATAATTTTCAATTCAAAAAATGACACTAATGAAAAATTTATAAAATTTTTTGGAACTAATCACCTTCAGATGATACCTGTCAAAATTGATTGACAATTTGTTCATTAGTGAAGAAGTTACAGCTGTTTAATGCCCAGTTTTTGTAGCGCACGATTTCATCAAATGGGAAAACCCGTATACGCAGGGAAGTCACACCAAAGCGAGCGCCCCGGTAGGCTAGTTGGTAGCGTGCTAGCTTAACAGTGCGGGGGTCGTGGGTTCAATTCCCACCAGAGGCTCTGGTCTGTTTTCACTACAACGAGCCGAAGGCCTTTGTTGCTAGTGCTCGGTTAGGGTATTAACATATAATTTGTAATTATATGATTAATAAATAATATAAATAAATAAATAAATAACACCAAAGCGAAACTAAACCTTCTTATATAACGAACTACTATGGGTTTAAGAAATAACAACTAAAATCAAGTACGAAAGACGATTGACTGCAGAAGTTTTTCGAGTGTAAAGGAATTGGGTCTAAGTTCAGATAATTGTCTGAAAATGTATCGGGAAGTTCCTTGTTGATTAGTTGTTAATGGTTTGCTATTTAAAATCCACAGCTCTTCTTATATATAAACTTGTTTTCAGTTTGCACGGTGTATATAAAAAGTTTTCATAGCTGGGCTAAAAGTGTTAATACAGGTTTAATATTGCTATTTTTTATTGGATATATCAATTCAAAATATGGCGGAGCAGCACATGACTCGTTTGTTTGGAAGCATTCTGATGAAAGGGATTTGTTAGAAGATCTTTATAAAAACAATAAATTAAAAAATGCATGGCTTTTGGGTAAGTAAATGCAATACGGTATTATATTATAATAGCAAGTTCGTTTTTTTACTATCATTTTAGGCGACTTTGGGTATCCTTTAGAGCCATGGTGTATTACACCATATAGTAATCCTAAAGAACACAAACATATTTTTCATTCAGACTTAACACTATTTTTAAAAATAACACAAAAAACTTAAAAAATGGACTTTATGAGATTCAAACCTAAATTTAAAAAATTTAGCTTCTTACTGTTTTTTTAAGCATCTCTAGTTTGATCGATTTTATTTCAAGATCAACCTTTTTAATTGCCATATTGGCAACATGCTTAAATTCCTTTATTTTCAGAGATCGTTCAATTCTATTAACCGATCTAGTTTAGAGCCCATATTTATTTGGGACTCCTAAAGTTTTTTAAGGTTAGGCTTCAAAAGACATAATTTCCTTTCAGATTTGGTTGGGTTTACAGTTTTTTTTTATATTTACAGTATTAACTTCCTCTTCACATCTTCCGATTCAACAACTGAGTTAAAAAAAGTCTCTTCAATTTTGTCAGCAGTTTCTGAACATTTAGCAGTGCCGAACGATTTGACGGATGATAAACCCTCAACGGCAACATCAGTGCCAGCAGCCTGTAGTATTTGTTCTTCAACTGTTGATAAAAGCATTTCTTCATAATGACCTCTACCTGTTTTCTTTTTCGATGCCTTGTTGAAAGATAGTTTTTTTCACGTTAAATTTTTGGTCTGCATAAACCTATAAATAAGAAAACAAAAGAATTAAACCTTTCAAAAATAAAATAAAACATACACTTACCTTACGCCACAATTTCGAATTTTTTGTTGGTGGGCCAAACGTATTTAATTTTACAGTGAGCGTTTCGCACAATCTTTTTGAAATAGCTTTTCCCTGCCCACAATTTGGCAAAATATTTTTTGCCAAGTTGGGATGCTTCGTCATAAATTCGGCCAAGATTTCCTTTTGTTTTGCATTAATACTTTTTGAACTTATCATAAAAACTTAACAATTAATACTTTTTTTTAATTAAAATTAAATAAAACTTACATTTTGGTCCCTTTTTTTATGAAAACACTTTAAAACAATTTTTTTTTCAATTTCGACACCTATTGCTGTTTCGAACAATATTGTAAAAGATTGCACTCGATCGATTGCTCGTTATCGAATCTTATCATCTCAAAATACGTTAATTTTTGTTCGATAACGAATGCCATAATCTCAAAATAAAAATATTCGATCAAAGTTGTTCGATCACGAAAGCGGCGATTAGACCCCAGATAAATATTTTGAGACATGGTGTTTAAATTTCAGTGTATTTTAGTTTGGATTTTTTCTTATTAGATCATCAACTAAAACGCACTGTGTTATAAGTGGTTTGCTATTAAGCTACCAAGGAGTATATCTATTGGATCCACGGTATATCTGGTCCGACTCCTGGGTAACTCTTATTACACCGAACTAAATAAGTGCTCCTCCTTATTGTGACGTCATTGGCACCAACCCCGAACGCAATCTTTAAGCCTTATACTGGTGTTACTACGTCATAGTAAAAGCCCACTACCTCATTTGGGTTTGAAATAGTCTCGGAGCAGACACCACATGTAGCGTACATCTGATTACCATATCCATATATTCAGCATATTTTTTTTCGTATCCGTATAACTAATTTCATTTATATTTTATGTGATTAAAATACCTATTTTCTTTTCAACCTGACCCTTTAAGTCCGTCCGTATTCCAAATCTAGAAAATACACCAAAAGCCTGAAAAAACCTACTTTAAACGTTACCATAACTCCTACCTATTATAGAGTTTTGGTCAACCCGATGAATTATTTGGTCGTAAAAATATTAAGTTAAAATTCTGAAATAAAAGAAAATTTGAGCTTGAAGATTCTCTACCGCAATGCTGTGATGTGGTGGAAAAGTATTTTATAATACAAAATTATTTCAAATGATACAGAAAATTCAAAATTTCACTTAAATTTATTTGAACGTTGAATTCTAAAAACTACCCAATTTGGAATTTACGTTCCACTCTACCTTACGATACTTCATACTAAAATAATCAATTTTTTTTTAATCAATCTAAGAATAACCATCAGTATGTATATAAATTAAACTTAAGAAAAATTTAGAGTTTTACCCATTCATACTAAGTAACTTAAGAATATCATCATTATTATTTGTTTTGGTGACTTGATTGGTATATTTAAGTCATCAAACATTCATACTAATTAACTTTTATAAAACTCCCAAAACAGAAGAAAGTATGCAAACTCCAAATCATTAACCATCCCTGGTACCAACCACCCGCAACATGATGGAAGAGGCTTCTACGTCATCACGCAAAACAATTGGTAAACCGGTATACGGAATGTCAATGTAAATCCAATATCTTTTTTCTCAATACATAGTTCGTTTGCATATTTGATATTTATATTTAAATAAAAGAAGTAACAACTAAATGGTTGTAAGTTGGAACGTTTAAAGAGTAAATGATTGTTGTAGAATAATATTAATTTTTTTATGCGAACTTCGAACTTACAATGATATTGTTTTTTGCTTCTTGTTGTGTTACGGTATAAAAACTACATATTTTTTCTATCTCAATGTAAGATTAATTTTGTTTTGGAAAATATCCTATATTAAATACATAAATAATTCCAAACTTATTTTAACTTTGATTATATTCAGTAATACCCGATAATGCTCGGTATCAATTTGGTAACATAATATAGTTTTTTTTTATAAGTCTACAGTAGGTTAAATTTTATAATACCCCATAATGCTCCTTATCCATTTGTTAAATTAATAAAATTTTTGTTTAAAAGTTTTTAGTGAATATTATTAATTCGAAATTACAACACTTAATTTAAAAAATATTGGAAAATTCATGCTAAGATAAAAATGGTGATGTCAATATCATTATACATTAAGATTTTTGTTTTAAATTTATAAGAATAAAGTTGTACTGAATAGAATGGATTTTTAAATTTTATTAACTAGTTTTCTTACGTGATGTGAGGTGAAAAAGGATTATATCTTACGGGTCTTAGCTACACATTTCGCCGCTAAGACATTTGGTAGGGAGGGTAAAGAGGGGTGAACCCTAAATCAACATCTTAGGGTATCGTAACCAAATCAGTTCATCGGTGTAACAGTATGTTAGTTCAAATAACTCTTTCCGTCAGCTGTTAGCTAGCAGTACAAAAACTCCCATTCGTCTCCCTTTCTTTCATGGGAAAAATTCAGTAATATTTGTCAGCTACCACATACTGCATAATTCTATCTGCTAGTCGATTGTTTATGCAATTGGTACTGTACATTACATTTATAAGTGACCAATTTTTGGCATTTGAATTCTTTTTAAATTGCACAAATTTAACAGTTTTTTTTTTGCGTGGTCTATTTAAAAATGTAATAGAAAACATGATATATATAATAAATAACCAAACAATTTTCAATAAGGCTGTTGTACTTTTTTACAGCAGCTAATAAAAATTCACTTCGGTTGCGTTAAAATTTTCATTTCTCTTCACTTTTTCTTTTATGTATACTATTTTTCTATATTTTATTATATTATATGTTGCGGTAGCCCCTTTTAACATTCGATGGGTTACCAATTGCCCCTTTTCCGCAAGCTACTTACACCTCTGGATGCCCCTACCAGTTGTGACACTTCCTTGGAGTTCGGGGAAAAATTGGGCGTAGTGACGTCTTAGGAGTGAGGGATTTTTATTTTTGGTACTATCCGTCATGGCCGGAAAAGGGAAAATCTTTAAGTGGCCGTGCCCAATTCATTTTTGTAAGAGAATGGGCTTTGAAAGGGGCGAGCCTATGGCACTTTTTTCCATTTAAATTCCACCCATTCTCGGCTCTCAGGTTGTGATGGGCCACCATTAACAGGGGAGGGCTAATCCTCGGTGGACACCATCCGCAGCAGGACACTCAGGTGGCCGAGCATTTCCACAGTCAACCCCGTACTCTGCTGGAAGAAAAAAGAAAAAAAAATGCAAAAGAAATTAATCACAGAAAACAATGGGTGTTGAAACGATACATCTTACATGCCCATGAGTATTGAAGTTCTTATGAACTCCAGTACCCATCATCCAGACCCAAGGAAAACTGAAAAGAAACAAAGAAAAATGGAAAAATATTAGTTAAATATTGTGTAAGATACTGAAAAATGCAAAAGAAAAAAAAGGGAAACATTTAATTGAAAGTCAATTCAACACATTTTACTCACGTTTTTTACAATATTTTTCTGCGTTTGAAATTTTGCTACTTGGCTGAAAGGGTGCTGAATGTAACACATAGTCTAAAAAGGTAGTACAAGAGGATTATGGTAAGTCAGGTGTAGCAAATCGTTTTATGAATGAAATCCGTTGAGTTCGAGTGTTTTTTTTTTTTATTATATATTGAAAGGGGAACATGGCGAAATTTAGAAAAGGTTTGTATGGAAAAGGATAGCTAGTATGGATGGATTTTAAAAGTAATAAATACATAAAATAGGACAAGGCTATGATCTAAAATTTGGATATACAGAAAATTTGTGTTTTTTGTTATTCTTATTGGAAATCAAAATGGTTATGCTTAGTTGGAACAAGAAACTGACATTTTTTGGCACCATTGCTGAGAAAAGCGCGAATAAGTATAGTCGAAAGTGCTCCGGGCTGAAGTATATATATTGATTTAGTCAAATCACATAAAATTGTGTTAATATTTTAACGTTTTGTAAAAATAAATTAAGCATCAAATATGCCAAATTTATAAAAGAAAAATTAAATATTTTAAGAGGGGTTTTAAATTAATAGGATACCGAAAGATCACGAGTTGAAGATTCAATCAAAGAGCAATTAATTGTCCCTGCGAAATATAGTTGATAGTTCGGAGAATGTAAGTTATGATAGAAAAGAGTGTGATACGAGGGAATATTTATTGGTTTTGTTTTCATTATTTGGGACTGGCCTCCATCTGGAGCAGGGCCAGAATTTTGGATAAGTTTTATTTGGAGACCAGAAGCTTCGGGGAAGCGCCCCTAAAAGTTCTCAGGGAAATTCTTGATTATATGAGCCCTTTAATCATCGGAGATATTTCCAGGTAATCTAAACATACTTATTTGAAGTGAAAACCAGACAGTGTACAATAGGCCAAGTGCAGACAAGAAGAAAGAAAAAAAGGGTGAATTTACATATTGGCGCTTATAAAAAAAGGAAAAGTTAGAATATGTGATATTTTTTGTTTGTTTTAAGGTTAGGCTAATTAAATTGCATGCTTGTTTAAGTATATTTGATCTTTGGTTGAAATCAGAGCCTGCTATCTAGGGACTGACTTTGTAAATGGCCAAATACCCACATTCAGAAATTTACAAGAACAGCGGTAGAAGGTGTAAAAAAGGGGATTTAAATAAAGTATACCTCACCTGAGAGGTTTAAGGGAGCTCCTTTAGGCATGGGATTAGAAATTTTAAGAATTAATAAATAGGGAAACAAAAAAAAATAGTATTGTAAATCAGCATTTGGGAATCGTCGTATTGCCACTGCGTTATATGAGCAAATATATATGTTGGGTATTAGCGTTAATATATAACGGATATGAACGCAGGTTTTCATAATTGTCAGTTGTAGTGTGCACGTTGTTTTTTTGTTTCATTTATGTATTTCAGCCCTATATTACTTACCGTGACTAAATTCCTGATTAATTAAAAACACGTAAAATTTTTTTTATATCACATATTTATTAATTATCGTATCTATTTTAATTTTTTTATATGTATAATCATTAATAACATAATTTTTTTATATAATTTTTTTTTTTGTTTGATTTAAAATTTTATCTATTTCAATAATTTGTTTTTGTTTTATATTTTTGATTTGATCGGTGACCGGGAATTACCATTAGTACTCAAAATCCTCTCAATAGCGGTCTTATATAAGACATATTAGTATAGTTTAGTCTAGAATAAGGATTATTATGAAAAAAATTATGTATTGAGATTGTAAGAAAATTTTAAATGACGGAGTATATCTATTTTTGAGGGGAAGTTAATAGAAGGTATGTGGTGACAGTGTGAGACCCCCTGGAGTCTTCAAATATGATATGGATGTAAGTGACCAAGGATGGGTAGGGCGGCTGGAGGACTCCATCTTCCTCCCACTCATGATGTATATCTGTGTTAAGTGTAAAATTTGTTTTTGTGAGTTTTAATTGGAATAGTCCTTGTGGGCTAGGGTTGAGGGATGGGAACACACCCGGAGTATTCGACCAAGAGCTAGTTGGCCACATCCCTTAGCGCCATCCAGAGGGTCCATAACAAACTGAAACTATATTTAAATACAACTTAAATTTAAATGACGATTAACTTATTTGTTTGCTTTTTGGTCATCCTGTTCCTTGTACTCTCCTGGTGATACTGGAAAAGATCAAAAAAGATTACAAAAGCATTTTGGCAGACCGTGAAGTAAAGTTGCAGGAGATAGCTGATACCTCAAAAATATCGATGGAGCGTGTCGGCTTTATTTTTCATAGGTTATTATAAACTAATTATATCTTATATCCTATCAAAATTCCTCGGTCTTGTTGTCCCGAAATAGGTTAAAATTTTGAAGTTTTGTAAAAAATATTAATATTTAAAAAATTGAAAAACACTAAAAAACATTTTATCTTCCTGGCTGGGATTTAAAACCATTGACATGGAACCACATATCGATGGCTTAATATAGAATGGTCATATCTCAACTTTTAGTTACTTTACAGAAGAAGGAAAAATCTCAATAAAATCTGAAAAATAATAATTTTTTCTGAAGCAGTTTTTTATTAAAAAAGCCAACAAATTCAATTCTGTTTTATTTTATAATTTTTTCCAACATTTAATTAAGTTATGTAAGATAGGGCTTATAATTACTCACTTTTCGAAAAAATATTTAGTTAGGACTTTTTAAACTAAATTAAAAAATAGATTATACTCCTAAAACAATTTATGTTTAAATTAACGAAAGAGAAATCTAAGTAAAAATACCGATGTTATATATAAAATAATGCACTTTTAAATAAAATAAGATTTTATAAGACAAATTATCATATAAGTAGTGGCAATATACCGGCAGGAACTTTTTTTAAATCTTGCAAGGAGTCCCAATTTTTTTAAGATATTGATATTTTTTCTTTATGAAGTTGTTCAGGGGAAACATCTTTAATATCAGACTTCGGTATTTGTGGGAGCAGCTGATATTCGTCTATTATATTAGTTTTAAAATAAATTGATCCTGACGAATTATATGCTGAGGCTCGTAGCATATTTACTGCTGGATCAACAATGCTTCTGCCTAAAAATTGGTATTTATGTTGGCTATAAATATCTTTAGAATTTCTTTACTAAGCAATATATTTTAACTCGACGAATAGACGAGTATAAGTTATTTTATTTAATGTTTTAAATAAAGCAACACGATTCTTTGAGTACTTGACTACAACTGTCTTTTTTATTGTCAGAAAAATAAATTTATAATTAATAATGTGCTTACTCTAGAAAAAGGTAAAATTCTTAAGAATAAGATAATTTGTTTAAAATATTACAATTGCAAAACCACAGACATATCGTCAGCAGTTTTGTTATTAATAAAATCATAAAAGTGAAATGAACTTCAATAAGTTTATCAATAAGCAAACGCAGCAGATTAAAAGAAAGAGGGAGTATTCATAATTAATTTAAAACTTAATTTGTGTTAACTCTTCCCCCTTTAGATTGATTGTCCTCAATCAAAAATAAGGTATCTGACCAATTCTTTCTATGGGGTACTTAGTAGACTCGTTTGAAACCATATTAATATGCAGTTGGAAGGTTTGCTGCGTATTAAATTAGGGAGGCATTCAGTTTCACTGATATCCTCAATATCGCTATATTTGCATATTGTAAACCTATTTAAGTTCTTACATTTATTTTTCAAACCAAATAACTGTCTGTCACATACCAAAATCTCATTGAATTGAATCTTACTAGCTAGTTTACCAATCTTTACGGGTTCTATTAAAATTTTATTACAAGATTCATTACATGTGGTTGGAATATTAGAGAACTTCCGTTGGAAGCTATTCTTATCTCACCAAATTCTAAGATTTCTTCTAAATTTAAATAGGGGACATTTTCATCTTCAAAAATGTTCTTTACTACTTCCATTTCTTCATGGGACAGAATGAACGAATTTATAACACCCACTTTCGCCCAATAAATAGCATATTGTAGGTTTACTATTTCATCTTTTATAATTTCTAATTTATATTTTAATTTTGTTATCTCCAAATTTCCGACAGTTCGTTCGTCATTTTGGACGACTTTGATTATTTGATTCATTTTCACCGTTAGTTCATTCATTCTATCTAATGATAGTTTATTTATAATAACTTGTTTATTATTATTTCTAAGAGAATTATTGATTTTACTTTGTATAATCTCGAAATCGTCATGGTCAGGATTACCAGCAATCCATTTCCATGCCAAACCAATGAAGTTAAGGGACCTCTTATGCCTAGGTTTTAATGCATTCAATTTATTCTGTAATTGGGAAATTTCATGGATGAGGAAAGGATGTAGGGGATGGGATGTATCAATTCTTGCCCTTAGTGTTTCCCTGATATCATTAATGAACTTCTGGTAATTATCGAGTTCCACAACATGTGTCCTAAAAGAGAAAATAAATGAAACTACTCAATTACGAATATTGTTTTTGTGGACAACTCTTCCACTTGCCGTCAATACCGTGGTATGCCTATTTTCTTTCACTATTTCCCTCTTATAATTTTTAGACAATTTGGTCTCTAATCTCCTGTTTTCCCTCACAAAGATTTGTTCACCCACTCCGTAGTTTTTCGGCTCCCTTTAATCCGCATTATGATATTCCAAGGTAGACCGCTGTTGATCCTTGAAATTTTCCACCATCTGAACCCTACTCTTTTCCCATTCCACAGGATCATTGAAAAGTTTCCTGCCGAAAAATACCTCGAAAGGCTTCTTACCCGAAGTCGAATGAATCGTATTATTATACTCATAAATTGATTTATCCAGAAGTTCGGACAAACCATTTTGAGTTCCCTCCGCCTTTATGCATCTCATAATCTCGGAAAGGGTAGAATGGAATCGTTCAATCTGACCATTGACCGTGCTGGCATATGGTGGGATTCTGAATACCTTTGAGTTAAATTGATTTTCAAGCATAAATATTATCGCCTTAGAGTTAAAAGATTTTTCGTTGTCCATTACAACTAATTCGGGCATACCAAAATTTAGCAATATCTCCCTTAATGGTTGTTTTATATCTTCCGTAGCCCTTGACTTTAGTATTCTTGCCTGCGCATATTTTGTCAGTTTATCGATTGCCGTTAAAATTGAGGTTCTCTCCGTTATATAAATGTCTATGTGCACTATTTGACCGGGGTACTGAGGGATAGGAGTCTCTTGTAAAGAAATATCATTAGGATGTCGGTCATATTTGTTTTCCTTACAAATTCGGCACAATTTTGTTATCCTTTTTATCTTTGCCATCATCTGTGGAAAATAGTACCTTTCCAGGAGCTGTGCTTTGTTCTCATCAGCGCTCCTATGGGCTCTGTTGTGCTCATTTATTATCTCCACTTCTTGTTCGGATTCGTTAAG
Source organism: Eustalomyia histrio (assembly GCA_949748255.1). Classification (NCBI taxonomy): domain Eukaryota; kingdom Metazoa; phylum Arthropoda; class Insecta; order Diptera; family Anthomyiidae; genus Eustalomyia; species Eustalomyia histrio. The sequence goes on from OX456528.1 coordinate 799,152, forward strand.
AACATCGAAGACCATTTTCCTCGTATAAAGGACTTTATATTTGTGAAACAGATTGGCGAATATTTCCTGCATTTTCCCCAAGATTGAGTCTGAAGTCTTTACGCAATTCGTCACTGATGGGTTAAGATATTTCTCAAGAATCTTTTCCAGCTTTTCCTTGGAAAGATGCGGTTCTGACACTATGTGTCTGTGATAGGTTGGGAAGATTATCTGGAACTCGTATGATGAAACATTATGTTGTTCTATAATAATCTGGTTCTTAAACGCATTTATCGGTGTTTCCGTATACTGGATAGAATTTCCGGGAGAGCTCTGGTTACTATGTTGAGTGGCCGCTGTTGAGTTCATCGCGCATATTTCCTGTGGGAGTCTGGATAGAGCATCCGCAACCGCGTTGGTATTTCCGGGTTTATATTGCAGTACATAATTGTACTCCTCCAATGTAGCCTTCCATCGCCTGAGTTTGCTATTAGTGTTGCTACTCGTCAAGGCGTGCGTCAGTGGTTGGTGATCTGTGAGTATTTTTATTCTTGCAGCTCCGTAGAGGTAATTTCTTAGGCTTTTAAGGGCCCACACAATTGCCAGCATTTCCTTTTCGTTTGTGGCATAGTGTTCTTCGGCTTTATTTAAAGTTCTCGAGATGAACGTAATTGGTCTGCCTTCCTGTTCTAGTACAGCGCCAATCGCGTAGTTTGAAGCATCTGTCGTTAGTTGAAATTCCTTGCGAAAGTCGGGGTATGCCAGCATGACGTCTTTTGATATTAATGTCCTCTTTATCTTGTTAAACGCTTCTAGTGATTCGTCGTTCAGGTCGACGGCTATTCTACTAGAGGTGAATTTGGACATTCGTCCCTCCTCCCCTCTTAAAAGAGCCATCAGGGGCTTTGCCAATTTGGCATAGTCCCTAACGAAGCGGCGATAAAAGCCTGACATGCCCAGAAAAGATCTGAGATCCTTCAAAGTCCTTGGTACGGGAAGGTTATTTATCGCCTCTACTTTTTTCGGATTCGCCCGTATTCCCGACGTGGAAATTAGGAATCCTAAAAATTCCACTTCTGGTTTCAGGAATTCGCATTTGTCGAGTTGTACTTTCATATTAGCTGATTCCAGGGTGTTAAATATTTTCCTTATATTCTCGAAATGCGTTTTCTCGTCCTCTCCGAATATGATTATATCGTCAATATAGACGTAACATATTCTTCCAAGATGTCGTCTAAAGTACGTTGAAATATTGAGGGTGCGTTTTTTAATCCGAACGGTAACCTGGTAAACTCGTATTTTCCGTTGTTAATGGAAAATGCGGTTTTTTCAATATCCTTTTCCCTTAACGGGATTTGATGAAATCCGCTTTTCAAATCTAACACTGAAAAGAAATTATTTTTCCCCAATTGGGAAAGGACCTCATTAATTTCGGGTATGGGATATCGATCCGGGGTAGTTATCATATTAAGTTTTCTGTAGTCGATTACTACTCGATACTTTTTTATGCCTGAGGCGTCCATTTTTTTGGGTACAACCCAAACTGGTGAATTGTATGGGGATTTTGACGGTCGTATGATGCCTTGGTCCAACAATTCCTTGATTTGTTGTTCTACTATTTCCCTTAGATGTGTCGGGTAAGGATAGCATCTAGAGTATACGGGATTATCCGTTGTTGTCTTTATTTCCCCTTTTACTGTGGTTGTGTAAGTTAATCGTTCATTTGGTTCAGCAAAAAGGTTTGGAAATTCCGTTACCAGTTTTTCTATTCCAAGTTTCTGGTCTTTCGTCATATGCTCCGTTCTTACCGGGATGTTGTTTGATTTTTGTAGAATATTATTCACACTTTCGGAAACTTGTTGTTTTAACTTTATTCTAATGTTGTCTTTGATGGTCATCAGGCTTTCCGCTGTATAAATAATGGCCGAAAGTTCCTTTAGGCTGTCGTTCCCTAGTAAAGCGTGAAAAGACTTGAGAGTTGGTAGGGCAAAAAATTTCAATTTCGTAGATTCTAGTCCGAAGAGGTTAATGAAGGTGTGATGGGATATTAAGACCTTTCCTCCGGAGGAGTTTGCAAAAAAAAATTTCTCGTTAGGGTTGGCCGATGTTATAAGTTGAGTCTGTATGTAGTTTTTATTTGATTCTGTGTCCACTAAAATCTTCAGGATCCTGCCATCTTTCGTCTTTGCTTCGAAGTATGGCAAAGACGAGTCGTTTATTCTAAAAAATGGATGTCGGCAAATTCTTCCTCGCCAATTGCTTCTGGTTGATTATCCGGCTCGTGTGCTTCATATCGATCGATGTATTCGCCGTTCCGTCTCTTCATATGATTGTAGTTGGTTGTTATATTCGGCCTCTTCCTCGATTTCATTATTAGTAGTCTCAATATTAAAATTTCTTTGGAATTTCCGGGCTATAGAAGCAGATTGTTCCATTGGTCTCTTCCCCATGAATTTGTCATTGGGTCTTGGTCGATTCATATAATTAACGTTTCTTGTCTGGATGGTATCGGTTTCCATGGGTACAGGTCTTGGTTGTGGTTTTGGTGCAATTGGTCTTGGTGGGGGTGTATTGTGTTGAGTTGGGTATTGGTTTGGATAGGGGTTTGGGTTTTGATATTGATATTGGGTGGGATATTGTATTGGGTTTCGAGGTGTATATTGGTTTGGGTTCCGGTTTTGGTATTGGGTAGGATATTGTATTGGGGTTATATGTGGGGTTTGTGGAGAAGGTTTTATCGATTCATAGTGTGCCGGGTTTCCATAGCCCCGGTTTTTAGAAATTGTCTGTGGGTTTCGAGAATTTCTATTCAAGGCGTGATCGGTTCTGAAATTCTGGTTTTGTAGTTTAAGGCACAAGTGGAGTGCCTGGGGTAGGCTAGTTGGTTCTCGGATGCATAAGAGTTTTGAGAGATCGCCTCTCAATCCCCTTATAAAGGTATCCAGTGCCTTATCCCTGTATGTTTGGATAAGTGTGCCCATAGCCTCTCTGCCAATGGTCATACAGGTGATGTTATTTATGATCAGGGATAAATGTGAATATACCTCCTGATAGAAGTCTTGTACCGTTGAGTTTCCTTGAATAAGAGTTGTCATCTGGTATTCCAAGGTACTTACGTCCCTTTTATCTGCGTAATGTAGTGTCAGGCAACGTGAAATCGCCTGCCAGCAGAGGGGTGTATTATAGGATTCAAGCGCTGAATCTGCGGCTCCGACTATTTTGTTCCTGATTACGTTGAGGATTCCGAAATACCTCGGTGTTCCTCTTTGTGTTTCGTAGAGGTTCAGGACCCTCTCGACGCTTTTTTTCCACGAGCTAAATTCCGACGTATTACCGGAAAATTCCCTCAGGCAGCGTACCACGTCTGGTACTTTGTCGAGGTCACCAAGATTTTCCCTATACTGTTCCTCTATTTCCTGGTCCCTTGACATGAAATCCGGACTGGGGTTTACCATATTCCCTACCAAATTTCGACACTGTTCCCTACACAATCGGGTAACTAAATTTGTTATGGCCGCTTCCATTTGAGGAATATTTATCGGAATTGGGTCGGAATTGTTGGGATTAGGATTTGGTAAAGGATTTAAAATTGGTGGTCTTATTAAATTATTCTGATTAGCCATTTTAAGAACATTTTCTATTGTATTGAAAAGACTTTCGAGTTAATGAAAAAGAAACTTTGTAGAATTACAAAACTAAAAATTGTTTTAAGATATTTTTAAAATTATTAATAATTCTTTTGATTGTTAAAAATTAAAAAAAATGTTTTTAGAAATGCATTAAAAGTTTTATGTTATTTGTTACTAAATTTTTCTTTTGATTATTAAAATTTCATATTTAATTAAAAATTTTATTTTCCTTTAATTTATTAAAAATTTGTTTTATATTATTCATTAACAAATTTTTGGTTATCAAAACTTCTTATTTAAAATTTTTTCCTTTAAAAAATTTTAATAAAATTGTTATGTTATTTATTTTAAAAAATTTTTTTTTTTCATTATCAAAAATTTCTTATTTAATTTAAGGATTTAAAAGTTTATTCGTTTTATGTTAAAATATTTTAACTTACAGTAGAAATGTTATCTTAATTGTCGTTGATGGTGTCATAATTGTTGTAGATATCGCTGCTACTAGATGTTGTCGTCTATTGATGTAAAAGATTGCTGTTTGTTGATAAAATGTTGTCGTTGTCGCTGTTTGTTGATAAAATGTTGTCGTTGTTACTAAGATTTTTGTTGTGGCTGTTTTCAACGCTGCCCAGGCTATTTCGAAGCCTGGTGACTTTTACTTCCTTCTCACTTCGATTCTGCTTGTGAATTTTTACTGCTTTCTTTCTGTCTTTCCCCAGGCTTTTTAATGCTATGGGTTTGCACTTTTCCACTGTGTTTTTTTTTAATTTTTTGATTTTGTCCGTAAAATTTATCTCAAGAAACTTTTGTTGAAGTTTTAAAAGAGTTTAAATTTTTAGTTTTTAATTTACACTTAACTAATTTTTAATTTTACTCAAAATTTTAGCTTGTTTGGTCTTTATTAGATTTGTTTTTTTTTCTTTTAATTTTAAGAGTTTTTGTTTTGTTTTATTTTAAAAGTTCTTATTATTAACTTTTTGTTTTTTTTTTTGTTTTAGTTAGATTTATTCTAACACTACAGTTTTCTTTTTTAAGACTTCTATTTTTCCGCGTCGGCACAGGAAATTGTGTCCTTTTCACTTAGTTACTGCGGATTCCTCTTGTGCTCCTCTTAATTACGAGTCGCGTTTTATTCCAACAGGATTTTAACGCTATTTGTCTTTAGAAGATTTACTGTACTACTTAAGTACTTTTAGTAATTCCTCCCGCGGTTTTGACAGACACTACTTAAGGGTCGATACCGAATTCGTTTCCACTACTTGAGGGGATTTATTTTCGTTTCCACTACTTGAGGGGATTTATTTTTTTAGTTGGGCGCCAGTTATTTTATTTAATGTTTTAAATAAAGCAACACGATTCTTTGAGTACTTGACTACAACTGTCTTTTTTATTGTCAGAAAAATAAATTTATAATTAATAATGTGCTTACTCTAGAAAAAGGTAAAATTCTTAAGAATAAGATAATTTGTTTAAAATATTACAATTGCAAAACCACAGACATATCGTCAGCAGTTTTGTTATTAATAAAATCATAAAAGTGAAATGAACTTCAATAAGTTTATCAATAAGCAAACGCAGCATATTAAAAGAAAGAGGGAGTATTCATAATTAATTTAAAACTTAATTTGTGTTAACTTATATCTGAGAAATACTTTCAAAATTAAAAAAATAATCATTATGTAAATGGTGCGCATGTAAGGGTGCTGGAAGTTGTAAATGTATACAAGTATCTTGGAGTATACGTTGACCAAAACTTTAAACGGAAAAGGCACATAAAAGAAGTTCACTAAACATATTGTATGATTCTTCAAAAAACATAAAATCAACTGCTGACTAACCTAAGATCATTCAATCAGCGTGCTCCATCATAATAGAACAATAGCATTACAAAAGATCTATACATTTTAAATGTTAAAAGTATATACAAAACCACCCTTGTCTTTGAGTCAAGATATCAAGTTTCAAAATCTACCAATGAATATGGAAAAAACATCCTATCAGATATGCTGCCAAATATTTTTAACAATGATGTCCTTGAAAAATCCCACAACAAAAATATACGGAACAAGACTTTAAAAAACTTTTTTATATCTCGGCAATAAATACTCTTCAAGTATAAACATTAGGGAAAAAAAATAATTTCTTTATCACTATTTAAATTATAAATTTAATTTTCCAAAGTTCAAAATAATTACCTTTAGTTTACTCTTAACCTGCAGACAAACCTTAATGGTTTTTCGAGGTTTCATTTTAAATGAATTGCAAATTTTTTAAAATTTCTTAATAAATAAATTAAAAAATAATTTAATTTTTCCTTTTCCGTAGTCAAGTAGTCGTTTTAGATACACAACCTTCATTTTAAATCTTGGGCTCTGCCATTTCCGTATTCTATGAACTACGTCATTCTAAAGCAAGGATTTTTTCCTTTTGTTTAGGCGGAATTAGAGACAAGAGTTTGGTATTTGAACAATAATTGATTTTATTTTCCAAAATGTACTTGCTTATAAATAACGTACTCGTATGAGAAGTTAAAGACAACTCTTCTATGAGTGATTTTCTAAAGTTCACTTAATAACTTAAATTCCAGCAATATATTTGGAATTAAGTTAGATCTTTGGGGGATTTTAAGAATCTAAATTATCCGAAGAATAACAGATTAAATTAGATCTGCATGATAAGAAGGATCTAAGTTGATCAAAAAAATGGAATTCAGTTTATTAAAAAACGTATAAAATAATTTTCAATTCAAAAAATGACACTAATGAAAAATTTATAAAATTTTTTGGAACTAATCACCTTCAGATGATACCTGTCAAAATTGATTGACAATTTGTTCATTAGTGAAGAAGTTACAGCTGTTTTATGCCCAGTTTTTGTAGCGCACGATTTCATCAAATGGGAAAACCCGTATACGCAGGGAAGTTACACCAAAGCGAGCGCCCCGGTAGGCTAGTTGGTAGCGTGCTAGCTTATCAGTGCGGGGGTCGTGGGTTCAATTCCCACCAGAGGCTCTGGTCTGTTTTCACATATAATTTGTAATTATATGATTAATAAATAATATAAATAAATAAATAACACCAAAGCGAAACTAAACCTTCTTATATAACGAACTACTATGGGTTTAAGAAATAACAACTAAAATCAAGTACGAAAGACGATTGACTGCAGAAGTTTTTCGAGTGTAAAGGAATTGGGTCTAAGTTCAGATAATTGTCTGAAAATGTATCGGGAAGTTCCTTGTTGATTAGTTGTTAATGGTTTGCTATTTAAAATCCACAGCTCTTCTTATATATAAACTTGTTTTCAGTTTGCACGGTGTATATAAAAAGTTTTCATAGCTGGGCTAAAAGTGTTAATACAGGTTTAATATTGCTATATTTTATTGGATATATTAATTTATATACCTCTGAATATAAAAAATAACAATTAATTAATTAATTTTCAAACACATAAATATGCTTGATTAATGTACGTCGACTCAACGTACCCTGACATGTGTTTAAGCTTTCAAGCTATCGCAAATTACTTAACATACCCATTCTGTCGTTTGCGTAACTTCAATACTCTCTTGCATCAAACGACGTCATGGAAAAATTCTTTTAGATTGTACTTCTAACGCGTGAACAAGTGTTAAGCTGAGATACTATAAAAAAGTGATACATTTAAGTAATTAAAACGTTTGTTAAATCCGAAATTAAATTGGCAATCCGCGGATGAAATAAAAAATTTTATAAATTTCTTCCAAAAAGACCGCCCGTCTAATAACGACGGTATAATATTTTGGAAATAATATTATAAATTATTGTGTCAAAGCCGAAACAATTTAACCTCCCGGATAGGCCTCGTGGTTACGGGTAGTAGAGTCATTATTGTAAAATACTGACACTTCTTCAACGTGTTTTATTGCTGTGAAATTATAGCATAAATTTTGTACATGCGATGCAGTGCATGTGATTTAATTTTTCTGTAAAAAAAAATCAGATAAATATTTTGAGACATGGTGTTTAAATTTCAGTGTATTTTAGTTTGGATTTTTTCTTATTAGATCATCAACTAAAACGCACTGTGTTATAAGTGGTTTGCTATTAAGCTACCAAGGAGTCTATCTATTGGATCCACGGTATATCTGGTCCGACTCCTGGGTAACTCTTATTACACCGAACTAAGTAAGTGCTCCTCCTTATTGTGACGTCATTGGCACCAACCCCGAACGCAATCTTCAAGCCTTATACTGGTGTTACTACGTCATAGTAAAAGCCCACTACCTCATTTGGGTTTGAAATAGTCTCGGAGCAGACACCACATGTAGCGTACATCTGATCACCATATCCATATATTCAGCATATTTTTTTTCGAGACTAAGTATCCGTATAACTAATCCGCGGATGAAATAAAAAATTTAATAAATTTCTTCCAAAAAGACCGCCCGTCTAATAATGACGGTATAATATTTTGGAAATAATATTATAAATTATTGTGTCAAAGCCGAAACAATTTAACCTCCCGGATAGGCCTCGTGGTTACGGGTAGTAGTGTCATTATTGTAAAATACTGACACTTCTTCAACGTGTTTTATTGCTGTGAAATTATAGCATAAATTTTGTACATGCGATGCAGTGCATGTGATTTAATTTGTCTGTAAAAAAAAATCAGATAAATATTTTGAGACATGGTGTTTAAATTTCAGTGTATTTTAGTTTGGATTTTTTCTTATTAGATCATCAACTAAAACGCACTGTGTTATAAGTGGTTTGCTATTAAGCTACCAAGGAGTCTATCTATTGGATCCACGGTATATCTGGTCCGACTCCTGGGTAACTCTTATTACACCGAACTAAGTAAGTGCTCCTCCTTATTGTGACGTCATTGGCACCAACCCCGAACGCAATCTTCAAGCCTTATACTGGTGTTACTACGTCATAGTAAAAGCCCACTACCTCATTTGGGTTTGAAATAGTCTCGGAGCAGACACCACATGTAGCGTACATCTGATCACCATATCCATATATTCAGCATATTTTTTTTCGAGACTAAGTATCCGTATAACTAATTTCATTTATATTTTATGTGATTAAAATACCTATTTTCTTTTCAACCTGACCCTTTAAGTCCGTCCGTATTCCAAATCTAGAAAAGACACCAAAAGCCTGAAAAAACCTACTTTAAACGTTACCATAACTCCTACCTATTATAGAGTTTTGGTCAACCCGATAAATTATTTGGTCGTAAAAATAATAAGTTAAAATTCTGAATTAAAAGAAAATTTGAGCTTGAAGATTCTCTACCGCAATGCTAGTGATGTGGTGGAAAAGTATTTTATAATACAAAATTATTTCAAATGATACAGAAAATTCAAAATTTCACTTAAATTTATTTGAACGTTGAATTCTAAAAACTACCCAATTTGGAATTTACGTTCCACTCTACCTTACGATACTTCATACTAAAATAATCAATTTTTTTTTAATCAATCTAAGAATAACCATCAGTATGTATATAAATTAAACTTAAGAAAAATTTAGAGTTTTACCCATTCATACTAAGTAACTTAAGAATATCATCATTATTATTTGTTTTGGTGACTTGATTGGTATATTTAAGTCATCAAACATTCATACTAATTAACTTTTATAAAACTCCCAAAACAGAAGAAAGTATGCAAACTCCAAATCATTAACCATCCCTGGTACCCACCACCCGCAACATGATGGAAGAGGCCTCTACGTCATCACGCAAAACAATTGGTAAACCGGTATACGGAATGTGTTGAGTCAATGTAAATCCAATATCTTTTTTCTCAATACATAGTTCGTTTGCATATTTGATATTTATATTTAAATAAAAGAAGTAACAACTAAATGGTTGTAAGTTGGAACGTTTAAAGAGTAAATGATTGTTGTAGAATAATATTAATTTTTTTATGCGAACTTCGAACTTACAATGATATTGTTTTTTGCTTCTTGTTGTGGTACGGTATAAAAACTACATATTTTTTCTATCTCAATGTAAGATTAATTTTGTTTTGGAAAATATCCTATATTAAATACATAAATAATTCCAAACTTATTTTAACTTTGATTATATTCAGTAATACCCGATAATGCTCGGTATCAATTTGGTAACATAATATAGTTTTTTTTTATAAGTCTACAGTAGGTTAAATTTTATAATACCCCATAATGCTCCTTATCCATTTGTTAAATTAATAAAATTTTTGTTTAAAAGTTTTTAGTGAATATTATTAATTCGAAATTACAACACTTAATTTAAAAAATATTGGAAAATTCATGCTAAGATAAAAATGGTGATGTCAATATCATTATACATTAAGATTTTTGTTTTAAATTTATAAGAATAAAGTTGTACTGAATAGAATGGATTTTTAAATTTTATTAACTAGTTTTCTTACGTGATGTGAGGTGAAAAAGGATTATATCTTACGGGTCTTAGCTACACATTTCGCCGCTAAGACATTTGGTAGGGAGGGTAAAGAGGGGTGAACCCTAAATCAACATCTTAGGGTATCGTAACCAAATCAGTTCATCGGTGTAACAGTATGTTAGTTCAAATAACTCTTTCCGTCAGCTGTTAGCTAGCAGTACAAAAACTCCCATTCGTCTCCCTTTCTTTCATGGGAAAAATTCAGTAATATTTGTCAGCTACCACATACTGCATAATTCTATCTGCTAGTCGATTGTTTATGCAATTGGTACTGTACATTACATTTATAAGTGACCAATTTTTGGCATTTGAATTCTTTTTAAATTGCACAAATTTAACAGTTTTTTTTTTGCGTGGTCTATTTAAAAATGTAATAGAAAACATGATATATATAATAAATAACCAAACAATTTTCAATAAGGCTGTTGTACTTTTTTACAGCAGCTAATAAAAATTCACTTCGGTTGCGTTAAAATTTTCATTTCTCTTCACTTTTTCTTTTATGTATACTATTTTTCTATATTTTATTATATTATATGTTGCGGTAGCCCCTTTTAACATTCGATGGGTTACCAATTGCCCCTTTTCCGCAAGCTACTTACACCTCTGGATGCCCCTACCAGTTGTGACACTTCCTTGGAGTTCGGGGAAAAATTGGGCGTAGTGACGTCTTAGGAGTGAGGGATTTTTATTTTTGGTACTATCCGTCATGGCCGGAAAAGGGAAAATCTTTAAGTGGCCGTGCCCAATTCATTTTTGTAAGAGAATGGGCTTTGAAAGGGGCGAGCCTATGGCACTTTTTTCCATTTAAATTCCACCCATTCTCGGCTCTCAGGTTGTGATGGGCCACCATTAACAGGGGAGGGCTAATCCTCGGTGGACACCATCCGCAGCAGGACACTCAGGTGGCCGAGCATTTCCACAGTCAACCCCGTACTCTGCTGGAAGAAAAAAGAAAAAAAATGCAAAAGAAATTAATCACAGAAAACAATGGGTGTTGAAACGATACATCTTACATGCCCATGAGTATTGAAGTTCTTATGAACTCCAGTACCCATCATCCAGACCCAAGGAAAACTGAAAAGAAACAAAGAAAAATGGAAAAATATTAGTTAAATATTGTGTAAGATACTGAAAAATGCAAAAGAAAAAAAAGGGAAACATTTAATTGAAAGTCAATTCAACACATTTTACTCACGTTTTTTACAATATTTTTCTGCGTTTGAAATTTTGCTACTTGGCTGAAAGGGTGCTGAATGTAACACATAGTCTAAAAAGGTAGTACAAGAGGATTATGGTAAGTCAGGTGTAGCAAATCGTTTTATGAATGAAATCCGTTGAGTTCGAGTGTTTTTTTTTTTTATTATATATTGAAAGGGGAACATGGCGAAATTTAGAAAAGGTTTGTATGGAAAAGGATAGCTAGTATGGATGGATTTTAAAAGTAATAAATACATAAAATAGGACAAGGCTATGATCTAAAATTTGGATATACAGAAAATTTGTGTTTTTTGTTATTCTTATTGGAAATCAAAATGGTTATGCTTAGTTGGAACAAGAAACTGACATTTTTTGGCACCATTGCTGAGAAAAGCGCGAATAAGTATAGTCGAAAGTGCTCCGGGCTGAAGTATATATATTGATTTAGTCAAATCACATAAAATTGTGTTAATATTTTAACGTTTTGTAAAAATAAATTAAGCATCAAATATGCCAAATTTATAAAAGAAAAATTAAATATTTTAAGAGGGGTTTTAAATTAATAGGATACCGAAAGATCACGAGTTGAAGATTCAATCAAAGAGCAATTAATTGTCCCTGCGAAATATAGTTGATAGTTCGGAGAATGTAAGTTATGATAGAAAAGAGTGTGATACGAGGGAATATTTATTGGTTTTGTTTTCATTATTTGGGACTGGCCTCCATCTGGAGCAGGGCCAGAATTTTGGATAAGTTTTATTTGGAGACCAGAAGCTTCGGGGAAGCGCCCCTAAAAGTTCTCAGGGAAATTCTTGATTATATGAGCCCTTTAATCATCGGAGATATTTCCAGGTAATCTAAACATACTTATTTGAAGTGAAAACCAGACAGTGTACAATAGGCCAAGTGCAGACAAGAAGAAAGAAAAAAAGGGTGAATTTACATATTGGCGCTTATAAAAAAAGGAAAAGTTAGAATATGTGATATTTTTTGTTTGTTTTAAGGTTAGGCTAATTAAATTGCATGCTTGTTTAAGTATATTTGATCTTTGGTTGAAATCAGAGCCTGCTATCTAGGGACTGACTTTGTAAATGGCCAAATACCCACATTCAGAAATTTACAAGAACAGCGGTAGAAGGTGTAAAAAAGGGGATTTAAATAAAGTATACCTCACCTGAGAGGTTTAAGGGAGCTCCTTTAGGCATGGGATTAGAAATTTTAAGAATTAATAAATAGGGAAACAAAAAAAAATAGTATTGTAAATCAGCATTTGGGAATCGTCGTATTGCCACTGCGTTATATGAGCAAATATATATGTTGGGTATTAGCGTTAATATATAACGGATATGAACGCAGGTTTTCATAATTGTCAGTTGTAGTGTGCACGTTGTTTTTTTGTTTCATTTATGTATTTCAGCCCTATATTACTTACCGTGACTAAATTCCTGATTAATTAAAAACACGTAAAATTTTTTTTATATCACATATTTATTAATTATCGTATCTATTTTAATTTTTTTATATGTATAATCATTAATAACATAATTTTTTTATATAATTTTTTTTTTTGTTTGATTTAAAATTTTATCTATTTCAATAATTTGTTTTTGTTTTATATTTTTGATTTGATCGGTGACCGGGAATTACCATTAGTACTCAAAATCCTCTCAATAGCGGTCTTATATAAGACATATTAGTATAGTTTAGTCTAGAATAAGGATTATTATGAAAAAAATTATGTATTGAGATTGTAAGAAAATTTTAAATGACGGAGTATATCTATTTTTGAGGGGAAGTTAATAGAAGGTATGTGGTGACAGTGTGAGCGGAATCCAGGGGGTCTTCAAATATGATATGGATGTAAGTGACCAAGGATGGGTAGGGCGGCTGGAGGACTCCATCTTCCTCCCACTCATGATGTATATCTGTGTTAAGTGTAAAATTTGTTTTTGTGAGTTTTAATTGGAATAGTCCTTGTGGGCTAGGGTTGAGGGATGGGAACACACCCGGAGTATTCGACCAAGAGCTAGTTGGCCACATCCCTTAGCGCCATCCAGAGGGTCCATAACAAACTGAAACTATATTTAAATACAACTTAAATTTAAATGACGATTAACTTATTTGTTTGCTTTTTGGTCATCCTGTTCCTTGTACTCTCCTGGTGATACTGGAAAAGATCAAAAAAGATTACAAAAGCATTTTGGCAGACCGTGAAGTAAAGTTGCAGGAGATAGCTGATACCTCAAAAATATCGATGGAGCGTGTCGGCTTTATTTTTCATAGGTTATTATAAACTAATTATATCTTATATCCTATCAAAATTCCTCGGTCTTGTTGTCCCGAAATAGGTTAAAATTTTGAAGTTTTGTAAAAAATATTAATATTTAAAAAATTGAAAAACACTAAAAAACATTTTATCTTCCTGGCTGGGATTTAAAACCATTGACATGGAACCACATATCGATGGCTTAATATAGAATGGTCATATCTCAACTTTTAGTTACTTTACAGAAGAAGGAAAAATCTCAATAAAATCTGAAAAATAATAATTTTTTCTGAAGCAGTTTTTTATTAAAAAAGCCAACAAATTCAATTCTGTTTTATTTTATAATTTTTTCCAACATTTAATTAAGTTATGTAAGATAGGGCTTATAATTACTCACTTTTCGAAAAAATATTTAGTTAGGACTTTTTAAACTAAATTAAAAAATAGATTATACTCCTAAAACAATTTATGTTTAAATTAACGAAAGAGAAATCTAAGTAAAAATACCGATGTTATATATAAAATAATGCACTTTTAAATAAAATAAGATTTTATAAGACAAATTATCATATAAGTAGTGGCAATATACCGGCAGGAACTTTTTTTAAATCTTGCAAGGAGTCCCACTTTTTTTTAGATATTGATATTTTTTCTTTATGAAGTTGTTCAGGGGAAACATCTTTAATATCAGACTTCGGTATTTGTGGGAGCAGCTGATATTCGTCTATTATATTAGTTTTAAAATAAATTGATCCTGACGAATTATATGCTGAGGCTCGTAGCATATTTACTGCTGGATCAACAATGCTTCTGCCTAAAAATTGGTATTTATGTTGGCTATAAATATCTTTAGAATTTCTTTACTAAGCAATATATTTTAACTCGACGAATAGACGAGTATAAGTTATTTTATTTAATGTTTTAAATAAAGCAACACGATTCTTTGAGTACTTGACTACAACTGTCTTTTTTATTGTCAGAAAAATAAATTTATAATTAATAATGTGCTTACTCTAGAAAAAGGTAAAATTCTTAAGAATAAGATAATTTGTTTAAAATATTACAATTGCAAAACCACAGACATATCGTCAGCAGTTTTGTTATTAATAAAATCATAAAAGTGAAATGAACTTCAATAAGTTTGTCAATAAGCAAACGCAGCAGATTAAAAGAAAGAGGGAGTATTCATAATTAATTTAAAACTTAATTTGTGTTAACTCTTCCCCCTTTAGATTGATTGTCCTCAATCAAAAATAAGGTATCTGACCAATTCTTTCTATGGGGTACTTAGTAGACTCGTTTGAAACCATATTAATATGCAGTTGGAAGGTTTGCTGCGTATTAAATTAGGGAGGCATTCAGTTTCACTGATATCCTCAATATCGCTATATTTGCATATTGTAAACCTATTTAAGTTCTTACATTTATTTTTCAAACCAAATAACTGTCTGTCACATACCAAAATCTCATTGAATTGAATCTTACTAGCTAGTTTACCAATCTTTACGGGTTCTATTAAAATTTTATTACAAGATTCATTACATGTGGTTGGAATATTAGAGAACTTCCGTTGGAAGCTATTCTTATCTCACCAAATTCTAAGATTTCTTCTAAATTTAAATAGGGGACATTTTCATCTTCAAAAATTTTCTTTACTACTTCCATTTCTTCATGGGACAGAATGAACGAATTTATAACACCCACTTTCGCCCAATAAATAGCATATTGTAGGTTTACTATTTCATCTTTTATAATTTCTAATTTATATTTTAATTTTGTTATCTCCAAATTTCCGACAGTTCGTTCGTCATTTTGGACGACTTTGATTATTTGATTCATTTTCACCGTTAGTTCATTCATTCTATCTAATGATAGTTTATTTATAATAACTTGTTTATTATTATTTCTAAGAGAATTATTGATTTTACTTTGTATAATCTCGAAATCGTCATGGTCAGGATTACCAGCAATCCATTTCCATGCCAAACCAATGAAGTTAAGGGACCTCTTATGCCTAGGTTTTAATGCATTCAATTTATTCTGTAATTGGGAAATTTCATGGATGAGGAAAGGATGTAGGGGATGGGATGTATCAATTCTTGCCCTTAGTGTTTCCCTGATATCATTAATGAACTTCTGGTAATTATCGAGTTCCACAACATGTGTCCTAAAAGAGAAAATAAATGAAACTACTCAATTACGAATATTGTTTTTGTGGACAACTCTTCCACTTGCCGTCAATACCGTGGTATGCCTATTTTCTTTCACTATTTCCCTCTTATAATTTTTAGACAATTTGGTCTCTAATCTCCTGTTTTCCCTCACAAAGATTTGTTCACCCACTCCGTAGTTTTTCGGCTCCCTTTAATCCGCATTATGATATTCCAAGGTAGACCGCTGTTGATCCTTGAAATTTTCCACCATCTGAACCCTACTCTTTTCCCATTCCACAGGATCATTGAAAAGTTTCCTGCCGAAAAATACCTCGAAAGGCTTCTTACCCGAAGTCGAATGAATCGTATTATTATACTCATAAATTGATTTATCCAGAAGTTCGGACAAACCATTTTGAGTTCCCTCCGCCTTTATGCATCTCATAATCTCGGAAAGGGTAGAATGGAATCGTTCAATCTGACCATTGACCGTGCTGGCATATGGTGGGATTCTGAATACCTTTGAGTTAAATTGATTTTCAAGCATAAATATTATCGCCTTAGAGTTAAAAGATTTTTCGTTGTCCATTACAACTAATTCGGGCATACCAAAATTTAGCAATATCTCCCTTAATGGTTGTTTTATATCTTCCGTAGCCCTTGACTTTAGTATTCTTGCCTGCGCATATTTTGTCAGTTTATCGATTGCCGTTAAAATTGAGGTTCTCTCCGTTATATAAATGTCTATGTGCACTATTTGACCGGGGTACTGAGGGATAGGAGTCTCTTGTAAAGAAATATCATTAGGATGTCGGTCATATTTGTTTTCCTTACAAATTCGGCACAATTTTGTTATCCTTTTTATCTTTGCCATCATCTGTGGAAAATAGTACCTTTCCAGGAGCTGTGCTTTGTTCTCATCAGCGCTCCTATGGGCTCTGTTGTGCTCATTTATTATCTCCACTTCTTGTTCGGATTCGTTAAGAACATCGAAGACCATTTTCCTCGTATAAAGGACTTTATATTTGTGAAACCGATTGGCGAATATTTCCTGCATTTTCCCCAGGATTGAGTCTGAAGTCTTTACGCAATTCGTCACTGATGGGTTAAGATATTTCTCAAGAATCTTTTCCAGCTTTTCCTTGGAAAGATGCGGTTCTGACACTATGTGTCTGTGATAGGTTGGGAAGATTATCTGGAACTCGTATGATGAAACATTATGTTGTTCTATAATAATCTGGTTCTTAAACGCATTTATCGGTGTTTCCGTATACTGGATAGAATTTCCGGGAGAGCTCTGGTTACTATGTTGAGTGGCCGCTGTTGAGTTCATCGCGCATATTTCCTGTGGGAGTCTGGATAGAGCATCCGCAACCGCGTTGGTATTTCCGGGTTTATATTGCAGTACATAATTGTACTCCTCCAATGTAGCCTTCCATCGCCTGAGTTTGCTATTAGTGTTGCTACTCGTCAAGGCGTGCGTCAGTGGTTGGTGATCTGTGAGTATTTTTATTCTTGCAGCTCCGTAGAGGTAATTTCTTAGGCTTTTAAGGGCCCACACAATTGCCAGCATTTCCTTTTCGTTTGTGGCATAGTGTTCTTCGGCTTTATTTAAAGTTCTCGAGATGAACGTAATTGGTCTGCCTTCCTGTTCTAGTACAGCGCCAATCGCGTAGTTTGAAGCATCTGTCGTTAGTTGAAATTCCTTGCGAAAGTCGGGGTATGCCAGCATGACGTCTTTTGATATTAATGTCCTCTTTATCTTGTTAAACGCTTCTAGTGATTCGTCGTTCAGGTCGACGGCTATTCTACTAGAGGTGAATTTGGACATTCGTCCCTCCTCCCCTCTTAAAAGAGCCGTCAGGGGCTTTGCCAATTTGGCATAGTCCCTAACGAAGCGGCGATAAAAGCCTGACATGCCCAGAAAAGATCTGAGATCCTTCAAAGTCCTTGGTACGGGAAGGTTATTTATCGCCTCTACTTTTTTCGGATTCGCCCGTATTCCCGACGTGGAAATTAGGAATCCTAAAAATTCCACTTCTGGTTTCAGGAATTCGCATTTGTCGAGTTGTACTTTCATATTAGCTGATTCCAGGGTGTTAAATATTTTCCTTATATTCTCGAAATGCGTTTTCTCGTCCTCTCCGAATATGATTATATCGTCAATATAGACGTAACATATTCTTCCAAGATGTCGTCTAAAGTACGTTGAAATATTGAGGGTGCGTTTTTTAATCCGAACGGTAACCTGGTAAACTCGTATTTTCCGTTGTTAATGGAAAATGCGGTTTTTCAATATCCTTTTCCCTTAACGGGATTTGATGAAATCCGCTTTTCAAATCTAACACTGAAAAGAAATTATTTTTCCCCAATTGGGAAAGGACCTCATTAATTTCGGGTATGGGATATCGATCCGGGGTAGTTATCATATTAAGTTTTCTGTAGTCGATTACTACTCGATACTTTTTTATGCCTGAGGCGTCCATTTTTTTGGGTACAACCCAAACTGGTGAATTGTATGGGGATTTTGACGGTCGTATGATGCCTTGGTCCAACAATTCCTTGATTTGTTGTTCTACTATTTCCCTTAGATGTGTCGGGTAAGGATAGCATCTAGAGTATACGGGATTATCCGTTGTTGTCTTTATTTCCCCTTTTACTGTGGTTGTGTAAGTTAATCGTTCATTTGGTTCAGCAAAAAGGTTTGGAAATTCCGTTACCAGTTTTTCTATTCCAAGTTTCTGGTCTTTCGTCATATGCTCCGTTCTTACCGGGATGTTGTTTGATTTTTGTAGAATATTATTCACACTTTCGGAAACTTGTTGTTTTAACTTTATTCTAATGTTGTCTTTGATGGTCATCAGGCTTTCCGCTGTATAAATAATGGCCGAAAGTTCCTTAAGGCTGTCGTTCCCTAGTAAAGCGTGAAAAGACTTGAGAGTTGGTAGGGCAAAAAATTTCAATTTCGTAGATTCTAGTCCGAAGAGGTTAATGAAGGTGTGATGGGATATTAAGACCTTTCCTCCGGAGGAGTTTGCAAAAAAAAATTTCTCGTTAGGGTTGGCCGATGTTATAAGTTGAGTCTGTATGTAGTTTTTATTTGATCCTGTGTCCACTAAAATCTTCAGGATCCTGCCATCTTTCGTCTTTGCTTCGAAGTATGGCAAAGACGAGTCGTTTATTCTAAAAAATGGATGTCGGCAAATTCTTCCTCGCCAATTGCTTCTGGTTGATTATCCGGCTCGTGTGCTTCATATCGATCGATGTATTCGCCGTTCCGTCTCTTCATATGATTGTAGTTGGTTGTTATATTCGGCCTCTTCCTCGATTTCATTATTAGTAGTCTCAATATTAAAATTTCTTTGGAATTTCCGGGCTATAGAAGCAGATTGTTCCATTGGTCTCTTCCCCATGAATTTGTCATTGGGTCTTGGTCGATTCATATAATTAACGTTTCTTGTCTGGATGGTATCGGTTTCCATGGGTACAGGTCTTGGTTGTGGTTTTGGTGCAATTGGTCTTGGTGGGGGTGTATTGTGTTGAGTTGGGTATTGGTTTGGATAGGGGTTTGGGTTTTGATATTGATATTGGGTGGGATATTGTATTGGGTTTCGAGGTGTATATTGGTTTGGGTTCCGGTTTTGGTATTGGGTAGGATATTGTATTGGGGTTATATGTGGGGTTTGTGGAGAAGGTTTTATCGATTCATAGTGTGCCGGGTTTCCATAGCCCCGGTTTTTAGAAATTGTCTGTGGGTTTCGAGAATTTCTATTCAAGGCGTGATCGGTTCTGAAATTCTGGTTTTGTAGTTTAAGGCACAAGTGGAGTGCCTGGGGTAGGCTAGTTGGTTCTCGGATGCATAAGAGTTTTGAGAGATCGCCTCTCAATCCCCTTATAAAGGTATCCAGTGCCTTATCCCTGTATGTTTGGATAAGTGTGCCCATAGCCTCTCTGCCAATGGTCATACAGGTGATGTTATTTATGATCAGGGATAAATGTGAATATACCTCCTGATAGAAGTCTTGTACCGTTGAGTTTCCTTGAATAAGAGTTGTCATCTGGTATTCCAAGGTACTTACGTCCCTTTTATCTGCGTAATGTAGTGTCAGGCAACGTGAAATCGCCTGCCAGCAGAGGGGTGTATTATAGGATTCAAGCGCTGAATCTGCGGCTCCGACTATTTTGTTCCTGATTACGTTGAGGATTCCGAAATACCTCGGTGTTCCTCTTTGTGTTTCGTAGAGGTTCAGGACCCTCTCGACGCTTTTTTTCCACGAGCTAAATTCCGACGTATTACCGGAAAATTCCCTCAGGCAGCGTACCACGTCTGGTACTTTGTCGAGGTCACCAAGATTTTCCCTATACTGTTCCTCTATTTCCTGGTCCCTTGACATGAAATCCGGACTGGGGTTTACCATATTCCCTACCAAATTTCGACACTGTTCCCTACACAATCGGGTAACTAAATTTGTTATGGCCGCTTCCATTTGAGGAATATTTATCGGATTTGGGTCGGAATTGTTGGGATTAGGATTTGGTAAAGGATTTAAAATTGGTGGTCTTATTAAATTATTCTGATTAGCCATTTTAAGAAAATTTTCTATTGTATTGAAAAGACTTTCGAGTTAATGAAAAAGAAACTTTGTAGAATTACAAAACTAAAAATTGTTTTAAGATATTTTAAAATTATTAATAATTCTTTTGATTGTTAAAAATTAAAAAAAATGTTTTTAGAAATGCATTAAAAGTTTTATGTTATTTGTTACTAAATTTTTCTTTTGATTATTAAAATTTCATATTTAATTAAAAATTTTATTTTCCTTTAATTTATTAAAAATTTGTTTTATATTATTCATTAACAAATTTTTGGTTATCAAAACTTCTTATTTAAAATTTTTTCCTTTAAAAAATTTTAATAAAATTGTTATGTTATTTATTTTAAAAAATTTTTTTTTTTTCATTATCAAAAATTTCTTATTTAATTTAAGGATTTAAAAGTTTATTCGTTTTATGTTAAAATATTTTAACTTACAGTAGAAATGTTATCTTAATTGTCGTTGATGGTGTCATAATTGTTGTAGATATCGCTGCTACTAGATGTTGTCGTCTATTGATGTAAAAGATTGCTGTTTGTTGATAAAATGTTGTCGTTGTCGCTGTTTGTTGATAAAATGTTGTCGTTGTTACTAAGATTTTTGTTGTGGCTGTTTTCAACGCTGCCCAGGCTATTTCGAAGCCTGGTGACTTTTACTTCCTTCTCACTTCGATTCTGCTTGTGAATTTTTACTGCTTTCTTTCTGTCTTTCCCCAGGCTTTTTAATGCTATGGGTTTGCACTTTTCCACTGTGTTTTTTTTTTAATTTTTTGATTTTGTCCGTAAAATTTATCTCAAGAAACTTTTGTTGAATTTTTTAAAGAGTTTTAATTTTTAGTTTTTAATTTACACTTAACTAATTTTTAATTTTACTCAAAATTTTAGCTTGTTTGGTCTTTATTAGATTTGTTTTTTTTTCTTTTAATTTTAAGAGTTTTTGTTTTGTTTTATTTTAAAAGTTCTTATTATTAACTTTTTGTTTTTTTTTTTTTGTTTTAGTTAGATTTATTCTAACACTACAGTTTTCTTTTTTAAGACTTCTATTTTTCCGCGTCGGCACAGGAAATTGTGTCCTTTTCACTTAGTTACTGCGGATTCCTCTTGTGCTCCTCTTAATTACGAGTCGCGTTTTATTCCAACAGGATTTTAACGCTATTTGTCTTTAGAAGATTTACTGTACTACTTAAGTACTTTTAGTAATTCCTCCCGCGGTTTTGACAGACACTACTTAAGGGTCGATACCGAATTCGTTTCCACTACTTGAGGGGATTTATTTTCGTTTCCACTACTTGAGGGGATTTATTTTTTTAGTTGGGCGCCAGTTATTTTATTTAATGTTTTAAATAAAGCAACACGATTCTTTGAGTACTTGACTACAACTGTCTTTTTTATTGTCAGAAAAATAAATTTATAATTAATAATGTGCTTACTCTAGAAAAAGGTAAAATTCTTAAGAATAAGATAATTTGTTTAAAATATTACAATTGCAAAACCACAGACATATCGTCAGCAGTTTTGTTATTAATAAAATCATAAAAGTGAAATGAACTTCAATAAGTTTATCAATAAGCAAACGCAGCATATTAAAAGAAAGAGGGAGTATTCATAATTAATTTAAAACTTAATTTGTGTTAACTTATATCTGAGAAATACTTTCAAAATTAAAAAAATAATCATTATGTAAATGGTGCGCATGTAAGGGTGCTGGAAGTTGTAAATGTATACAAGTATCTTGGAGTATACGTTGACCAAAACTTTAAACGGAAAAGGCACATAAAAGAAGTTCACTAAACATATTGTATGATTCTTCAAAAAACATAAAATCAACTGCTGACTAACCTAAGATCATTCAATCAGCGTGCTCCATCATAATAGAACAATAGCATTACAAAAGATCTATACATTTTAAATGTTAAAAGTATATACAAAACCACCCTTGTCTTTGAGTCAAGATATCAAGTTTCAAAATCTACCAATGAATATGGAAAAAACATCCTATCAGATATGCTGCCAAATATTTTTAACAATGATGTCCTTGAAAAATCCCACAACAAAAATATACGGAACAAGACTTTAAAAAACTTTTTTATATCTCGGCAATAAATACTCTTCAAGTATAAACATTAGGGAAAAAAAATAATTTCTTTATCACTATTTAAATTATAAATTTAATTTTCCAAAGTTCAAAATAATTACCTTTAGTTTACTCTTAACCTGCAGACAAACCTTAATGGTTTTTCGAGGTTTCATTTTAAATGAATTGCAAATTTTTTAAAATTTCTTAATAAATAAATTAAAAAATAATTTAATTTTTCCTTTTCCGTAGTCAAGTAGTCGTTTTAGATACACAACCTTCATTTTAAATCTTGGGCTCTGCCATTTCCGTATTCTATGAACTACGTCATTCTAAAGCAAGGATTTTTTCCTTTTGTTTAGGCGGAATTAGAGACAAGAGTTTGGTATTTGAACAATAATTGATTTTATTTTCCAAAATGTACTTGCTTATAAATAACGTACTCGTATGAGAAGTTAAAGACAACTCTTCTATGAGTGATTTTCTAAAGTTCACTTAATAACTTAAATTCCAGCAATATATTTGGAATTAAGTTAGATCTTTGGGGGATTTTAAGAATCTAAATTATCCGAAGAATAACAGATTAAATTAGATCTGCATGATAAGAAGGATCTAAGTTGATCAAAAAAATGGAATTCAGTTTATTAAAAAACGTATAAAATAATTTTCAATTCAAAAAATGACACTAATGAAAAATTTATAAAATTTTTTGGAACTAATCACCTTCAGATGATACCTGTCAAAATTGATTGACAATTTGTTCATTAGTGAAGAAGTTACAGCTGTTTTATGCCCAGTTTTTGTAGCGCACGATTTCATCAAATGGGAAAACCCGTATACGCAGGGAAGTTACACCAAAGCGAGCGCCCCGGTAGGCTAGTTGGTAGCGTGCTAGCTTATCAGTGCGGGGGTCGTGGGTTCAATTCCCACCAGAGGCTCTGGTCTGTTTTCACATATAATTTGTAATTATATGATTAATAAATAATATAAATAAATAAATAACACCAAAGCGAAACTAAACCTTCTTATATAACGAACTACTATGGGTTTAAGAAATAACAACTAAAATCAAGTACGAAAGACGATTGACTGCAGAAGTTTTTCGAGTGTAAAGGAATTGGGTCTAAGTTCAGATAATTGTCTGAAAATGTATCGGGAAGTTCCTTGTTTATTAGTTGTTAATGGTTTGCTATTTAAAATCCACAGCTCTTCTTATATATAAACTTGTTTTCAGTTTGCACGGTGTATATAAAAAGTTTTCATAGCTGGGCTAAAAGTGTTAATACAGGTTTAATATTGCTATATTTTATTGGATATATTAATTTATATACCTCTGAATATAAAAAATAACAATTAATTAATTAATTTTCAAACACATAAATATGCTTGATTAATGTACGTCGACTCAACGTACCCTGACATGTGTTTAAGCTTTCAAGCTATCGCAAATTACTTAACATACCCATTCTGTCGTTTGCGTAACTTCAATACTCTCTTGCATCAAACGACGTCATGGAAAAATTCTTTTAGATTGTACTTCTAACGCGTGAACAAGTGTTAAGCTGAGATACTATAAAAAAGTGATACATTTAAGTAATTAAAACGTTTGTTAAATCCGAAATTAAATTGGCAATCCGCGGATGAAATAAAAAATTTTATAAATTTCTTCCAAAAAGACCGCCCGTCTAATAACGACGGTATAATATTTTGGAAATAATATTATAAATTATTGTGTCAAAGCCGAAACAATTTAACCTCCCGGATAGGCCTCGTGGTTACGGGTAGTAGTGTCATTATTGTAAAATACTGACACTTCTTCAACGTGTTTTATTGCTGTGAAATTATAGCATAAATTTTGTACATGCGATGCAGTGCATGTGATTTAATTTTTCTGTAAAAAAAAATCAGATAAATATTTTGAGACATGGTGTTTAAATTTCAGTGTATTTTAGTTTGGATTTTTTCTTATTAGATCATCAACTAAAACGCACTGTGTTATAAGTGGTTTGCTATTAAGCTACCAAGGAGTCTATCTATTGGATCCACGGTATATCTGGTCCGACTCCTGGGTAACTCTTATTACACCGAACTAAGTAAGTGCTCCTCCTTATTGTGACGTCATTGGCACCAACCCCGAACGCAATCTTCAAGCCTTATACTGGTGTTACTACGTCATAGTAAAAGCCCACTACCTCATTTGGGTTTGAAATAGTCTCGGAGCAGACACCACATGTAGCGTACATCTGATCACCATATCCATATATTCAGCATATTTTTTTTCGAGACTAAGTATCCGTATAACTAATTTCATTTATATTTTATGTGATTAAAATACCTATTTTCTTTTCAACCTGACCCTTTAAGTCCGCCCGTATTCCAAATCTAGAAAAGACACCAAAAGCCTGAAAAAACCTACTTTAAACGTTACCATAACTCCTACCTATTATAGAGTTTTGGTCAACCCGATAAATTATTTGGTCGTAAAAATATTAAGTTAAAATTCTGAATTAAAAGAAAATTTGAGCTTGAAGATTCTCTACCGCAATGCTAGTGATGTGGTGGAAAAGTATTTTATAATACAAAATTATTTCAAATGATACAGAAAATTCAAAATTTCACTTAAATTTATTTGAACGTTGAATTCTAAAAACTACCCAATTTGGAATTTACGTTCCACTCTACCTTACGATACTTCATACTAAAATAATCAATTTTTTTTAATCAATCTAAGAATAACCATCAGTATGTATATAAATTAAACTTAAGAAAAATTTAGAGTTTTACCCATTCATACTAAGTAACTTAAGAATATCATCATTATTATTTGTTTTGGTGACTTGATTGGTATATTTAAGTCATCAAACATTCATACTAATTAACTTTTATAAAACTCCCAAAACAGAAGAAAGTATGCAAACTCCAAATCATTAACCATCCCTGGTACCAACCACCCGCAACATGATGGAAGAGGCCTCTACGTCATCACGCAAAACAATTGGTAAACCGGTATACGGAATGTGTTGAGTCAATGTAAATCCAATATCTTTTTTCTCAATACATAGTTCGTTTGCATATTTGATATTTATATTTAAATAAAAGAAGTAACAACTAAATGGTTGTAAGTTGGAACGTTTAAAGAGTAAATGATTGTTGTAGAATAATATTAATTTTTTTATGCGAACTTCGAACTTACAATGATATTGTTTTTTGCTTCTTGTTGTGTTACGGTATAAAAACTACATATTTTTTCTATCTCAATGTAAGATTAATTTTGTTTTGGAAAATATCCTATATTAAATACATGAATAATTCCAAACTTATTTTAACTTTGATTATATTCAGTAATACCCGATAATGTTCGGTATCAATTTGGTAACATAATATAGTTTTTTTTTATAAGTCTACAGTAGGTTAAATTTTATAATACCCCATAATGCTCCTTATCCATTTGTTAAATTAATATAATTTTTGTTTAAAAGTTTTTAGTGAATATTAATAATTCGAAATTACAACACTTAATTTAAAAAATATTGGAAAATTCATGCTAAGATAAAAATGGTGATGTCAATATCATTATACATTAAGATTTTTGTTTTGAATTTATAAGAATAAAGTTGTACTTAATAGAATGAATTTTTAAATTTTATTAACTAGTTTTCTTACGTGATGTGAGGTGAAAAAGGATTATATCTTACGGGTCTTAGCTACATATTTCGCCGCTAAGACATTTGGTAGGGAGGGTAAAGAGGGGTGAACCCTAAATCAACATCTTAGGGTATCGTAACCAAATCAGTTCATCGGTGTAATAGTATGTTAGTTCAAATAACTCTTTCCGTTAGCTGTTAGCTAGCAGTACAAAAACTCCCATTCGTCTCCCTTTCTTTCATGGTAAAAATTCAGTAATATTTGTCAGCTACCACATACTGCATAATTCTATCTGCTAGTCGATTGTTTATGCAATTGGTACTGTACATTACATTTATAAGTGACCAATTTTTGGCATTTGAAATCTTTTTAAATTGCACAAATTTAACAGTTTTTTTTTGCGTGGTCTATTTAAAAATGTAATAGAAAACATGATATATATAATAAATAACCAAACAATTTTCAATAAGGCTGTTGTACTTTTTTACAGCAGCCAATAAAAATTCACTTCGGTTGCGTTAAAATTTTCATTTCTCTTCACTTTTTCTTTTATGTATATTATTTTTCTATATTTTATTATATTATATGTTGCGGTAGCCCCTTTTAACATTCGATGGGTTACCAATTGCCCCTTTTCCGCAAGCTACTTACACCTCTGGATGACCCTACCAGTTGTGACACTTCCTTGGAGTTCGGGGAAAAATTGGGCGTAGTGACGTCTTAGGAGTGAGGGATTTTTATTTTTGGTACTATCCGTCATGGCCGGAAAAGGGAAAATCTTTAAGTGGCCGTGCCCAATTCATTTTTGTAAGAGAATGGGCTTTGAAAGGGGCGAGCCTATGGCACTTTTTTCCATTTAAATTCCACCCATTCTCGGCTCTCAGGTTGTGATGGGCCACCATTAACAGGGGAGGGCTAATCCTCGGTGGACACCATCCGCAGCAGGACACTCAGGTGGCCGAGCATTTCCACAGTCAACCCCGTACTCTGCTGGAAGAAAAAAGAAAAAAAATGCAAAAGAAATTAATCACAGAAAACAATGGGTGTTGAAACGATACATCTTACATGCCCATGAGTATTGAAGTTCTTATGAACTCCAGTACCCATCATCCAGACCCAAGGAAAACTGAAAAGAAACAAAGAAAAATGGAAAAATATTAGTTAAATATTGTGTAAGATACTGAAAAATGCAAAAGAAAAAAAAGGGAAACATTTAATTGAAAGTCAATTCAACACATTTTGCTCACGTAGTTTACAATATTTTTCTGCGTTTGAAATTTTGTTACTTGGCTGAAAGGGTGCTGAATGTAACACATAGTCTAAAAAGGTAATACAAGAGGATTATGGTAAGTCAGGTGTAGCAAATCGTTTTATGAATGAAATCCGTTGAGTTCGAGTGTTTTTTTTTATTATATATTGAAAGGGGAACATGGCGAAATTTAGAAAAGGTTTGTATGGAAAAGGATAGCTAGTATGGATGGATTTTAAAAGTAATAAATATATAAAATAGGACAAGGCTATGATCTAAAATTTGGATATACAGAAAATTTGTGTTTTTTGTTATTCTTATTGGAAATCAAAATGGTTATGCTTAGTTGGAACAAGAAACTGACATTTTTTGGCACCATTGCTGAGAAAAGCGCGAATAAGTATAGTCGAAAGTGCTCCGGGCTGAAGTATATATATTGATTTAGTCAAATCACATAAAATTGTGTTAATATTTTAACGTTTTGTAAAAATAAATTAAGCATCAAATATGCCAAATTTATAAAAGAAAAATTAAATATTTTAAGAGGGGTTTTAAATTAATAGGATACCGAAAGATCACGAGTTGAAGATTCAATCAAAGAGCAATTAATTGTCCCTGCGAAATATAGTTGATAGTTCGGAGAATGTAAGTTATAATAGAAAAGAGTGTGATATGAGGGAATATTTATTGGTTTTGTTTTTATTATTTGGGACTGGCCTCCATCTGGAGCAGGGCCAGACTTTTTGATAAGTTTTATTTGGAGACCAGAAGTTTCGGGGAAGCGCCCCTAAAAGTTCTCAGGGAAATTCTTGATTATATGAGCCCTTTAATCATCGGAGATATTTCCATGTAATCTAAACATACTTATTTGAAGTGAAAACCAGACAGTGTACAATAGGCCAAGTGCAGACAAGAAGAAAGAAAATAAGGGTGAATTTACATATTGGCGCTTATAAAAAAACGAAAAGTTAGAATATGTGATATTTTTTGTTTGTTTTAAGGTTAGGCTAATTAAATTGCGTGCTTGTTTAAGTATATTTGATCTTTGGTTGAAATCAGAGCCTGCTATATAGGGACTGACTTTATAAATGCCCAAAATACCCACATTCAGAAATTTACAAGAACAGCGGTAGAAGGTGTAAAAAAGGGGATTTAAATAAAGTATACCTCACCTGAGAGGTTTAAGGGAGCTCCTTTAGGCATGGGATTAGAAATTTTAAGAATTAATAAATAGGGAAACAAAAAAAAAAATAGTATTGTAAATCAGCATTTGGGAATCGTCGTATTGCCACTGCGTTATATGAGCAAATATATATGTTGGGTATTAGCGTTAATATATAACGGATATGAACGCAGGTTTTCATAATTGTCAGTTGTAGTGTGCACGTTGTTTTTTTGTTTCATTTATGTATTTCAGCCCTATATTACTTACCGTGACTAAATTCCTGATTAATTAAAAACACGTAAAATTTTTTTTATCACATATTTATTAATTATCGTATCTATTTTAATTTTTTTATATGTATAATCATTAATAACATAATTTTTTTATATAATTTTTTTTTTTGTTTGATTTAAAATTTTATATATTTCAATAATTTGTTTTTGTTTTATATTTTTGATTTGATCGGTGACCGGGAATTACCATTAGTACTCAAAATCCTCTCAATAGCGGTCTAAAATAAGACATATTAGCATAGTTTAGTGTATAATGGTTAGAGTATTATTTGTATTAGAATTAAGGATTATTATGAATAAAATTATGTATTGAGATTGTTAGAAAATTTTAAATGACAGAGTAGATCTATTTTTGAGGGGAAGTTAATAGATGGTGACAGTGTGAGCGGAATCCAGGGGGTCTTCAAATATGATATGGATGTAAGTGACCAAGGAATGTAAGCGGCTGGAGGACTCCATCTTCCTCCCACTTATGATGTATATTTGTGTTCAGTGTAAAATTTGTTTTTGTGAGTTTTAATTGGAATGGTCCTTGTGGGCCACCCCGAGGGTTCATAACAAACTGAGACTATATTTAAATACAACTTAAATCTAAATGACGATTAACTAATTTTCTATCTAAATAAGAAGTTAAAAACTGGGCATTAGTGACGCTACTTTTGCCAAAGCTTGGCTTGAAAAGTGTTATTTGGAATCTGCTCCATCGAGTCAAAAGGTAGAAAAGTACCAAGGTCCTTCGATAAGAGGCTAAGAATCTAAGGTTGTGGCCAAGGAGTTTGCTTTTTGGTCATCCTGTTCCTTGTACTCTCCTGGTGATACTGGAAAAGATCAAAAAGTTCACAAAAGCATTTTGGCAGTCCGTAAAGTAAAGTTGCAGGAGATAGCTGATACCTCAAAAATATCGATGGAACGTGTCGGCTTTATTTTTCATAGGTTATTATAAACTAATTTTATCTTATATCCTGTCAAAATTTCTCGGTCTTGTTGTCCCGAAATAGGTTAAAATTTTGAAGTTTTGTAAAAAATATTAATATTTAAAAAATTGAAAAACACTAAAAAACATTTTATCTTCCTGGCTGGGATTTAAAACCATTGACATGGAACCACATATCGATGGCTTAATATAGAATGGTCATATCTCAACTTTTAGTTACTTTACAGAAGAAGGAAATAACTCAATAAAATCTGAAAAAATAATAATTTTTTCTGAAGCAGTTTTTTAAAAAAATATATAAAAAAAACAAAAGCGCTTGGACGCTTAAAAAATAATATATATATTACAAAAAACAAATAAACCGTGTTCAATTTAAAATTTAAATAAAAAAAAAAAACATTTATAAAAAACCCTTAACAAACAGGGATTTGTCTTGCTTGTTTTGTTTATTTTTTTTTTTCTTTCTTATAAAGAAAAGAGCATATGAGCTCTATAATTCAAGAGGAGAGAAGGCTCAGTGCAAATGGCAGAATTGCCTACGTTTTTCTAAAGGGAGATAACATCAATGTTAATAAAAACATTAGTGATCCCAATTACAACAAAAATTATTTAACCGCAAAAACAATTGAGAGATCCCGTTCATGTTCTCCTTTACTCTCATGTGAAAAAATGAAAACCAATAACACAAAGGAACATGAAAATATAAAAGTACCAACAAATACAGTGCCTAGTTTAACAACAACACACAAAACGCTGTCTGCTTTGACTTCACCAAAACCTACAGCTACAATATCAACAAATAGTGAGACTATTAAAACACCAACAACATCTTCTGCTACGTTAAACAGTGATATCAATATTATGGCTCAACCTAATAACTTAAAACAGCCCCAAAGTATGCTTCACTTTCCGTCAGTAAGTAGTTTAACTATTAACCCCTCAACCTTAACCCCTCATTACCGCCAACCCTTTGGTACAGACTGGATTAGACAGGTATGTTAAAATAGTTAAGAGGAAAAGAAGCCCAAAATCGGCTAAAACAGCTCCCTATCCTAGGCTTAGTAGAGGTGAAATAAATGTCACTCAATCCCAAAACCGTACTGGAAAGCGAAGATAATGATGCCCCGGTGATACCTAAACCACAAAGACCTCCCCCTATCTATCTAAGAGAGCAAAATTCAAATGAATTTGTTAAAACCCTAGTCAGCCTTATTGGGGAAAACTCTTTTTATATTGTGCCAATAAAAAATGGCAAAATTGTTGAAACTAAGATTCAAGTTCAATGTGAATCCAATTTCAGAAAATTAGTATTATTTCTTGAATCCAGAAAGAAAAATTTTTATACTTACCAGTTGAAGAGCAGCAAAGGTCTTCAGATAGTGATTAAGGGTATTGAATCATACAATGACCCACTTGAAGTAAAGAAGGCACTCGAAATCAACGGCTTTAAAGTTAAGTCCGTTGTTAATATTAGGAACCGGGATAAGCTCCCCAACCCTTATTCCGAGTTGAATTAGAGCCTGGCGATATCAAGTTGAAGAAAAATGAAACACACCCTATTTATCAACTTAGGTACTTGCTACACTATAGAGTTACAGTTGAAGCACCACATAAGCGACGAGGACCTGCTCAGTGTACGAACTGCCAGGAGTATGGTCACACTAGGTCTTATTGTAGACTACATGCAGTTTGCGTAGTTTGCGGTGAGCTGCATAGCACAGCTGACTGCACCAAACCAAAGACAGTAAATACTGAAAAGAAATGTAGCAATTGCGGTAACCCCCATACTGCTAATTACAGAGGTTGTGAGGTATATTTAAAATTAAAAAACTCAAATTTGAACAGAATCCGAAACCCCCGAATGAAATCACAGTTAGAACCGGAATTTTATATTCCACAATACCCGCAAATTATCACCAACAGTGCTTCATACTCTGAAGTTCTAAGAGGACAACCACAGCCCCCAAAAACTCCACAAGCCGCACAAGTCAATCCAAATGCTCCACTTTCTCAATCTGAACCCCAGATACAAAATTTCAGCAGACTTGAAGCATCCATTGAATCCCTGGTTCAAACTGTTACTAACTTTACAAACTCAATGAGTAATATGATGCAAGAGATGATGAGAAATCAGTCTAT
This sequence comes from Eustalomyia histrio, assembly GCA_949748255.1. Classification (NCBI taxonomy): domain Eukaryota; kingdom Metazoa; phylum Arthropoda; class Insecta; order Diptera; family Anthomyiidae; genus Eustalomyia; species Eustalomyia histrio. Next base: position 830,913 of record OX456528.1, read on the forward strand.
TTTGATGCAAGCTCTGTTAACTAAACCATGAACAGTTTGAAAATATGTTACTGGAATGCTAACGGCATATGCCAACATAAAGAAGAGCTCGAGTATTTTCTCAGAAATCAGCAAATTGACGTAATGCTTATTTCTGAGACCCATTTAACCCTGAGAAGTTCATTTTCAATTCGCGGGTACACAATGTATGATACTAAGGACCCAAGAGGCAGGTCATGTGGAAGATCAGCTATTTTCATTAAATCTAGATTAAAACATTTTCTTATGTGTGATCTTTGCGAAAATTATCTTCAGGCCACTACTATATGTTTTGAAGAATTCGATAAGGACTTAGTGATTTCGTCAATTTATTCTCCCCCCAGTTTCTCCATAACGGAGGATCAGTACACAGTCTTTTTCGAATCATTAGGACCGCGTTTTCTGGCAGCTGGAGATAATAATGCCAAGCATACATTCTGGGGGTCACGGCTTGTTACCCCTAAAGGCCGTGTTTTGTTTAATACAATTTCTAAGCTGGGTATGGATGTGATCTCTAGTGGAGAACCCACGTACTGGCCAACGGACCGTCGAAAAATACCCGATCTGATAGACTTTGGAATAACAATGTCTATTGCGAGAGAATTGGTCCATGTAGAACCATTATTGGATCTCTCATCTGATCACACACCTACAGTTGTTACTATTTTAAACCTCCGAGGAATTGTACCCCCCTCTGGTGACTTAGCACTGACAATTGGTTGAAGTATAAAAAATTTATCAGTACACATTGCTCGGAAAACATACCGCTAAGAACACCGGAAGATATCGACCTCTCGATTCAAAATTTTGAACTAAATCTCAAACTTGCTGCTCAACTTGCTACCAAACCCCCCCGACACAACAGACAAAATATTATTTTGTCTGCCGATGTCGAACGACTCTTAAATGAAAAAAGAAGAGCTCGAAGAGAGTGGCAACAGCACAGATCTCCTCAACTTAAAGAACGGTTGAAAGAATGCACTAAAAAATTAAGAAAGCTACTTGAACATAAGAGAACTGCTTCATTAAACAGATATCTTGAAAATTTAGATCCAACATCAAGAACTGCTTACTCATTATGGCGTGCATCGAAAAATTTAAAAAGACCTGTCTTATGTTAGCCTCCTTTGAGAAAATCAGACGAAGGTTGGGCTAGAAATGATACTGAAAAAGGAGATCTGTTTGTAGAACATTTAAGAAAAGTATTCACGCCAAATATAACAAGTTCTGTAACAGAGTTGCCACCGATTTTACCCCAGCACCGAGCAGCTACCCGATTAATGTTTGAGATGAGAGAGGTCGAAAAGGCTATTTATGAACTAAACCCCAAAAAAGGTCCTGGTATCGATGGAATCGGTAACAGGATGCTCTTGGAGTTACCTCGTATATCATTAAAGATATTTCTCTTTATTTTTAATGCTATTATACGCCTTGAATACTATCCCCCAGAATGGAAAGTTTCACTCGTTAAAATGGTACCCAAGCCAGGCAAAGATCACACAAAAGTGGAATCGTATAGGCCTATAAGCCTATTATCCAATTTGTCAAAGCTGTTCGAGAAAATCCTAATGGAAAAGATAACTGTTTATGTGGAACAAAACAACTGTATTCCATCACACCAATTTGGCTTCAGGAGAAAACACAGCACCATTGAGCAAGCCCACAGGCTAGTTATTGTTGTCAGAAAAACGTTCGAGGAGAAAAAATACTGCTCTGCCCTTTTTATCGATGTTTCACAGGCTTTCGATAAGGTTTGGCATGAAGGTCTACTGTTTAAAATAAAACTCACAAGCTACTCAAAAGCTATATAACAAATCGAAAATTCACTCTTGCTGAAAAAAGTTTTGTCAGCTCTCCTCAAGATATACAAGCCGGAGTTCCACAAGGTAGCATTTTGGGTCCTCTGTTATATATCATTTATACTTCAGACATGCCATTAGATATTAATACCCACACATCGACTTTCGCTGACGATACTGCAATCTTAAGCGTCCACGATGACCCAAAAATAGCGTCTAGAATGTTACAGACTCACATTTCACAATTGGAAGCTTGGTTGGATAAGTGGAGAATTAAGGTGAATGAACAGAAATGTATCCACATTACTTTCACACTGAGAAAAGAGACGTGTCCACCCATTAAAATTAATAATCTGAATATACCCCAACACACATGTAGGAAATATCTCGGTATTCACCTTGACCGTCGATTCACGTGGAAAAATCATATAGATGCGAAAATAACTCAGATGAGGCTAAAAACTGCTCAACTCGCTTGGCTTACTGGCAAAAACTCTAAATTAGGCCTGGACTGCAAATTACTCATTTACAATTCGATCATGAAACCCATATGGTGCTACGGAATTCAGCTCTGGGGTACTGCCTCTGCGTCCAATATAGGGAAAATTCAGAGAATGCAAAATAAATTCTTGAGGACGATCACGAACGCACCCTGGTATGTTAGGAACTACAACATACATAAAGACCTGAATGTACCCCTGGTCAAAGATGAAATTATTAGACACTGTCAACGCTATTTAACAAAACTGGAAACACACCCCAACATACTAGCCCGTAACTTAACTGATAATCACGGCCACCAGCGTCTTAGGAGGAGGGACACTGCGGATCTGGTCCGCTAATAATAAGGGGAAATAATGGTCCCAGTTGAACCACATTACATCAGTCTGGCACTGGCTGGACTTAACAATTAATATTTAGTTTTAAGATTTGGATAATTATTGTTAGTTCACAGTTTTTAAAAGTGAAGATTCAATAAATAATATAAAATATGGAAAAAAAAAGTTTTTTATTAAAAAAGCCAACAAATTCAATTCTGTTTTATTTTTTAATTTTTTTTTCCAACATTTAATTAAGTTATGTAAGATAGGGCTTATTGAACTAAATTAAAAAATAGATTATACTCCTAAAACAATTCATGTTTAAATTAACGAAAGAGAAATCTAAGTAAATAAAATAATAAAATAAGATTTTATAAGACAAATTATCATATAAGTAGTGGCAACATACCGGCAGGAACTTTTTTTAAATCTTGCAAGGAGTTCCACTTTTTTTTAGATATTGATATTTTTTTTTTTATAAAGTTGTTCAGGGGAAACATCTTTAATATCAGACTTCGATATTTGTGGGAGCAGCTGATATTCGTCTATTATATTAGTTTTAAAATAAATTGATCCTGACGAATTATATTCTGAGGCTCGTAGCATATTTACTGCTGGATCAACAATGCTTCTGCCTTTAGAATTTCTTTACTAAGCAATATATTTTACCTCAACGAATAGACGAGTATATCTGAGAAATACTTTCAAAATTAAAAAAAAATAATCATTATGTAAATGGTGCGCATGTAAGGGTGCTGGAACTTTGCGTGCTTCAGTTATAAATTGAACAAATTGAAACGGCAAGTTTATTTTTATTTTATTATTTTTTGTCTCTATAAGGAAATGTGTAGCGTCACATTCCATTTGAGTATGACCGCTTATTAAATACTTTTGTTCAATCGATACATTGGTTTGTTTTGAAAAAGCGAGCAAAGCATTAGACAAAATGACAATTAGATTTTGGTAAAAGCGACCATCCGAGTAAATGATTATGTGATGAATATCGGGCAATCGAGCATAGAAATTCCTTAAGTGCTTAATAATGCATGTTGCACGAACGGAAGAGACTAGATTCCCATCAGTTTTATCCCAAACATAATTATCTGAAGCATGTGTGACAACATTATATATTGGGAAATAATGTATTTGCAATTCATTTTGAAATATGCAGCACTTGCGTGTAATTGAGGCACTAAATTAATAGCAAAAAACCGCATATAGTCCGGATTCAGCGTTTGTGATGTCATTCTGTTTTTCTTCGCGCATTTTTTCTATTTCATCTCTATGTTTTCCATAATCTTCGTCTGACACATTATTAGTTTTATGTGATACGCACAAATTGCATAGATCTTTCTTTGGTTTAAAAATGGAATAGTTCGACTCCTTTATTAATTCCCCAAAAATTGGATATGATAATTTCATATCGTTATTTTCCTTTTTGGATTCACAATCGTCGACAAAAAGCTTGTAAATCTGCTGATATGTAGAAAAATTACCTTGGATATATAGCTTTTTGGTTTCTTTTCGACAATAATGTGACTCCATTTTTGGAAACTCCGCTAGCCATTTTTGTAGAAAGGACCGTCGTTGTTCGTTGCGCTGCCCTACTGCTGATAATCGTTTAGCAGACTTGCGCAAACTTGAAGATTTATCGGGACTGTCTTGCGAACCGTGTTTACCGCCCCTATTAATTCAAATTCCAACCATTTTTTCATTAAGTCCTAGAGTTGAATGAAACATTTTGCGGCACACCTGCATTCGGCTTAAGTTATGTCCCAAAAAGTATGTTATTGTGTGATTACGTCTTGAATTTTCAGTGCAATTACTTTTTTTTAGAACTTTTTGTAAGACCAGAAACCGAACCCAAACGGGTTCAAGTTCGCTGAACACAAATTTTTAATCAGGTTCGGGTCCAAAAATATTAAAAAAATATTTTTGCTGTTCATGGGGTGAGAAATGTTTGATAGAAAAATCATAAAAAACATTACATTTCTGGCATTGTTCGACACTATATAGAAAGCTAAACTTAAAAAAAGCCTTACTAGACTGTCAAACTAGATGGAATTCCAGTTACTATTTGGAATATTTGTGAGGAATTCGTAGAAGTTTTTGCAGCTGTTAAAATATTAACGCTGAAACTACAAGAAGAACAAATGACTTTAGGCGATTTTTATAGAATTTGGCTTAGTTTTAAATTAGAGCTAACAAACACATTTTCACAAGAATTATAGAAAAAGAATACAGAGAAACCCACTTTATTAATAATCTACTTTTGATTGCAGCATTATATCTAGATAGCAGATTTAAGATAATGCTAAGATGTTGAAAATGCTAAAAAAAACATATTTTAGAAACAATTAAAATTTTAAAAAAATTGTTAATGGAAAGAGAAGAGAATTTTATGAGAGAATCAATATCTTGTTCTTTGTTTGCGTGAGGGCAAAATATGAAAATAAAAAGAAAAAATACAATTTCAAATTGTTGAGAAAAAGATCTCAGATTTTATTTATATTAAAATTTTTATATATTAACGTCGGTGACGATGAGCACAATAGGTATTCAAAAAACGAATGAATATCTCAAACAAGGAGACTACTTATCTAAAGTGATGAGCAACAATGTTTAATACCCGGTTTTACTCTCTAGAATATGTGTAAAAACTCCCAACAAAGTTGTACTAAAAGGGAAGTAATATTTAGATCCTAACAGAGCATTAACCCACCAAAGGCAAAGGTGCCGAAAAACCAAAGGTGTGTTGCAAACCAAATCTTAAAAGAATGTGAGCTTGAATTCAAATAATTTTGTTTCAAATACAACTAATTTGGACAGTAGGGACCACGTAGAAAATTTATATATAAATGTTTATTTAAAAACTAAGTTAAGTGGGCCAGTAGGGACCCCGTAGATTTTAAACTTATTAAAATTTAAATGAGTATTTTTGTGAATGTGGGCCAGTAGGGACCCCGTAAAAATAAAAAAAAGTATAGTGGGTCAGGGAGGACCCCGAAGCGGCCAGTAAGGACCGATTAAATAGCGAGATAAAGTGAATTAGTCAGAATGACCAGATTTGTGATCGGTCGCTTTACAACCCCGTTTGAAGTACGTATATCCGCAACCCTTTCATGTCCATCGCTTCTAGGATAAACTTTAATGACCCTGCCTAACCTCCACGATGTCGGAGGTAATTGCTCGTGTCCAACTACGACCAAGTCGTTTACCTGAAGATCGCGTTGCGGATTTTGCCATTTATATCGCTTATGTAAGCTCGTTAAATACTCTTCTTTCCATCGACGGCAGAAGAGTTGAGCAAGTGCCTTCATTTTCCGAAATCGATTAACTAAACTCAAAGGGGGGTCGTGTATCGCAGGCTCAATCAAAAAATGACCAGGAGTCAGGGATATCGGTTTCTGAGGATTGTCTACCATAGGAAAAAGAGATCGCAAATTTAATCAAGCTTCAATTCGGGAAATAACCGTAGAGAATTCCTCAAATGTATATTTAAAATATTGTGCCTCTTTCCTAAAATGTTGTTTAAAACTCTTTACACCGTCTTCCCAAAATTTGTTCCCTTGTCAGAAAACAACCTCTTCTCGAAATAAATCTGTGAAAAGCTGCTAAAAAAAGAAGCAGTAGTGTTATAACCGGGTTGGAATATTTCGCATATCATACTTCCCCAGGTGCGAATATGGCATCACCAGCAACAGCTGCTCTGGAATATTCACCACCATTCTTTTTGTTATTGTTCTAGTTGTAAATATCCTTTTTTCTGTATTCTTCTTGCTATCAAAGTTTGACACCATTTTTTATACAAAACCATTGTTAATTATAATTATATATTGTAAGGTGAAGAATAAATATATTCTAATTTATTATACACAAGACGTGCATTATTCTTCCACTAAGATACAACAGTTTGGCGACGACGTAAAAATTCGTTTCAATTATTAATTTTTGTGCAGTTAATATTGTGTTTCTTTTTTTCTTTATTATAAGCAAGTGCGAGCTTACAAGGAAACAAAATGGATGCCGAACAATTCGCCATGTTTATGAAAACCCAACAGGATTTGGTCAAACAAATATCTAAGTTGGCTGTTGGTGCTGCTTCTTCTACGGCATTGCAGGGCAATAGCAACATTGTCAACACGGCATTGGTTCCTAATTTCGAAGCTTTTGATCCGGCTAAGGAGACGTACCGTAATTACATACAGCGGTTCAAGAATTACATAAACATGAAAGGCGTTGATGGTAATAAGGAGTATTGTACTAAGCTCCTCTTAAATTCGATTGGTGCTAAGCATTTTGATAGGGTGACAGCATTAGCGGCACCAAAAATAGCAACAGAGCTGCAGTACGATTGACTTGTTGAAGCTGTTAGAAAATTATTTGGCCCCAAAAAGAAATGTGCTGGTTGCACAGCATAGATTCTTATCAAAATACCAGATTGAAGGACAGTCAGTGGCAGATTTTGTGGCAGTTCTTCGCACTGATATTATCGATTGTCAATTTGTGTCAGAGTGCGAGTGCAAAAGTTCTATTGCTGATGTGTTTTTGAGGGCACAGTTTATTCGAGGCATTAATGACAACGGAATGCGTGAGCAGCTGCTCCAATCAGAGTCATCTAAATTTGAAGAAATTGTTTTAAAAGCCTTGGCACTTGAGGCAGCGAAGTTTGATTCGAAGGAATTGTCCCATGCTGCGACAAACGCATCCAGTGCAACTATAAATAAAATTTTCAATAAGAAAAAAATTACAAATCGTCTCAAATTTCAACAAACACAACATAAACGGAAAATCAATTACGAGCAATTAGGTATTGCTGGGTTATGTTTACGATGTGGTAAAAACGACCATTTTGCCAAGGAATGTCGTTCAAGCACAAAATTAAAATGCAATTTGTGTGCAAAGCTAGGGCATGTGGCAAAAGTCTGCATTGCTTCTCTTTTGGCGGATAGTCCTAATGCCGGACCTAAAAATAGAAACAGTACACCGGGTACTTCAACAAATCAAGTGCAGAACAATAATTCTGACTACGGAATTTACAAAATTGTTGATGTTTACCGCAATGATTTTACAAATACAAATTCTGAACGCTACTATGCAAACATTTCGATAGAAGGGGAAATTGTCAAATTTGAAGTAGACTCCGGCTCGGGTTATTCATTTCTGCCCCGCTATTTGTTCAAGTCATTAAAGTTATCAAACGAAATAACCCCTACAAATATAGTTTTCCGCTCATACACCCAAAACACATTTACTGCAGACTGCAAAGTACGAGTGCATGCTAAATTCAACAACGTTTCGATTTTTGATGATATTTATGTTGTACCAGACGAGTGTACGGCTCTAATAGGCAGAACCTGGATACGTCGCCTAGGTATTAACCTTAATGAATTGGATGAAATTAATTCGAACATAGCTGCGATCAATTCCATTTCTTATTCGAACCAAATCGGAGATTTAATGACCGAATTTGCATCTGTTTTTGAACAGAAAATTGGGTCTATCCCTAACTACAAGGTTTCGTTGCAGTTACGTGAAAATGTCAAACCTAGTTACACCAAAGAGCGTCAAATTCCCTATGCGTAGGCAGAACGTGTTAATAAGGAGATAGACGATTTGGAAAAAGGGGGAATAATCACCAAAGTAGCCAACAGTGACTGGGGGTCACCATTAGTGGTAATTCCGAAAGCTGACGGTGGGGTGCGACTTTGCGTCGACTATAAAGTAGGCGTAAATCAAAGATTGGTAGACGCACACTATCCGATACGCAAAATAGACCAAATTTTTAATAGCCTTAAGGACTCGAGATACTACTGCCGCCTTGATCTTTACAAAGCATATTTACACGTCCCCGTTGATGAATTTTCATCTGAAATTCAAACAATTTCAACGCATCGAGGTACATTTCGTATGAACCGCCTGTCTTTTGGTATTAAAACTGCACCTGCTGAATTTAATAGAATCGTGGATCAAATATTACGTGAAGTTCCAAAGACAGAATCATATTTCGATGACATTGTGGTACATGGTGAATCTTTAGCTGAGTGCAAGGCTAATTTAAAATCTTGTTTGTCTCAGCTTAAAAAGTACGATCTTCATTTAAATCTTTCAAAATGTTCCTTCTTTCAAAAACAAATTGAATTTTTGGGTCACACCGTGGAGTACAACAAAGTTCGAAAATCCATTTCCAAAGTAAAGGCCATTGTTGAGATGCCACAGCCAAAATGTGTGGAGGACGTCCGTCGATTTCTTGGCATGGTGACATACTACTCCAGGTTTATACCCAAAGCTTCCACATTAACTACACCGTTACGTTTATTATTACGTAAAAATTCCGTCTTTAAATGGAATTCTAGCTGCAGGAAATCATTCAATGAACTGAAAAATGAAATTGCCAGTGATCGAGTTCTAATGCCGTTCAATCCGAAGTTGAAGGTTCAACTTGCGTGTGACGCTAGTCCTACAGGAATAGCGGGCGTTTTGTCTCACGTAGTTGAAGGTGTGGAAAGGCCAATTGCTTTTACATCGAGGTCGTTAACCCCGGCAGAACAGAATTATTCTCAGTTAGACCGTGAAGCTTTAGCAATAGTGTATTCTGTGCAACATTTTCATGAATATGTATATGGTAGACTTTTCAGACTTATTACGGACAACCAGCCATTATCCCGCATTTTCCACCAAAACGCTGCTTTTTTGACCGGCTACAATTACGAGGTTATTACAAAAAAAAAGCGAGGAAAATATTAATGCTGACTGTTTGTCAAGAGCTTCTTTAACCACCGGTACAACTTGCATCAATTTTATGGACGAAGAAGTACACTCTCTTTGTGACTCAACCTTGTTACAAATAAATTCATTACAATTAAATTACAATTCAATTCGAAATGCCACAAAAAGAGATGCACAACTTTCAAAAATTATAGCGGAATTACGCAGTTCAAACGTAGCCGATATAGAATATACCATTGATTCCGATATTCTATTCAGAGAAAAAAGGATCATGGTTCCTAGTTTACTTCAAAAAGCTGTACTCAGCGAACTTCATTATACTCACATTGGTATAACCAAAATGAAGCAACTGGCAAGGAGGTACGTATACTGGTCTTCGATAGACAAAGATATTGAGAACTATGTTCGTTCATGTGCTGCTTGTGCCTCTGTCCAGAATAATCCTCCAAAAGCTATTTTACACCCTTGGAATGAACCACAACAGAATTGGCAACGTATTCACATTGATTATGCAGGACCCTATCAGGGTTATCAATTCCTGGTAGTTATCGATGCTAAATCTAAATGGGCAGAAGTAGGCGTGTGTTCATCTGCACCAACATCGGATTCAACCATAGAAATGTTATCTAACATTTTCGCTAGAAATGGATATCCAGATGTTATGGTATCTGATAACGCAACCATTTTTAAAAGCAGCGAATTTATACAATTTTGTCACAACTCTGGTATTTTCCAAAAATTTATTTCTCCGGGTCATCCGGCTACAAATGGCTTGGCCGAAAGGAATGTTCAGACGTTAAAGAGACGCCTCGCGGCCATGTCAGATGACATATCACCCATACCTAAAAAAGTTCGAGAGATACTTTTTCGATACAGGGCGACCCCGCTACGAAATGGGAAATCGCCATCTGAGCAGTACCTTGGAAGGCAAATAAGAACCAAACTGGATGCCCTAAAACCTTCAACATTTTCTAAAAGTACTGTTCCTGATATAACAGTCAGGCAGCTAAGTGAGGGAGATCGCGTTCAAGCCAGATATTACACCGTAAATAAGCCTACATGGAAACTTGGTACCATAATTAAAAAACTTGGTCTTCTTCATTACCTTGTTCGCCTTGATAACGGGTTCATATTCAAACGTCACATAAACCAATTACGCGCCACTAATGTACAATTACCTGACACATCAACAAGCCTGTTCCCTGAAACTGATTCAGAGAACCGACCAGACGCGTATCAACAAATTTATCAACATCAGGCTTTACTGCCCCACATTCCATCTCAGATATCTTTCGACGACTCTGCAGTGCCTAGTACTCCTGCAACCACAGAACCATCGCAGGAACAGTCACAGCCGTCCACCTCGGCTGCTGCAACACCTAGCATTCGTACATCTGGTCGACAACGAAAACCGCCCAGTTATCATAGCAACTATATGCGACATTAAGTTTAAGTGAGGGAGAATTGTTATAACCGGGTTGGAATATTTCGCATATCATACTTCCCCAGGTGCGAATATGGCATCACCAGCAACAGCTGCTCTGGAATATTCACCACCATTCTTTTTGTTATTGTTCTAAATGTAAATATCCTTTTTTCTGTATTATTCTTGCTATCAAAGTTTGACACCATTTTTTATACAAAACCATTGTTAATTATAATTATATATTGTAAGGTGAAGAATAAATATATTCTAATTTATTATACACAAGACGTGCATTATTCTTCCACTAAGATACAACAGTTTGTCAGAAGTTGCCTCTAAATGAATAGCTTTCGTAGAAAAGCAAAGAAAAACCCAAACGTAGCCCTTAGTTATCGTACAAGCCCTACCAGTGAAGCTGTTGATATCAAAGGGGCCTGCAAAGTCTACACCAGTAGTAGTGAAAAGCCTATCGATAGTGCTTCGTTCAGGAGGAAGAGCTGCCATAATCTGAAAACAAGAGCTTTTCCGGTCAATAATGCACCGTTTGCAACGACTGATGACTCCACGAATTTTAGACTTTAATCGTGGAATCCAATATTCAATGCGAAGTATTCGCAAAATTAACTGATTTCCACCGTGAATGGAAATCAAATGAGTATATTCCGTTAAAGTAGCGTAAATCTACTGGAATATGTCAAAATTATAGGATGCCTCTCTGTGTAGAGACGGCGATTTAACTAAACGACCATTAATTCTAATTTTTTTTTTTTATTTATTTATTTCAATATAATTTTGGTACAAATAAGACTTTAAGTCTCTTAACAGTATCTTAGACATTGTAAATTTTATATAAGATATATTTTTAGAACTAAAACTAAGACTAAAACTAAGAAAACATTGCTATAAAATTTTAACAAAGGAAAATAGTTTAATAAAAAAATAATAAAATATTTAAAAATCAAAAGAAATTAAATATCAAACACAAAAAAAAAACATTAGAATTTAAGCAATCTATTGTAATGTTTTATAACTGCCCTTTTAAAAAACAACACACGCGAATCGGTTTTTAGATTATGTGGTAAACTATTCCAAAGGTTTACAGCACTGACAAAAACATTCTAGAAGAGGAGAGATATGTATAATCAGGTAAAATAATGTTGCACGTGCGTGTAGAGTTTCCAATTGTCAACTTATTGTATAAATAGTCTGGTTGACGTGTGTGAAAAATTTTGTGTAAAAAAATAACGTTTCGAATGTTTAAGTATGATGATAAACTACACCCCAAAATCTGCAAAGAGTATTGGGATATTCGATCGAATTTCCTTTTATTAAAAATATATCTTGCGCAATTATTAATAACAATTTGCAATTTACTCTTCGACATTGCGTCAAGATTACAATATACATTAGCCCCATAGGTAATAAAGGGTACAATTAGAGTTTTAACCAATTTTAATTTCGTATCACAAGGTACGTAGGAGGATGAATACCAAAGTTTTCTTAGTACTCTATATATCTTCATTATGGTCTCCACAATTGAGAAAGGAGTTTATCATAAATCCGAGATTCTTAACTGCTCTAACATATTTGACGTGTGCAGTTTCCATATAAATGTGTGGAAGTTCAGTTAAACTGTCGTCCTTTTAAATCGTAAGTGCCTGTGTTTTTGAAGCGTTGATGTAAAGATTATTTTCATGTGACCATCTGCAAATTTCATGTAAGTCCTCATTTAAACGATATACCAGATCCTCACGGAGTCTGGATGGACGAGATAAATAAATTTGTGCATCGTCGGCATAAAGATGAACCAAAGAATTTTTACAACAATAAAATATATCATTGATAAAAATACTAAACAATATTGACCCAAGGATTGAACCTTGTGGCACACCAGAAAAAACTGGTTTCAAATTGGAAAATGTGTTATTTAAGCTAACCCGTTGATAACGTTTGATTGAAGATAACGTGTGATTGAAGATATGAGTGATGGACGGTAGTATATAGGGTAGTATTAGTTTTACGAATTTAAGGTTGATACCATCGTATCCTACAGCATTCGAATTAAGCTTCCTAATGGCTTTACCAATATCCTACTAAATTGCTCAAAGCTAAACAAGTTACCACAAAAAGTAAGATTAGTGCTGAGCTGAAAAGAATTACTCACATTTTCAGCAGTTGATTTTAAGAAGAATTCATTCATAGTTTCATGGCATAAATCACAATGGGTTTTAGTTTTCTTTATCCCAATATTACTAAGATTGCTCCACAAACGCTTTGTTGGAAGACTACTACTTAGCTTACTTTTATAATATACACACTTCATGTGCCTTGTAACAACGTGTACTTTATTCCTAGCAATCCTATAGATATTCCAGTTACGGACCGATTGGTTTGACTTCCAAATCGAAAAGAGTCGATCACGTAATTTAACAGCAGCTTTGACTTCGTTGTTGAACCATGGATGCGTAGAAATATTTATTTTCAATTTCCTGATTGGAACATATTTTTCATATAAAAACAATATATTGCCAGAAAATGATTTTAGTTTGTCATTAACATTTGTAAAAAACCAACAGTCATTCCAGTTTAACGTCACAGCTTCATTGTTAAGTTGCTCAATGTTAATTCTCTTAAAATCCCGAAAAAATACATCTTCATCTCTATTGTAATAACTGAGATTTATATCACTAGTGAGGAACAACATGTCATGATCGGAAACACCAGCAAGCGAAAACTGATCAAAATGTATAGTTGTAGAATCAAATGAAGAGCATACAAGATCCAATAATGCAGATCTACTGTCATGGGCAAGACGGGTCGGCCAAGAGTTGATGACTTTTAACCCACAAGAGGTCAAATCATCAATTAGACTTCGCGATAGTGAGTCATTTTTCAACAGATCAACGTTAAAATCACCACACAAGATAATGTTCTCATAATTAATAACTTAATCAATGAATTTGTTGAAGAAATCAGAAAGACTATATGATCTGTGAGGATTATAGACACAAACTACTAAACATTTTACGTTATTAATACCTTCGAACTCAACGGCAAGAAATTCAACTTTACTACTTTCCTTAGAACAAAATACAACCCTGGATTTCAATCCCTTTCTATAATATATAGCGATACCACCTCCCCGCTTGTTAATAGTCCTATCGTGTCGAGTAATATCGAAATTAAACAGTCTGTACATATTATCATCAATATCCGGTTGAAACCACGTTTCGGTTACACAAAGTACATCTATAAAACATTTGGACAATATATAATTCATATAGTAAATTTTGGCGCTATTAAGACTACGTGAATTCATGTGACATAATTGGAAACCCTTATGATACTTACTCACAACCCCTAGAATTGTTTTTAAATTGTCATTAGTACTACTCGTATTAAATGTCATCGTTAAATTTTAAATAATGATGACATTTTAACGCGTTTGTTGTAAAAAAAATGGCAGAAAAATACAAAACAAAAATCCAAAAATTTAAATAGGCAAATGTTTTTTTAAGAAAATTATATATAAAAATCAAAAAAATTAATAAAGGAAAATTATTTTTAAGAAAAGTTAATATAAGAATTAGAAACATTAAAAGGCAAATTATTTTTAAGAAAAGTTAATATAAGAATTAGAAACATTAAAGCATCAAAATAAAAATGTATAAAAGCGCAAAACATATTATATTGAAAGTGCTATTAATGCATTCACACTTACTTTATCGGATACACATATCGATTGCTGATTCTTCTTGATTCTGACAAACACTCTTCCACGAATAGAGAAGGATGATGTTAATTTACCCCGACGTTTAAGTTCAGAACAATAAAACATTAATTCCCTGTTATCATCCGTCAGGTATTCATGAAAATAAATGTTAAGGTCACTATTGCAACAGCCAATATCTGTCATGTTTAAAGATCTTTTGTTTGTCTTGCAAAAACCGGCAATAGAACGAAACAGCTGATTTCTATCGTGCGATGATTGCAGCTTTATTAAAATAGAACTGGATCTTTTAATATTGTTGTTGTTTGATTTTAAACGAAACGCATCTTTTATTTGAGGTGGAATCAATTTTATACATTTACATGTATTAGAGAAAAGAGTTTCGCTGTTTTCATTTTCATTCTCCTTAATACCAGTTATAATTAAGTCAGATGATACAGCATTATTTTGTAAATTTTCAAATTTGGATCTCAATGTAGATAAATCAGAGTTTAATTTTGCAATATCTTCTCTCTGAGTACGTTCAACTGCAGCCACACGGCTTTCAATCTCAGTTATAGATGTTCTTAAATCAAACAACTCACCAGATAATTCATCAATACGTTGCATTATCTTTCCCTCACTAGCTTTATATGTATGAGTGAGGGAATCCACTATGAGCTCTCTATGTTTCTCCAACTTCTCATCTAACAATTGCATCCAATTAGTAGGAAAAGGGTGTTCAATCTCAGTACGTGGAATTTTAGATAAAGTTAGTTGAAGCGGAGGGGAAGTTTGTTTTCTCGCATTCTTATTAGCAGCAGACATTGTAAAAAGATGATATACGTAGAGGGCAAAAACAACAAATTGGTGAACAGTAAAAATAGATAAAATAATCCTCCGCAACAACAAAAAAAAAACAAAAAAGCAATACTTTATTTGTCTATTTTTATCTAATTTTATTTTTATATATATTTTTTATTTGTTGTCCCGGCAACACTGAAAATTATTTTAACAAAAGATAAACAATAATTATTTTGTGTAAATTTAATAAATAATAAGCGAAAAGTGAGGAGCACAAAAAAACACGTCTACTCGCTGCACATATTATACTTCATCATCCTTATCAAGAAAAAAATTTAAAGGTATAAGCGAACTTTTCGAACATAAAGGTGTTTTCTCCAAGAGACATTTATATTTCTCAGCGAAATAGTATTTTTGAGCCACAATGGCCAAACGCAATTTGGTTCTTTTCACCTCAAGACTAGAAAGCGTTTTATCAACAAACTGATTTCGACCTGATTTATGAGCTGGGCGAATATTATAAATGAATCGCAAAACATACGAGAGAACACGAAGTGCTCGATCAAGACTCGAATAATTCGTAAGAATATCCTCAAATACGTCGGCTCCTCCGGAGTCCGTAAAAAAAGAAACATGAACAACCCAACACTCAATGTCTGTAGTAAGGCAAGAAAGATCAGATATATTCCACTTAGCCCTGTCCTGTCGAAGCCATTGTGTACCATGCCACCAAAGTTTACTAATCGCTAGCTCAGAGGGAGAAGTTCTTCAGAAGATGATGAAGATATGCTCGAACAAGTTCTAAAAAAGAAGTAACGATTTTCTAAATCAAATTCTTTAAATGAGAGGGGCTTTTCAACCTTGAAATTCATTTTGTTGCTACAAAGAACAAATTTAAAAGAAGAAAACTTAAAAAATATATTAATTATAAAATTAAACGAAAATTTCTTTGAAAAATAAATTTCCTATTAATAAAACATTAGTACTTTTTTTAAATGTTGAACCCGAACCCTGAACCGAACCTAAACTATTTATTTCGATTAACCTGAACCCATTTTTTCAGGGTTTAAGTCCTTGCCAGTAGCATACATCCGCTTTTGATCCCAGGACATATTACAGAACAAGTTAAAAATTTCATTTCAAATAGCCTCTGTAAACTTTGAACAATTTCTTAGTGCACTTGTTTTTGGCAATATTGTGATGAACAAGACTCTCCAAGTAGCCTAGAAGGCTTTTGACAAAGAACCTTTTTTGATATACCCAAATACTGCACACCTTCCATTCTTTTTTTATTAACATTTAGCTTCCATTCAGATTTTTTCGCAAAATTTTTCTTCTTACAAACATTATTTAAATTTTCTCACTTTAACAATTCATGTAATTTGAACTTCTTGTGTTAAGAAACTTTTTCCAAAATTACTTTTGGACTGATGCACAAAATCTACTTTCATGCACACAAATTCTCACTGATACACAAAAATTACTATATTTCTTTAAATTTATTTTCGTTTATTTGATCTTGATTTATTTGAAATTGAGCTTGAGATCTTGTTTTTATAAAAATAATAACGATTATTTATTTCCAATATTTCGTCTCCACATTAGGTGACTTCTTAAGGGAAATAATTTAATTTTTTAACAATTAAAACTTTATATACATAAAACTTTTTTTTTAAAAAAGGCGGTAAATCATAAAAATAGTTTTTGACAATATGAAAAATATCAATATCATAGGAAAAAAATATTTTAAATTTAAAAAAGATAAAGAAACAAAAATGTTTTTATAAATATTTAAAATAAAATTATTACATAGAACAAAAACCTATTTTAATATATATATTGTTACGATTTTACGCTTTATAAAACAGTTGATTTATTTTCCTTTTAAATAAATCAAGTTCTTCCTATATTGCAAATAATAAGCACTGTTTGAAATTATTTATATCTCTATTTATTTATAACATGCACTAAAAATTACAGAAAAGCACTTTAATAGCACCCTTTATTTATACGATGTACTAGATAAACTAAACGTTAGCCACACTTTAGTTCTTCACACTCTGCGTTTAACTTATAAACTGAACTGCTGCGTCACCGAGTACTAGTATTTATATGAGTAGTCAGGTATTCTAGTCATTTCCAGTTTATTACGACACTAGATTTTTCCAGCTGTCAAAATTCGTGTGAAGAAATTTCTTATTGTAGAAATTTCTTGTAACACTGCCGCCCATCCCGAACAGACATAGCTATTCCTTTTCCATAGTTGGCTAGTCGTTCTAGATAAACAACCTTCATTTTGGACCTTGGGCTCTGAACTTTCTGTATTCTGTATACCACATCATTCAACCTTATAGTTACTCTATAGGGTCCGTCCCAACGCGTTTGTAGTTTGGGAGATAATCCTTTCTTTCTTGCGGGTTAAATAGCAGAACCAGCTGACCCTCATTAAATTCTATTCGATTGCGAACAAACTCATGAAGCTCGTTAAGGTCTTCTTGTTCCCGGGAAGCGTTGTCGTTGTCATTATCTATAGCGGCGGGCTTAACACCAAATTCTAAATCGCCAGGCAATTTAAGTTCCATTCCGAAAATAATTTTTGCAGATGTCCGGGAGGTGGAATCGTGAACAGCCGATCTATATGCCAGATTGCGGATTCAGCGGGTTGGTTCTTGTTTTTCTTATTCCATACAACTCACACATTTCCTTGAAGATAGCAGATTCAAAATTCCTTCCCTGGTCAGAGTGTAATTCTAATGAAACACCGTAGCGGCACACCCAATTGTTCACAAATGCGCTTATTACCGTTCTGGCTTCCTGGCTCGGTATATCGTATACCTCAGGCCATTTACGGAAATAGTCGATCACCAAAAGAACGTAATGGTTCCGGAATCACTGACAGGGAAAGAGCCTGCTACATCCATTGCTATCCGCTCAAATGGGGCACCCGAGTTGTATTGTTGAAGTTGCCCACGACTTCTCCTTACTGGTCCTTTAGCTTCGATGCATTGCGCAAAATTTGCTATCCAATCGCTTACAGCTTGCTGGCAGCCGACCCAGTAGAATCGTTGTTTTAACTTCTCTAGGGTTTTCGTGACACCGACATGACCACCACTGGGACCGTCATGAAACTCTTTTATTGCTTCGTCTATTTTGCTTGACGGCACCACAATCAGCTTTGTCTCAGATTTGCAGTCCGCAATTTCCCATATACGGTATAAGCAGTGATTAATTACCCAGAGACTGTTCCACTGGGCCCAATACGCCTTCATTAGCGGACTTTCAGCTGATATTTGTTCACGGGTAGGCCGCTGACCAGGCTTCAGTTGACTTATATGCGTTAGTCTTATATCAACGATGCACTCTTTTCCTTTAGCTCTCGACCAATGTTTGCACTCTAAATTACAGGGGCGTCTTGAAAGGGCGTCCGCATTGTAATGTTTTATGCCTTTCCTATGCTCGATGCTGAAATCATAGCTTTTAAGTCGTTCAATCCAACGAGCTAGCTGCCCTTCTGGTTGCTTAAACTGCAGCAGCCACCTGAGTGCAGAATGGTCGGTTCTTAGTTGGTAGTGCTTTACATATTCTACCGCCGCCAAGAGTTCCCGTCGCGTTACCCAGTAGTTTCTTTCAGGCTTCGAAAGTACTCGACAGTAATAGCCTATGACTTTTTCGGTTCCATTGATCACCTGTTAAAGCACACCTTCTATTCCGTATCCGCTTGCATCGCTATCCAGCACAAATTTTGACTTTGGTTTCTCATGGCGAAGACAGAGCCGTATTTCCTGATTAATTGTTTGGCTTTATTTCTATCAGGCGGGGCCAGTTCTTTTACCCATTTTTCCACATATTCTGCCAGCATATTTCGATCTTCAACGGACGCATTGGAAGGTTCCAAGTTCTTCGCAATTGATTATTGCTTCTGGCGCAGTACATTTGGCTATTTCAGAGTTCGCTCTGACAACTTTTTCACAATTTGATAGGTTCAGTACTCTTACAGAAACTCTTTTGTCTTTGCTCTTTTTCACGAAGGCTTTCGCTGTTATTAGGTCACTTTTTATTTCTGATGGTTCTACCACCCACAAGCTGCTATCCTCACAATCTCCCTCCATACGCACCCATACTAAAGTTTTTGCGCGTGCTGGTAGTTTTTGGTGGCTGATGGTAACTAGTTTTCTTACCTGATCCTCGCTTTCATATCCAACACAAAGGGGTATTTCAACATTCTGCCAAATCATAACTTTTTGCCCCATATGTAGGTTAATGCCGTGCCTAATCATAAAATCTGCACCAATAATTACTTCGTCCACAATATCGGCAACAATAAATACGTGATTGACGCTTATGGTGGCAACCGTTAGTTTTACATTTATTTTACCATCTACAGAGGCAGGCTGCACAGTAGCTGTGCGCAGACTTACCCCGTATAGTGGTTCAACTGCCTTTTTCACTAAATCGGGCCTAATGATTGACTGTTATGCTCCTGTGTCTATCGTAAAAATGTACTTTCACCCGTTGATGTACCCATAAGCAGTAAGATTGCTTTTCTCCTGCTGTATTACTGATATGGAGATTGTGGCACCATCGGTTGTGGGAGCTAGCTGATCGGTCCGGAGGCTCTTCCTTGGTGCTTTGCAATTTCGCTGGAAATGTCCCACTCTACCGCAGTTGTAGAATTTATCCTTGTCCTTGACTTGCTTCTCCCCTAATGCCTGCTTAAATGCATCCTTTAACTCCGTGAACACTTCTCTGGATACTTCTTTTAACTTTGTGCTTATATCTTGCTCTCTTTCAGCCGTCACTTCGAGGTTACACACCTTAAATATTTGTGGTTTGGAAATCACCTTCGCAGTTTCTTGGGCCAGCGCGAATGAGACAGTTTCAGCAAAGGTCGATTTCTGCGTAGCACACACCGCATGTCTCACATCAGAATCCCGAATTTCATTCACAAATGCTTCAATTTTGAACTGATCTAAGAATGGATGATTTTCGCCCGGATAAGTCAACTGCACCAACCGTTCTATTTCTGTTGCAAAGTTCTGTAACGATTCGTTTGGTTTCTGCACTCTACCTCTTAGTTCCATTCTGTATATTTCTTTTTTGTGTTTGCCACCATACTTTCGCTACAGTGCCACCATTATGTCGTCATAATTATTTCTGCAGGTTATTGGCACACTTTCTAGAATTTCTGCAGCGTTTAATTTTAAGGCCAGAATCAACTCTATAGCCTTTTCTTCGTTGTTCCACATATTTCTGGCGGCAACTGTCTGAAACTGGAACTTGAAAACATTAAACGGTACGCTGCCGTCAAAAGTTGGGGCCTTTGCTCTACCAGAAGTTTCCGAAATAATTCGTACTGGGCCCTCCAGGTATTGAGAATTATTTATTTTACTTTCCAGATCTTGCAGTTTTTTCTCGACGTCATTTTATAAGTCGGTCACTCTTTTTGAAACCTCGGAAATTTCTCTAGAAGTTCCTTAAAACTTTTCTTCCATCTTCATTAGGAAGTTTCTAACTGTTTCTCATTTTTTTCCATATTTTCCATCATAGCAGCAAACATTGCGCTTAACTCCATATTACCTTCTATTTTACGGGTACTAACCTCTATTACTTCTTTTTCATCAAATGCGTAAGTCGCAATGTCAATGTTACGCCGCTCGAATTCCTCTATCAGTCGCTTTTGTAATTATGTCTTATTACCTGCTGTCGGTAGCTCCAACTTACTCAATTCCTTCTTGAGTTGCTCCACTTTAAGCTCCACCAATTTCATGACTGCTTATTATTTTGCACCAATTGTTACGATTCTGGCACCAATTGTTACGATTTTACCCTTTATAAAATCGTTGATTTACTTACCTTTTAAATAAATCGAGTTCTTTCTATATTGCAAATAATAAACACTGTTTGAAATTATTTATAACTCTATTTATTTATAACAGGCACTAAAAATTACAGAAAAGCACTTTAATAGCACACTTTATTTACACGATGTAGTTCTTCACATTCTACGTTTTACTTATGAACTGAACTGCTGCGTCACCGAGTACCAGTATTTATATGAGAAGTCAGGTATTCTAGTCATTTCCAGTTTATTACGACACTAGATTTTTCCAGCTGTCAAAATTCGTGTGAAGAAATTTCCCATTGTAGAAATTTCTTGTAACAATATATTGCTTAACATTATAATTATTAGCTTAGTTTTTATTTACTAAATGTCTATAATTTTGGGCTATATTTGCTACATCTGTTTTATAGTTAATGCGCTGTGTAGATGATATTTTCATTATCAGTAACATTTCTGACATAACAGGTCAATTGAAAAGTCCCCGGCCTACCATACTAAAACACATTTTTTTGGCAAAATTCGTTTTTTTATTTAACATAGTTCCCTTCAAGGGGCATACAATGAAAAAAGAAGAGGTCCCAGAATTGATCCCTGGGGTACCCCTGTTGTCACAGCAAGTTTAGACGAAGTAGAACCATCAATACATACTGATTGCGTACGACCAGAGAGATATGAGTTCAATCATTTTACCAAAGTGGCAGAAAGTTAAACATATTCCTTAGCTTTACACACAAAATATGGTGATTTACCCTATCAAATGCCTTAGAGTGACCAAGTAAATCAAGGAAAGTAATTATATCTGCATCAAAATTTTGTGTCAGGTCCTCAGAAACATTGAGTAGGGCAGAAACGCAGGCCGAAAACCAGATTGCTTGGCTGTAAGAAGGTTATGTCTTAATAAGAAACTGTTCATCTGATGATGCAGTAGTTTTTCTTTAGAGGCATATGGCAAAGTTGCTATAGGTCTTAGCCCGGAGTTTGATTTGAGTAGCGGTAAAAATTTTGCATGCTTCCAGCTAACGGGGAATGAACCGCTTATTATAACAGTACTAAGAAGATCTGTTATATAAGGTAAGAGTTAAGGCAGTAACATTTTAAAGATTTTTGGATGAACCTTATCAGAAACAACGGCATTGGTTTTATACTAAAGCAACACTTAAACACATCAACTTGGCTCACACATTCGAATTGAAACTGCGAAATGTTCAGTAGGTCACTATTATTGTCGGTGATGTTGTTTGAATTATTAAAATTGTAAAAACTTGGATTGGGTGGAACCAATGGTAAGTTTACGAAAGTTTCGTTGATTTTATTTATGTTTATCGAATTAAAAACTTTGTTAACGGATTTCCCAACACCAATTTCCTTAATAGTCCGTTATGTTAGTATTGACCGCATTGTAAAATCTATTAGTGTAATATCGGATTTGGTTTTCCTTATTAAATTATTAACATCACGTCTAGCCCTGCGGTATTCATTACTTAATACCGTGGTTTTGAAACGCTTCCAACGCGAAAAGGCCAAATCCATTCTCTCAATTAGAGCTTTGATTTCAGTCGAGAATCATGGTCTGGTCCTATTAGCCTTACGTTTAGTTCTTTGTGCACTGTTAGTAATCTAGAGTTATGTAATGCTGGTGTCAATGAAGGATAGTTTTTAACGCATTTCCTTTTGAAAACCACCTTCAAAAGATAAAAAAGTAAGTGAAAAAAGGAAACGAAATTAGTTCGCAACTTTATAAAAGAATGACAGAAGCAAATTTACACAGTACCAAGCATAATTATAACGAATACATATTCTCTAGGTATTGAAATTATTCAAAATTATTCTCACTTAAAAACAAATGCATTCTTTTTGAAACACAACCCTCCTAACAATTATTATTTTTCAAATAACGATGTGTTCAAAATTGAAAAAATATATAATAGCTTAAATGGACCTTTAATAAGAGAAAACAAGGTTTAGAATTTAAAAAACTATTTTTAAAATCCAATGGTTTCATCACATTTCAAAATTCATAGTTCACGAAACTCTAGAATTAATACTGAATTTATCACGCATAATCTTGAAGGCATTGTATTTGAAATGGTTTACTTCAAAATTGATACAGCTTGCATTTTTATTCCACTAATCCTCCATGGACAACAACAACAACTAACTTAACTTATTTTTTACTTAGTTTTTATTATTTTTGTTTATTATAAACGAGTTCGACTATACTTCTCCGATTGTCCGTTTTTAAATATCTTCTGCTTTTACCTATTAAAAAAGTCAAGATGCAAGGGTAACTTTTTCAAAAATTATAAAATTAAAATTATTAAAATAAACATCACAGAAAAACTTGTCAAAAACAAAAACACTTCTTTCTACACAATATAAAAACATAACAAACAAAACTTTTACAAATACATAAATTCTTTCTCAAAAAGTATAAAGAATGAACAAAATGAAACGCGAAGGTAAGAAACATTTGTACATTGTACTTTTGTCCTCTTCATATAATTGAACTCTGTACTTAGATCTTCTAGCTGAATTAAAAAAAGAAAAAAAACAATCAAAGAATTAGAGATCCGCCTAGTATTACTGATGTGCCATATTACAGAAGAAATGTTGGTGATGCAAGCAGAAGTAAAAAAAATTGCTTGCTTCCCAATTGCACTTTTATAACATATTTCTATCACAACCGTTTGAAAATCTTCTGCAATTCTAGTCACTCGAAGCATATTTAATTGAAAATAAAGAAAAATATGCGATTTTTGGTAGGTAATGACAAAAATTCTGGCATTTCTGAATAAAAATAATCCTAATATCCTATATTATATTGTTGATGCATAAAAGTTTTTTTTTGTAACAAGATGGTGTTTATTTAGAAAATTTAATTTTTTATTTTCTGCAGGAAAAAGAATTTTTCCAAAAGAATTTATTCGCCGAAATTGGCGTAAGGTTTTCAAGGACCAAGTAGCCTCTAACTTTGCATGGGCTGGAACATCAACTAAGTTGTGTTTAAGAACTACAATGACAGCTATTGCACTTAAAAGTATGTCCGTTTTTTTGGGCAAAAATTTTAATTTTTTGCAGACGCCTTCAGATCAAGATTCAATGAGTCTTCAGAATGCGAGTTTGATCAGATTTCTATGAAGCACATACAAACGGCATCCGATCGATTGAAAAAAAATTAAAAATTATCATGCTAATAAGAAAAATATGGGTTCTATTAGTAAAGAAAATAATATGGAAGAAAATTGCTTTATTGCAGAAGATGAATGTAGAGTAGAACATAAGAAAAGTAACAGAGAAGAAATTTAAACTTTTGTTAAGGCAATAGATAAGGATGGAGATGAGAAGACGATTACCGGAGAAGTCCGAAAAAGGAATAAAGAAGAAATTGAAACAAAAATTATTAAAAAGGAAAAACGAAAGTAAAATATACGTTTATTACGATACTATTGTTTTTTCCTTTGTAATTAATATTGTTTTTTATGTACATATATAAATAATTATGTATTCGTTTGTTAATATTATTTTATTTTTATGTATTTTCCTTACTTTTCGCTGTAATAAATTAATAAATAAACAAACTGTTTTTAATAATATTGGGTCACCATCAGATTATTCAATATTTATCGAAAAGTTTTTCGAATCTAAATACTTTATAAAACTGTACGCATTTCAATACAGTATCGAATCGAAATATTGTCGATACTGTACATTTCTCCGTTTGAAAAATATTCGGTATTTCGATGAAATATCGAATTTATAAATCAACAATTTTTCGGCTCTATATCACCTTGCACGCTGCATAGGAAAACACGAACTCGAGATCGATTTAATTTTTCGAGAAAATGATTCCGTTTCGATACAATAGCGTCTCATTTGGCATACTGGGAAGTTATTAACAAAAAAAAATCACAAATTTATTTGATGTGTGTCGTTCCTTTTTGTTGACAACTAAGAGAGTAAGCTTCTTTTTTTAATTCCTCTTTAAGCGATGTTCGTTAGAATCAAAAAATGATCTAAGGAGTACTGCTGAGTAAATAAAATGTTTAACAGTGGCTTTAAAACCAAAAATCTCTTTTTATAACAATAGGATAACAGAGAAATAAAAAACTGGAGCTAAAACAACAAAAAAAGAACTTTTAAAGAAAAAAGGAAAATTTACTTTAATTACACACGAAAGGAAAAAATATATACCGAGTAAAAATATGTTTTTTTGTAGCCTCTGCAAGCGAGCGCTGTTAGTAAAATTAACAGGGAGTATTTTAACACGGGTTTTGTTAGTGTATTTTTCAATTATATTGGTATGTTCGAATGTTTGTTTTTCGTTTTGTTTAAAACAATTAAAATTACTTTTTATATTGTTACACACTGCGCTGTTTCCACCTAAAAAAATCAAAAACATGTACCTTTTATATTGGGGTTGAATTAAATGGGGGGGGGGGGAGATTTATTTAACACTTAATAAGCCAAGAATTTTTCGGGTTTTTCCGTTCGCTCTATATGCCAAAAAAATTTTTTTTGGGGATTTCTAAAAAAATATTTCGTCAGATAATTCAAAATATAAGGGTGGTGATCCTTTTCGAAGAAACAAAAATGTTTTCTTAAAATATTCCTCAGAAACTTCGGAGTGAAAAATAAAACAATTAGTTTCAAAACGTTATAAAAAATATTTTGGGTTTATTTGTACGTTGCGCACTCTTCAGGTTTACAAAAGTAGGTAAGGTATCAAAGAAGAAAAGGCAAGGGCAAAATAGAAAAACAAAGAAAGGACAAAAACATTTAAAACTGTTGAGCATTACCAGTTTAAACGATATGTGATTTAACACAATGTATTCATTCACTTTTTAAATTTAATAGATGCTGCTTACTGCATGCATGAATACAAAACTATTTTCTATAATTATTAATTATATAATTATTTTATATAATTAATTATATAACTATTTAAGAGCACTCCTTGTGCATTAAAATTAAATTAATTTATTTTAAAATATTGATAATTTTATAAGCGAGAGCACTTTAAAACAATTTTGTTAGCATCCGTGCCTTTTTTCTGACTGTCCTGTTAATTTTTTAATTACTAGCTTGTGGCTACATATGCCTACGTGATACATAAACGTACATTTATATTTTCAAACAGTACTTTTAAGTACATATTTTAAAGGGAGAACAATGTATAGAAATATATAAGTTAACAAAACTGTAACTTGTCTTGCTTGCCCATCCTTTGCCATGATGGTTTCAATTATTTTGCATTTTGGCCAACAATATCGTGGTAGATTTTCATCGATTATAATGATGATATCACCAACTTTTTGTGAACTTGTTTTTTCGTGCCATTTTCCTCTTCTGATGAGCGTCGGTGCATATTCTTTTATCCAGCGATGCCAAAATTTAACTGCAAATAGCTTAGTATAGTTCCATCGCTGTCGCAAGTCACCTTCTTTGTAGTTTATGGGCTTGAGTCCACTTGATGAGCCCAATAACAGATGATTTGGTGTGAGTGCCTCGTCGTCGCATGATTCCAGTGACACAAAAGTGAGTGGCCTTGAATTTATAATGAAATCCACTTCAGCTAAGGCACTTTTCAGGCTTTCATCATTGAAGTTCATATGAGGACAGATATGATATAGAGCTGTTTTGACCGAACGTACGAGTCTTTCCCAGGCTCCGCCCATGTGGGTCGCTGCTGGCGGGTTAAATTTCCACCTAATACCTTAAAATGTTTTGGAAATCGTTTTGTGGTCAACTTAAGTACTAAATATTTTTGCTGTTGCTCTGAAGTTCGTGCCGTTATCGGTGTAAATTTCTCTTGGAGTTCCTATTCGAGCCATAAAATTGTTACTGCACATGACGCAGGAACTGGTGTCGAGGCTGTGAGCAAGTTCGAGGTGTACTGCTCGTACGGTGAGGCATGTAAATAAAACACCCCACCTTTTTTCCTTTCTTCTGCCTACGGTAACGTAAAGGGGTCCAAAGTAATCTATTCCCACGGATGTAAACGGCCTTTCGAAACTTGCCAGTCGAGCAGGTGGTAGTGCAGACATTTGTGGTACAATTGGTGTAGCAGTTAAATTTTTGCATATTTGACAAGATTCCCTCACGGTATTGTAGAGTACCCATAAATTGGGTATGTAGTATGTACTCTTTATGTTGTTGATAACGGTTTCATGAGACATATGATGAAATGTTTCATGTACATAGCGAACAAGCAGGAATGTTACGTGATGATTAGAAGGCACTATTATTACATCTTGATGATTTAGAAATGATGCACAGCCTTTGGCTCTTAATACGCCTTCATCATCTAGGAAGATATTTAAGGACATTAGTGTACAGTCTTAGGCGAAATGCTTACCCCTTTTTAAATAATTTATTTCTTCGTGAAATTCGATTATGCTGTGTTTTTCGGAACAATGCGAATTTTGCCCTTTGTAGCATTTCAAATCAAATTTCCTCAGGCAGCTTACTTCCTCCAAATCGTGCCTTAAGTTTACACAACTAGAGTATAAATGTTGCTAAAGCTCGGTAAAGTCTTCTCCAGTTGAAAAAAAACTCCACGTTAAATGTTACGTTATTTGCACCTTTGTTCATAAGTAATAGATGGTGCCTGATTTCTTCTTGGTTGGATTCACCTTGCAAGTGGGCCATGTTGACATATCTTCGTGTAGAAAATTTGGACCAGAGAACCAAGAAGATTCGTTGCCTCGTGAATGAACTTTTGTTGCCAGATCAGCCGGATTCATTTTAGAAGGCACCCATCGCCATTGCGTTACTTCTGTTGTTTCCAATATTTCGCCAACACGATGCATTATGAAATGTTGAAATATTTTGGATCCATTCTTAACCACTGTAGTACTGTCTTTGAATCAGACCAAAAGTACTTGGCCTTGAAATGAATACGTTGTATAATTGCCACTTTGTTGGCTAACCTTGCAGCGTGTTGGCTAACGACAGCAGCTTGTAGCTCAAGAATTGGTATTGACATCGGTTTTAATGGAGCCACTTTCGACTTGCCAGCAGCAATAGTGACATCACAATTGCCTTGGAACACAACTCGGATGTAACAAACTGCAGCATAAGCGTCTTCACCAGTGTCAGTGAACGTATGAAGCTCTACAAGAATCGCCTCTTTAAGGTGGCAAGAGTAACATCGTGGTATTTTGACAGAAGCTATGCAATAGTTTTCTTCCATTTCTGCCACTTAGGTAATTGAGAGTCGCAAAGTTGCATATCCCAATCGATGCCAGATTGCCAGACTTCTTGTATAAGAATTTTTAAAGCAGTCGTGTAGCAAGATATTAATCCCAGTGGGTCGAAAATAGACATCAGCACCTGAAGCATCTCCCTTTTTGTAGGAGTAATTTCATTGGCGAATACTCCACGGCGAAGTCTGGTGAATCTAAAAATATAGACAAATGAGTCTTGTAGTGTGCATACTTACGGTACATAGTGTACAAAGGGAAAACAACGGTGTGTATTTCAACCTTAAGTTGAATTAGTCAGAACTAATAAAACTAAATAAAATTCATAAAAAAATTATGAATACCCATGGGTAAAAACGTACTAAAGGGTTTCACATTACATTGTTTATAGTACTGACCATTTTCAAGTAATGTGTTTGTTGATACTAGACCTCACGCAGTTCAAGTGCAATGAATGCATGTGACACTTTGAAACATTGCGACTGCAGTAAATCTGGCGCGTGCTTGAAGTGAGTCAATGTTAATTTTGTTTTGACGTTTCCCCTTTGTCACAGTACAAATAAATTTAGTATATAAGTCGTTGTAAAAATTAGAAATGGGTTAGTGTTAAGCAGAGAGTTAATCTAAAGTTATAGAAAAAATGATAGTAGCAAAAACGCTACTGAAATAAAACACAAATATTATCCAAAACTAAAAGTACATGAGTTCTTAATTAAATACATAAACTCATCATATGGCGATCCTGGGACATCCTGGACACAACACACAATGATCCTGCTAAACTGAAATGATCCTGCTCGAATCAATAATCCTGCTAAACTAAAATAATCCTGCCCAGCCCGAACAAAGAATCCTGCCGTTGGTGATACTACAGCTGCACTTAAGTATTACAAGCAATTAAGTATTAAATAATTCAGAAGAAAGAAAATTTTTCCTAAAATTACGGTGTATTAAGTGCTCTGCATAAATACCACTGTACAAACAATATATTTTTTTTGTTGTTATACATATTATTTTAATGGATAAGAGAAATTTAAACGAGATTCTCAGGGAAATAGAAGTAGCTAAGAAAAAATTGAAAGCTGGTGAACTCAAAGAGAAACCAGAAATTCTACTGCTAGGACCGAAACCTTTGTATAAGAAACAAGAGGAACCGCTCTACCCGATTTTCCCGGTCCAAGAGACTAGATCAAAAGGCAAAAATTATAAGGGTGAAAGGAAAATAAAACTAATAATAATAGAAGACAGTATAGCTTCTATAAGAGAAAGGATAGCAACAGAAAAAGTAGATAAGGATAAGGATAAGGATTGTCTAAAAAAGAGACTAATAGAATTTGATGTAACATTAAAGGAAATAAGAGAATATAAAATGCTTGAGAAAGCTAAAAAGAAAAACAAAAAGACATTAAAATAAACATAAATAAATAATCTAAGAGAAAAATCATAATCTATTTTGTAAAACAAAAAAAAAACAAATTAATAAGAAAATATGTTAAGAGCTGCATTATTAATAGCAACGATAACAATAATTATAATAACAAGTATAGCATTATTGTATTAAAACTCGTCTT
This sequence comes from Eustalomyia histrio, assembly GCA_949748255.1. Classification (NCBI taxonomy): domain Eukaryota; kingdom Metazoa; phylum Arthropoda; class Insecta; order Diptera; family Anthomyiidae; genus Eustalomyia; species Eustalomyia histrio. The sequence continues at coordinate 860,834 of OX456528.1, forward strand.
GGTTTATTTTTGTTTTAATCTTCTTTATTTATTGAACAGCGTTGCTGTCCTTTTTAGTTCATGTTTAACTCTATGTTTAATACTGACTTACTTCTAATTTTACATCGACTTATATACTAAATTTGTTTGTACTGTAACAAAGGGGAAACGTCAAAACAAAATTAACATTGACCCACTTGAAACATCTGCGCACCAGATTACTGCAGTCTCAGTGCTTCAAAGTGTCACATGCATTCGTTGCACTTGAACTGTGTGAGGTCTAGTATCAACAGACACATTACTTGACAATAGTCAGTACTACAAATAATGCAACGTGAAACCCTTTAGTACGTTCTTACTCATGGGTATTCATAATTGTTTTATTTGTTTTCTTTATTTTTATAAGTTCTGACTAATTCAACTTAAGGTTGAAATCCAAATCGTTGTTTTCCCTTTGTACACTATGTACCGTGAATACAACTTACGATCAAATAAATAATGTAAGAGAATATATCTTAGAAAAAGCAAATGACTTAGAAATAGAGGAGGGAATAAACTCTATGGTGGGAAAAGTAGACGAATTAAATGTATTAGATAAGGTTACTTCAATTAAAGATTTCTTAAGTAAGTTAAATGATAGAAATTATTTTTATAGGAAGCACTCGAATACAATAAATATGAAGTTTTAAGTAATGATTTTGTTCCTATCAACATAGAGACTAATGGATAAAATATATAAACAGGTAGAAACTATATTAACAAATGCAAGGAAATCATCAGGCAGACCTTATTCATTAGAGACGATAAAATCCAAAAAGAGGAACTTGAAAAATTCCAAGTAGATGCAAGTACGACATTGAATAGTTTGAAACTAACAGAAGTAGAAAAGAATACACAATTAGAAAAATTAAATACATTGAAAAGAGAAGCTTTGAATATTCTTCAGTTTCACGAAGACAAGTAATAATAGTATAGAAGAAGAATCTAGTAATACAGAAGAAGAATCTAGTGAAACCGCCACGATGACCAATAATATTTTGAACACGACTGAACTAGCATCTATCTCGAAACTATTACCATCTTTCAGTGGTGCAAGAGATGAGCTAGAGCCGTTCATTGCTAATTTAGAAATAATAAAGGAGACTATTTCCCAGGAAAAACATACCTCATTTTTCAACTTTGTCTTTAGGACAAAGCTAACGACTAAGGTTCAGAACAGAGTACGACAAATATCAGTGCCAACTAACATCGAGACTCTTCTGAGTTCACTCAAAAAGGCATATTCCATAAAGAAATCTCCAAATGTAATCCTAAACAAACTGACTAGTGTAGTACAGTCAGAAACGATAAGAAAATTCGCTGACAAAATAGAGACACTGACAATGGAGTTGAACGAACTTCAAGTAAACGCACTTGGTGAAACTAGTGGGGAAACCATTAGCAACACGAATGCTATGATAGCGTTTAATGCGTTCAAAAACGGTCTAAAGGATAGAGAAATAGTCAGAACGATTGAAGCAAGCTGAATAGCTTTAGAGGCTTCATCTGACATAAGACAAAGCCAGGTTATGTTTCAAACTGCACAAACAGGAAACGCATCCGGACGAAACTGGAATACTAATGGCAACATATGTGGGAAATGTGGTGGTAGACATGGCAATAGATGCTATGCAGATGGTAAGAATTGTGGTAAGTTGAACCACCTTGCTAAAATGTGCAGATTGGGAAGAAATAATAACCAGAATAATAATAATAATAGCAATAACCGAAATAACAACAATGGTTACAACAGTAATCAAAATAATTGGGGTAATAATCTTGAAAGGAGTAATAACCGGAATAACGGAAATTTTAGGAACAATAATGGAAATAATAACCGTTCTAATAATGGAAATACTAGTAATAATAGAAACCATAATGTACGTCATATACAGGAACAGGGAAACTCCCAGTATCCGGAGATTTCAGAGTACCAGGAATCTTCGGAACACAATCAGTAAACACCAAACGAATATTTAGCATCTCGTCTGATCTTAGAAATTATGTAAAATTAAATATACAGGGTACAGATAGCATTTTAACATTTTTAATTGACACAGGAGCCGATGTCTCTTTGTGCAAAAAAGATTTATTACATAACCATAAAGAAGATGCAGATGATTATTGTTACCTAACGGGTATTTCGAAAGAAGAAATAAAATCTTTAGGTTCCACTAACTTAACAATACAATTTGGTGAAACGGTAATTGATCATAAAATACAACTGGTTAAATATAATTTTCCAATTCATACCGATGGTATATTGGGAAGAGATTTCCTTTGTAAATATAATTGTAACATAGATTATGACAAATTCATATTAACGGTAAATACCGGAGATGACAAAATAGCACTACCAATACACGATAATAAATTCAGTGTAAATTTCGTGAAAATTCCCCCAAGAAGTGAGTTGATTATACCATTTGATTTAAACATTGAAGGAGATGGTGTAATATGCAGTCGTGAGATTGCGAAGGGCGTGTTCTTAGCAAACGTCATAGTACCAAAGAAAGGGAATAAACATGTCAGATTATTATATGTATTAAACAAAGCCACAATAATAAAGAATTTATGCATAGAAACAGTACCGCTACGGAATTACGAGATTTATAGAACTAACAACACGACAACTCGTACGAAATATAATGATGAGCGATTCAGTAGACTATTAAATGAGCTTAATTTAGACGTCGATGACGATATGGCAAAAAATGAATTAATTGGAATTCTGAGGAAATACCAATTCATTTTTCATTTAGAAAATGAACATTTGACAACAAATAATTTTTATAATCAAACTATACAATTAAACGACACTAGTCCAGTGTACATAAAGAATTATCGCTTACCGCAAACACATACGGAAGAGATAGATAGACAGATGAAGGGACTATTAGAACAAGAAATCATAGAGCCTTCCATAAGTCCTTATAATGCTCCACTCTTGTTAGTTCCTAAAAAGGGACAGGGTGATTTGAGCAAATGGAGGTTTGTAGTAGATTTCAGAAAACTTAATGACAAGATAGATAATGATAAATTTCCATTAACACGAATTGACGACATTTTGGATAAGTTAGGAAGGGCAAAATATTTTTCTACATTGGATATGACAAGTTCATTCCATCAGATAGAACTTGATAGGAACTCAAGACCTTTTACAGCCTTTTCAACTCCTTATGGTCATTATCAATACACTAGATTACCATTTGGTTTAAAAATATCTTCGAATAGTTTCCAAAGAATGCTAACTATAGCACTGTCTGGATTAGAGTCTGAAGCATTTTTATATGTTGACGATATAATTGTTTTTGGATGTAGTTTGAAACATCATAATGATTTAATGAACGTTTTTACTAGATTATCCAAGTATAATCTTAAGCTAAATGCGGGTAAATGTTCTTTCTTAAGACCTGAAGTTGTATACTTAGGGCACTTGATCACAGCAAACGGTATCAAACCAAACCCAAGCAAGTATGAAGCAATTTCCAAATATCCTATTCCAAGAAATTCCGACGACGTCAGAAGATTTGTAGCTTTTTGTAACTACTATGCAGAAACTGCAAACTGTCTAAATGACCTATTGAAAAAGAACACGAAATTTGAGTGGACTAAAAAATGCCAATTAGCATTTGAGGCTTTAAAGAACAGTTTAATAAGCCCTCCAGTTTTGCAATATCCGGATTTTGATAGACCGTTTATATTAACAACGGACGCATCGGATTTTGCGCTGGGTGCAGTTTTGTCTCAAGGTCCAATAGGTGAAGATTTACCCATATCATACGCGAGTAGATCCCTTAACAAGCACGAGAAAAATAAACCCGTGATAGAGAAGGAACTACTAGGTATTTATTGGGGCATACGATTTTTTAGACCATATTTGTATGGTAGAAGATTCACAGTCGTAACTGACCATCGACCGTTAGTGTCGTTATTTTCTCATAATAATCCTAGTTCAAAACTAATACGAATACGTTTGGAACTTTCTGATTATGATATCGATATCGTATATAAGAAAGGATCCAGCAATACAAATGCATTATCACGAATACAATTAGACTCAACAATATTAAAGCATATGATACCATTGGAAAATGATGAAAATATAAAGAAAACGCTAGTAGTAACGAGAGGTATGAAAAAGAAATCATCAGTGAATGAAAATATCAATAGCAAGTCTCATAGTGAGTCTGATCAACTCCATATGTGGGATTGCACTTCCATCAATGATATAAAGCATGCATGTAAATTAAAGTTTATAGTAGAAAACAGGCCAATAGAATATATATATAGATATATAACAGAGAATGATAAATATAAAAATGAAATGCGCATTAGATGTAGTGATAATCCAAAGTGCTTAGGTACTCTATTGGAGAAGCTTTCATCTTATTTGAAGAAAAGTAAAAATAGAAAATTTGCCATCGCCACAGATGATGCAATATTTAGAATAATTCCTGCAGAAGAGTTTAAGGCCAGATATCATTATATCGAATAAATCGAATAAAGATGACGTAACAATATTGTTATATAATAGACCTCAGAATATACTAAGCGAAAGTAAACAGTTACAACTTATAGAGTTATTTCACAACACCCCCCAGGGAGGTAATTTTGGAGTTCGAAAGACTCTACTGAAATTGAAACAACGGTACATATGGAAAAACATTTACAGAATGGTAAAAAATTATATTTCTAAGTGTGATCGCTGCCAGAGAAACAAGCAGATAAGACACACCAGAGAACTACTTTGTGTTACGGATACACCTACACAGAGTTTTGAAACGGTTGTAATCGATACAGTTAGACCGTTACGTCCTTCGATGAACTATCGATATATATTGACTATGCAATGCGAGTTAACAAAATATGTTATAGCATGTCCCATAGAAACGAAAGAAGCAAAGTCTGTAGCTAAGGCATTGACTGAAAACCTTATATTGAGGTATGGAATATTCAGAACTTTGAAATCTGACAGAGAGACAGAATTTACCGTTTTTAAATATCTTCTGCTTTTACCTATTAAAAAAGTCAAGATGCAAGGGTAACTTTTTCAAAAATTATAAAATTAAAATTATTAAAATAAACATCACAGAAAAACTTGTCAAAAACAAAAACACTTCTTTCTACACAATATAAAAACATAACAAACAAAACTTTTGCAAATACATAAATTCTTTCTCAAAAACTATACAGAATGAACAAAATGAAACGCGAAGGTAAGAAACATTTGTACATTGTACTTTTGTCCTCTTCATATAATTGAACTCTGTACTTAGATCTTCTAGCTGAATTAAAAAAAAAAAAAACAATCAAAGAATTAGAGATCCGCCTAGTATTACTGATGTGCCATATTACAGAAGAAATGTTGGTGATGCTAGCAGAAGTAAAAAAATTGCTTGCTTCCCAATTGCACTTTGATAACATATTTCTATCACAACCGTTTGAAAATCTTCAGCAATTCCAGTCACTCGAAGCATATTTAATTGAAAATAAAGAAAAATATGCGATTTTTGGTAGGTAATGACAAAAATTCTGGCATTTCTGAATAAAAATAATCCTAATATCCTATATTATATTGTTGATGCATAAAAGTTTTTTTTGTAACAAGATGGTGTTTATTTAGAAAATTTAATATTTTATTTTCTGCAGGAAAAAGAATTTTTCCAATCCAATGATAGGAGCACAAAAGAATTTATTCGCCGAAATTGGCGTAAGGTTTTCAAGGACCAAGTAGCCTCTAACTTTGCATGGGCTGGAACATCAACTAAGTTGTGTTTAAGAACTACAATGACAGCTATTGCACTTAAAAGTATGTCCGTTTTTTTGGGCAAACATTTTAATTTTTTGCAGACGCCTTCAGATCAAGATTCAATGAGTCTTTAGAATGCGAGTTTGATCAGATTTCTATGAAGCACATACAAACGGCATCCGATCGATTGAAAAAAAAATTAAAAATTATCATGCTAATAAGAAAAATATGGGTTATATTAGTAAAGAAAATAATATGGAAGAAAATTGCTTTATTGCAGAAGATGAATGTAGAGTAGAACATAAGAAAAGTAACAGAGAAGAAATTTAAACTCTTGTTAAGGCAATAGATAAGGATGGAGATGAGAAGACGATTACCGGAGAAGTCCGAAAAAGGAATAAAGAAGAAATTGAAACAAAAATTATTAAAAAGGAAAAACGAAAGTAAAATATACGTTTATTACGATACTATTGTTTTTTCTTTTGTAATTAATATTGATTTTAATGTACATATATAAATATTTATGTATTCGTTTGTTAATATTATTTTATTTTTATGTATTTTCCTTACTTTTCGCTGTAATAAATTAATAAATAAACAAACTGTTTTTAATAATATTGGGTCACCATCAGATTATTCAATATTTATCGAAAAGTTTTTCGAATCTAAATACTTTATAAAACTGTACGCATTTCAATACAGTATCGAATCGAAATATTGTCGATACTGTACATTTCTCCGTTTGAAAAATATTCGGTATTTCGATGAAATATCGAATTTATAAATCAACAATTTTTCGGCTCTATATCACCTTGCACGCTGCATAGGAAAACACGAACTCGAGATCGATTTAATTTTTCGAGAAAATGATTCCGTTTCGATACAATAGCGTCTCATTTGGCATACTGGGAAGTTATTAACAAAAAAAAATCACAAATTTATTTGATGTGTGTCGTTCCTTTTTGTTGACAACTAAGAGAGTAAGCTTCTTTTTTTAATTCCTCTTTAAGCGATGTTCGTTAGAATCAAAAAATGATCTAAGGAGTACTGCTGAGTAAATAAAATGTTTAACAGTGGCTTTAAAACCAAAAATCTCTTTTTATAACAATAGGATAACAGAGAAATAAAAAACTGGAGCTAAAACAACAAAAAAAGAACTTTTAAAGAAAAAAGGAAAATTTACTTTAATTACACACGAAAGGAAAAAATATATACCGAGTAAAAATATGTTTTTTTGTAGCCTCTGCAAGCGAGCGCTGTTAGTAAAATTAACAGGGAGTATTTTAACACGGGTTTTGTTAGTGTATTTTTCAATTATATTGGTATGTTCGAATGTTTGTTTTTCGTTTTGTTTAAAACAATTAAAATTACTTTTTGTATTGTTACACACTGCGCTGTTTCCACCTAAAAAAATCAAAAACATGTACCTTTTATATTGGGGTTGAATTAAATGGGGGGGGGAGATTTATTTAACACTTAATAAGCCAAGAATTTTTCGGGTTTTTCCGTTCGCTCTATATGCCAAAAAAATTTTTTTTGGGGATTTCTAAAAAAATATTTCGTCAGATAATTCAAAATATAAGGGTGGTGATCCTTTTCGAAGAAACAAAAATGTTTTCTTAAAATATTCCTCAGAAACTTCGGAGTGAAAAATAAAACAATTAGTTTCAAAACGTTATAAAAAATATTTTGGGTTTATTTGTACGTTGCGCACTCTTCAGGTTTACAAAAGTAGGTAAGGTATCAAAGAAGAAAAGGCAAGGGCAAAATAGAAAAACAAAGAAAGGACAAAAACATTTAAAACTGTTGAGCATTACCAGTTTAAACGATATGTGATTTAACACAATGTATTCATTCACTTTTTAAATTTAATAGATGCTGCTTACTGCATGCATGAATACAAAACTATTTTCTATAATTATTAATTATATAATTATTTTATATAATTAATTATATAACTATTTAAGAGCACTCCTTGTGCATTAAAATTAAATTAATTTATTTTAAAATATTGATAATTTTATAAGCGAGAGCACTTTAAAACAATTTTGTTAGCATCCGTGCCTTTTTTCTGACTGTCCTGTTAATTTTTTAATTACTAGCTTGTGGCTACATATGCCTACGTGATACATAAACGTACATTTATATTTTCAAACAGTACTTTTAAGTACATATTTTAAAGGGAGAACAATGTATAGAAATATATAAGTTAACAAAACTGTAACTTGTCTTGCTTGCCCATCCTTTGCCATGATGGTTTCAATTATTTTGCATTTTGGCCAACAATATCGTGGTAGATTTTCATCGATTATAATGATGATATCACCAACTTTTTGTGAACTTGTTTTTTCGTGCCATTTTCCTCTTCTGATGAGCGTCGGTGCATATTCTTTTATCCAGCGATGCCAAAATTTAACTGCAAATAGCTTAGTATAGTTCCATCGCTGTCGCAAGTCACCTTCTTTGTAGTTTATGGGCTTGAGTCCACTTGATGAGCCCAATAACAGATGATTTGGTGTGAGTGCCTCGTCGTCGCATGATTCCAGTGACACAAAAGTGAGTGGCCTTGAATTTATAATGAAATCCACTTCAGCTAAGGCACTTTTCAGGCTTTCATCATTGAAGTTCATATGAGGACAGATATGATATAGAGCTGTTTTGACCGAACGTACGAGTCTTTCCCAGGCTCCGCCCATGTGGGTCGCTGCTGGCGGGTTAAATTTCCACCTAATACCTTAAAATGTTTTGGAAATCGTTTTGTGGTCAACTTAAGTACTAAATATTTTTGCTGTTGCTCTGAAGTTCGTGCCGTTATCGGTGTAAATTTCTCTTGGAGTTCCTATTCGAGCCATAAAATTGTTACTGCACATGACGCAGGAACTGGTGTCGAGGCTGTGAGCAAGTTCGAGGTGTACTGCTCGTACGGTGAGGCATGTAAATAAAACACCCCACCTTTTTTCCTTTCTTCTGCCTACGGTAACGTAAAGGGGTCCAAAGTAATCTATTCCCACGGATGTAAACGGCCTTTCAAAACTTGCCAGTCGAGCAGGTGGTAGTGCAGACATTTGTGGTACAATTGGTGTAGCAGTTAAATTTTTGCATATTTGACAAGATTTCCTCACGGTATTGTAGAGTACCCATAAATTGGGTATGTAGTATGTACTCTTTATGTTGTTGATAACGGTTTCATGAGACATATGATGAAATGTTTCATGTACATAGCGAACAAGCAGGAATGTTACGTGATGATTAGAAGGCACTATTATTACATCTTGATGATTTAGAAATGATGCACAGCCTTTGGCTCTTAATACGCCTTCATCATCTAGGAAGATATTTAAGGACATTAGTGTACAGTCTTAGGCGACATGCTTACCCCTTTTTAAATAATTTATTTCTTCGTGAAATTCGATTATGCTGTGTTTTTCGGAACAATGCGAATTTTGCCCTTTGTAGCATTTCAAATCAAATTTCCTCAGGCAGCTTACTTCCTCCAAATCGTGCCTTAAGTTTACACAACTAGAGTATAAATGTTGCTAAAGCTCGGTAAAGTCTTCTCCAGTTGAAAAAAAACTCCACGTTAAATGTTACGTTATTTGCACCTTTGTTGATAAGTAATAGATGGTGCCTGATTTCTTCTTGGTTGGATTCACCTTGCAAGTGGGCCATGTTGACATATCTTCGTGTAGAAAATTTGGACCAGAGAACCAAGAAGATTCGTTGCCTCGTGAATGAACTTTTGTTGCCAGATCAGCCGGATTCATTTTAGAAGGCACCCATCGCCATTGCGTTACTTCTGTTGTTTCCAATATTTCGCCAACACGATGCATTATGAAATGTTGAAATATTTTGGATCCATTCTTAACCACTGTAGTACTGTCTTTGAATCAGACCAAAAGTACTTGGCCTTGAAATGAATACGTTGTATAATTGCCACTTTGTTGGCTCCTTGCAGCGTGTTCGCTAACGACAGCAGCTTGTAGCTCAAGAATTGGTATTGACATCGGTTTTAATGGAGCCACTTTCGACTTGCCAGCAGCAATAGTGACATCACAATTGCCTTGGAACACAACTTGGATGTAACAAACTGCAGCATAAGCGTCTTCACCAGTGTCAGTGAACGTATGAAGCTCTACAAGAATCGCCTCTTTAAGGTGGCAAGAGTAACATCGTGGTATTTTGACAGAAGCTATGCAATAGTTTTCTTCCATTTCTGCCACTTAGGTAATTGAGAGTCGCAAAGTTGCATATCCCAATCGATGCCAGATTGCCAGACTTCTTGTATAAGAATTTTTAAAGCAGTCGTGTAGCAAGATATTAATCCCAGTGGGTCGAAAATAGACATCAGCACCTGAAGCATCTCCCTTTTTGTAGGAGTGATTTCATTGGCGAATACTTCACGGCGAAGTCTGGTGAATCTAAAAATATAGACAAATGAGTCTTGTAGTGTGCATACTTACGGTACATAGTGTACAAAGGGAAAACAACGGTGTGTATTTCAACCTTAAGTTGAATTAGTCAGAACTAATAAAACTAAATAAAATTCATAAAACAATTATGAATACCCATGGGTAAAAACGTACATTACATTGTTTATAGTACTGACCATTGTCAAGTAATGTGTTTGTTGATACTAGACCTCACGCAGTTCAAGTGCAATGAATGCATGTGACTTTTAGTGAACTTGTTTTTTCGTGCCATTTTCCTCTTTTATCCAGCGATGCCAAAATTTATCCGCAAATAGCTTAGTATAGTTCCATCGCTGTCGCAAGTCACCTTCTTTGTAGTTTATGGGCTTGAGTCCACTTGATGAGCCCAATAACAGATGATTTGGTGTAAGTGCTTTGTCGTCGCATGATTCCAGTGACACAAAAGTGAGTGGCCTTGAATTTATAATGAACTCCACTTCAGTTAAGGCACTTTTTAGGCTTTCATCATTGAAGTTCATATGAGGACAAATATGATATAGAGCTGTTTTGACCGAACGTACGAGTCTTTCCCAGGCTCCGCCCATGTGGGTCGCTGCTGGCGGGTTAAATTTCCACCTAATACCTTAAAATGTTTTGGAAATCGGTTTGTGGTCAACTTAAGTACTTAATATTTTTGCTGTTGCTCTGAAGTTCGTGCCGTTATCGGTGTAAATTTTTCTTGGAGTTCCTATTCGAGTCATAAAATTGTTGATGCACATGACGCAGGAACTGGTGTCGAGGCTGTGGGCAAGTTCGAGGTGTACTGCTCGTGAGGTGAGGCATGTAAATAAAACACCCCACCTTTTTTCCTTTCTTCTGCCTACGGTAACGTAAAGGGGTCCAAAGTAATCTATTCCCACGAATGTAAACGGCGTTTCGAAACTTGCCAGTCGAGCAGGTGGTAGTGCAGACATTTGTGGCATAATTGGTGTAGCAGTTAAATTTTTGCATATTTGACAAGATTTCCTCACGGTATTGTAGAGTACCCGTAAATTGGGTATGTAGTATGTACTCTTTATGTTGTTGATGACGGTTTCATGAGACATATGATGAAATGTTTCATGTACATAGCGAACTAGCAGGAATGTCACTGAATGTCTAATGACAGCTTCCTAAACTCACTACACACTGACACTTTATGTTCACTTTCACATACATAAAACATTAATTTAGTTGATGGTCTATCTTCTGTATGTGTATTCACATTTACACTTTTAATCACTGGTGCGACTGATACAGCCGTGCTGGCAGCATCGGCGATTTTAAAAATCCACTTACTGAACGTTTTCACTATTGGTTGGCAATCATCTTTTGGATACATAGCCCAGTTCAATTTATATTGACTAGGTAGCTTGTAAACTAGTTCCTTTAGTAACATAGGCACAGGGTATACCAGTGATGTCAGAAGTGACAGCTGTCAAACGAGTGATCCAAAACCGTATGGTGAGGGTTGTTGTTGTATTTCATGTCCTAGGCGAGAAAGAGATTTAAAAACAATGTATACAAAAAAATAATGTGTAAAAGTGAACAACTACACAGCATGTTTTAAAACATATGATCGCCAAAAATATCAAAGAGATACCATAGAAGTGCAACATGACTGTATTTACTAAAATTGTTGTTTCATAAACTTAGTACAAACTCACAACAAATTTTATACTTGGGTTACATATTGTAATAACAAAAACTGCTTTATGTTTTTATAGCATTTTTGCACATAATTAATGTATTTTTTTATTTTATCTCAGTATTCAAAAGAACAAAACATACAACAAAGTTTCACATTTATATGATCTGTGAAATGTATAAGCAAATAAACACACTCACAAAACACATTTAATTAATCGTCAGCTTATTATTAGTTTGCCCAAAGATTTAAAAGAAAAACAATGAAAATGGTTTTCATTCTTAATTTTATATCAAAGTTGATATTAGTTATCTCAGTTATGATGCCAGATATCGAAAAACGGGTTTCAGAATTAGAAAGAGGATATTGATATTATATATAATCCAATCGACTCTATTATTACAAAAATGGTGATTGGGCAAAACCAATAATAAGCTGACGAATTGGAAAATCAGACGCAAGGAAGAGAGACAGAATAATTTTCATACAGTTGTTTCACCTACAGTTTTTCATAGCGCAGTTGCTTTTATAGTGTATTAAAATAGTAGTTTCCACGTAGTTTTCTAAAAGGCCGTAAGGGAAAAAAAGGCGCTCTAATCACCGTGTCTTCACTGTGTACGCTGTGAACATAGGGTTGTTCATACGGGCATCCATTTTACAGGCCTCCATGGTGGAGTATATATTTTTTACACAAAGTGCAAATTCAATCATAGATTCTTGCTTGTCTTTTGGTGGAGGTAATTTTCTGGCCTTTTCAATTACTCGCTCTAAAATATGTTCCGATCACCCAAGTGTAGCTGTAGGGTCTGTTTTACGACAGCTAAATGGCAATAATTGGGAACCATTGGCATATTTTTCAAGAAAATTAAATTATGCAAAGAAACGATATTCCACTTTTGATCGAGAACTATTAGGTATATATTTTTCTGTAAAACATTTTCGGTACTTTTCAGAAGGCCATGCTTTTACAATTTTAACAGATCATAAACCGTAGGCAAATGGAATATATCGCTCAATTTACAAATGATATAAGATATATAAGTGGGAAGGATAATATTTTTGCTGACATGTTATCAAGACTACCCGAAATAGATTCAATAACAAAATGACAGATTAATTTTCAACAGTTGCAAAGAGAACAAGAGGATGAAATTTCAAGTGGTTTCATTGATGCTAAATTTAAAGACAAATATAACATTAAAGATATCCAAATTCCCAATTACAATTTTAAAATTTTATGTGAAATCACAGGAAATAATCCAAGGCCATATGTTCCAAAGTGTATGAGAAAAATAGTTTTTAATAAAATGCATTCTCTTTCTCATCCTGGTGTTCGTTCTACTAGAAAAATTATTCAGAAAAGATTTTTTTGGCCGTTTATGAATAAAGATATTAACGTTTGGGTATCACAGTGTCTACAATGTCAAAGTATATATCGAAACTAAAAAAAAACTGCAAAGGACTTGGCCAGATTACATCGAATTTTTTTTTTTATGGACACCCTTAGTTTTTGTACCCAAACACGATTTTTTTAAAAAAGGAACATTTTTATGGAATCCATATATCATAAACCGTTCGGAATTTTGTTTTTATGTCTTTGGCAAAGTTGTATATCCAAACCAAAGCAAAAAAATTCTCATATGGACCGACCCAAAAAAATTGCATCCACTGCATCAAAATTGCAAAAAATTGGGAAAAAATGCAATTTTTTCATGATAATATGGAAATAGCCAAACTTCTTAAAAAATGTTTCTGAGTGGGTGTGATTGTCATGTGTGTTTTATCTTCGTGTTGCGGTTTTTAGGTGGAACTGGGTTTTTACAACACCTCATCTTCCAAAACAGGATTTCAAAATTGGTGTGATGTGCAACGCGAAGATAAAACACACTTGACAATCAGACTAGCACGCAGTATAAATAACAGTTCAAGTATCGTTTCATTGTCATTCAACAAGTGTATTCGAAAGTGAAAAGTCTAATTATATCCGTGTTTTGTGCAAAATTTTACAATTCAACTATTGTGCAATATGGAAAATAGCCGGTGTCCAAACATTGATTATTTTTGTTTAGTTTGTGGTCATATGGTGCCTACAAGTGTGCAAAGGAAAAGGTCTACTCCGGAGTTTAAGCTAGCCTATGCATTTTATTTCGATGAGGTTGATCCCAGCGGTGAAGATTACACTCCAAATTCAGTGTGTGGCACTTGTTACTTCCGCCTTTTGGATTGGTATCATCGACGAGGTAGAAATTTAAGTTTCATGAAGCCAATGGTGTGGATAAAAGACCCAAATTCACACGACAAATCCCGGTGTTACTCATGTATCAATTACTCCCCTAAGTTAAATAAACATATGTTAAAATGCAAAACATATGTGGCCGCTTATACAGGCATACTCCCGGTGTCAATGCCTGATGGTGTTAAACCACCTAAGCCTCCGAGTCCGGATGTTATGTCCACACGGTCATCCACTACGACTTTCACAAATCAATCAGATTTCCAAGATGCCGATTATGAGCCTGATATTGACGACGATAAACCAAAACCGCTCGTACAAAACGAAATGGACTATGTTGTGGCTAAGATGGGCTTATCACAGCGGAATGCAGAATTTCTAACCTCATTTTTGAAGCGCCGAAAGCTTACAGAGCATACCGTTAGTGCCTCATCATACCGGAGCCGTCAAACAGAGTTCCAAACATTTTACACCGTCGATGCAGCGAACACGTTTACCCACTGCATTGACATCGAAGGATTAGTGAATCAGTTGGGAATGGCGTATGCTGCTGATGACTGGCGATTGTTTATTGATGGCTCAGTATCAAGTTTAAAAGCTGTGCTGCTCCATAAAACTAACAACATGCCTTCAATTCCATTAGCATATGGCACTAATATGAAGGAATGCTATGAAACTTTAGGTAATATATTGGAGAAAATCAAATATGAGGAGCACAAATGGAAAATTTGTTGCGATTTAAAAGTCGTGAACATAATGCAAGGTACTATTTTCTATTTGTATTTAGTAGTATCCTTTCTCAAGTGCTCTTCTTTCAGGAATAATTTCAAAAGGTGGCTTCCCTAGCTTCTTTTGCTTTATTTGCGATTGGGACTCACGATACCCGGGCAATCAGTATAAGCGCACAAACTGGAGTGCAAGAGATGCCGAAAACGTCAAACAACTTAAACTGCAAAATGAGCCGTTCATAAGGGAGACTAGTGATATATTACTTCCGCCGCTCCACATAAAACTAGGAATCGCTTCAAAGTTCATCAAAACTGCTGTTGGAAGTAGTGATGAAGTTTTTGATTGCTTGAAAACTATATTTCCGAAACTCAGCGATGCAAAAATTAAAGCTGGTAATTATGTAATTTTAATTATTTTTATATCTGATTTCGCGGGTCCCGCTTTATCTATACCTATCTTAATCTTTTGTAATAAATTTGTTTACATTGAACAGGTGTCGTGAACGGCCCAGATATCAGGAAGTTAATGAAAAACGATACATTTACAGCTGTGCTTACAAATGTAAATTTTAATCTCCGAAACGCATGGGACGCTCTCAAAGCTGTAATTCCAAATGTTTTAGGAAAGGATCGAGCAGAGCCAGATAAAGCAAAGAAATTAGTGGCAACAATGCTGCAATATTTTGAAAGTATAAATGTATCGATGACGCTGAAATTGCATTTTTTGCATCATCATATTGATGTTTTTTTAAAACAATTGCCCACCGAATCAGATGAGCAAGGGGAGCGATTCCACCAGGTCACAATGCCAATGGAAAAAAGATTCAAAGGCAAGAAGCTGGACGCAATGCTTGCAGAGGTTTGTTGGTGGAGCCACAAGGTGTGCCTGTGTGAGGATGGTGATATGGAAGACCCAGGAGACACTGGATTTAGAGATGTGCCTTTGGATCCTCTTTCTTCTTGTAGTAGTGCAGAGTCAGATCATGACCTTGAACCACCACCAAAAATATTTAAACCTTAACAGGCGTGAGTAGCAATGGTATGTTATTTATTTATTCTGTTAAAATTATATATTTTCTTATTTTAGTTCTGTTCGACAAACGTTACCTCGCGAACCCGCTTTGACTCCATCTTACCAAAAAGCGTTTTTATTAACAAAAATTCGGTAAATGAGAGCGTGATAAGAAAGTAATTGTGTTTCTTATTTTACCAGAAGTTACTATACTTTTTTCGGGTAAAATCGTAGCAGAATAAAATCATCGGCAGTTAATAATACACATGTTTTGCATTTGTATAAATAAACAAAAAAACTTAAACAAAAAATAAAAAAAAAATTATGAAATTGTTAATTGCGTTATAAAATAATTACTTTTTATTAATAAAATAAATATATTAATTTTTTCAAAAACATATCAGCATTACAACAATAAAATGTTTAAATAGTAAATTTGAAAACAAGTAACAACAAAAACGGCAATTAACCTATATAGTCTTTCTTTGTCGAAACGACAAACATTGGCTATGCAAAATAAGTGTGAGCAAAAAGATGTGCTTTCTAGGGTTAACGAATGTTCGTATTAAGATGACATGTACTAGAGAGTTGTTTATATTGTTGTTAGATATAATTTAGCTGAAGAAAGATTTCTTAAATTCCCAGTATTTAAGCCATTTCAGGACAAAATCATGAAAAAATCATAAAAAAATAGCATTT
Organism: Eustalomyia histrio; assembly: GCA_949748255.1. NCBI lineage: Eukaryota > Metazoa > Arthropoda > Insecta > Diptera > Anthomyiidae > Eustalomyia > Eustalomyia histrio. The sequence goes on from OX456528.1 coordinate 877,372, forward strand.
TTCCCCCATTTTTTGCAATTTTGATGCAGTGGATGCAATTTTTTTGGGTCGGTCCATGTGAGAATTTTTTTGCTTTGGTTTGGATCTACAACTTTGCCAAAGACATAAAAACAAAATTCCGAACGGTTTATGATATATGGATTCCATAAAAATTTTCCTTTTTTAAAAAAATCATGTTTGGGTACAAAAACTTAGGGTGTCCATAAAAAAAAATTTCGATGTAATCTGGCCAAGTCCGTTGCGGATTTTTTTTAGTTTCGATATACACTTCAAAAAAAACCGGGTACGAAAGAGGAACCAATTTATGTGTTGCACTGTGAAATCAAAAGTTACAGTGTATACTAAATCTCCAAGTGTGGAAATTAAGATACCAAAATGTAGATTGGAACATATTCATATGGATATTGTAGGTCCGTTACTGGTTTCAAGAAGATTTATATCTTCTATATTATAACTATAATAGATAGAACGACGAGATGGCCTGAGGCTTATCCATTACGGAATATTTCATCTGATACCATTGTTAAAACTTCTAGGTTTACAAAGTTCTGTTAAGGAGGAAATTAAATGTGGTCCTGCAGAAATGGTTTATGGACATGCGCTTAGAATTCCTGGTGAATTAGTTGTTTCTTCTGACAAATCAGAAAATAGTAGTTTGGATATCATTCTTCTCAAATTAAGAGAATATTTTTCACACACTCGTAATTACATATCTCTTCATGGTAACAATCGCAGTTATATTCCTCCTACTTTAATGGATTGTAAATATGTCTTCCTTAAAGGACCTTATAGAGTTTTAGAAAGAACTACTAAAGTTTTTAAGATTCAGAAAAGAAAATCGGTTATTTCTGTTTCTATTGATCATTTAAAACCAGAATTTGTTGATGTTGAAATAAATGATTGAGAAAATGCTAATTTACCTGTTACTCCGAAGAAAAAGGTAACATTTGATATAAATAATTTATCGTTAAACCATAACTTTTGAGCTGATGGGGGAGTAGATGTAGAAACTAGTTCTTAAAATACTTGTTATAATATTTTATATATTCTATCATTGAAATTGTATATTTGTTTTGAAGTTGAAAAATAATATTATTATTAATTTTCTTTTGATTGAATAAAGAAGTTTTTATATAAAACAAATATAATTGTATCTACAGTCGTATTAAGTTTTCTGCATGTGAATAACCAGCTACCGTTGTACTGTTTTCAAAGGTGCTAAGAAATAGCGGTCAGTCATCTGGATCTCCATTAAAATGTGGCAAATCGCGAGGAATTGCTTGCCATGCAGCTAGTTGTGCTAGGCATAGGCCCAGAAACAAAATTAAAACTACCCGTTACATTTAAGGGATTTTGTTGCACTCGATTTTTTTTCACCAATTTGTGACAAAATTTGATACCTCTTTTCGAGAAATTCCTGTTACAAACGCTGCTGTTCCTCCAACAATTTAAGCTGTAACTCCACTTGAGCTGTAAAAGTAGTATTTTGTTGCTCCCGAGTTGGTGTTTGTTGCATTTTATGTAATGGGAACGGAAGTGAGCCTGTAGCTGCTGTAGTGAAAATCGCATGCATGTTGTTGTTCGCTTGAGTAAGAAATGGTGCATTCACGCTTGTGTTCGTAGGCGCAAATGATGTTAAAGAAGCTCCCCTCGCTTGTAAAAGCCTCCTGCTGCGTTCGACCTCGCCATTTGCTGCGCCTCCCCTGTAGGTGTCGGTGACGACGCTGCCTGCGGCTGCCTGAATAGACCCATTTCATTAGCTGTAGCTGGATCTTTCCTGCGAGAGTAGTGGTGTTACCTTTTGTTGCTACTACCTTGTCGAAGCTACAACCTTCACAACTCCAACTTACATCAGAAACACCACTGTTTACCGCGACACATTCATAGTGATACCACTAATCACATTTGTCGCATTGTACCATGCGATCATTGTCTATAGCATTACATTTTTTGCAATTAAGATCTTGCACTAACACTTCGTTTTCAGCCATTTGTCTTTGCGTGTCGCGAACACACGAAATTATTTTAAAATTTTAATAAATTTAATTTATTATATTTTTAATCGAATTAATTAATTTATTAAATTTAACCACAATACGTGTTATAAATTGTTTTAAAGATTCTTGCGGCACGGTACGAGTCAAATTTTAAATAAAATACAAAATTTTTAAGAGCACTCCTTGTGCATTAATATTAAATTTATTAATTATAAAATATTGATAATTTTATAAGCAAGAGCGCTTTAAAACAAGCATCAGTGCTTTACTGTCCTGTTAATTTTTTAATTACTAGCTTTTGGCTACAGATGCCTACGTGATACATAAACGTAGACAGTTATATTTTCAAACAGTACTTTTAAGTACATATTTTAAAGGGAGAACAATGTATAGAAATATATAAGTTAACAAAAAATGTTACTACTGTAAATTTGTCTATGCTTACAAGTTTGCAAATTAAGAATTTTAATGGGAAGTATACCCAATATTAGTAAGTAAAATAATTTTAAGTAAATTATAAATTAAAACTTTCTTTTAGGTAAATGAACAATAAAAACGTATTATCTTGTAGATATCGGCTTAATTGCCGACGTCTAGTTTTGCAATCTTGGCTGTTGGTCGTTGGAAGACACCGCTTGGAGTTTGAACTGTAACTTGTCTTGCTTGGCCATCCTTTGCCATGATGGTTTCAATTATTTTGCCTTTTGGCCAACAATATCGTGGTAGATTTTCATCGATTATTATGATGATATCACCAACTTTCTTCTGCCTACGGTAACGTAATCTATTCCCACGAATGTAAACGGCCTTTGGAAACTTGCCAGTCGAGCAGGTGGTAGTGCAGACATTTGTGGCATAATTGGTGTAGCAGTTAAATTTTTGCATATTTGACAAGATTTCCTCACGGTATTGTAGAGTACCCGTAAATTGGGTATGTAGTATGTACTCTTTATGTTGTTGCTGACGGTTTCATGAGACATATGATGAAATGTTTCATGTACATAGCGAACCAGCAGGAATGTCAGTGAATGTCCAATGAGAGCTTCCTAAACTCACTACACACTGACACTTTATGTTCACTTTCATATACATAAAACATTAATTTAGTTGATGGTCTATCTTCTGTATGTGTATTCACATTTACACTTTTAATCACTGGTGCGACTGATACAGCCGTGCTGGCAGCATCGGCGATTTTAAAAATCCACTTACTGAACGTTTTCACTATTGGTTGGCAATCATCTTTTGGATACATAGCCCAGTTCAATTTATATTGACTAGGTAGCTTGTCAACTAGTTCCTTTAGTAACATAGGGTTGTTCATACGGGCATCCATTTTACAGGCCTCCATGGTGGAGTATATATTTTTTACACAAAGTGCAAATTCAATCATAGATTCTTGCTTGTCTTTTGGTGGAGGTAATTTTCTGGCCTTTTCAATTACTCGCTCTAAAATATGTTCCGATCACCCAAGTGTAGCTGTAGGGTCTGTTTTACGACAGCTAAATGGCAATAATTGGGAACCATTGGCATATTTTTCAAGAAAATTAAATTATGCAAAGAAACGATATTCCACTTTTGATCGAGAACTATTAGGTATATATTTTTCTGTAAAACATTTTCGGTACTTTTCAGAAGGCCATACTTTTACAATTTTAACAGATCATAAACCGTAGGCAAATGGAATATATCGCTCAATTTACAAATGATATAAGATATATAAGTGGGAAGGATAATATTTTTGCTGACATGTTATCAAGACTACAAAATGCCAGATTAATTTTCAACAGTTGCAAAGAGAACAAGAGGATGAAATTTCAAGTGGTTTCATTGATGCTAAATTTAAAGACAAATATAACATTAAAGATATCCAAATTCCCAATTACAATTTTAAAATTTTATGTGAAATCACAGGAAATAATCCAAGGTCATATGTTCCAAAGTGTATGAGAAAAATAGTTTTTAATAAAATGCATTCTCTTTCTCATCCTGGTGTTCGTTCTACTAGAAAAATTATTCAGAAAAAATTTTTTTGGCCGTTTATGAATAAAGATATTAACGTTTGGGTATCAGAGTGTCTACAATGTCAAAAATCAAAAGTTACAGTGTATACTAAATCTCCAAGTGTGGAAATTAAGATACCAAAATGTAGATTTGAACATATTCATATGGATATTGTAGGTCCGTTACTGGTTTCAAGAAGATATAAATATATTATAACTATAATAGATAGAACGACGAGATGGCCTGAGGCTTATCCATTACGGAATATTTCATCTGATACCATTGTTAAAACTTCTAGGTTTACGAAGTTCTGTTAAGGAGGAAATTAAATGTGGTCCTGCAGAAATGGTTTATGGACATGCGCTTAGAATTCCTGGTGAATTAGTTGTTTCTTCTGACAAATCAAAAAAATAGTAGTTTGGATATCATTCTTCTCAAATTAAGAGAATATTTTTCACACACTCGTAATTACATATCTCATCATGGTAACAATCGCAGTTATATTCCTCCTACTTTAATGGATTGTAAATATGTCTTCCTTAAAGTTAGACAGAAAATTGGTCTGCGTCATCCGTTTGAAGGACCTTATAGAGTTTTAGAAAGAACTAGTAAAGTTTTTAAGATTCAGAAAAGAAAATCGGTTATTTCTGTTTCTATTGATTATTTAAAACCAGAATTTGTTGATGTTGAAATAAATGATTGAGAAAATGCTAATTTACCTGTTACTCCGAAGAAATATATATATATAAATAATTTATCGTTAAACCATAACTTTTGAGCTGATGGGGGAGTAGATGTAGGAACTAGTTCTTAAAATACTTGTTATAATATTTTATATATTCTATCATTGAAATTGTATGTTTGTTTTGAAGTTGAAAAATAATATTATTATTAATTTTCTTTTGATTGAATAAAGAAGTTTTTATATAAAACAAATATAATTGTATCTACAGTCGTATTAAGTTTTCTGCATGTGAATAACCAGCTACCGTTGTACTGTATTCAAATGTGCTAAGAAATAGCGGTCAGTCATCTGGATCTCCATTAAAATGTGGCAAATCGCGAGGAATTGCTTGCCATGCAGCTAGTTGTGATGGCATAGGCCCAGAAACAAAATTAAAACTACCCGTTACATTTAAGGGATTTTGTTGCACGCGATTTTTTTTTCACCAATTTGTGACAAAATTTGATACCTCTTTTCGAGAAATTCCTGTTGCAAACGCTGCCGTTCCTCCAACAATTTAAGCTGTAACTCCACTTGAGCAGTAAAAGTAGTATTTTGTTGCTCCCGAGTTGGTATTTGTTGCATTTTATGTAATAGGAACGGAAGTGAGCCTATAGCTGCTGTAGTGAAAAGCGCATGCATGTTGTTGTTGTTCGCTTGAGTAAGAAATGGTGCATTCACGCTTGTGTTCGTAGGCGCAAATTATATTAAAGAAGCTCCCCACGCTTGTAAAAGCCTCCTGCCAATTTCTGCTGCGTTCGTACTCGCCATTTTCTGCGCCTCCCCTGTAGGTGTCTGTGACGACGCTGCCGCGGCTGCCTGAGTAGACCCATTTCATTAGCTGTAGCTGGATTTTTCCTGCGAGAGTAGTGGTGTTACCTTTTGTTGCTACGTCCTTGTCGGAGCTACAACCTTCACAACTCCAACTTACATCAGCAACACCACTGTTTTCCGCGACACATTCATAGTGATACCACTGATCACATTTGTCGCATTGTACCATGCGATCATTGCCTATTGCATTACATTTTTTGCAATTAAGATCTTGCACTAACACTTCGTTTTCAGTCATTTGTCTTTGCGTGTCGCGAATACACGAAATTTAATTGTATTATTTGTAACGCGCGGGGTTTAGTAAATGAACCCATCTCTCTGTCACAAATACCAGGAGGCATGATTGATGGTCCATCGACTAGCTTCGTCGGCTAAGGCGTAGGTTTTTGCATTTCTGACAGAGTCTGCGTTACATAAAAAAAAAATCTTCATGCCATGTTATAAATGCCTAAGAGCTTATAAAGAAAACTTCAAATTTTGCGTTCTGAAAATGTCTATCATATAGAGGTTTGATATTACCAACCTCGAGTGCACTTTTCCCACCCTATTGACCTTTTAGTCAATACGCCTGTGACGATTATTGCACTCTGAATTTTTGTAATCGTCCCTATAAAGAAAGCTGTGACTAAAACACTAATTAAGTTTACATTTTGATATATTTAACATTCCCTTATTTAGGAAAGTTTAAGAATTCATTATGATTTAACAAAGGGAATTTAAATTAGGTAAATATATTTTAAACATGAAATTTGATATATTTTTGGCAATAAAAAAAATTATGATTATGTACCTAAGAATAATTTTAATTCTAGCTTATTTTCTTTAATAATTTTCTTATGGTAATTTTATATATTTTTAAGACTTCATTTAAATAATTTTGTTTAAAATTTCAATGTTAACTATTATATACATTTTCTCTTCAATTTTTATCTTTTTAACAACTATCAAATTCAGATTTAATTATTAATAATGATTTTTTCTAAAAATTATTGGTTAAAATTTTCCTTCTAATTAGCAGTAAGCCATTTATGCGGAACGTAGGGTACTTAATCGTAGTATATGATAAGCAAAATAGTACATGAGTAAAATCCATGTAGTCAATGAACTTTTGTTTATTTTGCTTATTATTATTTTCTTCTTTTCAATTATTAAAATTTAAGTATAAGAGAATTTTAAGATAAGTGAGGCTTGCGTTTAGGAGCTAATTATTTTGTTAATTCTCTTCTAGAATTGTTGTTGTGTTATTGGTATGTAAAGTTTGTAATTACCTTCTGGTTAATGATGATATAATGACGTCACACATGATGATCTCCAACTAATGCGCATTATTTGGTGTTGTCATGTTATTGATGTGATTGCAAAAAAAAAATACGTTATGGACAAAAACACAAAACTACATATAGAAAATATTTTTTTTTTTTTTAAATAGCCCTTGTAAATTCTAATTTCTTTTTGTTGTTTTTTTTTTTTCACTTTGTCTCACTTTAAACTGGCTCTTCTTTCTTTTTGAATTATAGTGACTGGTATTGAATATTAATGTTAATGAGACAGTTATGGTGAAAGAAATTCGTTAAGTTTCTGCAACCTTCGTTAAGTGCTGCTCCTCAATGAAATACTATATTTAAAAATACTATAATATAAAAATACTATAATTAAATAAATTTACACTGCACTACAATATTAAAATCACTTTACCTCTTTCCCTAATAGTGAAATCTATTTAAGATTCCATGAAATGACATGCACAAAATGGGGCTTCCAATTTAAATATAACTTCGGGGCCTTCACCATAGCTTGTATTCTTACTTTTCCCAAAAACAAAGCATTTTTACCAATTCCAGTGTGAATGAAAGAATACTATTTTAAAATGATGGTAAAACCAAATCATAGACACGTGTCACCACAAAATCTTACCCAGATTCTTCGATTAATCCACTTTGATCATAATCTTGGAATAATATTAGCAAATTATTGAAATTTCGTTTGGATTCACACAATTCTGTGCAATTTTTGAACGTTGTATTAAAAAAAAAACTTTTCGTAAAAACTTGAAAATGTTATAAAAGTTTTAGAAATTATTATTCTTACAATCAGATTGGGTAATCTGTTCGTCTTGACAATTAGGATAAAAAGGAAATAGAATGTGCTCGGTACCACATGAAATTTCTTTACTTTAAAATCACTCCAGTTCTTATTCAATGGATCAGCTGTTATGCGAAAGATATCATTATAAGATTTACGTTACACACTGTATGTAAAACCAGTGTTGGTAAGAGGCGATCAATAACCGTTCATTTCAAAATTCCCATTACATTAACAAATCACACATCTGCATTCAAAACCAACTTCAAATCCAATTTAATTAAACTCGTCAAATATCAGATATTCTACTGCACCGCATACAGGCATTAAAGAAAATTATAAATTTTCGTCCGCAAAACAACTACCAATAGAAAATAGACAATCAACAAATTTAACGCATCAATATTAAAAAATACAACGTGACAACCAGTCTTCCAATTGTGAATAGATAAAAAAAATCTGCAACATATTATTGTATAAAATAATTCTATTTCCAAGCAAGCAGTATTTTCTGCTTGTTAGATTTCCAAATATTTTAAATGTACTTTTTAAGAGTTCTTAGTTTATGTTTCGATTAAACGTTTAGCAACGTTTTGCGACTTGAATCCGAATCTTATCTAAATTGAATACAACTTTTAAGAGCAAACTTTCCTTTTTTAATTAAATTCAAAATTTATTAAGGTTATAAAAGTATTAAATTTATTAGTTAGCTTTAAAAAAATTTGTATTGACGCGAGTTCGGTTTGACTGTAGTCATTTACCTTCACATGCCATTACAATGTACCGCTATTAAGCAATAATATACATACGTATGTAATATATATAACAATATTATAAAGATGGAATTGACATATATGTGTTCTATTAAGAGAGTTAAGGGGAATAAAAATAACGGAGTATAATAGTGGTAATTTATAATACATAAGGCAGTGGCGGCGACATTCCCCCTCACGTAAAGGAATCAGGTGCTGACGAGTTTACTTTCAGATCTAACGCCGACGTCCAGAATTGCAACTTTAGATATAGGCCTTTCCAAAATACTAGTAGAGGTTTTACCTTTTACTCTTCTTACTTGTCCATCTTTCGCTGTTGTAATTTCGATAATGACGCCTTTCGGCCAGGTATTTCTAGGATGGGTTTCGTCTACCAAAATAACAACGTCTCCTTTAGAAGCTGGTTGCTGTTTGTTGTACCATTTTCCTCGTCGCAACAAATCAGGTGCATATTCTTTGACCCATCTTTGCCAAAAGTAGTCGGCAAATTTTTGAGTTTGTCTTTAGCGACAACGTAAATCGCTATTGGAACAGATTGGCTTATAACCGGATGACGATCCCAGGAGTAAGTGATTTGGTGTTAAAGGTTCATCGTCGTTAGTATCCAAGGAAACGAATGTTAAAGGACGTGAATTAATTATAAATTCTGCTTCCCACAAAGCACTTCTAAAAGTTTCGTCATTGAGTTTAAAAGCTGGACACGTCATATTAAGAACTGTTTTTATAGACTTAACCATTCGTTCCCAAGTTCCGCCCATATGCGGTGCAGCCGGTGGGTTGAACGTCCATTTAATTTCATCAAATCTGTTAGCTATCTGGCTCGAATTCAAACGTTGCTGTTCTTATTTAAAAACTTTCGATGTGGCTTTAAAATTAGTACCATTATCAGTGAATATTTGTCTCGGCATACCTCGACGGTTTATAAAGTTAGATATACACATTATACATGAATTCGTATCCAAACTATGTGCGACTTCAATATGTGCAGCGCGAACTGTCAGACAGGTGAAGACCACTCCTCATCTTTTCTCCTTATGTCGCCCAACGACCACTAGATATGGGCCAAAAAAATCAATACCAACGTATGTGAACGGGCGCTCAAAGCAGGCCAGTCTGGCGTATGGTAATGAAGCCATTTGCGGTACGAGAGGCAAGCTTAAATTATTTTCGCAACGTTGGAATTCTTTACGCATAGCCTTATAGAAAACTCGTAGACGCGGAATATAGTATTTAGTTCTAATGTTGTTTATAATGGTTTCGTGAAAACAGTGATGGTATTGTTCATGATAATAACGTACAATTAAAAATGCGATGGGATAGCTATGAGGTAGAATAATCGGTTTATTACAGCCTAGCGATTTGACCCTTCCTTCTGCTCGAAGAATGCCATCATCGTCTATAAACGGGTTGATTTGTATTAATTTACTATTTGTACTCACGTTTTTATTGCGATTAATATCAGCGATTTCTTCTTCGAATTCACTTTGTTGAGCCTGTTTGTATAAAGCGGCTTTTGATCTTTGTAACATCTCGAAAGTTATTTCGGTAGGCGGTTCTTTTTTACTTGTTATGGATCTAAGACGTTCAGTGTATAGTAGGAAGGTTGCAAGAGCTCTGTAAAGATGTCTCCAGCACAAAAAATCTTTAAAATTGAATAATATTTTTCGTTTTTCTTGTTGGATATGAAAGATAGCGTAACGTAATTCGGTTTCTTCGTTATGTTCTTTCAAATTATTGCAAACAGGCCAATCAACTTTTTCGTATTTCAAGAATTCGGGGCAATTGAACCAATGGTTCGGTTTGGATTTAGAAACCTTAGTTGCTGCATCAGCTGGATTACTCTTTGATGATACCCAATTCCACTGCGTACACTCAGAAAAAAAAGTTAGTAGAAAAATTTGTAAACGGTTTTCAATCCCAATTTACTATTTTTGTACTGATTTTTCAAAACAGAAATTACCAAATTAAAACAAAATGATAAATTCGTTTATGTTTTAAGAATTTTTAAGATTTTTAAGCCTTTGATTTTTTTTTTCATTTTGTATAAAACATCTTTTAAAAAATATAATTAAAATTTTTGATGCTCGATAAAAAAAAATAAATCTAAAACTTTGTACTAATATTAATAGTATTTAGTAATTTTTTTTTGCTGATTTTAGCAAACGGATTTTAAATTCCACTTTACAAAAAGTCTACTAAAATTAAGTAGCGGCTACTAATTTTTCTACTAATTTCATTGTACTACACGTCAGCAGACATGTGTTGTTAAGATTAGCAAAAAATACCGCTGGGCTCAAATTAGCAGAATTTCCCGTAATAACAGCAAAATTTTCAGTTGCCATTACAGACTTTTTTTGGTGAGTGTAAGGTTCGTGGTTTCAAGTATTTCACCTACACGATGCATAACGAACGGCTTAAAATTTCTTGGATCCATAGATAACCAATGAAGAACCGTTTTTAAATCGGTCCACCAATAACATCCAGTGAATTTTATACGGCTGCTATTTAGTATCATTGTTGCTAACTTGACACCAACCACGGCTGCTTGAAGTTCCATTCTCGGTATAGATACAGGTCTTAATGACGCCACTTTACATTTAGCGGCTATTATTAATGTATTAACCTCGGAGTTGTACTGAACACGCAAATAACACACGGCTGCATACGCGTATTCGCCTGCGTCCACAAATGTATGCAGTTCTATGTTTTTGGACACTTTTAGAAGGAGCGAGTAGCAGCGAGGGATTGTAACGTCTGCTATATCTAATAACGTTAACGTCCACTGGTGACATTTAACGCATAAATCGGTTGTCAGTTCATCGTCCCATTTGATTTGAGAGCGCCAGATCTCTTGTAAGAGTATTTTCAAGCCAATTGTATAAATTGAAAGAAATCCCAATGGGTCGAATATCGACATTAAAACTTGTAAGACTTCTATCTTGGTTGGAATGATTTCATTGTCGAACACATCTCTACGTAGTCTTGTGAACCTACAAATGTACTTAAAGACGTCGTTATTAGGATCCCAATACATACCTAGTATTTTTTCCACGGAACCCAGATTGTAGGCCTTTTGATCTTTTGGGACGTTGCCACATAAGTGATTTTGTAGTTGGGGGGAATTAGTTGTCCAATTATGCATAGAAAACCCGGCAGCTGCGTGTATATTTTTAACATGAATGGCGAGCTCCAATGCTTCTTCGTCTGTATCTACACAATCGATGAAGTCGTCCATATAGTGGTGAAATTTTATTGCTTTAACCGCACGGGGATATTTTGTTGCAAACGCGTCGGCGTTTCTGTCACGGATGAAATGTGCTATGCATGGAGCACAGGATATACCAAACGTTAACGCCCGCATCACGTAGACACTTGGAACTTGTTGTTTGCTGGGATCGTCGAACCATAAAAATCTTTGTACGTGCATGTCTTCGTCACGAACATTTATACGATGAAACATCTCGGAGATATCTGCACAGATCGCTATTTTCCCGACACGGAATTCAATCAGTATGTCAAAAAGAGGTCTTAACATATCTGGTCCGCTCATGAGAAAGTCATTTAAAGATGTACCGTTTACTTTGGAGGACCCATTCCAGACTATGCGTACCTTCCCTGGTTTATTTGGGTTCAGAGTAATAAAAATTGGTAGATACCAAACGGGATTGGCGCACGATTCAATTTCAGCCTTGCATACTTTTTTGGCGTAACCTTTTTTAACCAACTTGTCGATTTCCTGTTGCATAGTTGTTTTTAGGTATTCATCCTTCTTAAATTTTTTTTGTAAACAAATTAATCTATGCAGCGCCGCGTTGTAGCTGTCAGGCAGTTGCGGATTGTCAGTTCTCCATAATAAACCAACTTCGTACTGACCCTCTTTCTTTTTGCAAGTACCTTCAAGTATATGTAGAACTCTTTGATCCTGCGACGATAACAATTTCTTTTCCGGTGAGCTTTCAATGGAAAAATAACTTTTAATTTCTTCGTGTAAAACTTGAAATTTTTCATCACAGTCACGTGTGTGTATATAAACAAACGGCTCTGTTGAATTTTTAGAATAGCTCCCTGTAATGTCCAACCCAAACGAGTTTTCGTTGCTATTGGCTGGTTCCATCCGCCCTCACGAACTTTAAGGGGTACGGCCAGATTCCAGTTATTGCCGCCGATCAATATTTTTGGTCTTACGTTGGTGTAAGATTTGAGGGGTACGCCGTTCAAAAATTTATTATTTCTTAGTATTTCATCGACATTCATTGAATGTATTGGTAGAGCCAAGTGGTTAACTGTATGCACATATTTAAGAATAAACTGTGTTTAATTTTCCATACCTGATATAATTACTGAAAATCTAACGGATTCTTCTTCCTCACGAGTTGTTTCGCCGGTCCATCTAAGTGTCAGTGGTTCTTTTTTACCTACTAAATTTAGACTTTCAAAAATATCTTTCTCCATTAATGTTACTGAAGAGCCCTCGTCTAAAAATGCGAAAGTTTCCACTGTTTTCGATTTTGCATATAGGCGTACAGGAACGAACCTGAACAGCGGCTTAACGTCTTGTGTATCATCGTGGGCATTGACTGATTTAGCTGTTTCGTTAGATATGACGTCGTTTGCAGATTGATCTGTGTTATTGTTATGTTTATGCATCAGCTGGTGATGTTTTGCGGTGCAATTATTTATACCGCAAATTTTGTTAATAAAACACTTACGCCGATGGCCATTCAAGCAGTGCCGGCAGAGTCTATTGGCATTTACGATAGACCATTTTTCATCTAATGAGGCAATTCTAAATTTTTCACAGTTTTGTATTTTGTGACAGTCACTACCACAAACTATACACGTTAGTTTTAGTGCAGTCTTATTTGTATTTGCTTCAGTAGTGTGAGTGTGTGTATTAATTGATGCACCACGTTTATTGGTGACCGGAGAAACTACTTGGCTGGCTGCGATGGCAATATCGTACATCCAGTCACTCAAAATTTTCACGATGGGTTGTTTGTCATTTTTAGGGTGCATCACCCAATTTAATTTTTGGTTATTTGGCAGCTTCTCTACCAACTCTTTATTAAGATGAGCACCCATCGAGCACGCCTCCATTGTGGAGCAAAGATTCCTTACCATTAGCGCGTACTCTATAAAATTTTCTAATTTATCTTTTGGCGGTGGGAACTTACGTGCTTTTTCGATAAGATTTTCTAATATAGGCTCCGGCCTACCGTAGCACATTTCAAGTGTTTGTATTATTTCTCTTACCATTGAAGGTAAAAGTAATTTACTTCTTACCAAATCCTTTGCTTTGCCACGTAGACAAGACTGTAGACGCATAAGGTTCTCCGCGTCTGAATAGCCGGCGATTTCGGTACTTTTTTTAAAACTGCTTAAAAACAGGGGCCAGTCTTCTGGGTTTCCGTCGAATGTAGCGAGATCTCTTGAAATCATCTGTCTAGCTGCCAATTGTAACGAAGTTGGTTGATTTGGTGTGGAGTGTAAGGAAAAATCTAAATTGATGTCGCCGTCGGTTTGAGACAAAATTTTTTTTCTAGGTATTGTTTTTGTAATTCCTTCTCTTCCTCTAGCATTCGTAATCGTAGATCACGTTGTTTTGCCAGGTGATAATTTTTTGACACGCATGATGTACTATCAATTGCTGTGTTTGCAAAACTTGAAGAATTACGTTGTAAATAGGTGTTGGACCAAGTCGTTATGTAACTCGGATGACCACCACTAAAGTTGGGCACAGTGGGTGCACTAGACGTTGTAGTTGGTGCTTCAATATATGCACTTGCTTTGGTTGGTAAAGCAACCGTTGCTATAGTTGCTACAACGTTCATTGTTGATGTACTTGGCCCGTCTTCTAATAGTTGGTCAGTTATGTGTTCACTGGGTGGTATGCTCATGGTGCTATTACGAACCAGGTTTTGGCTTGTCGTGACGGTATTTATTGATGGTTGTCGATGACCGCAAGAGTCGCAATTCCAACTAATATCGTCTACGCCGTTATCTACGCCGATACAATCGAAGTGAAACCATTTGTCGCACGTGTCACACTGTACCATACTATCAGTGTCCACCAGAGAACATTTATTACAATTTTGTTCCGACATTATTTATTTATTAAATTTTTTTAAAGAATTGTTTCGATTAAACGTTCAGCAACGTTTTGCGTTTTGAATCCGAATCTTATCTAAATTGAATACAACTTTTAAGAGCAAACTTTTTCCTTTTTTAATTAAATTCAAAATTTATTAAGGTTATAAAAGTATTAAATTTATTAGTTAGCTTTAAAAAATTTGTATTGACGCGTGATCGGTTTGACTCAGATTGAATTTCAGCAAGTTTTAAATGACTTACTGTAGTCATTTACCTTCACATGCCATTACAATGTACCGCTATTAAGCAATAATATACATACGTATGTAATATATATAATATTATAAAGATGGAATTGACATATATGTGTTCTATTAAGAGAGTTAAGGGGAATAAAAATAACGGAGTATAATAGTGGTAATTTATAATATATAAGGCAGTGGCGGCGACAGTTTAACTTAGTGGTAATTGAATTTTGTTATTTTACAAGTAATTCCTGCTTAAATACAATTACTTATTACACAATGTGATTTGAACACTGTATGAACGTTTTACCTTTACAAAAACAAAATCCGCAGAGGGTATGGCAAAGTTGATGCGAAAAAAAGTTATGGTTTCTTGAAGTTTGTAATTCTTACCATTTTTACTGAGTTTATACTAAAAAATTATTTTTTTCTTTATTAGTTTCCTTTTTTTAAGAATTTATTTTTTGTGGTTTTTTTAATTATACACTCAGAAAAATGATTTAGTAAGAAAATTAAAATACTTATTTTCTTTGTTTTTATATTAAGAAAAGACAAAATTTATGTTAAGATTCTATTTCTTTTAAAAAAGTTAATGGACAAACAAGTAAAATTTTACGTTTTTAATCCTAGAAAGTCGACAAAGTTTGACGAAGTATGACTTTTCAGGGTTAAGATGTAAATTTTTAAATTTAATGCAGAGTACAGTTTTTTGTTTTTTAACAAAATATCTCATATGACGGAGTTGTCAAAAATTAGTGCCTACATGTCTTTAAAAATACACTTTTCATCCATAGTTTGGACTATTTCGGTCTTCAGTTAACCCCCGAGTCTGATGAAAAAAGTGAAAGCTACCGTTTGAAGTGAACGCCATTTGAGATCAGGTAAATATATTGATTTACTTCTTTTTTTCTTAGAAGCATATTTTAATAGAAATAATATAATAATATTTGCAGATATCGAGGGAAAAAGCCGCCTGACGCAGTTTAAGCAATGGAGCACAAACCTATCTGAAGATATCGAAGAAAAGAGTGAAGATAATTTAGTGGTAGAAACATATAATAACTGCTTAATTCTCCCATCAACTTCAAAAAGATTTCGAACAAAATAATAAAATTAGATTTGCCCAGAACATTTAAACCAAATAAAAATTCTTTCCCTTATATCGGTTTTATGGTTTACTTGTTTATTTTTTATTTGTATTTGTCTTATATACGGTGAAAAAAAAATATTTTTGAACTTTAGAAAAATTTCTTATTGTATCTATGTGATCGATTGCTTATTTTATTTTACTCTTCAATTTTTGAAAAAGTCCGGAAAATAAAGGGTGTCCCAAGAAGAACGCATTTTTTAAATCTGGCAACATTCGAAGTGTCATTGTTTGACATTTGAACAATTGTTATTGTTTGCTAGTAGAAGGTACGAGGTTAGTAAAAATGGAGCGCTACACGAATGAACAACGCATTCTCATTGTGAAATTGTTTTACCAAAATGATGAAAGTTTTGCTGCTACAGTTCGCAAATTGCGATCAATTTGGGGTCACAATAATGCTACAAAAGAGTCAACTGTAAAGAGATTAATGGATAAATTTGCCGAAACTGGGTCTGTTAGTGATGTAAAGACAACAACGCGCCATCGACCAGGTCGATCGACGGAAAATGTCGCAGCTGTACGTGATGATGTCGCTCAAACTCCATCCACCTCAATTCGACACCGAGCTCAGCAAATTGGTGTTTCCAAATCCACTTTGCAGCGAATTTTGACGAAAGATTTGCATCTTCATGCATACAAAGTTCAATTGACTCAGGAACTGAAGCCAGCTGACCATGGACAGCGAAGGGAGTTCGTTAATTGGGTATTGGAGAGACAACATGAAAATTATGATTTTGCCGATAAAATCATCTTCAGTGACGAGGCCCATTTTCATCTTGATGGCTTCGTCAATAGGCAGAATTGTCGCATTTGGGGTGAGGAAAATCCTCGAGTGATTCACGAGAAGCAAATGCATCCTCAACGTGTCACTGTGTGGTGTGGTTTTTGGGCTGGAGGAATCATTGGACCTTTTTTTATGAAAATGAGGCAGGTCAAGCGCAAACAGTCAATGGTGTTCGGTATCGTGAAATGATAACCAGTTTTTTGTTGCCTAGAATTGTGGAGTGCATGTGGTTCCAACAAGACGGCGCTACATGTCATACAGCCAACAAGAAACAATTCAATTGCTGCACCAGTCATTTCCCGGTCGTCTTATTTCGCGTTTTGGAGATCAGAATTGGCCGCCTAGATCGTGCGATTTAACACCATTAGATTTTTTTCTTTGGGGTTTTTTGAAGTCGATGGTTTACGCGAATAAGCCGACGACGACTCAAGCCTTAAAAGAGGAAATTAGACGCTGCATTAATGAAATACCGCAGCATTCATGCAAAACGGTCGATGAAAATTTCATTAAAAGATCGCGTGCATGCCAGCAAAGCCGCGGCGGCCATCTGCACGATATATTGTTCCATACATAACCTCATTCTGTCTACTTTACGATATAATAAAGTTTCACGATTTTTTTTTAAATATCTGTGTTTTATTTAAAATTTAAAAATTGCGTTCTTCTTGGGACACCCTTTATATGTATTTTATATTTATACCCTTCACCATAGGTGGAAGGGTATATATAAGTTTGTCATTCCGTTTGTAATTTCTACAATATTGATCTTAGACCCTATAAAGTATATATATTCTGGGTCCATATGAAGAGCGAAGTTGATTTAACGATGTCCGTCTGTCCGTCTGTGTGTTGAAATGGGTTTTCCGAAGAACCCAGACATGATGAGGACTTGATTCTTTTTTATTTCTGTTACATGTGATCCATTTCTGTTTGCTATTAAAAATCAGACAGATCGGTTAATAAATGGCTGAGATATTAGCAAAAAACCAGGACTACCTCTAATTTTTCCAGTAAAATCCCTTTGTTTAATAAGAGTGTGAAGATAAATACGTAGGTTAAATACGTTTCACAACTATTGTGAATGATATAAATAAAAAATAAATAGTAGTGTCGCCAACTTTTTTTTGCCTAGAAAATGCCAAATTTGACAAGAAAAGCGCTGAAACATATGGAAAAATATAAATTTGAGATTTTACATGACATATTATTTTGGATTAAAATTTTTGGACATTTAAGAAAAAATAAATGGGGATACCGCTTGTTTGTGGAGAGCTATGAGGTAGTAGATTCCAACGATGTATTCATCTCCTTCAGAATACCATGGTGAAGGGTATATAAGATTCGGCATAGCCGAATTTAGCCGCTCTTACTTGTTTTTATTTTGGTTTTTTTCAAAAAAGAGCAACAATAAAACAACTTGGCCAAACCCCTTGGCAATTTTGTTTTTCTAAGGGTTTTTTTCATACTGCGTTAAAATCATCGAGGCTACCTAGATTCGATAACCGAAAATTTGTTGCACAGTGTTATTTGTCATTAAAAATTTTTAATGCAATTACATGTAATTATAATTTAATTGAAATGTAATGGAGATCCACCAGGCCAAAAAAACACCTCTAAATAGTTTTATGGTGAATGATTTTATCTAGTTTGGAGTAATATTTTTGTTTGCTCTATCTCCAGCAGTTTTAAGGTTTGCTTTTAAAAACTTCGTTCAGATAAATTTGTGACTTTATTTTGGAATACCAAATAAAAACGAGAGATCTTATATTCTATTTACTGAAAAAATAATAATTAATATGTATCTTCATATTTTATCACAGCATTTAATTATTTAATTAAATCATCAACTTGATTACGTTAGAAACTGCTTTCGTATATTTTTGCTAAATATTATGACGAATATTTTTGTTAAGGAAAAGAGGTATGCAAAGAAAATTTTATCCTCAGATATTTTTGAACTTCAAAAAAAAATAGAAAATATATCGTAACTTTGAAACAGCTGGACCGATTTTGCCCATTTTCATTCCAAACCCCCCAAGAAGATGTCTATTTCAACAGATATACAGACGAACATCGCTCATCGGAAAAAAATTGCATATATATACTTTTGATCAAGAATATATATACTTTTTGGGTATTACCCCTATCCTTCGACATGTTACAAACGGAATGACAAACGCAACACATATACATATGAGAGTATATAAATTGAATGCTGCTGTGGTAACATAATCAAATATGTATTATACTGATAAGATTTTTTAAGAAATGTTAACAGAGATAAAAGATATAATGATACTGTTTAAACTGCTGATTAAAAATATTGCAGTAACAGAAACACAATTTACTAAAGAATTTTAATACCACTGCCTGTGACTTAATTAAATTAGTCGCACGTTGGTTGTGGTCACATACCTTTGTGCACTTAGTGGATGTAACATATATTATCTTAATATTATATTCGTTTCTATAAATACGGCGATTTTAATGTAAGTTGCGGTTTGAAAACACAACAAGAAAAATTTTTAATGTTAAAAATTGAAAAAATAATTGTTTATATTGGAAAACAAAAAAAAAGAGTAAAAAAATCTTAAAAACACGTGAAAACACGTGAAAACCCCCGAAAGTTACCAAACAATCGTGTGAAGCATAATTTTATCTTATATTGACAACCCGCATTTTTTGACCTACAATTTCAAAAGGCAATGATCACAAAAAACACTAATTTAAAACATTTTCACAAAATTTTCATAATTATAATTTTGATGTTATAATTTTATATGCGCATCGTTCCGCGGTTGTATGGCTCAGCACAAAATTCTAATAAATGCAATAGTTCAAATATTTCATATTTATGTAACATATATACTTACGAAATGATTTTAATTAAATTACCTCCGGTAGTATGCAAAAAGCAGACGTGGGCGGACGCAGTACAAATTACACTTATGTAATTTGTTCATATTAATAATAATGTTAGACATTTGTGGGATTAAACGTTTCCTTGGAAAATTTTATATTTTTTTAATACTAGACATAGTTCCCTATGAATATTTCTATTTATCAAATTTTTTAAAAAGCTAGTAATTTCAAAACCTAAATTTAAAACAAAATTTAAACCTTTTAAATTCAAATAAAACTTCGATTTAAAATTCATTTATCAAATTGACTGAAATCAATCAATTGAACGATTTTTCAACAATTTTCTCTGGGTCTACCTCTTCTCGATATACAGAGATTAGAGCCAATGAACAAAGTCTTACTTTGCCTACTGAACTTCTTAAGTACGTTTTGATTTTTTTTGTGTTGTAACCCCCGTTGTTACATGAAAGTAATTACTTTCAAGTAGTGGCTACACTGTACAGTTCATTTGTAAAATGTTGTCAACAGGAGAATTGCTATCCGAAATTGCTGTCTTAATTGAATTAAAGTATTGCCAAGTATTTAATACTCTGCGCTACCTAGGGATATATATCATGTTATTATATTTCTTTTATAAAAGCAATACCTTTTCATTATAACGGTAGTTGTCTATCACGCTCTGATCAATACCGATACGAAAATTTTAAAACTGCGGATATAATAGAGAAATGTGTCTTCAAATATCACGGGATTTCATAATATTACCTGGTAAATTTTGTTATATTTGCAAAATACCATTATAAATCAGTGTTTCGGTAGTTTAGCGTTATTATAACGGTAGTCTAAGATACTTCAAAATTGAAGGGGTAAAATAGCGCAACAAAAAAAGACACTAGCCTTTAATGGAACAGCCATTTTCAAATTTTTCATATCGGTCTTAAAGTAGCTGTGGTAGCCAACTACCGTTATTATAAAAATGTATTGAATGCCAACCATGATAAAAACGTAGAATTAATATTTAAACTTACCTTTAAAAGGCAACTTTATATCCTTTCTTATTAGCCTTCTTATATATGTGCACAAAATCAACTATAATATTAACTCCTTTTGCAAGAAATAAATAAATTAATATAAATCTCATTACTCGGCAACTCTGTTTTTCGTTTTGTCATTATACTTGCATCAACTGTCAAAAATTTACTTGCTTTAATATTTCATTGCAAGCTGAGTCACAAGTAGCATAAGTGTGAGTGTGGTATTATAAATCTCATTATATAAATCTCATTACTCGGCAACTCTGTTTTTCGTTTTGTCATTATACTTGCATCAACTGTCAAAAATTTACTTGCTTTAATATTTCATTGCAAGCTGAGTCACAAGTAGCATAAGTGTGAGTGTGGTATTAAAAAAGTATGAGTGTATTAAGTTTTTGGTACTTGCACTTGCATGTGGTAATGGCGGTAGAGCTTCTCTCCGTTTAAAGATCATTTTAATACAATTCTATGATGCTACAAAATTCTTTTAACGAAACGTCAACGACTAAGCTTGGTACAATATTGCATAAATTTTTACCACATTTTTATGACTGGAAAATCTATTTGTCATACTTACGATGATATCATCTAAATATTTAATGAATCAAACTGATTTGTAATATTCCGTTGGAATGGTTTTTTTTTTGTGTTCCTATCAGTCTTGGTAACTCTTGCTCTATACCAAACAGCTTTAAGATTTCAGTAGTCTCCATATAAATAATATTAAAATCTTCCTTATTATTTCTCCGCATCGAGAAAATTATAAAAGTTGCTAATTAATAAGTTATTTTAATTAGAACATTTATTAAAAAACAACATTCATTTAAAAAAAAACAATTATAAATCAAAAAGGATTATTTCAAATTAAAAAAAACCATTTGAATTTCTAAAATATCAATTAAAATTAAAAAATACCAAATGCTATTAAAAACAAGAGATGTTCTATGGATATCACTGAAAATTTGGACATGGATATTTCACGACCCTGTGCTATTTTGGTTTTTCAAAATTCGCGGATACTTTAGCGGCTCAAAGTTGGATCTTACTTTTTAAGAAATTATTTTTACAAATCGTATCTCATATAAAAGCTTAAATCTTCATACTTCAAGATAATTGTTTCTAAAATAAGCGGTCTATTTACAGAAGTATTGGAAAAATGCAAAACGTTATTTATTCGAAAATTTTTAAAAAATATGTCTTCGATTTAAAAAAAAAGTAGCCACGATACCGTGAACCACATCGAATTTAAAAAAACAAAAAACAGCACAGATATCATGGCACATGGTATGGCCACGTTCAAATCTTTAGTCAAATTCAAAGACAACCATTTTTATTGAAATCTAAAAAAGAAGTAATACAATTGGAATCATTGGGTGATGTCAAAAAATATGATGAAAACCATGTAATCGGCAAATATCTTATATAATTTATTACAATTTGACCAATTATTCCCTAATTTTCAAAATTTGTGTCTATGTAATGTAAACTCCGCACCTACGATTTAGTAAGGTTTTTCAACTTTAAAATTAACTTTATCATTGGGCCGTGTTAACAACAATTGTGAAGAAAAAATGCTGTAAACTCCGTTCCAAATATTATCACCAAAATATCCATTGAATAATAAAAACAAAGGTATATTACAGTTCACCTTGTAGACATTTAAAGATTTTACTTTGGGAAATTAATTTTTTACAAAGGGTTTCTGAATTAAAATTTAAAAAAATAACGAAATGTAAACACCGTTACTGTAAACGTCGTAACCAATTCATTTTTGTTAAAAATAAAAAAAGCTTAAAAAATATTGAAATCATCCAATACACGCTATAAATGTAATACATATTTAATTATAAAAAGATCATTTTTGATGAGGGACTGAAACCGAGCCCGAACCCTAACGGGCCCGAACCCGCTTAACCGAAAAATTTAACCAGGTTCGGGTTCAAAAACATAAAAAAATATTCTTGCTGTTCATGGCGTGAGAAATGTTTGATAGAAAAATCATTAAAAATATTACATTTCTGGCATTCCAGTTTGCAGTGCTCGACACTATATCTAGTACTTTTAAGAAAATATTTGATCAATGCAGAGCAATTTGTAAAAAATTGCGAACACCAAAAATGTCTTCTTTAACTAAAAAGCTAAACATGAAAAAACCGTACTAGATTGTCAAACTAGATGGAATTCCAGTTACGAAATGGTTCAAGCCTAATTGGAATACAGAAGTTTTTGTTCGGAATTACTGGATGCTACACTCACAATATATTTTCCGTTACGGACGGTAGTTTATTTAAAAAGTAATACGTAGAGTTTGCTTTTAAATGAAAAATCAAATTCATAGAAATATATTTCTTAACTATTTGATTCAGTCATTCAAAAAACAAACTATAAAAATTTAGAGACATTCAGTAGGAGTTGATATTATCTGTTAAAAATAAAATTTTATGTTTTCTGTTTCTAAAAAATTAATTCATATTATTTCTTTTTGTTTTTTTACCAAAATAGTTTGTTTATATACAAAATTATTTCAATAAAAATTACAATAAATTATTCAAATATAGACACACACATAGAAAAAAAAAATATACACACACATCTGTGTGTGTGTTGTTTTGTAAAATTACATACAAATAAAAAAAATTTCAATTTGAAAAACAAACCACAAAAAATAGTTTTTTCTACATTTTGTCAGTTAAAAATTGTCGACTATTAAACAATGATTGAAAATACACAAGAAAATGGGCTAAATATTGTGTAAAATAAAACACGTCTTTACGCTGCAAGTGGATGATTACAAACTGACATTTTATTTCATATCTCTCACTCAATACATACAATACAGGGTACTACACATCTCCCTTTTATAAATACGTATATACGTTAATTTTAAATAAAATGTAATTAAAGATTTTCCTCAAACAAATGGTTTAAATGTAAAGTAATATCAATTCAAAGTAATAAACGCTTTATGTTTGTTTTAAATCAAAAGTAAATAAAGTTAAATAATAGTTATAAAGATATATATTAAATATTTTAATATTCGTTCCAATCAAAGTCTAAAACATATTGGTCGAGACTAGAAGGAGTCCTAATCGTACGACCTCGTCTTGTTGTTTTTGGTCCCTGGACAGGAACTTCTGGGATGGCATCCTTAACTAGTTCCTCAACTACAGCAGTGGTTTGTGGAGTATCACTCGATGTTCTTGGCGTAATTTCTGTTGATACTGATGCATGCCCTTCTTCATTCCCTTTTTCAGAAGATGTTGTTCTGACCGATGTTCTACGAACATTATTGTTTGTAAAAGAGCCATTATTTGTATTTGGCCCGTTGAGATGAAAAGCATTGCGTCTATAACGCCCATTATCAGTTTGGACCCAATATGATCGGGGTGCATTAGCTGTTGATTCGATTTTTCCCCACTGTTGCAAATCACGAACCCAAACCTCGGAGTTGTTTTCTAAATTTCCACGGTTACGAACTCCGTGGTGGTGGTTGTAGTTATCGGCCTGACGTTTTTGTCTTTCTTCTTCTTTGTTTAATATTTCACTTCTTTGAAGACTTTTCGGAGATAATTGAATGTTGGTCATTGGCAGTCTTGAACGCAACTTTCTTCCCATTAACAGTTCTGAAGGGCTAAATCCTGTTGATAGTGGAGTTGTTCTATATTCTAAAAGTGCCATATACGGATCTGCATTTTTTTTAAAAAGCTGTTTCGTTATTTTTACGGCAGATTCAGCTAACCCATTACTTTGCGAGAAATATGGGATCGATGTCGTATGCTTAAAGCCCCACTGATTGGCAAATCGATGAAATTCAGATGTAATAATTTGAGAAAATTGTGGACCATTGTCCGAACGTACTTCTTCTGGTATACCATGACGCGCAAAAATCGACTTAAGTTTTTCAATTACGCAATTAGCTGTTTGTCTTTCAAGTTCCATTACTTCTGGGTACCGAGAGTAGTAATCGCATATGTAAGGTATTATTAGATTTTTCCTTGGTGTTGACAATCAGAATTAATGTTGGTTCAAAAAGTCGAATGATGTAATTTTATTTTGTAAGTTAGAATTTCGAAAATTACATTAAGAGGGTAAACAGCCTTTATTCGTTTTTTTATTGGGAAATATTTGGCCATTTGGGTTGTTTCATGCAAGTTGCTGGTGTTTGTTGCCCAGCACTGTAAACACCATACATCCAACTTTTGGTTTGTGTCCTGGATATATACTTTTAACTTATGATCTCAACAACTTTCAAGTGCAATTTGATGCTCATTTACTTATCAAAACTACTTGTTTCATAGATAAAAGCTTGGGTTTTTTCCATAACTGCAGAAAAATAGAAAGAAGGAAACAAGTATATATTTTTTTTGTCTTCATGTTATACAAGATTGCGTTTCAAAATTCTTTTGGTTTTTGACTTTCAAGTGATCGAACACAAATTCTTTAACAACTGTACATAACCGAGGAAAGAAAATATAAAAAAAAATGTACAGTATCCCTAAAAGTGTTTAATTCCGGGATTTGGTCCTCCACTTAACCTTTATTAATTATTAAATTATAACGAAAACATCTTTTCAAGATCCATTAACAAGGTAAATTTAAAATATTTTTTTTAAAGGATTGCTGAAAGACTTAGCATATATCTGTCCGCTTTAGGTTATAACCATAATTAGAATTGTTGCGCAGGGGAGTTGCCTTCCATCTATTCGTTCTGGAAACGTCTAGGAACTGGTTTTTCCCATACCCGGGAATCGTGAGAACCACTTTTATATTGAACTCGTTTCGTGAGTGTCGTCATTCTCGGTAATGACCTGTGCCGCCGGGAATGACATAATTTTTTTTTTAAGAGTTGCTGTCAAATATTTGTATGCTGTGGATGAACCTGTGGGATATCCAACTACTTACTCAGCCACAGTCCGTTTGAACGCGATAATTAAAGGGTAAATTTACCTACGGC
This sequence comes from Eustalomyia histrio, assembly GCA_949748255.1. Classification (NCBI taxonomy): domain Eukaryota; kingdom Metazoa; phylum Arthropoda; class Insecta; order Diptera; family Anthomyiidae; genus Eustalomyia; species Eustalomyia histrio. The sequence goes on from OX456528.1 coordinate 902,905, forward strand.
AATATTTCTAAGGCTCCAATAAACCCCGGAGATCATTGTGAACATCCAACAACTTATTGTGATCGTCCAACAACAAATATCAAGTTTGGGATAAGTATTGTGGAATAGAATTTGCATTTTTGAGAGATCTTCGATCCAGACGACCGAGTCCATCTAAAATCAAGAGCATCTCGCGTTAAAAGTGAAAAGTTTTCTAAGCCTCGAAAAATGTTAATAAATTAAGAATCCATTTCCTTTTTTCTCGGGAATTTTTCGGAATCTGGAGTTCCATATATAAATTAAATTCAATATCGTTTGCGACTATGTTTTTTTAAATTAAAATTGTCTAAATTTAGCTTAGTTTCTAATGTATTTAAGACACAGAAGTTAAGTGCCAATAATGGATTTTTTATTATAAATATTTCTTTTAAGATTCGCGTTAGTTCCTAAAAGTATTGAGTTTTAAATTTTGTTAATTCATTTACAATAACGTAAACTTACATAATTATTAGGTAATTTTTAATTTTGTAGAGTACATATTAAAGTCGTGGTATACCAACCTAAAATCGTAAAACATTAGTTGTTTGAAACAGCCATTGCAACATCTCTCATATGCATAGAGACAACATTTGCTAATAATCCACAACCTTTTCTTTAGCTCAAACCTGCAACATGTTCATCGAAGCTTCCATGATCATCGCAACATTGTTTCTAACATTTGGTGAGTGTAAATTATAAAGAAATCATATTATTGTTGTTGTTTGATATATAAATATATATATTTTTTTGTTGTAACATGCATTTGAAACCAAGCATGTAAAAACAATGATATTCTTACGTTAGCAACATTTCGTATTCGTTAGATATTAAATGTAAAACAGAATTATTTTCTTTATAAAATGTTGCTGGCTTTATATATCCAATGTTTCATTGTTTCTTCATAGCCAGTGTTTCCGAAACATAATTGCGAGGTATTGATTCGTTTAGATTTTTTTTAGATTTATATATTTATTTTTTTTTATACCACGCGATTATTTAATAGATATAGAATAATATTATCAGCAAAGAATATTTTTCTGAATTTACTAAACCCATTTGAATTCAGTAAACCATTTGAAAGTATTTTTGTATAGATGCAATCTTTATGTTCACTTTTGGGTATAAAATGCAATTTTAGGTTTTAAGTAATAAAAATAGATTTATTGAAATCGATTGCAACTAATATTTTTATGGAATTTGAATATGTTCAATTTAAGAATTTTTCTGAATAAATTTGTATTTTAAAAATGAATTCGTAAATTAAATAAGTTTTCTTACTGATGTTGTGAACTAAGGGTAGTATAATCGGTTTACTTGGGGTTTTAGTTAAATGTGCCACTAAAACCATGGTAGGGATAGGGTGAAGAGGCAGAGACTCTAATAACATCTGGAGATCTCTCAATGGTAACTTAATGACTTCAGTTTTTGCTTTTCATTTCTACAACAATCTATTCATCACAGGGGCATTTATTTTGCTGGTGTCTAGACCTTGGCCTTTTAAATTAGTTTTTTGTTCATGTAAGTTTAACCCGGGAGTCTATAATAATTTTTATGTATCATGGTTGTGAAAAGTTTTAACGAGTGAGAAGAGGACACGAACCCCCCACCCGGCTGCTTGCTAGCATTGTTAATGGCTCCCATATCGTCCTACTTTACTCTCGAAGAAAATCATATGTTCTTTTTTTCTTGTGCTAACCAACCTGGCATGCTACAAAGTTAGATAAAATATTTTTTTTTGTTTTATTTTTGGCGTGTTCTTTACACATACCACCAAAATATTTTTCCCTTTAAAATAACACAAGTCGATACCAATTTTCTGCCATGGACGATCAGGAAATTCTGATATTATCATTGGCTCTCTTCTTGGAACTAAATTTTCTAAGCAGATACGGCATTCTTTTACAAGCTGTTCTACACTTTCCATACAGCTGGGCCACCAAACTGAATCCCGCGTCCTTGCTTTACACTTGTTTATACCTAAATGACCATTATGAATACGGTCCAAAACCTCTTTTCGCATTTTTGATGGTATTATCATTCTTTCCCCATACATTAGCAGCCCATTATTAACAGCTATTTTGTAACGATCATTATAAAACAATTTCGCTTCTGGTGATATTTTTGATTTGTCGGGCCATCCTGAATTACAATAAATTGCTACCTCCTTAAGAACCGAATCGTCTTGCTGTTCCATTTTTAACTTTTCTATGTATTCATCACTAGCTGGGAATTTGTCAATAATGTTTTTAACAAACGTTCTTAAATCTTCATCATATTCATTTTCAGTAGTATTTCTGGGTGCTCGCGATAAAGCATCTGCCGCAATCAAATCTTTACCCGGTGTATATTCAATAGTATACCCATAACATAATAATTTCATTCGAAATTTTTGTAAACGTGGTGTTAAATCATCAAGATGCTTTACCGTGAAAATTGAGATTAGTGGCTTGTGGTCTGTCTCAATATGAAATTTTATTCCGGTTAAAAAATCCCTAAATTTTTGTGTTATAGCCCATGTAATAGCCAAAGTCTCTTTTTCGATTTGTGCATATCGTTGTTCACTTTCTGACAGAGTTCGAGAAGCATAAGCTACTGGTTTCCAGAAACCATCTTCATCTAATTGACGTATCACCGCACCCAGTCCATACGACGATGCATCTGTTGACACTGTTGTTTTGTGTTTAGGATTATACTTTTTTAACGTGGGTGGTGTCGATAAAAGTTTTTTCAATTCATCAAATGAATTTTGTTGTTGTTCATTCCATTGATAATCTATATTTTTCTTTAAAAGGTCGTTTAATGGCTGACAAATCGTTGATAAATTCGGAATAAATTTTCCTAAATATTGTACTAATCCCAAAAATCTACGTACCTCTGTGATAGTAGCTGGTTTTGTGTATTCTTGTATCGCCTTCACTTTAGAATTATCCGGATGAATTCCCTGAGGATCGTTCCAAAACTTTTCTCAAGTTTTCATCATGTTCTGTCATTGTTTTACCAAATACTAGTATATCATCTGTCTGGCATACCACGCCTGGTAAATCTTCTATAATTTGTTGAATCTGCTTTTGAAATACCTCCGGCGCCGAAGAAATGCCAAAAGGTAATCGTAAAAAACAATATCTACCGAAAGGTGTCATAAATGTTGTTAGCTGCTGCGATCTTTCAGAGAATTTAATTTGCCAAAACCCATTTTTGGTGTCCATTTTGGTAAAATACTTGGCCTCACCCAATTGAGCTAACGTATGGTCCGCCATAGGCATTGGATGAATTTCCCTTTCAATACATTCATTTAATTTTGACAAATCCACACATGGACGTATGTCCCCATTTGGCTTTGGTACAATCACTAGTGGTGCACACCATTTTGTTGGATTATTTACTCGTTTTATAACCCCCATCTTCACCATTTCTGCAAGTTTGTTCTTCAACTTTTCCATTAATGGTATGGGTACTCTACGTGCTGCGTGTATAGCGTATGGCGAATACTGTAATTTCAGTTTAATATCGTATATAAATTTTAAACAATCCAAGCTGGTATAAAGACTTGGAAATTCTTTTTGAATATTTACTGTCGACACCTCATTAATTTTGTTAATTCTGTTAACGTATCTTAAATTTTCAGAAGTGCTTAAGGACAATAAAGGGTTGGTAATGTCATCCACCACGTACACTTTAGCTTTACATTTGTGATTCTTATTTTCGATTTCCATTGTGCACATTCCCTTTACTACCATTTTTTCGCCCACTGGCCCTGCTAACCTTTTGTCGGCTTTTATTATTTTGGTTTGTGGCCAGTTTTCATAAAATACATTCATTGGTACTACATTTACTGGAGCCCCAGTATCAATTTGCACTTCAACAGACTTTTTGTTCATTTTTACCTGTTCATACCAGCGATCTTTATTACCATTGTCGTTAATCATGCCAAAAAATACTGTTTCCATTTCACTCTCACTTTCTGCTTCAATATTATGTATTCTTTGTCGACTCTTACATACTCTTGCAAAATGGCCGATTTTAAAACATTTGTTGCATTTTTTTCCTTGTGCTGGGCAAACGATTCGATCATTGTGGTTACCACCACATTTTTCATTTTTCCTTTCTACTATTTTAACTCGGTTAACAGTTGCATCTACTTGGCAACTCTGTGCCAATTCATTTTGTTGTCTACGTACGATTTCCTGTGTACGTACCGTGTCTACTGCCTTTGCCAATGTCAAATCAGATTCACATTGCAATTTATCTGACAGCTTTTTGTCTCTAATGCCAACAACAATCCGATCACGTATCATTTCTTCTCGAAGATTACCATAATTACAATTTCTTACCAGCGTATGGAGTGAGGTTATGAAATCTTCAACCATCTCACCCTCCTGCTGCACCCTTGTATTAAATCTTGCGCGCTCATAGATCACATTAATGCGTACAACAAAATATTTTTCAATTGCCTCAATCACTTTATTGTAATCTTCCCTTTCAAGATCACTTAAAGGTAGGGCCATAAATATCTCGTCTGCCTGCTCTCCCATAAGATAAATGAGGGAGGTTACTTGTTCATCTTGTGGTTGTTTATTTAATCTTGTTGCAATTCGGTATCGATTAAAGCGGCGTGACCATTTTGGCCATTCTGACGGTCTACCAAAATCAAATTTTTCTGGTGGTGCACCACACACCGTTTGTGGAGATACATTTGCCAAATTTTCGTTTGGCATTTTTCCTTTCAATTGTTTTCAAATCGTATAACTCTTTTTTTTTTCTTTTGTTTTGATTTATTTTGCACACCGCTGCCACCATGTGTAAAATAAAACACGTCTTTACGCTGCAAGTGGATGATTACAAACTGACGTTTTATTTCATATCTCTCACTCAATACATACAATACAGGGTACTACACAAATATAATGAAAAATCAGTATTCCTCTTTTTGATTGTATTTTCGATTAATTTAATATGTATTTTAGACTATTTTTAATGAAATAATATTGTGAGTATATGAATATTTGTATTGGAATATTTGTGAAGAATTCGTTGAAGTTTTTGAACCTGTTACAAGACTAACGCTGAAACTACAACAATAACAGATGACTTTAGGCGATTTTTATAGAATCTGGATTAGTTTTAAATTTGAGCTAAAAAAGATGATAAAACCAAATTCATTGTTTTGCACAATGCAAGACTGCAAAAGTTTTGTGTCTCTTTTAAACTCTGTGTTTTAGTATTGATCACTTTGCAAGTGCTGGGGTCACGACTACAGTTTAGTTAAGCTTGGGATGTCTTAGTGGACGGACAGCTACTGCAAATTTTTACAGTTTCGGTAGCAGCCGATCACGGATATTCTATGGCTTTGCTTAATGGTATTGGTTATTACAGCCTTTATTTCCAGACACAGTAGTAGTAGTGCATAGGGCCACCACTGATTTCAGCAGTCATAGCTCTCAAGCTTAGCGGTTACTAATACAATAACCACCATAAGTTCACAACCACAATACATAGCTTTTACAGAGGCGAATTCATTCTGGATTCCATCTTTAAGCTAGGAACTACACATGTACGCATACTCTGCGTAACTCGATTTTCTGGTAATTTTAGATAATTCTGGGTGCTAAATGGTCTCTATACTATTAAAATAGTAGTAAGATCGTGAATAAAATCATTGGAAAATTTAAATATTCCGTTGTTGTATATTAACCCCGCACTGACTGGACCTACCCTGGAAAACACTGTTATACCCCTTAAGATATAGAAAAAATGTTTGCATATATCGATAGTACTTTTTTACAAAAATTTCATACTAATGTAGTGAAGCAATACCCACTCACATCTCTAACCATTTTTATATCGTAAATAATAACAGCTGATCTCTAACCAGTTTATATTGTTAACAATAACAGCTGATCTATATAAAACATATAAAATAAGCATAATTAGGTACTGTTATTTTTGTTTATAAGCAGGACGAATTGTTAAATAAAACACAGTTTAAAATCATAAACTTAGCCGAGTAATTGGCTCCTGTTTTTATTTGAAACTTAAAAATATTTGCCTTGGCAAATATTGATTCTAAAACCAAATGCATAAATAAATTATAACTGGTCGATATGAAAAAAGAGGATTCTTGTTGTAAAGTCTTAAGTAGAAAGATTTTAGAAGTTTTTCTTATCTTTTCTATAATTCATTTAACAATATTTGTTGCTTTGCATTTGCATAAAACAACGTAGCTGTAAAACATTTTTATTTGTATTTACAAAAATTTATCACATGTTTTTCAATCATATGTTTTTTCTGTTTGTAAATTCTTACTGGTAATAATTTGTCCAGTAAAAGTTTGCAGAATGAAGAAGAACTCTCAACATCAAACTGTCACTTTATTCTCTCATTTTTCTTTATGTTTACTGAGTATTTGTGTAAACGAACGGCATCCAGTAAATATTTGTACAAATTATTGAGTAAACGAACGGAACTACATATTATCATATCACAAGTTGTATATATGTTATATTTGTATTGAGTCGAAATTTAAACAAAGAAAACCTCTAAATCTAAATTAATACAAATAAAAGTGAAATTTTAATTCAATAGAATAAATGTTAAAAATAAAAAAAAATGATTAAAAGAAAATAAAAAAGCCGAAATTTAAAAAAATAACTGACTTTTTCTTGAAAAACTGGATAAACAAATAAAACTGGCAGTATGGTAACACTGGTTTTTGTTGAATCCCAATAAGCATTTGAAAGAAATATCAAGCTGAAGATATTAAGAAGATATCTTCGATTTTTTATTAAGAAGACAATCAATGCAGTAGTTTGAATATATCTTCTTTTATCAGCGATAATGTCAAAAATATATATTTAGTTTTCCGTCGTTTGAAAACAAATTATTGTGAAAACAGAGCTATCCAACACCAGCTAGATTTCTGTTGTATTCTTCAAATAATATTTCGAATGTTAAGGTGAGTAAAAATTGTATTACATTAATTAAATAGTACATTGCAACAAAAAATTAATTTTTGATTTTTTTTAGATGGAATATACCATAAGCATTGCAAAAGAAAAACAAATCCCTAAAAGGCAACTAAGGAATTAACGGACGCAGTAAAGAAAAAAAGAATTGAATTTTAATGAAATCTTCTTTTAAATACATACATATAAACAATAAAAAAATTAAAATAAATATATATTCTTTTTAACTTCCAAACATTATTTATGCGTTATCATATCGCATCTTTATCTTCTAGAAAAATCGATTTCGTACTGCTAAAGCGGAGTTTACATTACCTAATTTTCCATCTGATTTTACCTAAAGAAAATCAAATTAAAAATCCTACGAAATGATGCGTTTGTCAAAAAAAATCTCTGGTAAACCGCTTTGGGTTTACACCTTCAGATGCAAATCTCATACAATCATATGAAAACAGCGGTTTTCGCTTGTTGCTCAATTGTGTTTTACCGCCAATTTATTTCACAACTCTTTGTTTTTCTTTGTTTGTAATAAAATGCAACACTGATACCATTTGATTCTCATAATTTTATGAAATATTTAAAAAAACGAAAGAATCAATCCGAAAGAATTTGGCCTTCCAGGCCAAATAATTGTATTACATAGGAATACTCCTGAGAAAAAATCTTAAAATTAATAACAAATATACCTGTATATCTATATATATAAAGGAATAACGTTACTGACTGACTGACTCATTCAACATCGCCCAAGCCGCTAGAGGTAGGAGGCTAAAATTTGGTATGTAGGTTCCTCCTCCGAAGCAGACATCCGCTAAGACGGGGTTTTTGGAAATTATTTCGGAGAGGGGCAACAAGGGGAAAAAACCTCTTTCACGGCCTGCCCAAACCCCTTTAGCTAGAAACCTGAATTTAGAAATATGCCTTCCTGGGAATATGTGCTAACTCCTTGATGAGGTAATAAAGGGAAAAGTCTCCCCCCTAACGGCCTGCTCAACCGCAGAAACTAGAAAGTTAAAATTTGGTATGCAGATTCCTTCTTCAGTGTAGATAACAAATAAGACGTGACTTTTAGAAAATCTAACGCGGAGAAGCAAAAAATCGAAAATTCATCCCCTTGACGGCCTGCCAAAACCGCTTGAGCTGGGAAGTTAAAATTTGGTAAATTGATTCCTCCTCCAATGTAAATGTGCATATGTGGAAATTTGGAAATTTCCATGTGCAAATTTGTAAAAGTGAAAATTTGTAAATTTTCAAAAGTGCAAATGTGCAAATCAGCAAAGTGCAAATGTGCAAAGGTGTGCAAATTTGCAAAAGTCCCAAGGTTCCCCCTCCAGCGTAAACATCCGCTAAAACGGGGTTTTTGGAAATTCCTTCTGGGAGGGGGAAAAACTAATAAACTTGTAATTTGAAATACGCCTTCCTGGGAGTATTTAATAATTCAGTACATTTCAGACTTTTGACAAGGGATGTGATAAAAATTGGGATTTGACCCACCTGAGGTATAGACATCCACCCAGGTAGGATTTTCGTAAATTTCTACGGGGAGGAGCAAAAAGGGGGATAATCCCCTTTAACGGCCTGCCCACACCGCAATAGCAAAATACCTCAAATTTTAAACCTGTATTACCTGGAGTATGGACTAACTCACTGATATGCTACATTTTAGAATTTTAGCCAGGGACGTAGTAAAATGGAGTTTAAAAGGATGAAATGTCTTCCCTTTAACAGATTGGCGAAACCGCTGGACCTAGGAAGTTGAAATTCGGTATGCAGGCTCCTTCTCCAGTTTAGATAACAGCTAAGATGTCAATTTTGGAAAATCCAACGGAGAGGGCAAAAAAGAAGAAAATTCTCCCCCTTGACGACTTGCCAAAACCTCTAGAGCTGGGCAGTTAAATTTGGTACATATGTTCCCACTCCAGCGTAGACGTCCAACCAAGTTGGATTTTCGGAAATTCCTACTGGGAGGTGCAATAAGGGGAAAAATGTTTAAAAGTGCAAATTTACAAATGTGAAAATTTACAAAAATGCAAAAGTTCAAATGTGAAAATATGCAAATTTGCAAGAGTGAAAATGTGCAAAAGTGAACATTTGATTGTTTGATGATTTAATGGATCGATGGTTTGATAGTAATGTAAATGTGCAAATGGGTAAATATGCAAATGCGTAAATAAGAAAATATGTAAATATTTATTTTTTTCATTCAAAATCTCCCAACCCAAACCGCAGTTGGTAGGACGCTAAAATTTGGTATTTAGATTGCCCCTACGGCGTAGACATTCGCTAAAACGGGGACGTCTTTACAAAACCGCTGGAGCTGGTAAGTTGAAATTTGGTGCAAAGGCTCCTCCTGCAGTGTAGACATTCACCTAGGGCGGATTTTCGGAAATGTGTACGGGGAGAGTCAAAAAGGTGAACAGTCTCCTCCTTAACGGGCTGCCCACACCGATTTAGGCAGAAACAAGAAATTTTAAATATGTGAACTGGAGTATGTGCAAACTCACTGTTCAGCTACATTTCAGAATTTTAGCCAGGTACATGGAAAAAATGAGGGTTCAAAGGGAAAAACCTGAAATTTGAAATATGTATTACCTGGAGTATTGGCTGACTTATTATTGAGGTACATCTTAGAATTTTGGTCTGGGGCATGGTAAAAATTGGGGACTCCGGTAATTATCTGGGAACTCCGTATATTTTATGGGAACTCCAACCATTTTCTACGTTAAAAACGTAGCGGGCTTTGCCCGCTAGTATACATATCAAGCACTATATATAATAAAGCAGTTTTTTAAAAAGAAAAAAACATTCATAAACCATTGGCTCCCAAGCTATAATACATTAAAATTTAGCAATTAAAAATTTTGTTTCAACCAATACGATTGGGTAACCTTCTTCGTATTGCCATGTTTAATGGGAATGCGTGAGCGCATGCTAGTGTGAGCAAAACGCCGTGTAGTGGTTTTGCCTGAATCTGTTCAAAAGGCCTTATTCCAAAATTGGTATTTTCTGGACAGTGTTGCCACGGACAAAAATTTTTTGTAACCAAAATTTAAAAAAAAGTTACCAAATAATATTCAACAAATTTTTTGATCTAATTACAATTTACAACACAAAAATACAACAACCTAAAATCTTATTGTTATTATAACCCCAGCTGATAATTTAAAGCATTTTATAAGTGTTTATAAACATAAATAAACATCTAAAAACAAAAGTTAAAAATTAACTGCAAAATAAATAAGCAACTAGAATACAAAAATCGAAAAAAATTGTTTTTAAGAGAGCCGCTGTAAATCAATAGAAAGTTGATCAGTCATTTTTTATAAAAACTATCGGCATAAAAGTGTTAAAATAATAAAAACAATATAAGCACCTGGACGCTGAAAATCATACATTATAAAAAAAAGAAAAAATTTAATTCAATAACCCCGTGTTACTTCTTCTTAATTGTAAACTTATAGCCGTTAATTTTACAAATTTTAAAATTCACCATAAAAATATGAAACTGATTTCGTTTTATCGATCACAGAAATGCAATGTTACTGTTTTTTTAAATATGTTTGATCTCACTTTAAATAATTGTGCTCGTAGTCCAGTAATTATTGTTGGTGATACCAATATTGATACATTTCACAATCCATATTACTGTGATTTGTCAGCAATGTTTCATAATTATGATTGTACAAATGCTCATAACATGATAACAAGGTCTAGAAGTAAAACATCTATAGATCATGTATTTAGTAACTTTTCTGAGAGGATTTATATTGATTCTGTTGTTATCAGATCATAACATACTATGCTGTAAGTTGAAAAGTAATGTGAGATTTAAAGAATATATTGAAGTATCAAAAATACATTGCGACTATGAAAAGGCAAAACAATATTTGCAAAGTAATTTACCAATTAATCTTTCTTCGTTTAATACCTCGGCTCTGACCGATAATTTAGTTTCTTGTATGCAAAATGCTACAAATCATGCAACAGTGGTTACAAAACATAAAAAACTGTTGTGTTTTGAGCTCACGCCATGGATAAATAAAAATCTTCAAGAATTAATTTTTGTAAAACAAAAATTGTTAAAGAAATGGCGTAAAACTAAGAATAAGCACAATATAGAAGAAGCTTTAAAGAGAGTAAGTCTTTACTTTAATTAAAATTGCTGTTAAGAATTGCAGAGATAATTATTATGTTGAAAGTTTAAATAAAGCGGGAAGTGATCCGAAGAAATGTTGGAAGTTTATTAACACTACACTTGGTCGTATCAAAAGTAAAGATATATGTCTTAATGATTGTCTTAATAATTATTTTCTTTCTTCTGTGGCAAACCTTAAACAACAAATAGAAGTTCAACCTGGAGACACATTTAATAATTTACGAAATATTTTTCAATATCCTTACCGTTTTTATCTTGGAAATGTTAGTATTGATGACATAAGTGAAGTCATATTGAATATTAAAATTAATAAGAGTCCTGGCTATGACAATATATCGCCAAAATTTGTTAAAGAATGTGGAGAAACTATTGCACCAATATTAGTAAAAATATTTAACAGTATGATAGATTCTTCGGTGTACCCTGATGTTCTCAAGATTCATAAAATAGTTCCAATACTGAAACAAATGAATGCTTCAACTATGGAAAAGTACCGGCCAATTGCTGTTCTACCTACAATAGACAAAATTTTTGAAAAACTCTTATATGATAAACTTTTGATTTATATGGAGGAAAACAATCTTTTGTATGATTTTCAGTTCGGTTTCAGAAGAGGATGTAGTACTGAAGATGCCGTTTTGAACGTAATAAAGTATATATGCAACGGCTTAGATGAAGGTTCCAGTGGAGTTGCTGGTGTATTTTTTGATTTTACAAAAGCCTTTGATCTAGTTGATCATCAAATATTGTTGCAAAAGTTGTCATTATATGGTGTCAAAGGAAGTGAAATATTATTATTTAAAAGTTATTTTTTAAACAGAAAGCAATACGTGCAAGTTAATAATTCGAAAAGCTTTATTGGTTCTGTGGATTATGGAGTTCCGCAAGGAAGTGGATTGGGGCCATTATAATTTTCAATTTACTTAAATGACTTAAAAAATCTAAATTTAACTGGCCAACTTTTTATGTTTGCGGATGACGTATGTTTATTCTATCCTTTTAAACATGATTTGGTTTTAAAAACCTACGTTGAGAGAGATGCAGCTTTAGTATTTGAATTTGCACGCTTAAATCGTTTAATTATTAATCCTGACAAAACAAAACTTATTCGCTTTAGACCCAATGCTTCCAGTCTTAGTAATGACTTCAACGTGTAGATTGATGGAAAATTATTAAATGAAACACACTCCGCAAAATATCGAGGAATCACATTACAAAGCAATTTGTCCTGGGATCTACATAGAAGTGATGTTAAGAATAAAATAGCACCTGCAATGGAATTTTATACAAGCTGAAAAATAAGTTGAGTGAGAAGTCTAAACTGATGATATTTCAGTCGTTCATACAATCACATTTGAGTTATATGGGAATAATCTATGCTTATAACAAAAGTAACAATAATTTAAAATCGCTCCAATGTTTGCAAAATAAGGCATTGAAAATTATATATAATTTACCAATAACTTATTCGACTTTTTCATCGTACAAAGATATTTCCAAAACAATTTTACCAATTTATGGATTACACGAGTTTCAAGTTTTGATGTATGTTTTTAAATGTATTCATAATATCGGACACCATACCATATAAATTTTTCAAAATCAATCTTATTTTTACACACGCAATGGGACAAATTTAAGAATTCCAAGGTGTAGATTAGAAAAGACCAAACAACGTATAGATTACACTGGCAGTATAAAATACAATAGTTTGCCTTTACATTTAAAGTCAATTAATAGATTAACGACATTTAAATCATCTTGTAAAGATTTTTTGTATAATAAAATGGAAACGCTTCTGTTGTAATTTAAATTTAATTGTTAAACTTAAAACATGTTTTTTTTTATTAATATATGTAATTATTTTCATATGTACATTTAACAAGTAATATATCTTGCCAGCTAGCTCATATAATGCCTATAGGCGCTGGGGCCATAATTAAAATGAATTTATACTATTTATGTACAATAAATAAATAAAAAAAAAAAAAAACATAATAATAATAATCAAAACACCGTTGTTTTTTTTCCCCCTTTCCCCTCTCTTTGTTATTAACAACAAAGTTTTTATGAGTAATCTCAATACTGCGTTAAATGAGAGACGTCTCAGCCTAAATGGCCACAATGCATACATTACAGTGAAAGTAAAAGATAATAAAGTAAAGTAACAATTGCAATGGCAATTATTTAACAGCGAAGCGAGTCAGAGCTAGCTCTCTTTCACCATCTCTTTTAAAAAGCGATCAAGAAAAGGCGCCAAATAATACCAATATTGTTGGTTTAGAAAAGAGATAGAGATTTGATTGTACAAACCAACAACCATATGCGTATTCTCTGCCTGCTTTGACTGCAAACACTTTGTTAGCAGCAGCAATGGAAAAACAAATTAACACTATTGAAACCCCCGGTTCTAATCTGGTTTGTTCAAAATTAGCTGAGCCAAAACAGTATACACCCCAAACCCTTTGCAAACAAATTCGGTCATAACACCAGTTGACGGTATCGTATCTAACCCTACGGTACAAACAGGTTTAGATCGATATTTTACTGTAGTGAAGAGAAAACGTAGTCCAAAATCTTCAAGGACTCCTCAACCTTCGAAGCAATTTAAAGAGCAGTCGGACGTTTCAACAGGTAATCGATTTGCTATCCTGGATAGTGAAAGCAATGAACCGGAACCACCAGGTAAGGCGTATAAACCTCCCCCTATACATTTAAGAGAACAGAACTCAAATAAAGTTATTAAGAATATTATTTATTCTATTGGTGAGAATTCCTTTCATGTTGTCCCGCTTAAACGAGGTAAGCTTTTTGAAACAAAGATTCAAACTTGTAGTGAAAACTCTTTCCGCAAATTGGTTTCCGACTTTGATAAACAGAGGTGGATTTATTACACATACCAATTGAAAAGCAGCAAAGGTCTGCAGATAGTGATTAAAGGTATTGACTTCTGCGTCGATCCTAGTGAAGTGAAGGAGGCTCTGGAAAAATACGGCTTTAAAATAAAGTCGGTAGTTAATATTAGAAATAGGGACAAATTACCCCAACCCCTTTTTCGGGTAGAGCTTGAGCATGGTGATATTAAATTGAAAAAGGGAGAGGTTCACCCAATATACAATGTAAAGTATCTGCTTTATCGCAGAATTACGATTGAAGAACCCCATAGAAGAAACGGTCCCATCCAATGTTTAAATTGCCAAGAACTTGGCCATGCAAAGGCATCTTGCAAGCTCCCCGCCGTTTGCGAAGTTTGTGCTGAACTACACTGCTCTAGCAACTGTAGTCAGCCTAGATCCGAAGAATGTGCCAAAAAGTGTAGCAACTGTGGTGGAAATCATACGGCTAACTACAGAGGTTGCGTAGTTTATTCTCTGAAGAATAAACTACAACTGCTACTAGCAACTGCTTGTTGACAAGGGAAGATCTGCCCCAGTCCGAAGTAATTATAGCCAAAAAGCTTCGGAATTTCCACAACAACCCCCAATAAAAAAATTTCCTTTTCGAGCGCCCTGGTAGGCTGGTTGGTAGCATGCTAGCTTGTCAGTGCGGGGGTCGTGCGTTCGATTCCCACCAGAGGCTCTGGTCTGTTTTCGCTACAACGAGCCGGAAGCCTTCGTTGCTAGTGCTCGTTTAGGTAATTAAGATGTAATGACTGGAGGTCATTTATACAAATAAAAATTCCGTTCCCTATTTTAATTTATTAAATTTTTTGTTGGCCGGCGTTTGAAACGCCACTGGCACTACTAATAATGCCGGCACTAACAAGCGCCAAGGCAAAGCACTACTTGGAGTGCTGGTAATTCTATTTACAAGAAAACAAAGAGCCAATTGCTCGGCTAGGTTTCGTATTTAGAATGATCCTTTATTACAAAATTTGTCTCCTTATAAACTAAAATAACGGTACCTAAATCTAATCCTTATTCTATCTATTTACATGCAATTATATGCTTACACATACATACATAATATATTTGTTTATTTACTAATAAAAAATATAAAATAACACAGCTGATTCTAAAAACATCTGATTCAAAGATAAATTATTAGAGATGTGTAATCAACGATTAGAGATGTGTAATAAATACATTACACCCTCACCCTTTATTGAAAAAAAAAAAAAATTATATATAATTTTTTTTTTTTTTATAATACAATTCATTTAATTATATTTTTTTAATATATTATTATTATGATATTTTCTCATTTTACCTCCTATATCTAAAATAGAATTAACTCCTTGTTTTTCTATTATCCTGTATGGCCCATGATATGGTGCCTGGTTTTTCCTCCTATTCACTGTTCTTAGTAGCACTAGCTCTCCTACTTCTAAATTAAGTGATTTTGTGTTTCGAAATTTATTTACTCTACTCACTTTAGCTATTTCTAAATATTCTTTTGCTTTCTCTAAAGAAAATTTTAATCTTTGCCTTAATTCTCTTGCATAGTTTTCTATATTGTAAATTTTTTCATTACTTCTAATTTTATCATTTGGCAGGTAAGGTAACTTCCCAAAGACCAATTCATATGGCGTGTAATTTGTATCTATGTGTGGCGTTGTATTGTACGCGAATGTAAAATATTGAACCCAATTATCCCATTCACTATCTTTACAGAAGTTTAATAAGAATTCATTGAGTACTCTATGATTTCGTTCTATTGAGCCCAAAGTCTCATGATGGTAAGGTGTGCTAAAAATTTGTTTTATATCTAACAATTTGCATATTTCTGACATTAATTCGTTTGTGAATTCAGTACCCTTATCTGATTTTAAGATTTTGAAATTACCGTATTTCAAAATAAATTGTTCTACCAGTGTTTTTGCCACTGTTCTCGCCTCTTTAGTCTCCATAGGAAATGCTACCACGTATTTTGTAAGTTCGCATTGAATTGTAAGTATGTATCGGTTGTAGTTTGACAAACGCAAAGGTCCAACCGTATCGATTGACACCACCTCAAAACTAGTTCCTGGTGTGTCCGTTAACATCATTTCTTCTTTTGTATGTTTAGTTTGTTTATTTATTTTGCATTGTTTGCAATTCAAAATATGTTGTTTTACCATTTTGCTCATATTCTTCCATATGTAGCGCTGCTTCAGCTTCAAACCCGTCTTTCTGATGCCTAAATGTCCTCCATGAATTGAATTGTGGTATTCATTGATAAGTTTCATCTGTGTTTCTTTACAAAGTATTCGTTTTGGTTCCTCATATATTAATATTTTTAAATTTGTTTTCGTTTTCAATTGTAATTTGTTGTATAAATTTTTAAATTTGTCCATGGCCATGGTTTTAAATATTTCATCGTTTTTACTCAACGCTAGCTCGGTTATTCTTAAATCACGCATTTTTGATAACAGTTTCTTCAACGTCAACGTTGTGCTCGATGAATTATCGCTGCATCTTGCTATGATTTCATTATTCGATACTTCTATTAAATTATTTTTAAAATCTTTATGTATTTGAAACTTAAGTTTTTCTGTTTTACGTAAATCTGATATTGATGTGCAGTCCCAGACAAAAAGTTGATCAGGCCTTTGCTCGGACGTACAGTTTGCATTGTTTGTAATGTCAGGGTTATTTTCATTTTCCAATTGTTTTTTCTTGCTTCTGGTTATTGCTAACATCTTCTTAGCTGATTCATCCGCTTCTGGGATCATTGCTCTCAATGTGTCGCTATTCAAAACTATTCTTGATAATGCATCCGCATTCGTATTCATTTTTCCTTTCTTGTATTGTATTTCGAAATTGTAATCAGATAAATCCATTCTAATTCGTGTCATTTTTGACGACGGGTTTTTGTGTGAAAATAGAGAAATTAACGGTCTGTGGTCAGTGACTACGATAAAATCTCTACCATATAGGTAAGGTCTAAAAAAATTAATCCCCCAATGAATAGCTAACAACTCCTTTTCTATTGTGGGTTTGTTTAGGTCATGTTTTGATAATGATTTGCTCGCGTATGAAATTGGTAAATCTGTTCCAACTTCACCTTGCGATAAAACTGCACCAAAAGCATAATTTGACGTGTCTGTGGTTAAAATGAATGGTTTGGTAAAATCTGGGTATCGAAGTATTGGTGGTTTCATAAGCTTTTCTTTTAGTGCTTCGAACGAGTCTTGACATTCTTTGTTCCATAGAAAAGGTTTGTTTTTCTTTAATAGTGCATTTAAATTTTTAGCTATGTCCGCAAATTTTGGTATAAATCGGCGATAGTAATTGCAGAAAGCCACAAATCTTCTTACTTCATCTGCACTTGTCGGAACTGGGTAGTTTCTAATTACGTCATCCTTAGCTGGATCTGTTGTAATTCCTTTATTTGTTATGAGGTGCCCAAGATACACTACCTCTGGTTTTAAAAAACTGCACTTGCTTGCATTTAATTTGAGGTTGTATTTCATTAACCTTTGAAAAACTTTTATTAAATTGTCGTTGTGGTGCTTTAAACTGCATCCAAATACAATAATGTCATCCACATATAAAAAAGCTTCAGCATCTAAGCCACTAAGCGCAATTGTTAACATTCGCTGAAAACTGTTTGAAGATATTTTCAAACCGTAAGGTAATCGCTTAAATTGGTAATGACCATTTCCTGTGGAAAATGCTGTCAAAGGGCGTGAATTTTTATGTAATTTTATTTGATGGAATGAACTGGTCATGTCCAGCGTTGAAAAATATTTGGCTCTACCAAGTTTGTCGAGCACATCTTCTATTCTTGTCAGCGGAAATTTGTCGTTGACTATCTTCTCGTTTAGTTTACGGAAATCTACTACTAGACGCCATTTTTTTGTATCATCTGTTGTCTTTTTTGGTACCACTAGTAGTGGTGAATTGTATGGGCTAACCGAATTCTCAATTACGTTGTCGCCTAATAATTGGTCAACCTGATTATTTATTTCCTCTACTTGTGTCTGTGGAAGTCTGTAGTTTTTTATATATACCGGTGTTGAATCTGTTGTTTGTATTTGTTGTGTATA
Source organism: Eustalomyia histrio (assembly GCA_949748255.1). Taxonomy (NCBI): domain Eukaryota; kingdom Metazoa; phylum Arthropoda; class Insecta; order Diptera; family Anthomyiidae; genus Eustalomyia; species Eustalomyia histrio. The sequence goes on from OX456528.1 coordinate 921,011, forward strand.
AAAATTATTAACACTAAGTTCTTCCCCTGGAAGATGGAAAACATCTTGAAATTCTTTAAAAATTTCTCTTAGAGATTTTTCTGCATGTGGGTCACTTCCTTCAATATCTAAAATTTTCAAAAGTGTACTTAATCTGTCACCGTCAGGCTGACTTGATTTCCCTGTCGAATATACATTATATTTTTTTTAGTGGTTTTATTTTGCAACTAGCACTTTTAAAAATCACACTGTTGTCAGTAGTATTCAGTATTTTAACATGTGCTATGCCTTTCGCGGGTACTAAGGAATCTCCTAAAAATACACCTTCGGCTAACTCCTTACTCAGCACAATGCTCTCTTCATTTACTTCTACATCAAGAGGAATGATTGCCTCTGTTCTTGCTGGTACAACCATGTTTATTGGTTGAATTGTCCTCGAATTCATTGGTATGACAACCTCCTTCTCATTTATATTAAAAGTGATTGTGTATGTTTCAAAATCTATCTTACATAAGTGTTTTTCCAAAATGTCCCGTCCGATTAATCCATCGGTTTGGATTGGAAAATCATTTTCCACAATGTGAAAACTGTGTTGAAAAGTTTCATCTATAATTTTTAGATTTAAACTTTTTGTGCCTATACAATCGACGGCTTCTTTTGTTATACCGGTTAATCTGACAATTTCTGTTGTATTTATATTAGAGAAATTTTTATTTTTACATATTGAAATATCCGCCCCCGTATCAACTAAAAATTTTAGACTTCTATTAATATTACAACATTCTAAAGTTATGTATACATTTATGTTGCTCGATATTTTATAAATTGTTAACTTTGGCCTCATTGGGCAACTTTTTTCGTTACCCGGCCCTCTTAGTTTCCCTCATCAGCATTGTAGTGTAAAGACTTGTATGCGTTATTTTTACTATTTTGTGCTTTCTTGCTGTTATCGCTATTTTCATTGAAACCGTTGTTTCTAGTGGGGTTTTTATTTTGATTATAATTACTATTTTTGAAACTGTTGTTGCCATTATTTTTATTGTTGTAATTGTTGTTTCCAAAACCGCCATTTTTTTTTATTGTTGTTTGCACCATTGGTGTTTCTGTAATTGTTGTTTGAACCATTGTTGTTCCTGTAGTTGTAGTTATAACCATTGTTTTTTCTATAATTGTTGTTTGAAATATTGTTGTTTCTATAATTGTTGTTAAAAGCATAATTGTTTCTATAATTGTTATTAAAACCATTGTTGTTTCTATAATTGTTATTAAAATCATTGTTTTTTCTAAAATTGTTACTTGAACGGCTATCTATGCGAAATAGGTTCATATTATCTACTCCTAAATTTCTTTCTGCCGTCATGCATCTCTCAACTGCTTCATTTAATGTTTTTGGCATATTTGCCAATAGAAGTGGTTGATATTCAACATTAACTCCTTTCATAAATACATTTAGCGCAACACTATCACTCACTTTGTAGATAGCATCTTTAGCCTCTTGTGTAGGGCTTGGTAAACTTTTAATTTCAAAATTACTCATATGGTCTGAAAGTTCGGCAATTTTCTTCCTAAAATCAGATATGCTACTCTTATCTTGCTTTGTTGTACCTAACTCTGTCAGAACTTGTTGAAGCGTTTTCGGATTGGGAAAAGCGCTTTCCAATGCTTTTTTTAAATCATCAAAAGTTACTGGTCGGTTTGAACGACCTAAAATACTTCGCACATGTACCGATAATTTAAAATTGTAGATGTACTTAACGAATATTTCTCTATCTTCTTGTTTTATCAAATCATGTAACAATTCCGATTGAGTTATGAAATCCTCTAAGTATTCGTAAGAACCTTTAAAAACTTGTAGGTTTTTACTAACTATACCAATATCAAAATTAGCCATTTTTGGTAAATTACCTTCTTGCCTATCCTGTTCAGTATCTTTCTTCTTTATATTTATGTTTTCAATTATTTCGACTAATTCCTTGTGCAAAATTTCAAATTCTGTTTTAAGTGTTTCACTATTTTTATCTTCACTATCTTTAGTGAACTCTTCAACGCTCTGTTTTAAAAACTCTAATCTTTCTAATTTACCTTCCCTATATTTTTCCTCATAAATTCTATTTTTGGTCTTTTTTATATTCAATTTGAGCTTTTCTAACTCCTCAATACATTCATTTATAAAACTCATTTATAAAAATGATAATAGAAAAAAAATAGTTAATATAAAAAAAATTTGTTAATTTAATACCTTAATTTCTCCATGTGTATTAATTTACAAAAAAAAAAATTGGTTATTTCATTCCAATATTTGTCTTAAACAAAATAAAATTAGTTTTAAAAAAAAATATATTATTCTACTTCAATAATTTTTATAAGTGTATGGGTACCGAGTACTCTAATACAACCCTGTATTGGTGGGTGTTCAGTGATTAGATGATCTATACAATACAGCTCTGCGATGATTGACGTTTAATCGTCAGCTGATCGGTAGATGACTTTTTCGTATTTTCTTTTAATGTGCTTTTTCTTTTATTTTTTTAACAAGTGCTAATTTAATAGATTTTTAAAGTTTTCAATTTTAAGTTTTTAAATTCAAGTAAATATTTCCTTCAAACTTTAAAATCAAGTGTTGTGTTTTTTATTTTTATATAATATGCTTTGTATAAATAAAAAAAATTTAAAATAATAATTATTTTTAATGCCACATTATGGCGTGTTGTTGTTTTATTTTTTTTTTACATTATTCTTTTTTTTAAAAAGATTATTTGTTTTTGTGAGCTTTTAACTCCTTAGTGATAGCATCGATTTGCTCCCAAATTTCAGTGGCCCGTTCCCAAGATGGTGGTGTTTTGGACGACACAATATTTTTTAGCGCTGCCAATTTTCTTCGCAGCTTTACAATTCTGCCTGCTCTTCTTCTCTTTGGCTTTTGTGTTGGCGGGATTGCAGTCAATCTTTCCTCTGTTCTGCGCTGCTGCCGCTTCAAATATTCCTCGATGGTAATTGGTTGTGGTTGTTGTTTTGCCGGAGTCTTTGCTGTATTGGTAGGTGCTGTGGTGTAATTGTTTCCTGTGACCGGCACAGAAGTTTTTCCCAAATTAGGCAGGATCGCCATGTAATGACTGGAGGTCATTTATACAAATAAAAATTCCGTTCCCTATTTTAATTTATTAAATTTTTTTGTTGGCCGGCGTTTGAAACGCCAGTGGCACTACTAATAATGCCGGCACTAACAAGCGCCAAGGCAAAGCACTACTTGGAGTGCTGGTAATTCTATTTACAAGAAAACAAAGAGCCAATTGCTCGGCTAGGTTTCGTATTTAGAATGATCCTTTATTACAAAATTTGTCTCCTTATAAACTAAAATAACGGTACCTAAATCTAATCCTTATTCTATCTATTTACATGCAATTATATGCTTACACATACATACATAATATATTTGTTTATTTACTAATAAAAAATATAAAATAACACAGCTGATTCTAAAAACATCTGATTCAAAGATAAATTATTAGAGATGTGTAATCAACGATTAGAGATGTGTAATAAATACATTACAAAGATATACTTTGTAATTATATACATACTTGTTTAAATACTCAACATAACCTCAACGGTAGATCGTATGCTGATGTAGTATCTTCTCAGTTCCAGCCACCTCCTCCTAATACCAATTTTAGCAAATTAGAGAAAACGCTCGATACTCTAGTGCAGACTATTAACAATTTGACCAATTCAATGGGCAACATGATGTTACTACAGGCTATTCTAAATATACCATGAACAGTTTGAAATTATGTTTCTGGAACGCAAACGGCATCCGCCAACATAAAGAAGAATTGGAATCCTTTCTCAAAATTGATATTGATGTTATGCTTGTATCGGAAACTCATTTGACCTTGAGAAGTGTATTTTTAATCCGCGGTTACACTGATTATAAACATTTTCCCATGAGTGACCTTTGTGAGAACTATCTTCAAGCAAATACTTTATGCTTGAAGAAATTTCATAATAACATAGTGATCTAGTCAGTTTATTTCCCCCCCAGATTTTCCATTATGGAGGCACTATACACGGATTTCTATAAATCGTTGGGATCATGTTTTCTGGCAGCTGGCGACTACAATGCCAAGCATACATTCTGGGGGTCACGGCTGATTACCCCGAAGGGCCGTGTTTTGTTTGATGCAATTTCTAAAATGGGTTTAGATGTGATCTCGAAAATCTTATTGATTTTGGAGTAACCATGGGTATTCCCAGTAACTTGATAAGGGTGGAATCCTCGTTAGACCTCTCCTCGGTTACACACCCACTATTCTTACTATTATAAACCCCCAAGAAATTGTATCACCCATAGGTGATTTAGCACTGACAGGCAGAAGAACAAATTGGCTAAAATATTAAAAATTTTTCAGTACTCATTGCTCGGACAACATACCGCTAAGAACACCAGACGACATTGACCTCTCGACAGGGAATTTCGAATCAAATCTCAAACTACAACTACAACGGTTACTTAAACTCCAGAAAACTGCTTCACTCAATAGATTCCTTGAGAACTTGGATCCTACATCAGCAACCGATTACTCGTTATGGCGTGCTACGAAAAATTTTAAAAGACCTGTCGTATGGAAGCGGAGGTTGGGCACAAAATGATACCGAGAAAGGAGATCTATTTGTAGAACATTTAAAAAAGTACTCACGCCAAATATACCATATTCTATAGAAGAGTTGCCACCATTTGTACCCCAGCACATAGCAGTATAGACCAATCAGTCTCTTGTCAAATATGTCTAAGTTGTTTGAAAAGTTACTTATTGAAAAGCTGACAGTACTGATAGATCAACGTAACTTAATCCCAGTTCACCAATTTAGCAAGTTCATAGATTAGTAACCGTTATTAGAAAAGCCTTCGAGGATAAAAATATACTGCTCTGCTCTTTTTATTGATGTATCTCAGGCATTTGATAAAGTCTGGCATAAAGGACTAATATATAAGATTAAACTTATGTTACCCCCAAATACCCATAAGCTGTTAGAAAGCTATATTACGAACAGAAAATTTACTCTCTCGGAAAAAAGTTTTATCAGCTCTCCCCAGGATATACAAGCGGGAGTCCCACAAGGTAGTATATTGGGTCCACTCTTGTATATTTTATACGCCTCGGACATGCCTTTGAATGAAAACACTCACACATCAACATTCGCTGATGATACAGCAATATTTAGCGTTCATAATTATCCGCTAATAGCATCTAGATTGCTTCAGAACCACATAACAGTTTTGGAGGACTGGCTAGATAGATGGAGAATTAAGGTAAACGAGCAGAAATGTATTCATATAACTTTTACTTTGAGAATAGAAACTCGCCCGACGATCCGGATTTACGGTCGGAGCATACCCCAAGATATATGTGTAAAGTATCTTGGTATCCATATTGACCGTCGTCTCACATGGAAAAGTCATATAGAAGCGAAACTTACCCAAATAAAGTTAAAGCCTATTCAACTCTCTTGGTTAATCGGTAGAAACTCTAAATTTGCCTTGGATTGTTAGCTATTACTTTACAACTCGATTACAAAACCCATATGGTGCTATGGAATTCAGCTCTGGGGTACTGCCTCACCATCTAATATTGTAAAAATTCAGAGAAGGCAAAACAAGCTCTTGAGAATGATTACAAACGCCCCCTGGTATGCTAGGAATGACAACATAAATGTTCTAGCATGGAATCTTTTGAATAATGATGGGAATAGGCGACTAAGATGGAGGGACACTGCAGACCTATCAAACATATGAAGGAAAAATTTTCAGATGCCATACATATCTATAATATAAATTTATGAACAAATGAAAATTCGTCTGGCACTGGCTAGACTTAATATTAAGATTTAGTTTTAAGATTTGCATACTTATTTTTAGTTCACAAAATTAGGTGAAGATTCAATAAATAATGAAAATTTCCAAAAAAAAAAATGAGAAAAAATGTAACCAAAATTTAAAGTTTTATGTTTTTATTTAAATATTCATATATTAAACCATTAAATTTGTACTGGAAATATTATTTTATAGCAAACATTTATAAAAAATTAAATTACCTCATTCAAATGATAAAACTTCGGATTCACTATTTGCATTGACTGCAGACTTTTTCAATAAAAAATCCAAAACAACCCGAAAAAAATTTCCGCTTACGTTCCATTTTCAGTACGTTACAAACGGAATTCAACTCCGGTTACGTACCGTTTTCTGCATCCGTAAACGTACCAGAAAACGAATTTTAAGGAACATCGCCACTTATTCGAATTTGTGCCTTTGTGTGGCGTAAGAACCGGAGTTGAAGGACCAGTTACGGACAGTTGTGTCGTGTAAAAAAGGTATTGAGTTCTTGGTCCTATTATTTTTTTAGATTTCTTAAAACAAAAAAATAAATAAATAAATAAATAAACAACACAAAGAAAACATTTGAAAAAAGCAATTACCATCCATTACATTACCACGTTTTAATGTTGGCCTTTTATAAAGTTTAATACCTGATAGAAATAAAAAAACAAATAAGTTTATGTTCAGCTGATAATATTTACAATGTACAAAGTACTTTTCGATTAGCCGCATAAATGTACTTCAAGTAACTAGTTCTGCACCTCAGTTTGCATTCATGCAATTTTAAATTTAATAAAAGGGTAGCGCGATTTTAGATATATATTCTGTTCTGTTTGGCTGCATATTTATATTTTTCTAAAAGCAATAAACAACACCGTTTGTTACGAAATCAAGACTGATGAAAAACGGTGAAGTCCGTTTTAACGGGACGGAAACGGTTACAGTGTTTTCTAAAACCCGATTATGCGGTCCGTTAATATCCGTTTACGTACAAGCTTTGACGGATACGTGTTTTACGAACATAAACGTCTCGCAAAATCCGGATTCATGACTCCGTATGTGTTGGAGAGTACGTAAAATGTTTTTTGTGAAGTTAAAAATTTTCTTGAATTCACATACCATTAAACATGTAAAATTCAAATACTTATCCATTGTGCATTTATTTAATGTTATTTGCTTTTTTTACCACCAACACTTAAGTTTATTTAGCAATTGTTCAATTCAGAATCCTTGTTCTCATCGGTAAAATGCCGTCAATTAAAACAGTCATGCATATTTTGGTAATCCAGAGCTGGTTAACATATTTTGTACAACGAACTACATACTTTTATAAAAAATTTAACAGTGTTTTCAAATCAACGTAATAAAAACGGGTATATAAAAATCTTTACTGATAAATAAAATTTAAAAACACAGAAAAAACAATTAATATTTCGATTGCCAAAAAAGTAACCAAAATGAAAAAAAAGTTCACATCTCTACATTGGAAAAAGAAATAACCAATTTTGGTTAAAAATAACCAAAAAACGGCAACACTGTTTCTGGACCCAAAAATCCCCAAAAAGTTTTTAACTCTTCTGTGACATCCTTCTATACAACCCTTCCACTGACATCCTTGGTGCAGCTGTACCACTATTAAATTGTCCAATGATTTTATTTATATTGAAAATATGGCATATTTATTTATTTATTTTTTTATTTCAGTCTATGGATACAAAATTATCCTTACAGACTAGCAACTTATTACAAAAGTAAATAACTTAAAGTAATTTTTTTAATAAAGCTTTAAACTGAGAGTGAGGTAAACTAATATCTAATTGATTACAATAATTATTAAATAATCTCAAAGCTTTAGTTAGAGGTTCATTTAATGCATAATTAGTTCTATGAATATCAATAAAAAATAATTTATCTATATTCCTTAAAGATCTAGGGGGAACATATATTTTTATTAAGTGTAATAAATCAGGTGAATCAATTACACTACAAATAATGCCATGCACAAATGATAATGCAGAAATATTCCTACGAGTTTCCAGAGTTTTTAAATATATAAAATCACATTTATCAACATATGTGGGAATACTAAATGTTAGAACAGAAGTTGAAGTATTCGAAGTTGAAACATTCAAGAAAGGAAGAGCAAATTTAACAAATCTATTTTAAATTCTCTCAATATGGTTTATATGAGTATCCGCATTAGGACTCCAAATAAAGGATGCATATTCCAATAAAACTTTTTTTGTATAAAAAATAAAATAAATAAAACTTTTTTTGTATAAAATCAAAAAGATTTCCAGAATTACGACGTATAAAAGCCAACAGAGAATAAGCTTAGGAATATACCACACCCAAATCAAGTATTTCATCCACAGATGACAGAGTATGATGTCCCATTCTGTATTGTGAAAGCAAGATATGAGAGCATCTATGATACGTCATATAAAAAGATTTTGAAAAATTAAAAGGCAAACCATTACAATCAGACCACAAAATAGCTCTGGACAAATCTTCCTGAAGGTCAAAAATATCACTAAAAGAGATATTGATTTAAAAATTTTAAGATCATCAGCATACATAAGACACTGAGACTTTGTAAAACAACGACAAATATCATTAATAAAAATGTTAAAAAGCAAAGGACCTAAGATACTACCCTGAGGTATACCAGAGGTGGGTGTAAAAAAATTAGAGTAAACTCCATCTACAGAAACTGCAGCATATCTACCAGTTAAATAAAATCTAAGCCAACTCAGCATTCTAAAATGAAAACCAATCTTAGAAAGCTTAAGTAATAAAAGTTGAATACCTTTTTCAAAACAAGAGATACAAAAGCTAGTAAAAACAGCTAAATTGGTTGTGGTGGATCTTCCAGCCATAAATCCATGCTGTGATACTGAAATATAACGTTTAAGACGAAAAAACAGTTTGTCGTAGACAATATGTTCAAAAATCTCAACATCGTTTTTGTTACCGGATTTAAGAATAGGAAATATTGTTGTATATTTCCATTTCTGAATAAAATAGCCAGCCATCAGAGATTTATTAAAAATAATTCTGAGTGGTAAAACTAATGCAGAAAAACATTTTTACAAAAGAAAAGCTGAGAGACCATCATTATCACATTTAAACGAATTAGAAAGCTTACCAATTCCTGATGCAACATCTTCATCAGAAATTTGCATTGATTTAAAATCTAAATATGAATCAATATTATTTAGATTAAACCCATCAAGTGGAAAAGAGTCATCACAAAAATTGGACTGAAAATATGTAGCAAAAAGATTAAGAGAATCATATAATGTATCAGACGAGACACCATTATATGTCATTAATAATGGAATTGAAGAATTAGTTCTTTTAGAATTAACAAAACTCCAGAAAGCCTTAGGATTATATTTTATGGAATCATTAAAACTCAAAATATACTGATTATATACAAACTTATTAAGGAAATTAAATTCTCTTTCATAATGAAGAAAATTTAGTTTATCAATGGCATTATTAGTAGTTTTAAATTTCCTGTGATACTTATTTCTAAGATTTTTTAATTTTTTTAGTCTTTTAGTATACCAAGGAAGTTTGTACACTTTGGGATTAGCTAACGGGACATTCTCTTTAATAATCCTTATTACATTACTTAAGAAAATATAATAACATATTGATACAATACTACTATCTAATAAATTTAACCAATTTAAATTAAATAAAATAGCATTTAAAGCATTAAAATCACATGAATAATAATTATAACGAAAAACATTTTCAGCATTAGTATGAGCATATTCATAAAATTCTATTTCAACTTCCAAAGCACAATGGTGAGAAGTAGAAGGTGAAACGGAAAGTTCTGTTTCACTAAGTGAGAACTTTAAATCTGAGCTAAGAAATACTAAATCAAGAATTTTGTTTAATCTATTAGAAACAGTATTAATTTGAATGAGATCAAGACTAAAAGCTGAATCAAGAAGATTAATTTCAAAAGTTTTATTAACATTATTTGGCAGAAATGAACCTGAGTTAGGAACAACAGACCAAACGATATCAGCAAGATTAAAATCACCAAATACACACAACCTGTCATCATCATTAAAGCCATCGGCATAAGCAGCATACAAATCATCAGTACTTTTAGGCGGAATATAGGATACGCATATATAAATTTCATTATAAACCGCCTTGATAGATACACATAATTGATCCAATTCAGAATCTGCATTATTTAATGGAATAAGTTTACAACAAAGATATTTTTTTACAGCAATAATTACACCTCCTCCTCTTTCATGACCAGTCTTTTGAGCATCTCTGTCTTTTCGATAGACAACATACAAATAAGGATTAAAGAATTCTTCATCGTAAAAATCAGAACTCAGCCAAGACTCCGTAATAATAATGACATCATAATCACATTGGGACACAAAGTACTAAATAATGAAGATTTGGTCCTCATTCCAGAAACATTTTGGTAGTACACTTTTAACGATTTACTAGAGAGCTTTAAGTTTGCTTTTGGGGTAACGGATTCCTTAGAAAAAAATTGAAAGGACGGACTTTTAGGTCAGACGTCCAGAGTTGAGGCTTAAAAATTCTTTCATAAAAAGCAGATGAAACGCCAAGTTTAAAGTTAACGAACCTTATATTATACATAGGTGCATCTTTTTTAATTAGCTTATAGCAAGAAATATTAGATTGATCAATTCCAAGATGTTTAGCAACATATGATTTAATCATTTCAGTAGAAACAGTGGGCTTAAATGATGATCAGTGGACCCATTTAATATGCGGCACCGCATCCAATTCAGTATTATGACTTTCACCAATTACAACTTTACGTTTCTTAGGTTTCTTCTTCCTAGTTGTAACATTTGTCCAATCAGAACAATTGTGATTATTATCATTTAAAACATCCGCATTAGCAACACTATTATTTTGGTTAACATAACCAGCATCAATAGCAGAACCATTATTAACGGCAAACGAATGAGCAGCAGTTTTAGCAGCATAACTAGTAGACGGCAAATCAGCGTTGTTTTATTATTATCAGCACAACGAATAACATTATTTGGATTGTTATTGTTTTTGGCGATAGAAATAAAACGATGAGAACTTACATCAACAGGAGTTGTTGTTGATGTTGTTTGAATACCAACAGCAGTAAGCAAGTAATTATCTAAACCGGTTTTGAGCACAGGCAAGCTTCGATGAGATTTAAATTTCATGTTATTTACATTTTTTTTAGTATTATTATTAAAAAATTCAGAGAACAAATTTTTTAATTGTTCTATTTCATAAGATAAAAGGCTTATTTTATTAAATCAGAAGATGATTGTAAGCAATTATCACAATTGAAAACAATATTATCAAAGCTTAACAAAGCATTTAACGCACTGTCATTTTCTACCTTAGCACACACTCTATGAAATTTGCATTGGCAAACAACACACAAAACTTCACAATTTTGCTGAATAATATTAAAGCATTTAGAACAAATTAATTTTTCCGTTGACATTGCGAACAACTATTCTGATTGAAAGCAGAAAACTAACTGAAAAAAGAGATGTTAAGTTTTTATATCAGAAACCTTTTATTTTTTTATTATTAAAAGTGCAAATTTAAAAAGCACAGAATTAAATGAAAAATAAAAAAATAAAAACGTATTTGCGATTTTTGCATGTATGTTGGACGATGCTATGCTGAGCACATACAGGTTCACTTCATTTCGTGCACGTCTGCCATGTTTTACGATATCTTTTATAGTGAATTACACACAGCTTACAACAACATCTTACTGCAGTTGGACCTGATGACGTAGATGTTGAGGCAACAGTTGTTTTCATAACTAATGATCCGCCCATCATCTCAGTAGTTTCATTTTATTGTTTACACAACGATCTAACTCTTTTTGCACAAGCTCCTTGGGAAACGAATTAGATAGATGAAAAGTTGTATATATAATGTGCGTAGCTAGGCCAGCTACGTCTTAAATGTTAAAGAAAAACGATTAGGGCCAGAGTAGAGTGCCATCGTGCCATCTTTGAGTGCGAAGAAATAAGCATTGTCAGATGTTTCTTCTTCTTCAGGTTGTATGATTTCAAATTTAATGTCATCCTCTTCATCACGTTCCACGACTGCGTCATATTCGATACGAATATCTTCTTATGCATCTGAAGCTTCTTTCTCATTGGGGAAGTAATAAGGACTTTCATCTGAATGTGCCTGAAATGGTTTCACGAAATCACTTAATTCGAAGTTTCCGTCATCGTCATGCGCCATACACAGGTATAATTTATCAAACCATTCTTGCTGTTCTCGTTTATTCATTCGTAAAAACCTTCGTGAAGTTATCATATCGACCACATCTGCAGCCTCTGCTGGCATTTCATTTTGTTGTGAGTCCAACTCTAATCAAGAATAAAAAAACACTTTTTTACAATCCAAAGTCTATAGCGGAAAAAAAATAAATTAAAATTAAAATAAAACAAATTCTGGCTTACCGGCTGTATGTTAAAACTTGAAATAACTTGCATAATTATTTAATTAACTGGTAGTTTATTGTATTCTCGTGATCCAGCATAGGCAATGCGTTGATTTGTTAATTCAAGACGACATCTCACAAAGCTCAAGTTAAAAGCTTGTCTCGTGTTTCTTCGCGTACGAACTCTGTTTTGAGAAAATTGTATTGGGCGATGTGTATTCTCTAATAGCACCTTAAAACATGCATTAAAAGTTTATGTTTGTACAGGCCTCGTATTGGAAGAATATATTTTGCATGAAATTTAAATAAATCCATCGATGAATATCTTAATTCAAGATTAAAAACAAGTTTTAATGCCTTATTTTGAGCTGATTGAAAAGAATTCAATGAATTATTTCTTTGTCAACCATATATAGAAGGCAGATACAATATGTTAAATAAGAATGCACAAGTGACTGATAAATGAGCACTGAAATATAGCTTGCCCACTCCGATTTCGGAAGAAATTTTCAATCTAATAGAATTTATTTGTTCATCAGAATAATTGTGGCTCAAAGTAACACCTAATTATTTGACCACATCCGATTAAGTTATTACAGTACCACCTATATGAACTCTTCATTGGCAAAATTGTATGGTCTAAATCTTACAAATTTCGTTTTTGATGGATTTAAAATAAGTCTATTACATCTTGAATATTCACTCAGAATAGCTGCATCATACTCAATTTGTGTTTTCAGTACTTGTAAGTGCTACTATGGGTAAAATAAGCATACATCATCTGCATACATGAATAACTTTCCATAAAAGTTCATATTTTTAACATCATTTATAAAAATTTTAAACAATAGTGGGTCGAGCACACTTTCTTCTCGACACCCCAACTTGAACAAATTGCATCCTATTGGATAAGTAATTACGAAAAACATCCAGACTTTTTGTCGAAATTCCAATTACTTTAAGTTTCTTAATTAAAATATCATGGTTAACCAGGTCAATAGCTTTTGAGTAACTAAAAAAATACTCCTGCTACACCGTTGAAACCTGCACCAAGCCCTCCATAAACACAGTTAATAACATTAATTACTGCTTCTTCCGTGCCAGCACCTTTTCTAAAACTAAATTGCCGTTCAAATAATATATTATTAACGTCCAGATAATTGGAGATTTTCTCAAAAATGAGTCGTTCAAGAACTTTATCCACAATTGATAACAAAGATATTGGAGGAAAGTTATCAATTTTACTTGATCCAACAATTTTTGGTATTGGAATTACCTTATCAGTAGCATATCAGTCGTTATGTTATCAAAGCCGGGACTTTTATTTTTTTTTTGTTAGTTATTTAAAATATCACCAACATGCGTATTATTTATTTTGTAAGTTTAATGTAGTTCTCTCTGGTATCAAAGTACGAAAAATATTAAAATCACATCTACCATTATTAGTTGTTTGCATATTATTGACATTATAGAAAAATTCATTCAAAACTGTAGCTTTATCTTCATCCTATATTGACACATTGCCATCTTCTTTTAACATGTCTTTTACACCTCGAAGGTCGCCCAAACTGACCATAAAATAGAAGTGCACGATGCACTTTCTTAACCGAGCATGAATTTTTATAAAAAAAATTCAATGATCTTCAAACGTTGTAAGTCGATTCATGGTTAAATTATAGACAAAACTGAACATGTTAGGCGAAAACAGCTAGCTGCGAAAAACAGTGTTGCCAAATAGAAAGTTGCTAAAAAATCACCCTATATATATCATAAAATTACTTGCGCTGTGTAATGGTGATGTAATTAGCACGCGACAAAACGAATTCAAAAGCAACAGAAGAAAAACTGATGAAAGCTGGTGAAGTCCGTATTTGACGATACAGAAACGGACGCACCAAAGCGAAGTCAAAATGTATTGTTTTTGAAAATTTAATTATACGGTCCGCGAATGTTCTGTTTACATACACCGCAAACCGTTAAAATGTTTCTAAGGTAGATATTCTTACGATTTTACCTTTTAAAATCGTTATCTCCTTTAAATACATCTGGTTCTTTTTATATTGCAAAGAAAAAACACCGTTGAAATTCTTTTATAGCTACTCTTTATTTCATCAAAAAATTAAAACAATTACACAAGAGACTTTAGTTGAACTCTGTTAAGTTTACACTTCCACAGAATTCAATGCATTTTATTATCAACTAACTGCCATGCCGTATTGCAGGCGTATTTATGTGTGGGTAAAAATAACTAGAATGTCGCAGTTTTGAGAAAGCTCTTTTAAGTTTGACAGACGAAACACTAACTTGTAGTCTAGATTAGCGATAAATATGTTGACATAAATTGCAGCAAATGTTAAAATTAAAAAATCGCTTGAGTAGACCACTTGAATTCGTATAGCAGTATTCGTTAAGCGGGGTTTACATTTGTCCACAAGTCATAGGATCTGTCAAAAAAACGAGTCAGACAACAAAAATTCTATGGTGTAAACTCATTTTGTCTGATCCGATTACAAATTTCGACAGTCAGATTGATTTTTTTGTTTTTTTAAATATTTCATAAAATTATGAGAAAAACACAAACAAAACAGTTGTGAAGTAAATTGGCGGTAAAAACAATTAAGCAACAAGCTTATAAAAACTGTTTTCATCTGATTGCATAAGATTTCCATATGAAGGTTTAAACCCAAAGCGGTTTTCCAAAGAGATTTTTTTGACAAGCGCATCATTTCATAGGATTTTAAATTTATTTTCTTTAGGTAAAACCAGATTGAAAATCATATAATGTAAACTACGCTTTAAAAATTATTGCCATGATTAAAAGGCAAACTAGCTTTCATTTTAGTTGACAATTATAAAAAACGACACAAATGAAAAAATTAGAAAAGTGATTGAAACAACAAAAATTATTAAATTTCAAATCATTGTTAAGCAAAATTTGATAAAATTGTATTCATAAACGAATATTATCTTAAAACACCTATTTTAAACCTTGTTTAAATTAAAGAATTTTAAAATTGGTTCGATCCTAGTTTAAACTTATTTTGAAAATGTTTACGAAAAATTGTCATTCAATCAAAATAAGTTCATTAATTTCTTGATGTTTTTAATTCAAAGTAGTGTGAATTGCACAAATTAAACAATCAAAACAAATAAAATTGAATACTTTTTTATCTGCAATAAAATCATCATCTAAATTATACCTCGATTTTCTTGTATATTGTAAAAATAAAATTTTTGTCAACCACGAAAAAAAAATTTAGAACCGTATGAATTAATAATCATTCTTTTGCATCATTAAAATTCAACTGACAAATAAAATATATAGTGTTACCATCCTCAAGTTTAAACAACGTTAAATCATTTATTATTTAAAATACTGAAGGTTTTCACTCTTGGTAGTAAGTACCCTTGTAAATCTTGTAAAGTTTGTAGATATAGTAAAAGTACTACCATTTACTACACCCCAACAACAAAATGCATAGAATTAAAATTTACTAGGCTTTGGCAAAAAGGAATAGTAAAAACATTTACAAGACTAAAACAGCTTATCGCTTAGCCGCCAAAAATATTGTTTGATTTTTAGTTCTCATTTTGTGGTCACTATTAAAATAAAGTTGATGTTGCTTAATGGATCAAAATAATGAAAAACCCAACTTAACATGAAAGCATTAAAAAATAAGTAATAAAAGATGGAACGTAGTGAAATTCAGCAACTATTGATTTTTATTATTACAAGTAATACCGTACCTTCAAACCCCCAGAATCTCTGCAAATTCTATTTGGTCAATTGCATTTTTCACTTCAAATTCTTTTTGATATTTTAAGTTTTCAAATTGATGAACAAAAATCAGATGATTCATTAATTTACAAAAGTTGTGTTTATGCGGGAAGTAAATACACAAAAAATGCTTTCACGCTTTGTAGTATAAAATCGTTGTAAACATAAAAGGGTTGTAAATATGCCACCAAGAGTGAAAACCGCTATTTATTATGAATACGAATTTTTAAATTCAGTATAAGATAAATATATTAAAAGATTATCAGAGTTAAAAGATATCATAAAAGGATTGTGAGAAAGTATTAAGTTGTCAAATAAAACCCACTTCTTTAATCATTTGGTATTTATTCCATCTTTAAGACGTAGATAACAATGATTTTTTTAGTAGAGTTGCCATATTGACTTATATATTAACTTACACATTAAATACAGCCTTGTATCATTCAACCCACAAACCCAACAAGAAGGGAAAATTGTAAATTTGTTCCTTATCTGCAATAAATCACCGGATCTCTAAACGGAAATTTATATCGCTATTGACGAAAAATTACCACTTGTGAATAAATCTCCTAAGCTGACAACACTAGCTGGGCTTATGTGGCAAGCTATCAAAGTTGGCTTCTCCCCATTTATATTAGATACGAAAATCTTAAACGGCTATTAGACACCCTTCAAGAAATTGCAGATGGAAACTAACACTTCCAAACTTATTTTCTAACACACTTGCTGCAATTTTGTATTTAATTGTTGCTGTCGGCGTTGCCATAGTGTGGTTTTTCGTACATAATTTCGATAAACATTTTGTTAAATTTTCTCTTTTACTTAATCTTACTTTGGCATCATTTTTATATACGTATTTGATCATCAAAATATGTTTTTCAAAAGTTTTAGTTTTTTTGTCTTTTTTAAAATAAATTTAAAGCAAATATATTGATTTTATATATTATGGAATTGTGGGAATTTTTTAAACAAGACTTTGTTAATAAAAAAATGTTACGCAATGGCAACGCTGACTAGTCAGCTATGACGATGTTTACATCATTGCTGATTAGTAAAATACTGTGGACTGAGCAGTTCAGATACACCCAATTCACACGACGATTTTAAAATCACGACTTATTTTTAATTCTCCTTTAAAATAACTTTCATACAATAATTTTGTCCCCATGATTTTAGGGTTGATTTAATCGCTTATTCTTCTTTGCAGTCTAATGTGTGTACGTAATGCCATGTTCGCCAATAAAAGGGTTAAGGCTGCATTCTAATACAACTCCTATTAGAATGCAACCTTACCAAAGAAGAAGAAGAAACTGCTGGTAAGCTTTTGATTGGCTGGCGGGGAAAATGGAGGGAAACTTCCTTCCTGTTTTTTTTTTAGTTTGAGGAGTCGAGAATTTTCGAAGTGGAAGAAGGTTGCTAATAGGGGAGAGTGCGAAAGAAGAAAGATTTAAACAAGTGTTTTTTTTTTGTTTTTGAGCAAATATTCCGATTTATATTTGGTGTTTTTTTAATAAGATAAAAAAAAGGAAAAGAAAGATTAACCAAAAAAAAAAAAATTATATTTTAAATATATAAGAAAATACAAAAAGGAAGAGAAAAAAAAACGGAGAGTAAAAGAAATTATTAAATTGAAATTAAAACTTTTGCCAAGAAGGCAATAAAGATAAATATAGCTTGTTTTTATTGGTGGAGAAAAGTGAAAAAGACAGAAAGCGGGAAAGTAAGAAAAAAAGTAGCCCAAGGAAACAGGCACCATCAGCCATCTCTAATTGGAGCCATCGGGGATTAAGAAGGCAACGGAACTAGCAAGCCTGGAGTGCCGAGGCATAGGTTTCGGACGGCATACTTACGCGTTAGATTAAGACGATCAGACGAACGGGACTGAATCTATTAAAAGAAAAAGGAAAATAAGTATATATATATATATATATATATATGCACAGCATATGTTGCGGGGACGGGTTTTCGTTCCACAAGTTACTATGAAGACATTTTGTTTCTTTGGGGACTGTCCTTAAACTTTTCGTTATTCTACTGTTTACACTGAAGACATTTTACTGGATACAGAGCATATTATAGGGACTTTTTTTGCTGTATATACAGATGTCCTCAAAGTATGCGCGATGAATATATATATATATATATATATATATATATATATATATATATATATATATATATATATGTGCACAGCGCATGTTGCGGGGACGGTTTTTCGATTCACAGGTTACTATGAAGACATTTTGATTCTTTGGAGACTGACCTCAAACTTTACATTAATCTACTATATACACTGAAGACATTTTACTGGATACAGCGCATATTATAGGGACTTTTTTGGCTGTATATACAGTAAAATGTCTTCAGTGTAAACAGTAGAATAACGAAAAGTTTAAGGACAGTCCCCAAAGCACCAAAATGTCTTCATAGTAACTTGTGAAACGAAAAACCGTCCCCGCAACATGCGCTCAGCTTAAATAGTAGCGAAGGACTTACCGTAGGACAGAAACACGGACGGACAAACCTTAAATTACACACAAGCCAAGTACCCGTAGGCCCTAAGACAGAGATAAATATGGAGATGCATTAAATAAAGTCAAAGGTAAGTGAGTGAGAAATATTGTAGGTATTGTTTAGGGGCGATCCATTTAATTTGACCACGGATTGCCATGGAAGAGGGTGGGCAGGTCAGGCAGCAAATTACATCATGGCTGCCGACCAAAGGAAAAAAATCAAACATGGCTGTGGGAAAAAAAGGAAAATGTTAGAAATTGTAAAAAGGGAACCGTTGCTAACGGCCCGTAAGGAAAGCAATAATAATAATTTGTGTATATAGTTGCTAGGGCAAGGAAGTTTCTCCAATTTATAATAATATTAATAATTAAGTAAAAGAGCAGTTTTTTGTGAGAATTTCCGTGTCCTAGCAGCTAACCTGGTGGCAGCGTAGAGTAATTTATGTAAAATATGAACTGTAACCACAAATACTTTGGCAATTTTTTTTTTTTTTTGCTCATATGACTTGTTGTTGGAGAAAACAGCTCTCTACCGACTCTGGTCTGGCAACTTCATCTGACAGCTTTGCCAACAGCATATGCCACTGGAACTTCAAAGTCACGAAAGTCTATGACAAAAATGGCGCCTGGCTATGGGGGCCCGAATTTCGGGTACCTCGTTCGCTTACCGCTTTCTAGATTTTGATTCAACAGGGTCATCTTTTTCAGCGTAAGATCACAACGGTTTTTGCCAATCGGGGCAGTCATTCGTTTGCGACGTTGTGGAAAGGTGATACCAGTGGAATAAAAACTGGAAAGGCTTGCTGTTATTTTGTTTTCAAGAACATTAGTAAGTCATGATTACTATGGAACGATGATTCGAGAGTATCATAATCTACGGTGTTTAAGAACGCAAAGTAACTGGCAAGAAACTAAGTTAAATTTTAGATTCGTTACATCGTATATATAAAATACTTGCCGAATCGCAGTTTTTGGGATGATAAGTCGTGATCTCGGATTCATTTTAAGGGTGGATTTCACAGTCGATCAACTCCGAAATTGTGGTTTGGTTGGTATAGCTTACAGGTAAGCACATTTTCATTATTATTGCGTTCCTTAGCTTCTGAAAGTAAAAATAGAATAGTTTTTTTAATGAACAGTAATATTTTTTTTTGTAATATCTTTTTCTTTCACACAGCATGTATGTTTGAGTTTTTCTTTTGGTCTTCAATCCCTACAATATTTCGAAGCTCACTACCGATTTTAATATGAGAATATAAATTTTGGTTCCCGAGATTTAATTGATTTAAGTTTTCTTTTTTTTCAGCGTTTTTTTCATTAAGTTTTAAAGCAAAATTTAATTAATTTGCCGTAGTAAGGCTAGTTTTTCCTATTGAATTTTTATATATTTTTCTTTTGTTTTTTTTTGTGTTTGGTTGAGTAAAGCCATCGAAAATTATGGCATTCGGGATCGAATAGGCCTATTGTAGTTGGTTTAGGCATTGTTAGGTTTTTCTGCTGTGCTGATTTTTTTTTTAATTTGGTTTTTTATTTTTATTCTATTTCGAATTGGCTTTCGAGAACGAGTAAGGCCATTGAATATAATGGCTTGGAGTTTTTGTTTTTAGGAACGGTATTTCGTTTCCTTTTTATAATTTAATTGAAATTCTAATTTTCATTTAAAGGTGATTTGAAATTTGTTCGGTTAGTTAGTATTTAGTTGTTTGTTTTGAATCTTAGTGATTTAGTTTTTAATGGAAATTAGGTTACTGGTTAGGTTATGGTGAGGACTAGAAGGCAAAGAATGAAGTAGGCGAGTCGTAACTAACCCGGCAGGGCCGGATTTGGCCGAAATGAATCAAGTACGGAGTCGGATCGGAGGGTGAGGCAGCAAACGTGGGTGATGAAGCCAACGAATCAGCGGGGCCGCAGACCACCATAGAATCACCACCATTTGTGTTTCGGGTAGAAACAATGCAGCGTGATATGGCTGCCCAGAAGAAGAATTATTGGCGAGCTTTCATAATCTGCTCGAAGGCGAGGCGTTAAGCTGGTATTGGTCGCAAAGGCAGCATGAACGCATTACACGATGGGTGAAGTTGCGAGATATGGTCGTCAGGCGGTTCAGGCATTTTGAGAGCGATTTCGAGGTGACACGGCAGATAATGGATAGACGGCAGCTTCCCCAGGAATCATTTGAAGAATTTAGCAATGCAGTGCTTAGGCTTTATAATCAACAGAGTAAGAAGATTTCCGAAAATGACCTGGTGGAGATGATGAAGCCAAACCTCTGCCCAGCCTTGGCTCAGTTAGTGTTTCCGATTCGGATGTTTGGCTTAAGTCATTTCCGGATCGAGTGCAGAAAAGCAGAAGCATTGCTACGAAATAAACGCCAGGCTTTCGGTCAGCGCCCATATGCACCTCGAGTGAACGAGCTGGACTACGAGTCGCAGATTGTTTTGCTACCGGTGTGGGTGGGATAATACAACAAGTCCCGAGTGTCCTCGATGTGCGGGAAAGAATAAATCGGACCCGTGGAGAGCTGGAGAAACGCGTCCGGGGGCAAAAGACCAGTAGGGCAGGAGGCGAATGGTAGTAGGTTGCTGGAGGATGAAAATGAGAAAAAATTTGTTAAAGTTCTTTTAAATAGTAAAGTTAGGATGAGCGAAAAGGCAGGAGAGTCAAAAATTAGGGAAATTAAACCATTGCATGTTAGAATTAGGGAATATAGAGAGGCTAGAGAGAGGAGTTTCGGAAAGACTAGAATCGAAAAAGCTCGGGAGCGATTTAGAAAACGAAAAGAACTTAGGCGTGAGGTCGCGAATATTGCGTTGTACGAGGGCGATGATACCCGGTTATACACCCGTATCTCTAACAACGGGGTAGAGATTGAGGGTCTTCTGGACAGCGGCGCGACGGTGTCGGTCCTCGGAGAAGGGTGTGAGGAGGTAATCGATAAAGCTGAAATCAAAGTGCACCGGTTCTGTTGGACGATTCGCACGGCAGACGGTAGGCCCCATAAAATTCAAGGTCGGTTTAAAGCCAAGATTAAATTTAACCGCCTGAAGCGGGAAATAATGTTTTATGTAGTTCCGACCTTGAAAAGGGCGTTATTTCTGGGCGTGGATTTTTTGAAAGCATTTCGACTTATCGTTAACTTGGATAGCTTGACCACAGATGATATGCTTTGGAGTGAAGAGGCGGGCGAAAATCCGTCAAATCCTTCAATGCATGTCCTCTGTGAGCAAGATAGGAAACGGTTAGTGGCAACCATTGCTGAGTATTCTTCTTTTGTGGAAAAAGGACTTGGGAAGACGCTCTTGGAGATACACACTATCGATACGCGTGACGCAGAGCCCGTAAAACAGCGACATTACCCGGTTTCACCGGCAGCTCAAAAACTCATGTATGCGGAATTGGATAGGATGCTCGCGATGGGTATAATTGAGCCAAGTCAAAGCCCCTTAAATAATCCAGTGACGTTAGTGCGCAGAGGAACTAAGAACAGGCTTTGTTTGGACGCAGGAAAGCTCAATTCACTCACCATTAAGGATGCCTATCCTCTAGCGCATATTGAGGGTCTGCTCAGCCGTTTGGGTGACACGCACTTTATATCCAGTGTAGATTTAAAAGATGCTTTCTGGCAGATCCCATTGGATGTAGAGAGCCGTGAAAAAACTGCTTTTACGGTGCCAGGGCGGCCACTTTACCATTTTACGGTCATGCCTTTTGGTCTGTGTAATGCAGCTCAAAGGTTATGTCGTTTAATGGAGCTGCGAGATCGAGTGTTTGTCTACCTGGACGATCTACTCACGACGATCTCTACACCGATATTTGACACCCTAAAGAAAGGCAAAACGTTCGCATTTACGGACGAGGCGAAAAAATCATTTGATATATTAAAAAAGGCACTTACCTGTATTCCCGTGTTGCGTCATCCTGACTTCGCGAAAACTTTTTATGTCCAATGCGATGCTTCGGACGTAGGTATCGGCGCAGTGTTATTTCAAAAAGATGAAATCGGGGGTGAACATCCGATAGCTTTTGCGTCGCAGAAATTAACGCCAGCCCAGCGGAATCACTCCAACAAAGAGCTCAGCGGTCGGTTGGCACGATGGAGCCTTTTATTACAGTCCTATTCGTTCGATATAGAAGACCGCAAAGGGAGCAAAAATGTAGTGCCAGACACTCTGTCGCGATACAATATAGAGGAAATCGCCGCCGTAGTAAATAACGTAATTGATCTAGAATCGCCCGAGTTTAAAAGCAGCTCATACCTCGAGATTGTCGCTAGAATAAAAGAGAATAAAGATCGGTTACCAGATTTGCAAGTGAAAGATGATATTGTTTATAAACGTACCTTACATTATATGATTTCGCATGGAAGCTATGGGTTCCGGCTAGTGTGACCGAAAATGTTATAGCTAAGGCTCATCAGCCGCCAATTGCCAGCCATAAAACGTTAAAACGGGTCAGGGAATATTTTTACTGGCCACATATGACTGTCCATGTTCGAGAATTTGTCCGTAATTGTGAAGCTTGCAAAGAAAGTAAGCCAACAAATCAAGTGTGGCGGCCACCGATGGAGGAGGAAGTTGTCCGGATAGTCCGTCCGTTTCAAAGGATATATATTGACTTTTTAGGTCCGTACGTCCGTTCAAAGTCCGGTAATGCGTTTATTTTTATAGTGCTAGATCACTTTTCTAAATTCGTTCTACTCAAGGCTATGGCAAAAGCCACAGCTAAAAACGTAATTCGCTTCCTAGTCAGAAGTCTTCCATAAATTCGGTGTGCCTGAACTTGTAGTGCCAGTCAATTTATGTCTAAGGAGTTTGAAGAAATGAAAACTCTTTTGGCGTTTACCATATGCGAACGGCAGTTTATTCGCCGCAGTCAAACGCGTCGGAAAGAGTCAACCAGTCGATTTGGGCAGGCATTAGAGCTTTTCTAAAAGAAGACCAGAGAGACTGGGATAGCCATATCTCAGAGATCGAGTGTGCCCTTAGGTCTTCGGTGCATTCATCGACTGGTGTGACTTCATACTTCGCCTTATTTGGATCAAATATGATTACGCACGGTAGCGTTTATCGACTCGCTAGGAAACTTGAGGTAAGTGTGTTACCGAAACCGCTAAAAACGACGTGATACGTAGGACAATTCGCAAAAATTTGAGCCAAAGCTACGCTCTTCGAGCGAAACAGTATAATAAGCGTGCCCGCCAAGTGAAATTTAGAGCCGGCCAAGAAGTTTTTCGTCGCACTTTTAAACTCAGTGATTCCAGCAAGTTATATAACGGAAAAATGGGAAAAAAGTTTCTGAAATGTCGAGTCGTTCGACCAATCGCTAATTGTTATTACGAACTGGAAGACCTGCAGGGGAAAATAATCGGGGTTTACCACGCTAAGGATATGAGACAATAAGTTCATTCGTTTTTTTTTAGGAACCGAAATGGAAGTTTTTCCGTTTTGGCTGGCTGCTGACCCGCCTCTAGTTTGTCTCGATAATTTTACGTTATGCTTCCTGTAGTCGCCTCCTACGACAGTTTGTATTTTATTTTGATTTTCTTCTCGCTATTTAGTATATTATTTTTGTTTTGTTTTTTTGTATATCACTTTGAATCTTATGTTTAGAAGGGAAAATTAATTGTTAGGAGTTAAGGCTATGAAATATAAGTAGGCTAGTTTTAGTTTGGAAAGAAGTTCCTCTTTGCTTAATTGAATTTACTTAGATACATATAAAGTAGGTAGTAATTAGGTTAGAGAGTATTTGTATATAGTAGGAAAATATTGAATTGGACTGGTACCTGAATTTTTTTTTTTATATATGTATATTTTAATTAGATAAGTTTTTAAGTTGAATTTGAGTCTGAATTACGCTAGGTTAAATTTTATATAGTTATTTTAGTAGTTTGTAGGTGAATAATCGTGCCCGTAATATTGGTGGTGCTCGTGACCGGATTTACGAACAGTCAGACGGCCAGTGACTTGTCTCAGGGGTTTCTCTGGTCAGCAGGTATAGAGTGGAAAAGTTTTTGATTTAAACAGTGAGCAGTCCTTTGTTTTGGTCGGCCAGTAGCCACCGTTTTTAGCACGCTACGTTTGTAGACTAGCATGAGCACTATGACATTAGGCGACGTAGACCCCGTTAGTCTGCTAGCGCTGCATGGCAAGCTAAAACCGGACATTACGGCAGGCAAAACCAAGGCTAGAGGACATACATATATAATATTGCAGCGGCTCACTGTAGAAGTAATTTTAATTTGCTGACCAGATCTACCACAAGTAGGGTTACAGGCACGTCTGCGTTTTATTATCCGATTCGTTGCTAGAAGGATAGTGTTCGATAAGGGTGAGTCGGAAATATTGATATATGATAGGAGTTTTTTTTTTGTAAGGGTGGTAGTTTGCATACATAAGCGGTTTCCACTACTTGTGGTATATTTACAACTCTTGTATATTTACGGTGTTGTACTACAGGGCATGAGCGAGTTTTTTGTGTTTTACTTGCCGTATAAACACAGTGATTGTAAATTAATGAATCAGCTGTTTTTTTGCGGGGTTTCTCCATCAATTTGGAAACTCGAAATATCGAAAAGAATTTGAAGTTGGCGAAGTGCCCATAACTACGGGGAAAAGATGAAATTATAAGTTTTTAGAGTAGGGTGCGATTAACCAAGTAAAATTCGCAGGAATTTGATGGTTATATATGATAAATTCAGTATTTTTTTTCTTTAGGTGTGTTGTTAACGACTTTTCGGCAAGTTCGGCTTACTGTCGAATTCGACTGCGACAACCGTAATATGGAGTATAATAAGATTGCGTAAATGAAGGTTTATCTGTACACATGATCAAGGTTAATTGTCAGTTCCTGGACATATTATGAAGCGAGTTGAGTGGAAACTATAGGGGTATTCATATCAGGAACTTTCCTCGAACAAATGGAATTTTCCACAAAACTGACAGTTACGGACTATCCACAATCATGTGTTAGATCAAATTTTTGCCTTGTAGAAATTTTCAATAGTGTTTGTCAGTAATTACCAAAATTTAAGAGGTGTAGGAAAATGCTTGTATGGGAGATATACGAAAATTAAAAATGATTTTTTTAAATTTTATCAGGCTCCAGAACATTAATAATATTTATTTCTACTTTAGGCGGCGTACCGAAAAATTAGGATCCTTCCGGGATTAAAAAGGATACCAATCTATTAGTGGTTAAGGGGGTCGGGTTCCTAAAAACCGGCGCGTCTACTTGCATTTCAGTTTGAGTAATTAGGGAATAGTGCAGAATCATTTACCCAGGAACTACCACGTGGAGGTAATGGTGCGGAATAGAATACCCTCGGCTAATATCGATGACTTCAAACCAAACTATGCAAAGGCAGCTAAGTTTTTCTTTGATTTTTCCTTTTTTTAAAGTTTGAAATTCTATAATCGGCCAATCTACTCGGAAGTAATAAGCAAAAATTGAACTTAGCAGGCAAGGGGAGATTTTAGAAACCTCCTTTCCAAAATGTAGGACGGCTGCAATGGGTAATATGCAGAAAGACTTAGCAGAGTTTAGTTTGGAGACGTCGTTGACATAACAACGATGGGGAAACATAAAGTTTAACCCACAACGTGGAATGTATTGGATAGGCTAATGAAAGCTCTAATAAATATGATAGGATATGATATGGTTCGGTATTGAGTACATATGAATACTTACTACAAATTCTGGGAACTGGTGTTTTTGAGCGGTCTATATCTGTCAATAACGCGGTTGGTGCCAGAATATTTGTTATTTACGAGTGACGTCGCTGTGTTTGTTGACTTTGGAGCGGTGGCAATGATAATGCTTAACGAGTGGAAGTGGAAGCTGGTGTTTCTGTTGGAGTCCCTTCGTGCATAATGTTGTCGTCTTAGTTGAGCATAATATTTATATTTAGCTTCTTGTTCTGAGACTTAAGGCAGTCGCTTTAGCTAAATTTTCTTGAAATTGTTTTTCTAAATCTATCTCTGCTTGTTTGGCCATGGTTTTTCTGTTTTACTTACTGCTGGCTCAATGGTAATGGTTTTTATCAGGAAAAAATCCTAGTCATTTGGAATATCAGAGAGCTGTTAGAAATTTCACAGTTTCATGTGCTGGTTATAGTGTAGCTGCTTATATTTTGGGTATTTGTGATAGACATAAGGATATTATGGTGTTAAAAACCTCAGAACATTTGTTATAGATTTTGGTAAATTTTTAGGTGATGCTCAAATGTTTGGTAATTTTAAAAGATCATTTGTATTAACTTCCGATAGGGCCTATGTTGTTAATGGTGGTGATAAGCATTCAACTGATTTTCATTATTTTGTTGATTTAACTTGTCGTGCCTTTAATATTATACGTAAACACGGTGAGGTAGTATTACCCATGTTGGCCCTTATGGCGACTGCGGGTATCTCCGGGGTTACAGCCGATGCTGTTACTTATGTGCGGAAAGCTTTGCTACCATCACAATCGAATCAGCTACATAATTTGCGACAATGATACAATTCTCATTGAAAAGTTGGTTTGCACAATTTAATTTCTTTTTGGCACAATTTAGCACAAATGCGTTTTTCCAGGGATGAGGGTAATGGAGAATTATTGTCATTTGTTCCTAGAAAGTATACCATTGAACAAGATGGCCGCCTTGAAAGTGTTGCCGTTATAAGGTTAAAATCAGTATGAAAGTGAAAAATTTTTATACATATATCTTACGTGTTACTCGGCATGGTCAAACAGATTCCAATCATTTGTTCCGTTCCTATAAAGAATTTACTGAATTTCATCAAAAATTATGTTTACATTTTCCATGGGCCAAATTACACAGTTTACCTGGTGGTATTCACGTTGGACGTCAAATCTTTTGCCGAAAAACGTTTACCAGAAATTCGTATATTTCTAATATCACTGGTTGATTCGGCGGATGAGATAGCACATTCTGATTTGATTTATACATTTCTCCATCCAATTGTTAAGAGATCAAAAAGAGGCTAAATTGGGATTATCAAAATATAGGGAACTTGAACCACAAACATCTAGGGAACATTTCCTCGAAAAGATTGCGTTGTATTCATGGAGACAGACCAATGAAGTTGCGTTCTATGGGTGAGTTAGAATGTCCAGTATAATTCTTGCATCCTGTGATGAAGGGAAGTAAAGAAATTAGAAATATCAGTCGTAATTGTTGGGCAATTAACGCCATTATCTTATTTGCATCATTGTATATTTAGGGCATGTGCGAGGTGACTGAATAAATTTTAAGCTAGATACAATCGTCAAAAGGTTGTTGAAATTTCTTTGAAGGAATATTTGAAAGAACGTTAAGATTTAGTAAAAGTCGGAAGCTTGAGTTTAGTTAAGATGCTATTTAGCGAGTTCGTACCCACCTTTTAGTTGCCTGTGGCTCAAACTAAGTTATCTTTCACGTGTTTTGCGAAAAAGTGTTCGAGACGAGAAATACAGAAGCGAGGTACCGGTTGAGGAAGCCACCGAAGGTGGTATAGTTACGGCCGTCACGAGGAGCGGGGTGGGGCAGCCACGAAACATCGTTTTTTTTTATTTTGGGGTATGGGGTGGGTTTTTTTTAGATATGCACAGGTTTGTTTTACTCACCTGGATTGGCTTCGGCTGGATGGCCTGGCTAACGAGGTTTATTTTATTTTTCTTTTTCAGCATTTTGGGTTTCTTTATTTTTTTAATTAGGGCAGCGGCCACAATGTACACAGTGGGACACGAGGATTAGAGCGCCTTTTTTTACGGCCTTTTAGAAAACTACGTGGAAACTACTATTTTAATACACTATAAAAGCAACTGAGCTATGACTAACTGTAGGTGAAACAACTGTATGACAAATTATTCTGTCACTCTTTATTGCGTCTGATTTTCCACTTCGTCAGCTTATTATTGGTTTGGCCCACTCACCATTTTTGTAATAATAGAGGCGAATGGATTATATATAATATGAATATCCTCCTTCTATTTCTGAAACTCGTTTTTCGATATTTGATATAAAATTAAGAATGAAAACCATTTTCATTGTTTTTCTTTTAAATCTTTGGTCAAACTAATAATAAGCTGACGATTAAATAAATGTGTTTTTTATGAGTGTGTATATTTGCTGATACATTTCACAGATCATATAAATGTGAAACTTTGTTGTATGTTTTGTTCTTTTGAATACCGAGATAAAATTAAAAAAAATACATTAATTATGTTCAAAAATGTTAGAAAAACATTTGTTGTGAGTTTGTACTAAGTTTATGAAACAACAATTTTAGTAAATACAGTCATGTTGCACTTCTGTGGTATCTTTTTGATATTTTTGGCGATCATATGTTTTAAAACATGCTGTGTAGTTGTTCACTATAACACATTATTTTTTTGTATACATTGTTTTTAAATCTCTTTCTCGCCTAGGACATGAATTACAACAACAACCCTCACCATACGGTTTTTGTTCACTCGTTTGACAGCTGTCACTTCTGACATCACTGATATACCCTGTGGCAGCGGCATTTGTCGTGCGTTGTGACGTTTTTTTTTTTTTGCTTTGTCAAAATGGCATTTGCTGAGGTGGAGTGGTGCCAAGTTAGTTGTAGGGTGTAAACTTGTCAACGGGTTGCTCAACATTGGTATTGCCAACTACACGGAGAATATTTTCAACATAAGCAGCTGGTGTAAAGTTACTTAATGTACTGGAAGGTCTGGACCACTCAGACGGTTAGGTGAATGCGGGCATATTTCCCTATCATCCTGTATACCCAGTGGTAGTGCAGGATGATGGGGTTTGTCATGTTCGCCATTAAAAGGGTTATGGTTGCATTCTAATACAACTCTGTGTAACCAAGAAACATAGAATTGAATTAGAATGCAACCTTACCAAAGAAAAAAGAAACTGCTGGAAAGCTTTTGATTGGCTGGCGGGGAAAATGGAGGGAAACTTCCTTCCTGTTTTTTTTTTTAGTTTGAGGAGTCGAGAATTTTCGAAGTGGAAGAAGGTTGTTAAAAGGGGAGAGTGCGAAAGAAGAAAGATTTAAACAAGTGTTTTTTTTTTGTTTTTGAGCAAATATTCCGATTTATATTTGGTGTTTTTTTAATAAGATAAAAAAAGGAAAAGAAAGATTAACCAAGAAAAAAAAAATTATATTTGAAATATATAAGAAAATATAAAAAGGAAGAGAAAAAAAAAACGGAGAGAAAAAGAAATTATAAAATTGAAAAAAAAAACTATTGCCAAGAAGACAATAAAGATAAATACAGCTTGTTTTTATTGGTGGATAAAAGTGAAAAAGAAAGAAAGCGGGGAAGTAAGAAAAAAAAGTAGCCCAAGGAAACAGGCACCATCAGCCATCTCTAATTGGACCCATCGGGGATTAAGACGGCAACGGCACTAGCAAGCCTGGAGTGCCGAGGTATAGGTTTCGGACGGCATACTTACTTAAGACTAAAACGATTAGACGAATGGGACTGAAGCTATTAAAAGAAAAAGGGAAAGAAGTATATATATATATATATATATATATATGCATTGCCCATACTTTGAAGACATCTGTATATACAGCCAAAAAAGTCCCTATAAAATGCGCTGTGTCCAGTAAAATGTCTTCAGTGTAAACAGTAGAATAACGAAAAGTTTAAGGACAGTCCCCAAAGTAACAAAATGTCTTCATAGTAACTTCTGGAAAAACCGTCCCCGCAACATGTGCTGTGCACATATATATATATATATATATATATATATATATATATGTGCACGGCGCATGTTGCGGGGACGGTTTTTCGTTCCACAAGTTACTATGAAGACATTTTGTTACTTTGAAGACTGTCCTTAAACTTTTCGTTATCCTACTGTTTACACTGAAGACATTTTACTGGATACAGGGCATATTATAGGGACTTTTTTGGCTGTATATACAGATGTCTTCAAAGTATGGGCAATGAATATATATATATATATATATATATATATATATATATATATATATATATATATATATATATATATGTGCACAGCGCATGTTGCGGGGACGGTTTTTCGATTCACAGGTTACTATGAAGACATTTTGATACTTTGGAGACTGACCTCAAACTTTACATTAATCTACTATATACACTGAAGACATTTTACTGGATACAGCGCATATTATAGGGACTTTTTTGGCTGTATATACAGTAAAATGTCTTCAGTGTAAACAGTAGAATAACGAAAAGTTTAAGGACAGTCCCCAAAGCACCAAAATGTCTTCATAGTAACTTGTGAAACGAAAAACCGTCCCCGCAACATGCGCTCAGCTTAAATAGTAGCGAAGGACTTACCGTAGGACAGAAACACGGACGGACAAACCTTAAATTACACACAAGCCAAGTACCCGTAGGCCCTAAGACAGAGATAAATGTGGAGATGCATAAAATAAAGTCAAAGGTAAGTGAGTGAGAAATATTGTAGGTATTGTTTAGGGGCGATCCATTTAATTTGACTACGGATTGCCAAAGAAAAGGGTGGGCAGGTCAGGCAGCAAATTCCATCATGGCTGCCGACCAAATGAAAAAAATCAAACATGGGTGTGGGAAAAAAAGGAAAATGTTAGAAATTGTAAAAAAAGGGAACCGTTGCTAACGGTCCGTAAGAAAAGCAATAATAATAATAATTGTTGCTAGGGCAATGAAGTTTCTCCAATTTATAATAATATTAATAATTAAGTAAAAGAGCAGTTTTTTGTGAGAACTTAGAGAATTAGTAGAGTAATTTATGTAAAATATGAACTGTAACCATAAATACTTTTGTAATTTTTTTTGCTCATATGACTTGTTGTTGGAGAACCCAGCTCTCTACTGACTCTGGTCTGGCAACTCCATCTGACAGCTTTGCCAACAGCATGTGCCACTGGGACTTCAAAGTCACGAAAGTCTATGACAGTAATAACAAAGTGCTTTTGTATTGTAGAGCAGGGATGGAGTTAACACAAAATAAATAAAAATGTTGCTCGATAAAAAAATATAATATATAAATATATATTCGAATTCGTAAGGCAATTTCATAAGAAATTAGTAGCTCAAATTAGCAAAAAATTTTGTTTAACATAAAAAATATATATTTTTAACGTATGTTAATTTTATTTAAAAATGAATTTTATATACGTTTTGTGTACATTTTTATTTTTATGTATATTAATGTTATGTAATTTTTTTGTAAAAAAAAATTTAGTACTGAGCGTCAAAAAAGTACTTTTGAATTTTTTTTTTATACTGAAAAAAAATCCAATTTTCCATCCCCGTTGTAGAGCTGTTGACACATTGAAAGAGAAAATCAAATGAAGCATCATAACAAAAAAACGAATGTGTGTAAAGAAAAATATGAAAACAATCACCGAGAACATAAAACGAGATTTTTTCTCTACCCCGATTGCTTCTCTACGCCGTTCGCCTACAAACTAAGACAATCATGATATTCAAACATGGTGTAAAGTCGTCGTGTGAATTTTTTTTACTAGTTCATGAAGTTCACAAGTATGAGAGAGAAACAAAATCAAAATTTGTAAACGGTTTTCAATCCCTTTTTACTATTTTTGTACTGATTTTAGTAAAAAAAATATTATTTAGCAAATCTTTTTGCTATTAACATTTTACAAATTACAGAGCTTTTACAGAATATTTACAAATTTTTGTTGCTAATTTTAGAAATCATTTTACAAATTTTTGAAAACCGATTTGCTAAGATTAGCAAAAAAAATACTAATTTTTAAAAAGTGGGTTTGAAGGAAATGTTATTTCTAATTAAAACTTACACCTACAAACTTAAATTGCCTTCAAATGTTACATAGATTAAAAAATGGAAACGGAAGTGAATATGCCGACTCAATATATATATCTTTTTGAAAAATATTATTTAATGTGTTCAATTTACAAATATTTTACAATTAACAAGTAAATCTATATTAATTAACAAGTAAATCAATCGAAAATCATATATAAAACCCACCCCTTTTATTATAAAGGGTGTCCCAAGAAGAACGCAATTTTTAAATCTGGCAACATTCGAAGTGTCATTGTTTGACATTTGAACAATTGTTATTGTTTGCTAGTAGAAGGTACGAGGTTAGTAAAAATGGAGCGCTACACGAATGAACAACGCATTCTCATTGTGAAATTGTTTTATCAAAATGGTGAAAGTTTTGCGGCTACAGTTCGCAAATTGCGATCGATTTGGGGTCACAATAATGCTCCAAAAGAGTCAACTGTAAAGAGATTAATGGATAAATTTGCCGAAACTGGGTCTGTTAGTGATGTAAAGACCACAACGCGCCATCGACCAGGTCGATCGGCCGAAAATGTCGCAGCTGTACGTGATGATGTCGCTCAAACTCCATCCACCTCAATTCGACACCGAGCTCAGCAAATTGGTGTCTCCAAATCCACTTTGCAGCGAATTTTGACGAAAGATTTGCATCTTCATGCATACAAAGTTCAATTGACTCAGGAACTGAAGGGAGTTCGTTAATTGGGTATTGGAGAGACAACATGAAAATGCTGATTTTGCCAATAAAATCATCTTCAGTGACGAGGCCCATTTTCATCTTGATGGCTTCGTCAATAGGCAGAATTGTCGCATTTGGGGTGAGGAAAATCCTCGAGTGATTCACGAGAAGCAAATGCATCCTCAACGTGTCACTGTGTGGTGTGGTTTTTGGGCTGGAGGAATCATTGGACCTTTTTTTTATGAAAATGAGGCAGGTCAAGCGCAAACAGTCAATGGTGTTCGGTATCGTGAAATGATAACCAGTTTTTTCTTGCCTAGAATTGAAGAAATGAATGTGGAGGGCATGTGGTTCCAACAAGACGGCGCCACATGTCATACAGCCAGAGAAACAATTCAATTGCTGCATGAGTCATTTCCCGGTCGTGTTATTTCGCGTTTTGGAGATCAGAATTGGCCGCCTAGATCGTGCGATTTAACACCATTAGATTTTTTTCTTTGGGGTTTTTTGAAGTCGATGGTTTACGCGAATAAGCCGACGACGACTCAAGCCTTAAAAGAGGAAATTGGACGCTGCATTAATGAAATACCGCAGCATTCATGCAAAACGGTCATTGAAAATTTCATTAAAAGATCGCGTGCATGCCAGCAAAGCCGCGGCGACCATCTGCACGATATATTGTTCCATACATAACCTCATTCTGGCTACTTTACGATATAATAGTTTCACGATTTTTTTTAAATATCTGTGTTTTATTTAAAATTTAAAAATTGCGTTCTTCTTGGGACACCCTTTACATGCACGTTTGTTTTTTAACATTTTCAATTAAATTTTCTATAAAAATATTTTCCGCGTACATTGAAATTTGTTTTATTTTTTCATAAACAGTTTTTCTAAAAACACATGATTCCTTAAGTAAAGTGCGGTCAGTTTCGCTGCAAATGACACTTGACGAAACTTAACGAAAAGTTTGTTAAGTACAATATAGGCATACACATTTGATTATATGTATTCGCACATTTGCTTAAGCTAGCAAAAGTATAATATAGTTAGCTCTTAAAAAAGTTTTTTAAGTTCTTAAAATCAGCCCTAAAAACAATTAAAATTTTACCTTAAAAGTAAAAAAAAATTGACTAAAATATTTTTGAAAACAAAACTTACTAAATTAAAACAAAATGATTAATTCGTTTATGTTTTAACAATTTTTAAGCCTTTGATATTTTTTTTTAATTTTTTATAAAATATTTAAAAAATATAAAATTAAAAAATTTTGATGCTCGATAAAAAAAAAATAAATTTAAAATTTTGTACTAAATATTATTCACCCCTATCGTGAATAAAAAGAGAAATGTTTATTCCCATGGAATTTTCATTCTCATTCAAGTGAAAATTGGTATTGTTATATGAAATTTCTGTAACTTGAAATTTCTGTAACTTGAAATTTCTTCACGCGAATTTTGACAGCTGGAAAAATCTAGTGTAGTAATAACTGGAAGTAACTAAAATACCTGACTTCACATATACATACGGATACTTGGTGATGCAGTACTTCAGTTGATAATAAAACTCTGTTTAAGAACTAGTGTGGCTAACGTTTTGTCTATTTACATCGTGTGTATAAGTGTGCTACTAAAGAGTTTTTTTGTAATTTTTAGTGCCTGTTATAAATACTTTCTAACAGTGTTTACTATTTCCAATATAGAAAGAACTCGATTTATTTAAAAGGTAAATAAATCAATGATTTTATAAAGGGTAAAAATCGTAAACCTATCGTGAATTTCCCAAGAAATTTTTGTTCCCTTTGAAGAACATCTGCTTAATATAACACATTGTAAGTAACCACATGCAGTTTGTCTGTTGAGGAGTATGCACTCTGTTCACAGATAATGACCTACAACAAATTTCATTTACCTGAATATCTAATTATAAACAAAAATTACTTACATTTTCTATGTTGTTCTATGTTCTATGATGGGAAAAAGGTAAAAAAACTGTTTTAAAATAAACATTCACGACAAGGGAATTTCGTTGAATGTGAACTTTTTTTCGGGATGATTAGTAAAAGGGATCAAATTTCGAGGGAAAATTTTTTTACGATTTGAATTGAGGGAAAAGAAATAACATTTCAAGGGGAAAAATATGCAAGATAGGGGTGAGTAATTTTTTTTTCTGATTTTAGCAAATTGATTTTAAATTAACTTTAACTATACTAAAACTTAGAAGCGGCTACTAATTTTATTGTACTACACGTCAGCAGACATGTGTTGCTAAGATTAGCAAAAAACCGCTGGGCTTAAATAAGCGAAATTTCCCGCAATAACAGCCAAATTTTCAGTTGCAATTACAGACTTTTTTTGGTGAGTGTATCATACCAAGTATGTCATACTACTTCAACAAAACAAACATTTAAAAGTGAAAATGTGTATGGCTGCTTTTGTTTTTAATTTTTCCAAAAGTTTTTTATAGCCTTTTTGCTTCAAATGTCTATTGTGGTATATATCACTTTTTATATTCCATAATTCTGGCAGACTTTTATATACCATATCATTACCGTTTGCCTGCAAAAAATCAAATGAAATCAGAATTGCTATTACACGAGTATGATGGTATCAAATTTTTTTGATTTTCAACATACCAACTGACATACATATCACTATTACGCATGGTTTTCACTATGTCATTTTTAATGTCAATTTGTCCAAATTGTTGGCAATTGTATGAAAACGGGTTGTCATATGGTGACAGTTATGCAGTCAGTTATGCACACTAACTGCCGTCTAAAATGACATACAAGTGAAAACGTCAAATTTTAATTTGTCAGCAGATATGGCAGCATTTTTTATCTAAAATAAAATTGACAACAAGTTTTCAATTTTTTTTGTTTGGCGATCGCAAAGCTGTTATATATTTTTTTTTTTTTTGCTGGAAAAATAAATTTTAATGCTTCCTTTTATTTTTCCAAGCCTTTAGTGTTTTAATAACTCAAAGCGCCGCATCAGCTGCAGCCATTTGGTTATTTTTTTATTATTTTTAAATTTTTCCACTTTTTATTTAACTCAAAATAAATATTTTCTAATTAGCTGTTCGCTCGCAAAAAGTTTACGCATCACATTTGACCTTTGTAATGAAAACGGCGTGTCAGGCAATTCACGCCAAAATTTGACATAAGTCTTTGACACGCTCTGCTTTATCGATTTATTGTCAGTTTTTAAGATGTAATGAAAACGCATTTGACACAAAATGACGAGAATTCATTTGAGTCAGTTTTGTTGTCAGTTCATAGACATAATGAAAACCAGGCATTACACTAGTATGATGGAACTTATGTTATACTATACACAGACGAAGGAACATTAGTAGAAACATGTGTTTTTTTTAATGTTTCCTTTTTACGTACCGACGATGGAACCAAAAACGAAACATCTGCTCTGTTTGTTTTCATAAATACTACTACTAAACAAATATACGCGGAAGAAAAGGAAATTTTTAAAATTTGTTTTTAAAAATGTTTCTATATTATTTTGTAAATTTTATATGCTGGTGTTTTTACTTTTATAGATATTACATTTTATGTCCCATAACTCTCATAAATTCTTATATTCATATCCAATTTAATTATTTTAAATTGTCACCATTTTCGACTCTCTTTTATTTTATTTACTGCGCAAATTACAAAAGCACCGCACACAATGACTGCTCTCAACAAAGTAAGATAGAAAAAAACAGTAAAAATCGATACAGACGATGGATCATTGTGTTTGGAAAAATAAAATATAAAACAAAAAATTGATATTTGAGGAACCAAAAACGAAACAAGTTCAACAGGAAACATTGCTACACACTATGGAACATTAAGTGGAACATGCTCATGTTTTCTCTAATGTTGCATCGTGTGTGGCCAACATTAAGGGCTTATATATATGTTAACTCTCATATATTGGAAAATTTCAAGAAAGGTTCTTTTCTACTTGTTAATATTAATTTGACGTTTAATATCCATAACCAATAAAATAAAAAAATGTAACTTTGTAGCAATTTTTGTTTGTTTTATTAAATTTTCTTTTTTTTTAATTATTTAAACATTTTTAAATTTATTACTACCACCTTGAATGACGCTTAACATTTTTTTCAAACTTGTCAAATACGAATGTAATATTTTTCGAATTAATCATTCACCATGAATGGATAACACAGAGTTGTATAGACACAATTCAGTGTTGATCAGACTATTTTCGATATGTTTGTTTGATGTTTTGCACATGATTTCCTCGCATAAAAATTTATGAGAAAATATGTACCAAAACACGTATTCTGAGCAAAAAATGTAATTTCAGCAAAATATCTATATGGCAGTATAACACGTGCGCAAAATTTGTCAGCCACGAGTGTTAAATTAGTAAATGTTAAAATTAATTTTAATATTAATTGCTATATAATTATTTTTGCCAAGAGAATGGTTTGTTTTAAAATATTTTAAGCTTTTACATAACAAAAAGGGGAAATGTGTTTACTAGTGCTTTTTTGAGAAACTGACCAATATGTGTCATATATGCGTCACTTCAATAAGCATTTATAAAATAATTTATGGAATGGATCCACATTAGTGTATTCAAAAACCGGTCTTTAAAAAAACCGGTTTCAGTTTTGCAGAAAAAACCCGTCAACCGGTTTTTTCATTTTTTTTTAATTTGTATAAAGAGCTTATATAATTTGTTAATTGCTTTTATTACAAAAAAAAAAAAACAGAAATTAATATATAAAATAATTAAAATAAAAAAAATGCATTCTTTGAAAAATAAAAAAATATATATATATATATATATATATATATATATATATATATATATTATATTTTTTAATTACATCACCAAATAGTTTAATTTCTGATCTAAATAACACAATAAACAGTATTCAAAATCCTAAAAAAGAGTGTACAAAATCATTCATCATTATATGATGATTTTATATATTTTAACAAATGCGACAAAAGAACTAAAAAGTTGGAAAATTTATATAATTGTCTTTTGACTATTTGTCCAACATCTACTATTAGTAAGAGAGTATTTTCCACTTCTAGCTTTATCAAAAGCAAACAAAAAATGGTCTTAAAACGAATCATTTAAATTGCATTTAAAGAATTATTTTAGAACTAAAAAATAGATATTCCTTTTACATATTTAAAATGTAATATTAAAAAAACTTATTTTATCAGGCTCAAGATCATAATTTTTTAATGTTACTAACGAATAGTAAACACTAATTTATTTTATTAAATGGAAAAAATTGTAAGGATCAGCGCTAGAGGGAGTGCACACTTTCGACCCGAGTTCGGTTCGTTAGTAACATTAAAAAATTATGATCTTCAGCCTGATAATATTAGAAATATATAAATAAAACAGATAGATCAAATAATATACAAAATTTACACTTAAAAAAACGTATTTAATGCCAAACGTTCAAATTACTAACGCACCTAATTTTACCCAATTTACAAACTTAATGATCTGTATTCATTTGATATGAATATAGTTTTATAATATTAATTTTTAAGATATATTAAAAAACATTAAAACCAATAAATAAAATGTTGAAATGAAATACAATTAAAATATATTATAAAATAAAGAATGTATTTTTAAAGAATGTATTTTTTTTATTACTTTATATATTAATTTTTTTTTGTTTGCAATTAAAAAAACAAATTATATAAGCTTTTTATTCAAATTAAAAAAAACCGAAAAAACCGGTCGGCCGGTTTTTTCTGCAAAAACCGAAACCGGTTTTTTTAAAATTCGATTTTTCGAAGAAAACCGAAACCGGTTTTTTCAAAAGGCCGGTTTTTTGAATACTCTAAGTGAATCCGAAGATTTTTCTTTTGAAAGCGACAATGAAATTTTCATGGATTTTTGCAATAAAATAATATTTCCAATACAAATTTAAATAAAAAAAACCTTTAAATTTTGGTAATATTTTTCTCATTTGGTAACTTTTTTAAACAATTTTAGTTACAAAAAATGTTCGTACGTGGCAGCACTGTATTGGGTGTACTTATATAAATTTTGAACTATTTACAAAAAACAGTCAAAGCCCAGTGTAACGCATTATATATTGTCAGGCCCATTCGTTATACCAAAATATTTGTTATATCGCAACACATTTTTGTATGAATTTTACTTCATCTTTAGCATTTTTAAGATTACTCAAAATTTTAAAAAGGACTGCAATAATGGTACCTGCTTACATTGGAAGGTTCATAAACAAAAATTTCTTAAATTATTTTTTTTATTTTTCAATATATTTTTTACCAATTGTTCGTTATATCGAGTATAAATTTTTAGAAATATTCGTTATATAAGATAGTTAATGCAAAAAATTAGGTCGTACGTTATATCGCGTTTTCGTTATTCCGAGTACCCGTTATACCGGGCTTTGTATTCTTCGTACTGAAACAAAAAAATTTTTTCAGCACAAAAAAAATATTTTAAAATTTACAAAATATTATTTGTACATATTACAAAATAAGGTTTGTTTTTTTTCGAATTTTTATCTATATCTTTAACTACTTTTAAAAAAACGACTATCCCTACTTACCTGACTGCTTTGTTTTTTGTAAACATATACTTGGTTATCTTCGTCATTGATGGTCGGATTAAACAACACTTACATCAACAAAAAAGTAGTTTGAAAATTAAATAATATAATTAGTTTTAAAATCTTTTAGGTATTTTTATTTGTTAACCCATTACCGAAGAAATTTCAAATCTTTTGGAGTTCTTAAATGTTTTTTCAAAAAAATTAAATTTTTACCTTATACTAAATAAAGCCTAATGTCTTGAATTTTCCCCTTACAAAATCCCCTTTAAAAAACTAAACAGAAAATTAAAATTCCTTCACCGGACTGTAATGGGTTAAAAAAATAAAAAAGTCGAAAGATGTTTCTATTATCTTTCCTATGATGTACATATTGTTTCATTCCGATAATAAATGACGAAGACACAGCCAAGTCCATTTTCTAATTTTGCCCCGAAGTGACTCCAGGCATGGGTCTTTTCGCGGACATTTTTTCCAAAATGTAATATCTGGGAGGTACCACTAAAATATACTTGTTTTAAAGAACGATAAACTACTTGATATAGATCAACTCAGTAATTTGTTTAAATGAACTAGTCATCACGAAAAATATATTAAAACAAAAACTTTAAAATAATTATTAAATAAAATGGATAGTAAGAAGGTAAGTAAGACAGAAAAGGTATTTATATTAAAAATTTTTTAATTAATTTATTTGTTTTTAGAAAACGGAACGAATTCCCAAGGAGCAGAAAGTGAAACTAGTGGAAATTAAACGCCACGGGCAAAAGCTCTTATCAATGCAACACCATACATTTTTAAATTTTTTTTTTTTATTTATATAACTTTTTGTTGTTTAAAAAATATATTTTATTTCGCAGTGAATGTTCGCGGTTTTTTGTTTGTTTATATTTTTTACTAGTATTTGACAGATGCCTTGAAATATTCCAACAAAAACGTAATATAAACGTAAACAGTGTTGCCTCTTTTCGCATTGAAATACAGAAACACTTTTTATTCACAAATCGATAAACAGTGGAATTTTTTGTTTTACACTTTTCGATTCGAAAACTTCTCGCAAAAGTTACAGGAACTGCCTACTGCTCTACCTTAACTTACAAACACTTAATTCATTTGTTAGCTTTTGTAGTTTTTAATATTTTATCAAATTAAAAACACAAATTTCAAATGTTTTTGTTTACATTTAAGAGAAAAGCAAAAAATTTTTATACATTCTTAATTTTTAAGTAGCTATATTTATAACTACTTAGCAAGTCTATATCTAATTA
This sequence comes from Eustalomyia histrio, assembly GCA_949748255.1. Taxonomy (NCBI): domain Eukaryota; kingdom Metazoa; phylum Arthropoda; class Insecta; order Diptera; family Anthomyiidae; genus Eustalomyia; species Eustalomyia histrio. The sequence goes on from OX456528.1 coordinate 961,961, forward strand.
GGCTGAAAACACACCGGATCAAACAAAACGTTTTTGATTCGATAGTCAAAAAAACGTTTTTTATTTGAACGCACACCAAGCGAAACAGAATGTAACAAAACATAACGTTTTGTTTTCTTGCTTCGTTTGGTGTGCGTTAAAATAAAACAAAATGGAATTTACGACTTGCTTTTAGTGTTGTTCAACATGTGGTCGGACTCAGACGATGAAATTGTACCAATCTTACTTACATTGTTTGAAGTAATTGAGGAAAAGGATACAAATAGCAGAGAGTTTTGGGTGCATCCATATAATCTTAAACGATATGTTTTGTAAAAAACAACAGGTCAGCTATCGGCAACGAAACATGTTTTTCTGTTTTGCTTTTGTTTCGTTTCGTTTGGTGTGCGTTGCGCCATTAGAATGTAAGCAATTATCGTCAACGACGCTGACTCGAAACAGTTTTGTTTCATTCAGTGTGTGTTGCTTGTATACAAAAGCATGTATTTTCGACAACCATCACCGAAACACTTCAAAACAAAACCGTGTGTTTTGTTTCGTTTTCTTTGGTGTGTGTTGTCTCATAGGAAGCAGTGTTCTCTTTTTTCATGAAACAAAAAAAACGCGTTTTGCTTTATCCGGTGTGTTTTCAGCCTTAAATTATATAAAATTCGAAAAAAACAAACATATATTTTGTTCCTGCAAAACAACAAATAATTTTGTACAATGTATAAAGGATTTTTTTACGCATGAAATATTTTCAGTGTATATATAAGAAACATATATCTCTTTTAATAAATAATTTTAAATTCTTTTGGGTAATATTTGATTTGCGGCTGTGTAATTTTTAGTTGGGCTGCTGGCAACTCTTGTTTTATCTAAAAAAAACAATGGCTCTTAGTTTTTATTTATAGACAATTAGTATGTTTCATAAAGGCCGTTCGGAAGGTTGATCGTACGTGTTTGTTTTTTATTTTTGAAGGAAGGCACAGGCGCGTATAAGTGTAACATAAAATAATTGATTTGTGCTAACGAAATCAAAATACTACCGCATACAAAAATATTGTAAGGCTGTGTTGTTGGTTTCACTGTGGTAATCTGTACGATTGAGCTCCTTCGTAATTTATATCAAGTCGTTAAAGGTATAACAAATAAAAATCTGTGTAATATTTAGATTTTAACAATCCAATTATAACCATTCCTCTTCCAAATTTGTCACTTCGTATGTATTCAACACGCACATGATTGATGTCATCTCTAGAGATGACTACATTTTTTTTTTCTCAATAACCATGATATTAACGATGTGTTACTAAAAAGTTAACAAAACAAAAAAATCAGCTAATTTTTGTTATGAAAGTGATTTGAAGTTTAAATCGTTTTAATATATTAAAGAAACATATATGTATATATAGTTGGTACCGATTTTTTTATAGTTATGGATTATATAAAATATTTTAAATTTAAAAAAAGTAATTTTTTTATACAATTTTTATAAAAAACAATGTTTAATCAAACTACAAAATAATCACCAATTTGGCAACTAATTGCCCGTAAGGGGCATACAGATTGGTAAATTTTTATCAAATGCTTGTACATGTTCCTCTTATAAATAGATATTGTATTATTTCTGTGCGTGTAGTATAGACCATTTTTTGCGTAAATGGAGTCAAAAATGGATTATGAATGACTAAAATATTATATCTCTAAATAGGTAACCTCATTAATTTAAATGTTATTGCAATATCATAATATTGTTGATATCTGAGGTTGATATCAACGACGGGGGGTGAAGCAAAGACTTGCGCCGAGCAATATTAATCGGTGGCGGCGGTCGTTGGTTAAAACGGGGGCGGCGGCTCAAGCCGGCTGCGAGCCGAAAACTGATCGGCTAACTGCGTATAACTTTATTAAATATAATTGGATTGGATCAATACCAATATTCAAGTACCATAAAAGATAAAATACTTTCCAGTTTTAGAACTTTTACTCCATTTTTTTCGGAGAAACCATTTTTATATCAATTATTTTACCAATGATAAATAACTGGCAAGTCCATGTTTTTTTACTAAAATAAATAACAATGGAGACACGATGATTGAAGCGCTTTATTTCTTTGCGTGGAAACTACTATTTACACTATAAAAACAACTGAGCTATGACTAAAAGTACGGTCACATACAGCAAACATTTGCCTCTAATATGTTTGCTCATATTTGCATTAAATTTTTATGTATTTTGTTAGATGGTCACACTAGGGGCAAATATTTGATACAATTTATTTTAGCAAACAGCAGTGAAACAGCGTCAAATACATATTTTGGCAAACATGTTTTCCCTCCGGTCACACTGAAACAAATATTTTCTATAGCAATTTATTTAATCAAACTGTCAAAATAATAAAATTTGTTTCCTCATAAATAAAAACTGCAATGGAAGATTGTGAAGCATTATTTGTTTTAAGTGGAGCAGCTTCTTTATTATTATTGGAGGAAAACGAAGCCAAAAACCGACAGAAAAAAAGACAATGGGTGCGCAAATGGATTCAACGTCGGAAAGAGGAAGGATGCAGTTACGCTTAGATACTTAGCGACTGGAGAGAGTTATAGGTCTTCACAATACGTTTTTCGTATTCCTCATAACACTATTTCAGGAATTATTCCTGAAGTATGTGATGCTTTATACAAAGTGTTACAGCCGAATTATTTGAAGGTAACAAAAAATTTACTTTTTTTAGTGTCAAATACGTAATTTAGTTTTAGATTCCATCAACAAACGAAGAATGGGAAACTATTTCTAAAGAATTTCTGCAATTGTGGAATTTTCCAAATTGCATTGGCGCGCTAGATGGCAAACATATTGTAATGATTGCTCCAACTCACGCCGGAAGTGTGTACTATCTGACGGTGGTGTTTTTAGGAAAAGTACATTTAATGAAGGTCTCAAAAATAACAAACTAAATTTGCCTACGCCAAAACCATTGCCATTTAGAAATGTGTCAGTACCATATGTCCTTGTTGCTGACGATGCCTTTGCATTAAACCCTAATATTTTAAAACCTTTCAATGCGCGCAACATGACTGCCATCGAAAGAGTTTTTAATTATCGCCTGTCAAGAGCTAGGCGAGTAATAGAAAACGCTTTTAGAATTTTGTCTGCACGTTTTCGCGTAATGCGCAAGCCAATTAACCTTGACCCAATAAAAACCAGAAAAGTGACACTTGCGTGCTGTGTGCTACACAACTTTTTAATAAGTAGAAAAAGTTCTTTGTACTTTAACAAAAATCTTGTTGACCACTACACTGCAGACGGCACACTAGTTCCTGGAGAATGGCGCAGTGATAACGTCCAGAATTTACTAAATCTACAAAGACACCGTTCCTACATAACTAATGAAACATCAGAAATAAGAAATGAATTTTCGCAATATTTTGTGGAAGAAGGCGAAGTAAATTTTCAATATAGGCATATATAATAAAATATCCCTCAAAAAAATTCGAATTTAATTTTTTATGGTAGTATTAGTTATTTAATTTAAAATTTTACTACTGAATAAATATGTAAATATATATATCCATATGTAAATATAAAAACATGGCTTTTAAATGTTTTATTTAATAATTAACTTAACACAGTGCGCTTTGGTATCCCCAAAAAATATTTGCACAAAGTTTGAAAAGTTTGACTATAACAGTTTTCCAGATATGCAGAAATTCTTATTGTCGTTGTATAAACTTTACAATTTTTAAACCTAAGTGTAGTTAGCATCGAGTAGCCAGGAAAACACTTGAAATGTCTGGAAAATCGGTATAGTAGTTAAGAAGTCTAAAGGAAACATACAAACAAACGGGGGATTGACAAATCCCGAATCACGTGATTTATTTTTATGAGTCCCGGGATTTTTAATAAATTAACTTTTATGTAAAAAAATTGTCGTTTTTATTGAATTTTTGTTTTGACACAACAATTTAAAAAAAATTTTTTTTTTGCTTGACATATGACGATTATTTCTGTTACTTTTGTTGCTAAATAATTAAAAACCATTATTTAAAGTTGAAACGAAATTTGCAAATTCACATTTCAAGCTTTTTCTGCAATTATATTTAATAAGTGAATCTTTGGCTTAAGACATAATACCAAAATAGTAATGAGTATTTTTATACAAAATATAGAAATCAAGAAATAATTGTTTTATATCAAGCAAAAAATAAAAATTATAAAAAAATCGTTACTTGTCAACCAAAAAATACAAATTTTTTACGATTCAACTTAAGTATTATTCAGAAACTAATGAATAAAAGTTGATACATATGTATATTAATAACATTTAAATCGTAGTTTTTATGAAATAACTCATTTTCCTTCTGGCCCATAATAATAAAAAATATTTAAATTTGCTTTAAAAATATATGTACGTTAAATAAAATAATTTTTTATAAATAAATAGAGCTTCTATTTGCCGTATTCATAAAAAATATTAATTAAGCTCGAAATCGGTTTTAAGAAAAATTTGTATGAAAATTTTGTTTTAAAGTAAATTTCAAACGTACTTCAATTATTGATTATAAATCTCAAATAATAAAAAACAAAACAAATTAAATAATTCATTTATTCAAAAGTTATAAAAAAAATGCTACAAAAACTTAACAAAACAAAAACTTAAAAATACATTCATTCAGAAGTATGAAACACGATTTTAGAAACTAAAATACCCATTAATAAACAAATAACATGTTAAATCAAACAACACAAGAAAAACTTAACAAAACAAAAACTTAAAAAATTCATTGATTTACGGCTAATTTCACCAAGTTCAGATATAATTCACTACCAGTTATAGCTGTCAAACGTATTGTTACCAGCACTAACTGGAAGTAAAAGTGATAGTTTTAACTGAACTTGGTGAAATTGGCCATTAGAAGTATAAAAAAGTTATGAATGCACTTCAATACAAATTACAAAGCAATTATTAATAACACTCCGTTTTATGTTCCTCTTCCAAACATTCTATAAAAAATGAAGTTATTTTTCTACGTATTGCTCCTGCTGACTCTGGACTAAGTGCTTTAAGTTCACTTATGATATAATTTGTACTGTTGGGGTCCAAAGCGCTTTCCTTCCGCTCTTTCATTACACTGACAGCCTCACGCATCGTCTCAACTATAACGGCTGATTGGGTAGGAACAACTGGTTGTTTTAGTTGTGTTGCTATGGACTGTGTGTCCGTTTCTGACGACTTTGATGCTACATCAGGGTCAAAAGCATAAATACGTAAAATGTTAATCAACATGTTTAATATAGCTATTAAATTACTTACAAATAATTTCCTCTTCCACGTTGTAAATAATGTTTGACACAGTCTGCTGTGTCTGTTTGTCCTCAGCGCGTCCAACAAAACTCATGACATTGTAAAATCTCCATTTAGGAGCTTCTACAATACCTTGTCCTGATTTGGTTTTGGCTCTTCCAGCGTAGCCTCGGAATTGAATACGGAGATTAGTCCATTTTGCATTCAGATCAGCCACCGTATACTTTGGTTTAAAATTCTCCTCAATATTTCTCCATGCGCAATCTCGACATGATTTGTTGTGATATGCTTCATCCGAAGCATCCCACAAACACTTTTCTGTTTCGACAAGCGATATAAGCTTATAAATATCGTCCTCATCCCACTCCCTGGATACTTTTGTTTTTTTTCTTGGCCTATTTAAAGTTAGAGTCTCGCTGCTTCTTTCCATTGCCTAAATAATTTGTAAACAATATAAATACATATGTATGAACAATAGCTGTATGGTTTTCACTAATTCATAAATTTATACACTTACCTCAATTTCTTGCGCCATAAAATCCTCCTCAGTATAATTTTCACTATTCTAAAAGTATATTTATTTATAAAAAATATGTATAGTTTTTTATTAAAAATGTTTAAGTTACCTCCATATTTTTCGCCAACAAATATATTTAAATCACACAGCTGTTTGACAGTTTTTGTTACGAATATCAGTGTTGACAATTGTTGTGCTTTTAAACGATTATATAAAATGGCTTAAACTCGTAACTTAAAAGTTATATATAATGAATTATGTGAATATATACTGATTTGAGTATATATTTATGTATAGAGTATATATTTAACTTCAATATGTATATATTTATATATATCATTATTAAATGCGGGAAAGGCCCTATCTAACATTTTGAAAACTTTACAGGAGAAGCAAAAAATTATTTAAAATGATAAATTGCCTTTAACTGTTTATAGTTAATTTTTTTTACTATTTTACTTGGAAAACCTACTAGTGGCTTCGACAAATAACAATGTTGCATACTATGCAAACTGATAGTTAGGTCTTTTAGCGCTAATCGTATCATATTTTTTTGTTAATAAAATCGCTAATTTTGGTCGAGATTCTAAAATTTGTTGTGGACATTTGTGTTGATGCAATATATCAGAATAAATAAAAAAGTGGATTTTTTGTTCGGTAACGATATAATGAAATTTATCAATTAAAAGTTTCAGAATACTTTGTTTTCTTCATGTTATAGCCACATCACAATAGTGGAGGGGGTGGGTAGGTTCATAAGTTCAGAAAAACTGTTAATCACTACTGTAGTGTTGCAGTTGGGATGCGATGACAAATTTGATTGAAAATATTGAAAAAAATGTAACTATTTTCTTAAAAATTATAAGAAAAAGCATCACAAGTTAAAAATCAGCCCTGCAAATTTTATTGGAATCGGTCCCTTTTGACCATAGCTCCCGAAAATAGCCTTTAACGCCAATTAACCACAAACTTTAACCAGCTGTCTTTAAATTTATGTATTTAAGAGGGAGGGGTCTTTGCAAATATTTTTACACTTCTGTTTAGGTGATTTTTAAGAAAAAATTCTCAATATATTTTTGAAAATGACAACACTGCTTGCACCTGCTGTTATTTGCCTGTGTTTGTTCTTACAAACACTTTGCAAGATCAAATAATTGTTTGCCCAAAAAAGCGGAAAATATTTTACATAGGGTGGTCACACTCTGTTCACATTAGAGACAATTTTGTTTGCTAGCAAACAAATTTGTTTCTGCAAAATCTTGTTTGCACCCCAAAAATGTTTTATGGTCACATTATGCCAAACAAATATTTGACATTTTTTGTCAAATGTTTGCCATATGTGACCGTACCTTAACTGTAGGTGAAACAACTGTATGACAAATTATTCTGTCACTATTGCGTTTATGAAACAACAATTTTAGTAAATACAGTCATGTTGCACTTCTATGGTATCTTTTTGATATTTTTGGCGATCATATGTTTTAAAACATGCTGTGTAGTTGTTCACTTTTACACATTATATTTTTGTATACATTGTTTTTAAATCTCTTTCTCGCCTAGGACATGAATTACAACAACAACCCTCACCATTTGGTTTTTGTTCTCTCGTCACTTCTGACATTACTGTGACTAAAGCTATTAACTAATGTAGATTTTTCTTAAGAATTCAAAGTTATTCTTTAAATCTTACACACACATTCAAATTTGTTTTAAATCAAATAGTTTTTATTTAAATAAGGAGATCATAGGTTGAAATAAAACCGTCACTAGTTAACATAGCTGTTAACTAATGATAAGTAATCGTTATAATTGGTAATAAGATTACATTAAACTGAAGTAATGATTAAATTACGATTATATTTAGTTTTGCACGATTACTAATTGATTAAGGTTACAAATTAACCAAAAATAATCAAGATTACTAACGATTACGAGAAAGTTATTGCAAAAATAATCAAAAAAAAATCCGAATACTTTCAAAGATTATTTTTGATTATTTTCAAAGCCTTTTGCATTCAAACATATTTAATGCCATGAACAAATACAATATAATAATATACAACCAGTATTTAATCTTAGTTATTTTTATTAGATTATTGTTTATCGATTCTATATTTGCTAACCTGTTTGCTTTTTTCTTAATTTCTTTTATATGCATTTGAAAACAATTGCTAGTGGTATTTATTGTTTTTATTTACGTAAAGAAAATGTTTAAAATAATAAAAAGGAGGCTCTAGCTCTTCCAAACTTGGGTTACAAAATTTTTCTTCAAATGTTGTTAGAGTTTTATCGTAAAGATTCTATACAAAATTTTCATTTCATAGAAAAAATTAAATCCAATATTTATAAAAGAAAGTTTTAAGCTATTTTTTAAATATATCTAAAAATAAGCTTGATTGAGCAGAACGTACGTTCGTATATTTTTTAAACAAAAAACATATAATTTTGTTTTATTAGTTTAGAATTTTTTCACGTTGTCAATGCAAATTTTTAAAAATAAAATAATGTAAATGCAAAAGTTTTAGAAAATAATCTACAATAGTCAAAAATAATGTTTTAAAGTAGTCGGATTATCTTTCGATTCTTTTTGATTATTTTATAGTAATCGCAAGTAATTTTACGTTAAGATTATTCCTTATACAATTGTATTATGGCTTTACTCCAGCCACAGAATATATTTTTATTTACATCAAAAAGTAAATATATATTAATATTTCAAAGCCGGTATAGAAATATTTGTAATATGTAAGTAAGCACAATAATTAGCTTTATTATTGAAATATTTATATATATATATATATATATATATATATATATATATATATATATATATATATATATATATATATGCTTTCTGGAGACTGTTGCCAGGTAACCATGGGTACATGCAAAGGAAAAATCAGCCCCAGGGAGAAAAATTTCCAAAGATCGTTTGACATTTATGCCATGCTCAAATGCTGCAGGAACACATAAACTGCCTCTTAGTTATTGGTAAATTGGCTAATCCAAGGTTATAAGATTCTAGTTGTTTATAAAGCAAATAATAAAAAAATGGTTTTTAACACCACAATCTCGAAAATTAGGGACATACTAATAATATATAACACCAAATTTAAAATAATGTAGATCCCTAGCCACATAGGAATAATAGGCAACACATTAGCAAATGAGGCAGCAAAGTATGCAACACGCGCACCGATTATCCAGTACCCTTAAACTAATAAAAAAGACATAATTTCATCTAATCTATCAAAAATTTAAATTGGAGACTGGAACTCATACCAACACCACTACAAAAATATCAACCCAAACAAAACAAAACTAAAACAATTTTTCCACCTAACGCCACAAAACCGAATCTACAAAAATACATTAGATTAAGATTGGGACACACTTTCATCACACATCGTCATTACTTTAACAACTCAAGACCAGAAATATGCCCTTTATGCAACGTAGAAGTTATAAATATTAACCATCTAATATCCAATTGCAATATCATTAATAGAGCACAATTTTAAAAGGTAAAGATTGCCTGACTGGTAAATGTTAACACAGTACGAAATATACTCAAATTTTGCAACATATATCACCTAATATAAACTCAACCCTTTAACACCATTATACCAAAGACTTTTGCAGTTAGTGCCTTTGTATTTATATTTCCCCTCTTTATTTATTAAGTTTGTAAATTTTGTAAATAAATAAAAAATGGATGTCAACGTCATTTTTCTTTGATTGGTTCAAAAACTATTTTATTCCATAAGTAAAAAGTATTCTTACACAGGTCAACAGACCACTGAAAACATTATTAATATTAAACAATGATCCTTCACATCCTAAAGCGGAAATTAATTTTGACCCAAATTTCAGAGTTCTTTTTTTACCACCAAATTGTACGGCAATCTTACAGCTTATGGATCAAAATTTAATACAAAATGCAAAGGTTGCTTACAGAAAACAATTACTGCATTATATTTTGTTAGAAAATGATGATGATGTCGACGTGATTAAAGTTTTAAAAACGTTAATATTAAATATGCTGTTTACTTCTTGGACTCAGCATGGCAAAACATTAGCTCAAAAATATTCAGAAAAGCTGGTGTGCAATGTTGTCAAGACCTGCATTGTGCTCTGATGATGAAAATATGATACCGCTTCAGGTTTTGCGCCATGAACTGCAGTCTGATAGAATCTTTGCTGACATAAAATCCATCCAAAATATGATTGGAGCTATGAATTTCAATAATGACATTACTGAAAAAGATATCAAAGATTGGGCAACTGGTGCAAATGAATTTTCATTGGATTTTTCCGATAAAGAAATAATACAACATGTTAAACTACGTGAATCGTCAGTGCTGCTTACGGACTCTGAAGGCGACTTTGTAGTAATGGATGTAAAAACAAAGATCTCTAATGCAGATGCAAAAAAATCTTTTGCAGTTTGCGTTCAGTTTGCTAAGGAGAATAATTTGGATATGCAGGATATTCTCTTGTTAAAAAGGCTAGAAGCACAAATCAACTACCTCAACAAAGTTAGTCAGCACAAAATAACTTCGTTTTTTAATACACCATAGTATGCTTATATGATCATATATGTACCATAAATGTATGTACATATATACATAAATATATGGATTCTATTTAATATTATTTTTGTTTTTGAATAAATATATGTGCAACAAAAGAATAAATTAATGTCTTAATTCACTTAGATTATTGAAAAATTTCCACTGCGGACACCTCGATAATCCGACCGAGCCCAAAACTATATGTGTCCAAATTGTCAATGTTGCACTTTACTTAAAAAAAATAGAAAATATACTATTAACAGAGAAGAGAAAAAAAATCAGTTAAACTCACTGAATCAATCATACGCCAAACAGCATAATGCTAACCCTTAGTAGTAGAAAAAAACCTAAAGAGCTTGAGTCGAAAAACATTGTTAGACTAGAAGAATATTCGCAACTTATACGGCACCGAGCCACTCTTATAACAAAAGATCTTTCAAAAAGTGAGAACGAGAAAATACAAATTCATGTCGCAACGGAACAAGTATACCACTTTTAATTGTCTTAAAAAATAATAAAACATTACGGTATTTCACAAAATCTAGAAAGGAGCAACCCAGAAATCTTTTGACAAATTCAGAAACATGTTCACGTCTACGAATACCATATACAAAACGCGTCACAGACTTAACAATCATTTCCAATTTCCTAAGGTTCATAGCAATAGTTCTTGATATAACTTCAAGTCCATACAAGACCTGAGACATTAAAAGCGCATTAGCCACCCTACGGTTAACTCGAATCGGCAAGAAAATATTTATTGAATATATTCTACGCAAAATATTAGAAACTCTGCGATGCACCGATTCAATGTGAGATTCAAAACTTAGATTATTATCAATGATAACACCTAAGCATCTATGTTGACTCACGTATTCAATTTGGGAATTACCAATAAAAATATTAGATTCAGGCACAAAACCATCAGTAGATCCAAATAGCATAGCTTTAGTCTTAAAAGGATTAATAGCAAGGGAATTATTGGCTGCTCAGTGGAAAATGTTCTTAAGGCAAAAATTAATATTATACTCTAATCGATCAGTAAACTCAGGATAAGTGCTAAACAATAACATAATATCATCTGCAAATAAAAAAGGCTTACACATACCAGAGTCCACTACTTCAGCAAGGTCATTAATATATAATATAAACAAGAGGGGCCCAAGAACTGAGCCCTGGGGTACCCCAGATACAAGCGAAAGGTTGCTCGAATGTTTTCCATATAGATCCACAAAATGAGATCTTCCACTCAAAAAAGACATCACAAGGCTACACGCAGATTTAGAGAATTTGAATTCATCTCTAAGTTTGTCAATCATAGTCGAGTAGCATATGGAGTTGAAATCTTCAGTCAGAGATACCATAACAATCAATTTCTTATCATTTTCAAACATCCTAATATCATCAGATAATTTAACACGTTCGCTACCATGTGACCCACCGGTGGTTCACAAAAATTTTTTCCGTAAGGCCATGTGCACCACCGGTGGGTCACACGCTACCTAATATTATCAAACGTTTTCTGTGCGGCCTGTGAACCAAACACTTTTTCACTTCATTGGCACCTGCCTGATCATTGATTTGAGACACTATTTTAGAAGTTATTTAAATTTTATTTTATTCGAAAAAAGTATAAGAAAAATTATTTAATGACTTTAAAACTTGAAAAACACTTAATTTTCACTCTTTGGTGAAACATTCCATATGTCGATACCTTGTTTTGCATGATTGTAATCTATAATTACCTTCAGCTTCGTTATTTCCTCTCCTTGTCTTGTTTTTTTCCCTGTTGGAGCTTGCTCTAGACAATGCTTTGTGCTAAGCATGAGTACTTCACGCTTGTCTTTCCATTTTGATATTACAATAGAAGAATTTTCACGCCCAATGGTTTCAGATCTTTTCGGTTTTTTCGAAGAGTTCCAATAAGGTGAGTTTTACGAGTAAGGAGCATTTTAGCTAAAGAAACCAACGTGTAGAAGTTGTCAGTTGCTAAAGTTTTTCCGTGGTCTAGGTATTTATATGCTAGATCTAGAACAATTTGTGTACTGGGTGATGTTGTCGTTGTGGGCTTACCCCTTTGGTGAAGACTTTCATTTTTCCTGCGTAAACGGACTTGTGTACGTGTAGCTGCTCGGATCGCAAAGTTTGTACACTTTGACTCCATATTTGTGGGATTTCCCAGGATTATACTGTCTAAATTGCAGTCTTCCTCGCCAAGGAATCATTGACTCGTCAACTGCCAATATTTCACCCCGACGTCTAGCTTTTACGAAATTGTGTTCTAGCATTGCTAACAGTTCACTCACTTTTCCTAAGCGATCACTTCCAACCAAAGAATTGTCGGTAAAATGGGTAAATTTCAAAATCAACTGAAATCTATTTCTCAACATCACTTGCAGAACGAATGAATTTCTGTAGAATAGTTTAGTCCGTTAGTAGTGGGAAATGGATATTTTACGACTACCATATACATTACTAATCCTAAAAACTTTTTTATTTCGGCTACTGTTGTACCTACCCATTCATTTGTACGAGACTTTCGTGTAATCGTATTGTTTTGTAGGAAATTGTTGGCATTTAAATTTGTTCGGGTCACAATAAGATTAAATATTTCCTCAGTGACCATTATCCTAAATGCATCAATGGGACGGAACGTTGATTGCCCTCTTTTGATACCAAATGTTGGAGCTTCGTCAAAAACGGTATTCAAAGATTTTCCACTTACAGGGGTCCACAGGTTTGCTGAAAAGAGGGGCATATCAGGTGCATCTGGAATATCTTCTTCAACTGCCGAAGGTTCTGAGTCTCTTTATAGCTCTATTTATTTATTACAAGTCACTAAAAATTACAGAGAAACACTTTAATTTATTAACACGATGCAGATAGACTAAACGTTATCCACACTTTAGTTCTTCACACTTTGCGTTTTACTTATGAAATGAACTGCTGCGTCACCGAGTACCAGTATTTATATGAGTAAGGTATTTTAGTTATTTCCAGTTTATTACAACACTAGAATTTTCCAGCTGTCGAAATTCGTGTGAAGAAATTTCTTGTAACAATATAAATAAATATTTCACAAAAAAAAAAAAAAAATACATACAGGTGTATTACAAAACTAAACCTGTGCAGCAACACCACCTCCACCCAGAGCTTCAGTACATTCAGCCGCACTTCGATCCTCCTTTCCATTTGGCAACGTAAGCTTAGCTTTAAGTTTATCATTATTAAACAGCTTATATTTCTTAATAACATTATCATGTAAAAATTTTCTGCAAGTTGCATTTAGTCTACTGGCCGCCGGGGAATAGTGATCATTTAAAAAAAATATCAGTTACTTTCTCCACAACAGCAGCATCAATTACTGAGGCACCAGCAACATCGCCATTACCGTTCACCACATCATCACCCAAAATACAACGTCTCCTTAGCGAACGGAATGAATGAAGTTTTTTTTTGCAAGTCATCTTTAATCTTAAATCAATTCAATATACTGCTTAAAGTAAATATAAAAATTAAAATTTTAGCGTGCGTCACGAGACCCGGTTAGGGCATTATTCTAAAACTGACGAAAATTGATTTATCAGTTATTCGGTAAGGACACAGAGTGCTCAAGTAAACCCTTAAATTACGAAATTTACAAGGCTTGACTGAACTGTCGCTACCACTTTTATTTTCTGTTTTGGGCTTTAAAGTTAAAGATGTTTTCTATTAAAAAAGCTCAGAAATCCTCGGTGCCTATAAAACTTTTGAATACGCATATTCCTGCCAGGTCCTTACCAAGTAAATTGTAACGATTTCTTTTTTGGGTTTTACTTAAGCTTTTTTTAAAAATTTTTTTATTGATTGGCGCTGAGTCCAAAATAAAACTGAATTATAACTTCACATGAAATGTAAATATAATTTAATAAAAACAGTAATGTCATAGTGATTTTTAGAAAAATACTTAGTCATGTGTTTGATTTATTGGAGAAAATATGCATTTTAAAATGTTTTGTTTAACATCTGCCTGTTCTGGAGGTTTAAGCTTTTATAATATATTATAAGGTTGAAATAGCTTAAGAATTTTTGAGAGTGAAGTATTATTTCTCATACCCTGTGCCCAGGTTTTATAAGACGATTATCGTTTATCGTTCACTTTTGAAATTAAATATCTACCATATTACATAAAAATTGTAAACTATTGTTACAAATTTGGTAAACGACAGTAATTTTCAATTTTATAGCTCAACAGTTTGGTAAGTAGTGGACAATATTCCTCGCTCGTCTTTTACAATCTGGGCACTAACTAGATCAATAATTTAACAAGCGAATTTTCTGTTTCTAAGAATGACTTGTTGAACAACTTCTTGCCCTTTATAATCTGTTTTCTGTCGGTTTTATCACCGATAATTTTTATTTGAAATTATTCCAAAAGTAACCAGATATTCCTAGAAACACTTCTGGAGCTATTTAGTTATATTGTATCTTATCATTTAAGTTAGGGTAAACGAGTTGTAGAATAAAGTTGGTTGGAAACCTCTTTTTAAAGGATTCCTAAAGAGTTAAAATATTAATTTTCTGTTATGACATCGAAAACAAGTACACCCTTGTCTTGAAATACATGAAAATATAATTTACATGATTTAGAATTTTTTAAGGAATTACAACAAAAATTATAAATTGTCTATTGTATTTCCTAAAGGCTGCACAGCACGTGCTTTGAGTTGGTTTGGTAAAAATGTTTAAATTTGTATTAAGCAATGTTATTAAACAATTAAATTAATTTCTTGGTTAAAATAAATTCAAATATGTTTATATATGTTACGGCTGTAACGAACTTATTGATTCAGGAGGATTGCTTTTAACATATTTGTTGTATAAATCGTTTATTTCTATAAAATATAAATGTTATTACAAAGCAAATACAATAAAATTTACCATACATACCGCAGTTTTGCACCTCCTTTTTCAACGATCGATAGACTATTAAAAATATAATGGCGGTATTAAATTACCTTACCAATTGAAAAATGCGGTTTACGGAAAGGAAAAATATTCAAATATTAACAATTTTAAAACAGCTGTTCAAGTTGTACGTGTAGGTCTGTTCCGGAACACCTCCACCAACGTGGAGCGGTTAGCTTCATCATCATCTAGATCTAGAACTGCCAATTTCGAAACAGCTCGTTGCATCTCGCCTCTTGTTGTTTTGACGTCCGCTTTGCGCACGATGCCATCCGATCCAGTGTACAAACGAGTGACCAAACCTCGCCGTCATTGATTTCGTGGAATGTTAGGGTCGCAAATAAACGCAACATCTCCTTCTTTCAACGGCCTTGCGGGCTCACACCACAACTCTTCCGGGTACGGTTGGCAAATATGCCAGCAGCCAACGCTTCCAAAATATGTCTCTTACAACACGCCATTGCGAATATCTTATTATCAGGAACGCTCACTGCAGGAGACTGTGTAAAATTGGATATACCTAATAGAAAATGATTTGGAGTAAGCGGCTCTTCTTTGTAAGGACAAATTGGCAAATGAATTTACTATATTCTCAGCCTCAATGTGGAGGGACTGCAGCACATGTTCTTTCGGGGACTCGTAGTTTAATGTTTTGCGCAAAACTCGTTTGACGCACTGCACCATTCTCTCCCATACTCCACCCTCAGAGGGGCAAATAAATATCCACTCGACACCTTTTGTGGATAGTACATCCTGAATTTTTTCGGCCTCGAAGACTTCTTCGAAACGTTTAGTCTCTTCGTTAGCGCCAACAAAATTTTTGCCATTATCAGACCGAAGCCTTGATGTAACTCCACATCGATTCATAAAATTTTTTAAAGCAATAATGCAGGAATCTTTTGAAAGATCATGGGTTATCTCGATATGAATAACACGTATAGTCAGGCAGGTGAACAATGCTACCCACTTTTTTTCAGTTCTACGCCCAATACTTACATTCAACAGCCCAAAATAGTCAAGACCTGTGTATTTAAACAGAGCAATATACGGCTCAAGTCGATCTACAGGCAGTGGTCCCAAAACTGGAACAGCTGGAATGGCACTATTCTTTTACACAAACAAATTTATACAATAAATTTTTTCCGAATCTAGCAAATTGTGGCTTTATGATTTTTATGTTTCCTTTGGTGATGAACATGTAGTACAAGTAGTCCTGTGAAGTACTGGTCTTTAGGTAAAATAATCGGGCGTTGGGTAAAATATGGCAAGCTGATGGCTGCATCGATCCTTCCATACACTTTAAGTAGACCACCTTAATCAACAAACGGCATTAAATTAGCTTTTGTGACTGGCTGTCCATTTTTTATACATTTAATATCCTCGGAAAATTACTCCCTTTGAACCATCCGGCATATTTTTTCGGCGTCAGCTAGGTCATTAGATGTGTTACCATGGCGGTCTAAGTCGCTACATATTTTTCGACATATGTTTATAAAACGAAGTAATTGTGCAATCGTTCTTTTTAATCGGCTGTAAGACGAGAAACGTTCGATATTTATGAGGCTATTTTTTAAAATTAAAAGTGAAACTTTTGGGCGAATTTCTTCTTCATATCGATCCTCATTAGGAGGGGCAACAACGTCATAAATCGGTCAGTCGTCTTCATGTTGTTTTAGAAACGTGGGTCCATTTAACCATCGACAAGAAGTAGAAAAATCGATATTATTATAACATCTAGTGGCATTATCGGCCACATTGTCTTTAGTCAAAACCCATTTCCGATTATCCATATTTGTCGACGTCAATATTTCCGCTATTCTATTGGCTACGTAATGCTTGTAACTCCTTTGGCTAATTAACATCCATTTTGAAACCGTTTTTGACCGTACTATTTTGTGTTCATTTATAACGTTTTGTTTTATTCTAGTCCCGAGCACCGCTGCCTGCAATTCCAGGCGGGGAATTGATATTCTTTTTAATGGGGCACATTTGGTTTTCGAGCATATAAAACTAACGCTAATGCTGCCATTTGTTGAAACGAATCTCCAGTAAGCGACGGCTGCAAAGGCTTCCTCATTAGCGTCACCGAATACGTGCAATTGAATTTCATTAATATTTCCCGGCGGAAAATAAAAGCGTGGTAAACGAAACTCAGAAATATTTTGTAGTTGCCTGCGCCACTGTTCCCATGATACGTTTGTATTATCTGGTATTGGCTCATCCCACCCTGTCGCAAGCCTCCATATATTTCGTAATATTACTTTACCCCTAACAATATAATGGCTCAAAATCTCAATGGATGCAAGGTTGACATGATAATACTCAGTACCTGACGTTTTGTGGGTCTCTTTTCTCGATCGATCTTTTTAAATTTGAAGTTAAACATTAAGGTGTCTGAGGCTGAATCCCAATATAGGCCTAGGACTTTTCCGATGCTATCATTGGCTGAAATAACTTTTGAAGATGAAGTAGCATCTAGTGCCAGAATGACTTCATTTGAGTTTGAAGTAAAGCCTCTAAAACCGAAACCTCCGTTTTTATGATTTCCTTTCATTTGCTGTTAGATTTCAATGGCTTCTTCGGTAGTATCAAAACTATCTATGAAATCGTCCATATAATGATAATTGCATATAGCTTCTATTGCTCTTGAATGGCATTCGGTATGTTCCTTTGCATTTGTTTTCATAACATAGGGAGCGGAACATGGTGAGCAAGTGGCTCCAAATTTGGATTACAGTTCCTTTTGGATTACAGTTCCTCCATAAAAAGCGTTGAGATATTCTATCACTCGGTTGTATAGTTATCTGGTGAAACAGTTCACAAATACCAGCGAATACTGCAATTTTAGCATATCGAAAACTGTAAAGCGTGGTTGGCAATGAAGAAATTAACTGAGGACATTTTAATAAATTATCATTTAAAGAAGCTCCATTGACTTTGGCGGCGGCGTCAAAAACCAATCTCAACTTTTTGTTGTCTTTGTTAGGATTTATAACTCCAAAATGTGGTAAATATTTTATTCGATATCATGTGAATATCTTCAGGCGGTACTTTACGGACATATCCTTTTTCAATGTAATTTTTTATTACTTAACTGTAAACAGCGGCAAAATTTTTATCACGTCGTTTTCCTTAGAATAACTACCCGGCAACTCCACTTGATCGCTTTTCCATAATAGTCCTGTTTGAAAACGATTTCCAATACGCTTTATCGTTTCATGTAGAATTCTCTTAGCTCTAACATCGCCATCGCTTTCAATTAAAGGAGCAGGCCGTTCCACCATCATGTGAATATCTACCTCTTCTTCTAAAGGGTGGTTAAATTTTAAGGGCCAATGTTGAATGTGAACCACACCTAAACGTCAAGTTTTTTTGCATTTCATTTGACATTTCTCAATTTCGAGCAACGCGTTAAAGTTATTCAGGCTTATTATGAAAATGGGCGTTGAAATCAAAATGCATTTCATGCACTTCGTGATTTTTTGGTCAGCATAATCGACCAAATGTGTCCACAATTGGGAGAATTGTGGGCAAATTTCAGCAAACCGGGTCTGTGAAAACACCTGTGCATGCTCGCCCAGTTAGTTCTGCGGAAAATATTGCTGTTGTTCGCGATAGTGTGTCATGAGGTCGGCCAAGCATTTACCGTGAATGGTGTTCGCTATCGCGAGATGATAACGAACTTATTGTGGCCAGGAATTGAGGATATGACCCTGGACGATATGTGGTTTTAACAGGACGGTGCTACTTGACACACAGCTAACGAAGCAATGGCTCTTTTGCGCGACAAATTCAATGGCCGTGTTATCTCACGTGGTGGCGATGTCAATTGGCCGCCAAGATCATGTGATTTGACACCGTTGGACTTCTTTCATTGGGGTTATTCGAAAGAAGAGATGTACGTCGATAAGCCAGCAACAATTCAAGAGCTAAAGGATGAGATAATTCGGCACATTAACGGCATAGAACCTCAATTATGCCTCAGCGTCATGGAAAATTCGGACCATCGGATGGAGGTGTGTCGCCGAGGTTGCGGCGGCTATTTTGTTCCATACATAATTGAACCATACCATATTATCATAATAAAAAGGAATGACAATAATTTCCTAAGTAATTTGTGTTTCATTCAAAATCAACATCGGCCCTTAAAATTTAACCACCCTTTATAACATAGGCAAAAGACATGAATTTGTTGCAGTTGACAATGATTTGCATGGGTCAAATACTACCCATCCTAATTCCGTATTAGATGAAATGGGTCCAGTCAAGTCGTTTATATATATCTGTAGTTTTATTTAATAGAAATGAGTTTTATTAAATAAAAATGTTTAATTTTATTTTAAGAATGAAATATATTAAATAAATTGTTTAATTGATTGTTTAAATATTAGCTTAGGTTACATGACCGTCACGTTGGAGGGTTGAAGATAGACTCAACTGTGCGTGTAGCATTTTTACTCTCCCACAAATCGGCCCACCTGCAATGGATTCGCCTCGAATCCGTCATCTTCATCATCTGGCCAAGGCTTTATAAATTCTGCGCATGTTGAAATTTGCTTAGGACGTCGTATGTCTGCGGCTTAATTTTGATAATAAGATATGGACCAAAATACTTAGCTTTCAATTTTAAGCCTCCTCCAAATTGCGTCCTTTTAATAGCGATAAAATCATTTATTTTGTATTGCATAGCTGGTTTTCGTTTTGGATTGTAGGTGTTTTTATTCTCATTTTGAATATTCAAGATGTTGTCCTTAGCTTCCTTTCTGGCTTCGGATCGTTGTTGATTAAAATTACAGATGACCTCTTGCTCGAGTAACTCCTTAATGCGTACATCGTTTTTACTTTGCATCTTTATGCCAATTAGTACTTCGAATGGTGTAGAATCGATACCTCTATTGTAGGTAGAGTTTAAGATTTGTTGAACTACGTATTTATACCATTTGCCTGGGTCGTCTATGCTGAGCTTATCTAATACTGGAACAATGTTTATTCTCTCTATCTGACCATTGGCTCCAGGTAGAGTAGTAGTTATTAAATGCGTTTGCTATCTTCGTCATCGCAATATTTTTGAAAGTCTCCTGATGTGAATGCAGATCCGGATATAATCTGTACCGGATTACCAAATGTAATACTTTGCGATTCTAATTTTGATATCGCGTCTTTAGCCGATGTTGACTTCGTCGGATATAACCAGAAGTATTTGGTGAAGCCGTCTATAACAGCAAATATGTGGTTATAGTTTTTGTTGGTGGACTCTAAGGGTCCTAGAAAACCTATATGGTACGTCTTTAAAGGAACATCTTCTTTTGAAAACGGATTAAGCTCACCTTCCTGTTTACCTTTCTTTCTGCTCATGACAATGCAGGGTACGCAATTGGCGACATGGTACTTTGTTTTCTCAAATTTAGGAATAAAATAATCTCGACATATTAAATCATTTGTTTTCTTTAATGCAAAATGGCCTTTATCATGAGCCTGCTTAGTAACCTCTCGTTGTATGCCTTTTGGCACAACCAACAGCTCACTATCATCTACCAGTTTGTATATTACATCACCTTTTAGGAAATAGTCCTTTTAATTCGTTGTAGTCTTCAAAATTTCCTTAACCGTTTATAGCTCAACGACACTATCCTCGTTGGTTATGGTCATGACGGGATATCGTGTTTCATTTATGTATCCGATCTATGTTCGACGGTGTAATCATACTCTTCCAAAAATAGTATCCAACGGGCAACACGTGTGCATAAATTCCTTTTATCGAGTGTCTTTGTGAAAGCGTTGCAATCGGTGATAAGTTTGTAAGTAGATTTTAAATTTTTTCAAAGCTTCGATGACGGCAAGAATTTCTAACTCGTAGTTACAATATTTTCTTTCATGGTCCGTTGTTCTTTTACTCATGTAGTACACCGGCTGCAGCTGACCATCGTCGGGTGCCCTTTAAAGTAAAACAGCTCCGTATCCTTAATAGATGCGTCGGTATGAAGTTCGGTTTCGAAATTTTGGTTATAAATTCGTAAAACAGGATTTTGACTCATAATATTCTTTAATTGTCTCATTGCTGTAATATGTTCAAATTTTCTTTAACGTTTCTTTAAGTCAGTCAGTGGTTTTGCAATAATTGAGAAATTCGATATGAACTTTCGAAAGTTACTTGCCAAACCAAGAAAACTTTCGAGCTGCTTGAAATTTTTGGGGATGGGAAACTTTATAAGCGATTCTACCTTTTCCGGTGATGGCGATATCTTCTTTTTTTCGATGACATATCCCAATAAGTCAATTCGTCTTTTCAAAAAGTGTAACTTCGGTCAAGTTGGTCTTCCATCAACGGCCATGGGAATCGATCCTTAATAATAATTCTGTTGATTCTTCGGAATTCGATGCAAAGTCTCGGTTCGCCATTTCGTTTTTTTTTTACTAACGCAATAGGACTGCTAAATTCTGATCCAGAGTGTTCGATCACTCCATCTTTTATACACTCTCCAACTTGGTTATCTACGATAGACCTTTCCATGATCGGAAGACGTCTCGGTGTGCAATGTATGGGTTCTTCGTTCTTTAGTAAAATTATCATTTCGACGTTCGAGGTTTTACATTTCATCGGTTAATAGTTTTCTACCAGTTGTGTAACTTCGTTCTTCGTTTTATCGCTAGCTTCATAATCTATATATACCATACTTACATCGTCACATTCACCGACCGCCATCATTTTGTGTATTACCTGCGTCATTTCGTTTTTGATTTTTCTTATCTAAAGCTCGTCTGGCAAAATAATTACGAAATTCTTTACCCAATATTGTGAAAAGTTCGTAGTCTTCATTTTCAATAACAGTTTTTTGTTTAAAATTACCCAATGGTTTAATTTAATTTTTATCTCTAGCATTACCAAAACCGGTAAGGTAAAAATTGGTTTTATCAAGATTTGGTTTTTTCAATTTCTTAGAAACATCATCTGTAACTACGTTATATTTACTACCCGTATCAAACAAGGTTTTAGCGTTGACTACTTCGTCCTTTAAAAATTGTACGTTAAGATCCATACTATCGTTTTTAGTGGCTGCCAATTGACGTTGTTTCGTTGGGCACTGCTTTGAGATATGTCCAAACTTATTACAATTTGTACCTTATCCCTATCTTTACAGTTTTTGGACTCGTGACCATTACCACCACAATTAAAGCATTTAACTTCTTTTTGGTCATATAGGTTGGTTGAAAAGTTCCTGCGCTCACCAAGAGATGGCACTGCTAGCTCCAAACTTTTTTTTCTCAAGTTGGTATAACTGTTCTGAGAACACATGCAAAGTTGCAAGTCATTCTGTCAATTCTTTCTTTGTTTGGAGGACGACTAATTACTGCAACCACAGCAGAAATCATTGAGCAGGTACATAATATGGCTAGTGAAGATCCAAGTTTGGCTAAGCGTGAAATTGCTAATGCCATAGGCATCTCAGACGAACGAGTACTCCATATTTTACATGAAGAATTACGCACACATTAACAATTCAACAAAAACTGGATCAAAAACAAATTTCTCAGCGTAATTTAGAGCGTTTTAAGCCGAATAAAACCGACTTCTTGCGTCGTTTTATAACTATGGATGAGACTTGGATCTTATAACATGATCATAAATTGAAACAAGAACGTTTACAGTGGACTAAAGCTGGTTGTTCAGCTCCAAAGCAAGTAAAGTCACAACGATCAGCATAGAAGGTTATGGCATCAGTTTTTTAGGATGCAAAAGGAATTTTGTTGATTGATTATCTTCAGAAAGGTAAAACAATCAACTCTGAATATTATTGCAGCCTTTTGGACCAGTTGGATGAAAAAATTCGTTAGAAAAGACCTGGTTTAAAGAAGAAAAAATCATTTTTCATCAAGACAATGCACCTGCTCACAAAAGTGTTTTGACGATGGCTAAATTCAAAGAATTAAAGTACGAATTGCTTGAACATCCACCATATTAAACATATTTGGCTCCCAGTGACTACTATCTCTTCAGAAATCTCAAATAATTCCTTCGTGGAAAGCATTTTTCGTCGAATGAAGAGGCCATAGCAGCCGTAGACGGTTATTTTGCAGAGCTTCCGGAAAACCATTATAAGGATGGGATAAAATTATTGGAAGATCATTGAAACAAGTGTATTGAGCTTCTAGGAGATTATATTGAATAAAAAAATATATTTCGTAACAAAAACAGTATTCTTTCATTTCGAGCGCAGGAACTTTTCAACCAACCTGTACTTGACCGTTGTATTGTCTTCTCAAATCGTTGTTCTATTTTCCTTTCTGTCATTGTTTAGTAACATTTTAATTTTAGTTTAAACTCTTTTAATTCGGTTGCACCATACAAAATAAATTTGCCATGTCGCTTATACCATCAATAACGTATTGCATAAGCGTATTATCATCAATATTGCCTCGTGAGGCCAACTCCTTCATACTGAAAAAGTACTCGTGCACAGTTTTACCTTTAGCAATTTTACGTTCAATCATCATTTTGTGCAATTGTGCACCGTTTACGGTTGCGCCAAACTCGTTGCTTAATGCTTCCATCAATTTTGCATGTAATACCTCGGTCACTATTAACAAACAACTTAGCTAACCCTTTTAAAGATTTTTTGGCGTATATGAATTTCTGGAAATCGTCAGAACCCATTATTGTAAACATTTCTTCAAATTCATCTATACACACGTGTTCGGGCATATTACCATAACCATCAAATGAAGAAATTGAATCCTCAATATTCCGATAGTTAATAGAAAATCTTTGCATTTTTAAACAAGCTTTTTTATCATCATTATTGTTACTAAGCGAAACTTCATTCTGTTAAATAATAAAATTGTTGCTTTTAATTGAAAGTTGGTTTTTAGCCGTTGCTTTGTTTTTTGTTGTGGTAAATCTCGCTGTGCTGCTGCCGTCGTTGTTAGCATTTAAACGTTTGTTGCTATACGTTAATTTATTCTTTGTTGTGTCCTGTTTTGCGCTACTACCATCGTTGTTGTTATTTAAACATCTGCTGCTGCACGTCGTTTACCTTACCGGCGTCGTTGTTATCGTCGTTTGCATCGTTGTTAACCATAGTGCGCTTGTCATCATCACTGCTTGTTGCATCGTCGTCGTCATCTTCAGTTTCATCGTCGTTCTGCTGGCAGCACAGCAATTGCCCCTAAACCAAATTGGCAAAAAGGTAGCCAACCAAGTCTTCGTTTTTGTAGTTAAAACCCAACAGATTACATACTATTACCAAATCGGAGTCGCTTAGATTCTCATTTATATATTTCTTAGCTACAAACTGTTCATCTTCCTCGTCGTAGTCAAACCCCTCGAATTATCGTATACGCTTACGGTTATTTCGGTCACCCTCCTCCTCAAAGAGAATTTTATGCAAAGCTACAACAGCTGAACGTCTACTCACCTTAATCTTGTTTCTTATTTCAACAAAATCACCCAAAGCACTCATCTTAACGTCGTTACAATGTCTTTTTACTTATGATGAATATAAAAAAACTATTGCTTTATATGCGTTTGTTTTTCCCCTTTTCCCTTTCTCAGTTCCCACACACAAACTTCAAACTTGTTCTCTTTTTCCTTTTTTATTATTTCTTTGCGTATGCGTACGTCTTTTAGGTTTTTCTTTTTCTTTATTCGCGCACGAGTGTGTGTTTTTCCGTTACGACTACGCGTGTATTTGTAAATCTTTGCTTATATTTTTGCGCGTATGTATATATACTTTTTCTTCCTATATTTCATTTTTAAATTTCAAATCATCTTCAATTATATTCTATTTGTTTAACATCCGAGCTGAGCCCCCAAAACTGTGGAGTTTTATTTAATAAAAATGTTTAATTTTATTTTAAGAAATATAATAAATTGAAAAATAATAAATTAGTTTAGGTTACACGACCGTCACGTTGAAGGGTTGATGAGCGTGTAGCATTTTTACTCTCCCACATTTATGTTAGACGGCAACCATAAAATGGCATGGTCTAAACAAGAGATCTACAAAACACCGCACTTGTGCGAGTGCTCTCTTTCTAATGAAGAAAGCATGAGAAGATAATAATAATTCTGTTGATTCTTCGGAATTCGATGCAAAGTCTCGGTTCGCCATTTCGTTTTTTTTTTACTAACGCAATAGGACTGCTAAATTCTGATCCAGAGTGTTCGATCACTCCATCTTTTATACACTCTCCAACTTGGTTATCTACGATAGACCTTTCCATGATCGGAAGACGTCTCGGTGTGCAATGTATGGGTTCTTCGTTCTTTAGTAAAATTATCATTTCGACGTTCGAGGTTTTACATTTCATCGGTTAATAGTTTTCTACCAGTTGTGTAACTTCGTTCTTCGTTTTATCGCTAGCTTCATAATCTATATATACCATACTTACATCGTCACATTCACCGACCGCCATCATTTTGTGTATTACCTGCGTCATTTCGTTTTTGATTTTTCTTATCTAAAGCTCGTCTGGCAAAATAATTACGAAATTCTTTACCCAATATTGTGAAAAGTTCGTAGTCTTCATTTTCAATAACAGTTTTTTGTTTAAAATTACCCAATGGTTTAATTTAATTTTTATCTCTAGCATTACCAAAACCGGTAAGGTAAAAATTGGTTTTATCAAGATTTGGTTTTTTCAATTTCTTAGAAACATCATCTGTAACTACGTTATATTTACTACCCGTATCAAACAAGGTTTTAGCGTTGACTACTTCGTCCTTTAAAAATTGTACGTTAAGATCCATACTATCGTTTTTAGTGGCTGCCAATTGACGTTGTTTCGTTGGGCACTGCTTTGAGATATGTCCAAACTTATTACAATTTGTACCTTATCCCTATCTTTACAGTTTTTGGACTCGTGACCATTACCACCACAATTAAAGCATTTAACTTCTTTTTGGTCATATAGGTTGGTTGAAAAGTTCCTGCGCTCACCAAGAGATGGCACTGCTAGCTCCAAACTTTTTTTTCTCAAGTTGGTATAACTGTTCTGAGAACACATGCAAAGTTGCAAGTCATTCTGTCAATTCTTTCTTTGTTTGGAGGACGACTAATTACTGCAACCACAGCAGAAATCATTGAGCAGGTACATAATATGGCTAGTGAAGATCCAAGTTTGGCTAAGCGTGAAATTGCTAATGCCATAGGCATCTCAGACGAACGAGTACTCCATATTTTACATGAAGAATTACGCACACATTAACAATTCAACAAAAACTGGATCAAAAACAAATTTCTCAGCGTAATTTAGAGCGTTTTAAGCCGAATAAAACCGACTTCTTGCGTCGTTTTATAACTATGGATGAGACTTGGATCTTATAACATGATCATAAATTGAAACAAGAACGTTTACAGTGGACTAAAGCTGGTTGTTCAGCTCCAAAGCAAGTAAAGTCACAACGATCAGCATAGAAGGTTATGGCATCAGTTTTTTAGGATGCAAAAGGAATTTTGTTGATTGATTATCTTCAGAAAGGTAAAACAATCAACTCTGAATATTATTGCAGCCTTTTGGACCAGTTGGATGAAAAAATTCGTTAGAAAAGACCTGGTTTAAAGAAGAAAAAATCATTTTTCATCAAGACAATGCACCTGCTCACAAAAGTGTTTTGACGATGGCTAAATTCAAAGAATTAAAGTACGAATTGCTTGAACATCCACCATATTAAACATATTTGGCTCCCAGTGACTACTATCTCTTCAGAAATCTCAAATAATTCCTTCGTGGAAAGCATTTTTCGTCGAATGAAGAGGCCATAGCAGCCGTAGACGGTTATTTTGCAGAGCTTCCGGAAAACCATTATAAGGATGGGATAAAATTATTGGAAGATCATTGAAACAAGTGTATTGAGCTTCTAGGAGATTATATTGAATAAAAAAATATATTTCGTAACAAAAACAGTATTCTTTCATTTCGAGCGCAGGAACTTTTCAACCAACCTGTACTTGACCGTTGTATTGTCTTCTCAAATCGTTGTTCTATTTTCCTTTCTGTCATTGTTTAGTAACATTTTAATTTTAGTTTAAACTCTTTTAATTCGGTTGCACCATACAAAATAAATTTGCCATGTCGCTTATACCATCAATAACGTATTGCATAAGCGTATTATCATCAATATTGCCTCGTGAGGCCAACTCCTTCATACTGAAAAAGTACTCGTGCACAGTTTTACCTTTAGCAATTTTACGTTCAATCATCATTTTGTGCAATTGTGCACCGTTTACGGTTGCGCCAAACTCGTTGCTTAATGCTTCCATCAATTTTGCATGTAATACCTCGGTCACTATTAACAAACAACTTAGCTAACCCTTTTAAAGATTTTTTGGCGTATATGAATTTCTGGAAATCGTCAGAACCCATTATTGTAAACATTTCTTCAAATTCATCTATACACACGTGTTCGGGCATATTACCATAACCATCAAATGAAGAAATTGAATCCTCAATATTCCGATAGTTAATAGAAAATCTTTGCATTTTTAAACAAGCTTTTTTATCATCATTATTGTTACTAAGCGAAACTTCATTCTGTTAAATAATAAAATTGTTGCTTTTAATTGAAAGTTGGTTTTTAGCCGTTGCTTTGTTTTTTGTTGTGGTAAATCTCGCTGTGCTGCTGCCGTCGTTGTTAGCATTTAAACGTTTGTTGCTATACGTTAATTTATTCTTTGTTGTGTCCTGTTTTGCGCTACTACCATCGTTGTTGTTATTTAAACATCTGCTGCTGCACGTCGTTTACCTTACCGGCGTCGTTGTTATCGTCGTTTGCATCGTTGTTAACCATAGTGCGCTTGTCATCATCACTGCTTGTTGCATCGTCGTCGTCATCTTCAGTTTCATCGTCGTTCTGCTGGCAGCACAGCAATTGCCCCTAAACCAAATTGGCAAAAAGGTAGCCAACCAAGTCTTCGTTTTTGTAGTTAAAACCCAACAGATTACATACTATTACCAAATCGGAGTCGCTTAGATTCTCATTTATATATTTCTTAGCTACAAACTGTTCATCTTCCTCGTCGTAGTCAAACCCCTCGAATTATCGTATACGCTTACGGTTATTTCGGTCACCCTCCTCCTCAAAGAGAATTTTATGCAAAGCTACAACAGCTGAACGTCTACTCACCTTAATCTTGTTTCTTATTTCAACAAAATCACCCAAAGCACTCATCTTAACGTCGTTACAATGTCTTTTTACTTATGATGAATATAAAAAAACTATTGCTTTATATGCGTTTGTTTTTCCCCTTTTCCCTTTCTCAGTTCCCACACACAAACTTCAAACTTGTTCTCTTTTTCCTTTTTTATTATTTCTTTGCGTATGCGTACGTCTTTTAGGTTTTTCTTTTTCTTTATTCGCGCACGAGTGTGTGTTTTTCCGTTACGACTACGCGTGTATTTGTAAATCTTTGCTTATATTTTTGCGCGTATGTATATATACTTTTTCTTCCTATATTTCATTTTTAAATTTCAAATCATCTTCAATTATATTCTATTTGTTTAACATCCGAGCTGAGCCCCCAAAACTGTGGAGTTTTATTTAATAAAAATGTTTAATTTTATTTTAAGAA
The DNA here is from genome assembly GCA_949748255.1 of Eustalomyia histrio. Classification (NCBI taxonomy): domain Eukaryota; kingdom Metazoa; phylum Arthropoda; class Insecta; order Diptera; family Anthomyiidae; genus Eustalomyia; species Eustalomyia histrio. The sequence continues at coordinate 990,854 of OX456528.1, forward strand.
ATATAATAAATTGAAAAATAATAAATTAGTTTAGGTTACACGACCGTCACGTTGAAGGGTTGATGAGCGTGTAGCATTTTTACTCTCCCACATTTATGTTAGACGGCAACCATAAAATGGCATGGTCTAAACAAGAGATCTACAAAACACCGCACTTGTGCGAGTGCTCTCTTTCTAATGAAGAAAGCATGAGAAGATAATAATAATTCTGTTGATTCTTCGGAATTCGATGCAAAGTCTCGGTTCGCCATTTCGTTTTTTTTTTACTAACGCAATAGGACTGCTAAATTCTGATCCAGAGTGTTCGATCACTCCATCTTTTATACACTCTCCAACTTGGTTATCTACGATAGACCTTTCCATGATCGGAAGACGTCTCGGTGTGCAATGTATGGGTTCTTCGTTCTTTAGTAAAATTATCATTTCGACGTTCGAGGTTTTACATTTCATCGGTTAATAGTTTTCTACCAGTTGTGTAACTTCGTTCTTCGTTTTATCGCTAGCTTCATAATCTATATATACCATACTTACATCGTCACATTCACCGACCGCCATCATTTTGTGTATTACCTGCGTCATTTCGTTTTTGATTTTTCTTATCTAAAGCTCGTCTGGCAAAATAATTACGAAATTCTTTACCCAATATTGTGAAAAGTTCGTAGTCTTCATTTTCAATAACAGTTTTTTGTTTAAAATTACCCAATGGTTTAATTTAATTTTTATCTCTAGCATTACCAAAACCGGTAAGGTAAAAATTGGTTTTATCAAGATTTGGTTTTTTCAATTTCTTAGAAACATCATCTGTAACTACGTTATATTTACTACCCGTATCAAACAAGGTTTTAGCGTTGACTACTTCGTCCTTTAAAAATTGTACGTTAAGATCCATACTATCGTTTTTAGTGGCTGCCAATTGACGTTGTTTCGTTGGGCACTGCTTTGAGATATGTCCAAACTTATTACAATTTGTACCTTATCCCTATCTTTACAGTTTTTGGACTCGTGACCATTACCACCACAATTAAAGCATTTAACTTCTTTTTGGTCATATAGGTTGGTTGAAAAGTTCCTGCGCTCACCAAGAGATGGCACTGCTAGCTCCAAACTTTTTTTTCTCAAGTTGGTATAACTGTTCTGAGAACACATGCAAAGTTGCAAGTCATTCTGTCAATTCTTTCTTTGTTTGGAGGACGACTAATTACTGCAACCACAGCAGAAATCATTGAGCAGGTACATAATATGGCTAGTGAAGATCCAAGTTTGGCTAAGCGTGAAATTGCTAATGCCATAGGCATCTCAGACGAACGAGTACTCCATATTTTACATGAAGAATTACGCACACATTAACAATTCAACAAAAACTGGATCAAAAACAAATTTCTCAGCGTAATTTAGAGCGTTTTAAGCCGAATAAAACCGACTTCTTGCGTCGTTTTATAACTATGGATGAGACTTGGATCTTATAACATGATCATAAATTGAAACAAGAACGTTTACAGTGGACTAAAGCTGGTTGTTCAGCTCCAAAGCAAGTAAAGTCACAACGATCAGCATAGAAGGTTATGGCATCAGTTTTTTAGGATGCAAAAGGAATTTTGTTGATTGATTATCTTCAGAAAGGTAAAACAATCAACTCTGAATATTATTGCAGCCTTTTGGACCAGTTGGATGAAAAAATTCGTTAGAAAAGACCTGGTTTAAAGAAGAAAAAATCATTTTTCATCAAGACAATGCACCTGCTCACAAAAGTGTTTTGACGATGGCTAAATTCAAAGAATTAAAGTACGAATTGCTTGAACATCCACCATATTAAACATATTTGGCTCCCAGTGACTACTATCTCTTCAGAAATCTCAAATAATTCCTTCGTGGAAAGCATTTTTCGTCGAATGAAGAGGCCATAGCAGCCGTAGACGGTTATTTTGCAGAGCTTCCGGAAAACCATTATAAGGATGGGATAAAATTATTGGAAGATCATTGAAACAAGTGTATTGAGCTTCTAGGAGATTATATTGAATAAAAAAATATATTTCGTAACAAAAACAGTATTCTTTCATTTCGAGCGCAGGAACTTTTCAACCAACCTGTACTTGACCGTTGTATTGTCTTCTCAAATCGTTGTTCTATTTTCCTTTCTGTCATTGTTTAGTAACATTTTAATTTTAGTTTAAACTCTTTTAATTCGGTTGCACCATACAAAATAAATTTGCCATGTCGCTTATACCATCAATAACGTATTGCATAAGCGTATTATCATCAATATTGCCTCGTGAGGCCAACTCCTTCATACTGAAAAAGTACTCGTGCACAGTTTTACCTTTAGCAATTTTACGTTCAATCATCATTTTGTGCAATTGTGCACCGTTTACGGTTGCGCCAAACTCGTTGCTTAATGCTTCCATCAATTTTGCATGTAATACCTCGGTCACTATTAACAAACAACTTAGCTAACCCTTTTAAAGATTTTTTGGCGTATATGAATTTCTGGAAATCGTCAGAACCCATTATTGTAAACATTTCTTCAAATTCATCTATACACACGTGTTCGGGCATATTACCATAACCATCAAATGAAGAAATTGAATCCTCAATATTCCGATAGTTAATAGAAAATCTTTGCATTTTTAAACAAGCTTTTTTATCATCATTATTGTTACTAAGCGAAACTTCATTCTGTTAAATAATAAAATTGTTGCTTTTAATTGAAAGTTGGTTTTTAGCCGTTGCTTTGTTTTTTGTTGTGGTAAATCTCGCTGTGCTGCTGCCGTCGTTGTTAGCATTTAAACGTTTGTTGCTATACGTTAATTTATTCTTTGTTGTGTCCTGTTTTGCGCTACTACCATCGTTGTTGTTATTTAAACATCTGCTGCTGCACGTCGTTTACCTTACCGGCGTCGTTGTTATCGTCGTTTGCATCGTTGTTAACCATAGTGCGCTTGTCATCATCACTGCTTGTTGCATCGTCGTCGTCATCTTCAGTTTCATCGTCGTTCTGCTGGCAGCACAGCAATTGCCCCTAAACCAAATTGGCAAAAAGGTAGCCAACCAAGTCTTCGTTTTTGTAGTTAAAACCCAACAGATTACATACTATTACCAAATCGGAGTCGCTTAGATTCTCATTTATATATTTCTTAGCTACAAACTGTTCATCTTCCTCGTCGTAGTCAAACCCCTCGAATTATCGTATACGCTTACGGTTATTTCGGTCACCCTCCTCCTCAAAGAGAATTTTATGCAAAGCTACAACAGCTGAACGTCTACTCACCTTAATCTTGTTTCTTATTTCAACAAAATCACCCAAAGCACTCATCTTAACGTCGTTACAATGTCTTTTTACTTATGATGAATATAAAAAAACTATTGCTTTATATGCGTTTGTTTTTCCCCTTTTCCCTTTCTCAGTTCCCACACACAAACTTCAAACTTGTTCTCTTTTTCCTTTTTTATTATTTCTTTGCGTATGCGTACGTCTTTTAGGTTTTTCTTTTTCTTTATTCGCGCACGAGTGTGTGTTTTTCCGTTACGACTACGCGTGTATTTGTAAATCTTTGCTTATATTTTTGCGCGTATGTATATATACTTTTTCTTCCTATATTTCATTTTTAAATTTCAAATCATCTTCAATTATATTCTATTTGTTTAACATCCGAGCTGAGCCCCCAAAACTGTGGAGTTTTATTTAATAAAAATGTTTAATTTTATTTTAAGAAATATAATAAATTGAAAAATAATAAATTAGTTTAGGTTACACGACCGTCACGTTGAAGGGTTGATGAGCGTGTAGCATTTTTACTCTCCCACATTTATGTTAGACGGCAACCATAAAATGGCATGGTCTAAACAAGAGATCTACAAAACACCGCACTTGTGCGAGTGCTCTCTTTCTAATGAAGAAAGCATGAGAAGATAATGTGTATTTATATTTGATAAAAAAATTTAGTCTCATTTAATCATTCATGTGCGCAGGTTATGTAGTCGCTTGTTGCTTATACCCAGGGTTGCCATTATGATCTTAGATTTTTCCTATAAGCAGGTTGTGTAGTAGCTTGTTACTAGACAACACTGATTTGCGAATTTATAAAAATTGATTTGATTTGAGAATTAAAACATAAAAATTAATATGCAAATCGCGCTTAGTTTTCTAGATATTCCCAATTTTTTGATTCTAGTAGAGTATTAATAAACTGCGGTAATAAAAATGGGCCAGGTCCGGAAGACATCCTGAGAGGCTGTTATATAAAAATTCCATGAAACCCAACGGGTTTAAAATTAAATTAATCAAGTTTTAAAAAAATATATATTTTAATTCATCATATCAAATCATATTAGAAAATCAAAATAATTATTTTTTTATACGCGAATCAAATTAAAATTGATTTCTTTGATTTAAATTGAATTATTGAAATTGAATTATGTCGTTTGATGTAGAATTATTTAAATTGAATTATGTCGTTTGATGTAGAATTATTTAAATCAACTTGATTCTTCTAATAAGATAAAGATTGAATTATGGTAGTAAAATCATTTAGTCAAAAAGATTAATTCGTTAAAATTTAAATCAGATTTGAAAATTGATTTAAGGAATTATGTTTTTAAAGGTTTGTGCGTGATTATAATATTTTTGTAGAAAGGCATTGTCGCTTACGGGTATTTCGAGTATGAAAAATTATCAAATAATGATAGGGTTCCTACCAATCATTATTTGCGTTTTAAATCTTAAAAAAAAACCTTTTTAAGAAAAAATAATTAATGATTGCCAAGGATCTTACAGAAGAGGTTTATTTTTCTTTATTTAAAAAAAATAAAAAATTTATAGAGAACTTTCCAAGCTTTAATTAAATGTTTATTTTAGATTAAGTTTTTATTTGTGCATAAAATGAAAAAACAAATATAATGTTGTTTTAAATATATTTATATCACACGTGGCGATTTGTGTGGATTTTTTCGAATTCGTTCGGGGACAGCGAAAAATATGTTTTGGCAGCCCTGGTAGATTGAGTAAAAATAAATTACTCTCAAAAACAAACAACCAACACAAAGATAAATGTGAATGTATGTGTGTGGGGATCACTGGTCTAAACCAATTAACAATATTGGTACGATATTTGAATAAGGCTTCATAAAACTTTGCGACGATTCTTTAAATATTTGTTGTATTTCATATTCACTTAGACTTTGCATTGGTAAATTTAGATTTGATACGGCATAAACGTTTTTTAGTAGATGACTCTTTTTCCCGACACACACAGGCTGAGGTTCAAAGAACGAGCGGCTGAAAATAGAAGAAGTTGTCGAAGGACAATGAAACATGGCACATAGGCATTTTTTGTTTGAATCAAGAAAAAAAAATGGAAAATTAGAATGATTCCATACACAGTGAAAATAAAATTTTGACCTACGGCAATGTTTTTTGGCACATACCATTTTAAAACACTCAGAATCGTTTGTGTGAAATTTTAAAAATATCCGCCCACTTCCCATACAACTTGTGTTGAAAAAGTGGGAGTTATCCCTTGATTAGAAAAAACATGAATAAGTAATTTAAGCATAGTCTTCTAATAATTTTTTAACATCATCGTACTCCAATTTTTTAATTTGCAGCTTTGAGCGAAATGTATTTATAAATGGGTCTGAAGACAGTAAAAGATTATGCATTACGTCTTCATTAGTGGCTACACGTCCAATTCTTCGCGAATGATGTAATCTATAGGCTCTATAGTCTTTATTCCTCGCTTCCTCGGACAGCATACCTGATACAAATAATCAATTTAAATGTAAAAAATAGCAAGCAAAAAAAAAGGCTAAATATGCAAAAAAAATGTTCTCTGAAGTAAAATTATGGAGGTGAAAAAATATTTAAGGTGAAAAGCTTTTTTGGACGCAAAACAAAATTTTTTGGTGAAAAAAAATTTTTGAGGTGAAAAAAATTTTTTGTGGTGAAAAAAAAAATTTGTGGTGAAAAAAATTTTTTGAGGTGAACTTAAAATTGCATAAGGATCACGAATATATATACTTTATCGGGGCTTAGACCTATATTTCGACATGTTACAAACGGAATGACAAACTGACATATACCCTCACCATATATGGTGGAGGGTATAAAAATGAAATCATTGAATGCACCAGAATCTGGTAGGAGCAACTGAATTTTTTTTTTAACTTTAAGCTGAGACTTCAAGCTGAAATTTGACATCTTTCGTTAAACAGCGCCAACTTTTAAAACAAGCAAACATATATGAACTTCGAGCGTGTCTGTCCAAACAAATAATAAATATATCAGCCTAATATTACGGAATCAAATTTTCAGATATCTGACAACAAAATATCATAAAATCCAAATCGGCGAACATGAAAAAAAAAATGAATTTCGGACACTCTTCAACCTATGTGCGACACCACTAATCCTAGTGGCCACCAAACCATTGAATTTTTAAATTATTACTTCTTCCACGAACACCAACGCACTCAGCTATTTCTTTATTCAACATAGTTATAGAAGAGCTATCATCAAATAAGGCGTAAATATCCATAGCGCGTTTTTCACCATATATTGTTACGAGTAGTACACGAAATAACAGCTTTTTAATATCGTGGGAAATGGTTAACTTCACTTGTATCGCTTACACTCGGCTGTACTGAGAAAGATTCACTCGGTTTGCTCTGGTGCAGCAATTTATTATGTTTACGTAGACATCCATCTGTTGAGCATATTTTCTTCTTACGGCACTCTCGGGTTGAATGCCCAATATTTAGGCATAAAAACAAGCATGAATCTTCTTTACTGTAGCCCTCCACTCTGATTGAAGAGCATCTATGAGGCATTTTTGTGGTGTAATGGCATGTCTTCGGATATTTTGGCCAAGATGGGCCCATAAATTTTCAATTATATTTAAATCCGGAGATTGTGGTGAAACTTCAAGAACATGTGGGCAATTATACATAAATTATTCCCGCGCAACATACTACAGGTTGGTTAAAAAGTTCCTGCGCTCGAAATGAAAGAATACTGTTTTTGTTACGAAATATATTTTTTTATTCAATATAATCTCCTAGAAGCTCAATACACTTGTTCCAATGATCTTCCAATAATTTTATCCCATCCTTATAATAGTTTTCCGGAAGCTCTGCAAAATAACCGTCTGCGGCTGCTATGACCTCTTCATTCGACGAAAAATGCTATCCATGAAGGAATTGTTTGAGATTTCTGAAGAGATAGTAGTCACTGGGAGCCAAATCCGGTGAATACGGTGGATGTTCAAGCAATTCGTACTTTAATTCTTTGAATTTAGCCATCGTCAAAACACTTTTGTGAGCAGGTGCATTGTCTTGATGAAAAATGATTTTTGTCTTCTTTAAACCAGCTCTTTTCTCACGAGTGTTTTCATCCAGCTGATCCAAAAGGCTGCAATAATATTCAGAGTTGATTTTTTTACTTTTCTGAAGATAATCAATCAACAAAATTCCTTTTGCATCCCAAAAAACTGATGCCATAACCTTCTTTGCTGATCGTTGTGACTTCACCTGCTTTGGAGCTGAACAACCAGCTTCAGTCCACTGTAAACGTTCTTGTTTCAATTTAGGATCATGGTGATAGATCCAAGTCTCATCCATAGTTATAAAACGACGCAAGAAGTCGGTTTTATTCGCTGAGAAATTTGTTTTCGATCCAGTTTTTGTTGCATTGTTAATGTATGCGGCACAAACTTTCCAAACAGTTTTTTCATACGTAATTCTTCATGTAAAATATGGAGTACTCGTTCGTCTGAGATACCTACGGCATTAGCAATTTCACGCTTAGTCAAACTTGGATCTTCACTAACCATATTATGTACCTGCTCAATGATTTCTGCTGTGGTTGCAGTTTTTGGTCGTCCTTCGCGCGGATCGTGTTTAAGGCTGGTACGACCACGTTTAAATTCACCAGCCCAAAATTTAACGGTGCGTTTTGAAGGTGAGGACTCCTTATACACTTCCAACAATTGTTCATAAAATTCCTTTGCTTTTAAACCCTTCAAAAAAAGAATCGAATGACTGCACGATATTCCATTTTTTTCCATATTAAAAAAAATCAATGACACGTCAACTTCAAATGGCTTGTAAACAAAGGAAGAATTGACAGAATGACTTGCAACTTTGCATGTGTTCTCAGGACAGATATACCAACTTGAGAAAAAAAGAGTTTGGAGCTAGCAGTGCCATCTCTTGGTGAGCGCAGGAACTTTTAAACCAACCTGTATTTATGCTTGGAATCGTTATCCTGGTAGGAGTAGAAGTCAACTTCGATCCCAAGTTTATCAACACTCGGCTTGACGTTTTGCTTCAAAATGTCTACATAAAGAAATATGTTCATAATTCCCGAAATGTGGTGCAAATTTCCGGTTCCACTTCCTGCCATGCACATCCAAACCATGACAGAACCACCTCAATGCTTCACGCTTGGGATAAGCTTTTTTTTCTGAAGCTGGGTGTTCTTTTGTGGCCATACCATTTTCTTTACGTCGGAGCCAAATAAGTTAAATTTATATATGGTGGAGGGTATAAAAATGAAATCATTGAATGCACCAGAATCTGGTAGGAGCAACTGAATTTTTTTTTAACTTTAAGCTGAGACTTCAAGCTGAAATTTGACATCTTTCGTTAAACAGCGCCAACTTTTAAAACAAGCAAACATATATGAACTTCGAGCGTGTCTGTCCAAACAAATAATAAATATATCAGCCTAATATTACGGAATCAAATTTTCAGATATCTGACAACAAAATATCATAAAATCCAAATCGGCGAACATGAAAAAAAAATGAATTTCGGACACTCTTCAACCTATGTGCGACACCACTAATCCTAGTGGCCACCAAACCATTGAATTTTTAAATTATTACTTCTTCCACGAACACCAACGCACTCAGCTATTTCTTTATTCAACATAGTTATAGAAGAGCTATCATCAAATAAGGCGTAAATATCCATAGCGCGTTTTTCACCATATATTGTTACGAGTAGTACACGAAATAACAGCTTTTTAATATCGTGGGAAATGGTTAACTTCACTTGTATCGCTTACACTCGGCTGTACTGAGAAAGATTCACTCGGTTTGCTCTGGTGCAGCAATTTATTATGTTTACGTAGACATCCATCTGTTGAGCATATTTTCTTCTTACGGCACTCTCGGGTTGAATGCCCAATATTTAGGCATAAAAACAAGCATGAATCTTCTTTACTGTAGCCCTCCACTCTGATTGAAGAGCATCTATGAGGCATTTTTGTGGTGTAATGGCATGTCTTCGGATATTTTGGCCAAGATGGGCCCATAAATTTTCAATTATATTTAAATCCGGAGATTGTGGTGAAACTTCAAGAACATGTGGGCAATTATACATAAATTATTCCCGCGCAACATACTACAGGTTGGTTAAAAAGTTCCTGCGCTCGAAATGAAAGAATACTGTTTTTGTTACGAAATAAATTTTTTTATTCAATATAATCTCCTAGAAGCTCAATACACTTGTTCCAATGATCTTCCAATAATTTTATCCCATCCTTATAATAGTTTTCCGGAAGCTCTGCAAAATAACCGTCTGCGGCTGCTATGACCTCTTCATTCGACGAAAAATGCTATCCATGAAGGAATTGTTTGAGATTTCTGAAGAGATAGTAGTCACTGGGAGCCAAATCCGGTGAATACGGTGGATGTTCAAGCAATTCGTACTTTAATTCTTTGAATTTAGCCATCGTCAAAACACTTTTGTGAGCAGGTGCATTGTCTTGATGAAAAATGATTTTTGTCTTCTTTAAACCAGCTCTTTTCTCACGAGTGTTTTCATCCAGCTGATCCAAAAGGCTGCAATAATATTCAGAGTTGATTTTTTTACTTTTCTGAAGATAATCAATCAACAAAATTCCTTTTGCATCCCAAAAAACTGATGCCATAACCTTCTTTGCTGATCGTTGTGACTTCACCTGCTTTGGAGCTAAACAACCAGCTTCAGTCCACTGTAAACGTTCTTGTTTCAATTTAGGATCATGGTGATAGATCCAAGTCTCATCCATAGTTATAAAACGACGCAAGAAGTCGGTTTTATTCGCTGAGAAATTTGTTTTCGATCCAGTTTTTGTTGCATTGTTAATGTATGCGGCACAAACTTTCCAAACAGTTTTTTCATACGTAATTCTTCATGTAAAATATGGAGTACTCGTTCGTCTGAGATACCTACGGCATTAGCAATTTCACGCTTAGTCAAACTTGGATCTTCACTAACCATATTATGTACCTGCTCAATGATTTCTGCTGTGGTTGCAGTTTTTGGTCGTCCTTCGCGCGGATCGTGTTTAAGGCTGGTACGACCACGTTTAAATTCACCAGCCCAAAATTTAACGGTGCGTTTTGAAGGTGAGGACTCCTTATACACTTCTAACAATTGTTCATAAATTTCCTTTGCTTTTAAACCCTTCAAAAAAAGAATCGAATGACTGCACGATATTCCATTTTTTTCCATATTAAAAAAAATCAATGACACGTCAACTTCAAATGGCTTGTAAACAAAGGAAGAATTGACAGAATGACTTGCAACTTTGCATGTGTTCTCAGGACAGATATACCAACTTGAGAAAAAAAGAGTTTGGAGCTAGCAGTGCCATCTCTTGGTGAGCGCAGGAACTTTTAAACCAACCTGTATTTATGCTTGGAATCGTTATCCTGGTAGGAGTAGAAGTCAACTTCGATCCCAAGTTTATCAACACTCGGCTTGACGTTTTGCTTCAAAATGTCTACATAAAGAAATATGTTCATAATTCCCGAAATGTGGTGCAAATTTCCGGTTCCACTTCCTGCCATGCACATCCAAACCATGACAGAACCACCTCAATGCTTCACGCTTGGGATAAGCTTTTTTTCTGAAGCTGGGTGTTCTTTTGTGGCCATACCATTTTCTTTACGTCGGAGCCAAATAAGTTAAATTTATATATGGTGGAGGGTATAAAAATGAAATCATTGAATGCACCAGAATCTGGTAGGAGCAACTGAATTTTTTTTTAACTTTAAGCTGAGACTTCAAGCTGAAATTTGACATCTTTCGTTAAACAGCGCCAACTTTTAAAACAAGCAAACATATATGAACTTCGAGCGTGTCTGTCCAAACAAATAATAAATATATCAGCCTAATATTACGGAATCAAATTTTCAGATATCTGACAACAAAATATCATAAAATCCAAATCGGCGAACATGAAAAAAAAAATGAATTTCGGACACTCTTCAACCTATGTGCGACACCACTAATCCTAGTGGCCACCAAACCATTGAATTTTTAAATTATTACTTCTTCCACGAACACCAACGCACTCAGCTATTTCTTTATTCAACATAGTTATAGAAGAGCTATCATCAAATAAGGCGTAAATATCCATAGCGCGTTTTTCACCATATATTGTTACGAGTAGTACACGAAATAACAGCTTTTTAATATCGTGGGAAATGGTTAACTTCACTTGTATCGCTTACACTCGGCTGTACTGAGAAAGATTCACTCGGTTTGCTCTGGTGCAGCAATTTATTATGTTTACGTAGACATCCATCTGTTGAGCATATTTTCTTCTTACGGCACTCTCGGGTTGAATGCCCAATATTTAGGCATAAAAACAAGCATGAATCTTCTTTACTGTAGCCCTCCACTCTGATTGAAGAGCATCTATGAGGCATTTTTGTGGTGTAATGGCATGTCTTCGGATATTTTGGCCAAGATGGGCCCATAAATTTTCAATTATATTTAAATCCGGAGATTGTGGTGAAACTTCAAGAACATGTGGGCAATTATACATAAATTATTCCCGCGCAACATACTACAGGTTGGTTAAAAAGTTCCTGCGCTCGAAATGAAAGAATACTGTTTTTGTTACGAAATAAATTTTTTTATTCAATATAATCTCCTAGAAGCTCAATACACTTGTTCCAATGATCTTCCAATAATTTTATCCCATCCTTATAATAGTTTTCCGGAAGCTCTGCAAAATAACCGTCTGCGGCTGCTATGACCTCTTCATTCGACGAAAAATGCTATCCATGAAGGAATTGTTTGAGATTTCTGAAGAGATAGTAGTCACTGGGAGCCAAATCCGGTGAATACGGTGGATGTTCAAGCAATTCGTACTTTAATTCTTTGAATTTAGCCATCGTCAAAACACTTTTGTGAGCAGGTGCATTGTCTTGATGAAAAATGATTTTTGTCTTCTTTAAACCAGCTCTTTTCTCACGAGTGTTTTCATCCAGCTGATCCAAAAGGCTGCAATAATATTCAGAGTTGATTTTTTTACTTTTCTGAAGATAATCAATCAACAAAATTCCTTTTGCATCCCAAAAAACTGATGCCATAACCTTCTTTGCTGATCGTTGTGACTTCACCTGCTTTGGAGCTAAACAACCAGCTTCAGTCCACTGTAAACGTTCTTGTTTCAATTTAGGATCATGGTGATAGATCCAAGTCTCATCCATAGTTATAAAACGACGCAAGAAGTCGGTTTTATTCGCTGAGAAATTTGTTTTCGATCCAGTTTTTGTTGCATTGTTAATGTATGCGGCACAAACTTTCCAAACAGTTTTTTCATACGTAATTCTTCATGTAAAATATGGAGTACTCGTTCGTCTGAGATACCTACGGCATTAGCAATTTCACGCTTAGTCAAACTTGGATCTTCACTAACCATATTATGTACCTGCTCAATGATTTCTGCTGTGGTTGCAGTTTTTGGTCGTCCTTCGCGCGGATCGTGTTTAAGGCTGGTACGACCACGTTTAAATTCACCAGCCCAAAATTTAACGGTGCGTTTTGAAGGTGAGGACTCCTTATACACTTCTAACAATTGTTCATAAATTTCCTTTGCTTTTAAACCCTTCAAAAAAAGAATCGAATGACTGCACGATATTCCATTTTTTTCCATATTAAAAAAAATCAATGACACGTCAACTTCAAATGGCTTGTAAACAAAGGAAGAATTGACAGAATGACTTGCAACTTTGCATGTGTTCTCAGGACAGATATACCAACTTGAGAAAAAAAGAGTTTGGAGCTAGCAGTGCCATCTCTTGGTGAGCGCAGGAACTTTTAAACCAACCTGTATTTATGCTTGGAATCGTTATCCTGGTAGGAGTAGAAGTCAACTTCGATCCCAAGTTTATCAACACTCGGCTTGACGTTTTGCTTCAAAATGTCTACATAAAGAAATATGTTCATAATTCCCGAAATGTGGTGCAAATTTCCGGTTCCACTTCCTGCCATGCACATCCAAACCATGACAGAACCACCTCAATGCTTCACGCTTGGGATAAGCTTTTTTTCTGAAGCTGGGTGTTCTTTTGTGGCCATACCATTTTCTTTACGTCGGAGCCAAATAAGTTAAATTTATATATGGTGGAGGGTATAAAAATGAAATCATTGAATGCACCAGAATCTGGTAGGAGCAACTGAATTTTTTTTTAACTTTAAGCTGAGACTTCAAGCTGAAATTTGACATCTTTCGTTAAACAGCGCCAACTTTTAAAACAAGCAAACATATATGAACTTCGAGCGTGTCTGTCCAAACAAATAATAAATATATCAGCCTAATATTACGGAATCAAATTTTCAGATATCTGACAACAAAATATCATAAAATCCAAATCGGCGAACATGAAAAAAAAAATGAATTTCGGACACTCTTCAACCTATGTGCGACACCACTAATCCTAGTGGCCACCAAACCATTGAATTTTTAAATTATTACTTCTTCCACGAACACCAACGCACTCAGCTATTTCTTTATTCAACATAGTTATAGAAGAGCTATCATCAAATAAGGCGTAAATATCCATAGCGCGTTTTTCACCATATATTGTTACGAGTAGTACACGAAATAACAGCTTTTTATTATCGTGGGAAATGGTTAACTTCACTTGTATCGCTTACACTCGGCTGTACTGAGAAAGATTCACTCGGTTTGCTCTGGTGCAGCAATTTATTATGTTTACGTAGACATCCATCTGTTGAGCATATTTTCTTCTTACGGCACTCTCGGGTTGAATGCCCAATATTTAGGCATAAAAACAAGCATGAATCTTCTTTACTGTAGCCCTCCACTCTGATTGAAGAGCATCTATGAGGCATTTTTGTGGTGTAATGGCATGTCTTCGGATATTTTGGCCAAGATGGGCCCATAAATTTTCAATTATATTTAAATCCGGAGATTGTGGCGAAACTTCAAGAACATGTGGGCAATTATACATAAATTATTCCCGCGCAACATACTACAGGTTGGTTAAAAAGTTCCTGCGCTCGAAATGAAAGAATACTGTTTTTGTTACGAAATATATTTTTTTATTCAATATAATCTCCTAGAAGCTCAATACACTTGTTCCAATGATCTTCCAATAATTTTATCCCATCCTTATAATAGTTTTCCGGAAGCTCTGCAAAATAACCGTCTGCGGCTGCTATGACCTCTTCATTCGACGAAAAATGCTATCCATGAAGGAATTGTTTGAGATTTCTGAAGAGATAGTAGTCACTGGGAGCCAAATCCGGTGAATACGGTGGATGTTCAAGCAATTCGTACTTTAATTCTTTGAATTTAGCCATCGTCAAAACACTTTTGTGAGCAGGTGCATTGTCTTGATGAAAAATGATTTTTGTCTTCTTTAAACCAGCTCTTTTCTCACGAGTGTTTTCATCCAGCTGATCCAAAAGGCTGCAATAATATTCAGAGTTGATTTTTTTACTTTTCTGAAGATAATCAATCAACAAAATTCCTTTTGCATCCCAAAAAACTGATGCCATAACCTTCTTTGCTGATCGTTGTGACTTCACCTGCTTTGGAGCTGAACAACCAGCTTCAGTCCACTGTAAACGTTCTTGTTTCAATTTAGGATCATGGTGATAGATCCAAGTCTCATCCATAGTTATAAAACGACGCAAGAAGTCGGTTTTATTCGCTGAGAAATTTGTTTTCGATCCAGTTTTTGTTGCATTGTTAATGTATGCGGCACAAACTTTCCAAACAGTTTTTTCATACGTAATTCTTCATGTAAAATATGGAGTACTCGTTCGTCTGAGATACCTATGGCATTAGCAATTTCACGCTTAGTCAAACTTGGATCTTCACTAACCATATTATGTACCTGCTCAATGATTTCTGCTGTGGTTGCAGTTTTTGGTCGTCCTTCGCGCGGATCGTGTTTAAGGCTGGTACGACCACGTTTAAATTCACCAGCCCAAAATTTAACGGTGCGTTTTGAAGGTGAGGACTCCTTATACACTTCTAACAATTGTTCATAAATTTCCTTTGCTTTTAAACCCTTCAAAAAAAGAATCGAATGACTGCACGATATTCCATTTTTTTCCATATTAAAAAAAATCAATGACACGTCAACTTCAAATGGCTTGTAAACAAAGGAAGAATTGACAGAATGACTTGCAACTTTGCATGCGTTCTCAGGACAGATATACCAACTTGAGAAAAAAGAGTTTGGAGCTAGCAGTGCCATCTCTTGGTGAGCGCAGGAACTTTTAAACCAACCTGTATTTATGCTTGGAATCGTTATCCTGGTAGGAGTAGAAGTCAACTTCGATCCCAAGTTTATCAACACTCGGCTTGACGTTTTGCTTCAAAATGTCTACATAAAGAAATATGTTCATAATTCCCGAAATGTGGTGCAAATTTCCGGTTCCACTTCCTGCCATGCACATCCAAACCATGACAGAACCACCTCAATGCTTCACGCTTGGGATAAGCTTTTTTTCTGAAGCTGGGTGTTCTTTTGTGGCCATACCATTTTCTTTACGTCGGAGCCAAATAAGTTAAATTTACTTTCATCTGTAAATAAAACCTAACCAAACATTTATAGTGGATATATTCTCTATTTTATATGTGTGTACCTTTTGCCAAAAACTCATATCCTTTTGAACGTATTTACGAGCAAACTCTAGGCGTTTTTTACGGTTTATTTTGCTAATAGGCTTTTTTATTACTACTCTTCCATTATAACCCTGTTTTCTAAGCAATCTTCTAACTGTTCCAGGGTGTACTTGGATATCTAGCCCGCAGCCGGCTTGTGCCGCCGCCGCAGTTTTTACCCTCAGTCGCCGCCGCCGATTATTTTTCTCCGGCGCAGTTTTCTGCGGCTCGGATGTGCCGGCTTCAAGCCGGTTCAGCGCAGGTCTATAGTGTTTTTTACACTCTACCAGAAATTCAACATGTTACAGAGTTCAGCGGCAACATGTTTAAATGAGGGGGAAACATTTTCAGAGTTGCTAATGTGTTAAAAAACATTAAATTAAACAGTTTAATTTTTTTTTTTCATGAAAAAATTTTTTTTTCAAATTATTGCATTTTTTTTATAGGTTTTTTAATTATATGTAATTATATATAATAGCATATTTATTCTCTTTATTATATATTTTTACCAAAGAAATGGGAAATAATGGATATGAATAGACAGAGTTGGTCAATGTGTGTACACACTTTAATACTTTTCATGTCACAATGTTAGGTTTGAATTCGTAACTATTTTTTAACACAATTGCAAAGTTTGGTTGTATTTTTTTACTTTATTAGACATGTCTCATTTGATTAAAAATAAATATCTGAAAAAATACATGAATAAAATAAAAAAAACATATATTTTATGAAATAATCTGAAAATACTCTAGCATCCCAAAAAACGGCAAAAAAATAGTTAAAATTGGTTATATGGCAGCACCGCTAAACACTACTAAAAGTTGCCGACCAAAACCCACCTTTGTTGCCGCCAAACTATGTTCGTGTTCTAAGAGAGTACTAAAAAAATCGTGAGAGAGAACTATTCTATTGAGAATTATATACTTTTTGGGTATATGTCAGGGATGGAAAACGTACAATTGTACTTTTTTTGGTACATTTTTACCTTGGTTGGTACCGTGGTACTACCGCGGCTCATTTAGTACAATTTGAAATTTTTTAAAATTTTCAATTTATAACTTAATAAAACAACATAACATAAAGTCGACTTTTTTTAAAAGCAACTTTAAATTAAAAACCTGTTTTTAGTTGAACGGCTCTAAATTAAATTGGTGTCACATCAAATGTACAAAATGTTTCTATACACATTGTAGTAAAATATTCGGAAGCGGCAACATTGAACAGCTGATTCTAAATTACCTCTCAAAACAAAAAACAAAAATAAGAAAAAAGTGTATTATTGTTAAAAAACAAAGCTATTAAATGCCTTTAAATTTTTAAATAGCAAGAAGGTTAAATTGCCTTCCAAGGGAGGCGGACAACCAGAAAAAAAGGTGTGACATAAAAATTAAAGTAAAATTTTACAAAGTTTTGTGGGAATTATAAGACTACATAAAATTAACGATAAATTTTGTTTCACCCGGTCAATTTAAATTTTTTTTAAGTCCCTTTAGTGTCTAAGCAAATCTAACTCAATACGATAAAATTGTTAAAAAAAAAGCGGAAAAAATTTTGGAACCGTGAGGATCGAAAAAGTACAATTTGTTTGTATGGTTGATACAATAACAGAAAACATATTTTCCATCCCTGGTCTATGTGTTGGATTTTTGAAGCATTAAGGCAGTGCTGTTCATTACGTGGGACAATTGTCCCCTGCTCAAGTCACATGTATTCTTACGCTCTTGCTTTTAGTCGTCACTGAAACAGCGACGAGTGAACATGTGTAGCGGATGTATGCTGATTTTTTTTCAATGCACTGAAAAAAATTAATAGCAATGTACGAAAAATATATTGTGATACTACAAGATCTATAAAAATCTTTAATAGACTTAATAGAAAAACCCTTTTTTTTTAAATAAGAGTTGAAATGTTTTGAAAAATTCAAGTCCGATCGTTCATTCATTTATTCCGAACAAATGTATTTGTTTTTCCTTCCAAAAATTGCATTTTTTTTAACAGAATAACATAAGAAATCCAACATATTAAAGATATTTTATTAATATGTAAATATAATGAAATCTTTAATATTAATTAAAAAAATCTTCAACTTTTTGTTTTTATACAATAAAAAAGACACCCTAATATATGTATTTCTTTTTTTTTCCTTTCAAAAATTTAATTTTTGTTTAATTTTTATTTCTTTAAAACAGTTTTACACAAAACATTAACAGTTTCATATTTTCAATAAAAAAATAAATTCATTTAGATACTAGCACTGCTATTAACCCATTGAACATTTCTCACAGTGCAATTCTCATTCTCTCACGAACACAACTACATTTTTATTTTTGAACAGCACTGCATTAAGGGCAAATTTTCCAATAAAATTGTTTATTGAACCGATTAGATCCGACTTTGTGTGTAAAATTTAAGAAAATTAAAGTAAAGCAAATAATGTCTCTGAAAAAGAAAAAAACGACCAAATATTGTTTTTGTCCTAACTGGTAAGGCACATTTGGCATTATAAAATAGGATTAAGGCCATATATTTTTAAAATTTTTATTGGAAATAAATGTGGCAATTAAACTCCCAGTTCGTAGCTAATGGGACATTTTGATAATGGCACTAAGTAAAGACTCAGTCACCATTAACCAAAAATTACATATTTTTACTGGAAAAATAATAGTATTGTATATTAAATTTGTGTGAAAAAATTATACCAAATGTTCACTAAAATTCATTATCGTGAGATATCTTTTTGAACCCTCCACCATATATGGTGAGGGTATATATCAGTTTCTCATTCGGTTTGTAACATGTCGAAATATGGGTCTAAGACCCCATAAAGTATATATATTCGTGATCCTTATGCAATTTTAAGTTGATTTAGCTATGTCCGTCTGTCTTTTGAAATGGCAGACATCCTCCCGAGCAGTTTGGTATTGAAAATAAGCAAAATCGGTAAAGCGGTTAAAAAGTTATGAATGAAAATGTGAAGGAGCCTCTAACTTTTATATACAAATTGGTGTATTTTAGTACAATTTCATAGTAGCGACTGGTACATAATATATTTTTTCATCAGTCGCTTATAAATAAATAATATTTTGTATTCACCTCAAAAAATTTTTTTCACTACAAAATTTTTTTTATCTGAAATTTTTTTCACCAAAAAATTTGTCCGCGTAAAAAAAAAAATTTCACTTAAACAAATTTTTTTCACCTCCATAATTTTACTTCAGAGAACATTTTTTTGGCATATTGGTGGAGGGTATTCAAAGATTCGGCACAGCCGAATTTAAGCCTTTTTTTACATATTTATTTATTTGGCAATATTGTTTACTTTGTGTGCCTTGTGAGAAGATAACGATGAATTAGTTAACAGCTATGTTAACTAATGAAGGTTTTATTTTAACATATGATCTCCTTCCTAAGATTTAAAGAATAACCTTAAGTTCTTTAGAAAAATCTAGATAATAGCTTTAGTTATGTATTTTTAAGGATAACCTTAAGTTCTTTTACACTAATAAAAAAAAATAAAATAATAGTTTTAATTTTTTTTATACCTAGTTATTTCTTTTAAACATGGACTTGCTAGTTATTTATGATTGGTAAGATAGTTTTGATATAAAAAGGGTATCTCCGAATAATTTGGTGTAAGTTTTGAAACTGGAAGGTCTTATAGTAAATTGGTACTGCTCCAATCCAATAATATATAATAAAGCTTATGGGTTTAAGACACAAGTTCATTTTCTGTTTTGTGTTAATCATAAATCGGACGTTTATGGCATATACCATGGTAAATACTAGTATTTTTATTTATTAATTATTATTTACTCTTTCAAGGCAATTTTTTTGCACGAGCCGGTGAAAAGATGGCTAGTCGATCAGTTTTCGGCCCGCAGCCGGCTTGTGCCGCCGCCGCAGTTTTTACCCTCAGTCGCCGCCGCCGATTATTTTTCTCCGGCGCAGTTTTCTGCGGCTCGGATGTGCCGGCTTCAAGCCGGTTCAGCGCAGGTCTATAGTGTTTTTTACACTCTACCAGAAATTCAACATGTTACAGAGTTCAGCGGCAACATGTTTAAATGAGGGGGAAACATTTTCAGAGTTGCTAATGTGTTAAAAAACATTAAATTAAACAGTTTAATTTTTTTTTTCATGAAAAAAATTTTTTTTCAAATTATTGCATTTTTTTATAGGTTTTTTAATTATATGTAATTATATATAATAGCATATTTATTCTCTTTATTATATATTTTTACCAAAGAAATGGGAAATAATGGATATGAATAGACAGAGTTGGTCAATGTGTGTACACACTTTAATACTTTTCATGTCACAATGTTAGGTTTGAATTCGTAACTATTTTTTAACACAATTGCAAAGTTTGGTTGTATTTTTTTACTTTATTAGACATGTCTCATTTGATTAAAAATAAATATCTGAAAAAATACATGAATAAAATAAAAAAAACATATATTTTATGAAATAATCTGAAAATACTCTAGCATCCCAAAAAACGGCAAAAAATAGTTAAAATTGGTTATATGGCAGCACCGCTAAACACTACTAAAAGTTGCCGACCAAAACCCACCTTTGTTGCCGCCAAACTATGTTCGTGTTCTAAGAGAGTACTAAAAAAATCGTGAGAGAGAACTATTCTATTGAGAATTATATACTTTTTGGGTATATGTCAGGGATGGAAAACGTACAATTGTACTTTTTTTGGTACATTTTTACCTTGGTTGGTACCGTGGTACTACCGCGGCTCGTTTAGTACAATTTGAAATTTTTTAAAATTTTCAATTTATAACTTAATAAAACAACATAACATAAAGTCGACTTTTTTTAAAAGCAACTTTAAATTAAAAACCTGTTTTTAGTTGAACGGCTCTAAATTAAATTGGTGTCACATCAAATGTACAAAATGTTTCTATACACATTGTAGTAAAATATTCGGAAGCGGCAACATTGAACAGCTGATTCTAAATTACCTCTCAAAACAAAAAAAAAAAATAAGAAAAAAGTGTATTATTGTTAAAAAACAAAGCTATTAAATGCCTTTAAATTTTTAAATAGCAAGAAGGTTAAATTGCCTTCCAAGGGAGGCGGACAACCAGAAAAAAAGGTGTGACATAAAAATTAAAGTAAAATTTTACAAAGTTTTGTGGGAATTATAAGACTACATAAAATTAACGATAAATTTTGTTTCACCCGGTCAATTTAAATTTTTTTTAAGTCCCTTTAGTGTCTAAGCAAATCTAACTCAATACGATAAAATTGTTAAAAAAAAAGCGGAAAAAATTTTGGTACCGTGAGGATCGAAAAAGTACAATTTGTTTGTATGGTTGATACAATAACAGAAAACATATTTTCCATCCCTGGTCTATGTGTTGGATTTTTGAAGCATTAAGGCAGTGCTGTTCATTACGTGGGACAATTGTCCCCTGCTCAAGTCACATGTATTCTTACGCTCTTGCTTTTAGTCGTCACTGAAACAGCGACGAGTGAACATGTGTAGCGGATGTATGCTGATTTTTTTTCAATGCACTGAAAAAAATTAATAGCAATGTACGAAAAATATTTTGTGATACTACAAGATCTATAAAAATCTTTAATAGACTTAATAGAAAAACCCTTTTTTTTTAAATAAGAGTTGAAATGTTTTGAAAAATTCAAGTCCGATCGTTCATTCATTTATTCCGAACAAATGTATTTGTTTTTCCTTCCAAAAATTGCATTTTTTTTAACAGAATAACATAAGAAATCCAACATATTAAAGATATCTTATTAATATGTAAATATAATGAAATCTTTAATATTAATTAAAAAAATCTTCAACTTTTTGTTTTTATACAATAAAAAAGACACCCTAATATATGTATTTCTTTTTTTTCCTTTCAAAAATTTAATTTTTGTTTAATTTTTATTTCTTTAAAACAGTTTTACACAAAACATTAACAGTTTCATATTTTCAATAAAAAAATAAATTCATTTAGATACTAGCACTGCTATTAACCCATTGAACATTTCTCACAGTGCAATTCTCATTCTCTCACGAACACAACTACATTTTTATTTTTGAACAGCACTGCATTAAGGGCAAATTTTCCAATAAAATTGTTTATTGAACCGATTAGATCCGTAATGTGTAAAATTTAAGAAAATTAAAGTAAAGCAAATAATGTCTCTGAAAAAGAAAAAAACGACCAAATATTGTTTTTGTCCTAACTGGTAAGGCACATTTGGCATTATAAAATAGGATTAAGGCCATATATTTTTAAAATTTTTATTGGAAATAAATGTGGCAATTAAACTCCCAGTTCGTAGCTAATGGGACATTTTGATAATGGCACTAAGTAAAGACTCAGTCACCATTAACCAAAAATTACATATTTTTACTGGAAAAATAATAGTATTGTATATTAAATTTGTGTGAAAAAATTATACCAAATGTTCACTAAAATTCATTATCGTGAGATATCTTTTTGAACCCTCCACCATATATGGTGAGGGTATATATCAGTTTCTCATTCGGTTTGTAACATGTCGAAATATGGGTCTAAGACCCCATAAAGTATATATATTCGTGATCCTTATGCAATTTTAAGTTGATTTAGCTATGTCCGTCTGTCTTTTGAAATGGCAGACATCCTCCCGAGCAGTTTGGTATTGAAAATAAGCAAAATCGGTAAAGCGGTTAAAAAGTTATGAATGAAAATGTGAAGGAGCCTCTAACTTTTATATACAAATTGGTGTATTTTAGTACAATTTCATAGTAGCGACTGGTACATAATATATTTTTTCATCAGTCGCTTATAAATAAATAATATTTTGTATTCACCTCAAAAAATTTTTTTCACTACAAAATTTTTTTTATCTGAAATTTTTTTCACCAAAAAATTTGTCCGCGTAAAAAAAAAAATTTCACTTAAACAAATTTTTTTCACCTCCATAATTTTACTTCAGAGAACATTTTTTTGGCATATTGGTGGAGGGTATTCAAAGATTCGGCACAGCCGAATTTAAGCCTTTTTTTACATATTTATTTATTTGGCAATATTGTTTACTTTGTGTGCCTTGTGAGAAGATAACGACTACTAATTACTTGTGGAACATCGCGAACAAAAGTAATTAGGCAAGTAAATAGTTGAAACCCTGTTTTTGCTGGATTTTTATTTAAATATATATATATATATTTTCCTTATATATATATATATATATATATATATATATATTCATTTCGCATTCTTTGAAGACATCTGTATATACAGCCTATATATATATATATATATATATATATATATATATATATATATATATATATATAAGGAAAATATCTCGTGTGCGAACTTTTAAAACCGATGTCTTGGGATCGGAATGAAACTTGCACCAAGTTGAGTGATATTGGGTGGTAGTTATGGCAAAAAATTTAAGCGGCATCAGTCAAGGACTCAGGGAGTGTGTTCAATTTCAACATTCTCGTTAAACAGCCCTGTTTTTGGATACATATAAGAAGTCACAAAACAAAACGTGTTTTTGTTCATTTAAAATTTTTGGAAAATGGAGGATTATTTTTTTATCCCCTTGTAAAACAGCATGTACCTGGAAATAGGAGTTTTTTGCTTATCATAAGATGCATCAAACCACAATAATTCACCACAATAAATCTTATGGATGTATTAGATCAAAGGACTTTTAAATGAGGAAAAGCACGTTTTCTGAAAAAGGACGTTTCGGTGTGCGAATTTTGTTAAATGGTAATATTCTTTTAAATATCTCAAATTCTCTTAATGCACCCATTTGTTCGGTGGACCAAAAAAACATAAAAAGTTTTCAGAGATACATTTTTTGTATTTTTCGTACATTATGATGACAGTTTTTACTGCAATTTTAAAAAATAATAAAATTTAATACACTACAGCTAAAAACTAGTTGCATTTATTTGTCAAATTTTATCCTGGTTTTTGGTTTTATTTATTTAAATTCACTATACTTAGCTTATAATAAAAAAGTTGAGAAAGTTGTATTAATTAAACTTTTGTTTCGATGTCTTTAGGACATCCAATATTAAGAAATATAACTTAATCCAATATTAAGAAATATAACTTAAATAAATGTCAAACAAACAGTGTAAAAATGAGAATTGTAAATAAAAGAATAAAAAATAGTAACTAAAGAGAGCAAAAAAAAAATTTCACAATAACTAGAAAATAAAATCCTTTTGTTAAAAAAAATACTAAAAACTTACGTTTTCTTATGCACCTTTTTTAAAAAGTTGTTTTTCTTGTTGAAAAAATAATCAAAATTAGGCTAGATTTTAACCCAATAATATAAATAAACAAAAAAAAATTCTCAAAGAACGAAAAAGCACGTTTTGTTCTGCGACTCATATACCTAATTACCTATTGTAGTTAGAAAATTTTGTCCAAAATGTTTTTGATAGCTTTTTCTCCTGGAATTTTTTACCTGGAATTTTTCTCCAATCTTTAAAAAAATTCTTTTTTGCAATTAAAAATGTGATTTTTTTTTTTTTTGCATAATGGGTCCTTTTTTATTTTTTAAGAAAGCTTAGGTGTTTTCCTTTTAGAGCTTTGTGCTCGCTTAGTGGGGTGCGACTTCTTTATCTATAAAAATAAACGTTTAGTAACCCCCTCTGGAATAAAAAAGGAAATATGATTTCAAAAATTCAATATAGCAGGATTGTGCACGTATTTCACACCAAGGGCCACTGAGGATTTCCATAAATCGAAACAAGATGCATCAAATTTAAAAAAATCAAAATACATATTCTAATCGAAGCTACAATGATAGCTGACTTACCTTTTTAAATTTTTATAAAAACTTCGTGAAAATTTTTTGCAATCAGTTACTACAAATAACTTTAAGTTGCAATACCCAAAATTAAAAGAAATCATATTTGAAAATGGTTGTACCAACAGAATTTATTTGCTGCAGCATCCAAAATATGCTTCACCATACCGTTGGTACTAAGTATTTATGTGTGTAGGAGCAGCAAAAAATTTTATTTCCCTGTCATAACTAAAATTTTTTAATAAAACTTATATTTTAAATTTTAAATACAACTATTTTTTTTAACACTAGTAGAGATTTTTAATAACATACTCGTATTACTTGATCTGTATTTGGTATTTTGAAGCATTATGGACAAATTTTACAATTAAATGTTTGTTGCACTGATTTGATTCGACTTTGGGTGTAAAATTTAAGTAAAAGTCCGAGATAAAGCAAATAATTTATCCATAATCTCTCCAAGATAATAAAAATTAAATGTTTGGTTGGACACATTTAGCATTATAAAATATGTTTTAGGTCCGATTACTGATTACTGTCCCGTTAAATTTAAATTTTACATAGGAAACTGTAACAAATGTGTCCCAATAAGTGGGTCATTGAGATAATCGGGCTTGGGATTACGAATACTTAATTGTTCTTCCCGTGATAAAATTTCACTAGAACTTTAATGAATTCAAATAGTAATTTAAATCCTAAAAATTTAAAGGCTTTTTATTTAATAAGAAATATACATCAGTCTTGCTTAGGCAATTGCCACGTAAGGTCGTTTATCTAGTTGTGTTAATATCGGATAACGGGTTTGTCTTGTTGTTTCACCTACTATATTCTTTAATAAACAAAACAACGTGTTATATTAATATTACATTGCATTATTTGTTAAATATAAATATCAGTAAAAGAAAAAAAGAAAACATTTTTTTGAGGGTCGCCCGAAAATGAACGGCTCGGAATCCCTGAACCGTAAGAGGTTCAGGGAACTTGGTTCCAACGAGGACATTTCCCACAGTGGGAAACGTTTTCGTAATGAAGTTTTTACTGCTCTTCCAGAGTTTAGACAATGCGATGATCATATGCTACGCTAAATAATCATATCAGCTAAAAGCATAAAGAAGGAAGAAACAAACCAAACCCATCTGCTCATACAACGTGTTTTAAATTGAAAAAGGGTTGAATTTCATATCCAAAGATTATACCGACGTTGTCGAACTGAGATCTGGTGACCTAATGATCAAAACGCATAACCTACAAATTGCGCAGAAATTTATAAAATTTAACTATATTGACACTATTCCAGTGCCTATAACATTCCACAAGAGTTTGAATTATATACAACGAAAAATAATATCAAGAAAAACAATTGATCTTTCTGAAGAAGTACTAGTAGAAGGTCTAAAAAGTCAAAAGGTAGTAGAGGTAAAAAAAATAATGAAGAAATGCGAACAAGAGAACCAACTGGATCTGCAATCGTAACTTTTGACCTTATTCGACGTCCAGAATATATTAAGCTAGACTGGAAAAGAGTTAAAGTCAGTGAATATATACCAAATCCATTCCAAAAACCGTTGTAGAAATGCAGAAATATGTAAAGAATGTGGTGAATTAACACCACATGCCACCTGTAAAAGAAAATATTGTGTTAATTGCAGTGTTAAACCACATACCTCTTATGACCCTCGTTCCTGAAACACAAAAATAAAAATTAACAGACGCTGTACTATTAGAGTGGCAAAAAAAACTCATACAGATAATTCACTCACAATATCAATAAAACCCACCAACACAAATAACATATCATCAGAACTAAATGCAATAACAAAAGCAAAAACATTAACAACAACATCAAACATTAAAGCAACAAGAACAAATGAAACACAACAAACAAAATTAGCATCATTAAATAAACAAAAGACAACTCATCCTCTGGAAACAGATAATGTAATGGACAGCGAACCTCAGCTAGGTTTAGAGACACCAAAAAGAACAAAATTTACAACTGCAGAATCCCCAGGAGTATCACTTACTCCATACGTCAAATTTATTTGATATTAAGAGCCAACTTACAGGCAACATCACCATTAGTAGGCAAATCAAAAAATAAAACCAACACCACCACAACTTTCCTTCTTCTTTTTTTATTACCATCAAAATCACTATTACCACAGAATTGAACTTATCTATTATCCAATGGAACATTCAAGGCTTCCTCAATAACAAATTTACCCTAGAAATATTAATTATTAAACACAAACCCAATATTATAATACTACAGGAAACTCACATTACAGAAAGAACCAAACATCTTCTTCATATACCAAATTATAATATTTTTCACCATAACAAAGAATATACATATGCTAAATCAGGAATCGCAATAATGATAAAGAATTCTCTAAATGTCACTGAACATTTAACATCTGAAGGGGATTTCCTTTATCAAACAATTACTATTCATGGAACTAAAGACATACACATTGCTAACATTTATAGAGTCTGAAATCTCAATAAACAAAGAATTACTGGATGACCTACCAAAATTTTCTTCTTATCATCACCTTATAAGGTCCCAAACATTTAAAAAAGCACAGTAACAGCCCTATATGGTTCAACCCACAATAAATAATAAATTACAGAAAGTTATGCGTCCATGTAAGAAGAGCATGCAAAGAAGCAAAGCGCGAATGTTGGACGAATTTTTTAAATTCAATCAGGACAATATGGAACAAAGTTAAAAAATAATCAAATTCTGCCTCATCCTCAACAAATTGGAGACGCATTTGCAACTTAATGGTGCTATATTGGATCAGATAATTCTTTTGCACGCACAATAATAGACAAAAAGAATCAATTCAATATTAATCTACTGACGAATAACCCAAACGAATTAGTCAGCCTAAACGACCCAATATCAAAAGATCTCCAAAATGCGCTAAAAAAATGTAAAGGAACCACGCCGGGATTGGATAAAATAACGTATCCAATGATTAAGAATTCATCAATCACTCTCAAACTAGGATTATGCAAACTAAACACATCAATATCTTCTAGTGGGATTTATCCTCATGCGAAACTAGCTATTTTATCCCCTGTACCGAAACCAGGAAAAATCCAAACAGCACTGAAGGCTACAGACCAATATCTTTGCTCCCGGTCATATCCAAGGTACTTGATAGAATCATATCTCAAAGGCTGTGGAAATATTGCAAAACAAACATTGCTAACGAACAACATGCATATTTGCCAAATAGAGGAGTATTTACCCTATGTCACCAAATCGAAACTCAACTCAAGAAAAACATAAGAAAAAACAACAATCTAAAATTTTATAAGAGGATTTATAGAAAGCTTTTAATAAAGTCGTTAATTTTGCAATAATAGAACAACTACACAAATAGGGTGTGTTAAAAAGCATTTTAAAGTTAATAAAATCATTTCTATCAAATAGAAGAATTACAGTAAGAGTTGATGGATTTCTCTCCAATTTATGCTATTTGGATAATGGTGTTCCGCAAGGTTCTCCGCTATCCGTAGTACTATATACAGCATATATCAATTCATTGTTCGACAAACTTCAAGATGTAAATGACATTGACCACTATGCAGACAGCATATTTATTATTGCATCTGGATCCCATGAAGAAATCAGCTCAAATTTATATTTTTGTGACTCAGTCATAAACAAATGGACTAATGAGGTAGGAGTGGTGATTCCAATAAACATGTTTGCAAGAAATACATATGCAACTTGTCGCCCAGTATAAGAGAATTCCCTCTTCCAATTAAAAAGAAAATGAGACATTTACGAAAAATCTTCTTTGGAATGATCACACAAACAACATTATTGACAAAATAAAAAAAATCAACAATCTTTTTGAAACAATCTGTAACAATCTGCCGCGCACTTTTATAAGGATGTATCCAACACTGCGTAACAATATATGGATGGACATCACAAACCAACATCTATAAAAAAAATGCCGGCATAAACAGATGTTTTCGCACAGGCATTATCCAGGCAACTCGCATCGATGCTTTAGTAGTAAAGGAAAAATTAATTAGTTTGAATATATTTAAAACAAAGCAATCTATAAAGCTGATATCTAAGGGATTGATAAATTCCGACCATGTATTACACAAACTGCTATGTCATTTAATGAATGTTTTTAACTCACCTTAGCCTTGTAGTTTGCAAAATTTAATAAAATACGCCAAAGATATTCAAATACCTCTGCCAGCACCCGAGAGAACAATAAAAAGTAATAGTATATATCAAAAATATTTAACCACTAATACTTCACTTAAGAAAAGAAGGAATAAACTCATGTATTTCCCAACTTTTCTTACAAGAATAAGAAAAGTGCAATGCTAATATAACAATATTCACAGATGGGTCTTTTTCTAATATAAGCACGTCGTATGCTGTCGTTGAACAAGATAAAGGTGAATTTAACGTCATTCACCAATCTATACTTCCCAACTATGCGGGTATTTTTATACCCTCCACCATATACGGTGAGGGTATATATCAGTTTGTCAAGTATATATATTCGTGATCCTTATGCAATTTTAAGTCGATTTAGCGATGTCCGTCTGTCTGTCTGTTGAAATCACGATCACGACGCGAAGACGCAAGCGGGGGTGCCTATTTTTACCCAGATTATTGAACATCCTCCCGAGCAGTTTGGTATTTAAAATGAGCAAAATCGGTCAAGCGGTTCAAAAGTTATGAGTGAAAATGTGAAGGTACCTCTAAATTTTCCATACAAATTTGTACAATTTTTCTGTATCTATTTTTTTTTCTGTTAAGTAAGTAGAAATGTTAGAGTCGCTAACAGAGCAGACCTCTGTAAATAAAATTACTAAAACTAAATAACAAAAGTTCTGTTACATAAGTCAAAGACATTAATTTGTTAAAGAAAGAACATTAGTTGAAACTATTTCCCAATAGGTGGCGCAGCTGAAAAAAATTCTCCCTATAAGGCATATATTTCGTTCATAACATAAAAGAATGTTTGGCAAAAGCTATGCAAAATATATATTTTATGTGTGTATTATACTTTAATTTTCTAAATCAATATTAATTTAGATGTTTAAGAGCACAATATCGCACTTTATTCATCTGTATTTTTTTATAAAAGAAACAATTAACATAAATATACATTTGTCAATCCCTCAAATCTCAAAAATACATTAGGCATATTCAGCTGCAGAGCTAGTTCCCATTAGCCAGAACGAAATCGAGTATTTGACAAAAACTATGCTTTAAAATGTGTTTTTTGTGCAGTCCATGTTTAACCCATTAAGGCCCGACCATATTAAGAGACTCGATAGACAAAAATAGATATTATATCTGAAGTCCCCATGGTCTAATTAAGAAAAAAATATTTTTCCTTAAACTTCCAGGTGCGCAGGAGAGCCAGGGGGGGGGGGGGGTGATGCGAAAACGCATCACTGGGCCTTCACTCTCTTTGAAGACATGTGAATAAGATCTCAAACACATGGGTGCATTGGAACTAACCTTAAATGACGACAGAAGCAACTCAACTTATGATTCATAAGTAGTTTTGATATTTGGAAAATTTTTTCAGAAGTTGCAGAAATTTTACGAAATCGAAAAAAAAAAATCGCAATGGCAACATTTTCCCATAATTTTTTCTCCAAGATACACTCGAGTTACAAACTGGCGCCTATGAGCAGTATTGTAGTATAAAATCTTAAGTTTTTGGAAACATGTTGATAATCGCTATAGTCCTAGCCGTTTTTTCTAGAGGTTTCCTACAAAATGCGATGCGTTTTCGCATCACTGGGCCTTAATGGGTTAAAAAAACTAGTGAAAATGTAAAGGTGCCTCTAAATTGCCTATACAAATTTAGTACAATTTCATAGTAGCGACTGGTACATAACATATTTTCTCATATTTTTTCACCAGTCGCTTAGCAGTTAATATTTTGTATTCACCTCAAACATTTTTCCACGACTAGAATTGTTTTTCACCACAAAAAATTTTTTCACCTTAAAAATTTTTTTTTCACCTCTAAATTTTTTTTTCACCAAAAAGTTCTTTTCACATCTAAAAAAGTTTTTTACCTCAAAAAATTTTTTCACCTACATAATTTTACTTTTAAAGTTTTTTATATTATTTGTATCAAAAACAGAAGAGAACATCTTTTTAGGATATTGGTGGAGGGTATTCAAAGATTCGGCACAGCCGAATTTAGCCCTTTTTTACTTGTTTGAGCTGAACTAGCTGCCGTAAGATTTTCGGTACGGTACGCATCAACAAAACAACAAAAAACACTAATTTGTACTGACGGTCTTAGCACAGTTAAGTCATTAAAGAAAGACGGAGAAACAAGAAAATACGTTCTTAAAGACGTTCTACTGCTAAACGAAGTCATCGTTCTCTGGACATTCTGACATGAACACGCTGATTTAGCTGCAAAAAGTGCAATAAATCGCCCCCTAATAATTGAAGTGCCATCTCTTGTTAGTAGCCCACACTATTCCCCCAATGTATTCTATAAATTTATTTTTGTAAAATACTTTCTAATAAATAAAGAAATATACATTCACAATTAACCCAAAATGTCACTTTCACTATAAAAATAATAGTGCATATTAAATTTGCCTGAAAACAAATTGCACTAAAGCTTATTATCGTAAAAAATAATTTTTTGTGTTGAGTATAATAGTTTTTCCACGTAAAATCCGAATAACTTAATATGCTTTAGCGAAAAATCTAGCTATATTTTGTAAGTCGGTCTTCTTTTTTTTAAGCATTTTTAATACATTTATTTCTTTGGAAATATTATTATAATTATTATCTTAAAATTAACCATTTTTCCGGAAACTGTAAAACTGTTTCATACAGATTTATTAAAATAAAAAAAATTCTCACAAAGCATTAAAAATATAATATAAAAATAATTCTAGTTACAGGATGTAAAGCTTCTTTTAAGGGACAATCTGGAATGAACAGCCGGATTAGAGTCTCTTTGCAAATTCCAACAGTAGTCTGCCATCATATGTGTATCCCACCTTCCCTGGTACCGATTCTCCATAATTTTGATATCTTGGTGAAACCTTTCTCCTTGTTCTTCGCTTAAATTACCCAAATTTTCGGGAAATCGGTCCAAATGACTGTGCAAATAATGGATTTTAATACTCTGAACTTATCCAGCATATTCTCCACTAATTGAACATAATTTGGAGCTTTATTATTGTCCAAGAAATTTTTTATAACTTGCACGAATGATGCCCACGCATTTCGTTCAGTTTCGGTCATTGACTTATCAAAATCGTTGTTATTCATAAACTGCCTTATTTGGGGACCGTTAAAAACTCCTGCTCTAATCTTATCTCTACTTAGATTAGGCATTTTGCTGCAAATATATGCAAAACATTCCCCATCGCGATTCAGAGCCTTAACAAACTGCTTCATGAGTCCTAATTTGATGTGCACGGTGGTAGGATGATCTTTTCACGTGGAACTAAATCTTCATTTACAATATTTTTATCGACAACAAAAATTTTTTCTCTCGTAGGCCAATATTTTTGCAGCCAATGTTGTTGCTTGGATCTGCTATCCCAGAGACACAAAAAGCAAGGGTACTTAGTATAACCACTCTGTTGTCCAAGAAGAAAATTGACCATTTTAAGATCAACACAAATGATCCATTGGTGGTCTTGGTATTTTATCTTTTTCATCACTAATGCAATGTTATATTCTTCTTTCATTGTTGTGGAGTGCGCATTTGGAATTGATGCATACACATTGCCATTGTGCAAAAAGACGCACTTCAAACTTCTCTTGGAACTGTCCACGAAGAGTCGCCAATCGCTAGGTAGATACTTGGATAGCCTCATTTCCTGCATAAGACCATTTACATTATTACAAAACACCAGATTGTCTTCCTTAGTAAAAAATGTTAAAAAAGCTTTATCCCTAGTGCGGTAATAAGTTATTTTTGTTCCACGTTCTAACTATTTCTCATCATTTAACCTCGAAGCCAACACTTCAGACGCTTCTTTTGGTAAGGCCAAATCTCGAATTAAGTTATTCAACTCGCATTGATGTTGAGGAATAGTTTCTGTGTCTTCGAAAACACTGTCGCAATCACTTAGATCATTAGCGGTATTATGTTCAAACTCCGAACTCAGCTCTGAAGAATCATTCAGTTTTGGAATGGAAACATCTTCGGAATGGGAAATTGGACGGCGCGCTGACGGTAAATCGGTTTACTGCCATTTATTTCGATTTTTCCTATTAATACCAGCAATACTCACTAAACAGAAGTAACAGTCGTCCAAATGATTTCTGGGCTCTCTCCAAACCATCGTCACACCAAACTTAAGCCTATTTTCGTCCACTGTCGCAAATTTACACAGCAAGTATTGCACACAATGTGTGGAGCCCAGCTTTTATCTTGGTCACCAAGATCAACTCCAAAGTAATCTAAATACGATTTTTTAACACATTCCGAAATAGGTCTTATGTTTTTTTTAAAGGTGTATTCTCCACAAATATAACAAAATGTGTCAGCGTAATTTTTACACCGTCTTCTATTGGAAGTCAATTCTATTTAGATCAACACTTTTTTAATAAACTGCCAACTGCAATAAACCACTTCTTACAAGCAACTAACTTCCAATATGCAATTGGAGTGCAACAAAAAAAAAAATAACGTTCTCAATAATATTGTACAAACACGCAGAGAAAAAACATGGTTGCAACATGATCACTGCTACTATATTGTGCTTGCTGCAATCGGGTATGGTTGTCACAACCATATTATTGGTTGTCTAACCATCAACGTGGTCGCTACCATCATTATTATAGTAAATATTTCACTATTTTATGATTGACACCTTGTATTTTATAACATGATTCGCTGTAAGCATACTGTGGTAACAAAAATTCTGACTATGAAAAAAATGTGATAATTATGTAACCATAAAATGCTGTCAACAATCAATGAATAATTATACATCAAATAAAACATGACTGACATTTACAGTCCTAATACGAGTATTGTCTTGTTTTCACAAAAACCAAAATGTCTTAAAAAAACAATCATATATTGTTTACTAAAACTGGATAGAAAATACCTTTCATGTGGCATTAAAACATTTCATAAATTGAAATATTAAGATCCAGTTTATTTTTTTTTTTAACTTTAGAAGATTTTTTGAGGGTTTTTTCGAAAATTCCTCATACATGTAATATTATTTACAATAATCAATTCATTGTCAAAAAGATTCTATATAAAGATTTTATATGGATCATATTATGATAATCCACAAATCATAATATAGTTATGGGGACCATAATGTAATAACATTTTGAGCATACTCTGAGTAAATGCAATCATATTATGATAAATTCAACATCATAATATGTTTATACAGAATCATAATATTGTAATATTTGAATCATAATAAAACTGTAGGGACCATATTATGGTAAAATTATGGATATTTTATTATCATAATATGATAACCATAATATAGTACGACTATTTTTGGCACAATCATAAACCCAAAAATATATGATGCTCTTCGAATTTGATTCTCCCTACCATGTTATTTCTTTGCGTGAATAAAATTCCCGTTAATCAGCTAGCAATTACACAAAAAATAATATTTTCGGAAACTGCTTGTACCGAATTTTATATACCCTCCACTAAATTAGTTACTAAGTTAAATTAAGCGAATTCATCAAAAAAGCACATCTTAAGCGAACCAGTTTGATACCTATAAGTTGACTGGAAGGTAAAATATACTTTTCAAACGAAAAAAATATTTGAATTAAAAAAATTTTAGTTAAAAAATTTTTAAGGTAAAAATTTTTTTTTGGGGAAAAATTTTTTTTTGGAGAATTTTTTTTTGGCAATAACTATAACAGTAAATAAAAAATTTTGATGAAAAAAAAAATTTGTAAAAAAATGCTTTTTTTTTGGCAACTACCATAACAGTAAATAGGAAATTTTGATGAAAAAAAAATTTTTTAAAAAACTAACAGACGGTCATAATTGGAGGTCATAAGTGGAGGGTATAAAAAAAGCTATATCATGAAAATTAGAGCTCAGCGCACCCAAATTAACTAGAATCAGTTGATAAATTCAAAGAAGCGAATTTAAGTGAGTGCTATTGTAACATTCAGATGATCTTATGGGTCTGTTTGTTTATATTTCCTGTTAAAAAGTGTTAAATTTAGAAAGAACAAAATAATTGCCAAAAATTAAAAACAACTGGATTTAAAAGTTAAATATTTCACGTCAAAATAAATTTTATGTAAAAAAATAGGAATAATAAATTTTGAATCTTCATATTTTGTAAAAATATATTTGGAAAACAAATGTGATAAATCTAATGAAAAGACGAAACTCAAATTTCATAGATGGTCCACCGTTGCAATATAGCTTGTACATATTATTTCTTTATAATAATTATGAATTTAAGTTATTTTACGATTTGTTGAAATTGTAGTTCTGTCAACTTCGGCCATATGAGCTTACGGCATTTTATTGGAAATAAATAAAAATTTTATTTGATATAAAGAGAATCGTTTATACAGTGGCGAGCAAAAGTGGATAATTAATATTAAAGCATATTTTAAACTCAAATATTTTCTGTATTTTCGTAGCAGATTAAAATGTTATAAATAAAATAATCCCTTGCACTGTCGTCAAATTAACTGTAAAACAAAAATAAAATATTATTCATAAGTTGTTAAACATAAATATCTAAATCAAATGTTATCTTTTATCCAGTTTGCCCTTTTCCATTTTCTGTGTTTAAGGTGCCGTTACTTCAGATTTTTTTGTATTCTTTAAGAAATTTTTTTTACATGCGGTCACCAAATTAAGATCTTTTTGTGTATTTTTTCTTTAAAAAATAAAATTAAAAAAATTTAATAGAAATTGAAAACTACATAGTCGCTCTAGCTGAAAAAGGGTATTATTTAATAAAGAGGCGTTTGTCATCGGACAGTACTTTCAACAATAAAAAAAGAAATTCAAAACAATTAAAAAACTTTAGCGGTCGTCCAAGATCTCTAAGTGATGGCGATGCACGGCTAATGGACTGCACGATGGGCATTACAAAGAATCAGTCTAGTTTCAGCAGTTAAAAAGAAAAACCTTGCACTAAGAAGAACGTCAAAACACGCCTGGATTTTTGCAAGTAACACAAAGATTGGCCTGCAGAAGACTGGAAACGAGTTATATGGTCCGACGAAACAAAAGTAAACAGATTCCAATCTAATGGCAAGGAGTACTTTTGGAAGCGGCCGAACGAACGCATTCAAAAGAACCATAAACACCATAAACCCTAAACACACAGCAAAAATTTTTCAAAAATGGTTGGAGGACAAAACATTTCAAACGCTCAAAGTCCGTATTTAAATCTGATAGAAAATTTGTGGGCAATTGTAAAACGTAAGCTGGCACAATATAAAAACCCTCCAAATAACTTTAACGAACTTAAGAATCGATGCAGAGTGGCAAAGTGCATTAAATCAGTAATAAGAAATAAAGTATTATGGACCAAATACTAAATTTCGATTTAGAAATGCTAAATAAAAAACATGCAAAACCGGATAAATGATGCTGAATAACATTTAAGTTGTTTTTATTTTTCAAATGTAAACATTTTACTTAAAAGTTTAATTTTTAATTAGATGCAAAACTGTATAAATGATGCTGAATAATATTTAAGTTGTTTTTTATTTTTCAAATGTAAACATTTTACTTAAAAGTTTAATTTTTAATTAGATGAATGTATAAGTTAATATTTAACATATGAATTATTTGTTTGCTTTTATAAAAAATATAAATTCGCGAAGTTAAAAATGTTTTTAATATTATGCATCTATTTTTGTTCGCCAGTGTACTTCTATGTTTGGTGTTAAATATGCTCTAACATAGCGTACCTGAGAAAAAAATTATATGGCGCAAATTTTATCATATCCAATTCACTATTCTTTAATATCTGCTGTGATATCTAGCTGATCTTATTTGATTCGAATATAGGCAGATCGAATTAAATCCAGCAGTATATTTGGGGATTATTTAGAAGGATCCAAATTGATTCGGAAAATGGCAGATCAAATTAAATCTAGCAATATATTTGGGTATTTAGAAGTATCCAAATTAATTCGAAAAATTAGATCCAGCAAAATATTTAGGGATTAAGTAAGATTCAAATTTATCCGAAAAATGTCAGATCGATTTGTATCAGATCCAATATATACGAAAACGATTTTTTTTAAAACGTATTAAAAAATTAAAAAAAAAAAATAATGAAAAAATAAAGAAAAAAATAATACTAAAATTCTAAGACAAACCATGCTTTCACCGAGATTTTAACTCGGTCTGCCAGAGTTGTAGAGAGTAAACCCTTTCGCTATTTTGATGCCATATGGCGTCATAATTTTTTGAATACTTTTATTTTTGAGTTAACTAATCTAAAATAGTTTTTTTTTCTATGCAATATTGTGGTTCAATTTTTTAAGAACAGGTTTTGTTAAAAAAAATAAAGTTTAACCACCATTGGATGAAAAACTGCAATTTTAAAACTTTACTCAAATATTGTTCTTTTTTGTCTATAGTCTTTTTTTAAATATAAGATTTTATTAAATAACATAATCTTTATACCCTTCACCACAGGTGGAAGGGTATATATAAGTTTGTCATTCCGTTTGTAATTTCTACAATATTGATCTTAGACCCTATAAATTATATATATTCTGGGTCCTTATGAAGAGCAAAGTTGATTTAACGATGTCCGTCTGTCCGTCTGTGTGTTGAAATGGGTTTTCCGAAGACCCCAGACATGATGAGGACTTGATTGATATATATTTCTGTTAAATGTGATCCATTTCTGCTTGCTATTAAAAATCAGCCAGATCGGTTGATAAATGGCTGAGATATTAGCAAAAAACCAGGACTACCTCTAATTTTTCCCGTAAAATTCCTTTGTTTTATATGTATGTTGAATATTACGCATTACAAACAAATACGCATCTAAACACTATGTCATAAATGCTTTTTTCCTCTAAGAACGCGAGTTCGAATCTTGCTTAAGACACAATTCAACTTTTTTTTTGTACATTTTTTTTTTTATTTTCTTAAGACTTTTTTTATTTTTTTTGTTTTTTTTTTACATTAAATAATTAATTTAAATAAAATTTTGTATTAATAATTAAACAATCCATAAATAGGCTAAAAACATCAAAATTTGTATAAAAACCCTCTGATACAAACAAAATACAAACGGTTTTATTTCTATTTTTTGCTCCGATTTAAAAGAATTTATAAACAGATTTTTAAACCATTTTCTCGTATATTAAGAAAATTTTATACATAATTTCCCTTTGAGTGCAACTATTTTAGGTCATAACTTATAATAATTTATAAAAAAAAAATATAAACTATTTTCCTTCAAATTTTTAAAATTAAGCTAAATAAATAAAAAATATTTTGTAATAAAAAAGCGAAATAAAATCCCAAATACAAGGTTGCCAGCTAAATCAAACTTTTTTGTAGAAATAAAACACATGCAGTTCTAGTGTTTTCTTTTAACGATTTGTAAAAAAATATTTTTTGGTCGAAAAAAGCTTTTTTTAGAACTAAAAAATATCCAAAGATCGAAAATCTTTAGTAGAACATATTTGCTGAAAGTAGTTATGACCAAAACCTAAAAAAATACCTATTTTCGGGAACCATAAATCTTTCAGAGTCCAAGTTTTATCACTAAACTAAATGGTAAATTTCCACTTAAAGATGTCCGTATATAAATCTTTCCATTCCATATATGTCCATATATAAACTTCACTATTTTCCCAACCATGGTGAAGGGTATATAAGATTCGGCATAGCCGAATTTAGCCGCTCTTTCTTGTTTTATATTAAGCTTAATATACCAAAATACGTAGAAAAGTGTTAAATTCTACAATTGAATCAAACAAAACTGCTAATAACCCGGTGTAAATTTTTTATATGGCATCAATTTTATTTAACGAACCTAATGTGAAGTATAAAATAACGATATACTTGAACTTGATAAGTTTGATCAATTCATTTGCAAACTGTTTCGCAAAGACAACAGCTCATTATGTCAAAGAAATTTAAGGATTGTGGAGTCTAAAAGATTTTGAATGATTTTGATAAATCAGATATTTCTGATTTAGAAGGTACGGACCATACTGACATATTAGACGACCTAATCGGTGCTTTAGAAAACAATAACTCTTGTTATAGAAGAGTTATCTCGACAAAATCTATCTGAAATAAACATAGATAATATTGAAGAATATTGATAATAATTGATAATATTGAACTAGTAGGGAGGGATGGAAGACGAGGAAAGAGTATGGGAAACATTTAAGAAGCTAGACGATTATTGCTGGAAAAATGAAAAAGATGTAAATTTCGAAAACCCGATACCCTCTAAATACTTTTTGGAGTATTTTATATTCGAGCTTCTGAAAGAAATCGTTGTAGCAACCAATCAGGCATCACTCATAAGAGTATTTTATATTCGAGCTTCTAAAAGAAATCGTTGTAGCAACCAATCAGGCATCGCTTATAGGAGTATTTTATATTCGAGCTTCTGAAAGAAATCGTTGTAGCAACCAATCACTCATAGGAAAGGGGACGTCAATACAACTAACCAATGAAGAGTTAATGCAATTTTTTGCATTAAAAATAATGATGGGAACAATTGGTTATCCTCGTCTTACAATGTATTTTTCGAATGGAACTGAGATCCCTTCTTTTCGTCAATGTATGACTATAGCTCGGTTTCATTCTCTGCGCAATAGCTTAAAATTCTCGTCGAGTTTAAATCAAAATGACAAGATATTCAAGGTTCGAACGCTTTTAGACTTGTTTTGCAAAAAGATATATTCATTTCCGATATATTCATTTCCGAATGAAAACGTTTGCGTTGACGAAATGATGGTCCCTTTTAAAGGGAAAACCGCATTAAGACAATATTTGCCAAAAAATCCCAATAAGTGGGGTATAAAAATACTTTGTCTTTGCAGTTCCAAAGGTATTCTTTACGATTTTGAGATATATCAAGGCAAGAATACAATAAATGGAGAAAAAAATTTGTATTTTTTCCGATATTGTTATTCATTTGACAAAAACAATTCCCGAGAAAAAAAAAACTAAAATATTTTTTGACAATTACTTCACAACACTTGCTTTAGTAAGATATTTAAAACTACGCGCAATATGGGCCACAGGAAGAACAATGGGTGAAGTGCCGCCTCAATCCGAAAAAGCCCTTAAAAGGGTTGGACGAGGTACTTTTGACTTTCGCATTAAAATAAATGAAAATATTTTTTTAGTAAGGTGGTTTGTCGGGGGCTCTGTACAACTTTTATCGACGTTTTACGGCGCAGAAAATGTTAATTTTGTTTCACGATTTTGTGCTATAGAAGTTAAGCGAAATTCAACAACCACAACTTAATGGGATCTGCAACCAAAATATGGCCGGTGTATATAAAATGGATTTTCTACTTTCACTCACTTTACTGGACGTTTAAGATTTTTGACCATTTTATTGATTTTGCCATATGCAACTCATGGCTGGAGTACAAGATTGATTGCGAAAAAACTAAAGATTGCATTAACCTTTTGTGATTTCGAAATGATATATCAGACGCACTTCTGACATTTTCAACCCAAAAAAATTGGTATACGAACACGTGGGCGCCA
The DNA here is from genome assembly GCA_949748255.1 of Eustalomyia histrio. Classification (NCBI taxonomy): domain Eukaryota; kingdom Metazoa; phylum Arthropoda; class Insecta; order Diptera; family Anthomyiidae; genus Eustalomyia; species Eustalomyia histrio. The sequence goes on from OX456528.1 coordinate 1,031,294, forward strand.
AAAACATCAGATAATTAAAACAGCCATACAAATTCAAAAATAAATACGAAATAGCTCCACCTGTCTCCCTGAGATATGATGGTTTCCATCATTGGCCGGGGTACACAGCAGACAAATTTAGATGCAAGAAAGCAGCACGTATTGCAGATATAAATGTGCAAAATGCTCATGTTCATTTGTACATACCAAACGCCCCACGAAATTGCTTCACATCTTACCATAACAACCAGAATAAAATGTTATTTGAAAAGATATTGCTTGCTGAATATTGGGAAAACATTGAAGGACATGCACAATTTTATCAACGTATTTCTAATTTTAATTTTATTTTACAGGTTATAATTTCTTCTTTTTTTTGCAGAATTTTTAGTTTATTTTTGAAATGAATTAGTAAATGTACAAATGAATTTATTTATTTTATCAAACATACATGTACATATAAATAAAGCATCAAATAAATAATAAATGAATGATGCCATATGGCATCATTCTAAAAAACCACTTTAGAATAAAGTTTTTGAAAAAAAAGAACTAAATATTATTATAAGTATTAAAGACCAATAAATAACAAAAGCGGATTTTAAAGTCTAAATATAAAAAGATGTACCGAAGCACTCAGCCACATACTGCTATACATAATGGCTGATTTTATTACACTACATTTTTCGTGTTATATATAAATTTGGGATAAATTTCTACATATTATGGCCAAATGAATAATAACCAATTTAGTAGCTCTGTACTTATCTGATTTTAATAATTATATCCCGTTGATTGTTAGCATTAATAGCTTTTTCCGTTCAATTGTGAGTTAAATAAGATATTTACAATGAGCACTTTCAAGGGCACGAATAATGTTGATGAAGGTCGTAGCTGACCAGAAAATGCATTACATTCGGCTAGTGGCTAAATAACTTTTTCTATGTATTCTCCATGATTACTAAATAAAAAATAAGAAATTTTTCATTTAAAAAAATTTCTATGACTAAAAATACATTTTCATACATACCCAACAAAATAAAATGGATGTTATTCTTTACGAATCTCTTTTTCAGAACATCCAAAGAAGTTAATAGTGCAAATTTTTCGATTTGTAAGAAGTCATTTTAAACAACTTCCAAAATGTTGATATTAATCCCTACTAGTAAAAAAAAATAATTATTTAGTTAGTCCATAAATGGTTAATTCATTAAGTCATTAAATGCCTTATTGAAAACATATTTTGCATGCCAGTGACATTCACTTTGTCCTGGTCGGAATAATAATTCTTAACGTGTTCAAAATCACATTTTTAACTTAAAAAAGCCACTCCCTTTATTTATTTTGTAGTCCCTATATTTAACGACTTCCGTAAACTAATGAAAAAGTCCATCTGCTCATCGATTTTTCATAGCACCGAACCAAACTACTTCCTCCCAATGACACGACAATGTTAAAATCATTAATGATTCACCGAAATTTTCACAACTTCATGTTCAGTAGATGTAGTTTTAAACTACTTCTTCTCCAATTTTGAATTGATACAAAAATGGGTGATTTTCGCTAGCTGCACCAACCACTCATATTCCGTCGCAAAATCTTGTAACGACTCGTTTGCTTTCTGAAGTCTACCTCTTAGTTCCATTCGGTAAATTTCCTTTTTGTTCGTGACATTCGAGAGTTTTTACTTTACTTTCTAGATCATGTAGCTTTTTCTCGACATCTTTGGCTTGTATGTCGAATCTATCTACGCCGTTGTCTAAGTCGGACACTCTTTGAAACCTCCAAAATCTTCTTATCAGTGGCTCTAGAAGTTTCTTGAAGCTTTTCTTCCATCGTTTGCACTTTCTTTCCATCGTTTGAAATTGTTCGTTCGTTTCCATCTTAGTTAACAGTTTCTCGTTGTCTGCTCTCGAAGCTTCTTGAAGTTTAACTATCATCTTCCCGTTATTTGCTCTAGGAGTTTTTGGTTGCGTGTTTCCATTCTTTCTGCCAAAGCAGCTAACATTGCTCTTAACTCCATATTACCTTTTGTTTTACGTGTGCTAACCTCCATTGATTCTTTTTCATCAAATTCATAAGACCCAATGCCAATGTTACGCCGCTCGAATTCCTCTATCAGCCTCTTGCAATTCTGTTTTATTACCTGATGTAAGTATCTCCAACTTACTCAATTCCATTTTGAGTTGTTCCACTTTAAGCTCTCCAATTTCATGACAGTTTATTATATTGCAATCCCCCTTCTGACACCAACTGTTACTATTTTACCTTTTAAAATCGTTGATTTATTTCCTTTAAATTAATCTAGTTATTTTAATATTGCAAATAATAAACACCGTTGAAATTTTCTTTATAGATATTCTTTCTTTAAATACGAACTTAAACGGTTACACAAGAGACTTTATTTAAACTCTATTAAGTTAACACTTCCAGAGAATACACAATTCAATTAATCGCCAATGCTTGTTCTTTAGAGTTTTATTACCAACTGAAGTGTCGTGCCACATTGCTGGCGTATTTATATGAATGTCCAGAAGCCACATACTGGAAACTTTGAGAATGTTCTGACAGCAAAACATTAATGCAACCAGACCTTAAAAACATAATTCCTTAAATCAATTTTCAAATCTGATTGAAAATTTGAGGAATTAATTCGCGAATTAATTTTCCTGATTGAATTATTTACTACCATAATTCAATCTTTATCTTATTAGAATAATTAAATTGATTTAAATAATTCTTTTTATAAATCAAACGAAGTAATTCAATTTTAAATTAAAGAATCAATTAATTTTGATTTGATTCGCGAATCAAAAAAAGAATTATTTTTATTTTCGAATATGATTTGATTCGGGAATTAAAATATTTTTTTTAATCACGATTAATTAATTTTAAACCCGAAGGGTTTCATAAAATTTTTAAAATACAGCCTTCCCGGGATGCCTTCTGGACCTGACCCATTTTTATTATCGCAGTATATTAATATTCTACTGGAGGAAAAATTTTGTCCGTTTTGCCCTATCTCGCTTAGTTTTCGAGATACCGACCATTTAAAAAATGGACATAAAATTGCAAATATCTCGAAAACTAAGCGAGATTTGCAAGTCAATTTTAATGTTTTTTTGTTTTGTTTTAATTCGCTAATCAAATCAATCTTTTTTTTAATTCGCGAATTCAAATGAAATTTTTATTATCGCAGTATATTAATATTCTACTGGAGGAAGAATTTTGTCCGTTTTGCCCTATCTCGCTTAGTTTTCGAGATACCGACCATTTAAAAAATGGACATAAAATTGCAAATATCTCGAAAACTAAGCGAGATTTGCAAGTCAATTTTAATGTTTTTTTGTTTTGTTTTAATTCGCTAATCAAATCAATCTTTTTTTTAATTCGCGAATTCAAATGAAATTGATTTAATTGGGCAAAATATTTCAAAAGCTCAAAAAAGGGTACCCTTCGACAGAATAAATTCGGTAGGTCCCCGAAGGGTTTCCTGTAATTTTTTTAAAACAGCCACAGCGTAACTATTTTTTTTAATCAATTTATATGATTATATAAATTAACAAACTCCGATAAAACAAATTTCGTTTCCTGTTCCATTTCGTTTGTATAAAAATGGGTAACCCTGTGGCTGTTTTATAAAAATGGATACCTTGGAATGTCTTCCGGACCTGGCCTATTTTTTTTTTGTAGTATATTAATACTCTACCAGAGCAAACATTTTGTTCTTTTTGCCCTATCTCGCTTAGTTTATAAAATAGCGAATATGTAGAAATCTAAGCGAGATTTGCAAGTCAATTTGAAAGTTTTTTTGTTTTAATTGACAAATCAAATCAATATTTTTTAATTCGCCAATTAAAAAAGAATTATGTTTGAAATGATTTGATTTAATTGAATCAAAGAAGATTTAAATAAAATTGATTAATTTTTTTTTCGCGAATTAATTAAAAAAATATTTATCTTTTTCGAGGTCTGAATGCAACATTAGTTATGGTGAATGGCCATTTAAATGTTTTATATTTCACTTGAGCGAATCTGCTATGAAACCATATGCATTTCGAGCGGACTTATCAGAACGTGAAAAATACTGCCTATCAAAGTCGAGACGGGTCGTAGAAAATGCATTCGCGTATCTAAGGGCTAGATTTAGGCGAATTAAGAAAGGTATTATTGATAATAAAATAAAAAACTTTAACATTATCGTTAAAGCATGTTGCGTATCAGAGTACTGCAAAATCAACTTTTTTCTTGATTTAATTATACACTAAAATTATTGTTGAAATTTAATCAGTGTTGAATAAAATCAGCATCATATTATTGAACGCGTAATTCGGATCAGTTTGAATCATCTGTCTAACATGTTTTATGCAAATTTAATCACTCAACAAAAGGTCAGCGTTGAATTATGAGTGTATTCATAATTAAAACAAAATAGAAACACATTTAATAAATGGTATAGTGTACATTAGGGTGTGACTTAAATTTGCTTTTTTAGAATATTTATTAGTAATACAATTCCAAAAATATTCTTCTTTGTGAAATAAAAATATTTTTTTTGAAAAATAATTTAGGTCGATGTCTCGGATAAATTTAAATATTGTGGGGGTTTTAAATAAAACACTTTCTTTAAAATAATTCAATTCAATAGTTTATTTAATTTAATAGTTTATTTAATTTAAAAAGTTTGTTTAATAAAAAGAAGGACAAAAAAGTATTGATCAACAAACACAAACGTCTACTTCGGCGCACTTATAAAAAACAACTAACTACTAAAAGCGCAGCCACACACATGTTGATTATAGTGTTGCTGATTTTTAGAGTACTCGTTCCCACAACTCGGCCATCCTGTTAGACATTCGCCTCGAATGCATCATCTACATCAGCAACCCATGGCTTCATGTACTCTGCACATGTTGTAGTATGTTTTGGGCCCTCACAATTACCATATTTCTCGACGTCGTATGTGTCTTTCGGTTTTACTCGAGTAACCTTATATGGACCTAGATATTTCGGCTTCAATTTTAAACCACCACCAAATTGAGTCCTTTTTATGGCTACAATGTCACCTTCTTTATATTGAGATGCTGGCCTGCGTCGCAGATTGTAGGATTTTCTATTTTCGTTCTGCATCCTCAATATTTGTTCTTTTGCATGCTGTCTCAATTCGTCTCTTTCTTCGTTGAAAGCAGCAACCATTTCATCGTCGATTAGTTTTTTAATTTGAAAATCGTAGTGAGTCTTCATTTTAACACCAGTAAGTAATTCGAAGGGCGTCATATCAGTACTTCTGGAATAAGTTGAATTGATTACCTGTTGAACCTTTTCGACAAACCGGAACCATTTGGTCGGATCATCTATAATAAGCTTCGCCAGTACCGTGCTGATAACCGCATTAAGCCTTTCGACCTGACCGTTGGCGCGCGGTAAGCCCGTTGTTACTGTCATAAGTTTTATATTTTCACCTCTGGCGTACTCCTTAAAATCTTCCGACGTGAATGCTGAACCTCGGTCAGTAATTATCTGCTCTGGGTTACCAAAAACCATGCTTTGAGATCGTAACTTGTTTATAACTTCATTGGCTGATGTTGATTTTGTAGGATAAAGCCAACAGAACTTTGTAAATGAATCAACGACTGCTAGAATATGTTTGTACTGCTTACTTGTTGACTCAAGTGGACCAAGGAAATCGATGTGATACGTGTGAAGTGGAACATAATTTTTCGGCAGCGGATGCAGTTCGCCTTCTTGTTTACCCTGCTTCCTATTTATCACGATACATGGGATACAACTTGTAATGTAATTCCTGATTTTTTCATCTAATTTCGGTATGTAATAATCGTTGCATATCAGTTCTCTTGTCTTCTTAACACCGAAATGACATTGTTCGTGAGCTTTCTGAATTATTTCCTTTTGCATATTTCGCGGTACCACCACTAATTCATAGTCATTTACATACTTATATAAAATATTACCTTTCACAAAATAGTCGTCATAGGTAGACTTATCTCGGAGGATTTCCATTATTGCTTTAAGATCATTGTCCTGCATTTGTGCTCTACGAATCTTGGAAAGATCATCATCTTCTCTTATTACCATTACCGGATAACGACTAAGTGCGTCCACATGTCGCATTTGCGTACCTGCACGATGCTCAACTTCATAATCATATTCTTGTAGGAACAATATCCACCTGGCAACTCTAGTACATAGATCTTTTTTCTCCAGCGTTTTGGTAAAGGCGTTACAATCCGTTACTAGTTTAAATTTCAGACCGAGAAGATATACTCTGAACTTTTTTAAAGCCTCTATAACGGCCAATATTTCCAGTTCCGCGTCGGTTGTTTTCTTACTCATAAAATAAACTGGATGTAACTTACCATCATCGGGTGATGTTTGAAATAAAATTGCTCCGTATCCATCCATTGACGCATCAGTATGAACTTCGGTTTCTCTTTTTTGATTAAAAATGTTTAAAACTGGTTTGTTACTCAAAATTTCTTTTAGTTTGTTAAACGACGTTAATTGTTCATCTTTCATCTCGAATTTTCTATTTTGCTTGGTCAAATCACTTAATGGCTTTGCTATTAGAGAAAAGTTTGGTACGAACTTCCTAAAATATCCCGCAAGCCCAAGGAAACTTTGCAGATGTTTCAAGTTTTGTGGCGTCTTAAAATTCATTACCCCTTGGATTTTATCGGGAGATGGAGAGATTCGCTGATTTTCAATTACGTGTCCCAAAAACTCAACTCTACGTTTTAAAAATTGGCACTTCTTTACGTTTATCTCCAAACCATAGTCCTTGCAGCATTGTATAACCTCTTCTAAATTATTTAAAGCGTCTTCTTCATTTTCGGCAGGTATGATGATGTCATCAATATACGGCAGAGCAATTCCTCTTAGACTTAAATCTCGAAAAATAGCATTAACATGCCTTTGGAAAACACCGGGGGAATTTGACAAACCAAAGGGAACTTTACAAAATTGGTATTGCCCATTATGCGTTACGAAGGAAGTGTATTTCCTACTAGATTCTGCAACCGCTACATGGAAGAATCCATTCTTTAAGTCTAGAGTACTAAAAATATTTGCATCTTGAAGACGATCAAGCTGGTCTTCAATTAAAGGGAGTGGAAACCTGTCTTTTACTATTACCTTATTTAATCTTCGAAAATCAACGCACAGTCTTGGAGATCCATCACGCTTTTTTACTAGAATAATCGGACTGCTGAACTCTGATTCTGAATTTTCGATCACACCAATCTTTAACCATTCATCGATTTGGCTATCAACTATACTCCTTTCAATAACTGGCAATCTACGTGGGCGCGAACAAATAGGAGATTCATCTTTTAAAACTAAATGCATTTCGACGTTCGTTGATTTACATTTCACGGGTTGATAATTGTTGATTATATCGTACACATCTTTGCTTTGCTGCTTTTCCTGCTTTTTCATCGATGTTTAATTTTTAGGCTGTATTTTAATGGTCATTATTGATGCAATTTCCGAATCTTCAATTGGAGTAATTTTCTTGAAACGAACACCTTCACGATTTATTTCTACATCGGCTTCTGAACAAAATGCTTCATCCATGAGTTTATGCGAAACGACTAAAAAGTCTATATTATATTCGTCATCATCAATTTCGATGTCATATTTTAAACCACCGATGGGCAAGATTTTATCGTCTTTTTTACCGAAACTGACTAGATAAGTCTTTACTTTCGTTAATTTAGCTTTTTTCAAATTTTTACACACATTGTCGGATATAATATTATATTTACTTCCCGTGTCAAAAAGTGCTAAATAATTTTTATTTTCGATTTTTACGTTTTTATTCATTATATTGTGTTTAGGTATTATAATACGCGTGTTTGCTTTATCTTCATCTTTTTTAACCGGACAGTTTTTAGCGATATGTCCAAATTTATTGCAACCGAAACACTTTGTACCTTTTACCTTATTTTCACAGTCAATGGACTTGTGTCCTTTTAGCCCACAATTAAAACACGATAGTTCAATCTTTTTCGTTTCGAAACTTCTTCCCGTCTTTTCACGATTAAATTTACGGTCACTTCTTTTCATATCATTTTGATTTTTAGATTTTTCCCGAAATATTTCATAGCACGATAATTTTTGTTTAAAGTCTTTAATAGTTGTTGCACCGTATATCATAGCTTTATTTATATTCAAATCATTTATACCGTCAATAACGTATTGAATAACCGAACTTTCATCAATATTACCACGGGATGCAATATCTTTAATTTGTAAAAAATATTCTTGCACGTTCTCATTTTCCTTCATTTTTCTTTCGGAGAGTTGTTTATGAATTTGTGCGCTATTTATCGTCGTTTTAAACTCTTCTGTTAATGCAGCTTTTAGTTTTCTCCATGATGTAATTCCTCGTTCACTTTGTACAAACAGTTTCGCTAAACCAGTTAATGACTTTTTTGCAAAAACATACATCTGTAATTCGTCCCAGTGCATTATAGCAGCTGTCTCTTCAAACTCTTGCACCCAAACATCGACAGGCAAATTTCCATTACCACAAAATGTTCTGATGGAAGCCTCAATATCGCGAAAATTCATTGCAAATCTTGTAGCCTGTGAAGTTGTAGTCTGTCTCGTGGTTGTGTTTACAAAACCTTGATTATCCATAGACAAAAAACTTTCATCAACATCTTCTTCTTTCTTACCGTCGTTTTGCTTACATTGATTCTGTACGTTGTCAATATTGGTGTTGTTGTTAACAGCTTCATCGTCACTGCAGTCATCGTCGCCATCGCTGCTTTCGTCTTCATTTACTCTTAACAAACAACCCTTCTTTAATTTTTTAAAAATGCATAGCTTCAAATCATCGTGTTTATAGCTAATACAGAGCAAATTACAAATTGATGTCAATTCTGCTAGCGTCAAATGTTTGTCTATGTAGGCAGATTTTTTTTCATACTCCTTGCTGTTTTCATCGTAAGTAAAACCTTCAACCCCTCTTAAAAGTCGTCTGTTTGACCGATCTCCTTCATACTCAAACACAAATTTATGCAAAGCAATAACATTCTCTTTTCTTGTGCGTCTTAGATTTTCACGAACCGTATCGAACATGCCTAAACTAGCCATCACGTATGTTGTATTCTTCTTCTGTTGTTGTTGTTTTTTCTTTTCTATAACAATATTCTGCATGCACTTTTTACATACACAATGTTTTTTTTTTCCTTTTAATCAAACCTAACGACTTTTTTGGTTGTGCGTCTATTTTGTTGTTAGTTGTTGTCTTTCTAATAGGAATTTCACAATATTGCGTCTTTCTTTTTCTTTTTACACTTGTTTATTAGAACACCGTTTATTATAACACTCAATTTACTAGGAATCCCGGTTGAGCCCCCAAACTTGTGGGGGTTTTAAATAAAACACTTTCTTTAAAATAATTCAATTCAATAGTTTATTTAATTTAATAGTTTATTTAATTTAAAAAGTTTGTTTAATAAAAAGAAGGACAAAAAAGTATTGATCAACAAACACAAACGTCTACTTCGGCGCACTTATAAAAAACAACTAACTACTAAAAGCGCAGCCACACACATGTTGATTATAGTGTTGCTGATTTTTAGAGTACTCGTTCCCACAATATTGTCTTTTTTTTCATCTATTTTGATTGGAAATTTAATTCTCTAAAAAAAGTTAAATAGTAAAATCTCCTTAAGTTGATAGTAACTTAGCTTATGGCAAATTTTGGTAAAAAAAATAATTTTTTGATTATATTATATATTTTTGAGGTTGAAAATGATTTTGAATAATATACTATTGTCGTAAATATTGTCAACAACATTATAAAATTTTTCATCTTTAAAAAGCGAAAATATAGTAAAAAAAATTCGAATTTTGTTGATGTCATGTGAATATTAAAAGTATTATGAATACTAAAAAATTATGAATAATATTTTTTAAAAGAAAACTTTACCAAAGAACCATGAAAGAGATATGATTTTACTTTAAAATTAATATGTTCAAAATCATTTTTCATCCTCAAAAAGCGGTAATAAAATCAAAAAATATTTTTTTTACAAAAAATTTCTATTATCTTAGTAACTCTTAATTTTATGAGATTTTACCATTTGACTTTTTTTGTAGAGAATTACAGTGGATCACAGTGAAAATGGTTTACCTGTATCCAACCACTTTGAACTGTAAAAAGCCTAAGAAATCAATATAAACACAAAAGAAAAAATGCTAAATTAGTTAGTTTATTTTATTTAAAAAATATATACATTAAAAAGTTTATTAATTCAATGTCACTTTTTAAAAAAATTAATATTTAGCAAAATAAAAGAAAAATTCATGTCACAGTGAAAATGGTCCACAAATATACAAAAATCATTTTTTTAATATTTTGTTAGATATCCTTTTTGACGAATAACTAATTTAAGACGATTTGGAATAGATTCCACTAACTTTTTTTGTGTATTCCGGATTTATTTTATCCCATTCCTCCAAAAAGGCCTTTTTAATTCATTTTTGTTTGAAATATCGTTTCGGTATTTCAACTTCTAATTTCTGCCATTATTTAAGTCTTTGGACTGGGGGAGGGGGGGGGCAGAGTTTTTATTACTTTGGGACAATGATACAGCAGCCATTATTTAACAACCCCAGCTGTGTGTTTTGGATAATTGTCCTGGTAGAGAGAAAAAGTGTCGAGTATGCCGAGTTTTTCAGCACTTTCTTTCATGTTGTTTTTCAAAATATTTAAATATTGCATTTTGTCCATATTTCCTTCAACATGGTGCAATTTACCAACGCCAGAAGCCGAACAAGCACCCCAAACCATCACATGTCCAGCACCATGTTTGACTGTCGGACGCAAATGCTTCGGATTCATCTCCTGATTGGGTTTTCTCCATACGTTTATTCTGCCATCTGATCCAAAAAGTTTATATTTGCTCTCATCTGTAAATAAGACGTTCTTCCAGAATGAAAAATCTTTCCCAGCGTAGCTGTGAGCAAACTGCAAACGAACTTTTTTCACTCAGCCTAAGATTAATCTTGATTTGATTGACCATCCACCTTTCTTGACGTTCGCTGAATAGCTTTTTTGGACTAATTTTCGGCTCATTTACAACTCGCCCTTCATTTTTAAACCGGTGAATGATGTTTTCAATTGTTGTACGGGCTTTATTAACAATTTCCCGATTTCCCTCTGACTTTTTCCATGTTTATAATGCTCAATTATTAAATTTCGAACTTCGATTGTAGTAAGGCGACCCATCTTGGAATTTTAATTTTACAACTAAGGGAACAGGTCTAAACCGTGTTTGTTTCAATACAGAAATATAAGCAAAGGAAAATAAAAGAAAAAAATGCAGAAGAATAGGAAATAGTTCCATTATGTTTCGATGCTCTTTATTGTGGACCATTTTCACTGTGACATATATTTTTTTCTTATTTCGATTAATGTTAATTTCAGTGCAAAATGTTACTAAATTAATAAAATTTTTATGTGCCTATAATTTACATAAAATAAACTATCTAATTTGGCCTCATTTTTTTGTATTTAGACACTTCTTACAGTTTATAGTGGTTGGTCACAGGTGGACCATTTTCACTGTGACCCACTGTAAATAGGTGAAAAAAAAAATTAGACAATATTTAACTTTAAGCGGATTGAACGAGCTTGAGACATCGACCTTAATTAAAAAATAAATCACAAAGAACAATATTTTTGTATTACCAATAAAAATTGTCAAAAAACGGATTTAAGCCTTACCTTAAGGTACACTATACCATTTATGAAATGTGTTTCTACAAAACCCCCTTTTTATTGAAATGAAACTATTTTGTTTTAATTATGAATACACACACACACGTTGTTTATTGTTTTTTCTGATTTGTTCTACATCAAAATAATTATTGTTGACCCGAACGAACAAGAATACAATGAATGGTATGAAAACGACCGATGATTAAATCAGAGACCGAACAAGCTGCACGTGGTTTGATTGATTTAAAATCATCTACAAATATGTGTATTGGAGTATATTCAGCTTTTGAACGCAAATACATATTTATTCGTGTGTTGTTTGCGTATGAACGTTTTGCAATCGGCAGTTGCAGTTCCCTGTTGCGTATTACATATCTTTTTAAATAACATCATGTGGCTGGATATGGATAATAATATTGATAAAATACGACCAAAAAGTCAACAAGTAGTCTTTGATTTTAATTCTGATGGATGTGTAATAAGAAACGCAATAGCAGATATTTTGATTTTTATTTATTATATTATATTTATTGATACATAAATAAAAATTGATTTTTTTTTAATAGTTCTGCATCATTTTGATGTCGTTCGTCTGCTTTCCTTTCAAATAAATTATTGGAATATTCCAGTTTATTTTAAACCTCTGCCTGATACCTTATTTTTAGGTCTTCCATTTTTAAGTCTTGGAGACGAAGCGTTAGGTGTATCCACATTTAAAACTTTATCTTCGTACACATCTCCGTCAAGGGAATTTGCTCACGTGAACAATTCTAAAAAATAAATAAGTAAGAAAATTACTCACAATATGCATATGGAATAAAATAAGTAAAAATTTGTGTAGGACATCCTTAGCGCTATTTATTCAATTAATGAGAAAGCCATTTATTGACAAGAAAATTTCTTTAAAAAACAAAAGAGACTACTTCTAGCCCTCACTTATTCCCTCCTAATTATGAAATTGGGCATAAATAAATCAGTAAAATCGGTGGGTGACTTCGAATATACCTTTCTTGTAAGGTTTTCAATTTATACTTGCATTGTATTTACATACATACATACTGCATATGTAACGAAGTAAAGTGCCTAATAAAAAACATGAAATGTGCTAAAACCCAATTAAAATTGCAAAAATCAGAGAAAATCAATTTGAATTCCAAAAGATAAGATCTAAACATATTAGATCTAATTGTACCTGCCCCCCGTTTCTGTATCTGATGCGAAAAGTTTTTGCAACGAGAAATTCATGGTCACCCTACTTTATACAGGGTGACTTTATAGGTAATAAAATTGATTGAATTTTTACTGGACATTTTTTAGAGCTTTAAACTTTTAAAGCAGTGGACACATTTAATTTTGTAAAATTTATTATTATATAGCATAAATACATCGCCTAACGATCTTCCTTAGATTAAAATATATTTAATTGCCTGTGACCCTATAGAAAGCAGAACACAGTTGCGATTCACATGTTTTTTTTTTTGAAAACTATTAATGCAAAAAATACAGGAACAAGGTGCTGGTCTAATTAGATCTCAAATAAATTTTCTAAACAATTTTTTAAAAGCTGGCAATTTCCAAACAAATTTTTTGACATTTTTGAAGCATTTAAAACAGCTTTTAAATTCATAAAAAATATTTAAAACTTATTTATTACATTGACTGAGATCTAATGTATGTTTTTGTGTTGTAAAGCTTCTCTCCGCTTTTATATAATTTTGATAAAAATCTATTATGCAACAATATTCTTTTGACGAAACGTCAAATACTCGGCTTGTGCAATATATTATAAATCAGGGTTGGCAGGCAATACCCCTAAAATACCGTTATCGATTCAATACCCTTTCAACTCACTATCGTTACCTCTAAAATACCGTTACCGAAATAACTGAAAAAATCGTTATCCTTAAAATACCGTTACCGAAATAATTGAAAAAATCGTTATCCCTAAAATACCGTTACCGAAATAACTGAAAAAATAGCGTTACTCTTAAAATAGCGTTACCGAAATAAAAGAAAATAATTTTACCCTTAAAATACCGATACATTTTTTTTAAGTGATGTCTACACAAGTTATGATCTTGTTTGCCAGGTGTCTTCAAATGCAATAAAATTTGCTATTATATATGATATTACACAAAAAACAACAATAAAATAATTTTTGTTGTTCTTTTGTGTGTAATTTTCGAATTTTATTTTTTATTATGGTTTAATATGTGGTTTAATATATGTTCTAATATAAGAAATATTTTTTGATATGGTATAAGATATAATTATATATGATACAATATGTGCAAACAAATTTGAGATATTGTTATATATAGTTCCATATCTTCAGTATTTTTGATATGGTAAAACATAAAATTTCATATAATTATATGTGGCCCCATGTCAATGGTTTCGAATCCCAGCCAGTGAGATAAATTTTTTGTGCTTTTAGTTTGTTTTTATTTCCTTATTAATATTTTTTTACAAAACTCAAATTTAAATCATTTCGGGATAACAAGAACTAGAAATTTTTGATAGGATATAACTAGTGAAAATTTATATATATATATATTTTTTGCTTTAAATATTATTTTACCATGTCCCAGACCAAAACTCTAAGATGTACCTCAATAAGAGTTAGCCCATACTCCAGGTAACACATATTTAAAATTTCAGGTTTCTAGCTAAATCGGTGTGGGCAGCCCCTTAAGGGAGACTGTTCACCTTTTTTGCCCCTCTTCGTAGACATTTACAAAAATCCGACCTAGGTTAACGTCTACACCGGAGGAGGAACATATGAACCAAATTTCAACTTCCTAGCTCCAGCGTTTTTGGCAGGAAGTCAAGGGTGAGAATTTTTCCCTTTTCTGTCCCTCCCCTTTGGATTTTAACTTTATAGGTCCAAGAGTTTGTGCATGCTGTTAAAGCATATTTCAAAATCTAGCTGTTTTTACTCAATTTTGTATTGATGGCTTCGAAAATGGGAGACAAATTAACACAATCTGTACATATATATCTAAGGCGTTTTATAAAATTTCCCATTCAATACTTTTCTTGATCTAATCACAATAAGTTGAAATTTAACATTAATAAATGTTTCCAAGTATCTTAAAATAGAACACAATTTTTGATTGTTAATAAATATAATATTTCATCATTTTCCCTAACTTCTGTGAATGAAATATTAGATTTAGGTGTCGTATTTTATTCAAAATTAACGTTTGTAAATCATATTGATTATATTCTGCCTAAAGCTTATTCTTAAATGGCTTTTGTTCCTAGAAATTGTAAATAATTTCAAGACCCTTATACAAAGAAACTTTTATATTCTAGCATTGTTCGCTCTAAGCTTAATTATGCCTCTTTTATCTGGAACCCTTATTATATTGTTCACACTAGCCGTATTGAGCGAATTCAGAGAAAATTCATCAAGTATGCTTTGTCTTCTTTATTTTTTTCCGAAGAAACTCCATCATATGAATCTCAATGTAATTAATTTGGATTAGAAACGTTAGAAAAAAGGAGATCAAGTCAAGCTGTTATGTTCGTATATGATATTGTCAACTATAATGTTGACTGTCCATTTTTAGTGTCCATTATAAATTGGAACATATCAGTAATACATTTACGGCAAAGTGATTATTTATAAAGTCCATAGAACGAATTATGCATCTAATCAACCAATCACAAGAGTTCTTAACTTATTTAATAAAATTAACAATAAATCCAAAGAAATTAATTATTTGCTATTAGAATTTACGCAATCTAAGATAATTTTTAAAAACATTGTGAATTACTTAATAAGAAAATATTGTTAGCTGTAAGCTTAGTCTGTAGAGATTTTTGTATATCCATAGACGTAAATAAACGAAATGAAAAAAACTAAATGAAATTTCCGGTTTCTAGCTATAGGGTTTGGGCAGGCCGTGAAAGGGGAGTTTTTCCTCCTGCGGTTTAGCTGGGCGTTGTTGAATGAAATAAAGAAATAAATATTTACGCAGTTTCACATTTGCCCATTTGCACATGTGCACATTTGTATATTTGCACATTTATCTTACCATCAAACCATCGATCCATCAAACCATCAATAAAATTTTCACTTTTGCACACTTGGAAATTTTTACATTTGCACTTTTATAAATTTGAACTTTTGCAAATTTGCACATTTTCACATTAGCATATATCACAATTGCACTTCTGCAAATTTGCACCCTTTCACACTTGCACATTTACAAATTTGCACATCTGTACATTAGCATAATTGCACATTTACATTGGATGAGGAATCTATGAACCAAATATTAACTTCATAGCTCCAGCGGTTTTGGCAGGCTATTTCTGAAACGCAGTTTACAATTTCTGAAATACAATTGACTATTTCAGAAATACAATTGATTATTTCTGAAATACAATCGACTATTTCTGAAAGACAATTGATAATTTCTGAAATACAATTGACTATTTCTGAAATACAATTAACAATTTCTGATATACAATTGACTATTTCTGAAATACAATTGACAATTTCTGAAATACAATTGAATATTCCTGAAATACAATTGAATATTTCTGAAATGCAATTGACTATTTCTGAAATATAATTGACTATTTCTGAAATGCAATTGACTATTTCTGAAATACAATTGGCTATTTCTGAAATACAATCGAATATTTCTGAAATACAATTGATAATTTCTGAAATATAATTGACTATTTCTGAAATACAATTGACAATTTCTGAAATACAATTGATAATTTCTGAAATACAATTGACTATTTCTGAAATACAATTAACAATTTCTGATATACAATTGACTATTTCTGAAATACAATTGACAATTTCTGAAATACAATTGAATATTCCTAAAATACAATTGAATATTTCTGAAATGCAATTGACTATTTCTGAAATATAATTGACTATTTCTGAAATGCAATTGACTATTTCTGAAATACAATTGGCTATTTCTGAAATACAATCGAATATTTCTGAAATACAATTGATAATTTCTGAAATACAATTGACTATTTCTGAAATACAATCGACAATTTGTAAAATACAATTGACAATTTCTGAAATACACTTGACTATTTCTGAAATGCAATTGACTATTTTTGAAATACAATTGTCAATTTCTAAAATACAATTGACTATTTCTGAAATACAATTGACTATTCTGAAATACAATTGACAATTTCTGAAATACAATTATTTCTGAAATACAACTGACTATTCTAAAATACAATTGACAATTTCTGAAATACATTTGACTATTTCTGAAATACAATTGGAAAAGTGGTAGTTTTCGTGTATATTATATTATTGAATCTAATCTGATACAATTCGATCTGACTTTTTTCGGATAAATTTTGATATTACTTTATAAATATATTGTTGGGTCTAAATTAATCTGCCATTTTTCGGATCAATTCAGATCCATCTAAATCCTAAAATATATTTCTGGATCTAATTTGATCTGCCATTTTTCGGATCAAATAAGATATTAAGGAATATAAAATTGGAAATGATTAAATATTGTGCCAGATTAATTTTTTTTTACTCGGACCTACATACCACGGACCAAAATAATTTCAAACCATCTGTGGTGCATTATGTAAAAATGATTGCGTTAGTTATAGATATTTCTACATGGGGCCGCTGTGAAGTAACAAGATTCAAAAATATATTTTTTGTACATACATATATCTATCTTCCAATAGTCTGATCATGATGGGGTTAAATATATCGGTGTCCATTAAAACTAGCGTTCTTATTAAAATACCAATACCGCAATAACAAAAATAATTTTACCCTTAAAATATCGTTACCGAAATAATGCCCGTAATTTTAAGCAAGGTAGGTATCTACCTACCGGTGCATAGATACCTACTAGTTTTTGTTCGTGTACACGGTAGGTAACTAGGCTAAAATACCGTTACCGAAATAATGGAAAATGTTATGGCTAAAATACCGATACCGAAATAACTGAAAAAATCTTTATCCCTAAAATACCGTTACAAAATAACTGAAAAAATCGTTATCCTTAAAATAACGTTACCGAAATAATAGAAAAGAGCGTTACCCTTAAAATAACGTTACCGAAATAGTAGAAAATAGCGCTACCCTTACCGATAACCGCATTTGTTTCGGTTACCATCCATGTTATAAATTCTTTACCACATTATCGTGACCTGAAAATCTATTTGTCAGTCAGAAATTTTTTCTAAAAATCGCATGATTTTTGTTAAAAAAATTCATTTTGTTTTTCGTATATTAATAGTTGTAGAAGTTGGTGCCGGAGGCGAAAATTTGGTTTTTCAAACATTAAGATTAAATATAATTCTTAACAAGTTTCAAAGTTGCCAAGCCCTAAGACGCATTGTCATAGAAAATCATTCGCTCGAAAATTTTATAATTTAGTCGGATGCTTCAAGAACAGGCTGGGAGGACACACTCATGGACAGAGAGCAGCAATTTACTTAGTTTTTGAACTATTTTGAAAGGCAGTGGTTGCGCATCACAAATATTTGATTTATATAAAGTGATTTTTATTGTAATTCTTTAAAATATTTCAATTTAGGTTGGCCCATGTAACTTTAATATTTATAAGGAGTACATTCGAATGTTATTGATTCAATGCAATATAAATGAGTATAATGCTGTGCATAAGCAACTTTTCTTTGCATATTTTGGGGTAATTTTTCATTTCATTACATTTGGGGTCATTTTTTATTTCTTCAAATTAGTGTTATTTTACATAATGAACAAAATCCTCAATCTAATAAATGAAAATATGCCCCAAACGAGGAGCGCCGCGCTAGGCTAGTTGGAAGCGTGCTAGCTTATCAGTGCAAGGGGTCGTGGGTTCGATTCCCACCAGAGGCTTTGGTCTGTTTTCGCTGCAACAATTTTTTATTATATTTTTCGTGTTAATTTTCATTATGAAATTTTGCTCCAAAAAATGCTGCTTAATTACATTTTAAGATTGGGGTCATATTTCTTGAAGCCATTTTGCACAATGCCACCGTGAACTACATCAAATTTTTAAAAACGAAAATAGCACAGATATCATGGGAACGTCGAATAGCCGCTTGCATACTCAAATTTAAAGGCCATTTCAAAAGCGATTAGATTGTTTCAAAAACTTTTGGAATGACTCCAAATGTAATTTATAAAGAATCAATTGTAATTCAAAAACGCCAAAATAAATAAAATAAATATTTGTTGAATTTCAATAATTTTTTTAATTGCGGTTGGTATTTATTAATTTTATTTAATCTTAATAAGTATCGATTGCGAATTTTTGAGTTTTGTTTGTAATTTTTTAAATGTAAATTGTGTTCTTTTATTTCGGACTTTTATTTAATTTCAATTGTCATTTTTGGGAAATTTTGTCTTTTTTTATACAAAGCTTTATTTTTTTATCTCTATATCTATAACTACTTGCTTTCACATATGGACTTTAACGCAACACGAAAAATGGCAATTATATTGTATGCCCTGCTCTACATTACTAACAAACACATAATTTATTTGTTAGCTTTTGTTGTTTTTAATATTTTATCAAATTAGAAATAGAAAAATTTCAAATATATTTTTGACAAATATTTTTGTTTATATTTAAAAGAGAAAAGACAAGAATTTCCAAGACTTGGCAGCATTTTAATAAATTCTTACTTTTTAACTACTATAACTATTTTAAAAGTCTATATCCTTTTTTTAAATGAAAAAGGCAATTGATCGGTTTTTAAAAACATAAGTGTATTTTAATATTTAATAATAGAGATAAGTGTAGAGATTTCATCGAAAGAAGCGGCCAAATACATTTTTTTACATATTACAAGGTTCGGTAACTGAGAGGAAACTGAAACAAAGCAAATTCTTCTCATTTCTGCACAAATTTCAGCAAAATCTGGTAAAACCCAATGTGACTTGCAAAAAAATCAATTGGTCTTGCAAAGAAAATCAATTAAAAACAAAAAATATAAGCTATTTTGTATATATGTAGCTATACTAAACACGGTAAAAAATTGTAGTTTGGAAATAATTTCGGGGTGGGTGCCCCCCTCTGGGCATGCCACTGATCACACATGTCATGTCCAGTGGCGGATCCAGCCTTTGCTTTTGGGGTGGGCTTTTTAGTTTTTACACTTACAGGATTATTACTATTTTTTTTATTGTGAAACACCTTAACCCTCGAAGTGGCACATGGTTCTGGCAGACATATTTAATTCTCATGCTTCAATTTAGCATACTTCTATTTTAGGTACATGGCTGTAATTTCAGGTAATCTCCCAAAATATTGTTGGCTTTCGATGTATAAATTAATAATTGAAAAAAATCCTTGGAACAGGACAAAAAAGCCAAATAAAAAATCTTCACCTTACTTTTGGTACATGGTGTCTGGCCAGACCCCTATGCATTTTGTATGAACGCATAGGCAAAGCACATGGCACGAGTTGGAAATTTGTATTTACTTTATTCTTTTATGCTTCTTTCTTTCTTCTGATTTTGTTTGTGAGTTAGTTATTCATTGAACGTTGAACAGTGAAGAAGTAATCTAGTTTTTGTGCGGTAATTTTGAACTTGTGAATAATTTTACGCAGGTAGATTTGTTGCGTTGTTAGTATATTATGGCTGATGAACTGGAATTTATTTATAATACACGCTTGCGTAGCGCGAATTTGCAACCCCAATTGTCAGAGGCATTAGTGCGTGATTTTCAAAGTCAGGTAGAAGCTGATGAAAATTATGATGTTTTGAAAACGATGGTGACGACACTGCTGATTATGTGCCAGAAGATGATGCATCAGACATAGAAAATGATTTGGAAATTGAACCTAACGAACTTTATGATAGTGATGAAGACGTAGATGAAGAAGAAGAAAGTGGAAATGATGCTGAAGCAGTAAATGAAGTCGACTCAGGCTGTTTTTATGGTAAAGACGGTACTAAATGGAACGAAACTGAACCCCCTGCATCTCGTTTGCGCCAGCATAATATCATGCGTTTTCGATCTGGAACAAAAACAAGGCTCACGAATCCAGTTGAGGTATTCAAGCTATTTTTCTCAACCAATATTACGTTCGTCATCTTTAGTGAAACAAATCGGCATGGGCGAGAATCAATTAGAAAATGGAATGAAGAACATCCAGAGTCTACCCAAAGAAAATGGATTGATTTGACAAGCTCTGAGCTAGATGCATTCATTGGGATTTTGTTGGCTTCTGGTCTCAGCCATAATAATATGCAAGACTCCAGTATATTGTGGCGTTCTGATTCGCTGCCCATATTCCGTGCGGCTATGTCGCACAAACGATTCATTACTCTGTCCAGATATATTCGTTTCGATAATAGTCGTACGCGGGCATTCCGACAGCAAACAGATAAAGCAGCTCCTATCCGGGACCTTTGGAATTTTCTCAATGAAAATCTGCAAAATTATTATGAACCTTATGAAAATATCACCATCGATGAGCAGTTGTTTCCGTATCGTGGGCGCACAAAGTTCACCCAATATATCCCATAAAAACCTGCAAGGTATGGGATCAAAGTTTGGTGGGCATGCGATGCTAAGACCAAATTTCCATTGAAAGGAAAACTATACACTGGAAAGGAAGGAGACAATCGGGAGATAAATCAAGGTGAAAACGTTCTAATGTATTTCGCAAATTGTTACGCAAACAGCGGCAGAACAATTTTTTTACCTCATTGAACGGCGCTAAACGACTGGCTGCAATGGGACTGGCATTTGTTGGCACCATTCGAGCAAACAAAAGATGTCTTCCTAAGGAAGTTATGAAGAGCACCAGACGACCAATTCTTTCAAGTGTGTTTGGTTTTCATGAAAATCTTGTTGCACTTTGCAGCTACGTGCCCAAAAAAATAAGGCAGTCAATTTAATTTCAACCGTGCATTACACGAAATATGTTGAAGGCGTAGCCATGAAACCGGAAGCAATTTTATTTTATAATTCAACTAAAGCCGGAGTCGACACGATGGATCAAATTCTAACTCATTACACAACAAAACGGTCAACCAGACGCTGGACATACGCGTTTTTCTGCAACATGATTGATGTGATGGCATTGGCAACTTACATTATATGTAAGCTAAATGATGAAAATACAAGAAAAGAAAGAAGACGCATATTTTTATATAAACTTGCAAAGCAATTGGTACTGGCCAACGTTGAAAATCGCATCAATAATCCGCACATTGTGGCTCAACCAACAACTCGTATAGCATTTGAAGCGTACTTTGGGAGACCTCTCAATATAGCAAACCGTAATGTGCCTTCACGCAGTGGTCCAGACACACTAGCTGCCAAAAAAGATTGCAAAATTTGCCTGCAGCAAAGTGACAAAATACGCCGTAAGACACGCTTTTTTTTGCTGCAAATGCAACAATTCTGTTTGTCAGCAACATTCAAAAGTGATTATTTATGTTTTTGTTGCCTTCCGCAAAATTCTGAATAAAAAAATCAATGTATTCTTCATAATAGTTTTCTATTTTGTCATAAACATTTATTACTTTACCCATAATAAAGAGAAATATATATAGAACAAAAAAATTGTTACCCTTTTCATTCCAAAGAATTTTTCAGGTCTATTTTTTCTTCCTCAGGTAGCTAATAACATAGTAAAAAGAAATAGAAACACAAAATATAACAAATATTTTCCTATCTTAGTAAAAAATTTAACGGCAAACAGCCCTTATTTCCATACAAATGCATGTAAATGTATAGGGTCTGGCCAGACACCATGTGTCAGAACTAAGGGCTCAAAATATGTGCCTGACGAAGGGTTAAAGCTCTTTTTATATAATTTAAATTTTATTCTTCTTTGGTTCGAAATCAATAAAAAAATACCAAAAGGCTGATTTCCAAATCATTTTCACTATTTATGTTATTTACGGGAATAAAGGTCAACAAGAAATTAAAATTCCATTTTGTTGGTGCGCCGTCGTAAACACATATGTGTATTTTTATTTTATTTGTATTATTCACTTATCAACCAAAGCGTTTTGCGTTATCTCTACTAGTTGCGAAGTTAGCAAAACTACTATATGAAACCTATAGTAGAAATTCTCCGATAAAAACACCTATGTGTTTTACTACACATAACCATTTTTGATTTAAATTATTTTTCGTATGATTATGATAGAATCAGTTTTAACTGATAAAATGCTATTACTTGGTCTTGAGCCTAGAAATCGCACTAGTCCTACACATCATACCACCTATACCAGCACCTTGCTTGACATTTTCTCTGTTAGTAATGTTTCAAACGTTTTACTTTATGATCAAATCTCGGCATCATGTTTTTCGAAACATGACCTGATTTTTCTCAGCTATGATTATTGTATACAACATGTCGATACATCGTTCTCGTTTCGAGACTTTAGGAACTTGAACTATGATCTGCTATACACGAACTTCTCCAACATTGACTGGGATTGTGTGTATCACATGACTTCCGTTAATGGTCAATTGTGCTTCTTACAAAACAACCTGCTGCGACTTTATGGAGAAAGAGTTCCACTGAAAATAAAAACATCTTCATTTAAGTCTAGCCATGGTTTTCAGCTGCCATAAAACAATCAATTTCTCATAGAGATGTTGCATACTCCCGATGGAAACGTTTTAAAACCCCCGAATTAAAAAATAGTTATCGCTCGGCTAGAAAGGTAGTCAACCAAAATATCGGAATTGCTAAAGCCGAATACTATTCTAAACGTTTTTCTTCAGCTTTGGAATCCAAAAATACTTGGCAAACAATCCGAGAAATTGGTATTGGAAAAGCTAACAACAATAGCTGTACGACTGATGCCGATGAATTGAACTCAATTTTTACAGACCTACCTTTGGCTCAGATCGATAACAATTTCTATACTTTCAACAATACCAACACTGAAGAAAATAACTTTGAATTTTCATGCGTAACTCAACTTGATGTTTTGTCTTGTTTCTCTATGGTTAAGTCGAATGCTGTGGGGTATAATAACGTGCACCCTAAATTAATAAAAATGCTGTTACCGTTACTCCTGCCTTATGTAACATATTTCTTCAACCACATTATAACTTCCAGTAGTTTTCCTTCCAAATGGAAACATGCCAAAATTATCCCAATCCCAAAAACAAACTTGGATTTCCGACCAATAGCAATTCTATGTTATCTCTCGAAAGTTTTTGAAAAGATTTTGCACACCCAAATGAGTATATATATTCATGATACCGGTCAACCACCATACCCTTTGTATGAAACTTAGACACTTTTTTAAATTTTCAACTACTTCCACTCAGATTTTGTCCTCATACCTCATGAATCGTACGCAATCCGTATATGTAAATAATAAGTCATCCCAATCTTTAAATCTCGAGAGAGGTTTACCCCAAAGTTCGATTTTGGGTCCGCTGCTATTTTCCATATATATTTATGACTTACCTAAATATCTTTCAACTCTACTTGAGCAGTCCTGTTCAATCTATAAAAGGGATTATTGATAAATCAACGCTGAATTTAATAGTTTATACCGGTGGGCAACAGCTAATGGGCTCTGTATTAATCCACGAAAATCCAAATGCTTGGTAATTCGTAAAAAAACTTTAAATCCAGTTTCCGAACATGATATCGCCATTTACAGCGAGAAAATTACCATTGTCCCAACAGCTTAAAATCTTGGTCTAATACTAAATAGTAATCTAACATGGACAAACCATATTAACACAATAGTGGGTCAAACATTCATGAAACTAAGACAACTTTGGGCAGCCCAATCTTTTATACCTTTCAAAATTTAGATTGCTGCTGGCCAAATCTTACCTGATTCCGAAGTTATTGTATGGTTGTGAACTTTTTGCAAATAGCGACTCCGCAAGCCAATCTAAGCTTATCGTGGCGTATAATAGCATTGTTCGTTATTTTTTTGGATTAAGGCGACGTGATGGAACTTCGGCTTTCTCAAAGAAAATTTTTGGTGTTTCATTTATAAATCTTATGAAGATAAGAGTACTTCTCTTTTTACATAAAATCATTTACACGCAAAAGCCTTTATACCTCTATGAAAAACTTCGTTTTGCTCAGTCTAATAGGGGCAAAAAGATAATTTTACCAAGACATAATTGTGTAGTATCTGAGTGGCAATTCTATATAAATGCAACTCGTCTCTGGAATATGCTTCCACAAAACCAACAACTTAACAGCAACGTTACTCATTTAAAAAAAAAATTGTTTTTCTAAATTATTCTTGATATTTTCTTACTTTTCCTGTTTAACTTTAAATATTTTTTATTATTTTTATTTTTTTTTAATCTTGTGTAATTTAAATTTTAGCTTTAAAATATTTTACCTAATTGCAACCTATTTCTAAATATGTTTTAGCAATTGTCATTATTATTTTTGCTTGGTAATTCCTGTACTGTAATTATAAGATTAAATCTTGTTGTGCAGGATATGACATTAATAAATAAATAAATAAATAAATAAATAAAAAAATAAATAAATAAATAAAAGTATGATTTTATATCAAAACAAAATAATATTGTACAAGTTTTCTTAACAGTTTTTAGTGATGTTTTGATACTCAATTGCAAAATTAGTATCCGAATTATACCACATTTACGAAATATTTTAATATTTATTGTTTTTGACATAAACACGTATACTAGCCATGGAAGACAAATGTGATAATTGTTTTTTTAATAAGAAAACGGAAGTTTTTAAAGCATTTGATAAAGGTGAGAGGCAGAAAACAAATTTGGAAGTATTCTTAAAGATGGAAAGAAACAAAAAGTTACGGATGATGGGGAAAAAATATGGATAAAAAAGGGCCAGGAAAGTAAATCGCATTGCCTTAAATATTTTTGGAATTTACCTTCGTGGGAGGCCAAAAAATCTAAAATGCTAATTTTGTATACTTTACGCTGCTCTCTACTTTACGCTGCAAAGCTCGGAAAAAATATTAAACGTTTGCTAACCCTGCCTTTACACATGTAAGTAGTGGCATGCAAATGTTGTACACGTGTTATCAACGAAAATTCTTGCCATTTTATTTTATGTTTACACATGCGAGTGTTAAATAGAGCTACCGAGTTCATCATATAGGCACATTTTTGGGAAAACAAACTTGCTTTTTTTTCATTATACTACATTTAACAAGTTAATACTTTAATTACAATTTTAAAGTAATCCAGTAAATTTGCATTTAATTTTTAAGAATTTTGCCAAATTTTACTCGCATGCAAAATTTACTGCCACTGCAGCTGCCATTGCGAAAAATGTGAGTGTATTAGTAAAAAGTCGTGAGTGTATTAAGTTTTTCGAACTCCTAGTGGCGTGTGGCTGGGTAAGAAAGAATTTCATAATTCTAGCAAAAATATTGGATTTTTTTTAATTTTTAAAATTTTCTTCATATTTTTGTTAACTTCTTGTACCACTTCAAGACGCCAAAATATTTTCGATTTTGTTTAAGGCGTTAACATGCCATTAAGAGTTTGAAAAACTAAGTACACTCACGAGATTTTAGTAATAAACCCACATTTTTCGCAACGGCAGCTAAGTGGCAGCAAATTGTGCATGCGAGTAAAATTTGGCATTTTCATGCCACTAACTTTCAAAACGTTAAGCAATGTTACTCTATTACTGTGCTACTGTATTACTGTAAAATTGTAATTAAAGACTTAACTTGTTAAATGTATTATGATTTATGTCTCGAAATGCGGATAAAAAGTAAGAAAAAATACAAAAATCTTTTAGAAAAAAATGTCGCGAATTGACAAAATAAAACAGTTCTTTTAGCTCTCCGAACGCTAGTTAGCTCAAAGACAGGTGTTTCAGTTGGAATACCGACTTTTTTTATTTAAAATATATTCAATAAGAAAATATTTTCCTCGGAATAGCAAGTTCTCAAACTAAAAGCTTTGATATGTTAATTATCTTTGCTGCTTTAGAATTTCACCTCTACATGATGGTAAGAGATTAACGCACTCCCAAACCAAATCGTAGTCTTATTAAGAGTTGTCACAATTACCATTAAGATGGAACTTAACATTTCAAATAACTAAATTAGTTTTAAAACCTTTCACGTCGCAAAGTTTGTTGTGTATATTAATATTTTGATTGCTTTTAAACCGTTTTAGAGGGGGTAGATATATCACCCTCATCCCCCTGGGTCCGTGTCTGGTCATATGTAATTACATATTATCATTTAATCTAATTAGATTCAGTCCTATGTAATTAGATTTAAGCAGATCTTATCTAATATTTTATAATATGTAAAGGGCGGTTAAATTTTAAGGGCCGATGTTGATTTTGAATAAAACAAATTATTTAAGAAATTATTGTCATTACTTTTTATTATGATAATATGGTATGGTTTAATTATGTATGGAACAAAATATCGGCTAAATAGCCGCCGCGGCATCGGCGGCACACCTCCATCCGATGCCCCAAATTTTCGATGACGCTGAGGCATAATTGAGGTTCTATGCCGTTACTGTACAGAATTATCTCATCCTTTAGCTCTTGAATTGTTGCTGGCTTTTCGACGTACACCTTTCCTTTCAAAAAACCCCAAAGAAAGAAGTCCAACAGTGTCAAATCACATGACATCACCACCACGTGAGATAACACGGCCATTGAATTTGTCGCGCAAAAGAGCCATTGTTTCGTTAGCTGTGCGGCAAGTGGCACTGTCCTGTTGAAACCACATATCGTGCATATCTATATCTTCCAACTCGGGCCATAAAACACCATTCACAGTAACTGCCTGAATGCGGCAATTCTGCTTATTGACGAATCCACTGAGGTGAAAGTGTGCCTCATCACAAAAGATGATTTTCTTCGAAAATGTATCATCCACTGTTGCAATTTCTTGCCACCATTCTGACCATTGACGACGTTTGGAATGGTCAAGAACCTTTAGTTCTTGAGTCAATTGCACCTTTTAAGCGTGTAAAAGCAAGTCTTTATGCATAATGTTCATCAACGACAAGCGTGAGTGGTGCAATTGTTGGGCACGACGACGAGTTGAGGTGGACGGCTCTTCAGCCACACTATCGCGAACAGCAACAATATTTTCTGCAGTACGAGCTGTACGGGCATGCACTGTTGTTTTCACATCTCCTACACGATTTTTCTGATTGTACGCACATTTGGACGATTAAATTGACCGAAAAATCATGAAGTGCACGATATGCATTTTGATTTGAAGGCCCATTTTCATAATAAGCAAGAATAACTTTAACGCGTTGCTCGATTGTGGATCTTTCCATGGTTCAAATTGAGTTAGTCTGAAATTGAGAAATGTCAAATGAAATGCAGAAAAAAACTTAAGGTTTAGGTGTGGTTCACATTCAACATCGGCGCCTAAATTTAACCACCCTTTACATATATAAATCTGCATGGTGAGAGACATCGTCATGGTGTGGTACAATCAAATTAAGCTGATGTTTTTTTATTAGAAAAGTAGGGCACGTAAGTTTTTAAATAGCAAAATTGATCAGCCGATAGTTACGTGTTTTTTTATGGATGTTATATATTGAAACGCCACCATACCATGGCTATGCAAAAAACGTTTGGCCTTTTCTAATAGATTTTTTTTTTGCAATTTCAATTGATTTTTTTTGCAAAAGACCATTTGTTTTCTTTTTTTTTTAAGTCAAATTGGGTCTTAGCTGATTTCAGGAAAATTTGCTCAATTTTATCTGTTACCGAACCTTTGTAATCTGTACGCTGGACGCTGCTTGCGATGAAATCTCTATACTTATACTTCCTCTATGACGACACCTAAATAATTATTTCCACACTCATAATATTATATGGGTAAAAACAACCAAAAATACACTTTCAAGTAGATATAGCACTGTAGTGTATGCATAATATTATAAGTGCACATGCATACACTGTGTACAATGTATCTCGTTGCATATTCAGTTCATATAAACAAAGTAATTGGAGATCGATATAGGTTTTGTTTGTTAATGTATAATGTCATTGAAATAAACTAAAGTATGTCACTGGGGTGGTTCGATCTGATTAATGGTATTGTGAGACAAGAAACACAGTAATATTTAGGAAACTATATCCACACTATTTTGGCATGTGTCACTGAATGCAACAGAATACATTGCAGTTTAGTTGTTGAGTGTGCTTTTGAGAGTCACTCAAAACAAAAGAAATTTATTAGTATATAAGGAAACGTTTTAAATAAAATCAGTCTTTTTGATAAAAATTCAAAACCTCTTTTGATTCATTACAGCACGGTCAATTGGCTTTTTACTTAATTTAACGTCTTTTATCTTACTCAATATTGGGCTTACAAATTGGTTAAACAACAGATTGTTTTTGTTTTTAAATATTGTATTTAGTGTGGATGCGAGCTGGCATTTGAAAAGTTTTTCAAAGAAATTTTAAAGCCTTTTGTAAATTTTTATTTAGTTTGGAATTTATCTAGCTACCTCACACAGCTCCTTAATGGACTTATTTAAATTGCATAATTTCTTTTAGAACAATAAAATTCGTGATTTCAATTGTATTACTTTTTTCTAGACGACGCCTGCTACACTCATTCTATTGTTGAGCTTTAATTTAAGGTTTATTTTTTCCGAATATTATATAATGTTTCATACAAATTTAGACTTACTAAGGAGTTATGGATATAGCTGCTTAAAAATTAAGAATTTTTAAAAATGCTGCCAAGTCTTGGAAATTCTTGGTTTTCTCTTTTCAATGCAAACAAAAATATTTGTCAAAAAAAATATTTGAAATATTGGTATTTGTAATTTGATAAAAATATTACAAACAACAAAAGCTAACAAATAATTTATGTTTATGGCGCTTTATGAATTGTTGATCTGTTATTTTGTAAATAAATATTATAAGTAGGATTTTAGATCATATAATCATATTATTTTTATAAATTATTTTATTGTAAAGAGACATGAACATTTTTGTTAGTAAATTATAGAGAATAAAAATTCAGAAATTCCACATTGCCAGCACGATAGAATACTTAGTATTTTCGGTTGAGGAGAATAAAAATTGAGAAATTCCACAGAGCCAGCAGGATAGAATACTTAGTATTTTCGGTAGACGCTACCCAACCTTATCAATATCCACGCTCTCCTTTCTCCCCTTTGGTCATTGCTTGATGATTGTCTATTTTATATTGAGTGTTTGGAAACAAATTAACAAACTCGAAAACAACACAATTAGACTAACATCAACGAAATTCAACAATTCATATTTATCCTCTATATTTTACTTTGAGCCGCTTAAAATATACGCTTAGAATATACGAATCACAGGAGCGTGGAATGTCTAAGCCCAAATTATCAGTGATATCCATAGAATAACACTATGAATTTTTTAAACTTAATCGCGCTTTTTAAGTTGAAACAATATTTTTTGATTTCAAATGTGACTTTCATTTACAATTGCTATTTTTTTTAATCAAAATTATGTTTTTTTTTTAAATAAATGTTTTAATTAAAATTATTTTTTTAATAAATGTTTTAATTAAAATTACTTGTTAATTTCTAATTAATTAGACAGTAAATAAAGGCATATGAGCATAGTATAGTATTTAGTAATTGATAACTTGAGTTCGATGCTTAAAAAAGCCGAAGAGGAGTTTATTATTATCGTATTTACAGAAAGACTACACCGAGACGGGTAAAAATTTACAAGTACATGATCCAATGGAATATTACACATTAGTCTTTTTCTTTCCATATTTATATGAAATAATCTCAAGTATGACAAGAATTTTGTAGCCTCATATATTTTTATAAGCCTTACAACACAAAAAGAATCATAACGTACTTAAGACTTTCTGCATTGGCTATAATGTCTGTATATCCTGAAGAGGTAGACAAAATTGTTTACAGTTTTATGTCGAAAAATCGTCGCATTAATTTTTAAGTTAAATATTAAATGTATAAATTAGATCTCTGTCAATGTGATAAAAATAAAAATTCTTTAATTATTAACTAAAGCTGTAAATTTTGTTTTAAATGCTTCAAGGTCGAAAAATTTAGGTTTTGAAATTACCAGCTTTTGAAAAAAGAATATAAGAGAAGATAGATATATAGGAATACAAATAGTTACATATTTTGTTCTAAAATTATAATGTATTTCAGATTTTGGTATAAATGGCAACAATTGATGGAAGACCAGCTCAATATGGGATCTCTCTTAAGCAATTACGAGAGCTCATGGAGACAAGAGGACGAGAGGGAGTCCAGAAAATTCACGAAATGGGCGGTATACAAGAGCTTTGTAAAAAATTATATACATCACCAAACGAAGGTAAAAGTACAAAACACATGACATAATAAAACGGTATTTTATTTATAAATTTTATGTTTTTATGTATATGTTAATAAATTATAGGTTTGAGTGGGACGAAAGCCGATGCCGATCACAGAAGAGAAACATTTGGCTCGAACACTATACCACCGAAGCCTCCAAAAACATTTTTAACGCTAGTCTGGGAAGCTTTGCAAGACGTAACGTTAATTATTTTAGAAGTAGCAGCATTAGTATCACTTGGGCTATCATTTTACAAACCCGCCGACGAAGATGCCCGTAAGTGTAATCGTCTCAAAGGACCACAAAAATATCCTACTTTATAACAAAAACCGACAGGCATTTGATTTGAAGTTATCTTCACGTTGCTTAAGACACAATTTTTGGAGCTTGATGCCATTTATACACCAGAATTAAACAACTGTTTCGTAGATACATATATACGAATTTTTTAATAGTCATGCCAACCAAGGTTGGCAATCAATTCCTTTATAATACTCTTTACCTATACCATTATTGAAACAAAAATTGGCAAAGTTAATGTAGGGTACATGATTCAAAGTTAAAATTTTATTACTAATTTATTGCTGGCCTAAATTGTGTGAAAAATGCATTTTTTGAAAAATACGTTAAAACAATAGAGAATTTGTAACAGTGACTCCTATAGGGTTGTTGTAAGAAGGATATTAATGATAGACGACTCGGTGTTCTTGTTCACCGTCTTGGGCTCAGTTGTGACGGATCCTTTTGCTCCACGAGAAATTATGTTCTCGTTACAAAAAAAATAAAACAACACAAAAAATATCATCGACCATAAAAAAATACTTAGGAAATCTCTTCCTATCAATTAACTTGATATGAATTATTTTAAAAAAATTAATGCTTTCAATTTAATATTGAGTCCAAATTGAAACAATTGTTATCATGAACAAAATAAAAGTAAAAAATCACTCACCTCTTATTCAGCCGATGAAACGAGCTCACCTCATTTGCGAATCTGCAGAGTTCTAAATTCTATGGTTGTTAAAAATTTTGTTATTTTTGGACTTCCATACACAAAAAAATACCTTCTTTTCTAAATCTTCTCTTTTTTTATGGTCTTACAGGTTAAGTTAAATTACAGAGCGAAAAAAACAATTATTAATTAATAAAAAAATTATTATTAAAAATTAGAATATTATTTAAAATTTAGCAAAGTAACAAATTAAAGTTTTTATTACGCTCTCAAAACCAAAAAACACAAAATGAAGTTACAACCATCAAACAAAGTAATTTATACAAAAAAAAAATTATAAAAAAATTTTCGACAACAAGTATTTCTTGACACCATCCACTAAAACTCTTGTTTTTATCTTTTGTTTGAAATTGTAGTCTTTAAAAAGACTAGACGAAGTTTAAATCCATGAGTCTTGAAAAGGGATGATTTTCAAAAATAAATAGTACAAAATTTTTACAAAAAAAAAACAGTTTGATTTACAAAAAGAAATCCAAAAATTGTTGGCCATGAATCGCACACCAAAGAAATATACAAACGTGAAGTGAAGACGTAAAGCAAAAATTCCAAAATTCATTACGCTTCCAAATGTTCAACGAACTTTAATAAGCAGATTCAAAATTCAAGCCGACTTAAATTAAAACAAACCAAACCAAAAACAAATAAGCAACAACACTCAAAATTTTCAACACCAAAAAAATCAAAACACTTCCACACTCTACTCACCAACAAAATTCGTTGTCGACAATACCAAAAAACTAATACCAATAACATGCAAGGAAAAAATATTTCCTTTGTACCACAATTAGTGCAGCAAATCACTTTTTCCACACAAAACCTATTTATATTCTTAATATAAGCACACTTCAAATAACAATTATACTGATACAATTTCCCAAATTCTTTCCTTAGTAAAATCTTCTAATCAAAGCCTACTATTAAAAAAGTAAAATTTTCACAATGTAAAAATAATCCATTTTCAAATAACAAGAATTTGAAGAAAAAATGTATTTATTTTTTTTCAAAAATTTCATCAAACATAAATTTAAAGCCTACTAAAAATTATATTTTTTTATTGAATTAAAACAATTTAGTGTGACCGTGAATATCTGCCCTATAAATATTGAAATATAATGGGCGTTTTGGTAGCATTAGGTGGGTCCTTTTTGGAAAAAATAGCTGTCACAAAATTAACAACTATCCTTGTCCCACGATGGTAAAGGGGTTAAGAAACCGCCATCTAATCGTGTAGCACGAACACGCCCTGAAATCAAGAGTCTAATGTTCTACCGACTGATATAGCCGGGCTTTGTATGTTCCGTAAATCCTTTGCGTGATAAGTTCCAATAAATCTTTCGTCACAATCTTCTATATCATATAATGAAGACCGTACAGAACGAATAAATTTACTTTTTGAAAATTAGTTAGCTAATTTAGCACTAAAATGTCCCGCAGCACTCTTTGATGTAAATTCCGTTTGAAAACTAGTTTGCCAGGAGAAATTTTTACATTTCGGGACCGTAGATTATATTGACGCTCATGCCTTCTATTAGCTTTCTCTAATTTTTTTCGTACATTATCCCTTAAAAGTTCATGACTAATATCACTAGCAAGAATTTCAACATCGGTTTCATTTAAAGTATTCAGCCTTCTGTGAAATTCATAATTATCTCCATTACTAATATATTTCTGACCAAAAACTAAGGTTCAAAACCTATGGATTCGTGTACGGACGTCCTTAAAGAGCAAGCACTTAAATGCTGGTCCCAATCCTTTTGATTTTTGCTGATGTACGCTCGAATTTTAGCCAAAACGTTCCTATTCACTCGCTCCGTTGTCGGTAAATACTACTTCTGGAACACCAAATGTATGAAAGACATCAGCTTCAAGAATTTCCATAACTTTTCTACTTGTAGCAGATCTTATGGGTCTTAAAAACACAAATTTCGGATATTGGTCAACGACTATAAATATAAATCTATTTCCCTTAGTTGAACAAGGGTATGGACCCAAAAAATCATCAAAAAAAAGAAGCCAGAAGAGTTTTGTCCATGGGAGGTCTTAAAACATAATTTGAAGATTTAGTTTGACGACAAATGTCACAAGCATCCACGTAATCGCGAACATGTTCCATTTTAGGCCAAAAGTACAGACTTTATAGACGCTTCAACGTCTTGAAGAACCCATCATGACCCGCCATAGGTGGATCATGTGATTCCTTAATCAAGTCGCGAACCATATCATCCGGAATCCAAATTTTCCACAAAGACTTAACATACAAATGCCGATCAAAAGAATTACGTTTAAAAATTATTCCATTATCTATCCTTATATCAGGTAACCGACTTAAATTCCCTTCAATGTCTGAAATAAGTTTAATGTACTGTGGAGATTATCCAGCAATTCAGGTGATAACGAAAGCTCATCAACAAAAGCGCGCGAAAGAGCATCTGCGACTACGTTTTCAGATCCTTTCCGTTGTTCAATATAAAAGTTAAATCGCTGGAGTTTTAAACTCCTTGCTAATCGACCGTTAATATCTTTTTGGTTCATTTACCATTTTAATGAAGCATGATCTGTTATAACTTTAAAAGCTAACATTGCGATAAATGGTCTAAACTTTTCTACACTTAAAAATGCTGCCAAACATTTCAGCTCTGTTATCGTATGATTCTGCTGAGCTAAATTCAACTTTCTGAACATTAACGCATCAACCGTCTCCTGACCATCATCATCCGTTTGATAGAGAACAGAACCTACACCTAACTTACTTGCATCACACTATATATTAAATGAACGATTGTAATCAGTAGTCAGTTTCTGTAACTTTATAAAACGTGCGAAATAAAACAAAAACGATACAAAACATTATTTTTTTCACACGACCGTTTCTAAATCTTGTTTTTGAAAACTTTCTGTCACGTAAGGATTTTTCCCACAATTATTGGAAAAATTTAAGAAAAAGTGTTTCTGTAAGCATTTAATGTGAAAAGTTTTTCATTTCAAGTATCAAAATTACTCGCAATTAAAAACGGTGCGAGAATTGTGTATTTTAGTAGAGTTGGGCTTTATCGTTCATTTTGGTGACTGAAAAATTAATACTTAATTAAAAATAAAAATCTGAAATATCTTTTAGATGAAGTTTCAAAACTTTTCATTCAAATCATTTCATTTATCAAAAAATGACCCATATTTCTAAAGAAAAAACGCGCGATATTTTTTTAAGTTTGACCTCAATATAAAAAAATATCAATTATTTTCTTAAACATTTTTTTTGTTTACAGAGCTAAATCTACAAAATTCACCTTAAACTAAAATTTAAAGACTTGACTATAAATTTTATTTTCAATTCATATGAAATACATTTTCACAAACTATATATACGTTTTCCCCTAAAATACTTTTTTTTTTTTTTAAACTAAACAGAAGATGAAAATTCTTTCGCCGTAATAGGTTAAAAGGAAAATAATCATAAAATATATTTTGATTACCTTTCCAATGGCAATATTATACATATTATTAATTTTTTTTAATTTTACAACTTTATTTTAAATAAAATTGTTTATTTTTTAATTGATGTTCGCGGCTTTTTGTTTGTTTATGTTTTGTATTAGTATTTGATATATGCCTTGGAATATTCCAATAAAAACGTAAGAGGTGTTGTCTCTTTTTGAATTGAAATACAAAAAACTTTTTATTCGCAAATCGAGAAAAATTTTGTTTCATACTTTTCGATGTGAAACCTTCTCGCAAAAAGTTACAGAAACTGCCTACAGAATGCCATAAAACCGGAGAGGTGGTTAGGGCTAACTTGAGCTCATGAAACGACTCTTGTGCAGCCTCTGTCCACCCGAAACCCTTCTTTCCCCTTAGGGTATCATTAATAGGAGAAGCTAGAGTACAAAAGTTAAGAACAAATCGGCGATACCAGCCGGCAATACCTTGAAATCGCCTGGTCTCCTTATCACTCCTAAGATCCTCAACTTTCCTTTATCAATGATATAACCAAGATAACTCAACCTTTTAAAATAAAATTTACTTTTCTGAACATTAATAGTTAGTCCAGATTTCTCCAACAAGTTAACTAGGACTTCTAGTCGCTGAATCATTGAATAAAAATCAGGGGCAATTACTATAATATGGCCCATGTAGTCCGAATACCATTCCCTATATCCAGCGAAATTACTTTATCCATCAATTTTATAAAAGTCTGCGAAGCATGGCATAGACGGTACTGCAAACGCTGTAATTACCCTAGATTCCCTGCCAAGATTGACCTGGCAATACGCGTCTTTAATATCAAACAGCGGAGATCCACACCGTATCCTACAGACACGGGTGGAATAGGATACACGCATTTTTTTGCCAACCTATTAATCTCCATAGCATCTAAATAGAGACGATTATTTACCCTTCCTAACCAAACTCATAGCGCTGCACCATGGACTATTACTCAGCTTGATTACGTCAAGTTCTAACATTCTAACATGATGCTCCAGTAAATGAGTTTTGCCAAGACCAAGAATAGTAAAAGAAGGAAATTTTGGAACGACCCTATCTGACCCTCGACGCTGTTCCTCCAACAATTCATGCATATCAGGATCACTTTGAAACGTTACCTCCTCAACCAGAGCTAATTTAATATTAAAAGTTTCCCAAAAATCATAACCCAAATACAGTCCTTGTACTAAACCAGGAACTATAAAAAATCTTACTTCCTTTGTTCGTCCAAGAAAAGTTACAGGAAGGTAAACAAATCCTATTATATTATGCGAATTACCTCCAGCACATTGAACAGTAGTATTAAAACTATTAAAAGACCGACCTACAGCATTGAGGAACTCAATGGAATTTCTGCCCAAGCAGCTAATGGTAGCCCCACTGTCGATTAAATCTTCCAAAGTTTTATCAAAAATCTTAATTGTTTGAAAAGATCTACGATCATTATTGTTTCCATCACTTTCCACAAAAACAACTTCAGAAACTTTCTTGTTCAATGCCCTAATTTCCTTATACAACTTTCTTATTCGTAAAGTTCTGGGATTTACATACCCAAATTCCCCGAAGATCCAAAAATCCGATTTCTTCCTGATAATTTTCACGTCTGTCCTCCAATGGTATTTTGCATCTCGATTTTGAAATGTCTGAATCAAAAGCTCTTACGCCCGCCCTGTTCGAATCCAAATCTACCGCAACTCCTTATGAATCACGGGAATTGAGTTCGAACAAACCGGTTCCGGTTCCAGATTGTTTGCATTGCACTTACTATACTCAGGAAGAATTACATTTTTTAGACCACATTTATAACAAAAAAGATTATGTTGAGGATTCTGGCAATTCACAATTCCAACAGACTAACACTCTTGGTTCATTAGAATTACTACGAAGCTCTTCTATAGCAACCCGATCTTCCAGAGCTGGATAAACCAATTCATGCCTAATCACAAGTTGACGTTCAGCATTACGACAAAACTCTCTCAATTGATCTAAGATTTCAATTTGGGCAGAAAATGTCAATTACCAAAGCTTAAAGTTAATATTCCCTTTGACAATATCTAATAACTTATCATCCCTAAGAAGAAAGTCAGTAGAAAGTCACCAAAATTATCATTATTTTGTTTGAAGTCTATAATCGACTTCTAAATCTGAATGCCTATGCCTAAACTCTTAAACCATTGCTGATCTAAGATCTGCCCAAGACGGAGAAACATTACGACGCAAATAGTCCCAATACCAGTCATCTGCCTTTTCCGGTAAAAGGAGACTTAAATTTTCATAAATCTGATCTGAGGATAAATTCTGTCTATTCCGAAGAGTTTCAATTCTAAATAAAACATCGGTAACTCAAATGCCAACCGAATTACCACTAAATTTCATGTTCCATTTGGACATCGGACTAACACCATTACCATCAAATATTCGCGATGTAGAATTTTGTTGACTATTATCCCTAATCTGAGCAGAAATATTCGGGACTGTACGAATTTGTGACTATTGCCGAAGGCGATTATCAACACAAAAATTTATTAACGTAGGAAGTTCATTTGTCAAAGAATTGAAATTAATCGCGACACTCACTATTAGTAATAATATAACGAATATGCTCCAGATTAAATCCATTTACATTCCCACCACAGAGAGGAGATAAATTAGCAGGCTAATTAGTGCGCGAAGGAAAAGTACTATTAAAATTATCATCATTCCCCTGGACAACGAAAATGGTCCAAGAAAAGTAGAATTCAAATTTTCACCCTCCATGTTAGGATTTTGGGTATTACCCGCACGAATGGCTGAACCTAGTAACGGCCGACGGCCAGTTTAACAAAATAAATAAATATATGTAAATCAAATTAACCTATAATAAAAATTACTTTTAAGAAAAACCTTTTCGCCAAAAACTTATTAAATAAATTTAATTATAAACCTTGATAACAAAACTAACACAACAATCCCTTGTGACAACCCTGCGGGTAAAAGGGGTCAGCTGGGAATTGGGACCTGCCCCGTGATAGGTGAAAACTGGACCTTTTTCGAAAGTACCGTGACCGGCCCCTATAATTATGAACGGGTCACGTGACGTGTCCTGGGATAGGTCCTTTTCCCGCAGGGAACTATTATAAGATTTCCATATAATTATAAATTTAATCAATATCATAAATATTATGGAGATTTACGGAAAAACAAAAAATTAATACAAATATCAGAACAGAAACATTCCCACTTCAACTAAATAAAATAGAATTTTAAGGAAAGATTTAAAAGAAGGCACAAAGACTTAAGGAATGAAATAAAACAAAAAAATCCTTTTAACGAATCAAATCGACAACTATTGGTATTTGCCGTAGATGCGGGAAAGAAAATAAAAAGACAAAAAAGTTCAATTGTTAATAATGAGACAAATTCTCAATCCTTAATTAAGTATAAGGTTACCCAACTCTTGACGGCTTAGCTTTAATAAAGGACACGATTCGGAACATGGATATCAGAACGCTTCTGGAACCGAATATGCAAGGTGTTCAAGAGCTGCAACTTTCTCTACCTCGGCTTCTGTGAAAAAGTTGGGTTGATTATGGTACCATAACAACCGACGGTGACATAACCTCTTTATACTCTAGCAAGCTCAGTGCACTTCCTCGATTCTTTTTTTTTTAGTGAAGCCAGGAATGTCCTAATGACATCGAGACCTCATTACGATATAATTATATCCATCCGCCTTCACACCCGAGCACGTAACATAACGTATTCTAGAAAAAATAATAAAAGACACGCCTAGTGGTGACATTTTCACAGGAATATGTGCGAGTAATACTGACCACAAAAATACATAATTCGTTATCTTCAAGTTTTCGATTAAAAATTTGTATTGAATTTGAAAGTCAAAAACTTGAAAAAATACGTTTAGGAACCAAAATGGATTCCATAAATAATTCAAAATATTTTTTTCTTCTATGTTTTATTTATAAAAATATAAAGAATAATGATTTACAAAAAACAATTTAAAAACTCAAGACAAATTCAAAAAGGTTAATTAATAAGGAAAATATATAAAGTACATGTAGGGAAAGAACCCTACATAACTTCCCCTTCCAAAAAAATAAAATTATTATATTTACTACATAAAGATAAAGTATTGTTGATACTAATAAGGACCTAATATTACATTTTAAAACTTATGAGATAGGATATTTATAGAATAATTTTATTTATCTTATAGTCGGAAAAAGTATTTGCTCAACTTTTTGTATGTTCGATCTTGATTATTTGAAGAAAAATTGGCTTTGAAATTCTCGAAGAGAATATATGTCTACAATTACTTTGATGTTTCAAATACCTGAACAACACATTAAAAAATATATAGGGCAATAATTTGGATGTATTGAAAATCTGGAATAATCTTGAATTAATGAATGGGAGCGAATATTATCTTCCATTCTCATACTAAATTCTTGATGTCCAGTTTCAATGAAAGGATATGTATAAATATTTATTATACGGATCCTCTGAAAGTTCATAGTTTGATTTCATTCTAATGTATATTGAAAAAATGTTTTTGTCTTGATGTAAAATTTGTTTTTGATATTCATCTGCTTCAAACAATTGAATTTCTGTACACGAAAAATGTAAGTATATCCGTTATTGCCATTTTAGGAACCAAGATGGATTCCATAAATAAATTTAAAGTATTTGTTTTCTTAATGTTTTGTTTGTAAAAATATAAGAATAATGATTTATAAAAAACAATTTGAAAACTCAAGAAAAAAAAAAAATAATGAATACACTCATACGCGTTGTTTGTTGTTTTTTCTGATTTATTCAACGCTGACTTTTTGTTGAGTGATTACATTTGCATAAAACATAATCGACAGATGGTTTAAACTGATCCGAATTACGCGTTTAGTAACATGATGCTGATTTTATTCTACTTTGAATTTTGTTGAATTATTAAATGTGAACAAGAATTTTTGTGTTTGATTAAATCAAGAAAAAAGTTGATTTTGCAGTTCTCTCGTACATACCCAGCAAAAATAGACATTACCAAGTAATTAAGGAAGTTAGTAACACACAAAGGGTTTCACTAGATACCAGGCTATTTACTCGCTTAATTACTTTTGTTCGCGATGTCCCAAAATTCATGGGTGGTCATTACCCTCTCGCTTACAAAAATAGTGAGAATATTGAGTTTCCAGCATAGTTACTCATAGTGAAAAAATAAGTGGTTACAATAGTAAATTCAGTAGTTACTCTTAGTAAAATAATAGTGGACCTAATTCAAGTATAATTTTTTTACTTAAAGAAATCGATGAGAATAATTTGTATTTATAAAAAGAATATTTAAAATATATACTTTTTGGATTCAAAAATTTAAGTTTTATAGATGGAATGCTATTTGACATTAGAAACCCTTTAACATTTTTGCAAAATCACGTTTTACAACAGATAATTTTCTATTTTGTTGCATAGTTTTTCAAAACAAATATTAAAATAAAAACGGTCATATTTCAGTAATTACCAGTAATTTATTATTTTGTGTTTAAAATTATTGCAAAAGGTTACGGCCTATCATAACATGGTAATATAATATAGGTAACATCTATATATAAAGGAATAACGTTTCTGACTGACTCATTCAACATCGTCCAGCCCAAGCCGCTAGAGGTAGGAGGCTGAAATTTGGTATCCCCCTCCGGCGTAGACATCCGCTAAGACGGGGTTTTCGGAAATTCCTTAGGGGAGGGGCAAAAAGGGGGAAAACCCCTTTACGGCCTGCATAAACCCCTTTAGCTAGAAACCTAAAATTTAAATTAAGACTTCCTGGGAGTATGTGGTAACTCCTTGATAAGGTACATTTTAAAATTTTGACCAGGGATGTGGTATAATTGGGGGTTAAAGGGCGAAAAGTCCCCCTTTACGGCCTTCCCAAACCGTTGGACCTGGGAAGTTGAAATTTGGTATGCAGATAACAGCTAAGATGTGATTTTTAAAAAATTTATATTTGATATTTGGTATGCAGGCTCCTTCTCCAGTGAAGATATCAGATAAGATGTGATTTTTAAAAACTAAACGGGGAGAGACCGAAAAGGGTGAAATTCTCCCCCTCAACGGCCTGCCAAAACTGTTAGAGATGGAAGGTTGAAATTGTGTATATTGGTTCCACCTGAGGTGTAGATATCCACCTAGGTAGGAT
Source organism: Eustalomyia histrio (assembly GCA_949748255.1). Lineage (NCBI taxonomy): Eukaryota > Metazoa > Arthropoda > Insecta > Diptera > Anthomyiidae > Eustalomyia > Eustalomyia histrio. The sequence goes on from OX456528.1 coordinate 1,073,003, forward strand.
TTTGGAAAATTCCTACGGGGAGGGGCAAAAAGGGGGAAAATCCCCCTTAACGGCCTGCTCACACAAAAATAGCAAGATACCTTTTTTGGACTTTTAGAAATCTAACGCAGAGGAGCAAAAGAGCGAAATGCAAATGTGAATATTTGCAAAAGTGAAAATGTGCAAATTTTCACAAGTGCAAATGTGCATATTTGGAAATTTGCAAAAGTACAAATGTGCATATGTTCAAGTGAAAATTTTATTGGTTGATCGATTGATGGTTTGATAGATTGATGGTAATGTAAATGTGCAAATGTGTATGCACATGTGCAAATGTGAAAATATTTATTTATTTCATTCAACATCGCCCAGCCAAAACCGCAGGAGGTAGGATGCTGAAATTTGGTATGTAGGTTCCCCCTGCGGCGTAGACATTCGCTTATACGAGGTTCTTGGAAATTCCTTTGGGGAAGAGGAAAACGGGGAAAACCCCACGTTCTGCCTTATCAGCCTGCACAAACCGTTGGACCTACGAAGTTGAAATTTAGTTTGCAGGCTCCATCTCCAGTGTAGATAACAGTTAAGACGTACTTTTTGAAAAATCCAATGGGGAGGGACAAAAAAGGGAAACATTTTTGACATTGCCAAAACCGCTTGTGCTGGGAAGTTGAAATTTGGTGCAAAGGTTCATCCTCGGGTGTAGACATTCACCTTGGTCGGCTTTTTGGAAATGTGTAAGGGGAGGGACAAAAAGGTGAACATTCTTGTCCTTAACGAACTGCCCCCACCGATTTAGCCAGAAAGCTGAAATTAAGTGGAGTATGTGCTAACTCATTGATCAGATTAGTCTGGGACATGGTAAAAATTAAAAACTTTTTGACCTGAAAAAATTTGTTCACCTCAATATTTTTTTTTCTACCAAAAAATTTGTTTTCACATCAAAAAAAGTTTTTCACATCAACTGTATCAAAAACAGTAGAGAAAAATTTTTAGGATACTGGTGGAGAGTATTTGAAGATTCGGCACAGCCGAATTTAAGCCTTTTTTTACTTGTTTTTTTTTTATCGAGTAACAATATTTTTTATTTCATTATTTTTTTTCAAAAAATATTTTGGACAAAATTAAAAAAAAAAACAGTCTTAAAAATATCTTAACTTCCGACCCTTTTTGTTAATCTGCGTAACATTTTAAGGCAATTTAAGCTTGTAGGTGTAAGCTTTAATTATCCACATATCCAAATTTTAAAAATTAATTAATTTTTTTTTGCTAATTTTAGCAAATGATTTCTGAAACTAGCAACAAAAATTTGTAAATATTCTCTAAAAATTCTGTAAATTGTAAAAAGTAAAAAGATTTCTTAATAATATTTTTTTTACTAAACATCAGTTTTCTACTAACTTTTTTTCTGAATCGCTACGAAGGTGTGCCAATTCGGCAACAGAAGGCAATGGAATGCAATTAAACACATTTTCACTGTCAGGGCTGAACAACATCTTGGGCACCCACAAGTTAGAAGCCAACTGAAAAGAGCTATCAACGTTGCGCGAACAAGTGCTTCTAAAACATTTCTACAATCACATTAAACCGGTTTAGATCACCTGGTGAAACGTAGTGCGCACCGAGGCAAGCGGGTTTGTATGAAAAATATGTCCACAGAAGCCCAGGCAGCTGCTGAAGTAGGGATCTGTACAAAATTTCAAAGCAGATTTGAACCACATGCTCTTAAAGACCCGGTAGGAGGAACCGCCTCGTCAGTGGCTAAGGCAATTGGCAACATGGTCCAACTATTATGCCGGCATACTGTCAATTCCGCAACCCACAACTGAATTGCAATGTCACTGTACTTCACATCAGATCATACATAAGTACAGTTTGTACAGAGGAAGCGGAGATCGCGACTAATGTACGTGCACTGAAAAATGGCAAGGCACCAGGCCTAGACAACATCAATCCTAAAGTGCGACTCTTAGCGCTGAAATTATCAGACTTATTATGGAAGATTTTTGGGCATCCCACTCTCTTTCATCTGAGCTAAGTGAAGGAGTGATAAATAAGCTTCCCAAGAAAGGAGACTTCACCGAGTGCAATAACTTTCTTTAAACTATGATTAATAGGGTGTTAGCTAACATAATTCATGCTAGACTGTCAGCGTCAATTGCAGCAGATCTTCGTAAAGAGCAAGCAGGCTTCAACCACATCGCTCTTGCACCGTTCATATAAAAAGCCTACGGCAATATGTGAAATGGCGGTCTTCACTGTACTGCATGAACGCATGGTAAGAAACCCGATTCGTGTAAGCACTGGGGCACGACAGGGATGTATCCTATCACTAATCTTATTTTACATTGTACTGGACTCAATTGTGCAGCAATTAGAAGAGGCATCACATGGGTTATAAATTGTCGATTGGAAGATCTTGACTACGCTGATATTTGAGAATCATCAGCTAACATCTGATGTTGGTCTTCATAATAACATCGATAAAACGAAGGTTCTACGTATCAGCACCACCAAACTCTCGGAGTTCACAGTCAACAACGTAAAGCTCGAAGATATGCAATCGTTTTGCTACTTGGGAAGCATCATATCCACCGCGGGTCGCTCACATGACGATATTGAAAATCGTAAGCGATTTGTAAAATTAGGCTGCAGACAGAATCACCCAAAACAATGACCCAAAGTTATTTTTTTTGTTATATTTTTACCCACGTAGGCGTCCAAAAGTATAAAATTTTAGACATCCAGAATATAATGTTTAATCAACTTGCTTAAGTGGGAAAAAGAAATAAAAAATTGCCCAGATGAAAAATCGGCCAAAAAAATTTACAAAAAAATCAAAATGAAAAAATACATAAAATCTGAAAAACTGTTTTTTTACCAACAACAATCAAAAATATTACCCAAAATCAAAAATACTTTTAATGTAGCAAATTAAATGTCTGATGCATAGAAAAATATGTTTTAAAAGCATCATGTTATGATTGGGTATTCAAAGTAATTATTATATTTCTTCTTATTATTATCAAAATATATTCCCAACTGATTATATTATGATCATTAGAGATAATTTTATTTTTTATGATATTATAGTCGTAGTATGATCATGTCGTATTCACAATCATACGTGTTGCTCTTATAAGATTTGTTCTATTCAATGATTGAATTTTGTTTTTTTTTTTTAACAGCACGAATTTACGTAAGTGACTTTTAGAGCAATGAATTATTCGATTTTTTATAATGGATTTCTGTGTTTATACGAAATATATGAAGATACAAGAAAATACCTGACACTGTTTCCTTTTATTGACGCGCAAAAATTGATGTATTTTGAAAAAATGGCTTTTTGCAATGTTGCAGTTCTTTTTGACTTTATGTTTTTATTGTGTATTGGCAGCCAGTCTAGACTGACGTGTTTTTTGCTCGTTCCGTAATAAATTAAACAAAAATCGGTTATAAACTGTTAAACTAAAAATAAAATAGCAATCTGGACGCCTAATAAATAAACCAACCCTCGAAAAAATATTATATTTCCCGGTTTAGTTAAAAGAATAAAATAAAGTAAAATAAAAAGTGTTTAATAAATTAAATTGATTTAGTGCTTTGTTCATTACTTGTATTGTTGTTGTTGTACAAACATAATTCAACCAGTATATAAGTTTACCCACATCTCCATTAAATGAGAGGAGACTCAGTGTAAATGGTAGAAATGCTTATTTCACAATGAGCGTAGAGAGCAGTGTTGAAAATAAAATTCCAAAAAATTTAAATGATCCGCAATACAATAAAAACTATTTAAGTGCTAAACCTACCCGCTCGCCTTGTAAATGTTTTCCTTACTCTAACAGAGTTTTTGCGCAAAATAAAACATCTAAGGCTGTATCACCTACTTGCAGTTGTTTTCCAACTATAAATAGTACTAGCAGTGACTAAAACTAGTAGTGAAAATTCGATTCCGCCTACTACTATGATACAAAAAGTTCCATCTCCTATGAAGCAAACTCAAACTACAGTAGGTACCCAGAAAATTAAAACCCCAGATATAAAAATGAAGCCTTTAAGTAGCAATGACAAAACAACTTCAAAATCTACCCAAATTGGTTTGGATAGATATATTACGATATATACTGAAAAATCAAGTAATCGATTTGCTCTTCTACATAATGGCTCAGATGATCCAGCACCATTAGGTAAGGGTTTTAGACAACCCCCGGTATACCTTAGAGAGCAAAACTAAAACGATTTAATAAAGAATCTGATTGATATTATCGGCGAAAAATCGTTTCACGTTATCCCCCTTAAAAGAGGTAATATCCCAGAAACGAAAATCCAGATATATAGTGAATATAACTTCCGAAAATTGATAAGATATTTTGAAACCCGTAAAACTTGTACACTTATCATTGAAGAGCAGTAAAGGTCTGCAAGTAGTGATTGAAGATATTGACTCTAGTGTTGACCCATCAGAGATAAAAGAGGCTTTGGAAAATGACGGCTTTAAAATAAAGTCTGTTGTAAATATAAAAAAATAGGGGAAAAAATATCCCAGCCTTTATTTCGTATTAAACTAGAGCCCGGAGATGTAAACTTGAGAAAGGGTCAGAGTCACTCAATATATGCAATCGGGTACCTTCTGTATAGAAGAGTTTCTATTGAAGAACCCCCACAAGCGTTCAGGCCCCGTTCAATGTCATAACTGCCAAGAATTTGGTCATACTAGGGCATATTGTAAGCTTCCATCGGTATACGTGGTTTGCGGCCAATTGCATTGCACTAGTGATTGCAAAAAGCCTGGATCCGATACGACCGCTAATTTTAGAGGCTGTCCGTATACTCTTCGAAAAGACAGTTTTTCGTTAATAGAAGACAAGTTGCACAGATGCAGACACGGACTTTACCTACGCCCTTCATACAGTCTAATGCCGGGACAGTATCATTCGCAGACGTCTTACGACCCCGTCAACAACCCTTTACTAAATCCGTTCAGAAAAACTCAAACCCTGTTAAAGATTACACGCTGCTACAAAAAAAAAATTGCAAGAACTTGTGAAATGACCTAGTGTAGGTTGTAGGTCTAGCTGAGTGTATTATATAACCGGTCGTATAAGTCGCAATATACCCTCAAAATTTCGAGATATGGGGAAAAGAGTATTTTTTTGGATTGGGCAGTTAAACTTTTCTAACTCAGTCATTTTTTAACCGATTTCGAAACGGTCAACGGCATCAATTAGAAATGAACGCGCTCTTTCGAAATATATATACTTCCCGTGTACTATTTATATAAATGTGTAGAGATTTTTTCAATAATATAAAATTTATTTTTTTTAACTTTTTCATTTTCTACAAGGTTTTTTTCGAATCTTCTTTTAAAACAACAATAATCTCAAAGTCAGTCTTCTTCTGAGTAAAACAAGCTTTTATTTGTGTAAATCGGTTAAAAATGACAATGTTATAGTACTTGTTCTAATCAAGAGCTATTAGAATTCCTTAAAAATTTTTTTAACGAATCGCCGTTAAAGCCCAATTAAAATTGGCTTTTGTTTTATTATTGGCGTATAGGATAGGGCCAAGGACACTACCTTGCGTACTCCCGCTTCCGTTTTAATTATGCCTGTGCATTCATCTTTATATTTAACATAAAAGTGCCTGTCAGTTAAAAAACTTTGTAGAATAAGAAAAACGTCCATTGGTAGATTTTTTTCCAATTTATAAAGTAGGCCAGCATGCCACACACTGTCAAACGCTTTCGCTACATCAAGATATGTGGCCATGCAAAAATTTTTCTTATCAATTTCAGATGAGATTTTGTTAGTAACTCTATGTATTTGTTGGATCGTAGATTTCTTTCTATAAGTATTGGTTCTAGTCGATCAAAAATAAGTTTTTCGAATAATCTAGATAAAAGTGGTAATATACTTATTGGCCTGTATGAAGTAGCGACTATTTCTGCAACTTTCCATACTTTAGGAAAATATTTCATTGCTATTATAACGTTAAAGATATTTTTTATGTAGATAAGTCCCTTCATTGGTAGTTCTTTTAGTAGTTCGCGCGTTACTCTGTCATAGCCAGGGGATTTTTTAGCATCAATTCTTGTTTTAATAGTAGTTTGTAGTAGTATGTAGTATAGTAGACATGTAGAAAAATGTTTTTGTTGCGGCAGTTTGTGGATGAAATGATATTTGGCTGAGTAATATTTTGTTTATCCATTTCATTAGAGAAAGTTTTGTAAAAATGATCAGCTAATACTTTAACCTTTTCGTTATGATTTCTGGCCCACGTTAAGTCAGATTTTTGGATTAGCGGTTGATGGATAATAGCATTGTTAATTTTTCTTGTGGCTTTCCATAATGAGTAGTTTGTTGTCTTGGTTGAATAAAGGTTTTCAAGATAACTTTTCAGTTTCTCTTGTTTGTACTTTTTTAAAAGATCCTTTAATTCCTTGGTTAGTTTGTTAAGGATTGTGTTATCAAAGGGTGATCTTGTTGATTGCCATTTTTTTCTTTGTTTTCGCTTTGCCTTAATCTTTTCTTTGATAAATGGTGATATACCATATTTGTTTGTTTTGTGGGTTATTATGGGTGCAGAATCAATTGCAGCATACAAAAGTGTGTTATTAAAATATGCTATTGAGCTGTCCACTTCATCTTTGGTTTTTAGTGATATCTGTTTGTCAAGTTTATTTTCAACTAAAGCACTCCCAGTCTGTTTTCTTGTTGTAAGAAAATTTGTTATGGGTCGCAAGACGAACATTACTTTCGAATTTGAATATTATGGGTGAGTGATCGGAGGATAGTTCGAAGCACGATTCTATCTTTAAATGTTCATGTTTTATATTTTTCGTGATAAAGAGGTCAATTAAGTCAGGTTGTTTGTTTAAGTTAGTTGGCCAGTAAGTAGGCTCTCCAGTGCTTAAAAATTTGCTATTAGTTTCTCTTATTGCTTCAAGAAGGTGCCGGCCCTTTATAAGAGTTATTCTCGAGCCCCAGAATGTGTTTTTGGAGATCAACTCTCCTCCAGCAATAAAACGATTACCAATTGATTTAAAAAAAAATTATGTATTCGATTTTAGTGTTATTGTGTTTGGGAGGACAATACAGAGCAGACAACACGAGTGGCCGAACAAGTCTTCAATTAATATTGAGGTAGCTTGGAGGTAATCTTTTCTGAAACTTTCAATTTCAGTACATTTAATTGAGTTTTTGAAAATTATCGCTGTACCCCCATGGGCGGTATTGTCAGGATGATTTGTGTTAAATATTGTAAAGTTAGGTATACTTAAGTAACTTTTTTGTGTAAAGTGTGTCTCAGATATTAATAAAATATCTACAGAGTTCCTATGTATAAAAGTTTTTAGTTCAAGGACGTGTTGACCTAGCCCATTCGAATTCCAAAGGATAATCTTTAAATCATTTTGTCTGCCCATCAATTTTTGAAAGTAGAACTGTGATTATATTCATCATATTAGATACTTGCGATATAAGCTGTTTCATCATATCTTTGATATCATATTTGATTGTTGAAATCTAGGGGTTAGTACGGAACTAGATGTGTAGTTATTCGTTGTGTTTTTATTACAATTTGAGGTAGAACTTGTTGTGGGAATGTTTGTTGTATTAGCTGTATTGTTAGCTTTTATTGCTTGGGCGTATGTGATAATATGACTAGAATTATCTTCAGATCTTGATTGTTCGTTGTTGTGTAGATTTGTTTGATGTGATCCATTGCGTTCTTGAGCTTCACAAGTTAAAGGCTCATTTTCTTTCTTTCTAAGAGGGGGAAATTTTTTTACTCTAAGTTTTTGTAAACCATGCAACCTTTATACTTTGCTGTATGTTTTTCGCTACATAGGGCACATTTAATATGATCACTCCTTTGTTTTATTAGGCACTGACTAGTTTTATGACTTCCTGCACATTTGACGCAAACAGGACTTTTTGTGCAAAAGTTTTTTGTATGTCCATATATCTGACAGTTTGTACATGGTGGTAAGGATCATTTTTGGTGTGGACGTTCAAAGATAATTTTAGAATGTAAAAGGTGAGATGGAATATATATCTTTATTGTTTTAATTAGTTTGAGTTCGATTGCGAACAACGATAAGGGTTTTTTTGTGCCTGTTTGTAGTACATTTTGCACGTGTGTAACTTCGTGACCAAGTTCACAAAGTTCTTTTTTATTTGCTCTTTGTCTGTTGAATAATTCATATTTCTTAGCATTACTTTAAATCCTTTTTGGTATTGCGGTTTGTATGTATAGTATTGAGTTTCTTTGTTTTTTAAAAGTAACAGTTTCTGTATAGTGAAAAGATTCTAGAGGTTGGATTTTGACTTCATTATCTTTAAGAACTTTTAGTTAGATTATCAATAAATGAACGTTTTGTACATATATTGGTGGAGGCTTGCGATTCTTTGGCTTTGCTATTTGTGGATTTGGGGGTTCATTATGGTTTTCATGTTCATTTTCTACTTGCGATTTTTCATAATTTTCTATCTGGGACAGAATTTCAAATCTGTTTGCTGTTGAAGGTTGTCCTAACCAGTAAGCTTTTAACGTTTTTTGAGATTGCTCTTTAGTTTTTTGGTACTATTTGTATTGTTAGGTGAATTGCGGGACCTTTTTGAGCTACTATTAGTTTGTGTGCTGTTTTTCTCTTTATTTAAGGGAGTTTTTACTTGGCTTGGTAAGTATGTATATGTAGACATAATCGGCATAAGAGAAGATTTTGTCGATGTAGACATGGTTGTTGTTATAATAGCGGAGTATGAAGTAGTACTTGTTGTTGTTGAGGGGGCGAATGAACTGACTGATGTGTATGTATTTGAGAGATTATTAATTTGAGTTGTTATAGTTGAGGATGTAGTTGTAGGTTTAAATAGATAGATAATAATATCTATCTATTTCATTTCATATTTCGATTAGGAGTAGCACACTGAACTCCATGAGCGCATGCGCCATGAGAGAATTTGTCTTATTATTTTTGGCGGGGGAAAGACTTCATCTTGATTCTATATCTTGTTCGTTTAAACTTGCACTACTTATCTCATTTATAGTTTTAGATCTACTAGAGCTTAGTTTTTGCATATGGTTTTGCGGGAGTGTATTCTCCTGATGGGGGAGTGCCCACCAAGCATTATTTTTATATTGTTGTTTCGTATGTTTTTTTTATTTTGTTTATGAATTTCAAATGAAAACAAAAAGAAAACGGTCGCCCGTGAACATTTGTTTATTCTTATTTGTTTAAAGCGTCTTTTTGCAATTTATTTATATTTTGTCATAAAATACCGGATTTAATAGATTTTGGAATAACAAGAAATATCGCAAGGAACTTAGTTTGTGTAGAATCACCCCTGGAACTCTCCTCCGATGACACACCCACTGTTGTTACTCTTTTTAATACCCGTGAATTAGTATCCCCATCTGGTGACTTAGAGCTAACAGGTATAGGAACAAATTGGCTCAAATTTAAAAAATTTATCAGTACTCATTGCTCGGAAAACACATCCCTAAGAACATCAGATGAAATCGATCTTTCGCTTAAAAATTTCGAATCTTATCTCAAACTAGCTGCTCGACTTGCTACTCAACCCTGCTGACAATGCAGACAAGAACCAGTTCTTTCTGTTGATGTCGAACGACTCTTGAACGAAAAAGGAAGAGCTCGTAGAGAGTGGCAACTGCACAGATCTCCACAATTCAAATCTCGATTGAATGAAAGCACAATAAATTTGCGTAAATTACTTGAATCACGAAGAACAAACTCACTAAATAGATTCTTAGAAAATCTCGAGCCTACAGCCAAATCAGACTACTCGTTATGGCGTGCAACCAAGGTTTTAAAAAGGCCTGTCTTATGTAAGCCTCCTTTGCGAAAACCAAACGGAGATTGGGCGAGAATTTTTTTTTTCTCCATATTTCATATTATTTATTGAATCTTCACTTTTAAAAACTGTGAACTAACAATAATTATCCAAATCTTAAAACTAAATATTAATTGTTAAGTCCAGCCAGTGCCAGACTGATGTAATGTGGTTTAACTGGGACCATTATTTCCCCTTATTATTAGCGGACCAGATCCGCAGTGTCCCTCCTCCTAAGACGCTGGTGGCCTTGATTATTAGTTAAGTTACGGGCTAGTATGTTGGGGTGTGTTTCCAGTTTTGTTAAATAGCGTTGACAGTGTCTAATAATTTCATCTTTGACCAGGGGTACGTTCAGGTCTTTATGTATGTTGTAATTCCTAACATACCAGGTGCGTTCGTGATCGTCCTCAAGAATTTATTTTGCATTCTCTGAATTTTCCCTATATTGGACGCAGAGGCAGTACCCCAGAGCTGAATTCCGTAGCACCATATGGGTTTCATGATCGAATTGTAAATGAGTAATTTGCAGTCCAGGCCTAGTTTAGAGTTTTTGCCAGTAAGCCAAGCGAGTTGAGCAGTTTTTAGCCTCATCTGAGTTATTTTCGCATCTATATGATTTTTCCACGTGAGTCGACGGTCAAGGTGAATACCGAGATATTTCACACATGTGTGTTGGGGTATATTCAGATTATTAATCTTAATGGGTGGACACGTCTCTTTTCTCAGTGTGAAAGTAATGTGGATACATTTCTGTTCATTCACCTTAATTTTCCACTTATCCAACCAAGCTTCCAATTGTGAAATGTGAGTCTGTAACATTCTAGACGCTATTTTTGAGTCATCGTGGACGCTTAAGATTGCAGTATCGTCAGCGAAAGTCGATGTGTGGGTATTAATATCTAATGGCATGTCTGAAGTATAAATGATATATAACAGAGGACCCAAAATGCTACCTTGTGGAACTCCGGCTTGTATATCTTGAGGAGTGCTGACAAAACTTTTTTCAGCAAGAGTGAATTTTCGATTTGTTATATAGCTTTTGAGTAGCTTGTGAGTATTTGTTGGTAACAAAAGTTTCATTTTAAACAGTAGACCTTCATGCCAAACCTTATCGAAAGCCTGTGAAACATCGATAAAAAGGGCAGAGCAGTATTTTTTCTCCTCGAACGTTTTTCTCACAACAGTAACTAGCCTGTGGGCTTGCTCAATGGTGCTGTGTTTTCTCCTGAAGCCAAATTGGTGTGATGGAATACAGTTGTTTTGTTCCACATAAACAGTTATCTTTTCCATTAGGATTTTCTCGAACAGCTTTGACAAATTGGATAATAGGCTTATAGGCCTATACGAATCCACTTTTGTGTGATCTTTGCCTGGCTTGGGTATCATTTTAACGAGTGAAACTTTCCATTCTGGGGGATAGTATTCAAGGCGTATAATAGCATTAAAAATAAAGAGAATTATCTTTAATGCTATACAGGGTAACTCCAAGAGCATCTTGTTCCCGATTCCATCGATACCAGGAGCTTTTTTGGGGTTTAGTTAAAAAATAGCCTTTTCGACTTCTCTCATCTCTAACGTTAATCGGGTAGCTGCTCGGTGCTGGGGTAAAATCGGTGGCAACTCTGTTACAGAACTTGTTATATTTGGCGTGAATACTTTTCTTAAATGTTCTACAAACAGATCTCCTTTTTCAATATCATTTCTAGCCCAACTTCCGTCTGATTTTCTCAAAGGAGGCTTACATAAGACATGTCTTTTTAAATTTTTCGGTGCACGCCATAATGAGTAATCAGTTCTTGATGTTGGATCTAAATTTTCAAGATATCTGTTTAATGAAGCAGTTTTCTTATGTTCAATTAGCTTTCTAAATTTTTTCGTGCATTCTTTCAACTGTTCCTTAAGTTGAGGAGATCTGTGCTGTTGCCACTCTCTTCGAGCTCTTCTTTTTTCATTTAAGAGCCATTCGACATCGGCAGACAAAATAATATTTTGTCTGTTGTGTCGGGGGGGTTTGGTAGCAAGTTGAGCAGCAAGTTTGAGATTTAGTTAAAAATTTTGAATCGAGAGGTCGATATCTTCCGGTGTTCTTAGCGGTATGTTTTCCGAGCAATGTGTACTGATAAATTTTTTACACTTCAATCAATCTGTTGTTTTGCCTGTCAGTGCTAAGTCACCAGAGGGGTATACAATTCCTCGGGGGTTTAAAATAGTAACAACTGTAGGTGTGTGATCAGATGAGAGATCCAATAATGGTTCTACATGGACCAATTCTCTTGCAATAGACATTGTTATTCCAAAGTCTATCAGATCGGGTATTTTCCGACGATCCGTTGGCCAGTACGTGGGTTCTCCACTAGAGATCACATACATACCCAGCTTAGAAATTGTGTTAAACAAAACACGGCCCTTAGGGGTAACAAGCCGTGACCCCCAGAATGTATGCTTGGCATTATAGTCTCCAGCTGCCAGAAAACGCGGTCCTAATGATTCGAAAAAGCCTGTGTACTGATCCTCCGTTATGGAGAATCTGGGGGGAGAATAAATTAACGAAATCACTAAGTCCTTATCGAATTCTTCAAAACATATAGTAGTGGCCTGAAGATAATTTTCGCAAAGATCACACATAAGAGAATGTTTTAATCTAGATTTAATGAGAATAGCTGATCCTCCACATGACCTGCCTCTTGGGTCCTTAGTATCATACATTGTGTACCCGCGAATTGAAAATTAACTTCTCAGGGTTAAATGGGTCTCAGAAATAAGCATTACGTCAATTTGCTGATTTCTGAGAAAATACTCGAGCTCTTCTTTATGTTGGCATATGCCGTTAGCATTCCAGTAACATATTTTTAAACTGTTCATGGTTTAGTTAACAAAGCTTGCATCAAAATAGACTGATTTCTCATCATCTCTTGAATCATATTACTCATTGAGTTTGTAAAGTTAGTAACAGTTTGAACCAGGGATTCAATGGATGCTTCAAGTCTGCTGAAATTTTGTATCTGGGGTTCAGATTGAGAAAGTGGAGCATTTGGATTGACTTGTGCGGCTTGTGGAGTTTTTGGGGGCTGTGGTTGTCCTCTTAGAACTTCAGAGTATGAAGCACTGTTGGTGATAATTTGTGGGTATTGTGGAATATAAAATTCCGGTTCTAACTGTGATTTCATTCGGGGGTTTCGGGTTCTGTTCAAATTTGAGTTTTTTAATTTTAAATATACCTCACAACCTCTGTAATTAGCAGTATGGGGGTTACCGCAATTGCTACATTTCTTTTCAGTATTTACTGTCTTTGGTTTGGTGCAGTCAGCTGTGCTATGCAGCTCACCGCAAACTACGCAAAATGCATATAGTCTACAATAAGACCTAGTGTGACCATACTCCTGGCAGTTCGTACACTGAGCAGGTCCTCGTCGCTTATGTGGTGCTTCAACTGTAACTCTATAGTGTAAGTTGATAAATAGGGTGTGTTTCATTTTTCTTCAACTTGATATCGCCAGGCTCTAATTCAACTCGGAAAAGGGGTTGGGGGAGCTTATCCCGGTTTCTAATATTAACAACGGACTTAACTTTAAAGCCGTTGATTTCGAGTGCCTTCTTTACTTCAAGTGGGTCATTGTATGATTCTATACCCTTAATCACTATCTGAAGACCTTTGCTGCTCTTCAACTGGTAAGTATAAAAATTTTTTTTCTGGATTCAAGAAATGATACTAATTTTTTGAAATTGGATTCACATTGAACTTGAATCTTAGTTTCAACAATTTTGCCATTTTTTATTGGCACAATATAAAAAGAGTTTTCCCCAATAAGGCTGACTAGGGTTTTAACAAATTCATTTGAATTTTGCTCTCTTAGATAGATAGGGGGAGGTCTTTGTGGTTTAGGTATCACCGGGGCATCATTATCTTCGCTTTCCAGTATGGCAAAACGGTTTTGGGATTGAGTGACATTTATTTCACCTTTACTAAGCTTAGGATAGGGAGCTGTTTTAGCCGATTTTGGGCTTCTTTCTCTTAACTATTTTAACATACCTGTCTAATCCAGTCTGTACCAATGGTTTGGCGGTAATGATGACTGGCAGGTCAACATTGGGTGTTGCGCCAGTTGAGGGGTTAATAGTTAAACTACTTACTGACGGAAAGTGAAGCATACTTTGGGGCTGTTTTAAGTTATTAGGTTGAGCCATAATATTGATATCACTGTTTAACGTAGCAGAAGATGTTGGTGTTTTAATAATCTCACTATTTGTTGATATTGTAGCTGTAGGTTTTGGTGAAGTCAAAGCAAACAGCGTTTTGTGTGTTGTTGTTAAACGGCACTGTATTTGTTGGTACTTTTATATTTTCATGTTCCTTTGTGTTATTGGTTTTAATTTTTTCACATGAGAGTAAAGGAGAACATGAACGGGATCTCTCAATTGTTTTTGCGGTTAAATAATTTTTGTTGTAATTGGGATCACTAATGTTTTTATTAACATTGATGTTATCTCCCTTTAGAAAAACGTAGGCATTTCTGCCATTTACACTGAGCCTTCTCTCCTCTTGAATTATAGAGCTCATATGCTCTTTTCTTTATAAGAAAGAAAAAAAATAAACAAAACAAACAAGACAAATCCCTGTTTGTTAAGGGTTTTTTATAAATGTTTTTTTTTATTTAAATTTTAAATTGAACACGGTTTATTTGTTTTTTGTAATAAATATATTATTTTTTAAGCGTCCAAGCGCTGCTGTTTTATCTCACAAGCTTTTGATAAAGTTTGGCATGAAGGACTACTCTTTAAAATCAAGACTATATTGCCATCTAATACACATAATTTACTCGAAAGCTATATAACAAATCGAAAATTTATAGTTAAGGAAAGAGATTTTATAAGCACTCCACAAAATATACATGCCGGTGTTCCACAAGGTAGTAATATACTACCACTTTTGTATATCCTATATACCTCTGACATGCCAACAAATAGTTGCCACTGTAACCCACTCGAGGCTTCTCGAATTTTACAGAATCACGTTTGTCAATTAGAAGTGTGGCTAAATCAGTGGAAAATAAAGGTGAATGAGCAGAAATGTGTTCATATCACTTTTACGTTAAGAAGAGAAACTTGCCCTTTGATCCGAATAAATAATCAAAACGTACCCCAACATACAAGTGTCAAATATTTAGGAATTCATCTTGATCGTCGACTCACGTGGAAGAATCATATAGATGAAAAATTAACTCAGATGAAATTAAAAATCATTGAAATCAATTGATTAATCGCAAGAAACTCCAGACTCAGCCTCGATTGTAAACCATTGCTGTACAACTCGATAATAAAACCCATATGGTGTTATGGAATTAAACTCTGGGCAACGGCCTCCCATTCTAATGTTCAGAGAATTCAAAGAAAGCAGAACAACATTTTGCGATTAATAACAGGCGCTCTCTCGTTTATAAGAAATTCAAATATACACTCAGATTTGATTGTTCCTCTAGTTAAAGATGAGGCCGTGAAATTTACCCAAAGCTATTTAGGTAAACTGGAGGCTCATCAATGAACTAGCGCGTAATCTACTTGGAAATCGCGGCCACCAGCGTCTGAGAAGTAGGGCCACAGCCGACTTGGCATACTAGTACAAAGGACCTATGCTTTGAGAAAAATTTGAGATAATATATGAATAAATGATATTTCGTCTGGCACTGGCTGGACTAAGTAACTTAGTTTTTAGCTTTTAAGATTTGTACTACTTATTGTTAGTTCACTATTTTTAAGCAAAGATTCAATAAATGAATTCCGAAAAAAAATGTTGTTATTAGAATACTACTTAATTCTGTAATATTACTTTTTATTGTATTCCAATATTGATACAGTGAGAAGGACATTTAAAAACTAGAACTTGGTGTTTACTTTATTTTGACGCTCACAGTATGTCTTGTTGTCATCGGGACTTGGTCTCTGTATACCAGTAGTGGTGATATTATTGACCTTGTAATTCCCGTTCAATAATATGACACTTTCGCCTATTTCTAGTAATGCATCGTTATTATCTTGTAAGACTGTACATTTACTATTCCTTTTGTTGAGTGTCGTTTGTTCGACAAATGTTTCTTCCTAAATAATTCTTGGAATGGTTCACTCTGACGTAATCTTTGTCGCATTGAGCAATTTGTTCATCTGTTTTTATTTTTCCATGTCTGAAGCTTATTGACGTGATTGTTAATAGTTTGAAGTGATTGTTTAGTATGGGATATTTATAGATAGCTATAGCTAAGTCTTCTGTCGCAGCTATGTGTATGTCTTCGTATTCTAAAATGTTTATTATGGGTTCCGAGATTAACTCGTGTTGTATTATATCCCTTATGTCGTCCAAGGACTCAGCTAGGTATTCGTTATGCTTCGCGGCGTTAATTTTCCTAACAAGTAGCACTTGCTCAATGATGAGGTGGTTGTCTGGTGTCTTGCCTTGTAGTAAATCGTTGTAGGTGTTGTTTTTCGTTGTTATTTATTAACACATTTGTTGCTGTCTCCATCTTGATGAAGTCATCTTGGTCTGGATTTCCTGTGACGAATTTTAATGCTGACCATAGGAAGTTTAGGGATCTCGTGTACCAGTTATGCTCGTTCAGTTGGTTTGCTAATACTTCAATTTTCTTAATTCACATAATTTCTTGGGTAGTGACCTTATATTCTTTCGTAAAGATTTGTTTATATGGTGTGAGACTTTCGTTATGTTAGTGACGTGAAACAGATATGAAAATTCGTTGAATATAAGTACGTCAGCTATTGTGTTATTTAATCTGCTATTGTTGTTGCGTTTTGTATTTTGAATATCCTGGCTAGCTCTGATATTGTGCCATGGGCACTTTCGACTTGTCCGTTCGACGTCGATCTATAGACTCGAGTTTTTATTTTCTTAAGCCGTATTTTATGCACATAGTTTCTACTGCCGCGGTCGTCAGACAGCATTCATTATCAGTCATTAGTCTATCTTTTCACTCATTCGTTCTCTTAAGTCAATTTCTCTCAAACTTATATATTTTGAAAATTTGTCGATAGCGACCATAAAGGTTTTGCCTTCATTGAAATACAGGTTGGTTGAAAAGTTCATGCGCTCGAAATGAAAGGATACTGGTTTTGTTACGAAATATATTTTTTTATTCAATATAATCTCCTAGAAGCTCAATACACTTGTTCCAATGATCTTCCAATAATTTTATCCCATCCTTATAATGGTTTTCCGGAAGCTCTGCAAAATAGCCGTCTGCGGCTGCTATGGCCTCTTCATTCGACGAAAAAGGCTTTCCACGAAGGAATTGTTTGAGATTTCAGAAGAGATAGTAGTCACTGGGAGCCAAATCTGGTGAATACGGTGGATGTTCAAGCAATTTGTACTTTAATTCTTTGAATTTAGCCATCGTCAAAACACTTTTGTGAGCAGGTGCATTGTCTTAATGAAAAATGATTGTTTTCTTCTTTAAACCAGGTCTTTTCTCACGAAATTTTTCATCCAACTGGTCGAAAAGGCTGCAATAATATTCAGAGTTGATTGTTTTACCTTTCTGAAGATAATCAATCAAAAAAATTCCTTTTGCATCCCAAAAAACTGATGCCATAACCTTCTCTGCTGATCGTTGTGACTTCACCTGCTTTGGAGCTGAACAACCAGCTTCAGTCCACTGTAAACGTTCTTGTTTCCATTTAGGATCATGGTGGTAGATCCAAGTCTCATCCATAGTTATAAAACGATGCAAGAAGTCGGTTTTATTCGGCTTAAAACGCTCCAAATTACGCTGAGAAATTTGTTTTCGATCCAGTTTTTGTTGAATTGTTAATGTGTGCGGCACTAACTTTCCAAACAGTTTTTTCATACGTTATTCTTCATGTAAAATATGGAGTACTCGTTCGTCTGAAATGCCTATGGCATTAGCAATTTCACGCTTAGTCAAACTTGGATCTTCACTAACCATATTATGTACCTGCTCAATGATTTCTGCTGTGGTTGCAGTTTTTGGTCGTCCTTCGTGTGGATCGTCTTCAAGGCTGGTACGACCAGCCCAAAATTCAACGGTGCGTTTTGAAGGTGAGGACTCCTTATACACTTCTAACAATTGTTCAAAAATTTCCTTTGCTTTTAAACCCTTCAAAACAAAGAATCTAATGACTGCACGATATTCAATTTTTTCCATATTAAAAAAAATCAATGACACGTCAACTTAAAATGGCTTGTAAACAAAGAAAGAATTGACAGAATGACTTGCAACTTTGCATGTGTTCTCAGGACAGATATACCAACTTGAGAAAAAAAAGTTTGGAGCTAGCAGTACCATCTCTTGGTGAGCGCAGGAACTTTTCAGCCAACCTGTATATATCCATATGTATGTATTTACCTGGCTCTGTTGGTATCTCTGGCCATTAATATGTTTTGAGTATTTCTTGTATTGCATAAAAATTAGGAATATGATTCTAATATGACATCTTCTGGCGTTAAAGAAAATCGTCGATGTAAACGTATGCAAAGTTAGCGATATATTCCCCTAAGATGTCATCAACACATCTCTGGTTATCGATGGCGCATTCTATAAAACAAATGGCATCCTAACGAATTCGTATTTGCCTCCATTTACACAAAACGCTGTTTTTTCCCTGTCTTCCTTTTTAATATTGTTCTGATTGTCATATTTTCATCTGGTATAATATACCTATCTGTAATTGATTGCGAATTTAATTTTTAAAAGTCTACACCCATTCTTCTCTTTGGTCTTCCTTGCTAGTCCTGTCTTTGGTACTGTCCATTTGGGATAATTGTATGGACTATTCTCTGAATAATTTCCGTCTCTGAGTAGATTTTCTATCTCTTTGATTACAAGTCATTGTCTACGATGGGGTCCAGATGGGTTTGTCGGATTTAGTTTTAATTGTTGCTTCATTTGTCGTTTTGAAGGGTAAAGGTCCTATGTCATTATTGTCCTTCATCAACCCATCTATTTCTTCTCTATACATATCGTTACCTACACTCACCAAAAAAACGTCTGTAATGGCAACTGAAAATTTTTCTGTTATTACGGGAAATTTTGCTAATTTGAGCCCAGCGTTTTTTTTTAGTTAATCTTAGCAGCACAGGTCTGCTGACGGTGTAGTACAATGAAATAAGTAGAAAAAATTAGTAGCCGCTACTAAATTTTAGTAAACTTTTTATAAAGTGAAATTTAAAATCTGTTTGCTAAAATCAGCAAAAAAAATTTGCTAAATATTATTAATACTAGCACAAATATACTAAATATTATTAATACAATCAAATTAGTATAAAAAATTAGTAAGCGCTACTAAATTTTAGTAAAGTGCTGTAAACTTAATGAATTGTAAAATATAAAAAATATTTAATTTATAAAAAAAATATTATTAAAATGCCCAAATTAACTCAATTATTTTTGGATACACTAAGTTTTATTTTTTTAAATTGCCTTACAAATTCGAATATACAAATTTATATTTTTTATCGAACAAAACTTTTTTATTTTATTTAGTTTTTTCAAAAAGTATTTTAGACAAAATTAAAAAAAAAATCAAAGGCTAAAAAATAGTAAAAACATCAAGGAATTTATCATTTTGTTTTAATTTGCCAATTTATGTGTTGAAAAATATTTTTAGTATATTTTTTTGTATTTAAAGGTAAAATTTTAATTGCTTTAAGGGCTGATTTTTAAAACTAAACAAGTTTTTAGTGCTATTTTAAGACATATTTTTGGACATGAGTCGGTTGTAAAAAGTATCTTCACTTCCGATCCCTTTTTTCAACCTATGTAACATTTTAAGGCAATTTAAGTTTGTATTTTTAAGTTTTAATTATTAGAAACATCCCTGCAAACATTTGGAATATATTGTTACGATTTTACCCTTTATAAAATCATTGATTTATTTACCTTTTAAATAAATCGAGTTCTTTCTATATTGCAAATAATAAACACTGTTTGAAATTATTTATAGCTCTATTTATTTATAACAGTCACTAAAAATTACAGAAAAATACTTTAATAACACACTTTATTTACACGATTTAACGTTAGCCACACTTTAGTTCTTCACACTCTGCGTTTTACTTCTAAACTCAACTACTGCGTCATTGAGTACCAGTATTTATATGAGTAGTCAGGTATTCTAGTTATTTCTAGTTTATTACCACACTAGATTTTTCCAGCTGTTAAAATTAGTGTGTAGAAATTTCGTGTAATACTGCCGCCCACTCAAGCCTGTTCGTCCCGAATAGACATAGCTATTCCTTTTCCATAGTTGGCTAGTCGTTTCAGATGAACAACCTTCATTTTTGACCTTGGGCTCTGATCTTTCTGTATTCTGTATACCACATCATTCAACCTTTTAATTACTCTATACGGTCCGTCCCAATGCGTTTGTAGTTTGGGAGATAATCCTTTCTTTCGTTGCGGGTTAAAAAGTAGAACCAACTTGCCCTCATTAAATCCTTCAGAATTCGCTGCTCGATTGTACCTCGCCTTCATCTTGTCGCTCACCATTTTAATTCGATTGCGGACGAACTCCTGACGTTTGTTGAGGTCTTCTTGTTCCCGGGAAGAGTTGTCGTTTTCACTGTCTGTTGCGGCGGGCTTAACACCAAGTTCCAATTCGCCAGGCAATTTGAGTTCCATTCCAAAGATTGTTCTTACTGGTCCTTTGGCTGCGATGCATTGCGCGCAATTTGCTACCCAATCGCCTACAGCTTGTTGACAGCCCACCCAGTAAAACCGTTGTTTTAACTTCTCTATAGTTTTTTGTGACACCAAGATGACCACCACTGGGACCTTCATGGACCTCCCTCAATACCTCGTTTATTTTAGATGCCGGCACCACAATTAAATTGGCCACATTTTTGCCGTCGGCACTTTCCCATGTACGGTATAAGCAACCATTTAACACTTGCAGGCTATTCCACTGGGCCCAATATGCCTTCATCAGCGGACTTTCAGCTGATATCTGCTCGCGGGTAGGCCTCCTGTTTTCTTCTTTGGCTGATATAATCTTCGCTAACATGGGGTCACTCCGTTGCGCCGCTGACCAGGCTTCACTCGGCTCGATATGCGTTTGTCGAATATCCACCATACGGTCTTTTCCTTCAGCCTTTGAACTGTGCTTGCCATGTTTCCGACCCTTGCTGTGCTCAATGGTAACCGGTTGTCTTACTTGAGATTTGTGCTCATATCCAACATCAAGGGGTATTTCAACATTTCGCCAAATCATATCTTTTTGCCCCATATGCAGATTAATGCCGTGACTAATCATGAAATCAACACCAATGATTACTTCGTCCACAATATCGGCAACAATAAATACATGATTGACGCTTATGTTGGAAATCGTTAGTTTTACATTCACTTTGCCATAGACAGTACCAGTTTCCCCAGTAGCTGTGCGCAGTCTCACCCCATACATGGGTTCAATTGCCTCCTGAACTAAATCGGGTCTAATAACAGACTGTGATGCTCCTGTGTCTATAGTGCAAATGTGCTTTCTGCCGTTGATATATCCGCAAGCAGTAAGACTGCTTTTTGCCTGCTGTATTCCAGATATGGAGATTGTGGGGCCCTCACTTGCACAAGTTGGATCGTGCGCCGCAGTGCTAGCTCTTTTAAATTTTAACGGTCAGCCCTGGGTTAATCGGCGATCGGCCCGAAGGCTCTTCCTTGGTGCTTTGCAGTTTCGCTGAAAGTGTCCCATTTTACCGCAGTTGTAGCATTTGTCCTTTGGTTTTTTTTTTTTTTTTTTATTTATTTATTGTACATAAATAGTATAAATTCATTTTAATTATGGCCCCAGCGCCTATAGGCATTATTGGAGCTAGCTGGCAAGATATATTACTTGTTAAATGTACATATGAAAATAATTACATATATTAACAAAAAAAAAAATGTTATTTAAATTACAACAGAAGCGTTTCCATTTTATTATACAAAAAATCTTTACAAGATGATTTAAATGTCGTTAATCTATTGACTTTAAATGTAAAGGCAAACTATTGTATTTTATACTGCCAGTGTAATCTATACGTTGTTTGGTCTTTTCTAATCTACACCTTGGAATTCTTAAATTTGTCCCATTGCGTGTGTAAAAATAAGATTGATTTTGAAAAAATGATATGGTATGGTGTCCGATATTATGAATACATTTAAAAACATACATCAAAACTTGAAACTCATGTAATCCATAAATTGGTAAAATTGTTTTGGAAATATTTTTGTACAATAAAAAAGTCGAATAAGTTATTGGTAAATTATATATAATTTTCAATGCCTTATTTTGCATACATTGGAGCGATTTTAAATTATTGTTACTTTTGTTATAAGCATAGATTATTCCCATATAACTCAAATGTGATTGTATTAACGACTGAAATATCATCAGTTTAGACTTCTCACTCAACTATGTGGTGCTATTTTATTCTTAACATCACTTATATGTAGATCCCAGGACAAATTGCTTTGTAATGTGATTCCTAGATATTTTACGGAGTGTGTTTCATTTAATAATTTTCCATCAATATACACGTTGAAGTCATTACTAAGACTGGAAGCATTGGGTCTAAAGCGAATAAGTTTTTAAGCGTGCAAATACAAATACTAAAGCTGCATCTCTCTCAACGTAGGTTTTTAAAACCAAATCATGTTTAAAAGGATAGAATAAACATACGTCATCCGCAAACATAAAAAGTTGGCCAGTTAAATTTAGATTTTTTAAGTCATTTAAGTAAATTGAAAATAATAATGGCCCCAATCCACTTCCTTGCGGAACTCCATAATCCACAGAACCAATAAAGCTTTTCGAATTATTAACTTGCACGTATTGCTTTCTGTTTAAAAAATAACTTTTAAATAATAATATTTTAGATCAAAGGCTTTTGTAAAATCAAAAAATACACCAGCAACTCCACTGGAACCTTCATCTAAGCCGTTGCATATATACTTTATTACATTCAAAACGGCATCTTCAGTACTACATCCTCTTCTAAAACCGAACTGAAAATCATACAAAAGATTGTTTTCCTCCATATAAATCAAAAGTTTATCATATAAGTTTTTAAAAAATTTTGTCTATTGTAGATAGAACAGCAATTGGCCGGTACTTTTCCATAGTTGAAGCATTCATTTGTATTGGAACTATTTTATGAATCTTGAGAACATCAGGGTACACCGAAGAATCTATCATACTGTTAAATATTTTTACTTATATTGGTGCAATAGTTTCTCCACATTCTTTAACAAATTTTGGCGATATATTGTCATAGCCAGGACTCTTATTAATTTTAATATTCAATATGACTTCACTTATGTCATCAATACTAACATTTCCAAGATAAAAACGGTAAGGATATTGAAAAATATTTCGTAAATTATTAAATGTGTCTCCAGGTTGAACTTCTATTTGTTGTTTAAGGTTTGCCACAGAAGAAAGAAAATAATTATTAAGACAATCATTAAGACATATATCTTTACTTTTGATACGACCAAGTGTAGTGTTAATAAACTTCCAACATTTCTTCGGATCACTTCCCGCTTTATTTAAACTTTCAACATAATAATTATCTCTGCAATTCTTAACAGCAATTTTAATTAAAGTAAAGACTTACTCTCTTTAAAGCTTCTTCTATATTGTGCTTATTCTTAGTTTTACGCCATTTCTTTAACAATTTTTGTTTTACAAAAATTAATTCTTGAAGATTTTTATTTATCCATGGCGTGAGCTCAAAACACAACAGTTTTTTATGTTTTGTAACCACTGTTGCATGATTTGTAGCATTTTGCATACAAGAAACTAAATTATCGGTCAGAGCCGAGGTATTAAACGAAGAAAGATTAATTGGTAAATTACTTTGCAAATATTGTTTTGCCTTTTCATAGTCGCAATGTATTTTTGATACTTCAATATATTCTTTAAATCTCACATTACTTTTCAACTTACAGCATAGTATGTTATGATCTGATAACAACAGAATCAATATAAATCCTCTCAGAAAAGTTACTAAATACATGATCTATAGATGTTTTACTTCTAGACCTTGTTATCATGTTATGAGCATTTGTACAATCATAATTATGAAACATTGCTGACAAATCACAGTAATATGGATTGTGAAATGTATCAATATTGGTATCACCAACAATAATTACTGGACTACGAGCACAATTATTTAAAGTGAGATCAAACATATTTAAAAAAACAGTAACATTGCATTTCTGTGATCGATAAAACGAAATCAGTTTCATATTTTTATGGTGAATTTTAAAATTTGTAAAATTAACGGCTATAAGTTTACAATTAAGAAGAAGTAACACGGGGTTATTGAATTAAATTTTTTCTTTTTTTTCATAACATATAATGTATGATTTTCAGCGTCCAGGTGCTTATATTGTTTTTATTATTTTAACACTTTTATGCCGATAGTTTTTATAAAAAATGACTGATCAACTTTCTATTGATTTACAGCGGCTCTCTTAAAAACAATTTTTTTCGATTTTTGTATTCTAGTTGCTTATTTATTTTGCAGTTAATTTTTAACTTTTGTTTTTAGATGTTTATTTATGTTTATAAACACTTATAAAATGCTTTAAATTATCAGCTGGGGTTATAATAACAATAAGATTTTAGGTTGTTGTATTTTTGTGTTGTAAAATGTAATTAGATCAAAAAATTTGTTGAATATTATTTGGTAACTTTTTTTTAAATTTTGGTTACAAAAAATTTTTGTCCGTGGCAACACTGTCCAGAAAATACCAATTTTGGAATAAGGCCTTTTGAACAGATTCAGGCAAAACCACTACACGGCGTTTTGCTCACACTAGCATGCGCTCACGCATTCCCATTAAACATGGCAATACGAAGAAGGTTACCCAATCGTATTGGTTGAAACAAAATTTTTAATTGCTAAATTTTAATGTATTATAGCTTGGGAGCCAATGGTTTATGAATGTTTTTTTCTTTTTAAAAAACTGCTTTATTATATATAGTGCTTGATATGTATACTAGCGGGCAAAGCCCGCTACGTTTTTAACGTAGAAAATGGTTGGAGTTCCCATAAAATATACGGAGTTCCCAGATAATTACCGGAGTCCCCAATTTTTACCATGCCCCAGACCAAAATTCTAAGATGTACCTCAATAATAAGTCAGCCAATACTCCAGGTAATACATATTTCAAATTTCAGGTTTTTCCCTTTGAACCCTCATTTTTTCCATGTACCTGGCTAAAATTCTGAAATGTAGCTGAACAGTGAGTTTGCACATACTCCAGTTCACATATTTAAAATTTCTTGTTTCTGCCTAAATCGGTGTGGGCAGCCCGTTAAGGAGGAGACTGTTCACCTTTTTGACTCTCCCCGTACACATTTCCGAAAATCCGCCCTAGGTGAATGTCTACACTGCAGGAGGAGCCTTTGCACCAAATTTCAACTTACCAGCTCCAGCGGTTTTGTAAAGACGTCCCCGTTTTAGCGAATGTCTACGCCGTAGGGGCAATCTAAATACCAAATTTTAGCGTCCTACCAACTGCGGTTTGGGTTGGGAGATTTTGAATGAAAAAAATAAATATTTACATATTTTCTTATTTACGCATTTGCATATTTACCCATTTGCACATTTACATTACTATCAAACCATCGATCCATTAAATCATCAAACAATCAAATGTTCACTTTTGCACATTTTCACTCTTGCAAATTTGCATATTTTCACATTTGAACTTTTGCATTTTTGTAAATTTTCACATTTGTAAATTTGCACTTTTAAACATTTTTCCCCTTATTGCACCTCCCAGTAGGAATTTCCGAAAATCCAACTTGGTTGGACGTCTACGCTGGAGTGGGAACATATGTACCAAATTTAACTGCCCAGCTCTAGAGGTTTTGGCAAGTCGTCAAGGGGGAGAATTTTCTTCTTTTTTGCCCTCTCCGTTGGATTTTCCAAAATTGACATCTTAGCTGTTATCTAAACTGGAGAAGGAGCCTGCATACCGAATTTCAACTTCCTAGGTCCAGCGGTTTCGCCAATCTGTTAAAGGGAAGACATTTCATCCTTTTAAACTCCATTTTACAACGTCCCTGGCTAAAATTCTAAAATGTAGCATATCAGTGAGTTAGTCCATACTCCAGGTAATACAGGTTTAAAATTTGAGGTATTTTGCTATTGCGGTGTGGGCAGGCCGTTAAAGGGGATTATCCCCCTTTTTGCTCCTCCCCGTAGAAATTTACGAAAATCCTACCTGGGTGGATGTCTATACCTCAGGTGGGTCAAATCCCAATTTTTATCACATCCCTTGTCAAAAGTCTGAAATGTACTGAATTATTAAATACTCCCAGGAAGGCGTATTTCAAATTACAAGTTTATTAGTTTTTCCCCCTCCCAGAAGGAATTTCCAAAAACTCCGTTTTAGCGGATGTTTACGCTGGAGGGGGAACCTTGGGACTTTTGCAAATTTGCACACCTTTGCACATTTGCACTTTGCTGATTTGCACATTTGCACTTTTGAAAATTTACAAATTTTCACTTTTACAAATTTGCACATGGAAATTTCCAAATTTCCACATATGCACATTTACATTGGAGGAGGAATCAATTTACCAAATTTTAACTTCCCAGCTCAAGCGGTTTTGGCAGGCCGTCAAGGGGATGAATTTTCGATTTTTTGCTTCTCCGCGTTAGATTTTCTAAAAGTCACGTCTTATTTGTTATCTACACTGAAGAAGGAATCTGCATACCAAATTTTAACTTTCTAGTTTCTGCGGTTGAGCAGGCCGTTAGGGGGGAGACTTTTCCCTTTATTACCTCATCAAGGAGTTAGCACATATTCCCAGGAAGGCATATTTCTAAATTCAGGTTTCTAGCTAAAGGGGTTTGGGCAGGCCGTGAAAGAGGTTTTTTCCCCTTGTTGCCCCTCTCCGAAATAATTTCCAAAAACCCCGTCTTAGCGGATGTCTGCTTCGGAGGAGGAACCTACATACCAAATTTTAGCCTCCTACCTCTAGCGGCTTGGGCGATGTTGAATGAGTCAGTCAGTCAGTAACGTTATTCCTTTATATATATAGATATACAGGTATATTTGTTATTAATTTTAAGATTTTTTCTCAGGAGTATTCCTATGTAATACAATTATTTGGCCTGGAAGGCCAAATTCTTTCGGATTGATTCTTTCGTTTTTTTAAATATTTCATAAAATTATGAGAATCAAATGGTATCAGTGTTGCATTTTATTACAAACAAAGAAAAACAAAGAGTTGTGAAATAAATTGGCGGTAAAACACAATTGAGCAACAAGCGAAAACCGCTGTTTTCATATGATTGTATGAGATTTGCATCTGAAGGTGTAAACCCAAAGCGGTTTACCAGATATTTTTTTTGACAAACGCATCATTTCGTAGGATTTTTAATTTGATTTTCTTTAGGTAAAATCAGATGGAAAATTAGGTAATGTAAACTCCGCTTTAGCAGTACGAAATCGATTTTTCTAGAAGATAAAGATGCGATATGATAACGCATAAATAATGTTTGGAAGTTAAAAAGAATATATATTTATTTTAATTTTTTTATTGTTTATATGTATGTATTTAAAAGAAGATTTCATTAAAATTCAATTATTTTTTTCTTTACTGCGTCCGTTAATTCCTTAGTTGCCTTTTAGGGATTTGTTTTTCTTTTGCAATGCTTATGGTATATTCCATCTAAAAAAAATCAAAAATTAATTTTTTGTTGCAATGTACTATTTAATTAATGTAATACAATTTTTACTCACCTTAACATTCGAAATATTATTTGAAGAATACAACAGAAATCTAGCTGGTGTTGGATAGCTCTGTTTTCACAATAATTTGTTTTCAAACGACGGAAAACTAAATATATATTTTTGACATTATCGCTGATAAAAGAAGATATATTCAAACTACTGCATTGATTGTCTTCTTAATAAAAAATCGAAGATATCTTCTTAATATCTTCAGCTTGATATTTCTTTCAAATGCTTATTGGGATTCAACAAAAACCAGTGTTACCATACTGCCAGTTTTATTTGTTTATCCAGTTTTTCAAGAAAAAGTCAGTTATTTTTTTAAATTTCGGCTTTTTTATTTTCTTTTAATCATTTTTTTATATTTTTAACATTTATTCTATTGAATTAAAATTTCACTTTTATTTGTATTAATTTAGATTTAGAGGTTTTCTTTGTTTAAATTTCGACTCAATACAAATATAACATATATACAACTTGTGATATGATAATATGTAGTTCCGTTCGTTTACTCAATAATTTGTACAAATATTTACTGGATGCCGTTCGTTTACACAAATACTCAGTAAACATAAAGAAAAATGAGAGAATAAAGTGACAGTTTGATGTTGAGAGTTCTTCTTCATTCTGCAAACTTTTACTGGACAAATTATTACCAGTAAGAATTTACAAACAGAAAAAACATATGATTGAAAAACATGTGATAAATTTTTGTAAATACAAATAAAAATGTTTTACAGCTACGTTGTTTTATGCAAATGCAAAGCAACAAATATTGTTAAATGAATTATAGAAAAGATAAGAAAAACTTCTAAAATCTTTCTACTTAAGACTTTACAACAAGAATCCTCTTTTTTCATATCGACCAGTTATAATTTATTTATGCATTTGGTTTTAGAATCAATATTTGCCAAGGCAAATATTTTTAAGTTTCAAATAAAAACAGGAGCCAATTACTCGGCTAAGTTTATGATTTTAAACTGTGTTTTATTTAACAATTCGTCCTGCTTATAAACAAAAATAACAGTACCTAATTATGCTTATTTTATATGTTTTATATAGATCAGCTGTTATTGTTAACAATATAAACTGGTTAGAGATCAGCTGTTATTATTTACGATATAAAAATGGTTAGAGATGTGAGTGGGTATTGCTTCACTACATTAGTATAAAATTTTTGTAAAAAAGTACTATCGATATATGCAAACATTTTTTCTATATCTTAAGGGGTATAACAGTGTTTTCCAGGGTAGGTCCAGTCAGTGCGGGGTTAATATACAACAACGGAATATTTAAATTTTCCAATGATTTTATTCACGATCTTACTACTATTTTAATAGTACAGAGACCATTTAGCACCCAGAATTATCTAAAATTACCAGAAAATCGAGTTACGCAGAGTATGCGTACATGTGTAGTTCCTAGCTTAAAGATGGAATCCAGAATGAATTCGCCTCTGTAAAAGCTATGTATTGTGGTTGTGAACTTATGGTGGTTATTGTATTAGTAACCGCTAAGCTTGAGAGCTATGACTGCTGAAATCAGTGGTGGCCCTATGCACTACTACTACTGTGTCTGGAAATAAAGGCTGTAATAACCAATACCATTAAGCAAAGCCATAGAATATCCGTGATCGGCTGCTACCGAAACTGTAAAAATTTGCAGTAGCTGTCCGTCCACTAAGACATCCCAAGCTTAACTAAACTGTAGTCGTGACCCCAGCACTTGCAAAGTGATCAATACTAAAACACAGAGTTTAAAAGAGACACAAAACTTTTGCAGTCTTGCATTGTGCAAAACAATGAATTTGGTTTTATCATCTTTTTTAGCTCAAATTTAAAACTAATCCAGATTCTATAAAAATCGCCTAAAGTCATCTGTTATTGTTGTAGTTTCAGCGTTAGTCTTGTAACAGGTTCAAAAACTTCAACGAATTCTTCACAAATATTCCAATACAAATATTCATATACTCACAATATTATTTCATTAAAAATAGTCTAAAATACATATTAAATTAATCGAAAATACAATCAAAAAGAGGAATACTGATTTTTCATTATATTTGTGTAGTACCCTGTATTGTATGTATTGAGTGAGAGATATGAAATAAAACGTCAGTTTGTAATCATCCACTTGCAGCGTAAAGACGTGTTTTATTTTACACATGGTGGCAGCGGTGTGCAAAATAAATCAAAACAAAAGAAAAAAAAAAGAGTTATACGATTTGAAAACAATTGAAAGGAAAAATGCCAAACGAAAATTTGGCAAATGTATCTCCACAAACGGTGTGTGGTGCACCACCAGAAAAATTTGATTTTGGTAGACCGTCAGAATGGCCAAAATGGTCACGCCGCTTTAATCGATACCGAATTGCAACAAGATTAAATAAACAACCACAAGATGAACAAGTAACCTCCCTCATTTATCTTATGGGAGAGCAGGCAGACGAGATATTTATGGCCCTACCTTTAAGTGATCTTGAAAGGGAAGATTACAATAAAGTGATTGAGGCAATTGAAAAATATTTTGTTGTACGCATTAATGTGATCTATGAGCGCGCAAGATTTAATACAAGGGTGCAGCAGGAGGGTGAGATGGTTGAAGATTTCATAACCTCACTCCATACGCTGGTAAGAAATTGTAATTATGGTAATCTTCGAGAAGAAATGATACGTGATCGGATTGTTGTTGGCATTAGAGACAAAAAGCTGTCAGATAAATTGCAATGTGAATCTGATTTGACATTGGCAAAGGCAGTAGACACGGTACGTACACAGGAAATCGTACGTAGACAACAAAATGAATTGGCACAGAGTTGCCAAGTAGATGCAACTGTTAACCGAGTTAAAATAGTAGAAAGGAAAAATGAAAAATGTGAAAAATGTGGTGGTAACCACAATGATCGAATCGTTTGCCCAGCACAAGGAAAAAAATGCAACAAATGTTTTAAAATCGGCCATTTTGCAAGAGTATGTAAGAGTCGACAAAGAATACATAATATTGAAGCAGAAAGTGAGAGTGAAATGGAAACAGTATTTTTTGGCATGATTAACGACAATGGTAATAAAGATCGCTGGTATGAACAGGTAAAAATGAACAAAAAGTCTGTTGAAGTGCAAATTGATACTGGGGCTCCAGTAAATGTAGTACCAATGAATGTATTTTATGAAAACTGGCCACAAACCAAAATAATAAAAGCCGACAAAAGGTTAGCAGGGCCAGTGGGCGAAAAAATGGTAGTAAAGGGAATGTGCACAATGGAAATCGAAAATAAGAATCACAAATGTAAAGCTAAAGTGTACGTGGTGGATGACATTACCAACCCTTTATTGTCCTTAAGCACTTCTGAAAATTTAAGATACGTTAACAGAATTAACAAAATTAATGAGGTGTCGACAGTAAATATTCAAAAAGAATTTCCAAGTCTTTATACCAGCTTGGATTGTTTAAAATTTATATACGATATTAAACTGAAATTACAGTATTCGCCATACGCTATACACGCAGCACGTAGAGTACCCATACCATTAATGGAAAAGTTGAAGAACAAACTTGCAGAAATGGTGAAGATGGGGGTTATAAAACGAGTAAATAATCCAACAAAATGGTGTGCACCACTAGTGATTGTACCAAAGCCAAATGGGGACATACGTCCATGTGTGGATTTGTCAAAATTAAATGAATGTATTGAAAGGGAAATTCATCCAATGCCTATGGCGGACCATACGTTAGCTCAATTGGGTGAGGCCAAGTATTTTACCAAAATGGACACCAAAAATGGGTTTTGGCAAATTAAATTCTCTGAAAGATCGCAGCAGCTAACAACATTTATGACACCTTTCGGTAGATATTGTTTTTTACGATTACCTTTTGGCATTTCTTCGGCGCCGGAGGTATTTCAAAAGCAGATTCAACAAATTATAGAAGATTTACCAGGCGTGGTATGCCAGACAGATGATATACTAGTATTTGGTAAAACAATGACAGAACATGATGAAAACTTGAGAAAAGTTTTGGAACGATCCTCAGGGAATTCATCCGGATAATTCTAAAGTGAAGGCGATACAAGAATACACAAAACCAGCTACTATCACAGAGGTACGTAGATTTTTGGGATTAGTACAATATTTAGGAAAATTTATTCCGAATTTATCAACGATTTGTCAGCCATTAAACGACCTTTTAAAGAAAAATATAGATTATCATTATCATCAATACTAACATTTCCAAGATAAAAACGCAGTCTGCTGTGACAGCGCAAATGAAACAGTTTCCGCAAAAGATGATTTTCGTGTAGCACACACCGCGTACCTTACATCATGAATTCATCTAATAATGGATGATTTTCGCCCGGATACGACAGCTGCACCAACCGCTCAATTTCTTTTGCAAAATCTTGCAAGGACTCATTTGCTTTCTGAAGTCTACCTCTAAGTTCCATTCGGTAAATTTCCTTTTTGTGTTCGCCACCATACTTTCGCTGCAGTGCCACCATTATGTCGTCATAATTATTTCTGCAGGTGATTGGCACACTTTCTAGAATTTCCGCAGCGTTTCCTTTTAAGGCCAGAATCAACTCTATAGCTTTTTCTTCGATGTTCCACATATTTCTGGCAGCAACTGTCTCGAACTGGAACTTAAAAACATTAAAAGGTATGCTGTCATCAAAAGTAGGGGACTTTGCTCTACCAGAACTTTCCTGAATAATTCGTACTGGACCCTCTTGGCATTGGAGATTATTTACTTTATTTTCCAGATCTTCTAGTTTTTTCTCAACGTCATGCTCTAAGTCAGAAACTCGTTTTTCAACCACAGAAATTTTTTCATTAGTAGCTTTAGAAGTTTCCTGAAGTTTTTCTTCCATCTTAGCAAACATTTTCTCGTTATCTGCCCTCGAAGTTTCTATCTTAGTTAACAGTTTCTCATTATCTGCTCTAGAAACATCTAATAGCTTCTGGTTGTCTGTTCTAGATGTTTCCTGAAGTTTAGCCAACATTTTTTCGTTGTCTGCTCTAGAGGTTTCTAGCTTTTCCATCATAGCAGCCAACATTGCGCTTAACTCCATGTTACCTTCTGTTTTACGGATACTAACCTCCATTGCTTCTTTTTTTTCAAATTCGTAAGTCGCAATGTCAATGTTACGCCGCTCAAATTCCTCTATTAGCCGTTTTTGCAATTCTGTCTTATTACCTGCTGTCGGTAGATCCAATTTGCTCAATTCCTTCTTGAGCTGTTCCACTTTAAGCTCCTCCAATTTCATGACTGCTTATTATTTTGCAATCCCACTTCTGACACCAATTGTTACGATTTTACCCTTTATAAAATCGTTGATTTATTTACCTTTTAAATAAATCGAGTTCTTTCTATATTGCAAATAATAAACACTTTGAAATTATTTATAGCTCTATTTATATATAACAGTCACTAAAAATTACAGAAAAACACTTTAATAACACACTTTATTTACACGATTTAGATAGACTAAACGTTAGCCACACTTTAGTTCTGCACACTCTGCGTTTTACTTATAAACTCAACTACTGCGTCATTGAGTACCAGTATTTATATGAGTAGTGAGGTATTCTAGTTATTTCTAGTTTATTACCACACTAGATTTTTCCAGCTGTTAAAATTAGTGTGTAGAAATTTCGTGTAACAATATCTTCCAAAGGCGATTAAAAGCAATATTTTCCTTTTATCTTTTGGAAGAAAAATATCAAAGCAATATTTTGTTTATATTTTCTTTTTATCAGTTTGAATGAAAATTGGCAATATAAAGAAATATAAAATTTTAATTTACTTTTTTGTCATTTGTAAGGTATTATTTATCGCAGAAGTATCGATTTTTTATCGCCTTGGTGATTTTTAATATCTTTTTGACATCAGTTGAAGGTATTTTGCAAA
The DNA here is from genome assembly GCA_949748255.1 of Eustalomyia histrio. Lineage (NCBI taxonomy): Eukaryota > Metazoa > Arthropoda > Insecta > Diptera > Anthomyiidae > Eustalomyia > Eustalomyia histrio. Next base: position 1,106,506 of record OX456528.1, read on the forward strand.
TATAACAAAATTTAACAGGTAATATTATAAAATAAACCCCATGATATTTGAAGATACATGTCACTACCGTTATAATGAAAAGGTATTTAAAAGTTAGTAATTTTTTATTTTGCTAATTTTAGCAAATCATTTTTCAAAAATTTGTAAAATGATTTCTGAAGTTAGCAAAAAGAATTTGTAAATATTCTGTAGTTTTTAATTTACTAAATAATATTTTTTTTTCTAAAAATCAGTACAAAAATAGTAGTGGGATTTTTTTATAACTTTCCTTGAATCTGCCCCATAGGGCCTCACAATAAGTATTTAAATCTTAGAACCAAAATTGGCTCTACGAAGCCTTGTCACTGATTGTGTTGTTAACAGATGTCTTGCTAGAGGGTTTGGATGCTGTTGCAGTCTTGCTTTGTATCTCTCACGAACTTTCTCGAATTCTTCTTTGACTAGTTTCACTTGTAAGTCTTTATGGATGTTTACATTTGTGGCGTACCATGGCGCTCCAGTCACGATCCTAAGAACTTTTGATTGAGCTCTTTGTACAATATCAACACTGGTTCTACTTGCATTTCCCCATAATTCGATGCCAAATGACCAGATTGGTTTTAGTAACATACAGGTTGGAAAAAAGAATACTGTTTTTGTAACGAAATATATTTTTTTATTCAATATAATCTCCTAGAAGCTCAATACACTTGTTCCTATGATCTTCCAATAATTTTATCCCATCCTTATAGTGGTTTTCCGGAAGCTCTGCAAAATAACCGTCTACGGCTGCTATGGCCTCTTCATTCGACGAAAAATGCTTTCCAGGAAGGAATTTTTTGAGATTTCTGAAGAGATAGTAGTCACTGGGAGCCAAATCTGGTGAATACAGTGGATGTTCAAGCAATTCGTACTTTAATTCTTTAAATTTAGCCATCGTCAAAACACTTTGGTGAGCAGGTGCATTGTCTTGATGAAAAATGATTTTTTTCTTCCTAAAACCAGGTCTTTTCTCACGAATTTTTTCATCCAGCTGATCCAAAAGGCTGCAATAATATTCAGAGTTGATTGTTTTACCTTTCTGAAGATAATCAATCAACAAAATTCCTTTTGCATTTCAAAAAACTGATGCCATAACCTTCTTTGCTGATCGTTGTGACTTTACCTGCTTTGGAGCTGAACAAACAGCTTCAGTGCACTGTAAACGTTCTTGTTTCAATTTAGGATCATGGTGGTAGATCCAAGTCTCATCCATAGTTATAAAACGACGCAATAAATCGGTTTTATCCGGCTTAAAACGCTCCAAATTACACTGAGAAATTTGTTTTCGATCCAGTTTTTGTTGAATTGTTAATGTGTGCGGCACTAACTTTCCAAACAGTTTTTTCATACGTAATTCTTCATGTAAAATATGGAGTACTCGTTCGTGGCATTAGCAATTTCACGCTTAGTCAAACTTGGATCTTCACTAACCATATTATGTACCTGCTCAATGATTTCTGCTATGGTTGCAGTTTTTGGTCGTCCTTCGCGTGGATCGCCTTTAAGGCTGGTACCACCACGCTTAAATTCACCAGCACAAAATTCAACAGTGCGTTTTGAAGGTGAGGACTCCTTAAACACTTCTAACAATTGTTCATAAATTTCCTTTGCTTTAAACCCTTCAAAACAAAGAATCTAATGACTGCATGATATTAAATTTTTTCCATATTAAAAAAAATCAATGACACGTCAACTTCAAAAGGCTTGTAAACAAAGAAAAAATTGACAGAATGACTTGCAACTTTGCATGTGTTCTCAGGACAGTTATACCAACTTGAGAAAAAAAGTTTGGAGCTAGCAGTGCCATCTCTTGGTGAGCGCAGGAACTTTTCAACCAACCTGTATTGTATAAAAGTAGTTCACAGTCAAGGCTTAGCTTTGATTTGTGGCCTCTTGGCTTCAATATGTCGGCGCCACGTAAGACGTCTATCTAGGTGTATGCCGAGGTACGTAATATAGTCAGACTGAGGAATTGTTACATTGTTAAGAGTAACAGGTCTACAATCTCCCCTTCTCAGTGAAAAGGTAATGTATTTGCTTTTCGTCTCGTTAACTTGTATTCTCCTTTTTTTTCGTATCCAAACGTCTTAGATAATTGTTCAGTTCTGTTGCAGCCAAGTATGGGTCAGCATGTGAATATCATCAGCAAATGGTGAAATAGTCAAGTTTACACTCATTGGTAGATCAGAGGTGCAAATTAAGTAAAGTATATGACCAAGAACACTGCCCTGAGGGACATCTGCCCTTATTTCAAAGTCGTGTGTTAGGTAGTATTCATACTTTGCTCTAAACAGGCGATTCGAGAGGTATGATTTAATCAATTTGTATGTGCTAGGGGGCAGTAAATCCTTTACTTTGTATAGCAAACCTTCATGCCAAACTTTGTCGAACGCTTGTGCAACATCTAGGAAGAGAGCTGTACAGTATTTTTTATGTTCAAATGCCTTTCTTATCTCACCAGTTATGCGATTGACTTGCTCTCAATTGTTCCATGATGTTCGCGAAAGCCAAACTGGTGGACTTGGAAGACTTTTTTATCAATAAAATAAGGCATTAATTTTTTCTGGAACACCTTCTCGAACAGTTTTGACAAGCATGGCAGCAAACTGATTGGTCGGTACGAGGAAGGTACCGTCGGGTCTTTTCCTGGCTTTGGGATCATAATAATTTTGGATATCTTCCAGCTACTTGAAAAAACACCTGTATTTATGACTGCATTAAATAAACAAATTAAGGCTGCTACTGCCACATTTGGTAAATTTTTAATCATAATTGGCGTTACAAGGTGGTATTCTGGTGCTTTTTTTGGTTTTAAGTTATCTTGTATAACTACCTGGATATCCTCTTTATTTATTGTTATCAAATCTACATCACGTCATTGCGTCATCTGTTCGTTGCTGTAATACGCTATCTCATAGTAGAGAGTTTGGAGTAAAGACGTTGTATAAGTGTTCAGCAAATATTAGGGCCTTATCTTTGCTGTTACGCGCCCAGGTGCCATCTGCTTTACGAAGTGGACTTCGCATCTCAACCGGTGGCTTTATACTCTTAGCTTCCTTCCAAAGTGGGATTGAAAACCGTTTACAAATTTTTTTCTAACTAACTTTTTTTCTGAGTGTATTGCATAATTGATATTACTAACTTCCTCCTTTTTGTATAGTTTAAACGTCATGTTTTGCCTATTTATTATGGCTTTGTCCAGAAATTTATTCGTTTATTTTGCGTTTACTATTGATGCTCCAATGACCTTCATAGTTGAATTTGTTTTGTTAAATTGAATTTTAATGATTTTTTTACATAGTTATGGGTTGCTCCAGTATCTATCAATACATCATATGTTCTTTCCTTATCAGTCATAGTTATGTGTGCAATCCTTTTAGTTTAAATTAACAACTGACTTATTAACTATACCAGTCTCTGCGGTTACGCCACTGGTGTCGTCTTCTCCTGTGATGATGTTGTTTCTCATATATTTATTTTTCTAAAAGTTTCCGCTAAGCTGCCTTTGTCGTTTTCATGGTTGATTATGGCGTTGTGGGCTAAAGTTGTGTATGCGTATAGGTTGTCGATGAACCGTGTTGCTTGAACTTATGTCCATGGGCACCGTACGTGGTTGATTGTTGTATTGGTTGATTGTTGTTGAAATATTGTTTTGGCTTAAATTCTTGGCGTGGTTAATTCCTTTGAGTTGGCTGAAACTGTTGTCTAGGCTCATTCGCCTGTACTATCAGCTGATGCCTGAATTCGTATGAAAGCTTAAAATTTTGGTGTTTGCTGTCGCGTTGTATTGTACGGACAATAGTAGAGGCATGTTCCAAAACCACTGGGACTTTTGCATGTACCCTGCAAACATTGCGATAGGAAATTTTTTCGAAATCGAAAAAAAAACTTATTGCGCCAATAAAAACTTTTTTATTGCGGAAGATCCCTCTTCAGGAAAAAATGTCCGATTCTAAGCGATACTTCCAAATAATATGAAAGCAACACCTTTGGAAGATAAATCGGCGATATTGCCAAATAATCATTTGGGGGAAAACTAGAAGATATCGTTTAGTATTCATTTGGAAGACAAAAAGAAGATATCGATTTTTGATAACCATGAAGATACAATTTTTTTGAGTGCTTTTTAATTTTATTTTAATTAAAAGAATAAATAAAATAATAACATATATACAATTGTTAAAATAACAGAATGAATTTAAGGAAATAAAGAGAAACAGTAAAAAAGAATAATAACAAAAAATTACGGTAAATAAAAAAATGGTGTCAGAGGGTATCGAAATGTATTCAGCAACCGGAGTAATTTTGGTTTGTTCCTTTTGTCCGTACGATCCTTTGCATTTAGGAAATGCTTTTGCATCAAAACACTAATGATATTTTCTGTTGAATTTGGAAAAAGAGTATAGCACATATCTTATGTTAAAAGAAAAAAATAATAGTTTAGTTTTGGTTGGGCAGATGTATTATTGTTGAGGGATTTGAAAAAATCGAGATCCTGGGACGGATCTAGATTTTTCGGGTTTTGATATTAACTTTTATGTGTCGTTATTTGTTATTATTTACCTCTAATCACAGATATGATGGTTTATTTGTTGTACCTGCCCTAAGTTTGGCTGTTCAAATATCCCAATATTAAATAATAAACAATTTTTAACGTAGTTTTTATTGTTGACAGATATTTCTCAATATTGCTAAAATATCCTCCACCTGATATCAAAAAGATATTAAAAATCACCAAGGTGATAAAAAATCGATACTTCTGCGATAATTAATACCTAACAAATGACAAAAAGTAAATTAAAATTTAAAATTTTCTTCAAACTGATAAAAAAAAAATTTTGCTTTGATATTTTTCTTCCAAACGATAAAAGAAAAATATTGTTTTTAATCGCCTTTGGAAGACATCTTCCAAATGTTTGCAGCAATGTATACTGTACAAATGTGTTGTTTACCCTTGCTATAAACACTAACAGAGTCTTGTTTGGTTTGGTCTGTCATGGCATTGATAGCTTCGTTTCCATACCCAAACATTGATATTTTTGATATAATCAAGCTTGGGCATTTGTTGATTTCGTCGTGGAAGTCTTCTAATGTTTTTCTTCTTTGGTAGCATCGCTTAATTTCTTCTTTCAGCACATACCAAGGTCGTGTATCTGCGTATGTGTAGTCTAATCTGGCTCGGATGGCGCCAAAATTAAAAATGGTGCCGTGATTCGCCAACACTTGGGCGGGTGCTCCCTGTATCTTTGTCTTCAAGATCTGCAATGTTTGGGAGTAGATGCTTGTATTTTTCAAGGGTTCACTGTTATCCATCCACCGTGTTTTTGTAATGTCTCCATCGCCTGTATCCCCGTATTTTGTAATGTCTCTATCAAATGTGGGGAGTGATTTAAATTCGTCGAGTTTGACTTCGTTCACATTCGTTATCTTGTTGCGGTTTTTTCCAGAGGTGCTGGTCAGGGTTGGTTTATTGAATGATTTACTCTGACCTATTCCATTTGTATTTTTAGCTCATTTATCTCAGTTGTGTGTTCTAGGGTAAGCCTCTGCACCATGGCTTGTAATGCCGCCATCTGCAGTGTAAGAACGTTGATTTCTACGTTGCTGACCAGGTTTATAGTAACTTGTAGAGGACGTATTTGGTCAAATTTGTGCTTCTTATTTTTGTTCATCAAGTTTTGTCTCCATGTGAAGATTTAATATCCTTCTTTTCTTTTTTATAATATTTTCTTAACTGACTTCCAATTATACAAAAATTGTCTTAAATACTAAACTAGATCAAATTATTTCTAATTACACAGTTCAACACAAAAAAAATTACAGGGCTCCGACGATTGATTTTTGTTAAGGAGGCAAAAAAAAATATACATGTGTCGGCGTTTTGATAGACCACATCGGAACTTCATTTGAATGATGCTAAAGCTTCCTAGCTCTGGCCTATTCTTGCAGCATATCGGTATAAAAACTATGTTTTCTTTACATCTGAGGTGTAGCGTATGTTCAGCAAATTTGTAGATAACGGTATGGCAAATATTTTTGTAGAACATATTAACCCTCTAACTCCCCCACGTAACGGCATTTTTTGGCTTTATTCTAACAAATTATAAAAAACACACCGAAAAAGGGGATGGGCGAGATGCAGGACACATCAAAACCCAAAACTTGACACAAACACCAAAAACCAATCAAATTCAAGATTGTCCATTAAAGGTTAATTAAGTTATTGTTCAATCATCCCATCTTTGACGAGAAGATTTGACACTCAAATACCGAATACTTTTGTATCTACGTCACTATGCCTTTAGTTTTGTTGCTAACCTTCTTTCTTTCTCACTCAAAATTGAAGTAAGGGAATTTGTAATAATAAAATTAGCTGACTGTTTGGAAAAACTTCACTGATTTTGCTATATCGTACAAAGGCGACCACTAATGTTCAAATTGTATTTGTTTATAAAAAAAAAAAGAAAAGTCAGTAAATAGTGATAGTCGTTTTTTAACAAGCAGTTATGATATAGATATGAAATTCGAAAAAAACAAACCTTTTATTTCTTTGCAATTTAAATTCCTCACGTAAAGGCCAGTTCCGTGTATTGTACTGGTGCCATCAACACGCGTTTTCCATAAGCACATGAAACACATATTTTTGGTATAGCCCAAATGCATGCCTCTTAACTCCATTATTTTTTCATTGATGCGTATGCCTCTTTAGTAATTGTGCTTAGTGCTATGGGAATCGAAGTTTTTAAATTAGTGACATGTAGCAAAACTGGTTTTAAAAAATTTTTGGACGAATTAATGAATAATTGACTATCTCCACGATTATATTAATTTCGCATTGTTAAAACCAAGCCACGGATGTCAGTACAATATGCGAAAGAATTTTTATCAATATATCTAAAAAAAGTCGTAAATAGACAATGGTGATTGATTGCTCCGTGTATTTGTACATATGGCGCTAAAATATTGGATTGTTTTAAATCTTTTGGTAAGAGAATGCTCTGTCTTTGCGACAATTTTACCACATATAACACCAAGAAAAATATTTTTCATACAAGTCAATTACCTCAATAGTGATTTTACGGCAACTGGGCATAATTGTATATATCCCACCCACACACATTACTTTTGTAATGAAAGTTATTACACGCCTCCATCTTAGATATTTTAATATAACTGATTTGAGACAAGAGTGTCAAAGACTTTAAAGTTCATACCGATTTTTTAACACCTATTTTTTTATCTTTGCGTGTGTCGCAAATGTCAAAGTTTGTTTCGTTTAGGGATTCAAAAGTTGGTACAATTGTACCATTTTAAAAAGTAAAATGGTACACCAATGACTAATTTGGAACAATTTACAAACTTTCTGTAATAACACAAAAATTAAATAGTACAATCGGGTTCAAAAAAGTACAACTACATAAGCCCGTTGGTCCAATATTGAGGTTCTAATCTTGCATCCCTGGTTTACATTTATTTTTTGTTTACTTTACATAAAATCAAAGTTCTCGAATATTCAAAAAAAAATTTTGTAAAAATTGTGTTTTGAAGCATATTTTTAATGTAATTTTGTTGGGATGTTTTGTATGGACTAGGTCCAAAAATGGAACAAGCTAGTTCAAACTTGGAATATACAGGGTGTCCGCCGAGAAGGTATACTACTTTGTTTTGCCGCCGTTTTGGTAAACATTAGTTTTGGCAGTTCATATTTGGCAGTCGTGAAGTAGACTCGTGATACTTATATTATATTGTATTCCATACATAAATAAAAAATTTATCAATATAAGATTTAGAAGGATCTAAATTGATCCGAAAAATAGCAGATAAAATAAGACCCAACAATATAGTTAGGGATAAAGTAATATCCAAATTTATCCGAAAAATGTCAGATCGAATTGTATCAGATTAGATCCAACAATATACATGGAAACTAGTTTATTAAAAAACGTATAATAAAAAAATACTAAATTAGAAAAAAATAAATAAATTAATTGGTCTGCCGGAAATGGCTGACTTTACTAACCTTTATATTTCGTATAATTGTGTTATATATATGTGATTGTATTTTCGGGACTTATATATAACATAATTATATATTCGGAAATTAGGAAAAAACATCATGGCTCAATAAATGATACTGAATTATATTGATTCCTATGGTTTCAAGTTGGAACAAACAGCCTCGGGTATATATAAATTTTCACCACTTACATCCCATTAAAAATTTCTAGTTCTTGTTCCGAAATGGTTTAAACTTTGAAAGTTTTGTAAAAAAATATTAATAAAGAAATAAAAATAAATTAAAAGCTGGGATTCGAAACCATTGACATGGGGCCACATATAAATATATCAAATTATATATATTGCCATATCAAAAATAATCTAGATATGAACCTATATAGAACAAAATCTCAGATTTGTTTGCACATCATATATATCATATATAATTATATCTTATATCATATAAAAAAATATTTCTTATATTCGAACATATGTATATTAAACCATATATAATTATATCTGGTACCATATTAAAAAATATTTTTGATAATGGCCCATATATTATATCTCAAATCTTAGATAGCACATATAATTATAAATGGTTCTGTATAAAATATACAATTTTATATGATATATCATATACCCCATCTTATCATGTAATACACACATAATTTTATAAAGATCAATATATAACCAAATATGGTTATAATGGGTGATTTTAAGAGCTTTCGTATTTCATTTGAAAAAAAAAACATAAAATTTAGGTAGGGTTCGCCTTTAACACTTACCTTCCTTCCTTCGTCGTCTTTGAAAAAGTACGGTTCAATGATTCTACAGGCCCATAATCCACATTGATCCATGATAAAAACACATTTCTCACACAGCACGAATTCGATTCATGGTTAAATTATAGACCGAACTGAACAAGTTTGACAGTAAAATGTTACACGAAAACAGATGAGCTGCCAAAAACAGTGTTGCCAAAAAGAAAGTTGCTAAAAAATCACCCGATATATGCTAAAATTCTATATTTTAAGAACACTAAAAAAAAATTACTTGATTTCAACCTGAAATTTGTTGAAACTCAATGTATATATCGAAAATATCCAATTTATGGAGCACTTTTACAAAAAATTTTAAAAATATTTGCAAAACATATACCGAAAAAAATACCTTAACTTGATGGTTAATATTTTAATTTGTAGAAGACTTAAAATATAAGCACTCAAAATATCGAAATTTTAACAGGGTACACAAAATTTTTGAAAATTATTTAACTTTGACCGCTTACTACCAATAAAGTAAGTTACTTAAAACAGTAATTTTAGCAATTAGTGATGTATAATTTAGTTTACTTTTACCCAATACCAAACATGACTGTGATGGATAAAGTTGTACTTTTGAATTAATCCTCACTTTTGGTACATTTCAAACCGCAATGCGGCGTAACATTGACATCGGTACTTATGAATTTGCTGAAAAGGAGGAATGGATGTTTGCACCTCTACAACAGAGTTAAGCGCAATGTTGGCCGCTATGATGGAAAAGATAGAACCTTACAGAGTAGACAATGAAAAACTGTTAACGAAACAGTTAGAAACTTCTAGAGCAGACAACTGAAGTAAACCATTAAGAAACTTCTAGAAGTTAAGCGCGATGTTGGCCGCTATGATGGAAAAGATAGTACCTTATAGAGTAGACAACGTGAAACTGTTAACGAAACAGTTAGAAACTTCTAGAGCAGGCGGCAACTTAAGAAAAACATAAATAAAATTCTAGAACCAATAATGAGAGAGTGGACATATTTGACAAAAGGTTTTCCGACATGGAGAATGGCATCTTGTAGAATAGCATCTTTTTCCCTACATTTTTGTATTTAAATTTTCCATAGTAAAAAATCATTACATTGGGATTCAGTGGTTTTATTTGCAGTATGTAATTATTGTAACTACAATAAAACCACCCTCAAAATATTTTTACAGTAACTGACAGTAGCTTATTTAAATAGTTATCCGTACATTTTAAAAATGATTAAATAGTTAAAATACAAAGAAATATATTTTTAACCCATGTAAATACAAATCTTCTTTAGTTTCAGTTAATATTTTCATTTAAAATTAATTTATACCACAATCGAATTTCAAGTTGTATAATTTTAATTTATATTTTAAAGTTGACATATTTATTTTTAGAATAATAATAAATTCAAATGACCCAATAAACAACTTGCATTTAAAAACTGGACCACAACGGCTAACCTAATTTAAAGTGTTTAAAGTAGGTCAACATTAGGAAAGACCGTGACTTAGTCTTACCAATTTTTTATATATTTAAAATTCCCTCACTCAATAAATTCTTAAAAACTGTGGATATGAAATACCTCTGAATATAAATTTTGATAAATAATAGTAATAATAAAATACAAACTTGCATTTAAAGCAATTTTATATTCAAAATTTATCAAATTTTGTAATTAAATAAAGATATATTACATCGAGGGTGCCTTTTTGCATTGTCATATGCATTAAAGTTTATTAAAAAAATTGCAAAAGCTATGTTCGTGCTTGCACATACGGTACATTTCGTTTTATTTGCACAATTCATGTTTGTTGGATGATTTGAATTTAAAAAAGAAGATTCAAATAAAATAAAAAAAAATTTAATTACAAAAAAGATAATTTTGAACGGTATTCGTATTAGTATAGTTTGGGTCAAATAGCAAAGCAATGGATTTGTAAACAATGGGTGGCTGGTTCGATTCGGTGTTGGGTCATAACAAAGAAAAATAAAATAAACAAATTTGGGAAAAGAGCAAGAGGACACATAAAAATTTATTTTGGTTTTTTATTTTTTATTCGTATTTCAAGATTTTTGTCGAAATGTGTACAATATTTCGAAAAAAAAACATCATTTAATCATACGTTTTTCGACTTTATATCACCTTGCAGATTTTATATGAAAACACTATTTCCGTATTATATCGAAATCTATTTCGACTTAATTTTACAGAAATAATGATTCTTTTTCTATACGAGACATTTTGCGTACCGGTACGCTACATTACTCTTCTCACCCGTCGATCGCTTGTTTTCATTTTTGGCAAAATTAAAAAAAATAAGTAAGAGCGGCTAAATTCGGCTATGCCGAATCTTATATACCCTTCACCATGGTTGGGAAAAACTGAAGTTTATATATGGACTTATATGGAATGGACAGTGTTTGGGATTCTTCCCATATTATACATATTATTTTATATACTAATAAGTTTATAGCATTGAATGTATACGGTACATATGTATAACATTTTTTGTTTAATTTTTTACAAATCTTTAATTTTTTATGTATGCATTAAAAATAAGTATTCTAGCCATTAGCAACTAGAAATGAATCCTATATATTAAAAACTAGCATAGAGTGAAGATGAAACAAAGATCACTGAATAAAAATCAACAGTCTCTTTATTAGACAAACCCAAATTATATTTTGGAATAAAATTGTTAAGTTTTCTGAGGAAAACCTTCTACATAAGAACTGGTGCCGAAACCCGGGAATAACTTCATGAATTTTATTTATTTATTTATTTCAGTCTATGTATACAAAATTATCCTTACAGACTAGCAACTTATTACAAAAGTAAATAACTTAAAGTAATTTATTTAATAAAGCTTTAAACTGAGAGTGAGGTAAACTAATATCTAATTGATTACAATAATTTACTGCCGTTTTAACTACGGTGTTTTAACTATTTTGCTGCATCGAATTTAAGGCTAAATTCTCAGCAAAATGGAGTCAGTTGATGCGATAACTGCAGATCAAAAAGATCTCGTAAACCACATTGAACGTATGACCACCACCTCCAACCAAAAACCGAAAGATGCCAAGTCCAAAGGATATCTACAAACAATTCTGGAGGAATTGGAGCTAAACTACAAAAACTTTAGAGATGGACACGATCAAATAGTAAATATTGTTCGAGATAATGTCATTAGTGAGAACGATGTCCCTTACTTAAGTACCAATGTGTTCTATAATTGTTATGATATCTACATTTCGCTTAAAAGTAATATATCAGATCTTATTTTTGAATTTGAATCCCCACAGACTCCAAACGTACACGCAAGCACCTTTGCTAATACCAGTAGCCGCAACGAATCTTTTAGTGCTGGAGCATGACTTCCGAAGATCGACTTGCCTAAATTTTGTGGAGACTACATCGAGTGGATATCTTATCGAGATATGTTTTTATCTCTGGTTCATAATAACAATTCACTACCCAAGGTTCAACAATATTTGTGTTTGAAAGGGTCATGTACTGGAACGCCTCTAAGTTTAGTCGGTGAATATCCTGCAACCGATTCTAGCTTTGAACTGGCATGGGAAGCACTCGAAAAAAAATTCCACAATGAAAGAAAACTCGAGGAGACAATTTTCAGACGGTTGTTTTCCATTCCAACAACAACTGGAACCTTTAAAACAGTTCAACATTTACTAGATACGACTAGAAACTGTCTATCTCAATTAAAGGCTTTGAAAATTGGTATTACAACTTGGGATCCTATACTCATCTACTTAACGACCCAAAAGCTAGACACACAAACTCGTAAAGAGTGGGAACAGTCACTTAACCCCAGCTATGTCTGAGATGATCAGCTTTTTGGAAAATACGTTCAGGGCTTTAGAATCTGTACATGCAGAGGCTTGTTCTATGTTAAATAAAACTAATAAGGAAAAATCTTTTGAAATTCGTAAAAAACCAATGAGACATAATCGTGCTTGTATATCCACTGCTATTTCTGAGGAAAATTGCACGTGCTGCCATAAACGTCATCCCCTTTACAAGTGCTTAAAATTTGCCACGTAACTTCAATGGAGAAGAAAAGTATCGTAATTAATTCTCGCCTATGCAAAAATTGCCTACGTACTGGCCATATACAAGCAACATGTAAACTGAATACTAAATGTCAAGTATGCAGTGAACCTCATCACACAGTAGTACATAAAGAGTTTTCTACAGTAAGTAGCCCTAATAATAGCTCTTCGAATAACAACGTTGAAAATTTTACTGAAAGCCATACTTTTATAAATCCTACTACTTCATCTACTCCCACTGATACAGTAAGTACTCATCTGTCAACTATGAAACCAAGTAATTTAATTCCAGCTTTACTAGCCACAGTAAAAGTGTTATGAAAACAGAAAATTCCATTTTCAACGTAAAAGGTCTTGTCGATCAAGGGTTACAGGTATCGTTTATATCTACAGAACTCTCTCAGCTGCTACCAATACCTAAATATAGAACCATTGATGTTTCTGGCATTGGAGGAAACCGTTCTATTACTGTAAAAAAATCTATACAGCTAACTGGTAAATAAAATTACGATCATCAATTCGAACTGCCTTTAACTGCCCTTGTAGTTCCTGTCGTCTCATCATATGTTCCGAATAAATTTGTAAATAAAGACGTTCTTCATTTTTCAGAAATTTATCTACCTGATCCGAATTTTATGTTGCCAGAAAAGATCGACCTTCTTCTGGGTAATGATGTCTACGGCGAGCTTCTGCTTCCTGGTATGAAAAAATATAAAAAATTTTTCCTTTTACAAGTAACACGTTTCGGTTGGATGGTGTCCGTTCCACCTGGTACATCTTCATCAAATGTGAGCATTTCTTTAAATTTATGTTCATTAGAAGAGTAATTACAGTTATTTTGGGAGCAAGAGGAACTTTCTAAGGGTTAGCCGTTAACTAATGAAGAAAATCTTTGTGAACAGTTTTTTTCTAAAACACACACCAGAGATAAAGAGGACGATATAAGGTTCACTTGCCATTTAAAATATCAATTCAAGGTCAGCAATTACCAAAATTCTTCTATACAGACGCTCTCAAGAGGCTAAATCAACTTAAATTATCATTTAAATCTAGATCTAAATTTGCTAAGAATATAATAAATTTATGGAGGAATATGAATCATTACAACATATTGTTACGACTTTACCCTTTATAAAATCGTTGATTTCTTTACCTTTTTAATAAATCGAGTTCTTTCTATATTTCAAATAATAAACACTGTTTGAAATTATTTATAGCTCTATTTATTTATAACAGTCACTAAAAATTACAGAAAAACACTTTAATAGCACACTTTATTTACACGATGCACACTTTAGTTCTTCACACTTTGCGTTTTACTTATGAACTGAGCTACTGCGTCATCATGTGGAAATTTCTTGTAACAATATGATAAAACTTGGTGAGTACCCAGAAGCTATACCTACAAACTCTTACTTTCTACCTCATAATGGTGTACTCAGAGAGAGTAGCAGTACAACAAAACTGCGAGTAGTTTTTGATGGAAGTAGTAGAAAACCACCTCAACCGTCTCTAAACGAGAACTATCAGCTGGTCCTGCACTACAAACTGACTTAGCAGCTATAATAAGTAGATGGAGGAGATTTCGTTTTGCATTCACTGCTGATCTCGAAAAAATGTTTCAACAAATTAATGTATGCGAGGAACATCAGGTTTTCCAATGCATTCTTTGGAGAGACAAGAAAACTAATAAAATTTGTGTTTATGATTTAAGTTCAGTTACATACGGAACCACATCAGCCCCATATCTGACAATCAGAGTTTTACAACAACTTGCAAAAGATGAAGAAAATAATTTTCCACTAGCTATTAAAATACTTCGTTCTGACACATACGTGGATGATGTGATATCAGGAGCAGATGATTTTAATTATGCAGTTAAACTACAGAAACAACTTTGCTCTCTTCTAAAAGCTGGTGGCTTTCGACGACGTAAATGGAACTCGTAACTCGACAGAACTACTTAAACTTATTCCAGAGGAAGACCGTGAAAAAAAGAGCTATTTTCAGTTCACCAACCAAATATGGCTAAAGCCCTTGGCATCTATTGGGATACAACTAATGATTATTTCTGTTTCTCAATAAACTTCAAATTCTCTTATTACATAACAAAAAGCAGCCTGCTTTCAGATGCAGCAAAATTGTTCGATCCCCTGGGATGGCTATCCCCTACAACAATTGTGGCCAAAATAATCTTTCAACAAGTGTGGAAAATTAAACTAGATTGGAACGATACTCTTCCGATAGAAATGCAAAGTGAGTGGATAAACTACAGTTCTAAATTAAAACATCTCGAAAAAATTAAAATACCCAGATGGTTAGGATATCACTCTACCAACTCCATCGCAGATATTCACGCCTTTTGTGATGCATCACAATCTGCATATGCACCTTTAAAACTGAAACCATTCCTAGATTGGAGTTGAGCGCTGCAACCCTTTTGGCAAAACTCGTAGAAACTATTAAACTCAATATTGAGTTCCAAATTGGCCGTATCACATATTGGACAGACAGTACAATTGTTCTGAAGAAGTAGTTCACCATAAACTTTGGTTCCATGGTCCTGCCTGGCTCAAGTTAGAATCTACAGCTTGGCCTGCTCATCCTACTAAAGTTTCATCTCATATTGAAAAAAACAACGTTTTTACTCATTCAGCCGACTTTAAATCAACTTCGTTGTCATATCCAGACATTACACTAAAATACTCAAACTTATCTACTTTGATACGTGTTACTTCATGTATTTTAAGATTCTTCAATAATATAAAATGTTGTATACAAAAAAAGGAAAGAGAAACGGGTTTCCTAAAAACATATGAACTTACTCATTCAAGATTTCTGCTTATCAAGTTAACACAAGCTGTATCATTTCATGAGGACATTCACTGTCTGAGATTAAACAAACAAAAACAACAAAATCGAAAAATTATCACCATTTTTGGACAAAATGGATATATTACGTGTTGGAGGACGCCTGTTTAATGCTGAAATTCCTTTTTAAACAAAACACCCTATAACTAAAAACAATCCGCTTTCTTTACTTAGCTTTACAGAAGCACATTTAAAGACACTACATGGTAATCTACAACTGATGCAGTCTTATATTTTGCGAGTTTACACGAGTCTCTGCTCGTGACCTTGCAAAGCAGGTACAACGTCAGTGCATCGTCTGCTTTAAGTATAAAACGCAAGCCTGTCAGCAACTTATGGGAAACCTGCCCGCTGTTCGCCTTCAGCTAACACGTGCATTAAAGCATAGACTATGTAGGACCTATAAATATTAAAGTATCATCATTTCGTACTGCATCGTCTACAAAGGCTTATATATATCTTTTTGTTTGTATGTGCACCAAGGCAGTACATTTAGAAGCCGTTACCAGCTTAAACGTTGATGCATTCCTTGCCGCATATCGCCGCTTTACTTCCCGTAGAGGTATATGTACTGACTTGGACTCAGATTGTGGTACAAATTTTGTAGGTGCCAACAAAGAACTCCAAGTTCTGTATTAGCGAAATAAATCATCCATGCCGGAACACCTTTTGGAAACACTTGCTAACCGAGGCACCAAATGGCATTTGAACGGCTAAAACAACAATTTTGGAAACGCTGGTACAATGAATCACGCCCTAAATGGAATAAAATAAAGAGGAATATTCAAGTTGGTGATCTTGTACTATTACATCAGGAGAAAAGTTCTCCTGGTCAATGGGTCGAACGGTTGCATCCTGGAACCGATGGCTTGGTCAGAGTGGTCACGCTTTATTGCAACAAGAAGTACGTCACGCGCCCAATTTCCAAAATTTCTCTTCTTCCTAACAATGAAACAATACCTTAAGAAAACTAGAAATTTATTCATTTAACGTTCAACTTAACTTTAAAAACAGTCGTTCTTGGCGCGGGAGAATATTTGGGATTCTTCCCCAACACAATACCTTTTTTTTTCTACCTGAACTAACACCACTTTACTTCTTCATAACTCACTCAAGTTTTTTGCGCATATTATTTTATATACTAATAAGTTCATAGCATTGAATGTATACGGTACATATGTATAAAATAATCTTCTTTAATTTTTTGTGTATGCATTAAAAATAAGTATTCTAGCCATTAGCAACTAGAAATGAATTCTATATATTAAAAACTAGCATAGAGTGAAGATCAAATAAAGATCACTGAATCAAAATTAACAAGTCTCTTTATTAGACAAACCCAAATTATATTTTGGAATAAAATTGTTAAGTTTTCTGAGGAAAATCTTCTACAGACGGATTTATATACGGACGCCTTTTAGAGGAAATTAACGATTTAGTTTGGTGATAAAACTTGGACTCGGGAAGATTTATGGTTCCAGAAAATAGGTATTTAAAAAAATTTATGGGCATAACTTTTTTGTATCTGAACCTGTATTTCCGAGTTTTTTTTATCAAATATGTTATACTAAAGATTTTCGATCTTTTGCTATATAAGACGTATCCATAGGTCATATTACAGCTCTAAAATTTTAGTTTTTATAAAAATTTTGATGTTTTTAGCCCATTTATGTATTATTTAATTTCGGTCTTACCGTTCTTAAGATATAAAGTAATCTATTTTGATCCCGCCCACATTTGGTCAGATGTTGTGTATTGATAACCAAGATGCTCGTACCTTATTTTGTAACTTTTCCTCTTTCCGTTCTCCAAATATACAGAAAAACTGACCGAAATCGTTAAGCCAACTGTGCTGTACGTATTTCTTATGTTAAAAAAAATAAAAAAAAAACAAATAAAAAAAGTCTTAATAAAATGTAAAAAAAATTTTACAAAAAAAGTTGAATAGATGGGGATCGATCGCGTGACTAAAAGAAAAACACTATTTATGACAAAGCGCTTAGACCACTGAGCCATTGAAGCACATACACAATTATTAATAGAAGTAGATAAAGAGTTTGTTTGATTTTTAGGTAAATCTTTGTATGTGTTTGTTGTTTGTGTATTAAAGGTGAAGAGGTGAAAGAAAAGAAGTTCAACAAATAAAATAAAAAAAGAAAGAACAACAACCACAAACATAATGCCAATCAGTGTTGCCTTATTATTTTTTTCAAAAATCTTTTTAGTTGTAAAAAAAAAACTATTTTCGACCAAAAAAATATTTTTTTACAAATCGTTAAAAGAAATTACTAGAACTGCATGTGTTTTATTTCTACAAAAACGTTTAATTTAGCTGGCAAATTTGCATTTGGGATTTTATTAAAAAATATTTTTAATTTTTGTAGCTTAATTTTAAAAATTTGAAGGAAAATAGTTTATATATTATGTATAAAATTTTCTTAATATATGAGAAATAAAATGGTTTAAAAATCTTTCATAGTGCGCATTGCTGTTTTATCGGTATTGTAGTAACGGGTACAATTTTGTTTATGTCGCTTACTTTTCGGCGGATATGGCTCGATGAGTTTTCTTATAATATTAATTACAACGATTGCAATGTGAGAAAAATTATATCTTATTTTTTCTTAACTTTTTCTTTCTTTAGCTGTTTTACAAGAAGAAGATGACCATCATGGGTGGATTGAAGGTCTAGCCATTTTAATTTCCGTTATTGTTGTTGTTTTTGTGACTGCTTTCAATGATTATTCTAAGGAACGGCAATTCCGTGGTTTACAAAATCGCATTGAAGGGGAACATAAATTCTCAGTAATACGCGGTGGCGAAGTGTGCCAATTATCTGTAGGCGATATTGTTGTTGGCGATATTGCTCAAATCAAATACGGTGATCTGCTGCCAGCCGACGGTATACTCATACAAAGCAATGACTTAAAAGTAAATTATATTAAAATTAATTTCAAGCCAATTCAAAAAAGAGAAATTCGTTTTTCCTTTAGGTCGATGAATCTTCATTAACCGGTGAGTCGGATCATGTAAAGAAAGGCGTTGACTCTGATCCCATGGTATTATCTGGAACGCATGTAATGGAGGGCAGTGGTAAAATGGTTGTTACCGCTGTTGGTGTTAATTCTCAAGCTGGTATAATATTCACTCTTTTGGGTGCTGCTGTTGATGAACAAGAGCAAGAAATTAAAAAGATGAAAAAGGGTATGATTGTTTAATAATTTAATTTTTTAACATACACGTTTAAAACGGACTATTTGACAGACAAATTAGTTTGACAGACATAATCGAATACCCGAACACTGTCGATATAAAATTTTTATATTATGATGTCTTGTACTTTATAATTATATCGGACTATATATTTGCATATATGATTAATTTTTTTACGAGCGCCCCGGTAGGGTAGTTGGTAGCGTGCTGGCTAATCAGTTCGAGGGATGTGGGTTCGATTCCCAACAGAAGCTCTGGTCTGTTTACGCTATTACGAGCCTATAACCTCCGTTGCTAGTACTCGGTTAGGGTATTAGGATACAATTTGTAATTATATGATTAATATAAAAACAATTTTTTACATTGGAACATACATATGTATATTTTATATGTCTCATATATTTAGATATGGTAGTAAAATTAAAAATATTGCAAAGGTTGAAGATTTAATAAACATATGTATTTCCTAGTGTTTCCACTTCGGTTAATCGATTAACCAATGCCTGGATTCTTAGAAGGGCTACAAGGGGGCATTTATTTATATTCTTTCGGACAGTCAAGCGGCACTCAGGGCATTGTTGTCCTATGACGTGTCGTCTAAGCCTGTCCTGGACTGCATTGAGTATCTCAATATACTTGGTAGATCCAACAAATTGATTATTACCTGGGTTCCTGGGCACGAGGGGCATAAGGGCAATGAACGGGCTGACAGGTTGGCAAACTGCAAGGACCGTCGTCGCTTCTTAGGCTCTGAAACTTTCTGTGTTGCACCAATGGGCTATAGCAGAGAAAAACATAGGTTTTTGAGGGAATCCAAGGCCATTGAGTGCTGGAAAGCTACCATTGGCCAGCGACAGGCTTAAAGATTCATCGTCCTATCTAGTGGAAAATCCAAGAGACTTCTTTTTCTGAACAGGAAGGACTTAAAGGCCTTAACAGGATTTTTCACTGGAAACTGTAATCTCAGATACCATTTGAGGATCAGAGGTCTGTCTGACTCAGATACTTGTAGATTCTGTGAATTGGACGCTGAAACAGCGGACCGTATACTCTGCGTGTATCCTAGGCTTCGCGGCAGGAGACTACAATTCCTTGGTGGATATACATTATCCTTGGAAATCTGTGACTAGTAAGGTGACTGCCTTCATTAAAAGCCTCAATATTTAGGGCAGAGAATTAGGCTGCACAAAAGATCAACATCTTTTGGTCGTGATGGATAAGGCCTTTCGAATCTAATCTAAATGCTTGATTAATCACCTCTATTTCGGTTATTATCGAAACAAACAATTTAAAACTCAAATAATTATTCGATCCGAGTAACCGGTTAAATTTTTAATAAAAAATAATATATTTATTACCAAAAACAAATAAACCGTGTTCAATTTAAAATTTAAATAAAAAAAAAAACATTTATAAAAAACCCTTAACAAACAGGGATTTGTCTTGTTTGTTTTGTTTAATTTTTTTCTTTCTTATAAAGAAAAGAGCATATGAGCTCTATAATTCATGAGGAGAGAAGGCTCAGTGCAAATGGCAGAAATGCCTACGTTTTTCTAAAGGGAGATAACATCAATGTTAATAAAAACATTAGTGATCCCAATTACAACAAAAATTATTTAACCGCAAAAACAATTGAGAGATCCCGTTCATGTTCTCCTTTACTCTCATGTGAAAAAATTAAAACCAATAACACAAAGGAACATGAAAATATAAAAGTACCAACAAATACAGTGCCTAGTTTAACAACAACACACAAAACGCTGTTTGCTTTGACTTCACCAAAACCTACAGCTACAATATCAACAAATAGTGAGATTATTAAAACACCAACATCTTCTGCTACGTTAAACAGTGATATCAATATTATGGCTCAACCTAATAACTTAAAACAGCCCCAAAGTATGCTTCACTTTCCGTCAGTAAGTAGTTTAACTATTAACCCCTCAACTGGCGCAACACCCAATGTTGACCTGCCAGTCATCATTACCGCCAAACCATTGGTACAGACTGGATTAGACAGGTATGTTAAAATAGTTAAGAGGAAAAGAAGCCCAAAATCGGCTAAAACAGCTCCCTATCCTAAGCTTAGTAAAGGTGAAATAAATGTCACTCAATCCCAAAACCGTTTTGCCATACTGGAAAGCGAAGATAATGATGCCCCGGTGATACCTAAACCACAAAGACCTCCCCCTATCTATCTAAGAGAGCAAAATTCAAATGAATTTGTTAAAACCCTAGTCAGCCTTATTGGGGAAAACTCTTTTTATATTGTGCCAATAAAAAATGGCAAAATTGTTGAAACTAAGATTCAAGTTCAATGTGAATCCAATTTCAAAAAATTAGTATCATTTCTTGAATCCAGAAAAAAAATTTTTATACTTACCAGTTGAAGAGCAGCAAAGGTCTTCAGATAGTGATTAAGGGTATAGAATCATACAATGACCCACTTGAAGTAAAGAAGGCACTCGAAATCAACGGCTTTAAAGTTAAGTCCGTTGTTAATATTAGAAACCGGGATAAGCTCCCCCAACCCCTTTTCCGAGTTGAATTAGAGCCTGGCGATATCAAGTTGAAGAAAAATGAAACACACCCTATTTATCAACTTAGGTACTTGCTACACTATAGAGTTACAGTTGAAGCCCCACATAAGCGACGAGGACCTGCTCAGTGTACGAACTGCCAGGAGTATGGTCACACTAGGTCTTATTGTAAACTACATGCAGTTTGCGTAGTTTGCGGTGAGCTGCATAGCACAGCTGACTGCACCAAACCAAAGAATAAAAAAAATATGTATATATAAATACTGAAAAGAAATGTAGCAATTGCGGTAACCCCCATACTGCTAATTACAGAGGTTGTGAGGTATATTTAAAATTAAAAAACTCAAATTTGAACAGAACCCGAAACCCCCAAATGAAATCACAGTAAGAACCGGAATTTTATATTCCACAATACCCACAAATTATCACTAACAGAGCTTCATACTCTGAAGTTCTAAGAGGACAACCACAGCCCCCAAAAACTCCACAAGCCGCACAAGTCAATCCAAATGCTCCACTTTCTCAATCTGAACCCAAGATACAAAATTTCAGCAGAGTTGAAGCATCCATTGAATCCCTGGTTCAAACTGTTACTAACTTTACAAACTCAAAGTGTAATATGATGCAAGAGATGATGAGAAATCAGTCTATTTTGATGCAAGCTTTGTTAACTAAACCATGAACAGTTTGAAAATATGTTACTGGAATGCTAACGGCATATGCCAACATAAAGAAGAGCTCGAGTATTTTCTCAGAAATCAGCAAGTTGACGTAATGCTTATTTCTGAGACCCATTTGACCCTGTGAAGTTCATTTTCAATTCGCGGGTACACAATGTATGATACTAAGGACCCAAGAGGCAGGTCATGTGGAGGATCAGCTATTCTCATTAAATCTAGATTAAAACATTTTCTTATGTGTGATCTTTGCGAAAATTATCTTCAGGCCCCTACTATATGTTTTGAAGAATTCGATAAGGACTTACTGATTTCGTCAATTTATTCTCCCCCCAGATTCTCCATAACGGAGGATCAGTACACAGGCTTTTTCGAATCATTAGGACCTCGTTTTCTGGCAGCTGGAGACTATAATGCCAAGCATACATTCTGGGGGTCACGGCTTGTTACCCCTAAGGGCCGTGTTTTGTTTAATACAATTTCTAAGCTGGGTATGGATGTGATCTCTAGTGGAGAACCCACGTACTGGCCAACGGATCGTCGGAAAATACCCGATCTGATAGACTTTGGAATAACAATGTCTATTGCAAGAGAATTGGTCCATGTAGAACCATTATTGGATCTCTCATCTGATCACACACCTACAGTTGTTACTATTTTAAACCCCCGAGGAATTGTACCCCCCTCTGGTGACTTAGCACTGACAGGCAAAACAACAGATTGGTTGAAGTATAAAAAATGTATCAGTACACATTGCTCGGAGAACATACCGCTAAGAACACCGGAAGATATCGACCTCTCGATTCAAAATTTTTAACTAAATCTCAAACTTGCTGCTCAACTTGCTACCAAACCCCCCCGACACAACAGACAAAATATTATTTTGTCTGCCGATTTCGAACGACTCTTAAATGAAAAAAGAAGAGCTCGAAGAGAGTGGCAACAGCACAGATCTCCTCAACTTAAGGAACGGTTGAAAGAATGCACTAAAAAATTAAGAAAGCTGCATAAGAGAACTGCTTCATTGAACAGATATCTTGAAAATTTAGATCCAACATCAAGAACTGATTACTCATTATGGCGTGCAACGAAAAATTTAAAAAGACCTGTCTTATGTAAGCCTCCTTTGAGAAAATCAGACGGAGGTTGGGCTAGAAATGATACTGAAAAAGGAGATCTGTTTGTAGAACATTTAAGAAAAGTATTCACGCCAAATATAACAAGTTCTGTAACAGAGTTGCCACCGATTTTACCCCAGCACCGAGCAGCTACCCGAATAACGTTTGAGATGAGAGAGGTCGAAAAGGCTATTTTTGAACTCAACCCCAAAAAAGCTCCTGGTATCGATGGAATCGGTAACAGGATGCTCTTGGAGTTACCCCGTATAGCATTAAAGATAATTCTCTTTATTTTTAATGCTATTATACGCCTTGAATACTATCCCCCAGAATGGAAAGTTTCACTCGTTAAAATGATACCCAAGCCAGGCAAAGATCACACAAAAGTGGATTCGTATAGGCCTATAAGCCTATTATCCAATTTGTCAAAGCTGTTCGAGAAAATCCTAATGGAAAAGATAACTGTTTATGTGGAACAAAACAACTGTATTCCATCACACCAATTTGGCTTCAGGAGAAAACACAGCACCATTGAGCAAGCCCACAGGCTAGTTACTGTTGTGAGAAAAACGTTCGAGGAGAAAAAATACTGCTCTGCCCTTTTTATCGATGTTTCACAGGCATTCGATAAGGTTTGGCATGAAGGTCTACTGTTTAAAATGAAACTTTTGTTACCAACAAATACTCACAAGCTACTCAAAAGCTATATAACAAATCGAAAATTCACTCTTGCTGAAAAAAGTTTTGTCAGCACTCCTCAAGATATACAAGCCGGAGTTCCACAAGGTAGCATTTTGGGTCCTCTGTTATATATCATTTATACTTCAGACATGCCATTAGATACCCACACATCGACTTTCGCTGACGATACTGCAATCTTAAGCGTCCACGATGACTCAAAAATAGCGTCTAGAATGTTACAGACTCACATTTCACAATTGGAAGCTTGGTTGGATAAGTGGAAAATTAAGGTGAATGAACAGAAATGTATCCACATTACTTTCACACTGAGAAAAGAGACGTGTCCACCCATTAAAATTAATAATCTGAATATACCCCAACACACATGTGTGAAATATCTCGGTATTCACCTTGACCGTCGACTCACGTGGAAAAATCATATAGATGCGAAAATAACTCAGATGAGGCTAAAAACTGCTCAACTCGCTTGGCTTACTGGCAAAAACTCTAAACTAGGCCTGGACTGCAAATTACTCATTTACAATTCGATCATGAAACCCATATGGTGCTACGGAATTCAGCTCTGGGGTACTGCCTCTGCGTCCAATATAGGGAAAATTCAGAGAATGCAAAATAAATTCTTGAGGACGATCACGAACGCACTCTGGTATGTTAGG
Source organism: Eustalomyia histrio (assembly GCA_949748255.1). Classification (NCBI taxonomy): domain Eukaryota; kingdom Metazoa; phylum Arthropoda; class Insecta; order Diptera; family Anthomyiidae; genus Eustalomyia; species Eustalomyia histrio. Next base: position 1,131,171 of record OX456528.1, read on the forward strand.
AATTACAACATACATAAAGACCTGAATGTACCCCTGGTCAAAGATGAAATTATTAGACACTGTCAACGCTATTTAACAAAACTGGAAACACACCCCAACATACTAGCCCGTAACTTAACTAATAATCACGGCCACCAGCGTCTTAGGAGGAGGGACACTGCGGATCTGGTCCGCTAATAATAAGGGGAAATAATGGTCCCAGTTGAACCACATAACATCAGTCTGGCACTGGCTGGACTTAACAATTAATATTTAGTTTTAAGATTTGGATAATTATTGTTAGTTCACAGTTTTTAAAAGTGAAGATTCAATAAATAATATGAAATATGAAAAAAAAAAATAAAAAATTTTTAATATGAATTTTTCCATTATTTTTTCTGAAAACTATCCATTTTACTTAATTTTACCCAAATCAAAGTATTATATTGTAATATATTAGACAATGATATTATTTGTAGGCTAAGTTAAAAAAAATTTTAATTCGCTTAAAAATTCTAATTTATAAAGAAGTTTTTATGTATTGTTGATCTGTTATTTTGGTAAATGAATAGTATTAATAGGATTTTAGATCATATTCTTTTTTATAAATTGTTTTATTGCAAAGAAACATGAAAATTTTATTAGTAAATTATAAAGAATAATAATGAAAAAAAAAATCACACAGCTAGCAGGAGTGAATACTTAGTATTTTTGGTTGCCGCAACACAACCGTCCTTAGTATCACGCTCCCCTCACACTATTTGATGATTGTCTATTTTATATTGAGTGTTTGGAAAATGCTGGCTCTGTGGATTTTTTAAATTTTCCTACTTTAGCTGATTTAATGTGTTAAATTTGTTTGATACACTCTTCAATAGAAAAAGTAAATTTTGAAATTTCTTGGGCTACGTGCATGCGATTAGCGATTTTTTATGTTGGCATACTGGTCTCTCACATATGTTTTTACACTAAAAAAAAGACATGCTAAAAATTAATCCAAAATTTTCTTTAAATAATTTTAAAGAAAATTTATAAATTTAAATTTTATAGTTGACCTTTTTAATACTTATATGTATGAAAATGTAAATAAGAAATTTTTTTCTTATTTTTTTATTTAGTAATCATGGAGAATACACAAAAAAAGTTATTAGACACAAGCTAAATGGAATGCATTTTCTGGTCCGCTACGACTTTTATTAACATTCTTCGTGCCGAAATGCCAATTGTAAATATCTCTATTTAAATCACAAATAAACTGAAAAAGCTATTTATGCTAACATGCAGTTGATTTTTTATTATTGAGTTTAGATGAAATTTAGTAACTATTTTTGTGTTATTTATATTCTCCTTTGTTTACCGTATGTCCAAATTAGCTATTAGCTAATATTAAAAACATGTGTTTTTAAAAATGTTTTTACATATGTTTAAAAAATTCTTTTTTTAACCGTGACAAGTTATATTTTGATAGTGAAGTTTATATTTTATAGATTGCATTTTTTAATTTTTCATTTGTAAAAAAAAATTTTCTATGATCTCGAACCAAACTAAAAATACATTTTCATACATAGTTTGAAAATGTTCCTCAAAATTTTATTAAAACTTAGAAAATTTGTTTTAAAATGAATAAAAATTCCTATGTTTGGGTAAAAACGAAATAGTTTATATACTCAGAAAAAGTTTGAACCTTTCTTAAGGAATATTTCTTGATTTTAAGAAAAAAAAAACAAGTATATTATACAATTTTTTTTTAATTAATGGAGTTTTATGAATTGTTGATCTGTTATTTTGTAAATGAATAGTATTAGTAGGATTTTAGATCAGATAATCATATACTTTTTATAAATTGTTTTATTGTAAAGAAACATAAATATTTTTATTAGTAAATTATAGTGAATAAAAATTGAGAAATTCCACAGAGCCAGCAGGATAGAATACTTAGTATTTTCGTTTGACGCTACCCAACCTTATCAATATCCACTCTCTCCTTTCTCCCCTTTGGTCATTGCTTGTAGATGATTGTCTTTTTTATACCCTCCACCATATATGGTGAGGGAGGGTATATATCAGTTTGTCATTCCGTTTGTAATATGTCGAAATATAGGTTTAAGACCTCATAAAGTATATATATTCCTGATCCTTATGCAATTTTAAGTCGATTTAGCGATGTCCGTCTGTCTGTATGTCTGTCTGTCTGTTGAAATGGCGATCACGACGCGTGCCTATTTTTACCCAGATTATTGAACATCCTCCCGAGCAGTTTGGTATTTAAAATGAGCGAAATCGATTTAGCGGTTCAAAAGTTATGAGTGAAAATGTGAAGGTACCTCTAAATTTTCCATACAAATTGGTACAATTTTTCTGTATCTATTTTTTTATTTTCTGTTAAGTAAGTAAAAATGTTATTAAGTCTTCTTCTTGTTCGATTACATTTATTGTCTTACATACTATGAGAATAATAACATTCTTAGAGCTATTTGTGTGTTACTGTAAAAACTAAGTTAACGTTAAAAGCAACATTGTTAAAGTAGCTAACAGAGCAGACCTCTGTAAATAACATTACTAAAACTAAATAAATAACATTACTAAAACTAAATAACAAAAGTTCTGTTGCATAAATTGACAAAACATATTCATATTACAGTTCATCCAAAATTTAGTATATACGTATATCATATTTAGCCCCTATGATTGCTGGAGGCTGGGCTCATATAGAATGAGGTAAGGTCCAGAGGAGGTGGATTGTCGTTAATACGTACATTGATGGTGTTTTTTTCATTTTCGTATATTTGGCTGACAAGCAAATTATCGTGTAGCTCAAGTTTCTCAACAAATCTGGCTTGCAACGACATGGCGTACCTACAGAAGGGTAGAACATCGGCATTTTCATAGACGTAACTATTTAAAAATCGTTTTAAGAAATTTTCATAATTTTTCTTAGGATTTTCCATTTAAAATATCTCCAATTCTTTGGCTACTATAGGAGATATAGTAAACCTGATTGGGTTTTTCTGTTAAGCTTTGCTGGTTTTTCGTTTCATTCCATAAAATGTTTTTTGTTTGTTTTTGTAACAAAAGACATTTATATCTAAAGAAAGAGCAAAATACATAATTGCTTTAGTGCCGCTACTTTAATAAGTAGCGCTGAATTAACTAAAACAATACCCTGCCCCATGGCTAGGTCCAAAGAAATTGATATATAAAGAAAGAGCAAAATGCATAATTGCTTTAGTGCCGCTACTTTTGAATAGGTAGCACCTCATGCCGATATAGCCTTGGATTTGGCTTTCAATTAATTTATTTACCAAAAATATTAAATTAACTACACACGTCAAATTCTAATGCATTAAGATGTTACAAGTAGACTTATTACATGATTTTAAAGTCAAATTTTCAAATGTTTGACCTAATAAAATAGTATTTTTTTTATTCCATTTGTATTTTTGAGAATTGAGGGATTGGCAAATGTATATTTATGTTAATGTTTTCTTCAAAAAAAAAAAAAAAACATGAATAAAGTGCAATATTATGCTGTTAAACATCTAAATGAATATTGATTTAAAAAATTAAGGTCTAATATGCACATAAAACATATATTATTCATAGTTTTTGGCAAATATTCATTTATGTTACGAAGAAAATAGAAAATCAATAATACTCTACTGCATATTGTAGCACAATATGGCTAATAGAGACTAGCTCTGCTCAAAATATGCCTAATGGAGAGAATGCACCTTCTGATGGGCCATCTATTGACAAATAAAGGGTGTCCCACAGATATTTAAAAAAAAAATCGTGAAACTTTATTATATCGTAAAGTAGACAGAATGAGATTATGTATGGAACAATATATCGTGCAGATGGCCGCCGCGGCTTTGCTGGCATGCACGCGATCTTTTAATGAAATTTTCAATGACTGTTTTGCATGAATGCTGCGGTATTTCATTAATGCAGCGTCCAATTTCCTCTTTTAAGGCTTGAGTCGTCGTCGGCTTATTCGCGTAAACCATCGACTTCAAAAAACCCCAAAGAAAAAAATTTAATGGTGTTAAATCGCACGATCTAGGCGGCCAATTCTGATCTCCAAAACGGGAAATGACTGATGCAGCAATTGAATTGTTTCTCTGGCTGTATGACATGTGGCGCCGTCTTGTTGGAACCACATGCCCTCCACATTCATTTCTTCAATTCTAGGCAAAAAAAACTGGTTATCATTTCACGATACCGAACACCATTGACTGTTTGCGCTTGACCTGCCTCATTTTCATAAAAAAAAGTTCCAATGATTCCTCCAGCCCAAAAACCACACCACACAGTGACACGTTGAGGATGCATTTGCTTCTTGTGAATCACTCGAGGATTTTCCTCACCCCAAATGCGATAATTCTGCCTATTACGAAGCCATCAAGATGAAAATGGGCCTCGTCACTGAAGATGATTTTATCGGCAAAATCAGCATTTTCATGTTGTCTCTCCAATACCCAATTAACGAACTCCCTTCGCTGTCCATGGTCAGCTGGCTTCAGTTCCTGAGTCAATTGAACTTTGTATGCATGAAGATGCAAATCATTCGTCAAAATTTGCTGCAAAGTGGATTTGGAGACACCAATTTGCTGAGCTCGGTGTCGAATTGAGGTGGATAGATGGATTAGATGGACATCATCACGTACAGCTGCGACATTTTCGGTCGATCGACCTGGTCGATGGCGCGTTGTTGTCTTTACATCACTAACAGACCCAGTTTCGGCAAATTTATCCATTAATCTCTTTACAGTTGACTCTTTTTGGAGCATTATTGTGACCCCAAATTGATCGCAATTTGCGAACTGTAGCCGCAAAACTTTCACCATTTTGGTAAAACAATTTCACAATGAGAATGCGTTGTTCATTCGTGTAGTGCTCCATTTTTACTAACCTCGTACCTTCTACTAGCAAACAATAACAATTGTTCAAATGTCAAGACACTTCGAATGTTGCCAGATTTAAAAATTGCGTTCTTCTTGGGACACCCTTTAGCACAATATGGCTAATGGAGACTAGCTCTGCTCAAAATATGCCTAATGGAGAGAATGCACCTTCTGATGGGCCATCTATTGACAAATAGTTACAACTCATGTTCTTTCTTTAACAAATTAATTTCTTTGCTGTATTCTCTCCATTAAACAAACACACTTCAATTTTTTAAAGAAAGAATATTCGTTGCATCTATTTATCAATGCGTGGCGCATCAGAAAGTACATTCTCTCCATCAGGCATATTCAGCTGCAGAGCTAGTCCCCATCAGCCGGAAAAAAATTGAGTATTTGACAAAAACTATGCTTTAAAATTTTTTTTTGTAGTCCATGGTTAAAAAAGCTAGTGCAAATGTAAAGGTGCCTCTATGTTGCCCATACAAATTTAGTGAACTCTTTAACGCTCTGTTTTAAAAACGCTAACCTTTCTAATTTACCTTCCCTATATTTTTCCTCATAAATTCTGTTTTTGCTCTTTTTTATATTCAATTTGAGCTTTTCTAACTCCTCAATACATTCATTTATAAAACTCATTTATAAAAATTATAATAGAAAAAAAGTTAATATAAAAAATTTTGTTAATTTAATACCTTAATTTCCCCATGTGTATTAATTTACAAAAAAAATTGGTTATTTCAATTAAATATTTGTTTTAAACAAAATAAAATTAGTTTAAAAAAAAAATATTATTCTACTTCAATAATTTTTCTAAGTGTATGGGTACCGAGTACTCAAATACAACCCTGTAGTGGTGGGTGTTCAGTGATTAGCTTATCTATACAATACAACTCTGCGATGATTGACGTTTAATCGTCAGCTGATCGGTAGATTACTTTTTCGTATTTTCTTTTAATGTGCCTTTTCTTTTACTTTTTAACAATTGTTAATTTAATAAATTTTTAAAGTTTTTAACTTAAAGTTTTTAAATTCAATTAAATATTTTCCTCAAACTTTAAAATCAAGTGTTGTGTTTTTCTTTTTATATAATATGATTTGTATTTTTAGCAAATAAAAACATTAAAATAAAAATTATTTTTAATGCCACATAATTGCGTGTTGTTGTTTTATTTTTTTTACATTATTCTTTTTAAAAAAATTATTTGTTTTTGTGAGCTTTTAACTCCTGAGTGATAGCATCGATTTGCTCCCAAATTTCAGTGGCCCGTTCCCAAGATGGTGGTGTTTCGGACGACACAATATTTTTTAACTATGCCAATTTTCTTCGCAGCTTTACAATTCTGCCTGCTCTTCTTCTCTTTGGCTTTTGTGATGGCGGGATTGCAGTCAATTTTTCCTCTGTTCTGCGCTGCTGCCGCTTCAAATATTCCTCGATGGTAATTGGTTGTGGTTGTTGTTTTGCTGGAGTCTTTGCTGTATTGGTAGGTGCTGTGGTGTAATTATTTCCTGTGACCGGCACAGAAGTTTTTTCCAAATTAGGCAGGATCGCCAAGTAATGACTGGTGGTCATTTAAACAAATAAAAATTGCGTTCCCTATTTTCTAATTTATTAATTTTTGTTGGGCGGCGCTTGAAACGCCACTGGCACTACTATTTATGCCGGCACTAACAAGCGCCAAGGCAAAGCACTACTGGAGTGCTGGTGGTTCTATTTACAAGAAAACAAAGAGCCAATTGCTCGGCTAAGTTTCGTATTTAGAATGATCCTTTATTACAAAATTTGTCTCCTTATAAACTAAAATAACGGTACTTAAATCTAATCCTTATTCTATCTATTTACATGCAATTATATGCAATTGCATGCTTACACATACATACATAATTTATTGTTTATTTACTAATAAAAAAATAAAATAACACAGCTGATTCTAAAAATATGTGAAACAGCTGAGTCAACGTAAATTATTAGAGATGTGTAATCAACGATTAGAGATGTGTAATAAATACATTACAGTAGCGACTGGTACATAACATTTTTTCTCATATTTTTTTCACCAGTCGCTTAGCAGTAAATATTTTGTATTCACCTCAAACATTTTTTCACAACAAAAAATTTTTTCACCTCAAAAATTTTTTTTCACCTCTAAATTTTTTTTTACAAAAAGGTTCTTTTCACATTTAAAAAGTTTTTCACCTCAAACAATTTGTTCACCTACATAATTTTACTTCAAAAGTTTTCTTTTATAATTTGTATCAAAAACAGTAGAGAACATCTTTTTAGGATATTGGTGGAGGGTATTCAAAGATTCGGCACAGCCGAATTTAAGTTCATAACAAAAACTTTAAAATATAGTGGATAAATATAAATTGTTAAATTTCGTTGATGTTAGTCTAATTGTGTTGTTTTCGAGTTTGTTAATTTATTTCCCAACACTCAATATAAAATAGACAATCATCAACAATCAATGACCAAAGGAGAGAAAGGAGAGCGTGGATTAGCGTCAACCGAAAATACAAGTATTCTATCTTGCTGGCTCTGTGGAATTTCTCAATTTTTATTCTCTATAATTTACTAATAAACATTTTTATGTTTCTTTACAATAAAATAATTTATAAAAAGAATATGATTATATGATCTTAAATCCTACTAATAATATTTATTTTTTAAAAATTTTAAGAAAAACATCTAAGTTTTAAGAAATTTGCATACTTAAATGTAAAAGTTTAGTTAAAAAAAAAAATAAAACATAATTTACTTCCATTTAGTTAAAAAAAATATGTCTAACTTAAAATGAGAAAGTACTTGAACTTAATGTGTGTTAATTTTTTTTCGCGAGTATTTAATTAAATAAATTTGAAAAAGCCCTTTCTTAATTCAGTTTTTAAGTCTACCACTGTCTAATTTTTAAGAATTATTTTCTAAAAATTAGTTCAGGCAATTGAAAACAAAAAGTAATAAATTTATTTAATAATAATTTGGTTGTTGAAACTGATGAACTATTTCTAAGGAAAATTTTCATGCAACTTACTTCACATAAATTTTAAAAATTTTAATAAAATATTTTTTTTTTTCAAGTAAAACTTTTCTAATTTTTGAAAATTCTTTTAGTTTTTTTCGACCTTCTTGTATATTAGTTTAAATTGAGCTTAAGATCTTTTTGTTTTTTATAAAAATTAATTTAGCTGACTTCTTCATGGGAAATTCTTTTGTATAATTAATAAATGGTATTTAAATTTTTTAACAATTATTCTTTTTGTCAATATTAAAAAATAAAAATGTCACAGAACACAAAATAACAATATTTGAAAAATTAAAATATTACATGAACAAAAACATTTGAAATACAGTGCACTCGCGTAAATATGAACACTCGAATATATGAACACCCCAAATTTTGAACACTTTTTTGCTTCAATTGACTACTCTAAAATATGAACTAAGTGCAAAAGCTCTAAAATATGAACAGCTGATTTTTGTATTTCTTAACGGATTTTATCTACCTACACAGTGTTGAAATCAAAGTCAACAGGGCAAAGGTTAAATTCTGATTCAACTGCATTATAATTTGGGGATTTCCCAGCTGTCAATCAAATTTTCTTACATACACGTTTTAGTTAGTGCTCACATTCACCTGTAATTCCATAATCGTTTTGTAAATTCATATAAATTTAACGTGAAAAGTTCTTAAATATGTATACAATAAAGCATAAGTTTTCAACTTTAAAAGAAAAAGAAGTAAGAGCGGCTAAATTCGGCTATGTCGAATCTTATATACCCTTCACCATGGTTGGGAAAAAACTGAAGTTTATAAACATATATGGAACTTATGGACATATATGGAATGGACAGATTTATATACGGACGCCTTTAAGAGGAAATTAACCATTTAGTTTGGTGATAAACTTGGACTCGGGAAGATTTATGGTTCCAGAAAATAGGTATTTAAAAAAAAATTATATTTTGGGTATAACTTTTTTGTATCTGAACCGATATTTCCGAGTTTTTCAGCAAATATGTTATACTAAAGATTTTCGATCTTTTTCTATATAAGACGTATCCATATGTCATATTACAGCTCTAGAATAGTGTTTGTTGTTTGTGTATAAAAAATCGTTAAAAGAAATCACTAGAACTGCATGTGTTTTATTTCTACAAAAACGTTTGATTTAGCTTGCAAATTTGCATTTGGAATTTTATTTTGCTTTTGTATTAAAAATATTTGTAATTTCTTTAGCTTAATTTATAAAATTTGAAGGAAAATAGTTTATAATTTTTTTTTTATAAATTATTATAAGTTATGACCTAAAATAGTTGCTTTCAAATGGAAATTATGTATAAAATTTTTCTAATATACGAGAAAATGGTTTAAAAATCTGTTTATAAATTCTTTTAAATAGGAGCAAAAAATAGAAATAAAACCGTTTGTATTTTGTTTGTATCAGAGGGTTTTTATAAAAATTTTGATGTTTTTAGCCTATTTATGGATTATTTAATTATTAATATAAAATTTTATTTAAATTAATTATTAAATGTTAAAAAAAAAACAAAAAATAAACTAAAAAAAAAGTCTTAAGAAAATTAAAAAAAAATATACAAAAAAAAAAGTGAATTGACCGGGATTCGAACCCGCGACCTTCCACCTGTGGTGAAGGGTATAAAAACGTTTGTATTTTGTTTGTATCAGAGGGTTTTTATAAAAATGTTGATGTTTTTAGCCTATTTATGGATTATTTAATTATTAATATAAAATTTTATATAAATTAATTATTAAATGTTAAAAAAAAAACCAAAAACAAACAAAATAAAAAAAAGTCTTAAGAAAATAATAAAAAAAATGTACAAAAAAAAGTGAATTGACCGGGATTCGAACCCGCGGCCTTAGAGAAAAAAGTATTTGTGACATAGACAACTGAGCTATTGAAGCTCACACAAAATCATCGTCAATAAGAGGTACATATATTAAAGTCTTCGTTCATTAGAGATTTGTTTAGTTTTTATTTAAATGACAAATCTTTGTATGTGTGTTGTTTGTGTATAAAAGGTGGTGATGAAAGAAAAGAATTTTTTTCACATGGATGTGTTTGTTAAGCGTGAAATTCTACATACATATTAAACAAAGGGATTTTACTGGAAAAATTAGAGGTAGTCCTGGTTTTTTGCTAATATCTCAGCCATTTATTAACCGATCTGTCTGATTTTTAATAGCAAATAGAAATGGATCACATGTAGAGTATTCAAAAACCGAAAACCGGTCAACCGGTTTCTTTATTTTTAAAAACCGATCGGTTTCGAATATTTTGTAAATTCGAAGAAAACCGAAAACCGGTCTTTTTTGTTCGGTTAACCGGTTTTTTAATTACATCACCAACTGGGTTACTTGGTCTCTTTTTATTTTTTCCGAACACTTATAATCGTTTGTTTGGTTATGAAGATTTAGATGTAAGTCTGATAGATTCCGATGAAGACTTAACTTTGGATATTCCAAATTCAAATAGTTTAATTTCTGATCTAAATAACACAATAAACAGTATTCAAAATCCTAAAAAAGAGACTGTAAAAAATCATTCATTATATGATGATTTCATACTGAAATCTGAACTGAAAAGTTGGAAAATTTATATAATTGTCTTTTGACTATTTGCAACAACTTCTATTAGTAAAAGAGTATTTTCCACTTCTAGCTTTATCAAAAGCAAACAAAAAATCGTCTTAAAACGAAACATTTAAATTGCATATTATTTCTAAAATATTATTTTAGAACTGAAAAATAGATTTTCCTTTTACATATTTAAAATGTAATATTAAAAAAACTTATTTTATCAGGCTCAAGATCATAATTTTTTAATGTTACTAACGAATAGTAAACACTAATTTATTTTAGCGCTAGAGGGAGTGCACACTTTCGACCCGAGTTCGGTTCGTTAGTAACATTAAAAAAATTATGATTTTGAGCCTGATAAAATAAGAAATATATAAATAAAACAGATAGATCAAATAATATACAAAATTTACACTTAAAAAAACTTTTTTAATGCCAAACGTTCAAATTACTAACGTACCTAATTTTACCCAATTTACAAACTTAATGATCTGTATTCATTTGATATGAATATAGTTTTATAATATTAATTTTAAAGATATATAAAAAAACATTAAAACCAATAAATAAAATGTTGAAATGAAATACAATTAAAATATATTATAAAATATATTTTTTTTTCAAAGAATGAATTTTTTTTTTCAAAGAATGATTTTTTTTTTTATTTTTATTACTTTATACATTAAATTTCTTTTTTTTTTTGTTTGTAATTAAAAAAACAAATTATATAAGCTTTTTATTCAAATTAAAAAAAAAACCGAAAAAACCGGTCGACCGGTTTTTTCTGCAAAAACCGAAACGGGTTTTTTCGAAATTCGATTTTTCGAAGAAAACCGAAACCGGTTTTTTCAAAAGGCCGGTTTTTTGAATACTCTAATCACATGTAACAGAAATACAAAACAATCAAGTCCTCATCATGTCTGGGTTCTTCGGAAAACCTTAACAATACGTTTATTGGACCTGGAAAAAGAAAAACTGTGCGGCCTTCCGAGTCCCTAAAAATGGAAAATGCATTATACCGATGTTTTTTTGAATATGAGAGACAAAAAGATCCCTTTTAGCGGACTTATGTTAAAAGAAAAGGCCAAAGAGCTTCATAATAAAATAAAAGAAAATTGTTTGGGGTTCAATGCCAGCGATGGATGGCTTTAAAACTTCAAATATCTGGAGAAAAACTTTCTTCACAGCCCAATTGGTGAATTCTTTCAAAATGAAGCTAAAGACGAAAATTGAAGAGCTTGGATTAGTCAATGATCAATGATAGAAAAAACAGCTCCTGGCGCAAAAACTGAAAAGCAGCGAGTAACTCTCCTGTGCTACGCAAACGCCACAGGATCTCATCAACATAAACTTCTCGTAGTTGGATGGGCTTAAAAGCCCGCTGTTTTCAGAATTTTAATTGTCCTGTTCATTATACCCATTCTAAGTTAGCATGAATGATAACAGCCCTTTTTAAAGATTAGTTTCATAGTTTATTTGTTCCTGAAGTAAAAGTTATTAACTTGTGTTAAGTACATATAATCTCACAACTTCTGTTTTGCAATTTAGGTAAAACAATTTATAACACAAATAAAGCTGCCGGAACAGTCTTCTAGCATCAGTTCCTGCAAAAGCGGGTACTTTGCTAGAGTCTATGAAGCAAACTACACTAAAAGAAGCCATAATAATTTTAGAATCTGCATGGAGAAGAGTGGATGCTAATGTCTAAATGTTAGAATAATGTTTTGAATATGGTACTAAATCGAGACGATCCTGAAGATAATATTCACAGATTTTTTCGCATAATACCTTTAGATTTTTTTTTTTTTTTTTTAAATTAATTTTTTTTTTTAAATCCAATAAACAATAAGTAAAAAATTTAACACAGGAAACTTCTATTTATATGGAAACAAAAACGTTTTTAAAGAGAAATAAGATGTCTTTCGCAAATATAAACAATACTATCGCGAGTGCACTGTACATGTTATTAAATATAATAATATTTATCCTAGTTTTTATTAACTAAATGTCTAAAATTTTGTGCAATATTTGCTATGTTTGTTTTATAATTAATTCGTTGTGTAGATGATACTTTCATAGTTTGCAACAGTTCTAACATATATCTGCATCTGTAATTATGCTCTGTGTTTAAAATTGACATTTTATCAAAATCAGGATAATGACTATAATTCGTGCAATGTAATGATAATGCTGTTTTTAATCTAGAAGACGTGTTCCTGTATTTCTGATCAGATTTATGTCCTGCAATTCTAGTTTTTAATTTATTCTTTTAATACAATTCTGATTATCATTTCCACAACAGGGTATTTTTTAAACTAAATTGGACATTTAGGATTTATTTATTTTATCCTTCGTTTTGCTAAATAATCTACCTAATGTGTTACATGTTTTATGTGCCACTATAGATTTCTTATCATAAATTTTTGATTTTTGAATCTTTCAGATATAAGAGGAACATAAGTTAGCGATTTATAAATTTTAGGTTCAGTCTGATAACAATCTATTAATAAATGTTCACCCCTTATTGTTATCAATGTGTCTAAATAAAGAATTTTAGAATTACATTCTTTCTCAATTGTCTAAATAGTACGAAATAATGCAGAATGAATTATAAACATATTTTAAACTTATTTTTTGTTTCACATCCAATTTTTCTATACAAGATGTATATTTTTCCACTAGTTGTCCCTTTGGGGTGTCAGCTTTTATATTTAATTTTTCTCGGAGAAAAATTATAAATGAAACACAAGGCAGCCGAAAAGAAATAAATAAAACCTAATGCTATTTAGTTCAATTCAAAGAGTTTATTTCAGTTCTTTGAAGCTCACCGTTTGAGAGATATAAATGCAAGAAGGTTTGGTTTTTAATGTAGTAGCCTCGAAGGCTTGGTCAAAAAGTATACAAAAGATAGAGAGAAGTTGCCTCTCACGATTTTCTTAGTACTCTCTTAGAACACGAACATAGTTTGGCGGCAACAAAGGTGGGTTGTGGTCGGCAACTTTTAGTAGTGCTTAGCCGTGCTGCCATATAACCAATTTTAACCATTTTTTGCCTTTTTTTTTGGGATGCTTGAGATTTTTCAGATTTTTTCATAAAAAATTTTTTTTTTTTTATTTTATTCATGTTTTTTTTTCCGATTATTCATATAAAAATATAATATTTGTTAAATATGCTATTTATTGAAGTTTATATTTTATAGTTGATATTTTTAATACTTATATGTATGAAAATGTATTTTTAGTTTGACTCGAGATCATAGGAAAAGTTTTTTCAAATGAAAAATTTTTTCAACTGTATGTTAGCATAAAATAGCTTTTTCCGTTGATTTGTGAGTTAAATAGAGATATTTACAATTGGTATTTCGGCACAAAGAATGTTGATGAAAGTCGTAGCTGACCAGAAAATGCATTCCATTCGGCTGGTGTCTAATAACTTTTTCTGTGTATTCTCCATGTTTACTAAAAATTAAAAAATAAGGAAAAAATTTTTCATTTGAAAAAACTTTTCCTATGATCTCGAGTCAAACTAAAAATACATTTTAATATGCTATTTATTTTTACTAAAATTAGACATATTTAATATAATTAAAAAATACAACCAAACTTTGCAATTGTGTTAAAAAATAGTTACGAATTCAAACATAACATTGTGACATGAAAAGTACTAAAGTGTGTATACACATTGAGCAACTCTGTCTATTTATAACCATTATTTCCCACTTCTATGGTAAAAATATATAATAAAGAGAAAAAATATGCTATTATTTTTTGCAACTGTTACGGATTTTTTTATGAATGGTTTTACTCGGTTACTTTACACCGTCTAGGAATTCCGGGAAAATTTTTAAGAAGTTGGCAACCCTACTGATAGCATCTCTGATCAAAGGGATTATTTTTCTTTATTCCCTTTTATTGTTGCTTTTCTTAGCATAAATATCCCAAGCACAAACAGATTTCATATACCGTTATGCAGATCAACCAATCACATATTGACACTTGTCATAATTAGGATGAAAGATAAAACGAAATGCATGTTAATATGTCGAGAAGAAAAAATATAAAAAGGACATGCGAGAAAATGCGAGGCAGAAAGTTGAAATACGAGACGGGTATAAAAACGACCATGCGGAAGACAACGAAAATTATCTCCTATAAAGTGGGGAAAAAAATTATATTAAAAAAAATTTAAAATTATATGGTGTAAAGCTTGGTCAATAAAATCAAAAACCAATCAAACAAGCAAAAGTTAAATATAGTTTTTTTTTTCGTTCGATTAAATTATTATTAGACATGGAAAATGTAATTATTAATTATTTTTTAAAATCTAATCTTAAAAAAAATATAAAATTAATCTCGTTTTGTATAAAAAAGGTATAAATATGGTTTAAAAGTTTTAAAAAAATCTAAAAATTTTAATAACAATTAAAACTGTTTTCTTAAAAAAAAAATAAATAAATTACGCTGGAACGCATTAAAATAAAATGAAAATTAAAAATAATATAAAGAATGAATCTTTCGTAAATTTGTGTACAAAAAAATTATCCTTGGTATATGACAACGAAAAGAATATTGAAAATTAACATTAAATACAATTAAAATTATTTATATAAAAGAAAGAACACCTGCAACAAGAAACCAACAAAAAACACGTTAACAAGAAGCCACGCAAATAAAATTTGTATCATATTAAAAACAGCAAGAAACAAAAAGTGGAATTTCGTGTGAAAAAAAAATAAACAAAAAGATTTGTGACGAAATATTTAAAGCTAAATTGCTTCTCACAAATAAGGCGTTTGAAAAAGGAAAAATTTCTCTAAAAGTGTTTATAATACCAGACTGTACAAAAAAATTTTACATTGCAAAGACAAAAAGTTTGCATTCCTTTAAACTCCGTTATAGAAAGCAAATTGAAACGAGAAAAAAACAACATAAATTCAACTATAACCACGACAGATATGTAAACAGCTGCATACATCATCATCAATACACAACTCATCACAACTATGGACGTAACTATTAAAATAAATTATTTATCTGAAAGATCTGATTAAAATTTTGTTTAAAATTAAATCTATTACGTACAAATATTTAAGTGAATCAATTAAATTGTGATTGATTAAAGTTAATTCAAATTTTGCAAAATCAAGCTACATTGTAGTTAATAATAATCTGTTTCGGATTTAGATCTCCTTCTCAAATTTTTTTTCTGTGTGTACTCGCATTTAGATTTCACTTACCTTGCACTTAACTTTATACTTACCCTTGTAACTACTCTTATAATTAGCATAAGTGTATATATATATTTTTATTTTCTTTTAATGCTAATGCTGTCGATGAATATTAACGGAATAAAATCATTGATTAAATGAATTTGAAAATGCATCACTAGATTTTTTTAAGAGCAATGTTAAGTAAATGTATGTAAGGCAGAGGGACGATCATATAAGGGACAGTTCTAGAATATCGGGTACCGGACTGTCACAGGCGTATGACTGCGGTCATAGGGTGGGAACAATGTACCCCAGAAAAAGGGGGAAAAGAGTAACAGCAATTTTTCCGTTAAAAGTATTTCAGAATTTCTTGAAAATTCGTTACAGTAACATCTTTCCACAATTAATTACCATAAGCTCATTTTATCATTTTGGCATGGTTTTATTTCCTCATGTAATCGTGCTGTTATTTACAGGGTTGATAACCACACTCATTGAGCTAGCCAGGGAAACCATCTTTTTTTTTCAACTCAGACAGTAAGCAGCGCCATACTAGGGCAAATTCTTAGCCCTAGTATGGCCAAGAATTTGGCCATACTAGGGCTTATTGTAAGTTACCTTCAGTTTGCGTTGTGTGTGGCGAGCTACACCAAACAGCTAAATGCGACAAATCAAGGAACGACACAAAAGTCAAAAGATGTAGCAATTGCGGTGGAAATCACACTGCAAACTATAGAGGTTGTCCTGTTTATTCTATGGTAAAGAAGTCTTCTCAAAAATTATATAATCCTTCCAACCAGTCGCAGTACATACCAACTGTTCATTACCCCCAATTAGTCCAGCCAAACCCACAACAAGTTTCTTATGCTGATATGTTAAAAACCAATCGAATTCCAGTACATAATGCGCCATCTACAACTACTCCGAACCAATGTTTGCACCCGGAAACTAAAGAACAAATTTCATCTATTAACTATAGCCGTTTTGAAGCAACCATTGTGACACTTGTGCAGTCGTTAAACAACTTTATGAGCTCTATGGGCAATATGATGCAGGAAATGGTTAAAATGCAATCTACGATTTTACAGGTCGTACTTAACAAACCATGAACTGTTTAAAAATATGTTTCTGGAATGCAAACGGCATACGCCAACATAAAAATTAACTCGAGTACTTCCTTATAAATCAACAAATTGATATCATGCTGATCTCGGAGACTCACTTAACAACAAATAGCTCTTTTTAAAATAAATGGCTTCATATTTTATGATACTAAAGACCCTCGCGGTAGAGCGTCTGTTGGTTCGGCAATACTGATAAAGACCCGACTCAAGCACTATTTACTGTGTGATTTCTGTAAGGATTACATACAAGCAACAAACATCTGTCTTGAAGACTTTGAACAAAAAATAATTATTTCGTCAATTTATTCCCCTCCTAGATTTTCAATTTCGGAGAGTCAGTACCGAGATTTCTGTAAACTACTGGGACCCAGATTTATTGCAGCTGGTGACTACAACGCAAAACACACGTTCTGGGGGTCACGACTAATTACTCCGAAGGGTCGTATTTTACTTGACGCAATTTAAAAAATGGGACTGAATGTGATCTCTAGTGGGCAACCAACATATTGGCCTACTGACCAACAGAAAATACCTGACGTTATTGATTTTGGCGTTACAAAGGGTATTCCGGGAGAAATGTTTAAAGTTGAAGCATCACTAGAACTATCTTCAGATCATTCACCTACTATAGTTTCAATATGGAACCCTCGACTAATCGTATCTCCGAATGGGCTTTTAGCGACGACAAGCATTCGGGTTAGTTGGCTAAAATATAGAAAATATCTCAGTACTCATTGTTCTGAAAATATGTTAAGAACAGCAAACGACTTAGAGCTGGGTCTTACTAATCTTGATACAACCCTCAAATTAGCTGTGCAACATGCAACAATTACCCGGCAACAAACTAGATACAATCGAATTTATTCTGTAGATGTCGAAATGCTCTTGACTGAAAAAAGAAGAGTTCGAAGAGAGTGGTAATCACACAGATCTCCTCAACTTAAAAATAAACTTAAAGAAATCACGAAACGGTTAAGAGATATTCTTGAATCCCGAATAATTGCATCCCTAGAAAAATACCTGGAAGGTCTTGACGCTAGTTCACAATCCAACTATTCATTATGGCGTGCAACAAGAAACCTTAAAAGACCTATTATACGAAAATCTCCTTTGCGTACTTCGTGTGGTGGTTGGGCAGGAAATGATACCGAAAAAGGCAATTTATTTGTTAACCATTTAAAAAATTTATCCATGCCAAATATGAAACTTCTATAAGCTTCTAAAAAGTTATTTAAAGAAGAAGATTTTTTAAGCTCGCCTCAGCCAATTTAAGTTGGAGTTCCCCAAGGTAGTATATTGGGACCCATTTTATATTTGTTATATACATCAGATATGCCAATTTGCAACCGAGTTCACACTTCTACATTTGCTGACGACACTGCTTTTTTAAGCATTCATGAAATCCCTCAAGTAGCATCCCAATATTTTCGAGACCATATATTTCATTTGGAATTGTGGTTGGAAAAATGGAGAATAAAAATAAACGAACAAAAATGTACTCACATAACATTCACACTACGTAGAGACTCATGCCCTTCTATTCGAATAAATAAACAAACTATACCTCAACACTCGAAGGTCAAATACCTTGGCATACATCTTGATCGACGCCTAACCTGGAAAAGCCACATAGAAGCAAAATTGACACAAATGAAGTTGAAAGCAGTGCAAATAAATTGGCTTATTGGCAGAAATTCAACCCTAAGCTTAGATTGCAAGCTCTTACTTTATTATTCGATCCTTAAACCAATATGGTGCTATGGCATTCAGTTATGGGGTACTGCCTCCGTTTCAAACTAATAAAAAGTTCAAAGGCGCCAAAATAAGATTTTACGAATGATTACAGTTGCACCTTGGTATATTAAAAATTCGAACATCCACAAAGATTTAAACGTGTCTTCAGTTAAAGTTGAAATAGCTAAAAATGCTGCTCCGTATTTAAAGAAGCTTGAAACGCACCCAAACCCGCTGGCACGTAACATCCTAAATGATCGTGGTTACGTTCGACTAAGAAGGAGAGATATTGCTACTCTTGTCCGAACATCAGACAGATGACCCCCAAATCATAACAACATCCATGAACTATAAATTGTTTGTCTAGCACTGGCTGGACTTAATTAAGTATATTTTTAGACTTAAGATATGAGTACTTATTGTTAGTTCATATACATTGAAGATACAATAAATAATATTGATAAAAAAAATATATAATTAAAAAACTATAAAAAATTCATGAATTTGAAAAAAGTTGTTTTCATGAAAAAACTGAAAAAAAGTTAAGAATCCCAAAAACTGGGATAAACAATTAAACTGTTTATTAAATTTAATGTTTTTCAACACATTAGGAACTTTTAAAATGTTGCCCACTTATATAAACATGTTGCCGCTAAACTCTGTAGCATGTTGAATTTCTTGTAAAGTACTTCTTTTTTTTATTATTATTATTATTTATTTATTGATAGTAAAATATTAAATTAATTTACATTTATGACCTTGCGCAGCCATTGCGGCTTGTATGCAGGTACAGAAATTTAAAATTACATTTATAATTTACAATAATATAGCATTCATTGCTGGTTTATAAAAAAATATTTAAATATTTTTTTCCTTTTATGATAATTGGTTGCGTTATTAATTAGTTCATTTGACATTTTGTTGAATATTGTTGGTAGCATTACAGATAGGGTGCTTTTCCCATAATGATTTTTGTGTCTTTTTTACACCGTATCTTCCTTAAGCATTCATTCTAGTCTGGTGGATGTGATCAATTCTTTTCAGAAATCTGGAATCATTGAAAAATTCTATCGACAATGTAGTATAATAGATGCTGTTAACGTCTAAAATATTCAAAACTTTAGCTATATTGTTAGTTGATGAGCTGTATCGCATTTGTTGTACTATACGTGTTGTTTGTATGAACATGATCATTCAAATTATCGGATACATTTTGTAATTGGTAAATATTACTTGCTGTGTCGTAATTGGTGTTAGTATTAACCATTAATCTATCAGCGTTTATATTGATTGTTGCAGTATTCAGTCAATTCTTTGTTGTGTAGGTGTTTAATTATTTTTAGCAGCTGATCTTGTGTTCGTTGAAGTTTATTGCAATATGTTGAGCTACCCCAGGCTGTTATCCCATGACGAAGATGAGTTTCTACTAGGAAAAATATGCTTGTCTGACTACCATCTGTTTGAACTGTAACTTAAATGTCGCATCATGAAGGCAGCTTTCCTCAGTTTTTTACGAACTTCTTCAATGTGCACCATCCATTTAAAGTTATGATCTACGTACAAGCCCAGATATTTGTAGGTGTTAACAATTTAAATTGTAGTGGAACATAGGTCGTCATTATAGTTGAAATCTAATAGCTTTTTATTATGTAAACATTCAGTGGAGTGAAGTTTTAAATTAATTTCTCTAAATAATATGTGTGGTGGTTTAATATGCATAAGTTTGGTTTTCGATGCATTAATTATTAAACCATGGTCGTGGCACCACTTAACCGCAGTATCGAGCTGGTGATGCATTATTGTTGCTGCGTTATCTACGTTTTTGTGAGCTACTACCATAGCTGTATCGTCCACATACGCAAATGTTTTACAAGTTCTTAACACGTTAATAAGCTCGTTCGAATAAATTATGTAAAGAACTGGTCCTAATTTTGAGCCCTGCGGTAAACCAAAATCTAAATGTGATTCTTTACTTAAATTGTTGTGAATTTTAACGAAGTATTTTCTCAGGGTAAGATAGTTTTTGAACCATTCTATAGCATTTCCACGAATTCCTATGTTTTCTAACATTTGTAGTAGTTTGGTATGCGATAGAGTGTCAAACGCTTTACTAAAGTCAATGAACAATGTAAAGCAGTGATGGCTTTTACTTAATTGTTCATTTATGTAGTTTGCAAAGTTGGTTTAAATTTTTCCCCTTTTGAAATCCATACTGACTTGTATTTATTCTTCCATTATGTTTTCAACAACGGGCAGGATTGAAATTGGACGATAATTGTTAAAATCAGATTTTGTGCCATTTTTATATATTGGCCGAACATGTGACACCTTCAATATATCAGGAATGGCTGCAGTATTTATTATAAGATTTATAAGCTTTGTGATCATTGGAGTCATAGGCATTGTTCTTAAGATCAATCGGTCTTATCCCATCATGACCAGCACTTTTATTTACATTAAGGGAATTTATATTATTGAAGATTTCTTCTTCGAATGTGTTTGCCAGATACAAGGAGTTTTGAAGTACTTGTACTGGTTGATTTATTGTTTAATTTCGCAGTTATGCAAAATATCTTTTACATTTTGTTTAAAATTTATTGCAAAATTATTGCAAATATCGTATAAATTCATGTTTTTAAAGTTTTTAATAATTATTTCATCTACATTGTTGGACGTTCTACCTATTATTTCATTTATGACTTGCCATGTTGCCGAATATTGTTTCTATTTTCATAAAACTTTTTCTTATAATAAAAGTTTTTAGTGTAATTAAGTTTTTTATTTAAGGAGTTTCTATATTTTTTATAGTAATTTTAAATTAATTTGTTACTTTTGTTTTCTAACCATTTTTTATAAAGTTTATCCCGAACTTCACAGCTTTTTATTAAGTTATCGTTTATCCATGGGACTGGAATTCTTTTTTTCTTTTTTGTACAATTATTTTTGAATTTTCATAAATTTTGTTAAATTTTTCATTGATTGAATTAAACGTCGTATTTGGGTTTGTAAAGTTTCCTATTTCGTACCAGTTTGTTGTACATATCTGCTGTTTTACCGTTATTTATTTTACTGTTTATTATTTTTTTGTTTACATTAAACTCTGAGAGACAACATATAAACAAGTAATGATCCGATATTATTGTTTTTACTATAGATGCATAAATGTTTGAATTTATTTGTTTACTTTTAACAAACATGTGATCTATACACGTGATGACATCATATCAAGGTAAAGAGTAGTAGTGAAGTGTTTATTTAAGAGATCTATGTTTATATTCCCAAATACAATAATATTTTTTTTGTTTATTTGTTGTGTTTAACAAATCATCGAGTTCTCTTATACATGTGTTTACATTGGCGGTTGGTGGACTATATATTGCAAAGAGACAAATACTTTATTTTGCCTGTATGTTAATATGCAGACATTCAAATGATTTTGTATTGATGGTTATGTTTGTGTATGATAGCTTCTCTTTAATGTATACTGCTACACCTCCTCCTCCTCTTTCTTCTCTATTTATAAATATTGAGTTGAAACCATTTATACGGTAAAAGGGGGTTTCTTCGTCCTTACTGTTCGTTTCAACAAGAACAATGATTTTAATTAAATGCATCACACCACACACTGTAGCCAAAAAGGAGTTGAAATTTGTACGAAGAGAACGGATATTTAAAAAAAGTATTGAAATCGGATAACTTAAAAATTCGTGACTTATTTGACTAACACTGTCAACTGTTCGACGAAATATATTATTCATGTTTTTTGTATTTAGTTTTTTTTTTTCTTTTTTTTATTTAAAAGATTGTTCTTACAAAGTTTTATAAGACAGTGAGTATAAAATGTTTTATTTACACAATAAGTTCAATATCAACAAGGTTCAAGATCAAAACGGCACTAGAATTTTCACTTTTTTTAGCTAGGACGTGTCCGTTATTGAACCATACAAATTTCCATCCTGTTTCCTTAGCCTTTGTCTTTGCTGACCATAAGAGTTTACGATTATGAGCTGATAATTCATCATTTATATATACAATATAATCATTGTTGATATTTTCATTTGGTATGTTAGCTGTAGTATTTACATTCAGTACACCTCCTTTTACCCTATGTCGATTTATATTTGCCATTAACTCTCTTTTTTTGTTTAGAGAGCAAAACTCCACTATTATTTTTTTGTATTTTGTACGCATTGCTAATATCAGTATTAAGAATCTCAACATTAACAGATGCGGGGTTAGATTATCATTTTGCACATTTTTTATATCTACGCTCCTGTTTAACAATTTCTGTTCTAGCACATTCACTTTGATCTTCATATTTTTTAACATAACGTCCTTTTCTTTATTAAGTACTCTCAGGTCATTGTCTCAGTAAGTTTTGAGAATGCACTAGCCATATCTTCTTTTAATGCATTGTGTGTTGTATGTATTTAAGCTACACGTTAATTGTTGTATAGCGGTCTTTATTTCACTCATGTCGTTTGTTACATTTGTTTTAAATGAACAAAAATCTGACTTAGAGTTGACGGTATCTAGAGAAAGGTGGTCTTTGCAACGCGTAGCAATTGATTTTCCCTTGTTATGCTCATCGTCGCCCTCATCATCTATTAATTGTATGTTTTGTTGTTGCTCTGATTGTTGTTGTTCCGGTTGTTTTGATTGATCTTGATACCCTTCGTAAGTCATAGTTTGGTACAAGTTATTTGGTGATTTACGACCCCTATAAACTGGACATTTCCATGTTGCTTTTTTCGGCATTCATGTATGAGTATGTCGACTCAGATAGTGTAGCGCTAGGAAAAACATGATATTTACGACCACATTGACGACAATTTACATAATCTCCAGTAATTGGCAAAGATCTATTACACGTACTACAGAGTGCATTTGTTGTTGAAAGATAATTTTTGTTTTGGCTCATTTTTTAACGTTTTATTTAAGAGATTTTGAAATTATTATTTTTTTTAACTGTAATATGTAATAATAATTTAGATTGTTTGATTTTTAGATTTTCTTTTTTATTATTAGTTATTTTAAATAAAAAGAATGTAAACAAAGACACTAAGTTATCTTATTATAGGAACTTTGATTTTTATCAGATAATTTTTTTTAATTTGTTTTTTAGTTTTCACTGTTTTTTCACTGTTTTTTCACGTATTGTTTATAAGCAGTAGAGAAAAACACGTCTAATCACTGTGACACTATAGTAAATTTGGCTAAGTTAACAACAAAAAGTAGGTATAACTTTTACGTTTCGTTGGCTTCTTATATAAGTATTATACATTTTCACCCAATAGATTTCAAACTTTAACTACGTAAATGTGTATTTACTGACGTTAAAGAATTTCAAAATATAAAGATTTAAAGAGCAATTATGACTACGCTAATTTATACACAAGAATCTAATAATTTGTTGTTGTAAATATATTTTATCATATTTAAATTGCCTGTTGTCCATTATACAAAATTTTAGAATACGTATAAAAAGGTTATTTTCAATTCCTGTATTATCCTGAGTGAGTCAAAAATGGCTCACGTGCCCAAAACTAATCTGAACAGTCTTAAATATTGAGCTTAAAATATATTTTAAAAGTTTGTTAGCAAGAGGTAAAAAATTTCGAATTTGCGCTTTTATGTAATAAAAATTTTTGTTGACTACAATACAAAATATCGCAAGTACATTTTTTTAGATTACGGTATGATGGCTTTCCTATAAGTGACATTGCGCCTATTAAATTATCGAACACACTAAAACTATTTTTTTACTTAATAATATAATAAGTTAAAATTTCTACCGAAAGGTCCACCAAGACAAAAAAATTAAAAGTTCTTGAAAACATTTTGTTTAATCATATTTTCATAGCGATACAATAGGTGTGTTCGACGTACCTTACCGCGGGTGCCCGCGGGTGCCCGCGGGAACCCAATCTTACCAGAAAGCGTTTCTTGTAACAAAAATTGGGTAAATGAGAGCGTTCATGAGAGAGTAATTGTGTTTCTCATTTTACCAGAACTTACCCGTACTTTTTGTTTGGGTAAAATGGTAAAATTGTCAAATCATCAGCTGTTGCTAATAAATTAGCTGTTTTGCATTTTTGAAAAAAATTAAAGTTAAATAAAAATTTACCTTCTTAATAATGCAAAATACATTTGAAAATGTGAACAGATATTTGCCATTTCAAATATATTCATTATTTAAGCTGTTTTTTAATATGAATAAATTTGACGTTTATTTTTGGGTATGAAATGTGGTTTTGTGCGTTCGCAGTATTTTGGGCATTTTTATGGTTTTGTGAGAGAATTTTTTGCTTACTCTCATTTTACCTGACTTTACCCAAAATTACCTCGTACAGACCTAATCATATTTAACTAATGCGAAAAAATTTTAAATTTATTCATAACCCATTTCGCGATGTACGAAGGCAAAGTCGCGCAAGCCCAACTTTTATCTTTTGGATATTTTTATTGCAAGTTTTGTTTTGATAAAAGTTCTTGATTTTTGCTTTCTTAAATCTTTCTCAAGGTACAAAGATTCAAATTAGAAAACATAAGAAACATGCGATTGGAAATAACGGTAAGTTTTTGCTTGGCATTATCCCAATTTCGTTGTCACATGCGACATTGAAAAACAACATTTGTTATCAGTGCGCCGAAAGTACACACAGAAAGCTCTCAAATATTGAGTAAAAACGGAGATTTTTTATGCATTTCAAATAAAAAACCTTTCTGGAAAATAAGAATATTTGCGACCTCGGTACTTATATAAAGTTAGGCACTTGCGACATCGTAAGTATAAAATTTAAAAATTTGAAAATTATTTTTTTTACATAATCAATTTTTTATGCAAATACATACTTTTAAATAAATCAAATCTAGATGAGCAAAAAAGGTAGTGAAAAATAATAAAGAGAGTGGAGAGAAAAGTTGAAGGAAGATCAAGAAAAATTTCAAAACAATAAAAGAATGTGGAATGCTAGGCAAAAGTGGAAAGAGTTGGCTGAAGGAAATCAGGAAATGATTGAAGGCGGGATGATCTGAAAAAACTGTGTTTGATATCCCTGTTACTGTTTTCATTTAAATTGATTTGTTTCTTGTTGTTATTATGTGAAAATAAATACATTGAATACTTCCGTTGATTTAAAAACATTTTTAATAATCTTGTTTATATATAATTTCGTAAAAAGAGCAACAGAAACAACGTAAATATCATGTTGGAAACAAAGTCACGTGCGACATGTGAAATTGATTAAAGTTAAATTTAAAAAATAAAGAAAAGTATCAATCATTTTTGGGTAAAATCAAAACTACTTTAAAGAGACATCAATGCACAACATTCTAAAATTAGTCACATTAAAATATCGCTTAAGGTTTCGCTGAAATCGGCGTTTGAATGTCTTGCCTTGAAAACAACTTCTGTACCTTGGATTTTTGCTATTATCTTGAAAACGAAATATTGCCCAAAATGAACCTTAGCACCAATTTTAGGGCTAATTAAGAACCGTTAACTACAAAAAGAATCTGACTTTGTCACAATTAATTACGTTTCAGGATATCCTGCAGTACGTTTTTTTAATTTGTGTACCTTTTTGCTAACAGAAATTTAATTTATATTTTAAATACATGAGTTTAGTATAATTCAATTTAATTTAAAAACAAAAATGTATAGAAAAATCTTTTAAAGAGGAGTGTCCTCCGAAAGTGTGAAAGAATTTACTTTAATTTAAAGATAATTTTCACTTCAAAGAAGTGCTATTTAACTTGATGTTAGAAAATATTTTCTTATTTTTTGGGAGTTAAGTCCTAGTTTTAAGTAAAAAAAATTATCCAGGAAATCATTTCAACTAACAGTAAAATTTTAGATGATGTATCAAGAATTTAGTTCTCAGTAGTAAAATTTTTCTATAAATTAGAAATGTTTACCAAATTTTAAGTCAAATTTGTTTCTTAATTTCAAGAAAATTTTATTAAATATTGGTAAAGTGTCTTTGGCGCCGTTTTCATTTAAAACTTTCCTCCAAATGAGTTAATTTTTATAAATTCTAGTTAATTTTTTTGAGTGTAGTGTGTTTAGTTTGTTTTTAAGAGGCATAACAATTGGACGTGTTTTGCTTGTTCGGCGATTTTCTGCTGTGAAAAAAATGGATCAAAGAATTTGCATCAAATTTTGTGTAAAAAATGGAGTTAAGTGCTCAAAACCACTTGAAATGTTGAGAGTGGCATATGAAAATTGCACTCACTCTGAGTCAGAAAAACGTTTACAAGTGGTACAAGCTTTTTGAAGAATGTCGAGAAGATGTGAACAACGACACTCGTCCTGGAAGCTCCATCACATAAAAAACCGATGAAAATGTTGAGAAAGAGAAGAAAATTTTTATGGAGAGTCGTCGAATCACGATTAGAAAAGTTGCAGAGGATGTCGGCATATCGGTTGGCTCATGCCATACAATATTTCTTTTCGCAAATTTTGGCCATGAAGCGTGTGGCAGCGAAGTTCGTTCCAAAATTGCTGAATTTTGAACAAAAAAACCGCGCATGGGAATCGCTCAGGAAATGTTGAATGCCGGTAACGACGATCCAGATTTGCTTAAAAGGGTCATAACTGGTGAGGAATCATGGGTATATGGTTATGACATCGAAACCCAAGTCCAATTGTCCCTATGGTAGAGTTAAGAAGAGCCAAGACCAAAAAATCACGCCTAATTCGATCAAATTTCAAGTTTTTGATCACTTCCCAATTAGATGGTTTCTGGTCAAACATTTGATGCAGTAGTGCAATTTTAACGCAGTTTGGTGTTTTCGCGCCAAGTGCATTTGCATGAACTTTTTGCAATGAGTTAGACGGTGGTCTGTTTGGCAAATACCACGTCCAAAGTAACGTTTGGGTTGCAATCTTCTGCTGTTGTTCGGGTTGCGGCTAGACCTTTGGCGGCTGCGCTCGTTAGCATTCTCGTTTCCCCGACGACCTCTATGCTTGTTATTAGGAGCCGTTTTTCGGTTAAAGTAGATCAATATTATGAATGTTAGTGCCTGAAGGGTGAGGATATGGGTAGGTGAAAGTATAATATGTCAAATATTTCGCCATGCCGTAAATTGACAACTATTTGTCTTTAAAAAGTTTCAACGGCAAAGCTAATTGCTGGTGATATAGTTTACATATTAACTTGGGTTACGTGAGTGTGTTGGGTGAGTATAAATAAGTGTTATGGATGAGTATGGATTAATATACAAGTGAGTGTTAGTTTTAAGACAAGAGGATTAAACTTAATTTGTGGGTAAAACTATAATTTTCGCTATGGGTCGAGTTAGTTTTCTGCTTGAAGTCCGCAGATCTATGACTCTAGTACGACCATCGGACCCTGGGTAAACCTTTATCACACGTCCAAGTGACCATTCGTTAGGGGGTAGGTTATCTTGTTTAAAACTACGATGTCATCAATTTCAATTTGACGTTGAGGGTTTTTTCACTTGTATCTCTTGTGGAGCTCTTTCAGGTATTCATCTTTCCATCATCTGCAGAAATAATGATGTTGAATCCTGAGCTTTTGTCACCTATTTGGCAGAGCGATGTTTCCATCACTTAAGTCTGGTTCAGCTGGGGTTAATAGGGGTGAACTAATCAACAAAATTACCTGAGGGTTTTCGGTTGACGGGCTGAGGGGTCTTGAGTTTAAACATCCTTGGATTCGAGCAAGAAGAGTGGTAAGCTCTTCAAATGTATATCGAAGTGTATTCATTTTCTTGAGGTGCGCTTTGAAGCTCTTAACTCCTGCTTCCCACAATCCTCCCATATGTGGAGCTCCTGGTGGAATGAAGTGCCACGTCAAGTTTTGAAAACTGTTCGTTGAAATTACAGATCCTTTTAAGTTCCTCATAAATTCCTGCCGCTCTTTCTTCAATAACTGGTTAGTTGCTCCGACGAAGTTTGTTCCGTTGTCCGCGGCAGGGCATCCCCGCCTTGAAAAAATTCGAGCGAAAGCTGCCATAAAAGATGGGGTCGACAGGTCTGATGTTGGTTCTAGATGAATAGCTTTTGTTACAAAGCACACAAAAACACATACGTACCCCTTGGTTATTCTACACGTGCTACAAGGATAAATTTTGATATGAAACGGTCCAGCAAAATCAATTCCAACATTATAAAAGGGTCGGGTCAATTGGGTTCGTTCTGGAGGTAAAGCCGCCATTAATTGAGTTGCGTGACGATTCTTTCGGGTACAGGGTGAGCATTTGTTAATAACAAAACTTATCATATTCTGAAGTTTCGGAATCCAGTATCCTGACCGAACTAGCCTCAACATAACTTGATTTCCTCCATGTAGGGTTACCAAATGAACGCGTAGGGTGAGTAATTTGGCAAAACAACTTGAGTAGGGTAGTAAAATTGGATGTCGTTCATCATAAGATAAACAACTCGACCTCGCTAATCGACCGTTCGCACGTACTATACATTTTGAGTCTAAAAAGGATGAGTAGGTTACCCTTTCTGGGTATTAGTGTTTTATTTATTAAACAATTATACTCCTCTTTAAAATATTTAGTCTGACATATGATTATCAGTCTATCTCTTGTAGTGATTATTTCCTGTGACTCAAGGGTAATACTCAGGTGATTCAATAAAACGTAAATGCTTTCATTAACCGACATCAAATTATTTCGATTAGGAATAACTTTTTCATGACGAACTGTGTTTCGTCGGGCAAATGAAACACGATCACAAAATCGATAGACCATTTAGAAAATCTATTCTGAATTTCTGGGTTATCTGTGTTGTCTCGGTGGCTATTCACAGTAGTAGCAAAAGACTAAATGGGTTTCGCTTTAGCTTGAGTTATAAATGTATGTGTTGTTTATGGCCATTCCGACGCGGACCCATTCAACCATGTTCCACTAAAGGGAATTTGCTCGCAACTCATCGGGATTGCAACCACGACTAGCAATATCTGCTGGGTTATCAAGAGAAATGACGCGATTCCAACTTTCAACTCCGACTGTTTCCGAAATAGTAGTCACACGATTCGCGACGAACGTGTTCCAGGTATTGGGATGTTTGTTAAGCCAGAAATACGTCTTATGTTGGGGTAAATTGAGTTGAGCGAGTAAGTTATGTAACATATTTTCCAACAACACCGCACCAGAAAGTTCTAATTTGGGTAACGATAAAACTTTGATGGGTGCAACTCTCGTCTTTGTGAAAAGTAGGGTTACGGAACTAGGTCCGTATATGGGTGTAACTCGAGCATATTAAACTGCTGAGTAAGCTTTCTCAGAAGCATCTGAAAAACCGTGAAACTCAGTTTCAGCTGAGCTTGTGTACCGAATCCATCTAGGAATTCGATTTTTGCCAATATTATCATAATATTGTAAAAACTTTTGCCATTTAATTAGGGTGAGGGGTTTTAGACATTTATCCCAAGCTGTGTTATCTTGCCATATCTGCTGCATGATAATTTTAGCAGAAATAACAATTGGTGCCAACCAACCAGCCGGGTCAAAAAGACGCGCAATATCAGATAGAACTGTACGCTTTGTGTATGCCGATTTTTTCTCGATTATGGGTACATTAAAGAAAAATCCATCTTCTTTGGCATTCCATCGAATGCCAAGGGTTGTCACATTGTTTGACTTAGGCAATGTAAGCAAGTCGATATCGAGCAAGTGGTCTTTGGGTAGCGTATTTAATAGAACAGCAGTATTTGAAATCCATTTTCTTAATGAAAAACCAGCTGAATTCAGCACTGTAATTTACTGTTGTTGAGCTACTTTAGCGTCCTAAATTGTATGCGCACCCGCTAAAACATCATCAACATACATATTGTCTCTTAAAATATCTTTAGCCAGTTCTAGAAGAGTTCGAATTGCTAAATAGGGTGCGCAATTGCCTCCGAACGTGACTGTTTGAAGTTCACAGCCTCGAATGGGTTCGTTGACGCTTTTACGAAGTAAAAGCGTGGGTAGAGTTCAGTAAGATCTTCCGGTACATTTTAGTAATGTCGGCATTAAAAACGATCTTATAAAAGCGCCATTTTAATATTAGTACAACCAACTCTTGTTGTAGTTTAGGACCGGTATCGTTTAAGCTCTTGGCGCTCGAAGTTTTCCTTGACGCATTAAAAACAACTCGAAGCTTTGTCGTAACTCTATCAAGTTGTACGACTGCATGGTAAATAATAATGAGTATCTGCAGAAGTATTCGAGTTAAATTCTATAGGTTTTATGTGACCTAGATCCAGGTATTCTTGCAGCACATGATCATATTCAGCCTTTAATTCAGGCTTCTTCATTAAATTTTTCTCATTTCTAAGAAATTGAGCCATTGCGACATGGCGTGAGTTCCCTAACTGTACTCGAGGGGTTCGAAAGGGTAAATCAACCTGGTAACGGTCATTGGGTAAACATAGCGTAGATTTCGTATACAATTCCTCATAAAAGGAATCCTCCACAGATTTAATGGGTTTTCTTGGAATTTCCTCAATTTCCCAGAATTTAGTTAAACACTTATCAAGTGTAACCAAGCTAAAAATCGATACAAAAGCGTTGGTTTTGTTTGGTTCATCAACGGGTCTTGTCAATATCCAACCAAACTGGGTCTCTTGAGCTATAAGTGTCTAAGAAAGTTGTTCTTAACGCTCTTTCGGCAGATCTGCGGATAATAATCGCTGCCGATAAGTAAATCGACAGGACGGCTTTCGTACAACTTCGAATAAGCCAATTGAACATCCCCAAGATTCTTGGCGATTTCCTGGCTTATATTATGGGTGAGTAAATTATTCGAGGCTCCTTTTACAATTATCGCTTGCATTGACAAGCTAAAATCTTTCCGGGTATTGGATCTCAATGTCAGATCGCATAATTTATCTGACCAAGCTGAACCAAGCTTTTCCATTCCAGAAAATTCTGCAGATGTTGGAGACCTTGGTAGCCGCGATTTACTGTAATCTGACGCAGGGTCAATAAGTGCTCTTGCGGGAAAAACTTCCCCGTGGACTTCAACATTCAAAACGGCACTTCCTAGTAGAACCTTTTTCTTTAATAAAGGGTTTTTGTGTGGGTAGTTCTTGAAAAAGACTGCGCATTAAGTCTTTTTGGGTATTTGGGGTGGCTGAGGGTCTGTGTATCAGAGAATTGTGGCGACCTCCGCACTGCCTACACGTAAATGTACTACCACAGTCCTTAATGATATGAGCCACTGCCAAACAATTGTAGCAAATTCCACTTTTCTGACAAACTCAATTCTCTCATTGATTCCCATGGAAATAAATGTTGGACAATTACTCAGGGTGTGCCTATTTTTGCAAAGTTTGCAAATTGAACCATCAGGCCTGTCTAATTTTATTGGGTTTGGGTCGGATTCTGGTGAACTTGCTCGTGTTGAGGCTTCTTTTTAAAATGTGTGTGCTCTACCGGTGTTTGGGTTACACTGAGAAAAGTTTTTCCTCGTTTCTCATACTGGTTTCTATTATCAGAGTATTGTTTCGAGTTTGGGTCTGAAACAGCATTTATTCGAAGATCGTTGGCGTCAGTAGCCGCCTCAAGTCCCTTATATTCAGACGTTAAAAATTCATACAACTCTTGTTAGGATGGAATAAAAGTGTTACCTGATAGAATCCCAATTTGCATTGTCTATCTGTAGAGTGCTAAGAACCGCAATGCAATTGCTTATAGTCCTTTGCAATTTTCGTATTTGAAAACTGCACGGACTATTAATAATTAACTATGGGTAGGGTAAATAATATTTTTAATTGAGCATTGACCTGCCTTCGTCTATCTTCATATTGGGAAGTAAGCTCTGACCATGCAATGCCAATACCATTGTGTCTTAAAGGGGCGCTGTCAACAATTTCCCTGTCTTCCTTGCGAGTTTCCTCCTTGAGATGACATAATTTTTCAATGCCACTCAGAAGGCGATTTCTTCCGAAAACAGTCTCTAAATGGAGACCAGTTTTTGAATTCACCTCTGAAAATGGGTATATCACATGGTGTTACATTGATTCCGCCAGAGTTTGTCGCATTAGTATCACTTGGGTGGGGTAAAGAGAGACTTTTCTCCATATGGCTTCAATTTCTTCCTCAATCGAAGTCTTATTGGCCCTGTAAAATTGTTTAGCTCCTCTGACAAGCTGAGTGATTTCGGTCATGTTTATTTTCCTTGACGCCTCTGGGTCTCTCATTTGAGGGGATTCTCTTAAATGGGTGTACTTCGAATGAATGTTTGCCCATATTTCTTCTAACTCACTCCTTCGAATTTTCAAGACTGGTAACGATTGGGTATCCTTCGAAGAATCGCGATAATCCTCCTCATAAGCGGATAAATCCTGCATAATGCAGATCAATAAATTATCTGACAAGAGTTTCAAATCCTCCATTTTCGTACCAAAATGCAATTCACGACAAAAAAGAGTAAAAACGTGGGTAAAAGTAATTAATTGCTGGTGAACTGGGTAAAAATCGGGTTGAAGAAATGTGCGGTAACAATAGAGAAAAATGTGTGTATCTGGTGTAAAAAGGGTTAAAAAATTGGCTTAACTACGGGTGAGGGTTAACGAAAGTGTTAAATTAAGCCTCTAGTGCAAAAAAGGGTTTAAAATGGGTAATGCACAGGGTTGCGGTAAAAAACGGGTTAAATCTGGGTTTGTGGTACCGATAAGGGTAAAAAATTATCTATATGGGTAAAAAACAAGTAAAAAAGGGCTAAATTCGGCTGTGCCGAATCTTTGAATACAAAGTTCAATTGACTCAGGAACTGAAGCCAGCTGACCATGGACAGCGAAGGGAGTTCGTTAATTGGGTATTGGAGAGACAACATGAAAATGCTGATTTTGCCGATAAAATCATCTTCAGTGACGAGGCCCATTTTCATCTTGATGGCTTCGTCAATAGGCAGAATTGTCGCATTTGGGGTGAGGAAAATCCTCGAGTGATGTACGAGAAGCAAATGCATCCTCAACGTGTCACTGTGTTTTGGGCTGGAGGAATCATTGGACTTTTTTTTTATGAAAATGAGGCACGTCAAGCGCAAACAGTCAATGGTGTTCGGTATCGTGAAATGATAACCAGGTTTTTCTTGCCTAGAATTGAAGAAATGAATGTGGAGGGCATGTGGTTCCAACAAGACGGCGCCACATGTCATACAGCCAGAGAAACAATTCAATTGCTGCATCAGTCATTTCCCGTTTTGGAGATCAGAATTGGCCGCCTAGATCGTGCGATTTAACACCATTAGATTTTTTTCTTTGGGGTTTTTTGAAGTCGATGGTTTACGCGAATAAGCCGACGACGACTCAAGCCTTAAAAGAGGAAATTGGACGCTGCATTAATGAAATACCGCAGCATTCATGCAAAACGGTCATTGAAAATTTCATTAAAAGATCGCGTGCATGCCAGCAAAGCCGCGGCGGCCATCTGCACGATATATTGTTCCATACATATCCTCATTCTGTCTACTTTACGATATAATAAAGTTTCACGATTTTTTTTTAAATATCTGTGTTTTATTTAAAATTTAAAAATTGCGTTCTTCTTGGGACACCCTTTATTTGTCAATAGATGGCCCATCAGAAGGTGCATTCTCTCCATTAGGCATATTTTGAGCAGAGCTAGTCTCCATTAGCCATATTGTGCTACAATATGCAGTAGAGTATTATTGATTTTCTATTTTCTTCGTAACATAAATGACTATATGCCAAAAACTATGAATAATATATGTTTTATGTGCATATTATACCTTAATTTTTTAAATCAATATTTATTTAGATGTTTAAGAGCACAATATTGCACTTTATTCATGTGTTTTTTTTTTTTTTTTTTTGAAAGAAAACATTAACATAAATATACATTTGCCAATCCCTCAATTTTCAAAAATACAAATGGAATAAAAAAAATACTATTTTATTACGTCAAACATTTGAAAATTTGACTTTAAAATTATGTAATAAGTCTACTAGTAACATCTTAATGCATTAGAATTTGACGTTTGTAGTTAATTTAATATTTTTGGTAAATAAATTAATTGAAAGCCTAATCCAAGGCTATATCGCCATGAGGTGCTACCTATTCAAAAGTAGCGGCACTAAAGCAATTATGCATTTTGCTCTTTCTTTATATATCAATTTCTTTGGACCTAGCCATGGGGCAGGGTATTTTTTTAGTTAATTCAGCACTACTTATTCAAAAGTAGGCATATTTTGAGCAGAGCTAGTCTATATTAGCCATATTGTGCTACAATATGCAGTAGAGTATTATTGATTTTCTATTTTCTTCGTAACATAAATGAATATTTGCCAAAAACTATGAATAATATATGTTTTATGTGCATATTAGACCTTAATTTTTTAAATCAATATTCATTTAGATGTTTAACAGCACAATATTGCACTTTATTCATGTTTTTTTTTGAAAGAAAACATTAAAATAAATATACATTTGCCAATCCCTCAATTCTTAAAAATACAAATGGAATAAAAAAAATACTATTTTATTACGTCAAACATTTGAAAATTTGACTTTAAAATTATGTAATAAGTCTACTTGTAACATCTTAATGCATTAGAATTTGACGTGTGTAGTTAATTTAATATTTTTGGTAAATAAATTAATTGAAAGCCAAATCCAAGGCTATATCGCCATGAGGTGCTACCTATTCAAAAGTAGCGGCACTAAAGCAATTATGCATTTTGCTCTTTCTTTATATATCAATTTCTTTGGACCTAGCCATGGGGCAGGGTATTGTTTTAGTTAATTCAGCGCTACTTATTAAAGTAGCGGCACTAAAGCAATTATGTATTTTGTCTTTCTTTAGATATAAATGTCTTTTGTTACAAAAAACAAACAAAAAACATTTTATGGAATGAAACGAAAAACCAGCAAAGCTTAACAGAAAAACCCAATCAGGTTTACTATATCTCCTATAGTAGCCAAAGAATTGGAGATATTTTAAATGGAAAATCCTAAGAAAAATTATGAAAATTTCATAAAACGATTTTTAAATAGTTACGTCTATGAAAATGCCGATGTTCTACCCTTCTGTAGGTACGCCATGTCGTTGCAAGCCAGATTTGTTGAGAAACTTGAGCTACACGATAATTTGCTTGTCAGCCAAATATACGAAAACGAAAAAAACACCATCAATGTACGTATTAACGACAATCCACCTCCTCTGGACCTTACCTCATTCTATATGAGCCCAGCCTCCAGCAATCATAGGGGCTAAATATGATATACGTATATACTAAATTTTGGATGAACTGTAATATGAATATGTTTTGTCAATTTATGTAACAGAACTTTTGTTATTTAGTTTTAGTAATGTTATTTATTTAGTTTTAGTAATGTTATTTACAGAGGTCTGCTCTGTTAGCGACTTTAACATTGGTGCTTTTAACGTTAACTTAGTTATTAAGAGTAACACACATATAGCTCAAAAATGATATTATTCTCATAGTATGTAAGACAGTAAATGTAATCGAACAAGAAGAAGACTTAATAACATTTTTACTTACTTAACAGAAAACAAAAATAAATACAGAAAAATTGTACAAATTTGTATGGAAAATTTAGAGGTACCTTCACATTTTCACTCATAACTTTTGAACCGCTTAACCGATTTTGCTCATTTTAAATACCAAACTGTTCAATAATCTGGGTAAAAATAGGCACCCCTGCTTGCGTCTTCGCATCGTGATCGCCATTTCAACACACAGACAGACAGACGGACATCGCTAAATCGACTTAAAATTGCATAAAGATCACGAATATTTCGACATATTACAAACGGAATGACAAACTGATATATACCCTCACCATATATGGTGGAGGGTATAACAAGTTTTTTTTCAATCAACGTTTGCAAAGTCCCGAAAAAAGTCTTTCAGGCTACAAAATTTCCTACTGGGTGTTTTTTAATTTATGTAACAGAACTTTTGTTATTTAGTTTTAGTAATGTTATTTACAGAGGTCTGCTCTGTTAGCGACTTTAACATTGTTGCTTTTAACGTTAACTTAGTTATTAAGAGTAACACACATATAGCTCAAAAATGATATTATTCTCATAGTATGTAAGACAGTAAATGTAATCGAACAAGAAGAAGACTTAATAACATTTTTACTTACTTAACAGAAAACAAAAATAAATACAGAAAAATTGTACAAATTTGTATGGAAAATTTAGAGGTACCTTCACATTTTCACTCATAACTTTTGAACCGCTTAACCGATTTTGCTCATTTTAAATACCAAACTGTTCAATAATCTGGGTAAAAATAGGCATCCCTGCTTGCGTCTTCGCGTCGTGATCGCCATTTCAACACACAGACAGACAGACGGACATCGCTAAATCGACTTAAAATTGCATAAGGATCATGAATATTTCGACATATTACAAACGGAATGACAAACTGATATATACCCTCACCATATATGGTGGAGGGTATAACAAGTTTTTTTTCAATCAACGTTTGCAAAGTCCCGAAAAAAGTCTTTCAGGCTACAAAATTTCCTACTGGGTGTTTTTTGCACTTACTAATATGCACTACACAAAGTGAACGGCAATATCAGTTGGTCAGGTACAATATTAAAAAAACCTGAATTCTAACTATGAAAAGGGTGGGTGGGTGTGTAACAAGAGGTTTTTTATTCAATTTTCTACTAACCGCTGTTTAAAATGTGTAAAATTTTATGAAATTATGGGTTTGGAAATTTTTAGTAAGTTGTAAACAATTCAACCTACCGACTGTGATAGGTTGTAGGGTACTTATTATCTTGTATATGTATGGGTGTGCGTGAGCTGTCTCTACTTGTTGATTCTCTTTGATGTGTTCTTCCCTTTTTTATATTTAACTCTGTTTGTTATTGTTGTTAATGCACTCTTATTAAGTATTTTTAATCAAACTACTTTGGGTTGTAGTGTTAACTGTAATGTGTTGTGAAAAGAATATTAATTAGTGTATTTTATGTGACCGGCATTTACTTTTGGCACTGGCCACGCCATTTACTTTTGCCGATCTCAGGGAACTGAGGGCAAAAGGAGATTTTGAATAATTGAAAAATTAAGGCAGATATTGCCAATTTGAAGTTTAGATTCAATCTGATTTATTTTGGGCTGTGAGCCCCTTTTTATACAAAAATATCTTATTTTTATTCTATTCCTCCTTAATGTTTCTTGACCAATCAAAATAAGTTTGGGAAATTGAGTTAAAAATTAGTCACTCAATTTTCCAAACTGCATATGTTGCACTTTTGACTAATCAATGTTCATCGATTTGTTTTTACTAAATGCATGTCTGGTGTCAAGTTGTTATGCATGTGGGTTATTTATTAGGGTGACCCATATTCATTTGGTAAAGTGTATTAGGGTTCACTACACCCTCACCCTTAAGAGAAAAATTAGGGGATTAATTTTTCAAAAAAAAAAAAAAATTTAATTACAAATTATGTTTTATCATTAATCTTAATACATGTGTATAGTTTTGGGTTTGTTAAGATGTTTAATAGATATTACAATAGTGTTCTTAAGATATATGTAATTAAATGTGGTTAAGCATTTTATAAATTCTAATTAGTATTCTTAAGATTTATGAAATATGTGTAATTAAATGTAGGTAAATACGGCTATTATTTATTTTAAAATTAAATTGTTATTGTGGAATTCCTTCGTCTGTCCGTTATAATCTATTCGATTATTTACTCCATTTTTACCTAAAATTCTATATGGTCCTTTATATGGACTTTGGTGTTTACTTCTATTTTCTACTCTTAGTAATACTAGGTCACCTATTTCTCAGTTTAGTCTGTTTTGATATTTAGTATTTAATGTTCTTTTTGTATTATTTTGTATTGTATTTTGTATTGTAGTCTGACTCGCAATTCTTTTGCGTAGTCTTCATAGTTATATATAACCGTATTGTCATTCATAGCGGTATCTGATGGCAAGCATGGTAACTTTCCATATACTAGTTCATATGGTGTATAACCCGTGTCAATGTGCGGAGATGAGTTGTAAGCAAAAGTAAAATATGGAATCCAAGTGTCCCATTCGTCATTATTTGCTGTCGTTAACAGAAACTCATTAAGAACCCTATATTTCTCTCTACGGCACCTAATGTTTGATGATGATAAGGGGTTGAGAAGATTTGTCTTGTTTGTAATAGTTCGCATATGTTGCGCATGGTTTCATTTGTAAATTCTGTACCCCTGTCTCACTTAAGTGCCTTGAATTGTCCGTATCTCAAAATCATCTGTTCCACCAGTGTTTTAGCTGTAGTAATAGCGTCTTTTGTTTGCATTGGATGTGTGATTACAAATTTAGTCAGCTCGCATTGCATCGTTAGTATGTAGCGGTAGTTGTTTGAAATGCGTAGTGGACCTACAGTGTCGATTGAAATTACTTCAAAATTGTTGTTGGGTGTAGATGTTTGTGTGAGTGGTTCCTTAATGTGTTTTGTCTGTTTTTATCGCATTTGTCACAGTACGATACAAATTGTTTTACCATTTAGTCATATTTTTCCAAATATATTTCTGTTTTATCTTAATGATGGTTTTTCTAATTCCTAAGTGTCCGGAACTCAACGAACTATGAAATTCGACAATTGTTTGTATTTTATTATGTCGTCTTTTATTTTTTTGTAGGCTTAAATATCTATATTCTTACTTGAGGATTTTTGTTGTTGTTTATTATTTGTGCATATGCTCTTTTAAATTCTTCTTTTGTATACAAATTAAATATTTTATCTTTACTTGAAAGTGATAATTCTCTTATACTTTCTATATTCATTATAGAAATCAGTTTCTTCAGTATCGAACCTAGATTCGCTGATTTATCACTGAATATTGCTAGCTTATCATGTTTATCATAGTGGGTGCGAGATTTCTTCATATTCGAAACTTGTTTCGGTGAATTATCATCCCGACCTATGTGCACAATATTATTTTCCGTATATATACTAAAATTTTCTTTATCTTGTATTTCATTAAATTGCAATTTTTTCATGTTTTTAATATCATTGATGGATGGTACATTCCCATATATGAAGTTGGCCAGACCTCTGAGATGTGTATTATTTAATTTATTAATATCCCAATTATTCAATTCCTCTATTTTATTTGCTTCATTTTCTTTATTTTTCATGGCTCTAGTTGTTATTAGAACTCTTTTTTGTTTTTCGTCATGTTCTTGTGGTATCATTAGTCTAAGTATGTCAGAGTCAATTTCTATTCTAGAGAGTGCGTCAGCATTTGTGTTCATCTTTCCTTTATTGTAAACAATTGAAAAATTATAGTCTGATAAATCAAGTCTTATTCTAGTCATCTTTGATGAAGGATTTTTGTGAGAGAAAAATGAAATAAGTGGTCGATGGTCCGTGACTTCTATGAACTCACTTCCATACAAATATGGTTTGAAAAAATGTATACCCCAGTGGATTGCCTTCTTTTTCTATTATCGGTTTGTTTATGTCATGTTTCTGCAAGGATTTGCTAGCGTATGAAATTGGTAAGTCTTGTCCTATTATACCTTGTGATAATAATGTGCCTAGCGCAAAATTTGATGCATCTGTTGTGAGTATAAAGGGTTTATTAAAGTCTGGATACTGTAATATAGGTGGATTAATTAATTTTTCTTTGAGTTTATCAAAAGCTTTTTGGCATTCGTTGTTCCATTCAAATTTGACAGATTTCTTTATTTAAGCATTCAAATCTTTTGCTATTTCTGCGAAATTTGGTATGAACTTACTGTAATAGTTGCAAAATGCAACGAATCTTCTGACGTCGTCCGTGTTTTTTGGTACAGGGTAGTTCTCTATTATTTTATATTTTGCAGGGTCAGTTTTGACTCCGTCCTTTGTAATTAAGTGTCCTAGGTAGACAACTTCTGGTCGTAAGAAACAACATTTCTTCGGATTGAGTTTCAAATTATACTGTTGTAATCTGTCCAGTTTTAATTAGATTTTTATTATGGTGGTTTAGACTGCAACCATACACAATTATGTCATCGACATACAGGAAAGCTTCTGAGTCTAAGCCAGAAAGTGCTATTGTCAGCATTCTTTGAAACTATTTGACGATATTTTTAAACCGAAGGGTAATCTTTTGAATTGGTAATGTCCATTTGTTGTCGAAAAAGCCGTCAATGGTCTGGAGTCTTTATTGAGTTTTATTTGGTGGAAAGAGCTAGTCATATCCAATGTTGAAAACGATCTAGCTCTTTCTAATTTATCTAAAATGTCTTCTTATCTTGTCAATGGGAATTTGTCATTTACAATTTTGTCATTGAGTTTTCTAAAGTCCACGACCAGTCTCCATTTCTTTTTGTCTTCAGTACCTTTTTTTGGTACTAATAATAGTGGTGCATTATATGGGCTGATTGAAGGTTCTATAATGTCATCTGTAAGCATTTTCTGTACTTGTTCGTTTATCGTGTCAGTATGTGAATGTGGTAGTCTGTAATTTTTAATGTATACCGGTGTATTGTCTGAGGTTATGATTTCCTGATTGTAAAAATTGTTGCTAGTTATTTTTTCGTTGTCCAAATGAAATACGTTTTGGTATTTTCTAAAAATATTAATTAGCGATGATATTGCATTTTTGTCATTGTTGTTAATATGTAGTTCATTCATTATTTTTGCAAAACGTTCATCATTGTTTATGTTATTGTAACTTAATATGTCATAATTTTTAAGTGGATCAGTTTGTAGTTTAATGCCCTTTAGAGTTACTGTTGATTTTGTTGTATTTAAAATTTTTATATGTGTCATACCACTTTCTGGTGCGATTGAATTACTTAAAAAAATTTCGTCTTGCAATTCATTGTTGAATATGACGCAATCTTCTTTAATGTTTAATTTGACTGGCTGTATTATTTCAGTTTGTGGTGGTATTGTAATTTTCAACTCATTGTATGTTTTTGTTTGCATGGGTAAGACTATTGACTCACCGTTCACAATTAGTGACAATGTAAATGTTTCGTAATTAATTTTACAGCAGTATTTTCTTAAGAAATCCTTAAGGTCAATTATTCCTAAGGTCAATTGTTCCTATTGAATTAATTTCTTGACTCTTGATACCTGTCAATTTACATTTCTCATCTGGATAGTAATTT
Organism: Eustalomyia histrio; assembly: GCA_949748255.1. Taxonomy (NCBI): domain Eukaryota; kingdom Metazoa; phylum Arthropoda; class Insecta; order Diptera; family Anthomyiidae; genus Eustalomyia; species Eustalomyia histrio. The sequence goes on from OX456528.1 coordinate 1,172,810, forward strand.
TCATTTTCTAAATGTTTTGTCATACAAAAAGTATATAATTTTCTATAGAGTATGTTTCTCTCTCACGAACTTTTTAGTACTGTCTTAGAACACGAACATAGTTTGGCGGCAACAAAGGTGAGTTTTGGTCGGCAACTTTTAGTAGTTTTTAGCGGTGCTGCCATATAACCAATTTTAACTTATTTTTAGCGGTTTTTCGGGATGCTAGAAATTTTTCAGATTATTTCATAAAAAAATGTTTTTTTTATTTTATTCATGTATTTTTTCATATAAAAATATAATATTTGTTCAATATACTATTTATTTTTACTAAAATTAGACATGTCTTATAAAGTAAAAAAATGCAAAAAAAATTTGCAATTGTTACGAATTCAGACATAACATTGTGACATGAAAAGTATTAAAGTGTGTACACACACATTGACCAACTATGTCTATTCATATCCATTTCTATGGTAAAAATATATAATAAAGAGAATAAATATGCTATTAATTGTTGCAACAATTAATAGCATATTTATGAAAAAACTGGTAAACAGTTAAGAATACTAAAAACTGGGATAAAAAATTACACTGTTTATGTGGCAGCACTGCATACACCAAATTTAATGTTTTTCAACACTTTAGCAACTTTGAAAATGTTGCCTTCTCATTTAAAAATGTTGCCGCTGAACTCTGTACCATGTTGAATTTCTGGTAGAGCAGGAAAAATGCTCTATAGAAAATTATATACCTTTTGTGTCATACGACATAGTGAGATGTCCGCTCCTGTGTCGACTAAGAATGTTAAATTTTTGTTTTTGTATTTTGTTGTTATGAAGTTCGTGTTGTTTTCAGATATTTTGTAGATTTTAGTATTTTGCAAAACTAGATTTGGCTTCTGGAATATCCTCATATTCCGAGCCTTCTGCGTTTCCCGTCTCGTGTATAGTACGTATGTGTCTTTTGTCATTGTGGTTTCTGTTGTACTGAGAACTGTTGTACTGAGATCTGTTGTTCTGATAGTTGTTATTGTTCCTATTGTTTGTATTGTGACTATTGTTATTGTAATAATTTCTTTGGTAGTTATTTCTACCTTTGAATCTATTTTGATAATTGTTTTGTTTTTTCTTGAAATGAAGTATGGAATTTTGTGTTCCAGTGACTTCTGTGCAGCTATTAACAAATTTGCTAACTGCATCATTCATGGTGTTGAATTGTCCAGCTTGCATTATTAGCTTAACTCTGTCTAACGTAAAGTTTGCGGTCATTGCCTTACCGGCGGCCTGAGTGGAATATTTACTAGCAAGTTTGCATGAAAGTCCGTCCGAAATGTAAGTGTTTTCTAGGGCTTTTCTATCTCAGAACAGTAAGCGTTAGCTGTCTTGTGGTTTTGTTTTATATTCATAATTTTCGCTGTCAACACCTCCATTGATTCGCATTTGACAGTGGCTTTTAATTTTTCTATAATCTGAGTTACCGTGCTCTCATCATTTTTCAAATATCTCGCGTTTCCTAGTATACCAGTTAATTTAGCAATGAGTACTATAGAAGAAAAGTGGGACGTAATAATGCAACATACAGAGATGAAAAATGTTTATTTTTACGTATTTTCAAATTTTGTATAGAGGACAATAGATATTTTCAGAATATATATATACAAAATATGGGACTTCCAATGGGATCTCCAGCTTCTCCAATCATTGCAGATTTAATAATTGCTAGATGAGTCAATAGAGAAATTAAGTGTAAAACCATGGATAATGACTTATTTTGTATCATTCCAGAATTAGCAGTTAACAACATGCTTACAACAATAAATAGTTTTGATCAAAACATTAAATTTACAATGGAGAGAGAATGTAATTCGATACTCCCATATTTGGATACATTGATAATTAAGAGAGGCAACAGATTAATAATGGATTGGTACCAGAAACCAACTGCATCAGGGAGAATAATTAATTATTACTCTAAACATAGTAGGAACATTATCATGAACACAGCTAAGAATTTTATAGAGAGAGTATTGACAATAAGTGATGTACAATTTCATAAAAGAAACATTATAAAGATCAGAGATATATTACGAGATAATGGTTTTCCAACTGAGTTATCTTATAGATTAGTAGGTCAATATAGAAATAGGATGACACAAAATGGAACATACATAACTGAACCACGAATTTTTAAATCTTTGACATATGTCCCTGGATTATCAGAGAGATTGGCGAGATCTAACATCTTTGATAAAGGGAAATATGGAATAGCTTATCGTAATTTAAATACATTAGGGAAATTATTTAGCAAAACTAAAGATAGAATTGATAAGTGGGATATGTCAAATTTAGTTTACAAGATACCTTGTCAGGGTAATGATCAGGAAAATTGTGATAAGGTATATATAGGAACGACAAAGAATAAATTAAAGACCAGGATTTCAGGACATAAATCAGACCAAAAACATAGAAATATTAATACGGAAAAAACCGCATAGTCATCTCAATGTAATATATTAAATCACCATACTAACTTTGAAAATGTTTCAATATTAAGAACAGAAAATAATTTATAAAAAACGTTATATGTTAGAAATGTAAGAAATCATTAATACACCTTTGACACAGAGAATGAACTTTAAAGCTGACACAGAAAATTTAGCTCAGAATTATAGATATTTAATTAGTAAAAAATTAGGAAACTTAAATGTATAGATATGTTTTTAATAACTACATATAATAATTTAATTTCATAATGTTATTTTATTTTATAAACAACATTTATTATGTTCAATTTCATAAACTAAAGTATTAAACCAATATGAAAATATTTTTTTACGAGCTTTAGCAGGAAAATGTTGTTTATAAAATTACCACTTCTATTTGTTTTAAATGTTAATTTAATTTTTTAAATTTTTTTAAAATTTAATTTATATTTAAATGTTAAATATTTTTTATATTTAAATGTTAAATATTTTTTTGTTTGTCAAATTTTTTATAATTATTAAAATTTTGTTTTCCTGAAGATGCTAACAAATTGTTAGCGAAATATCGAAAATAAAATAAGAAATTTTATATAAAAAAAAAAGAAAAAGATCTTTAGCTAAAAAAACTGAATATTAATCTCGCGTTTCCTTTCAATTTAGTTTTTTTGAGGTTTATCAAAATGGATTCATGTGTTTCCTTTATTGAATCGACCAATGATAAGGAATCTAAAAAGGATCGCAAGTTCTCTGATTTTCCATCGAAATCTGTGATGAGCTTAGAAGTCGTGTTCAAAAATGCTATTGTTGTTTGAGGCATTGTAATGTTTCTTGTCTCTGTCTGAAGTATAGGTTTTATGTCTATCCTTTCTTGGATAGTCTCTGGTATTTGTACATTATTTCTGATGTCATGAAAGAAAGCGTCTGCTGCGATTTTGTTTTGACGTTAAGTGTGGTTCTTATTGTTTCTAAATAGTCTAGAAGGATTTGTGTGTGTCAGTTCACAGTCTCTTGTCCTGTTGGTCTATTTACATTCAGACACTTGTAAGATCTATCAACATTTCTTTTATTGCTCTAAAATTTGTTGCCATGACATTAAGATAGTATTAGATTCATTAGCTTTGCTGAGATACTGCTTTTTTATGTTCTTTTTGTGCATTTGATACATGCGAATGAGGAAGTTTATTACTATGACTATTGTGGTTATTAATAAGTAAATTTCTACAGTCCCTAAGTCTGGTTTTTCCTCCGTTACCTTTACCTCATTTACTACATTAGCTCTAGGGCGGTCGAATATCGTTTGTGATTTACACACTTTCAATAAGATATATATATATATGTAAGACAATAATTTTATATATTTTAAATTATTTATTCATTTTCTTCCCTTTCTTTTTGTTATGCTTTTCTTTAATTTCCCTCTTAATGGTGTCTATCTGCTTCCAGATTTCTGTAGCTCTCTCCCAGCTAATTACAGGTTCTTGTTTCACCAGTCTCACCAATTCGGCTAGCTCTTTCGTAAGCCTTACTTATTGGCCTCCCCTTCTCTTTTTGAATTCAACGTTTATTTTAAGGATTGCTGTAAGACGTTCCTCTGTTAAGCGATGTTGCCTACGTGTATAATCTTCAATTGATATTGCTTTTGGTCCTATCTTGAAAGGATTATATGGCGGAGGTGGCTCGAGTTGTTTCTTTACGCTTTTTGGGATGTACTCTTCCATGTAAGAGGTGAAGAAGAAAAAAAAACAACAACAAGAGTCTAATTCGGTTCTGTAGCCTTGAAAAATTAATTGTTCCTGTTTTTTGTCCGATTATGGCAGGATCGCCACGTAATGTTAAGTGTAACGTGTTGTGAAAACAATATTAATTAGTGTATTTTATGTAACCGGCAGAGTTTGCCACTGGCCACGCTATTTACTTTTGCCGATCTCAAGGAACTTTGGACAAAAGGAGATTTTGAATAATTGAAAAATTAAGGCAAATATTGCCGATTTGAAGTTTTGATTCAATCTGATTTATACAAAAATATCTTACGCTAAATTCTTATTCTATTTCCCCTTGATGTTTCTTGTCCAATCATTTGGGAAATTGAGTTAAAAATTAGTCACTCAATTTTCTAAACTGCATATGTTGCACTTTTGACAAATAAATGTTCATCGATTTGTTTTTACTAGATGTTTTTACTAAATGCATGTGTGGTGTCAAGTTGTTATCTATGTGGGTTATTTATAAGGGTGGCCCATATTCATTTGGTAAAGTGTATTAGGGTACACTACAGGGTATTTCAATAAAGAACTATGTGTATACTTATTTTGTTCTTGTTTATTAAGAAAAAACTTTTTTTTACACTAATAATAATTTTTATTATGTACAATATTATTTTATTTAATCTTAAAAAATCTTAATTATTTAAAATAAAATAATTTTTAACTAAATAATGGAGTAAAACAAATAAATGTGTGCACTTGTTCTTAACATTTTTATTGAAATTTTAACCTGTTATTATGTTTCTCACAGTGCAGTGTAATTTTTTGTTTCTAATTTTTTTGTGCTTTTTGTTTTTATTTCCAAAACCTTTGTAAACTTATTGTTTTACACACAGTCTTATCACTTTTACATTTTTTTTAAATACAAATTTGCACTTTATTGTTTTTTACTTTTTTAGCTCGTGACTGTCTTTAACTTTCTGTTCCTGTTTTTGTTTTGCTCAGCTTTGTGTTTTATGTTTCTTTTAATTACTAAAAAACAAGTTATTGTTTTGTTAAATTTTCTTAACTGTTTGATTGTCACTTTTAACTGTGTCTTTTAACTGTTTTTAGTGGACTGTATTTTTAACGTTTTTATTTTAACTGTTGTAATTGATTTTTTTATTATCACTTTTAAACTGTTTAGCGGTAATTTTTTTGTTCTATTTATTTCCTAATATATATCACATATATATATATTTTGTAAGGATAAAAAATAACTAATAACGGTTCGATTGGGCCATGAAAAAACGGATTAGAGGGTTAGTTTGGGGTACTATACCGTCTTTAATACTTCCAAATAATAAGAAATGGTTATTTACGGAAACGTTATAAAAATATATGCGTATATTTAAATTCTTCAGGGGGTTGAGTTATAAATTTTAAACTACAAGTTTTAAAAATTCACTAACTTGTAAATTGTATATATATTTAATATAGGATTTAACTTTTAATTTAGACTTTGAGCGCCCCTGTAGGCTGGTTGGTAGCGTGCTAGCTTATCAGTGGGGGGTCGTTTAATTCCCACCATAGGCTCTGGTCTGTTTCCGCTACAACGATCCGAAGGCCTTTGTTGCTAGTGCTCGGTTAGGGTATTAACATATAATTTGTAATTATATGATTAATAAATAAATAAAATAAATAAATAAATAAATTTAGACTTTAAGTTTTAGCCCATATATTAAGTGTTAGCTTCTCTTAACTATTTTTGTCTATAGGATTAAGTGTATTTTAACTAGTTCACTCTTTTGCGTTGTTGTTGTTTTCTTCTTCACTCTTTGACTTCACTGTTGTTTGGTTTGCGGCGTTGTCGAACGCTTTCTTTTTAAGGAAAAACACAAGTAACCCTTTTTTCTGGTTGCTTAACTGGAAGGTGGTTGTAGATTGTGTTTGTGGTTGTGCGTCGGGCGTTGTTGGAAGGTCAGGGTTGGACCTTGTCCCTTGTTCACCAAGGTGAACACTCGTCATTGCTTGCTCGTAATTTTTTGACCGAAAAATACCGTTATCATGCCTCAGCCGGCGTATTCATTTGATTTGGCACCTTGCTACTTTTTCCTGTTCCCAAAATTGTAGAGACCCATGAAAGGACGGCGTTTTCGACGGTTGAGGAGATAAAAACCGAATCGCTGAGCTCAAGCCCTTACCAAAAAGTGCTTATCAGAACTGCTTTGAGGATTGATTTATATCTATTTTTAAGGAGACAAAATAGAAATTAATGAATAAATAAATATATTTTGAGAAAAATTAAAATTCACCCTTTCTTTTGAACAGGCTTGTATGTTTAATTATGCCAAGGTCTGGGCTCTGTGTCGATATGCCTATAAGTTTGAGTCAGTTATGGGTCAACCGAAACTTTGGTAAAAAGCGAAATTGTTCGCAATGCCCGATTTCACTACACTTTGCTCTATTTTCTTTCAAAACGTTGAGGTAGCTAAATTTCCCCATTTAACCATCAATAAAATGCAAATTACCTACCTCGGTACCCGATATGCAGCCCCAAACCATAACAGAGCCCCCTCCAGTTAACACATATTTCATATTTCAAATTTTAGGTTTCTAGCTAAATCGGTGTCGGCATGTTTAAGGGGATTTTTCACCTTTTTGTCTCTCCCCGTAGACATTTCCAAAAATTCGACCAGATGAATGTCTACGCCGGAAGAGGAACCTATGTATCAAATTTCAACTTCCCATCTCCAGCGGTTTTGGCAGGACGTCAAGGGTGAGAATTTTTCCCTTTTCTGCCCCTCCTTTGTTACTTGGGCCTATTTCTCGGATAAAATTGAATAAAGAATCATATTAAATTTTATATGACGACATAAAGAATCATATTAATTTGTTTAATCGGGTTAACATTCAATTTAATTCCATAATTAAAAAGAAATTAAAAATTTTAGTAAAATTTCCATGTTTTAAAAATGCTAAGTTTTAGTCTATCTTAAAACTTAATTATAGCACGTTATATTGTGAAGCACAAAGTCCTGACGTCGTTTTGCGCTCAACAACCTTAGTCACCTTTGAATAGTTATTTCATTTAATTTTTATACCCTCCACCATATATGGTGAGGGTATATTTCAGTTTGTCATTCCGTTTGTAACATGTCGAAATATAGGTTTAAGCGATATCCGTCTGTCTGTTGAAATGGCGATCACGACGCGAAGACGCAAGCGGGGGTGCTTATTTTTACCCAGATTATTGAACATCCTCCCGAGCAGTTTGGTATTCAAAATGAGCAAAATCGGTTCAGCGCACAGTGGCCGATTTGCCTAATCTAGCGTAACGAAATTAATTACTTAAAAAGTAATAATGTTTTCTTCAAAATGATAATTTTCCTGGAATAGTAACCCAATTAGGAACCAACTGAAATATTTTTTTTAACTTAAATTTTTTTTTTTAATTTAAAATAAAATTTTTTCTAAAATTTTTTTAAAATTTTTATTTTTTTATTTATTTTTTAATTTTTTTTTAATTTATAGACGTATTAAATTATTCCGAGTCAGTACTCCAGTCTGAATCGGACTTTCCTGATACTTCAACAGCATCTAAAAGAAGATATTTCATATCCCTATCCAAAAAAATGTCTTTATTTGAAAGACGAGACGGGCTTTAATAAACTCTTTATTAAAGGATCCGAAGAAATTAGTAAAGAGTTCATAAGGTCCTCCATTGTATTTTTGCGCTAAGTTTATGCTTAAGCCGAAAAATTCGGAAATCTTTGTTCCTAGCTTCCAAGGCTTCTTCCGACATCATACCAATAGGAAGTGGTACACTTTCAATTGTATCAGCTCCGTGAAGCAATATCTTATGTACCGAGCTGGGCATGTAGAACCATGGATATTCTTTTACAAATATCTTTGCGGTTTGTAAGGCGTACTCACGAAAACTGCAAACATTTACCGCGTATCCGGAGGCCATAGAGCGTAAAATCACACCTAGTCTTTTAATTAGATTTCCATTTACGCCGGTTATTTGAGCAGACAATTCGTGGTGTTCAAAAAACCTGCGAGCTATATTGCCACTATTCGTGTTGCCGGAACCTTGCATTGGGATATCAACCAATAAAGCCATTTCAACCCTAAATCTGTCTTGGATCACAGCTTTTCTTTGGTTAACTACACTCTTGTCCAAGCCGCGAACTTGCCACTATTTTATTGGTAGTCGATATCCTAAATGTAACATACACTCGAAACAGCGAATCCATCCATGCAAGGTCGATATTCCGAATTGAAGCAAATCTTCGTTTCTCGGCAAGCTAGTAATGAGATCTAGGTCATTCATCATTTTAGGCGAGGCCTTACAAATGCCGCATGTTTGCGAGGAAGTCTCTGCAATAACGCTAAAGACTTTGCCATCGATCATTGTAAGCTGCAAATTGTGTTGAACTTGAAAACAGCTCAGACGCGTGGGTTCAAGTTTCAAAATTTGTGATTTAATTTTTCAATCTCGGCACGAATCAAATCTGCGGACTCTTTTGCAAACATTATTTTAAGAGGTCTACAATACCGAGTTGATGATGGCCGCGGATTTTTCCAGAGTATGCAGCTACCCAGTTGTACTTGTAGTGGCACAATACAAACTGCAAACAAATGTTCATCTACCATATTGTGCTTATAATTGGTAAAGCTTTGCCGATACGTTGAGTGTCCTGAACTTCCATCGCATCCCCATTTATTACAGTTGGATGTTCATATTTGTCTTCATCAACAGATATTTGGCTAAATGCCTCCGGGTGGGCTTCAACAATTCTTTGAATTGTGTGATCCAGTAGTTCTTGCAGAGGAACTTCAGCACAACATTCTTCGATTCTTTTTTTCATCTGGATAACACCTCTTTTTGACGGATAGCAAAACATCGTATGTTGGGTATATATTAGAATTTCGAGCTTTTGCACCAGCTTGCATAAGTTTATATGAGTTTTTGGTAAACCCTCCATCAATATACAGAGCCAAAGCTTCCTCTGGCGTGTACTTGATAGGAAGCTGCTGATCTAATTCAAGACTTCTTTTAATTTTTTTAGACGCATCGGAATCAGTGCCTACCATTGAAACAACTTGCGATGCACTCCGTTTTCCAGCTTTGTATAACCTGACGCGAGTCGCTATCATGAGCTCATTGCATGTATTGCCTTCGACTAGTTCCGAAACTTAAGTACACTGACGTTTTGCGTGACAATCAGCAATTTCCTTTTGTTTTCTTCCTGCTCCTTTTTGAGTATTTTGACAAAGAAGATCTAATTCTTCGTCCAACCAAACTTTGTACTTATGCTCGAACGGTTCGTAACCCCTACGGCATTCTCTCCACTTTGCAGTCAGCTTTTTGCAAACATTTTTCAATTCTTTAATAATTAAATTGTACTCCTCCTCAGTGCAGTTAGATTTCTCAATAACATCTGAAAAAACAAACTCCGCCAGTGCTGAAAACTTTTTTAAAGCGTCATTTTCACCGTGCCATACTGAAAAAAGGATGCGTTTGCAGACCGACATGGTGCCTAAAAATTACAAAATTATGAGCAAAAGCAACTCAAAGCAGCAGATCTTGGAAATTTCACAAAGTAGACGAAACATTTTAACTTAAAACAGCAGCCTCTTCACCGGCCGATACCAGCTAACTAAGTTTTACTCTACAGAATTTCAAGTTCGGTCACAAAAAGGAGTTAACAAAGTTGTTGATTTCTACCACAATTTTCTACCATAACATAAATTGACACAGGTCACGAAACACTTTTTTTTAATACATAACTTTAACTTTTAAAACAATCCAAAAAAGAATTATCAATATTATTTTTCACAGTTTTTCAGCACAATCTGCACACTTGTAAAAACGCGGCAAAATGTTTTTGTTGCAGCTGTTTTAACATATGTTGTATTCGAAAGCTCACAGTTGATCAATTATGGCAAATTTATCGATTTAGAAATTATCGATTTGCTAAATGAGCAATTAGTTATCGACGGGAAACCAAAGTTTGGTAGATTTTAAAGGTCGAAAACTTCGATTTCGTTACGCTAGATCAGGCGAATCGGCCACTGTGCAGCGGTTCAAAAGTTATAAGTGAAAATGTGAAGGTACCTCTAAATTTTCCATACAAATTTGTACAATTTTTCTGTGTCTATTTTTTTTCTGTTAAGTAAGTAAGTAAAAATGTTAGTAAGTCTTCTTCTTGTTCGATTACATTTATTGTTTTACATATTATGAGAATAATAACATTCTTAGGGCTGTGTGTGTTGTGTGTTACTCTAATAAGTTAACGTAAAAAGCAACATTGCAAAGTCGCTAACAGAGCAGATCTCTGTAAATAACATTACTAAAAACAATTAAATAACATTACTAAAACTAAATAAAAAAAGTTCGTTACATAAATTTACAAAACATATTCATATTACAGTTCATGCAAAATTTAGTATATACGTATATCATCTTCAGCCCCTATGATTGCCGGAGGCTGGGCTCATATAGAATGAGGTAAGGTACAGAGGAGCTGGATCGTCGTTTATACGTCCATTAATTATATCGACAGGAGAAAGATATGTAGATCCAGCCCAGATGGTGTTTTTCTCGTTTTCGTATATTTGGCTGACAAGCATATTATCGTGTAGCGCAAGTTTCTCAACAAATCTGGCTTGCAACGACATGGAGTACCTACAGAAGGGTAGAACATCGGCATTTTCATAGACGTAACTATTTGAAAATCCTTTTATGAAATTTTCATAATTTTTTCCGATGCATTTTCTTAGGATTTTCCGTTTAAATATCTCCAATTCTTTGGCTACTATAGGAGATATAGTAAACCTGATTGGGTTTTTCTGTTAAGCTTTGTTGGTTTTTCTTTTCATTCCAAAAAAGGTATTTTTTGTTTTTGTAACCAAAGACATTTATATCTAAAGAATGAGCAAAATACATAATTGCTTTAGTGCCGCTACTTTTGAATAGGTGGCGCTGAATTAACTAAAACAATACCCTGCCCCATGGCTAGGTCCACAGAAATTTATATATAAAGAAATCAAAATGCAGAAAAATAGAGGAAAATAGTATTTTATTTATTCCAATTGTATTTTTGAGAATTGAGGGATTGGCAAATGTATATTTATGTTAATTTTTTCTTTTATAAAAAAATACACATGAATAAAGTGCAATATTGTGCTCTTAAACATCTAAATGAATATTGATTTAAAAAATTAAGGTATAATATGCACATAAAACATATATTTTTCATAGTTTTTGGCAAATATTCATTTATGTTTCGAAGAAAATAGAAAATCAATAATACTCTACTGTATATTGTAGCACAATATGGCTAATGGAGACTAGCTCTGCAGCAAAATATGTCTAATGGAGAATGCACCTTCTGATGGGCCATCTATTGACAAATAATTACAACTCATGTTCTTTTTTTAATAAATTAATTTCTTTGCTGTATTCTCTCTATTAGACAAACACACTTCAATTTTTTAAAGAAAGAACATTCGTTGCAACTATATATCTATACGTGGCGCATCAGAAAGTGCATTCTGTCCATTAGGCATATTCAGCTACAGAGCTAGTTCCCATTAATCGGAACGAAATTGAGTAAAAAACTATGCTTTAAAATGTGTTTTTTGTGCAGTCTATGTTTAAAAAAACTAGTGAAAATGTAAAGGTGCCCCTAAATTGCCTATACAAATTTAGTACAATTTCATAGTAGCGACTGGTACATAACATATTTTCTCATATTTTTTCACCAGTCGCTAAGGAGTATATATTTTGTATTCACCTCAAACATTTTTTCACCACTAAAATTTTTTTCACCTCAAAATTTTTTTTCCATAAAAAAAGTTCTTTTCACATCTGAAAAAGTTTTTCACCTCAAAAAATTTTCTCACCTACATAATTTTACTTCAAAAGTTTTTTATATTATTTGTATCAAAAACAGAAGAGAACATCTTTTTAGGATATTGGTGGAGGGTATTCAAAGATTCGGCACAGCCGAATTTAGCCCTTTTTTACTTGTTTTATTTCCCAGCTGAAAATGTTAATATATGGTCATATATGCTTGGATCCAAAATTTGAGGGTATATGGCCGTTTATGGTAATATATGGACATATATGATCGTATATAAGTACTTTTTCTATATGCCGGTATATTAGAAATGTTTTTTTTTATTTTGAAACAAAAATATTGCTTTTTTTATTAAAATTAAATGAAGTAACATTAAATCAACATTAAATTCAAGGGATAAAGGGATATTTACATGCTGCAATAAATTAAAGGTAAAAAACACACATAAATTTTGGGAAAAGAGTACCAATATTATTTTTAGATTATATTATCTTCATTTTATGTAACAATTCAAACTTTCTTGTTATTATTAAAAAACAGTATTAAAAATAGAATAAATAAATAATAAAAAAATATGAATTGTATGAATTGTTACATTTAATGAAGAGTTGTTGTACTATAATCTAAACATAATATTAATATTATTAATAATAATAATTTCATTTATATTTCTTCAAAAAGAAAGATTTTGAAATTTGTATTATTGATCTCAATCCTTTTTTTTGGGTACGTATTACTCCGCCAGAGGCGAAAGGATAAGAAAGACTGAAAATTATTAATAGTCTTAAGACCCAACTACATTTGACTTAAGCTTTGTTTTGGTATCAAATAAAATTTTCGAAATAAAAATTTTTAATTTTAAAAAATTTTGTTTATAACGGAAATACAATACCAAGTTTAAGTCATTTAATATAATTACGTTTCTGCCTTTATGTTCACTTAAGAATTCAAACTGTATCTTAATTCGGTAGAACAAATGTTTAAATTTGCTCATATATGGCAATATCTGAATAATATATGTACTCATATATGAACATATATGGCCTATATGAACCAATATATGGACCAACATATGCAATATATTACCATATATTGCCATATATGGATTCATATATTACCATATATGAACTTCATCTTTAAATGTATTGGCCCATATATGCTTCCATACATGACATATATGTTCATATATGCTTATATATGAAAACATATACGATCATATATGAAGCCATATATGATGATATATGATAAATATTTAAAGTATGATAAATATATAAAGTATTGTATTGTTTGTTTTGTCTAAGTTTATATAATTTGTTAATTATTTTTATTGTCATATTCATTTAATTTTTTTATTGTATTTCATTTTAACAAAAAAATAACTTAAAACCAAATATTTTTTAAATATGTAAAAAGAAAATTTATTTTTCACTTCTAAAATAATATTTTAGAAATAATATGCAATTTAAATGTTTCGTTTTAAGACGATTTTTTTTTGTTTGCTTTTAATAAAGCTAAAAGTGGAAAATACTCTTTCACTAATAGTAGATGTTGGACAAATAGTCAAAAGACAATTATATAAATTGTCCAACTTTTCAGTTCTTTTGCGCATTTATCAAGATATATGAAATCATCATATGTTACCTCCTCCGAGAAAAGGGACCTAGTGTGTCAAAAAACGTGTTTGGACTTAATAGTGGATTCTGGTACCTAAAAGGGTGTAGAATAAGATGAAATGAGTTAGATTTCTGATAAAAATTTATTTACCCCATAAAAACGTACAATCCGAACTTGGGAAAATTGATAAAAATGAGAAAAACATTAAAATTTTACTTTTTTGGTCTTAAATTGTCACTATAAAAGCTAAAAAAATACGTCACCACATAGGCATGACGTCACCAAAGTCATAACTAACCATACTAAATCGTATTCCCCAACTGAAGGTGTGTTCACAGTGATAAACTTTAAATGAGTTTTTCTCAAAACTTAATTTTCGCACACTAGGTCCCTTTTCTCGGAGAAGGTCACATATAATGATGAATGATTTTGTACAGTCTCTTTTTAAGATTTTGAATACTGTTTATTGTGTTATTTAGATCAGAAATTAAACTATTTGAATTTGGAATATCCAAAGTTAAGTCTTCATCGAAATCTATCAGACTTACATCTAAATCTTCATAATCAACTAACGATTATAAAAGTGTTCGGAAAAAATAAGAGACCAAGTAACCCAGTTGGTGATGTAATTAAAAAAACCGGTTAACCGAACAAAAATTACCGGTTTTCGGTTTTCTTCGAATTTACAAAATATTCGAAACCGATCGGTTTTTTAAAAAAAAGAAACCGGTTGACCGGTTTTCGGTTTCGGTTTTTGAATACTCTAATATTGACCCCAACTACAGCACTGTGCTGTTAACTACAACACTGAATTGCTTACAGTTGTTGAAGATTGAAAACAGATTTAAGTTTAATAAAAAATGAAAATAATGTATGTGTTTGTGTGTATTTGTGTGATCGTTTTCAAGGCAAAAATAACAAATCATTTCTGTTATCAAGTCAGTCAGTTTGGTGGTCTTGCCAAAGTAAGTTCATTTAGTTGATTTGACTATACAATTCGTTGTATGCCATTGTTCCTGATTGGTTGTATGCCATTATTCCTGATTGGTTGAATGCCATTCTTCCCGATGGGTTATGTCATTGTTCCCGATTGGTTGTATGCCATTTTTCCTGATTGGTTTGTATGCCATTGTTCCTGATTGGTTGTATGCCATAGTTCCTGATTGGTTGTATGCCATAATACGTGATTGGTTGTAGCTATAATTCGTGATTGGTTGTATGCCATAATTCTTGATTGATTGTATTCCATAATTCGTAATTGGTTGTATGCCATAATTCGTGAGTGGTTGTATGCCTAAAGTCGTGTGGTTGGTATTATTCGTGCTGGTTGTATGCCATGTATGCTCCGTATCCGTGATTGGTTGTAGCCATAATTCGTGAACAAGTGAAAACACGTCGTTAAAATATCAAATTGCAAATAACTTGATCAAATTAGATAAACCCATTTTTCGGATAAAATTTTATTAGATCTTACGGGATCCCATGAGATTAGATTATGTATGCCATATTTCGGATCAAAAAAGATATGGAATATGACTATCACATTTTCAACTTTCTCTCAATTGGTAATTGTTAAATGCAAACGAAAACAATTAGCTCATTCGGAACTCCTAAATTTAAAAATTCTCCATTCACCGCTGAACACATTTATTGGCAATTGTGACCTTAAGTCCAATTTTTAACAGCGGTTTGGCAAAATTTTTAGCAATAGCTGTTTTCACCAAGTGCACTCAGAAAAAATAGTTATGAGAAAAATTTTTAACTTTTATTTAAGCTTTTTTTCATTTATAACTTCTTAATTATTTGAACTTAAGATTGATTTTTTTTAAATAAAAAAAAAATAAATAAATAAATAATATTCTTACATAACCAACAACCTTAACCCTAGGAAGTATAAGGGTTTTTTGTCGCTAAATGGTATAACCAGGTCTGTGCAGACCAAATTTTAGTTTGTATGGAAATGCATAGTCAGTTGTCCTAAAAGTGTCTATAAATGCATTTTATGTTAGGAAAACCACAAAACGAACAATTAAAACGCATTCCTATACATCTTAGGTAGCTATTAACGCTATTTTATTATTCATATGTAAAAAAATACATTTTATATACGGCATTCAAGGCAGGAGGACCTGGCATGTGAGTGTTGTTGGCATACCGGCTTTTTGCAATGCATGCAATGAAAGCGTGTTTTTCGCTGTTTTTATCTAATTTATAACACAGCGAGCACGATGGTCTGCTGGCAGAGGATGCGGCATGGGCTGGTTGGTCTTCTATGAGCGGGCCTGCAGCTACCTGAAAAAAAAACAAAGTTGAAAAATTGATTTAGAATTTGAATTCAATGAATTAAAAAAATTAAATGCTAACCTTTACACCGAATAACGCCATGGACTGTTTCACATGTTGCATTCGTCTTACAATTGGGTTTGTTGCCCTTTCTTCCATGTAAGGGATCACCAAGTGCTCGGCCAATTCCATAAGGAACATACGTCTCCTATCATTCCGTTTTACATGCCCCTATTTCTCATCTATGACAAATGCAGCCAATCCTGCAACGTCGAGAATATTTAAAAAGATGGCTAACGGCCATTTGCATGTGTAACCACCAACCATCAGGTCCATGGTGTCCACCCCTGCTTTATATATGTTATAGTCCAATATTTGGAACGGCTTCTGCGTTTGTTTTGATATGTCGACAATAGAATTATAGTTCCGTGGAGATGAGAACCACTGCTTTTTTATTTTTTGGCACATATGAGCATAGTGCGACATTGTTGTTGTACCCAAATAATGTACTTAACACCTCTCTTTTAGGGTCCAACATCTCCTCGTTTGCATGTGTAACCACCAACCATCAGGTCCATGGTGTCAACCCCTGCTTTATATATGTTATAGTCCAATATTTGGAACGGCTTCTGCCTTGGTTTTGATATGTCGACGGTGGAATTATAGTGATCCGTGGAGAGAGAACCACTGCTTTTTTCTTTTCTGGCACATACGAGCATAGTGCGACATTGTTGTTGTACCCAAATAATGTGCTTAACACCTCTCTTTTAGGGTCCAACATCTCCTTCGGTATGCAGGCCTTGTTCTTTCTTATTGTTCCTACATAAGCCAACGGTTTTGTCATCAAAACCGTGTCCAGATCGTATGATGAGAAAAAGTTATCGGCATATATTGTTCGGCCAGAACCACTATACCTTTCCACCAATTTGAGAACAACGTTTTCGCCAAGGTTTGCCGCACGTGCTTCGTTTGGTTGTTTTCCAACATAAATAATTTCTTTTAATGGATAATTTGGGTTTGCATCGCATGCCCACCAGATTTTTATGCCGTATTTGGCTGGTTTTGAAGGAATATATTGGGTGAAGCGCGTGCGGCCTCGGTACGGAAACAATTGCTCATCCGGAACATATCGACGCTCTAAGTTGTACATGAGCATGTTCCAGATGTCGTCGATGGTGGCACAACTCAAAACTGGTTTCTCTACATATTGCATATACAACTCAAAATGAAAACAGAAAACCAAAATCACTTAATAAAGGATTTATCTCCTGTATACCAACAACACTCGTACTCATGCGTGGAATGCCGTATGAATAATAAAATAGCGTTAATAGCTACCTAAGATGTATAGGAATGCGTTTTGATTGTTCGTTTGTATTTCCATACAAATCCCATATAGGTCTGTACAGACCTGGTTATACCATTTAGCGCCAATTATTTGTAAACCCGGATTATTCCGAACCCGGATCCCCAATCGCTCTGATTTTTTGCTCATTGTGTTCGGAGGATTTTTTCAATTTGCACTTATCAAATTTGCAAAACTTTATGTTCCTCAGAACTATAAAATTTGATAAATGATAAGTTGAAATTGAAAAGCGGAATTTGCAAAGTTTTTTCAATTTTTATGTTCTCTTTCCAATTTCTTTCCACGTACGTTCTCTTGTGCAAAGTGCAAAGTTAATATTGAAAAGTATGATTTGCAAAGATTTTGCAAAAAATTATGCTGTTTCGTTCCACAAAAACTGCACATTCTATTTTTGCAAAGCAAATTCATATTGTTGTAACTAGTAAAGCTTTCAAAATGTTAAGACGTGAGTAAAGACGCGGTTATAACAAGAAATTATAAAGACCGAATTAATTTTTAAATTGTATATAAAAGAATAAAAAAATAAAACTTAAAACTCCTCAAACAACATACTCCTCGACATTTGCAAAATAGTTCCAGTTGTTGGGGCTACAATTTCCCGAGTGATAACAGAGGCTAAAAGTTGGAGCTCCCCTTCCAATTTAAGGTATTGAAGTTTCCTGTAGTAAACTTCAACCTGCAAAAGCTCCAACCGACATTTCTTCTCTCTATCCAAAGTTTCACTTGGAAACTTGGTAGAGCTTTTCGTTTTCCTTGGATTTGGATTTGGGTGGGCAGATGTTTCCTCTGTCATCGATATTCTGGAATCAGACTCAGCTGATGGTAGATTTTCTGAATTTCCATAGCTTACTGGCAAATTCAGTCCATCACCACAGCTGAGTCTGATTCCAGAATATCGATCAACTTCATCCATAACGTTGTCTTTCCCACCTGCGGACCCAGTTTTTCGAGCGTTATCCCTTTTACTCTGCAAAATAACAAAATTAAATTCACGTATAAATCTTCGATGATTTTCAAATATCATCACAATCTTACATTGGATTTGTATGTATGAATGCAAAAAAGAAAAAATTATTTGAACTTTAAATTATATTATATTATATACCGTTAGCTAAAATGTAAAAAGGCGTATCTAAAAAAAAATTTAAAATCGAGTTGTAGATTGTTTATTATGAATGCCATTGAACTACATGTCTTCACAAAATTTTACTCTTTTTTCAATTTTTTGTTAGTTGCCCCTTTTTGCATTTTAGCTAACGATAAACATAGATATTAAATTATAAATAAAATTGTTTTAAGCGTTTTTATGTACATATTGTTACAGTGTTAATTCCATTTACTCGTAGAAACACAAATCCCCATATGTTAGCCCTGAAATGTAAAACGCAGAGTGTGAAGAACTAAAGTGTAGCTAACGCTTAGTCTATCTAAATCGTGTAAATAAAGTGTGCTATTAAAGTGTTTTTCTGTAATTTTTAGTGACTGTTATAAATAAATAGAGCTATAAATAATTTCAAACAGTGTTTATTATTTGCAATATAGAAAGAACTCGATTTATTTAAAAGGTAAATAAATCAACGATTTTATAAAGGGTAAAATCGCAACAATATGTATCTAAATATGTACAATTCTAAATATTTACAATTATTTTATAAATAAATACTTTATTGTTTTAAAACTAGCAAATAAATTTTTTTTTCTTTTATTGCATGTACAATGCTAGTTTTTTTTCTATAATAATTTTTCGGCTCATTTTCACGACTTCTATGTAGCAATGCAAAGTAAAAAGTCATAAGACAGAAATGCAAAGATGATTAAATGCTTTGTGGAACACTTTGCACACTCACTTTTCAGGAGAGCGGAAAGAGTTTGCTAAAAGAGCAGTCTTTGCAAAAAAATTCAAAGAGCAAAGTTTTTGCAAAGAATATTGAGAGAGAGAGATAGATTTGCAAAGAATATTGAGAGAGAGAGAGATAGATTTCCAAAGAATACTGTGGAACAGAAACACAAGTGCAAAGTGAAAAGTTGATAATTTTTTTGGTTATACCTCCGAGGGTTAAGCTTAAAGAAGTTGTAAATCTTAGGAGAATAATGTATAAAGGGTTTTAAATCCTACTTTACTATATCTGTACGGATTTTTAGTAAAATATTATTTAATATTTTTGATATTTGTATTTTACAAATTAATGATTTTTCACAGAGCTTTTGTTGCTGATTTCAGAAAACATTTAAAGAGACAGAATTTTCCCATTTTTACCTTTCAACCACTTCTCTGGCGAAACTTCCAAAATATACCTCATCAATGAGTTAGCCCACACTCCAGGGAGTACATGTTTCAAAATTCTGGTATCTAGCCAAATGAGGTTGAGCCTTTTATGGGGGAGACCTTTACCTTTTAACCCCTCCCTGTGGGAATTTCGACAAATACCGTCTGAGCGGATGTCTTCGTCAGGGGAAGAACCTATATGCAGAATTTTATATTTCTAGTTCCAGCGGTTTTTACAAGCCGTCAAAATGGAGAATTTTCCCCTTTTAAGTCCCGCGAGACGATGTCTATGCCGGAGGAGGAAGCATACCAAATTTCAACTTTCTAGCTAGAAAGGTTTGGAAGGCCGTTAGTGGGAGATTTTTCTCCTTTTTGCCCCTTCCCTTAGGTATCAAAATCCCGTCTTCAGCGGTTTTGGCAGGCAGGTCGTCAAAGGAAAATTTTGCCCAATTTTCGCCCCTCCCCTTAGGATGTTCCAAAATCTAGCTTGACTGATGTTTACGCCGGAGGAGGAACCTTCAGACCAAATTTCAACTTCCTAACTCCAGCGGTTTCGGCACGATGTCAAAGGCGTGGGGAAGAATTTCCCTTTTTTCTCTTCCCACAAGTCCCGTCTTGGCTGATTTCTAAACCGGAGGTAGAACCTTTATACCAAATTACAACTTCCTAGCTTTAGCGGTTAGGACGGCCAACGGCTTTTACCTTTTTTGCCCTTCCCCTCAGGATTTTCTGAAAATACCATCTGGGCGGAAGTCGACGTCGGAGGAGGAACCTACATAACAAATCTCACCTGCATATTTCCAGGGTTTTGATTGGCCGCCAAGACGAACAATTTTTACCTTTTGCCCCTCCAAGAAGGATTTTCTAAAAATCCGGCCTTAGCTGATGTTTATGCCGTAGGAGGAACCTTCCTTCCCAGTGATTTCCTAGCTCCAGTGATTTTGACAGGCCAAGGGGAGAATTTCCCTTTTTTTTTGCCCCTGCTAGGCTTTTTCACAAACTCCGTCTTACACCGGAGGAATAACCTTCATAACAAATTTTATGTTCCGTTATGTCCTTATGCCCCCCCCCCCCCCTCGTAGGAATGTCTACGTTTGAGGAGATCCTACATACAAAGGGGAGGATTTTCCCTTTTTGCCCCTCCCCCTAGGTTTTTCCAAAAATCCCATCAGCTGATGCTTACACCGGAGGAAGAACCTTCATAATAAATTTCAACTTCCTATCACCAGCAGTTAGGGAGGCCGCCTTTTGCTTCTCGTAGATATTTAGGCGAATACCGTCTGTGCGGATGTCAGCGTCGGAGGAGAAACCTTTGTAAAAACCAACTTTTAACTTCCTAGATGCAGCGGATTTGACAGGCCCTCAAGAGGGAGAATTTTTCTCTTTTTTGCCCCTCCCGTTTGATTTTCTAAAAATCCCGTCTTAGCTGTTGTCTACACTAGAGGGGGAACCATAATTTCAACTTCCACGTCCCTGAGTTAGCCCATACTTCAGGTAACACATTTATCAGGTTTCCAAAAAAAAAATTTTAAATCTCATCTGGGTGGATGTCTACAGCGGAGGAGGAACCTATGTATCAAATTTAAACTTCCTACCTCCAGCGGTTTTGGCTGACCGTTAAAGGGGACGCTTTTCGCCCTTTTCACCCCAATTTTTACCATGTCCTGGCGAAAGTTTCAAAATGTATCTTATCAGTGATTTAACTAATACTGCACAGAAGAAGTTTGGACAGGCCGCCAAAGGAAAGTCTTCCCGCTTTTGCAACTTCCCGTAAGAATTTCCAAAAACGCCGTCTTAGCGGATGTACACTTAAAAGTTTTACCTGGGAACCAATATTAAATTTTTGGAAAATCAGTATTTTTCCAAAATAAAAAAAACTTAGTAAACTTCATATTACTGTTCATTTATGCTCCATTTAAAATAAATACTTTACCTTTTTTAGAACGCGATGTGACGGAGTTAAGAAAAACTATCATGTTTTGTTTACAGTCTGTCAATTGGAATAATTCCAACTTTATTAAAAATATTTTAAAATGATGAAATGGAAGGTTCGACCTTTATCATATTTATAAAGTGTTGCATTGAACGAACATCTGTTTCATAAACACGATGTTTTTCCCTTAAGGGATAGTAATAATTAGTAAATTTTTTTTGCAACAATTTTACCAAAATTTAGCAGCGTTACTAGCCGCTTGTACTGTTACACTACAATGACATGTAGTGTAACAGTAAACTTCGGCAGGGCTCAAAATAAATAAATTTTACGTAATAAAACCCAAATTTTCTGAATGAGCTGTGGGGAGCATCCAAATTCAAAACTATATTTTAAAGGCCATTTAATAATCATTAACTGTTCTAAAATATTTTTCATTTCCAAATAGTGTGAGACATGCAGAACGTGACGGACAATAATACTTCTCCTGTGTACTATCTCCGTTTTTACTTATTTTTCTTAGTTTTTTATGTTTTTAATAAATTTATTATTTTTTATTTTTCATTCTGATTTCGCAATTATCGATTTTGTTGCATGTGAATGACCGTTTATCAACATCACCATATGATCTGATCACAATCATCACCACCATTGCCACCACAACCAAATAACACCACCTCTGATCATCATGCTCGTGCTATCTTTGTAACTCTCGACTTATGTTTGTACAAAACAAAAACAATGGTAATGACGATTTTGTAGAAGCTAAAAAGGCCAAAAAGAGTAAGAGCTTAACAGGTGATTATGCTAATATGCATCAGTTATTGTATTAAAATTGTAGAAAATCATTTTATAACTATTCGCACTAATTAAAACACAGCGGAATTAGTAACATTTATCTTTAAAAGACACCAAATACCAGCCAATTGGTATAGTATCCCAATCTGAAAAATGCAAACGTGAAAGCGCTGATACAGCACTTTAAGGTGATAAAAGCGCTTTCCTAATCAAAATGTGATTACATCGTATTCAGAAAGCGTTGGAAAAGCCCTAGGGAAGCAAAAATTCCAACATTGGCAAAACTAATGATTCTAAAAATATCCAGGCAGAAATTACCAACCGCACACAAAAAAAAATGACTGTAAAACCATCTTGTAAGGAATAAACAAAGTCACAACTAATATTATACTAGGAAAACACTGTTACGTTTGACAAACTAGTGTTTTGCCAGTATCATCCGGAAAGGTCTCCGCCCGTACTATTTTCGGTAATATTAAAAGCATTTATTAATATCTATTTTTATACCCTCCACCATATATAGTGAGGGTATATATCAGTTTGTCATTCCGTTTGTAATATGTCGAAATATAGGTTTAAGACCCCATAAAGTATATATATTCGTGATCCTTATGTAATTTTAAGTCGATTTAGCGATGTCCGTCTGTCTGTCTGTTGAAATCACGACGCGAAGACGCAAGCGGGGGTGCCTATTTTTACCCAGATTATTGAACATCCTCCCGAGCAGTTTGGTATTTAAAATGAGCAAAATCGGTCAAGCGGTTCAAAAGTTATGAGTGAAAATGTGAAGGTACCTCTAAATTTTCCATACAAATTTATACAATTTTTCTGTATCTATTTTTTTTCTGTTAAGTAAGTAAAAATGTTATTAAATCTTCTTATTGTTCGATTACATTTACTGTCTTACATACTATGATAACTAAGTTAACGTAAAAACAAGTAAAAAAGGGCTAAATTCGGCTGTGCCGAATCTTTGAATACCCTCCACCATAGGGGCTGAAGATGATATACGTATATACTAAATTTTGCATGAACTGTAATATGAATATGTTTTGTCAATTTATGTAACGAACTTTTGTTATTTAGTTTTAGCACACCATGACGATGTCTTTCACGTCGCAAAAAACGTTCTATTGTTTTTATATGTGCAGATTTTAAAGGTTCAGCATTTTTTAAAATTGGTTTTTTGCGATTCCAATTGATTTTCTTTACAAATCCAATTAGTTTTTAGCATATTTCCCAATTGGATTTGAAAAAAGGTTTAAAAACAGGGAATTTTACTCAAATTTTTGCAGAAATCAGGGAAATTTGCTCAATTTTCCCCTGTTTGCTCTCAGTTTCCGAACCTTTGTATTCTGTATAAAATTTTATTTGGCCGCTGTCGGCGTTGCATCCTCTATACTATTCTTCCTCTATGATGTAATCAAACAATAAGAAGACTTAATAACATTTTTACTTACTTAACAGAAAAAAAAATAGATACAGAAAAATTGTACAAATTTGTATGGAAAATTTAGAGGTACCTTCACATTTTCACTCATAACTTTTGAACCGCTTAACCGAATCTGCTCATTTTAAATACCAAACTGCTCGGGAGGATGTTCAATAATCTGGCTAAAAATAGGCACCCCCGCTTGTGTCTTCGCATCGTGATCGCCATTTCAACAGACAGACAGACGGACAGACAGACAGACAGACAGACGGACATCGCTAAATCGACTTAAAATTGCATAAGGATCACGAATATATATACTTTATGGGGTCTTAAACCTATATTTCGACATGTTACAAACGGAATGACAAACTGATATATACCCTCACCATATGTGGTGGAGGGTATAATGAACAATGTTAAAGTCGCTAACAGAGCAGACCTCTGTAAATAACATTGCTAAAACTAAATAACAAAAGTTCGTTACATAAATTGACAAAACATATTCATATTACAGTTCATGCAAAATTTAGTATATACGTATATCATCTTCATCCCCTTTGGAAGATTCGGCACAGTCGAGTTTAGCCCTTTTTTACTTGTTTATTTTAATATTTTACTTCATATTATGCGATCAGGATTGCGTGATATGTGTTTTTTTAAAGGGTGGTCCAACCATAATGCATCGTGCTCGCCACGGCTTCGGTGACATACCTCTACCCGATGGTCCATATTTTCATCTTCAGCGACGAGGCACACTTTCACCTCAGTGGACACGTTAACAAGCAGAATTGCCGCATTTGGGCAAATGAGATTCCACGAGTGATTGCTGAAAAGCCGATGCATCCACAAAGAGTGACTGTTTGGTACGGTTTATGGGCTGGCGGCGTCATCAGGACGTACTTCTTCGAAAATGAGGTCGGCCAAGCAGGAATGGTGTTCGCTATCGCGAGATGATAACAGACTTCTTGTGGCCAGAAATTGAGGATATGGCCCTGGACGATATGTGGTTCCAACAGGATGATGCCACTTGCCACACAGCCAACGAAACAGAGGCTCTTTTGCGCGAGAATTTCAATGGCCGTGTTATCGCACGTCGAGTCGATGTTAATTGGCCGCTGGATTATGTGATTTGACACCGTTGGACTTCTTTCTTTGGGAATATTTAAAAGAAAAAGTGTATGTCAATAAGCCAAGAACAATTTAAGAGGTAAAGGATGAGATAATTCGGCGCGTTAACGACATTGAACCTCAATTATGTCCCAGAGTCAGACCATCGGATGGAGGTATGCAAACGAAGCCGTGTCGAGCATTTGACCGATATTTTGTTTCACACAAATTTGTCATAGATCCTTCTATCATAATAAAAAATATTAAGATAATTCTCTGAAAACTTTTTGTTGTATTTACAATTAACATCGTATATTGTGGTTGGACCACCATTTACAACACTATTATTTTTCTAGTGAAAAAGTGACATTTTGGGTTGATTTTGACTGTGTTTGTCTTATTAAATACAAAAGCTTTAAATATTCATAATTTAAATTACGATTTAAGATCATTAAAGTTCTAGTGAAATTTAGCACGGGAAGAAGAATTTACTAATCTTAATTCCTAAGACCCAATATCTCAATGACCCATTAGCCACTAATTGGGACTTGAACTGACACATTTGTTGCTGTTTCCCATATAAATTTTAAATTACCTTGATATTAGTTTTTAACAGGATATTCAGTAATCTAAATCATATTTTATAATGCTGTTCGGGCAAAAAACGATATTTGGTTGGTATTTCCTTTGCTTTATCTCGGACTTTTTCTTAAATTTTGCATCCAAAGTCGAATCAAATCGGCGCAATAAACATTTTTGTTAGAAAAATTTGTCCATAATACGGAATAAAGACCAAGTAAAATGTTAATAAATTGTGAAGCATATTTTGGATGGTGCAACAATTAAATTCTGCTAGTTCAACAATGTGGGTGTTGCAGCTAAAAGTCAGTTGTATTAACCGAAATTTGTTCTGAAAATTAATATTCAGAAAAAGTGTATACAAAAATTAAAAAAAGGTTAGTCAGCTCAATGTTGCCCTTGGTGTTAAATACGTGCCCACCTCTGTTACATACTATATTACAAATGTCTAATTTTTGTATCTTATTCTTTGTTTTACTATATAATTTATTTATATTATTGTATGATGAGAATAATTGGAAACACTAAAAATTACCCAGGCGAAAATTGTGGGTGGTAATAAAAAGCAATGGAAAAGTACTTAATTTAAATGGTTTGCCATCTTTTTGTTTAAGTTCCTAAATGAAATGCATTATTTTCTTTACATTTTACAAAAGATATATAGAAAACTAGCTGACCCGGCAAACGTTGTTCTGCCTAGGAATAGGATTACATTATTATCTAGGTAGCTCGCACAAAGTTTGAATATTCTCACAATAATAGTACCCCAGATATGCAATAATAAATTTGTACTTCGTATGGGAGGTGCCACGCCCATTGCTTGGATCCCCCATATTTTTTGGAAGATTATGAATATTATTATCAAAGAAGCTCACACAAAGTTTGAAGACTCCCACTTTAATAGTACCCCAGATATGCAATAATGAATGTTTTCTTCGTATGGGAGGTGCCACGCCCATTGCTTGGATGGCACTCATTTTTTTGGGAGATTATGAGTATTATTATAAAAAAAGCTCACACAAAGTTTGAAGACTCCCACTGTAACAGTACTCCAGATATACAAAAATACATTTTTACTTCGTATGGGAGGTGCCACGCCCATTGTACCCATATAGGTCAATTGTGAATCTAAACCATTCAGGGATCAAATAAAACAGACACAACAAATTTCATCGAAATCGGCCCAGCCGTTAAGGAGGAGTGCAGTCACTAACACACGTACAGGAGAATTATATATATAAAGATAGAAAATAAGATACAACACTGTATAATGAGAAATAATTTGTTTTGTAAATGATATTTTCTTTTGATTACACATACTTTTCAATTGAGTATTCGTTACAACTCAATACATTATTTTTTAATAAAGGTTCATTCACACCCTAATGTATTTTTCATAAGAAATGGATAAAAAAAATACTGGGAGATTTTGGCATCGCAATGGAACGGCGTTATCATTTCGGTGTTGCGAAAGCACTGTTAGCAAGTTCTCATAGCACTCATTTCGGTGCTTTGCCAATGCTGGGCCCTTTCTATTTTTCTACCTCGTTATATATAATGCGATAAATCTAAAAAGTTCCATAACTTTTATATTAAATTAGATGTGACTATACATATAGTGCTAACGAATTCTATCACTTGTATGTGTAACTGACGTGCAAACCCCTCTACGTTGTTAGCGTTGAAATTTTTTTGACGAGTTTTTCCACAGTCCCCAAATGCAAATGGGGAATAATTCTCTAAAAGTACCCTATTAGAGAACTCGCACACACATAAGAGAACACATAGTTTTAATTTCAGAGTACACTTATTTTAAATTTCAGGTTTTTAGCCAATAGGGGTTTGGTCAAGCTGACAAAGGGGAGACTTCCAAAAATCTGATCTTGGTAGTAGCTATAGATGTCCAAAAAATATTCTTATCAGTTAGAGTATATACTAACTTAAGCTAACATGGATTTCAGGATTCTTCCCAAAATGAACTGAGCAGGCCTTCTAGAATGAGGCTTTTCCTTTTTCACTGAAGAAATTGCCATAAATCTCGTATGCAGATATCTACGTCGGAGGAGGAACTTTTATACCAAATTTCAACGTCCTAGTTCCAGCGGTTTCGGCAGGCCGTTAAGGGGAGACTTTTCACTCTTTGGACCCCATATTTAGCACGACCTTGGAGAAAATTTCAAAAAAGATCTTATCAGTGAGTTGGCTTATATACTTCAGGGAACATATATCGTGAACAATTTTTTCCACGAAAAAAAATTGTATTTAAAAATAATCCAAAAAGTATAAAAAATATCGTTTTATAGTACTTTAGTATTGAAATTTTAAATCGCGAATACGAGCGCTAACTTTAAAATAGGCTATCACCATTGAATTCAGCGTACTCGAATTTGCGTTACCAGTAGAAAAATTCGTACATAGTGTAATGGATATACTACAAAGGAAAAATCTTACTTACCTAGTATTATACATTTTGCCAAGCTTTTATGTATAATACCCAGTTACTAAAAAAGATATACTAAGGAAACTTTTGCGGTTGATATACTTCCTAGTACTAGGTAAATGTTTATGACGAGGGTAGGTTTGCGACTCATTTTTTACAAAAATTTTACCTATCACCACGTGATATATGAATAGTAAATTAATAATCGTTTTTGCGGGTCATTTTGACAAAAAAAAAACCTTCCGCACCAAATGAAATTTCTAAAAAATCACATATATTTTTTTTATTAAATTAATATATGTATATTAATAGCCTGTTCCTCGATTTCGAACAGAAAACTAGTCGAATAAAGCAAGTCACTCGAACTCTAATCAATTTGGGTTTCTCTATTTTGAAAACCTTTGATCGTCTTTACTTACGGGTGTCAATTTTAGTTTCTTACGCATTTACAAATCACAGCGATGCCAGATCATATATTTTAAGCATTTGTTACAATTTTCTTTAAAAGTACCAAAATGCTACTAAACTGCTTTAAGATTAAAACAACCCTGCTTAACAGTGATCAGCTGTATACGACAAATTAAATAAAAAAAATTGTGAGAATGTGTTTATTTGTGAAAATTTTTGCTATCGATTGGTTGTGGGTGGGATTGTTGTTCGAAGGGCTTTTCTGTTGCTGTTGTCTGTTTGGTGTGGTCACTGCTACAGTCCTGTTAGCTCTTGTAAAATTAAGATTTAAATGTAAATATGAGCTGCTTGGGGCAAACGTAAGCCAGAGGAGGATCAAATTTTCCTCCTCTGCGAAAAGTTTGTTTGCTCCGAACACCAAAGTCCCTCTGGCAAAATCAGGCCTTTCTTCCATATAAAATACTCGTACAAGCGTCTTCGGCTGTTCCATTGTTGATTTTTTTAAACTAAAATTTAAAGTTTTTAATAAGCTATATATATTTGTATTATTTTATACTTACGTTTTGTTATCCATTACTTTTTTTTACTTTATTTTGTTTTAAAAATATCAAATATATATATTTTTTTTATTTATTTAGTTTATTCAAGAAAAATTCTAGCACAACAAGAATAAATTCTTATAAATGACAGTGCTAGGAGAGATATTTAAATTAAAAAATTAGATAGACACAACATTAATAGTAGATGTCCAAAGACAAATAAATGTGTAATTCAAATAAAGTAATATATGTCAAAAATACAACAAAAAGTATTATATTAAAAAAAAAAAACTTTTTATTTAAACAAAATTAAAGGTGCGTGTTGCTAATTAATTGTAAATTGTTTTGCAATTTGTTCCAAAGACGGGTGGTATGATTGAAGAATTGTCTTTTTGAAAGGTCGTAACTGAACGGTGGTGGAACTAGCCTTCTTCCGCGAGGAGACCTTGCAAAATTTATGTCTTGAAATAAATAATCTGGCTCTTCCAGTTAGTAGATGATCTTGTGAATCATAACAAGGCATCTGTATTTTAATAGGTCATCAAAATTTGATATTTGCAAAAAAAAAAAAAAAAAAAACACCCAGCTTGTGAAAATTTGCGACTAGCACAGTTGGACAGTTGGATCCGATTTTTAGAAATAACCTATATTTTTCAAAAACGTTTGGATTTTGTTTTTTTTTTGCTTCTCAATCAAATTGTTTATAATATTTGTAATTTGATGAAAAATCTTCTTCTGATTTTGTTTTTATAAAATATTACTTAAAATGTAATCTATAGATAGCTACTTAGGATTTGTCCATTACATTTAAATAAGCATTAGTTGAGTAAATTTTCTGGCATTAACCATTACAATTGTTCAAAAATGCATTAGTTTACAAAAAAAAGGGGGATGTTTAAATTGCCGGAACTGACCTATTTTTATTATCGCAGTGTATAAATACCGTCGTAAAGTAAAAATTTTGCCCGTTCCTATCGCTTATTTTTCGAGATACCGTCCACTTAATTAATTAGTACCATGTATGATTTATATTGATTCCATGAAACCAGACTTTAAAAAAAAGGGTTAACTGACCCTGAATGAAAACGATTTTTTTGTTGTTATTTACTATCAGTATTAGCAAATAATTTATAAAATATATAAAAATAACTTAACTAATATTGAGATTTTATCTAAAGATATTACAGCAAATTTATACATTTTTGAATGAATAATTAACCTACATCTTAGAACAAAAGGAAAAAATAAGAGCAATAATGGCAGGTTGCTATGGTAAATAGATTTGTTAGTAGTCGGATTGGGCCTCGCAGGTGTTAAATATTTAAGCTTCTACATTTTTCTTTAAATGTCAGTGTCATTTCACTAATAACGGTATAAATAGTCTTCTGGTTTAAAATCATATGTAAGTCTTTTATCGGGTATCACCAAAGGAGATTATATATAATCTTTAAATTCTTATCTGGATAATTTGCAATCGTTTCCTGTGAGATTTCGCGCATATATTCCATACTGGACATGCATAGGTGAGTATCGGCCTAATACACATTTTGTACAGCAAGAGTTTATTTTTTATGTTCAATTTACTTCTTCTATTTAAAAGTGGGAAAAGTGATCTACAACATTTTACTGCCTTTGAACATCTGGTGTCTAAATGCTCCTTAAATAATAGTTTACGATCAAGTGTGACTCGAAGATATTTTATAGAATCTGAAAATGGATTCAGTTTACCCTGTACTGAGAACGACTCGAAGGAATTCTCTTACGAGAAAAACATTTAATTGCATACAAACTTCACTCAACATATTCGTGAATTCATGAATTATATTGTCAACATTTGAGAATGTTAAATTTGAATTAATTATAGTGGACGAATTAATTTTGATTTCAATTGTCCTACGAAAAAACGCTGATGAGCATTAAAGTCTCCCAAGATAAAAAAGTCACCATTAATTGGTGTGAGTAGTTTTAGATCATTTAAAAATTCTGCAGTATATTTTGGGCAGTATGCTGCTACGAACATAACTTCTCTGTTGTTGATTTTTTTTTGAAAGCAAGTGTTTTCAAAAAGCTTTGTTGGAAACGACTTCTGTAGTTTGTGGTTTATAGATGATCTTATAGCGATTGCAACACCGCCCCCTTACTGATTCTATCATTTCTGTATATGTTATAATCAGGCAATTTGAAATTGTGCTCAGGTTTAAGTAATGTTGCGTTTAACAATAAAATATCTACAATATGCTTTTTCATAAAAAAATGTTGTTGCAATGATTCAGAGAATTTAGAAATACCCTGGCAATTTTAATGCATTACTTTAAGACCACTTAGAATATTGGTTTTATATGGCATATTTGAGTAAAGACATAACATTTAGTTGGTAAATTTTGGTAGTGCATTTACGGAGGTCAGCTGTTGCATAATGTTGAATAGCTCTTCGACTGTAAAAAGATCATCTACTTTGTTTGTATTTAGGTTCGTGCGTTTTAAAGTGTCTGAATAACTAGTTCTGTAGTTTGATGGTTTAGGATTAAGTACATCAGGATTCGATTTACACTCATCTGGCACTTGGCGAGTTGAGTTATAAGAACTGCGATTATTTTGACGTATCAATAAGTACTCTTTGAAGCTTGGAAAGCTTCAAGCAGTACCACCTGTTTTATTAACGGGACAAGCCGAAAAATCGTGATTACCACGTGCCACATTTAGTGCAAAAAGTTGGGCGTCTGTCGATTTTTTTTTTTTGGATTTCTCCAATTGATGACGAAGCCTAGCAAATATCTAATTTTTAGTCATATATCTAATTTATCTTTCACGTTAGTTAGGGGTATTCCAAATATAACTAGTTTGAAAAACTTTCTGTCTTTGACATCATGTGTGTACTACAGGTACTTAACTTCTGAAAGCTTAGTTTTAACAGCTTTAGTCTGCCAGAGTAGGTGATATTATTTTGGTACCAATCGACATTGTTTTGAATTGATATGTTGCTCTCAATTCATTATATACATATGAAAATCCATGCGCCGCATCAACAACAATTGGTGGAATAAATACTTTGGACTCCTTTAATTGTAATTCGTCTTCGCTGAAGGTGTCATCATCGTCTTCCAAGTTTGACAAATCTTGAAATCTGTTGCGGTTAGAAGCAATTTTATTTTTTGGTGCACTTCCCCATACACTTAATGCGTTCATACACTCACCAAAAAAAGTCTGTAATGGCAACTGAAAATTTTGCTGTTATTACGGGAAATTCTGCTAATTTGAGCCCAGCGGTATTTTTTGCTAATCTTAGCAACACATGTCTGCTGACGTGTAGTACAATGAGATTAGTAGAAAAATTAGTAGCCGCTACTAAATTTTAGTAGATTTTTTGTAAAGTGGAATTTAAAATCTGTTTGCTAAAATCAGCAAAAAATATTTATTTTTCTTATCGAGCATCAAAAATTTTGAATATATTTTTTAAAAAACGACTTAATCATTTTGTTTTAATTTGGTAATTTCTGTTTTGAAAAATATTTTGGTAATTTTTTTTTTACTTTTAAGGTTAAATTTTAATTGTTTTTAGGGCGGATATTTAGAACTAAAAAACCTTTTTAGTGCTATTTTAAGTGGATGTCCTCTTTTTAGACATCTGTCGGTATCTTCATTCCGATCCCTTTTTTATATATGTAACATTTTAAGGAAATTTAAGTTTGTAGGTGTAAGTTTTAATTAGAAATAACATTTCCTTCAATAACCAATTTTTTAAAATTAGTAATATTTTTGCTAATTTTAGCAAATCGGTTTTCAAAAATTTGTGAAATGATTTCTCAAATAAGCAACAAAAATTTGTAAATATTCTGTAATTTGTAAAATGTAAATAGCAAAAAGATTTGCTAAATAATAATTTTTTACTAAAAATAAGTACAACAAGTAAAAAAGGGCTAAATTCGGCTGTGCCGAATCTTTGAATACCCTCCACCATAGGGGCTGAAGATGATATACGTATATACTAAATTTTGCATGAACTGTGATATGAATATGTTTTGTCAATTTATGTAACGAACTTTTGTTATTTAGTTTTAGTAATGTTATTTATTTAGTTTTAGCAATGTTATTTACAGAGGTCTGCTCTGTTAGCGACTTTAACATTGTTGATTTTTACGTTAACTTAGTTATCAGAGTAACACACATATAGCTCTTCTCATAGTATGTAAGACAATAAATGTAATCGAACAATAAGAAGACTTAATAACATTTTTACTTACTTAACAGAAAAAAAAAATAGATACAGAAAAATTTTACAAATTTGTATGGAAAAGTTAAAGGTAACTTTACATTTTCACTCATAACTTTTGAACCGCTTGACTGATTTTGCTCATTTTAAATACCAAACTGCTCGGGAGGATGTTAAATAATCTGGGTAAAAATAGGCACCCCCGCTTGCGTCTTCGCGTCGTGATCGCCATTTCAACAGACAGACGGACATCGCTAAATCGTCTTAAAATTGCATAAGGATCACGAATATATATACTTTATAGGGTCTTAAACCTATATTTCGACATATTACAAACGGAATGACAAACAGATATATACCCTCACCATATATGGTGGAGGGTATAATATTTGCTTTTTAGTATTTACACTGTGTTAACATTAGGCAAATTTTTGTCTGTAGGCAAATAATTTTGTTTTCCCAAAATCAGATGTATCAGATGTAACGTATTTGAGGGACAATACGTTTTGTGGTCAGACTACAGCAAATAAATATTTGACGTTTTACGCCAAATATTTGCCTAATGTGACCGTAAATAACGCAAATGTCTACAAAATTTTAAATTTAAAAAATTTTGAATTTTCGTTTCATACTGAACCTAGCTTAAGTCAATTAATAAAGTAATTCTGGTTCTACTTTAATATTGTCTTAATAATCGAAAAATTACTAATTTGGAATTTTTTGACACAGAGAGCAACTCTACTGTAGCACTTTAATTCAAATGAAAATTGTGTTTGTTGAAAAAATCGATCTTCATTTTATTTCGAAATTTTTTTATTTAGGATGATGGTATTCGATGCGAGAGTATTATCGAAGAGAATTCCTAAATTTTGATTCGATACATGATTACTGATCGAATTCACATCTTTTTGTTTTACTTTGCATAAAACTATATTCTAAACGTTTTGGTATAAGTCAATAAGCAAAGTTTTGAAATTAAAAAATTAAATTTTCCACTAGACCATTATCATCATTGTTCAGTGAAGACAATTGGGAAAAACTTTCGATACAATACTAATCACTGGAACCAGAACCGGAACTATGCGGTTATCGGTAATGGTAACGCTTTTTCTATTACTTCGTTAACGGTAATTTAAGGGTAAGATTCCACTTGTTCCAAAATATGGTTGCTTTTATAAAATTTTTTACAATTCCGATTTTGAAGATGAGTGGAGGAAGCAAAACCTTTTCTATCGGCACAATTGATAATTCAATAATATTTTTTCTTTGCAATCTGATTTCCTCACGTAAAGGCCTGTCCCGTATATTGTACTGGTTGCCATCAAAATGCGTATTCCATGAGCGCATAGTTTTAGTATATCCCAATTGCATGCCTCTTAAAAAAAGGGCCGCAACTTTTAAATCTGCGCATATTTTCCACCTGTGGTCTTCATATTTAATTAACTACATTATTTTTCTCACTGATGCGTATGTCTCTTTAGTAATTGTGCTTAGTTCTATATCCACGATTATATTAATTTGGCATTGTTATAACGCCTCTCCATCTAGATATTTTAATATAACTGATTTATGACAAGAGCGTTAAAGACTTAAAAGTTAATAAAAGGTGTTTAAATTTTAAGGGCCGATTTTGAATGTGAACCACACTTAAACGTCAAGTTTTTTCTGCATTTTATTTGACATTTCTCTATTTCAGACTAACTCAATATGAACCATGGAAAGATACACAATCGAGCAACGCGTTAAAGTTATTCAGGCTTATTATGAAAATGGGCGTTCAAATAAAAATGCATTTCGTGCACTTCGTGATATTTTTTGGTCAGCATAATCGACCAAATGTGTCCACAATCGGGAGAATTGTGGAAAAATTTCAGCAAACCTGGTCTGTGAAAACACCTGTGCATGCTCATGAGGTCTGCCAAGCATTTATCGTGAACGAAACAATGTCTCTTTTGCGCAACAAATTCAATGGCCGTGTTATCTCACGTGGTTGCGCTGTCAATTGGCCACCAAGATTTGACACCGTTGGACTTTTTTCTTTGGGGTTATTTCAAAGAAAAGGTGTACGTCGATAAGCCAGCAACAATTCAAGAGCTAAAGGATGAGATAATTCGGCACATTAACGGCATAGAACTTCAATTATGCCTCAGCGTCATCGAAAATTTGGACCATCGGAGGTGTGCCGCCGAGGTTCGGCGGCCATTTGGCCGATTTTTTATTCCATACATAATTGAACGACACCATATCATAATAAAAATAAATGACAATAATTTCTTAAATAATTTGTGTTAAAATTTAACCACCCTTTACTTTTTTTTGTTGTTTGCGTGTATCGCAAATGTCATAGTTTGTTTCGATTTTAAAAAGTACAATGGTACACCATTTACAAATTTGGTACAATTTAAAACCTTTCTATAATAACATAAAAATTAAATAGTACAAAAAAACTACTTAATAAGCCCGTTAGTACAGTATTGATATTTTATTTTGCTTCCCTGATGTACATTTATTTTTTGTTTACATTACATAAAATAAAAGTTTTCGAATATTTGAAGAAAATTTGTAAAAAATCAATTCTAGCACACTACAATTAATTTGTAAATTTCACATTCTGCCGTCTGTATAATTTGCCGTAAAATTTACCAAAAAAAATTTTAAGATGTCAAAAAGATGCACAAAACATCAAGCCAATCCCCCGATTGATATCAATACAACGATGAAAGAAGATTCACCTGAAGTAGAAATCCAAATATCAGATATTTTGACGGGTGTCCAGGTATTAGCTAGGCCAGTTAAGAAATGCAGAAAGGAAATGGAATATTTAAGAAAGGAAATTCAGGTTAAACAAAGATCAGTCATCCGTTTCGTTGCCGTGAAGAGTCATTGCAGACTTCTCATCATTCAATGGTCTCCTCTGATTTACCAGAAATAGTCTGTTAATTCTGCAACAAATACTTTGCTGGGGCAGGTCCTTGCTTGTTTATCCACGTGACGTTCCTAAAGTAATAGAGGAACTTGAATGTCGGTTTATAAAATTTAACATTTTCCTGCGATAAGCCGCAAAAGGTTTTGGTCTAGTTCTCAACTAAGGTAAGGAACATTCCTTTCCCAACTTTGCCAATTGCACTTATCAGCTGATAAACACTTCTTTGTGGAAAAAGTTAGTCACCAAGCTTCCAATGGAGCAACAGTTCGATTGGGTTCATAATGCTATACAAATTAAGCTATATTGATCTTTGCTCCACTTTTCCCATTGGTAAAGCGATGTTGCTAAGGTTGATAGCTTTATACCAAGTTCATTGGTTCCAAAAAATTGGAATGTGTAAAATGCAAGGGGTTACACTTTATTATCAACATGCCTTTAGAAACTCTTTGGAATAAAGTAAAGGAGTTGTGTGTGTAAAGGCTATGAAGCATAAACATGCCGTAAAAGGAAATCCTGAGATATCGAAAATTGTAAGCGATTTCATCATAAATTGATTCACCACACAACAAAAAAAGCATCTGGTGAAAACTCTCAACAAATATCTGGCTTAGACTGTTAGCTGTATCTTCACTTGTTAACAAACAAAGCTTGGTTGGGTTGTATATGGGCTAACGAAATTCCATATAATGCGAACATTTTAATTATTATTAGTGATGATATACACAACATAGTTTAAAAATTCTTTGCCACCGAAAGTTGTGGTGTCAGTCCTGGTAGTGAATTGCTCCTTTCAGATGAAAATCAAAACCCAAAGACATTCGAAAGGACAACATGAATAATAGGTAATCAGTTTAAAATTGGACTTTTGTGGAAAAAATATCCACCAAACCTGTCACCAAGTTTCGAAATGGCACAATAGAAAAGAAGATGGCACAAAATTCACATTTTGCAACAAATCAAGGAATGGATAAATATCTTCAAAAAGGCTCGTAAATTGAATGCTGCTGCAGTTCAAGAAACGAAATATTCAATCTCCACGTAAACCGGACAAACTGCGTGTTGAATTGGACGCAGCGGCAAAAGTTCGAGAATATAAACATTCTCAAAGGATCTTATGGAGAAGTGGACATTGAGGACAACTTATTCAACATTATTACTGTGATGAGGTTTATTTTCCAGCTGGGGTATTGGTCAACTGTCCAGATTCGCCAAAGGTCTGCTTCCTTTAAGGTAATTATATAATAATACACGATAACCCAACCCACTGCAACGATGGCCGACAATACGACACGGATTTAGAAGAAACCACGTTTTGGTGTTCAAACAGCGAGATTTACTATAGAAAACTGTGCGAGTTTTAATCGTATATGATCGGCACTACCCGAAGGCAATATTTAAAATAAAGAGTTTCGGCTCGTCTAGTTGGATTGATTAGCAACCAACGGGGATAAACAGTGGTTTCCGACTTGAATAATACGACTAACTACAAACGAGAATAAACAGCGGTTTTCGTGTTCAAATAATACGGCAACGAAATTAAACACCGGTTCTGGGGTTCAAACAATACGACTAGCTAATAACGAGAATAAACAACGAATCTCATTTTCAAATAATATGGCTGGAGAACGACGAGAATGAACGGCGGTTCTCGTTTTCAATTAATACGAATAGCTAGTAACGAGAATAAACAACGGTTCTCGTGTTCAAATAATACGGCTGGCTAACGACGAGAAAAAATAACGGTTTTCGGGTTCAAATAATACGACTAGCTATGTAATAACGAGAATAAACAACGGTTCTCGTGTTCAAATAATACGACTGGCTAAAGGCGAGAATTAACTACATTTATCGTGTTTTAATAATACGACTAACTAAAAACCAGGGGTCGAATTTCGGCATTCGTGATCGAATGAAATCGTTCGAAAACTGTTTTTTAATCAGAAACTACAATAACACTATTAATGAAAATAGAAAATTTTACTTTTATTTCCAATCTAGCACCGAACTACAATACTACTGATGGAAAAAATAAAAAACTAATTTCGATCGAAAAATTATTGACAATAAAGAACGGTTCTCGTGTTCAAAGAATACGACTGGCTAACAGCGAGAAGAAACAGGGGTTCTCGTGTTCAAATAATACGACTAGCTAATAATATTGTGAAGGAAGACAGGAATCGGAAGAGAAGTCTGGTAATACCCCGTTCCCGGGTCGAAGTATTACCCGAAACGTCCCTCGGTTCTGGCTCTGCTTAAAGCCTCTAACTTTCACACTATATGTAAACAATTTTCTCAACTTAATGATAACTTTATACGGTGTTGCTATAAGTATAATATTGGGTTACCCATACCCAATGGGTATGAGAATAAGTAGATTTGTAACAGCACGTTACATTACATAATAATATCAATGACATTTGTATCCATCTGATCTCCTTGTTATTCTGAATACATAAAAAATGTCAAATTTTTACAGCCATTATAGAAAAACACTGTTTAGATGACCTTGTTGACAGTTTCCACAATAAAGAGGAAGCTTTAAAAATTTGCCAAGATGTCGTTCATATTCATAAGCAAGGAGGATTCGAGATAATAGGGTTTGTCTTCAATGATGTCACAATTGAATCAGTTTTGAATAAAACTACTGCAGATGTCATGACAACAGTTAAAATGGAAAAACAAGCCTCTTCAGAAAAGGTGTTGGGTATGTATTGGAACAAACAAGAAGATACGTTTGAGTTTTAGACTATGTTTCACTGCCTTCCACCAGAAGTTTGAGAAGGAATTCGTGTGCCAACGAAACGAGAATTACTTAAAGTAGCTATGGTTGTGTTTGATCCTTTTGGTCTGATTGCCAACTTCCGTCTATATTCCAAAGTTCTGGTTCAGAAGACGTGGGATTTTAAACTCTCATGGGAGGATTATACTCCAGACGAACTCCAAAAAAAGTGGAAAGCTTGGTGAAATTAATTTAAAGAGGTTCATAATTTAAAAATACTTCGTTGTCTGTCAGCAAATCTAACTAGATGCCATAGCGCTATACTTCATGTTTTTGTTTATGCTAGTCAAATTGCCTTTGCCGCTGTATGTTATCTCAGAATTGTTTATGATGAGGGTATAGATCAGTAGTGACCAAAAAGACAAAATTCTAAAATGAGAATGTATTGGTGATTTACACTGAAAATTAAAGCGTATTGGTGCTATTGCACTGATTGATAGATTGTTTTACTATTTATATTTTTAGGTGTTAAATTTTTAGAATGAATGAATGAATTTTGTTTTTAAATATTAATGAATTTTTATTAAATATGAGTAATTTTTTTAAATATGAATTATGAATGAATAATATTCTTAAATATGAATGAATGATTTTTTTATATTTGAATTAATTTCGTTTTTAAATGTGAATATATTTTTTTTAAATATGAATTATTATTTTTTTCAAATATGAATTATGAATGATTCTGAATGATTTTTTTGAAAATAAAAAGCATTTGTTATACAAAAACAAAACATATTTGCCTTATAAAAAAGTTTGTGGCTGTTGTTAAATTTAATCGGTGTACCTATCTACCTTATGATACAAGGGGGCATGAACCTTCTTCATTCAAGGTTGACATAAAATTGAAGCTCTCTGTTATGAATTTTGTTGTCGCTCGGGTTGTGTACGTGTGAAAAG
This sequence comes from Eustalomyia histrio, assembly GCA_949748255.1. Lineage (NCBI taxonomy): Eukaryota > Metazoa > Arthropoda > Insecta > Diptera > Anthomyiidae > Eustalomyia > Eustalomyia histrio. Next base: position 1,212,410 of record OX456528.1, read on the forward strand.
CTGATAATTGTTCGATGTATCGTTTGTAATAGAAAATGTTCGCTGTGCACCTAAAAAGCTTAAGAGTATACCCCGCTTGGAGCTCTCTTGGTTTAAGATTGTCAAAATCAGTTATCCAGAATTACGAATTTAAAATATTAACCGTGCATTTCTGGACGGACTACCAAACAGTATTACCTTGGATTTACTTTGAAGAACGTCGATTTAAAGGCTTTATGAGTGGGCTTGGGTTCGTTCTCATTTAAACTCAGCAGACTCAGAAACTCTTACCGTACACCCCCGAATTCAATCCGCAAGGTAAATGCTTATTGTATCTGGGCTCTTTAAATAATTACGAAAATGTTTGGCTAAAAATACTATGAACACTCCGTGTTTAAATTTAGAAGAATAACTGAAACCAAAACTCGTGGTAATAGAAGTGAAGTCCGAGTTATTTGATTTTTTTCTAATGGTAATCTTAAGAGCACTACAGCATATTTAAATCGATATGGAAAACGTCAATATAATAAACCAAACCAACTAACAGTGGCCGAATAAAATGTTGCGGATAAACTTATTTGCCGCAAAGTACAGGAAGAGTGTTTCTAAAAAGAAATTGAGCATCTTAAAGCCTGTCAATCTGTAAGAAAGAGTAGTTCATTACAGTTATTGGTGCCTTATGTTGATAGTGATGGTCTGTTAAGAGTCAGATTATTCTTGATGCCCGAAGACCGATTATTCTTCCCAAAAATCATTCAGTTTCCAAGCTTATTGTGTAATATTTTCACGAAAAGAATCATCATCAGAATTCATTGCTTACAATGAACAAAGTACGTCAAGTCCTTTTTGAAGTATGTTATTCGTAACTCTTTCGTTTGTAAATTTGGCACAATAACCACAACAACCAATTATGGGTCAATTACAACTTAACTGTATTACATCATATATGTTATTCGTACATTTTCGTATACTGGGGTCGATCTATTTGGACCTTTCAATGTATCAATTGGTCGCCGTAGAGAGAACAGATGGGCCGTGATATTTACATGTCTGACTGCTCTCGCTACTCATATTGAGATACTTTGTTTTAGTAATTTTATTAATCACCGTGGCACTCGTCGCATGAGAAGTGAAAATGGTAAGCATTTTTTTTGGTGCTCAGAAGCAGTGATTAAAATACTGTTATTCCTTAAGAAGTTTTTTTTTTAACTTTAACCATAACATCAAATAATTTCAAAAGTTCCAGCACTAGTTATTAAATAACTTTCAGTTAATTATATATTTTGTAAATTTTATCAGGCTCGAGATCATAATTAAATGTTACTAATGAATAGTAAAAACAATTTTTTTTTTTTACAAATGAAAAAATTGTATCAGCTTAGAGTGTGGATTGGGTTGGATTAAAAGGAGGCTGTCGATGACCTGATCGCTCGGGTCGCAAGTGTGCATTCCCTCTAGCGCTGATCACAATTTTTTCCATTTATAAAAAAAAATAGTGTTTACTATTCATTAGTAACATTTAATTATGATCTCGAGCCTGATAAAATTTAAAAAATATATAATTAAAAATAGAAAGAATAATACATACAAATTTTACATACAAAAACATAGGGCACGATGTAATTTATAATCTTATATAAAAAAATACTCAAATATGTCGTGTAGGAATATTATTAGTATGCGAGATTCCCAATTCATTTCCAGAAATGGAACATTCGTGCTTCGAAAATCGAAGATGGTTGCCTAGGGTAATTCTATAAATAGATGGCAAAAGGCTCATTTGTACGGGTAATCATTCACAAACTGTGAAAAAAGGAATTTCGCACAGTCATTTTCCTAAGATATTTAATATTCAAACGATTCAAATCAAATATGTATTTAAGGGCAGTGCTACATGTTCAATATACAGGTTGGTTGAAAAGTTCCTGCGCTCGAAATGAAAGAATACTATTTTTGTTACGAAATATATTTTTTTATTCAATATAATCTCCTAGAAGCTTAATACACTTGTTCCAATGATCTTCCAATAATTTTATTCCATACTTATAATGGTTTTCCGGAAGCTCTGCAAAATAACCGTCTACGGCTGCTATGGCCTCTTCATTCGACGAAAAATGCTTTCCACGAAGGAATTGTTTGAGATTTCTGAACAGATAGTAGTCAATGGGAGCCAAATCTGGGGAATACGGTGGATGTTTAAGCAATTCGTACTTTAATTCTTTGAATTTAGCCATCGTCAAAACACTTTTGTGAGCAGGTGCATTGTCTTGATGAAAAATGATTTTTTTCTTCTTTAAACCAGGTCTTTTCTCACGAATTTTTTCATCCAGCTGATCCAAAAGGCTGCAATAATATTCAGAGTTGATTGTTTTACCTTTCTGAAGATAATCAATCAACAAAATTCCTTTTGCATCCCAAAAAACTGATGCCATAACCTTCTTTGCTGATCGTTGTGACTTCACCTGCTTTGGAGCTGAAAAACCAGCTTCAGTCCACTGTAAACGTTCTTGTTTCAATTTAGGATCATGGTGGTAGATCCAAGTCTCATCCATAGTTATAAAACGACGCAATAAATCGGTTTTATCCGGATTAAAACGCTCCAGTTTTTGTTGAATTGTTAATGTGTGCGGCACTAACACAGTTTTTTCATACGTAATTCTTCATGTAAAATATGGAGTACTCGTTCGTCTAAGATGCCTATGGCATTAGCAATTTCACGCTTAGTCAAACTTGGGTCTTCACTAACCATATTATGTACCTGCTCAATGATTTCTGCTGTGGTTGCAGTTTTTGGTCGTCCTTCGCGTGGATCGTCTTTAAGGCTGGTACGTAAATTCACCAGCCCAAATTTAAACGGTGCGTTTTGAAGGCGAGGACTTCTTATACACTTCTAATAATTGTTCTTAAATTTCCTTTGCTTTTAAACCCTTCAAAACAAAGAATCTAATGACTGCACGATATTCAATTTTTTCCATATTAAAAAAAAATCAATGACACGTCAACTTCAAATGGCTTGTAAACAAAGAAAGAATTGATAGAATGACTTGCAATTTTGCATGTGTTCTTAGGACAGTTATACCAACTTGAGAAAAAAAAAGTTTGGAGCTAGCAAAGATATCTCTTAGTGAGCGCAGGAACTTTTTAACCAACCTGTTTATTGACCAAGATCCATTATCGCGATATTTATTGAATGTGTAGCACGCAGTATTGATGGATCGCGATCCATATCGTTGGATGGCCTAATATTCTGAAATCCAGATCGCGGATCACGCGATAAATATTGAACGTGTAGCATTCTTCATGATATCAATGCGGTATATGTTGGTAAAAGTGAAAGAACAAAAAAAATAAATATGCAGTGCAAAAAATTAAACAAATAGAAAATTAAAACATATATAATATCGCAAAATAGTGAAAGCGAGTGTGTGCTGCAGGTAAAATCGGAGTTAACGACCCGCTCAGCAAAATATAATGTAAGCACTGACGCCATAAATATTGAACATGTAGCATACGAGTGCGATCCATCAATCCATTAAAATGGATCGCGATCCAAATGTCACAATATATATTATGTAAAGATTTTTTTTTAATATTTACTGTCACACTATTTTTACAGTAAAATTTCTATGGTTGTTTAAAAAGTAAATCGTAAAAGTTGTTTTAAGTTGAATAAATAGTAAAGTAAAATGTAAATCATTTTTTTTTTTTGACAAAAATATAGAAATTAGAACTTTCTGTATCAGTTAAAATAAATATTCAGTCAAATACTTTTTTAAGGGACAGTTTTTGTATATAATAATTGATTTATAATTGATTAAGGAAAAGTATTGTGAGTTTAAACTTTATTCGAATAAAAATCAAATTAACTCATTAGTACATTAGTGCCCAACACTACAACCTATTTTTAAGAACATATGATAGTATTCTGAAGTCGGTTACTAATGATTTTAGAATATATATACCTAAACTGAAAATTTTTAATAATTCTGCTTCACTTCCTTTCAATTGATAGTTAAACGTGTTCAGATTAAGTTAAATTGAGAAAATTTCCAAGTTTTTATAAAAAAACAAAAAATTTTCAAAGTTAATACAAGTAATCATCAGAATAAGTTCAGTGAAGATTGGCAATAAAAAAATTTTAAACTTTTATTCATTTCTTCCAATATTTATCTTGGGGTAAGATATTGTTAATTTCGAGTTTTACATGGCTGAAAATTCTAAATGATTTTTAACTTTCTAGTTGCAAATTTTGGCCGGAAACTATAAGTGCCTGGAGCACTGTCTTCCCATTTTAAAACTCTATGATATATGGAAGAAAGTTGGAATTTTTAAAAGTAACTTTTGGGAACGTATGCACGCTTTTATATTGACGTGATAAATTCACGTGGTGTGAAATATCTCACTTTAACTATATACTGTAGCAAATTTTATCTCAACATCTTGGACTGATAAATGGTGCGGGATAGCTTAGGTTAGGTTAAGAAGGGTTATGCGCCCAAAAGGCGCATTTCCACCCGGAGACCAATGCGGTCCATTGTGAATCCCTTCAGTATAGAGGAAGAAGAAAGAGAGAGAGAGAAAGAGAAGTTAAGAAGAAAAAAGTTGACAGGTTCGAAGAAAAAAGAAAAACTACGTAAGACAAGACTCGCCTACTGTCCCCCCATCAGAAACAGCCGTCCTATTTCCCTGACAAACCCTAGTAGATCGGCTGGATTACATCCAGCGATACAACCTAGTTCGTCGTGAAATCTATCCCCTAGCCATTTTCGCCTGAGACCCTGCATCCTGGGACAGTGGCACAGTACATGCTCTACTGTCTCTACCTCCTCGACATCCCCGCACAGTCTGCAGAAGTCTGGTATGGCATTATCCCATTTACTCGTAAAAGCCCTAACAGAACAATGCCCCGTCAAGAACCCCGGAAGAGTCGTGAGACCACCCCTATCCAATCCTAGTAGAACTCAGGTTGCCCCGGCGTCCAATCCGGGCCACAAGGCCCTCGATACCCTCCAATCCGCCCTATTCCTCCAGGACCGGTTAACGGCATCAGGGAACCTTTCCCGTATCACCCCATAGTAGTGACATAAGGGAGGATTTACCCCCTGTCCCTTTCCCCTAAGTCCAGATTCGAATCCTCTCTCGCGAGCTCGTTCGCCACCTCATTGCCATCCACCTTGCAGTGTCCGGGTACCCAACACAGCCTTACTGTGAATGCAACCATGAGCATACTCAGATCATTCTTACACCGTGCAACCAGGCTCGATCGCACCGTATAATTTGTCAATGCTCTTAGCGCAGCCCCTCCTTCGCCCTCAAGATCGCTAGGATCTCAGCCTGGAAGACACTGCACTCATCCGGGAGCCTGAATGACCTTTTCGCGTCAGTGTCAGCAATATAAACACCGGCACCAGTGCCAGTGTCCATCTTGCACCCGTCCGTAAATACTGTCCACCCCTCAAACAGTCCGTTGGATCCACGCCAAACTTCCCTATCCGGGAACTCCACCGGTGGTGTTACACCGAAGTCCAAGGTCATACTCGTATTATCCGAAAATCCCGCCGGAATACTACCCTGATCAAGCAGACCCACTTCGTATAGAATTCTTGTGTGATCATCCTGCCTAGGTCTAATCAACGAAGACTCATAGAGTCTAAGTAAACTCCTAGGAGCCACACTCCTCACATAATGTTCAATGGGATACAGATGTAGTAGGATTTCCAACGCTGCCTGTGGCGTGCTTCTTCTTGCACCTGTGATGCCAAGAGATGCACTCCTCTGAGCTTTGTTGAGCATTTTCCTATAGCTGTCCACTCTCAACGCATCCCACGCAACAGTGCATCCGTATGTGAGAACAGGCCGTACCACCTATGTGTAAATCCAGTTCACCATATCCGGTTTTAGCCCCCAATTCTTATTGATGGAGTTTCTGCATGTGTAGTAGGCATTGAGTCCCCTTTTCATTTTCTCCTTTGTGTTTCTCTTCCAAGACAGTTTACAATCGAAAAGTTCGGAAGTTCCCCAAATACTTAGCACAGCCAGATAGAGTTAACTCGACGCCATACAACACTGGCTCCTGAAAACCCTCTATCTTGTACCTTCTGGTAAAAAGTACCAGCTCAGTCTTAGCAAGGTTTACATCCAGCCCTCTATGCTTCGCCCATTCCGAGAGTTCGCCCAACATCACCTGCATAATATCACCTAACGTGGACAGAAATTTACCACTGACCAGGAGAACTATGTCATCCGCATAGGCAACGACTTTTCTACATCTGGAATCAAAAGACCTGAGAATCCCATTGATCGCAAGCAACCACAGAAAAAGAGATAGAACCCCCATGTGGTGTCCCCCTGGTAACCTTTCTCCATATACTATGATCCCCCAGGCTCGAGTTGATAATGTTATTGCCAAGCATGCAGACAATTCACTCCGCTAGAAAGCCCTGAACTCCCAGCTCCACCAAGGAATCCCTAATCGCCTCAATCCTAATGTTATTAAAGGCTCCTATGTCCAGAAACGCGGCGAGAGTATATTCCTTATGCCTCAGGCCGTGCTCAATACAACCCACCACCTCATGTAGCGCACTCCTAACAGATTTACCCTTAAGGTAGGCATGGTGAGCGTTGCTAATAAGGTGGGTATCAATATTACTCCTTTATAGATCTATCAGTCTCTCAAGTGTCTTCAATAGGAATGAAGACAGACTAAAAGGCCTGAAATCCCCCGGCTTCAAGTGGCCTGCGCTGCCAGCCTTGGGTATGAAAATCACCCTTACCTCTCTCCACCCCCTAGACAGATACCTCCCACTGAGGCATTTCCTAAATATATTCACCATCAGATCTCATGCGTCCTCCGGGATATTGCAGAGCATGGCCGGAAAAATACCGTCCGGACCCGGTGATTTATATTGGTCAAATGTATTGACCGCCAACTCAAGCTTCTCCCTGTGACTATTTCCTCGACGCAGGCGGACGTATGACTCGATGTCAAAGACATTCCGTCCCATTGACCATCGTCCATACCTCCGGTTTCCGTACACCCAGGAAAGTGCGCCTTCATGAGCAAGGTTAGGTCTCAGCCAGCCTCAGTCCATGAACCATCATACCTTTGGACATACCCCACGGTCCTAGGATCATTGGATAAAATCCGCTGGAATCTAGACAGCTCGTTGACGTTATCAATTGATTCACGAACTGCCTCCATGATAGCCGCTTTGCCCTTTTCAGATCAGCCTTATACCTATTAGAATGCTCCCTATAGGTGTTCCAATCACCCGGTGCTTCCGTCATCTTGACGGTAAGGAGGCTGTTTAACAGCCTCCAGAAGTTCCTTGGTCCACCACTGGTTTTGATGTGCATTTGCACCAAATCCCATAACCAGGATGGCACCCCTCCTTCTTGTATACGCCACAAATTATTCCACCTCTGCATCAGAAGATGTGGCGGGGGTATTTCAGTATACGTTAAAGAGCACATTCATTACACGAACATTTCTGTTAATAATTTGAATCTTTGCATATAAACATACAATCAACAGAAAACACCTCAATTTTTGCTGTTTATCGTTTCTTAATGTATTTACACATTTAATATCCCAGCAAAACCATGGCATCAACTACTTACCAGCCTATTTACTCGCTTAATTACTTTTGTTCGCGATGAGCCCAAAAGTAATGGGTACTCATTATTTTTTGGCTGTTCGTAAGCGGGAGGTTAACGACCACCCATTACTTTGTGTTTTTTGTAAGTGAAAAGGTAATGACCACTCATTACTTTTGGGCTCATCGCGAACAAAAGTAATTAAGCGAGTAAATAGGCTGGTAAGTAGTCGATAACATGGTTTTGCTGGGATAGAGTTGGATAACTTACTAAAAGCAATAAAAAAAAAAACAAAAAATACAATAGTGGTAGGAGATATTAATATTGATCTCTTAAAAAATAACTTAATAACCATTCTTTATCATGATATGTTATCATCCAATGGCCTGAAATACCTGATCAATGAATGTAAAGAGAAGAGAAAAACTCACACACATGCATAGACCATCTATTTGCTAGGACTAGACACAAACGCATATTCATCAATAATCAAAACTAAAATCTCAGATCACTATGATCTCTTTTTCTGTCTCTTTAGAAATGAATATTTAAATGAACCAATAAAAAACGATACGCAGCAAACAAAAATATGTAATTTCAAAGTTAATCAACGAATACGTACAACTAACATTGGAAAATTACATTGATCCAATGAAATGTTTGATGCAAAGAAATGAGAAATTTAATAATATATATAAAACCTAAAAAGTTACTGTTCAAAAAAAGAAAAAACGAACACCAAACCCTTGGATGAACGAAAATTTAATAAAAAGTTGTGAAATCAGGGATAAACTTTATAAAAATGGCTTTTAAATAAAAACGATAGAAAAAATGAAGAAACATACAAAAAATATAGAAATGTTCTAAATAAACAATTGAACTATGTTAAAAACTACTATTATAAAAATAAATTTTTAGAAAATAGAAATAATAAACGAGTAACTTGGCAAATTATAAATGAAATAATTGGAAAGAAAACAAAAAATATTAATGAAAATATACAAAAACATTTTTAAAACATGAACTTGAAGGAAATATGTGATAATTTTGCTTTTAATTTTAATAAAAGTGTTAAAAATATATTACACAATTGTGAACTGAAAACAATAAATAACTCGGCTTTAACTCTTTAAAATTCATTTTACTTACGCAACACTACAAATGAAGAAATTTTCAATATTTTAATCTCTTTCAATATCAAATAAGTGCTGGATCTGATGGAATTAGAGCAATGGACTTAAAAAACAATGCTGAAATAATGTTACCGGCTATAACAAAATTAATAAACCTGATCATTGATACGGCAACAATACCAGATATTTTAAAAATATCTTACGTACAACCAATACATTAGAACGGTAAAAAATCCGATTTTAATAATTATTGCAATACTATCGGTTATAGAAAAAGTCATGGTAGAAATAATATACAGGATATTGATGGACTATACAAACAAATACAACATAATACACAATAATCAATTTGGATTCCAAAAAGGAAAAATATTAACAAACTCTTAGGAATCTTTGCAAACGATATACATGAACAGCTGAGTAAAAGCCACCATTATCTAACCTTATTCGTCGATTTCAGTAAAGCATTTGACACATTGTCTCATGTAAAACTGTTATTAATGCTGGAAAGAATAGGTATCAGGGGACATTGCCTGGAGTTGTCAAAGTATCCAATAACTTGAGTAATGAAACCGATTTTGATTATGGTGTACTTCAAGGTTCTAAATTAGGTCCCATTCTCTATATTATTTATTCGAATGAACTCATCAACACTCTAACGTTTAGCAAAACATTTGCTTACGCAGATAATACTGCCATTGTTGTTGCCCATAAAAACGTAGAAGACGCCACAAGAATAATGCAATATCAACTTGATACCGCGATTAAATGGTGTCATGATCATGGATTGATAATAAACTCATCCAAAACTAAATTAATGCACATTAAACCGCCACATTTCCGACATATGGACATTAAACTCACATTTCATCTCCTAAAAGTCTTAAAATTAAATGCAAGTACAATCGATTAACAAAACACAACAAATAACACTGCATCAAGAATCGAATATAACAACGTAAACAACAATATCGAATATAACAACGTAACAACAAAAGATCTACATATTGTAAACGTTAAAAACATATAACACAACGCTGGCCATCGAATTTTATAATGATGGCAGATTTCTTCAAAAAATAAACCACAACCACCAAACTAGAAGAAACACCGAAGGAAGATATCGTGCCCAAAAATATACCAAGAACCACGGGAAAAGTACATTAAATGTAATGCTGCCAACAACTCTCAACACCATACCAATTGACGTGCTCAATAAATCTATCAACAAAAACATAAGGAATAAGATATTCAAAAAATTTTTTTTAGTCAGCAATGAGTACTCTTCCAACAAAATATAATATTTCTGATAACTAATTCATAATTTAGCAAATCTAATTGTAATTTAACTTTTTTAGTTTTTCTGAACCAGCAGACAAGCCATAATGGTTTCGCAGGATTCTCAAAAGAAATTAATTGTAATTTTTTCTTGAAATAAATAATAATAATAATAAATAGAGGAATCGGACGGAGGATTACTAGCCTTCTTCCCCTTATCTGTTGCCTTGACCACTTTGCCCACTACTACCTTGGGTGTCACTCATAGAGTCTAAGTAAACTCCTAGGAGCCACACTCCTCACATAATGTTCAATGGGATACAGATGTAGTAGGATATCCAACGCTGCCTGTGGCGTGCTTCTCCTTGCACCTGTGATGCCAAGAGATGCACTCCTCTGAGCTTTGTTGAGCATTTTCCTATAGCTGTCTACTCTCAACGCATCCCACGCAACAGTGCATCCGTATGTGAGAACAGGCCGTACCACCTATGTGTAAATCCAGTTCACCATATCCGGTTTTAGCCCCCAATTCTTATTGATGGAGTTTCTGCATGTGTAGTAGGCATTGAGTCCCCTTTTCATTTTCTCCTTTGTGTTTCTCTTCCAAGACAGTTTACAATCGAAAAGTTCGGAAGTTCCCCAAATACTTAGCACAGCCAGATAGAGTTAACTCGACGCCATACAACACTGGCTCCTGAAAACCCTCTATCTTGTACCTTCTGGTAAAAAGTACCAGCTCAGTCTTAGCAAGGTTTATATCCAGCCCTCTATGCTTCGCCCATTCCGAGAGTTCGCCCAACATCACCTGCATAATATCACCTAACGTGGACAGAAATTTACCACTGACCAGGAGAACTATGTCATCCGCATAGGCAACGACTTTTCTACATCTGGAATCAAAAGACCTGAGAATCCCATTGATCGCAAGCAACCACAGAAAAAGAGATAGAACCCCCATGTGGTGTCCCCCTGGTAACCTTTCTCCATATACTATGATCCCCCAGGCTCGAGTTGATAATGTTATTGCAAAGCATGCAGACAATCCACTCCGCTAGAAAGCCCTGAACTCCCAGCTCCACCAAGGAATCCCTAATCGCCTCAATCCTAATGTTATTAAAGGCTCCTATGTCCAGAAACGCGGCGAGAGTATATTCCTTATGCCTCAGGCCGTGCTCAATACAACCCACCACCTCATGTAGCGCACTCCTAACAGATTTACCCTTAAGGTAGGCATGGTGAGCGTTGCTAATAAGGTGGGTATCAATATTACTCCTTTATAGATCTATCAGTCTCTCAAGTGTCTTCAATAGGAATGAAGACAGACTAAAAGGCCTGAAATCCCCCGGCTTCAAGTGGCCTGCGCTGCCAGCCTTGGGTATGAAAATCACCCTTACCTCTCTCCACCCCCTAGACAGATACCTCCCACTGAGGCATTTCCTAAATATATTCACCATCAGATATCATGCGTCCTCCGGGATATTGCAGAGCATGGCCGGAAAAATACCGTCCGGACCTGGTGATTTATATTGGTCAAATGTATTGACCGCCAACTCAAGCTTCTCCCTGTGACTATTTCCTCGACGCAGGCGGACGTATGACTCGATGTCAAAGACATTCCGTCCCATTGACCATCGTCCATACCTCCGGTTTCCGTACACCCAGGAAAGTGCGCCTTCATGAGCAAGGTTAGGTCTCAGCCAGCCTCAGTCCATGAACCATCATACCTTTGGACATACCCCACGGTCCTAGGATCATTGGATAAAATCCGCTGGAATCTAGACAGCTCGTTGACGTTATCAATTGATTCACGAACTGCCTCCATGATAGCCGCTTTGCCCTTTTCAGATCAGCCTTATACCTATTAGAATGCTCCCTATAGGTGTTCCAATCACCCGGTGCTTCCGTCATCTTGACGGTAAGGAGGCTGTTTAACAGCCTCCAGAAGTTCCTTGGTCCACCACTGGTTTTGATGTGCATTTGCACCAAATCCCATAACCAGGATGGCACCCCTCCTTCTTGTATACGCCACAAATTATTCCACCTCTGCATCAGAAGATGTGGCGGGGGTATTTCAGTATACGTTAAAGAGCACATTCATTACACGAACATTTCTGTTAATAATTTGAATCTTTGCATATAAACATACAATCAACAGAAAACACCTCAATTTTTGCTGTTTATCGTTTCTTAATGTATTTACACATTTAATATCCCAGCAAAACCATGGCATCAACTACTTACCAGCCTATTTACTCGCTTAATTACTTTTGTTCGCGATGAGCCCAAAAGTAATGGGTACTCATTATTTTTTGGCTGTTCGTAAGCGGGAGGTTAACGACCACCCATTACTTTGTGTTTTTTGTAAGTGAAAAGGTAATGACCACTCATTACTTTTGGGCTCATCGCGAACAAAAGTAATTAAGCGAGTAAATAGGCTGGTAAGTAGTCGATAACATGGTTTTGCTGGGATAGAGTTGGATAACTTACTAAAAGCAATAAAAAAAAAACAAAAAATACAATAGTGGTAGGAGATATTAATATTGATCTCTTAAAAAATAACTTAATAACCATTCTTTATCATGATATGTTATCATCCAATGGCCTGAAATACCTGATCAATGAATGTAAAGAGAAGAGAAAAACTCACACACATGCATAGACCATCTATTTGCTAGGACTAGACACAAACGCATATTCATCAATAATCAAAACTAAAATCTCAGATCACTATGATCTCTTTTTCTGTCTCTTTAGAAATGAATATTTAAATGAACCAATAAAAAACGATACGCAGCAAACAAAAATATGTAATTTCAAAGTTAATCAACGAATACGTACAACTAACATTGGAAAATTACATTGATCCAATGAAATGTTTGATGCAAAGAAATGAGAAATTTAATAATATATATAAAACCTAAAAAGTTACTGTTCAAAAAAAGAAAAAACGAACACCAAACCCTTGGATGAACGAAAATTTAATAAAAAGTTGTGAAATCAGGGATAAACTTTATAAAAATGGCTTTTAAATAAAAACGATAGAAAAAATGAAGAAACATACAAAAAATATAGAAATGTTCTAAATAAACAATTGAACTATGTTAAAAACTACTATTATAAAAATAAATTTTTAGAAAATAGAAATAATAAACGAGTAACTTGGCAAATTATAAATGAAATAATTGGAAAGAAAACAAAAAATATTAATGAAAATATACAAAAACATTTTTAAAACATGAACTTGAAGGAAATATGTGATAATTTTGCTTTTAATTTTAATAAAAGTGTTAAAAATATATTACACAATTGTGAACTGAAAACAATAAATAACTCGGCTTTAACTCTTTAAAATTCATTTTACTTACGCAACACTACAAATGAAGAAATTTTCAATATTTTAATCTCTTTCAATATCAAATAAGTGCTGGATCTGATGGAATTAGAGCAATGGACTTAAAAAACAATGCTGAAATAATGTTACCGGCTATAACAAAATTAATAAACCTGATCATTGATACGGCAACAATACCAGATATTTTAAAAATATCTTATGTACAACCAATACATTAGAACGGTAAAAAATCCGATTTTAATAATTATTGCAATACTATCGGTTATAGAAAAAGTCATGGTAGAAATAATATACAGGATATTGATGGACTATACAAACAAATACAACATAATACACAATAATCAATTTGGATTCCAAAAAGGAAAAATATTAACAAACTCTTAGGAATCTTTGCAAACGATATACATGAACAGCTGAGTAAAAGCCACCATTATCTAACCTTATTCGTCGATTTCAGTAAAGCATTTGACACATTGTCTCATGTAAAACTGTTATTAATGCTGGAAAGAATAGGTATCAGGGGACATTGCCTGGAGTTGTCAAAGTATCCAATAACTTGAGTAATGAAACCGATTTTGATTATGGTGTACTTCAAGGTTCTAAATTAGGTCCCATTCTCTATATTATTTATTCGAATGAACTCATCAACACTCTAACGTTTAGCAATACATTTGCTTACGCAGATAATACTGCCATTGTTGTTGCCCATAAAAACGTAGAAGACGCCACAAGAATAATGCAATATCAACTTGATACCGCGATTAAATGGTGTCATGATCATGGATTGATAATAAACTCATCCAAAACTAAATTAATGCACATTAAACCGCCACATTTCCGACATATGGACATTAAACTCACATTTCATCTCCTAAAAGTCTTAAAATTAAATGCAAGTACAATCGATTAACAAAACACAACAAATAACACTGCATCAAGAATCGAATATAACAACGTAAACAACAATATCGAATATAACAACGTAACAACAAAAGATCTACATATTGTAAACGTTAAAAACATATAACACAACGCTGGCCATCGAATTTTATAATGATGGCAGATTTCTTCAAAAAATAAACCACAACCATCAAACTAGAAGAAACACCGAAGGAAGATATCGTGCCCAAAAATATACCAAGAACTACGGGAAAAGTACATTAAATGTAATGCTGCCAACAACTCTCAACACCATACCAATTGACGTGCTCAATAAATCTATCAACAAAAACATAAGGAATAAGATATTCAAACAATTTTTTTTAGTCAGCAATGAGTACTCTTCCAACAAAATATAATATTTCTGATAACTAATTCATAATTTAGCAAATCTAATTGTAATTTAACTTTTTTAGCAGACAAGCCATAATGGTTTCGCAGGATTCTCAAAAGAAATTAATTGTAATTTTTTCTTGAAATAAATAATAATAATAAATAGAGGAATCGGACGGAGGATTACTAGCCTTCTTCCCCTTATCTGTTGCCTTGACCACTTTGCCCACTACTACCTTGGGTGTCACTCCTTTGCCCTCTGCAGCTCGTTCCGAAGACATGAGCGCCTTGGTCATTGGGGCAGAACCCTCTGTATTGCTTACCGTACGGCAGGTTAATGAAGCCACCAGCCCTTTACTCTTCTGAGTAATGTCAGGTTTGGCAGCTGCATCCACCTGCTTCTTCCGGGGAGAGGATCAACCCAGAACGGTACTGACAGGGCCGTAGATTCTTTCGAATTTAGCGACGCTTTGTCGGTGCCGTCTCAGAAGGTGCCTGTCCCTTGCGGAAAACGTAGAAGGATCTCTCTTCGCCATTTTATCCAGATACATCAGAGAATTCCTCGTCTTGCTTCGAACCTTCTCCTCCTTCGTTCGGCTGGTGTTATTAATACCACGTGGAGAGGCACTTGGTTCACATCCTTATTTTTGGTTTTAAAATTTTCAATTTTGAACCCACGAGTAGGCCGTAAAAAACGGACCATACACACAGGGACGGCGTGCGTGGACTAGGCAACTAACATAAAATAGCGCTTTGCCATGGCGCTGAGAAGAACTGTTAATGAGGGCCACCCAGGCCCTCGGCACTGCTACCTTCACGTTGACCTTAAAAGGGCATTTGTCCTGCACCAGCCCCCACCTTGCAAGGGGCGAACCCGTGTGCTGGTGCGTCGTGCCATATGTACCGATAATGGGCCAGACAGTGTACGTTCCCACTACCGCCCCATTATACTGACAAGATGAGTAACCTTTAGTTGCCCACTCCTTCAGTATTCATGACCCCCTGTGAAGACGTATTAAGCGCATACCTCAGCACAGGGGATTAGAACCGTAGAGTGCACTGAAGCCCTCGCATATCGACAAGATTGTTATCTAGGCGAGGGAATGGTGCGGGATAGTATATTCATAACCGAGGACCCCGAACTGAAATAACAGCAATATTTATATACATATAAGATCTATAATAGTTAGATCCATTATCACAGATTATTTCATGCTGGATGGATCCCATTGCACTTGATTGCATATCACAGTTTGTTGAAAAAAAGCTAAACACTTAATCTAACATACCTACTAAATTAGTTGATGTTGTGTTATTTCTATACGCGAAGTAGAATATGCGTGGATTTCCAAATATTCCTTGTACTTTAAAAGTGAAACAGTGGTTTTTATAATTCAGTACAATAACTTTATTACGTAACTTATTAATACAAAGATCAGAATGTTCTAGATCAAAAGAAGTATTTAAAAGGAATGAACAACTACAGTAATATTTTAAGGTTCTCAATTTGACAATTCAAAAACATAGAATTATTACAGAGTTGTATGCATTTGGAATGAATGCAGAATTGTATAATATCAACAGTTAAGACTTTAATTAATCTAACATATTTAATTCTATATCACAGATTTATACATTGTATATACTAATATCCTAATAGCCTAAAATACTTAAACATCTTTAATTAATATTAAAACAAATAATTTTAATTTGACTTTATTAAAGTATTAGTAAAAAAAAGAAAGATTCACGCTAACGATACAAATGTTCGAAAGAACATTAAAAAACGGCGTACTTATATTATTGTCCGAGTCTGTATAAGTTGTATTTTTCAAAATATACTACTTCCTCTTAGTGCGTAAATTTTTCTATAAATTTCATTCAGTAATTTATTATGGCATCATTTTTTTATTAATTTCTAGAACAGAATAATTTCATTAAAAAAAATTCGTATTGCCATCCCTTATGGTCATTCTGTAACTTGTTTGCTTCTTCTCAATTACTTATGTTATTTCTTACATTTAATTAGCAATTGATCTCTTTCTTGCATATTCAAGTTGCTGATCAAAAGCTAGCTAAAATAATGCAATTTGTATTCAGTCATCGGTCTGTTTCTTAATTCATCTGTCCGTGTTTTTCTGTATGCAAAATTTTAATAGTTAATAAATTTAAATAAATATAAGTTGTGAAAGTGAAGTTAATTATTTAATTAAGATTAAGAAAAAGGTAATATTAACATAGAAACCAAATTGCTAATATTATATTGAGTAATTTGAAGTGAGAATAGAAAGAAACCTAACACCTTTTTTAAAAATATTTAAAGTAGAAAAAACAACAATAGCAAATTATTTTTTTTTAACAGCAAGTCTTTACGTCATCAGTTGCAGTGCGGATAATTCGTTCGTTCGTTCATACTTGTTTTTTATATTATTTTTCAATAAATTCATTGACCACATAATACTTCTTTTCAGTTTCTTATTTACTTTAACATTTCAATTTTATTTATATATATTTTTTGTACTCATAATATACATTTTTTTATAAGTTTGTCCCAATTCTTATAATACATAATTTCTATAAAAAGCTAAAATTTATACTTAAGTCTACTATTGGTTATAATTATTATGATTGCTATATGTTTCTATTCCTAAAAACAAAACAATCTTTATTAATATGAATTGCTAAGTTAATAAACAAAGGAATGTTAACATTGCTTGGTGTTCATATGGGTGGGAAAATTATGCTCTTTGGTCACTAACATGAGATCCAAATCAAAACTGGCAATTTTGATCTTTTTATTATATATGCATGAATTTTATTTTCTATTATATATGGTATATTATATATGGTATATTGTATCTTTTAATACTTGGTGGGATATCCTTTTTAGCGTAATAATTCGGCTCATCTCTTTGTCATTGTTTTGACAATTTCACAACAGTGATCAGGAGTTTTATTATACCACTTTTCTTAAATAATCTCCCACAGATCTCTTACAATTGTAGGTTTCCTTGCTGAAACAGCCCGTTTTATGATTCCCCATATGTTTTCTCTTGGATTCATATATGTGCTGGCCACTGGATAACCTTAATGTGATTCCTCTCAAGCCAAGACTTGACCCGAGACTTATGCTTCAGGTCGTTAACCAGATTATTTTCTAATATACTCCTATGAATTTAACCTGTAATTTTGTAGTCAATTTTCACTATCGAACCAACTCTTAATGAGGTAAAGCATCCTGATACCATCACCGTTGACCCACCGTGCTTCACTTTTTTTTTTTTGTATATTTGGGATTTAATTGAGCGTTTTGTAGAAAATTTAAATGCGGTCTGACATCATTACCAAAAACTTTAAACTTAGATTCATCGCTCCAGAAAACCAATTGCAAAAAATTTTGGTCAAAGTGGAGATATTCTTTTGCAAACTCTAGAATCTAGACCTGCTTATTATTATTTTTTTTGACACATTGGTTTTCGTCTTTCTATGCGACAATATAAATTATATTTGACCAAACGCCTTCTTACAGTTCTTGTTGATATTTTAACATTCTATACTGACTCCATGCTATACCTTATTTGCGAAGATGTAAAGAAAGTATAATTTTTACTCATTCTGGTCATTAACCATTCTGCCGAAGAAGATGTTTTTAGGTTTTTCTTTTCTTGGAATAATATTGATAGTCTAGTAGTTTTTAAAATTTTTAATTCCATGGACTATTTGCCACGCAATAATGAAAGTGATTTTACCGCATTAGCCTCCGAACCAAAATTTTGGAAGCATTTCCAAATGAGTTCCCTCTCTGCGAGGGTAGTACTTCTATTTTTGCTCGTTAGTTAAAAAAACACTATAATCGACTTAGAAGGTGCTGCAAATTTTAATATGGTAATTTTGTAGTCAAATATTTATTTTTCTGAGTTTAGTTATCTACTTAAACTTAAGTGACTTAATTAAGTGTCCACTTAAGACTCAATATTCTAAGACTTAATGATTGCTAGTTTGAACATTTGGACATCAAACGCACAATTCTTTTTTTGTTTAAAATGCAAATTAACAGGTCTATATATTTGATATATTTGGAATGGACAAAAAGTCAAGGAACCGCTATAAATGCACTCAGAAAAAAATGTTAGTACAATGACTTTATTGTGTGACGACGACTATATATGCTCAGCGAATATCTTTTCGTATCTCGTTACTTCACAGCGCCACTAGCAAAAATTTTAAGAACTAGCGACAAAAATTATGACATATAGCCTAATTCTATAACTTTGTTTAAATTTCTGTTATTGTAGATAACCGAAAACGTTAACATTAAAATTTTATATTCTGTAATTTTTGTGCTAACATTTCTATAAAATGTAAAATACATTTTCATTACGTTATGCCTAATAAATCAAACAGCTCTTCTATGTTTTCCAAATTTAGCATTTCTGTTTAAAAAACTTTAAAAAATTTTTTTAATTGATTCAAGTTAAATCATGAAATATATATTTGGTTTTGAGTCTGTGTGTGTGATATTAAAAAAAAAACATTAATGAAATATGTGAAAATTAATTAATGCTTACAAAATAAAATTAATTTTTTCATAAGACAATATTTGAAAAATTAAATTTTTTCGAAATTCGAGAATATGCTGTCGTCGAAATGCACCGTTTATTTCGTGTGATTATGTAAAAAACCTACAAAAAGTAAGTAGGTGTAGGGTTTAAAGCACCTGATTTTCATTTTTAAAATATATAGAATTTATTTTTTTTAAAGCGCAGATTTTTTTTAATATGTACGAGTTATGGAAGTTTAAAGCTAAAAGATATGGGAAACTCTTAAATAAAACATGATTTTTTTAAATGGTTTTATTTAAAAGTGGAAATAAGGTAGATTTGTATAAGTATTTAATATTTGGATCTTGAGTGCTAAATACTTAAAGTACCTACGTATTCTAACACTATCCGGCCATAAAAATGATTTAAAGAGTTCATTGTAGAATTCGGCAGGAATGCCAATTTAAAAGAAATTTGTTTTAATCCATTAAAGTCAGCATCCTTTTCAACCAACTTGAAGCAATTTATATGATTTTTTCCTATTTTAGCGTATTTAACAAAATAATCCACTATTTGTCAGTAACAGTAGACTTAAATGAAGATAAATTAGCCCATTTTTATTAGCAATTATTGTTGTCTCCAAAAATAACAATTTCACGTTTTTCTTTTGGCTAAAATTTAATCCACTTTAAATTGTGCACTAGGATGTCATTTTTTGTGGGAATTAGCAGTAGCATAACTAACAGAATTGTCAGATTTTTGAGAAAAACAAAGAGCGTTAACAACAAAAGGCCTAAAACTACTACGATGATTAGATATATGAGTTTACATTTAGCAGCAGCAGCATAACTAACAGAAGAATCAGAAAACCCAGAACTTCGTCTTCGAACTCTCACTTTATTATCATTTAAATTACGATCAATTTGTTCAGTAGTTACAGCATTATCATCTACAGCAGCTACAACAATAGACTTTGCATCATAAAGGTTACAGTTAGTGACATTATTATTACAATCAAACTTGTTTCAGCAAATGCATTTTAGTTATTTAAAGCAGCACACTCATTTACATATGTATTGAATTGTTGTTTTAATTCTCGTAAGTCTCTTGATAAAATTGAGGCAGTGGCAATTAAATTATTAAAACCATTAGCATTTATAAGCAATATTTTTTGACAAATTAATTAGATTAAATCCAAGTTCACTATTAACATAATTTTTGATAATGTTCACAACAAATTATACATTTTACATAAACGCTACCGACAGATTTAAAGCAACTAGCACATGCAGTCCTAGGATGCATTAAAAGAAAAAATTTAACTTGATCAAACAACAGTAACTACCAACTGTTGTATTTTTTAGGTCTGAATGGTTGTACATTGTTCTTTGTATGGATGTAAAAAGTATTGAGTAGGATGGAGTCAACACTTTAAAGTATTAAGTAGTTTCTAATGTTCAAATGTATCGAAATTTTACAACACTAGTTGTTTAAAAAGATACTTCTAATTTTCAATTTAAATTGGTTTACAGCGATTTTATTTATGCTTTGTGTTTTTATATGTAAAAATATTAAAGAAAGAAATGGGAGCAGCTTCTTGTTGCTTGTATCAAGAGACCACTTAAGGTTGAGTAAGAGAGTTTATAGTAAAATTGATGATTCCTTATACTCATATTAAATATTTTAATGTATTTTTTTCTCTTATTTCTGTATTTATCATTTCCTATAAGGTAACAACATATATATACCTATAGGTACTTAATAGGGTATTATATACCAGATAACTATTTAGCTTATTTATTTATTTATTTATTTATTTATTTTTGTTTATATATTTAATAACAACATGGCTAATTATTTGAACTATGTGGTTAACTACTATAAATATATATAAATGAAGTTATAAAAATTTAAAAACTATATAAAAAATAAACTGTTGAGTATTTTATATACTAGCAAATTTATATACTGTTGAAGTCGCTTCAAAACTCTGTACTTTTGTGAAGTATTTTCTTCGTTGTATGTAGAGTACACAAGATTAATTTTTTTACTATTATCGCACGAGTTTAAAAAAAATAATAAAAAAACTGTTTAAATATTTTACCCAGAATAAGCTTTAAATTACAAAACACTTGAGCCCAATTTGAAAAAAAAATCTAAACTTTTTATAATTAAATCTCGAGTTTCCAGTGCTAGTTGCGCCTTTAAGATACCCTTAATCAGGTCATCAATAAGCATTGTTTGATTGCAGTTACCACACGAAAATTGTTCAAACATCGGAACGACCTAATTACATACATACCTGTTTTTATACCCTTCACCACAGGTGAAAGGGTATATATAAGTTTGTCATTCCGTTTGTAATTTCTACAATATTGATCTTAGACCCTATAAAGTATATATATTCTGGGTCCTTATGAAGAGCGAAGTTGATTTAACGATGTCCGTCTGTGTGTTGAAATGGGTTTTCCGAAGAACCCAGACATGATGAGGACTTAATTGTTTTTTATTTCTGTTACATGTGATCCATTTCTGTTTGCTATTAAAAATCAGACAGATCGGTTAATAAATGGCTGAGATATTAGCAAAAAACCAGGACTACCTCTAATTTTTCCAGTAAAATCCCTTTAATATGTATGTAGAATTTTGAGCATAACAACACATCCATGTGTTAAAATTCTTTTCTTTCATCTCCACCTTTTATACACAAACAACACACATACAAAGATTTGTCATTTAAATAAAAACTAAACAAATCTCTAATGAACGAAGACTTTTATATATGTACCTCTATTGACGATGATTTTGCGTGAGCTTCAATAGCTCAGTTGTCTAGACGCTACGTCACAAATACTTTTTTTCTCTAAGGCCGCGGGTTCGAGGTTCGAATCTCGGTCAGGTCAATTCACTTTTTTTTGTAAATTTTTTTTTATTATTTTCTTAAGACTTTTTTTTTTTTTGCTTAGTTTTGGTTTTTTTTTAACATTTAATAATTCATTTATATAAAATTTTATATTAATAATTAAATAATCCATCCAATAGGCTAAAAACATCAACATTTTTATAAAAACCCTCTGATACAAACAAAATACAAACGTTTTTATACCTTTCACCACAGGTGGAAGGGTCGCGGGTTCGAATCCCGGTCAATTCACTTTTTTTTGCAAATTTTTTTTTAATTTCTTAAGATTTTTTTTTTGTTTTTTTTTTACATTTAATAATTAATTTAAATAAAATTTTATATTAATAATTAAATAATCCATAAATAGGCTAAAAACATCAAAATTTTTATAAAAACCCTCTGATACAAACAAAATACAAACGGTTTTATTTCTATTTTTTGCTCCGATTTAAAAGAATTTATAAAAAGATTTTTAAACCATTTTATTTCTCACATATTAAGAAAATTTTATACCTTTGAGTGCAACTATTTTAGGTCATAACTTATAATAATTTATAAAAAAATTATAAACAATTTTCCTTCAAATTTTTAAAATTAAGCTAAAGAAATTACAAATATTTTTAACAAAAAAGCGAAATAAAATCCCAAATGCAAATTTGCCAGCTAAATCAAACTATTTTGTAGAAATAAAACACATGCAGTTGTAGTGATTTCTTTTAACGATTTGTTGAAATTCTTTTCTTTCACCTCTTCACCTTTTATACACAAACAACAAACACTATTCTAGAGCTGTATTATGACCTATGGATACGTCTTATATAGCAAAAGATCGAAAATCTTTAGTATAACATATTTGCTGAAAAACTCGGAAATATCGGTTCAGATACAAAAAAGTTATGCCCAAAACATACATTTTTTTAAAATACCTATTTTCTTCCCGAGTCCAAGTTTTATCTCCAAACTAAATGGTTAATTTCCTCTTAAAGGCGTCCGTATATAAATCTGCCCATTCCATATATGTCCATATATAAACTTCAGTTTTTTCCCAACCATGGTGAAGGGTATATAAGATTCGGCATAGCCGAATTTAGCCGCTCTTACTTGTTTATTTTGTTATAAAATGAGCCTTTACAATTATGAATAAACCCATACATAATACTAATAATAATAAATCTTTTTGCTCTATTGTTATTTTAAATTGTATATGTTAGGCGATGACGAAAGAGCTCCTGGCAAAAATCAGGCTTTAGATGGCGTTAAGTCCGATTCCGATGGCAATCATGTGCAACAACAATCCTCATCGGGCAATGCCCCTGAGTCTAGTCACAAAAAGGAAAAATCTGTTTTGCAAGCTAAACTCACTAAATTAGCGATCCAAATCGGTTACGCAGGCTCCACGATAGCCGTACTCACTGTTATAATTTTGGTAATACAATTTTGTATAAAAACGTTTGTTATTGAAGAGAGACCCTGGAAAAACACATATGCGAATAATTTAGTCAAGCATTTAATTATCGGTGTTACCGTATTGGTTGTAGCTGTACCTGAAGGTCTACCATTAGCTGTTACACTTTCGTTGGCCTATTCTGTCAAGGTGAGTACCAAAGATCACACTTTATTACAGCCCTTTAACGCAATCACCTCATCGGAGGCCTATTAGATAGGTGCGATTGGTAATTTTTAACCCAAAATATTTTTCATTGAGCTAAGAAGTTTGGTACTAAAAATGTCCAGCAGAATGTGCCGAAGTTGAAAATATTAATGTATCATTACGAAAAAGAAGTGTCACCAGATCTAAAAATTTGTTGCAGCTAAATAAGGGTTGAAAAATGTAAAAAAAATTAAATGCTAAAAAATATTCGTGACTAATTCAAAACGCTAAATTTTTAAAATTTACCTAATTGCAAAAACGGTGTTCTTGAATTCGTACGATTTAATGTTTATGTTCGAAAAATTATTTAGTTATCAAAAACAAAAAAAAAAAACTTATTTTTACGAAATTCCATTCGTGAAATACAATAAATTCGAGTTTGTTTTTTTTTTTTTTGAGCGAAAAATTAACTTCTTGATTTATTTTCTACCTAAAATTTGTTGAAATAGACCTAACGCGTGAGAAAATTTCCTTTAATTTAAGACGTCACACTACCATTTTGGGTGTGTTTCGGTTGGACCTAGCGGGTCCCATATTAAAAACATTTTTTCTTTTCAATTCCCGTGAGGGTCATATATTTTTGGTCGAACACCAATACAATTACATACTCTGTCTGCATTACAAAAACCAAACATTTTTTCTCAGTATGTTTTGTCTGCACTCACACAAACATAAGTATTATTAAATAGAGATAATGAACTAATTAATTCTACCCAAACCCCGGTGATAGCTTTGATGCCTGAAAAGGAGCTATACCCAAACTTTGAAGAACTGAAACTATTTCCCAAACAACTATTTAAATACAATTGAACACTCCATCTGATAGCAACACAATGTCTAACCCCCCTTTCCAAACTGGTATCGATATATACTTTACGGTACTTACACTCAGAAAAAAAAGTTAGTAGAAAAATTTGTAAACAGTTTTCATTAGCATTCACAGAAAAAAAATTTCAGATTTGATTAAAAAAATCCCATATTCAATTAAAAAATTATTTGAAATTCCTGTGATAAACATTTACGTAGATTCAATAACTAAAAACGACAGACGTTTATTCAATGAACATATTAATTGAAATTTTTAAAAATTGTCAACAAAAATTTTTATTGATTCAATTAAAATATTATTTGAAATTTTCAAAATTTTCAACAAAAATTTTAATTGATTTAATAAAAAAATTCATTAGAAATTTTCAACAAAAATTTTTATTGATTTAATAAAAATATTATTTGAAATTTTAAAATTTTTCAACAAAAAATTTTATTGATTCAATAAAAAAATTATTTAAAATTTTCAATAAAAATATTATTTGAAATTTTCAACATGATTCAATAAAAATATTATTTGAAATTTTCAAAATTTTAAACAAAAAATTTTATTAATTCAATAAAAATATTATATAAATTTTTAACAAAATTTTTTTGTTTTTGATTTATCAAATCAATGCGTTTTAGTAAGTAATTTTTATGAATTCTATTAAGTTTCCATTGATTTGGAAAATTTAAAATAAGATTCATTATATTTTTCGTTTTTTAATAAAAAACAGATTTCTTATATTTACATACACAGAGAAAACAGATTCATTGTGACAATCGCATTCCTTGCCAACTGAATAGTTTGCTTGTCGCAACCGAATTATTTGATTGTGGCCAATCTTTTGTATTAACCGAATTTCGGTCCTTGCAAACAAGTATGTCGGTGGCTCCAACTAAACCATTCTCTGTGTACATATTTCTTTTATATTTTGTTTTATTTTTGTATTTATTGTAAACTAAAAAAGTTATTTCAGCGTTGGTTAAAATAATGGTAATAATAATAAAAAAACAAACATTAGTCAAAATTTCATAAAAAGTAAATACACATACGTTCTTTTTACAGACTCTAACTTTTTCAAAAAGTTTTATAAACTAATTTAAAATAAATTAATTAGGGTGAAGTGATATAAAAAAACTATTAATATACAGGGACATAACTGTTATAATCAATATTTGAAAAAATCCTGAAATAATAATTTATCACGAAATTTTAAAACCTGCTCTCTGAATAATAGTTACAAATAACAAATATTTTTTTGTCTTTGATAACCATTATATTATAGTTTGTTTTTGTTTTTTTTTTTTGGGGGGGGCTTCCATCACCATTACAAAAGATTTTAATTTTTTTTGGTCTTCGGTAACCATTACAAAAGACTAATTTTTTTGTTGGTCTTCTATAACCATTATAAAAGATTTTAATTTTTTGTGGTCGTCTGTAACCATTATGAAAGATTTTTCATTTTGCGGTCTTCCTGTATTCAAATAAATTTTTATTATAAGTAACCAGAAGTGTGCAAAATTTTATAAAAATATCTTAAGATTTGCGAACTGTAGCGTGGTTATAGGACAGAAAAAATAAAAATCGTTTATAATGGTTATAGAAGACCAATAACTAATATATAATAATCTTTCATAATAGTTACCAAAGACCAGAAAAAAAAATAATCATTCATAATGGTTATCAAAGACCAAAAAAATAATAATCATTCATAATGTTTAGGCAGGACTACAATTTTCTGGGTAATTTATAATTATTATTGCAGGACCAATTTTTTTAAATTATTTTTTTCATAACCTATTGCATATTTAAAAAATAATAACAGTTATTTCGGGTTCCTGTTTATATATCAATTACACATAAAATATAATTTTTTAAAGTATGCACTCTTGTAAATTTCTTTTCAGATGGAATCTCATAGAAAAATGTTTGTAAAAAGTTATAAAATATAGTATATTCCTTAGGAAACTCTAGACTAAAAACAAAGAATATTTTGAATAGAAGGTCTACAGCTGTTATAATTCTTAACATAGGGTATTGAATTTCGTCGAAATAAATAAATATTTTTTCAATTTTTAATATATTTCCTATAATAAGCAGCCTCGGCTGAATATTAAGATTTAAAACTTTAAGGTGATTTAATTTTTTAAAGTTCTTCTTCAGTACTTGCGACTATGGCAAACGATTCCTGAGAATCTTGAATGGAAAATTTTTTTCTTATTTTTGATCCGCTTTCGTCAGTCATTACTTTCTGGTGCGGCGGTAGTAAATGGTGAAGAAACCACAGGATTCCAAAAATTTTTGATTCTGAAATATTATCAAATGTTTAAATTTCAATACAAATTTAAAAACAATAAATTCATCAGATGATGTTAATTCCAACATTCTCTTTGAAACTGAAGCATTATTCACTTTAGTTGTTAGAATATGCAATAGCTTTTTAAATCCTTAGCATCGTTATTTAAGACTGAAGTCAATTTAAATCTACAAAATTTTATACAATTTTAATTAAAAACAAAACAGTTTATTACATTATTACCAATTGGAATCCAGAGGGTTTTAAATATTCTGGCCATTGTTTTAAAATATCTGCAGTTGATTTAGAATCAGTCATTTGTTGAAACCGGTATTTCGTGCACTTTTTCCAGTATATATCTCATCTGCAGTTGTATTTTCACTTCGAAGGCATTGAAGGGCAAGATTTACATCTGAATTATCAAATATAGAAATAAAGTTTATTTATGACTTGAGGATTGGATAGAGAATGCATTTATCTTAAATTAATGTTGTATTGTCAATATTAATTTATTGTCTTTTTCAGTTTTTGAATCTTAAATAGATAAGCGAATTTACTTGAGGAATAGATAGACATTGCAATTACCTTTAATAAATGTTATATAATCAACATTAATTACTACGCTTTTAAAGAATTTATAACTAAAATAGTTCTAAGCTTTTGGACTTAGAAAAATTTTAAGAAAAAAAAAATATTTTTATTTTTTAAAAATTTTACTTGGGGAATAGATAGGCAAGGCCTTTACCTTTAATAAATGTTATATAATCAATATTGATTAGTTCGCTTTTAAAGAATTTATAACTAAAATAGTTCTACTTATTCGGGGCTTAAAATTAAAAAAAAAATGTAAATTAAAAAGATTAATTCGAGTTAAGAAATTGATAGAGAATGCAATAAGGTCTCATTAATTTTTTATAAACAAAAACAAGTTTAACTTACTAGATTCAGTGGAGATCTCATCTCGTGGCGATTCTTTAAAAAGAATACTTTTTGAAAAACGTTTTAAGTTATAAATTTTATTGTAAATCTTTCCCCCTTTTCCGGTTGTGTAATATTCCTAAAATAACAGGAATAATTGTTATTATTTATGGAAACAATTTCTAAATACAGATTCGATAACATATAACTTACCAATTTTTCTGTGGGAAAAATTTTACAAATCTCTTTTTCCATATCCGAACAATCTTTTATTGAACAAACCCATCCTTTGGTTTCAACAAAATTTGCAATTGTTTTAATTAGTAACTGACGTTGCTCCTCATGGAGTGTTTTATTCTCTTGGTAGTATTTAAGAATTAACTTCCCATTTTGTGTTTCATTTAACATTGTTAGAACTGAAGAAATTGGTGGTTTCAGTAAATCGTTTTGTTGTTGTGTAGGTGGCGAATTAGTTGTTATTGTCTTTTTCCATAGTTCCAGTTTTTCTTCAAAAGTTGCCAGGTCTCCAACAGCAAGACCATTAAATAACAACTCAATTTGCTTTGGTTTTAAAATTTGTATAATATCTATTTTTATTCGATTTTCTAAAAAAATTCTTAAAAAGTTAAATTGTATGGTAAAATAAAAAATAGGGGAAACTTACCAGTAAAATGTTTGTAAAGATGCTGTAAATTCCAATTGCATAATAACTCATAGAGATTTGGGATAACAGCTGTAGGATTTATCTTCATCCTAAAGTTATGAAAATTTAGTATATACTTTTATAAAACTCTTTTAGTTTTATAAAAGTCCTGCCCATAGAAGTTTTTACTTTTTCTACCGGAGGTCCAACTATATCCTTAAATGGTACAATTTCGAAAACATTTGAAGTATTAGTAATTTCAAATGCTGCAAAGTGTGAGTTATACATTTGACGAGGATTTTATTATATAGACAACACTTAGGATATCGTTGTCATACTGATATCCCCATATAACTGCCTCGGAATATACTGATATTTCGTTACTTTTAAATTTTATCGCATTTTCTTTTTTTATTTTTCAAATCAGTTAAAATTTTTTTGAAAACGTTGTCTTCTTTTAGTTCTGATTTTAAAATGAAATTAGCAAATTTCAGTTGATGTTTGATAGCAAAAATTTTAGGAATATTTTTTCTGGAAGTTGTTATATAGAACATATCTTAAATTCTTTGTGTTTCGCTTCGAACTTGAAGTTCCACAAGTTTCGCAATGGGCCCGCCTTTTTCATTATCATAGGATAATGTACTATTATATGAAATTTTGGTGTTAGTTTTTTTTAAATAAAATTTGGTAATTTCTATTTATTATTTTAATTTTGTTTTTAATTTTTGCATTTAAGGCACTTGAAATTTCATAGCATAAAACATCTTCAATTAATTCGAAAAATGTTATTAAAAAGTCCCAAACCTCGTCACTTTGAGGTATGTATTCTCCAAAAAGTATTGGAAAATAATAGGTAAATGACATCATTTGTCTTGCTGATGATTTAAGTTTAAAGTTTTCAAGTTCTTGGACAGTTAAGTTAAACTTTTCCGTACCTTTATCGCTTTTAAAATAGGGGAAGGATTTTATCCTGGTATTTACAGCATCAATATTGAAATATTCCATTGTTTTAATAAAATATAATAACGACTGAGAAAGTATGTAATGGCATATGCCTTCGAAAATGTCATGCATGACGTCCACTGCATAATTTTCAGTGTCGTGGAATGACGGAATGTCATTAAAAATGCATTTTCCTGTTATTCCTGATTTATATAAATTGTGATTTCATTCTATAGCCAATCTATAGTTAATTATATTTCTTAATATTTCAGAGGCCTGGGTAACACATTTTTGAGCATCTGTCTTTGTAATAAGACAAAATCTACAATAATGTATGGCTGAAAACGATTTCGCAAAATTTAATGTAATGTTTAAACCCAGATTGTCTCCCAACAATAAACCCATTATAAAAAAAAACTTTTCTTTTTCCATTTTTCGTTTCTATATATATTCCATTATCTCAATATCTTTTATTGACTCCACAAGAGTAGCAAAAGAACTATTGCCATATTTTGTTACATCTTTAGAAGGTACAGAACATGCCAAAAATATTTCACTCACTTTGGAAGATTTTCCTGTCATGCAAGGAAAAGCGTAATAGAAATTACAAATTGATTGTTTATTAGCTTTTGATCCAATAGAATAATTTATTCCAAAATCATCATTGTATAGGAAGTATGGAATTAAAGTACGATTTGGGTACAGTGATTTTTTTTGCTTCCATAAATCTGACTGTATAAAATTTACGAAATTCGGGTTTTTTTCAGTAGATTTCATATGAGCTAAAACTTTGTTCAGGCAATCGTCTTTTTCAAAAATTTGTTTGAATTCGAAATGAAACGGCATTAACGTGCCTTTAGTATTTTGATTGTTTTCAATAGAAAATGTCTTGACCTTATCTATAAGTCCAATTTCGTTCATAGTTTTTTCCAACATGTAGTCTGACTTCACATTTTTAAATAAATCACTTTTAATATTTGCAAACATTTTTTTATCGCAATTTATATTATTTACGCAACTTTCCATGAAATTTACAACTGGATTAAGAATATCCTTTTCAATAGATGTTTGTAAAGACAATATATCAGAACGCGTGTAATTACTATTTGCATGTAATTGTAATACAAATTTATTTGCGGAGCTAATTATTCTTTGTAAATTTTCGTTGTAATTAAAATTGGAACCAAACGGTGTCTCCGATGATGGATTATTAGTATCAAACTGAGTACTAATTGTTAGGTTTTCACTTGGGGAATCATTTGGAATATTGCAAATTAGAGAATTAACTGTACTTTCTTCACATGTTAAAGTACATATTTGCTTGAGAACTTGTTTGATTAGTACAACTTTTTTGGAAATGCCTCGATATGTGTATTTTAAAATTATATTTAATAATAAATTTCTGAGAACACCCTTCAAAATTACATTCAAAAATTGTACCAGGTGGTGTATAATGGGATTTTAAATGTGAAATTAAACTATTTGGGCAGTGAAATAATTTATAACATATAGAACAATTAATAGAACTCACCATTTTTATACGAATTTTTAATATTTTTTAAATATAACTTTACAGCAAACATTACAAGGTTTTCCGGCAACTAAGAGACACTGTTGCAAACTCGCCGCTTTTCCCGCTAAGCTAGCGATTCTTAATAACGAAAAAGTGTTGAAATTAAATTCGTAATACACGAATTTTAATTTGCTATGTATAAATACATTTAATTTACAATAATCACATTTAATTCACAATGAATAAATATTAGTCGTAGTTTCTAAAGAATTCAATCCTTCATTCGATTTTCAATTCAGATTGACCATGGCATGATTAAATTCTCAAAGTTTAACTTTTGAATGGGAATGAATTCTTAGTTGGTCTCAATCGATTTAATTTTAGAAGACTTCATTCGTTTTTCATCGTTCGATATGTCAATCACGGATTTCGATTTTTGGGAAATTCATTCAAAAGAGAATTCAAACTTTGAAGCTTATATATTAGTTCACAGCGCATTAATATATAGTTAATATTTTATACTTACATTGAAAAAGTAAATAAAATTCAAATCGCAATTGCTTTTATTTTATCGCGAAGAATTTTGTTATATTTAACGTTTTTAGTAATCTTGAATAATTTTTTACATAAACGCCATAATCTAATGCGGTAATCCACACCATTCGTTGTCAAACATAAATTGAATGAGAATTTAAATAAGAATTTGTAATGATAATAAGAATCTGTAAAGGAGTAAATTTGTAAATTAATAAATGAATAAATAAATAAGTGAAAATCTATATTTTTTTTTATATACATCATTAATATTTTTAATCCTTTTCCTAAATCCTAATCCTAAAATTATCTAATTGATTTTCTATCGTCATTCGGTTATATACAGCGTTTTTTTTTTTGGTAAAAATAATTGACAATAGTGCTAAAAAAACAAAACGGTTGTTTTGTTTTTTTAAGCTTATATGAAGAAACGCATCAAGTGTAAAATGAAGAGAAAGAGAGAAATGCATCAAGTGCAGTGGCAGCCCTGATGATTTTGGTGGAAAAACGTTAATTTGACGATTTTTTACTCAAAAACCATCAAATCAATTTGAATGATGGTCAACTTATGTTGACCATCTCTTTCGATCTATTTATAATATTTCCAAATATTGTTGATATCAATTGTTTTTTTTTAAATAAACTTAATTTCCTTTAGTTTGTAAAAACTATTTATTTATATTTACTTAATCAAGTTCAATAAATCCCTGAATTAGTTACATTTGTGTAAATATAAACAAATTCATGTCACAAATAATAAAAAAGTTATTTAATTCATAAAATAATTAAACATGTTAATTCAATCCACAAGAAAATAAATCATTGACGAACTATCGGGCATGTTCTGGAATTAGTATGAATACAAATCACCGTTAAATTAAAATGTATGTCGCTATTACAATGTGTTCAAAAGTTTCATTTGATTCGATTTTTATTTTTATACCCTCCACCATATATGGTGAGGGTATATATCAGTTTGTCATTCCGTTTGTAATATGTCGAAATATAGGTTAAAGACGCCATAAAGTATATATATTCGTGATCCTTATGCAATTTTAAGTCGATTTAGCGATGTCCATCTGTCTGTCCGTCTGTCTGTCTGTTGAAATGGCGATCACGACGCGAAGACGCAAGCGGGGGTGACTATTTTTACCCAGATTATTTAACATCCTCCCGAGCAGTTTGGTATTTAAAATGAGCAAAATCGGTTTAGCGGTTCAAAAGTTATGAGTGAAAATGTGAAGGTACCTCTAAATTTCCATACAAATTTGTACAATTTTTCTGTATCTATTTTTTTTTCTGTTAAGTAAGTAAAAATGTTATTAAGTCTTCTTATTGTTCGATTACATTTATTGTCTTACATAGTATGAGAATAATAGCATTCTTAGAGCTATATGTGTGTTACTCTGATAACTAAGTTAACGTAAAAATCAACAATGTTAAAGTCGCTAACAGAGCAGACCTCTGTAAATAACATTGCTAAAACTAAACAAATAACATTACTAAAACTAAATAACAAATTACAGTTCATGCAAAATTTAGTAAATACGTATATCATCTTCAGCCCTATGGTGGAGGGTATTCAAAGATTCGGCACAGCCGAATTTAACCCTTTTTTACTTGTTTTTCATTAGAAATGTATAACCATAATTTACTGAAATTAAATCGTATGTGAATTTTACTCTTCATATGTTTTTTGTTTACAAATATTTTTAAAATACGGCAACTCTGTTAAGAGAATTAGAAACAAAACACAAGAGAATAAGAAAAAATTACATACGAATAAAATAGACCTCTTATAGTTGTCAATTTGTCAATGTAAAATTAGGGAACGTTTTTGTTCTGGATCGATACATATTCATGTTTTTCTTTTACTTTAAAAAATCGTAATTTTGAAAATTTTTGGAGAAAAACGTCAAAATGACGATAAATTGTCAAATCTGGCAGCTATGATCAAGTGTAAAATAAAGAGAATGAGAGTGGCACAAGCATTTAATAAAAAATATAATAATATAAAGGGTTACCATTAATCGCATCTTATTTACATTGCAGTTTTGTGTATAAATTTCATGTTTTGTGAATAAATTTCATGCATATTGTGTATAAATATCATGTACTCTGAACAAGTCATGACATCATTTTGAAAATAAAAATTGTAGTGAGATGCGATTGTTGAATAAATAAATAATCCGAGATTCTTTTAATATTGTATAATATTATTTAATTTTATTTAAAAAAAGTCTCTCTTTTGATTTTATAATTAACAATCTGCAAATAAACATTTAGCATGATTAGACATAAGGGTAAGCAAGAACAATAATATATGCAGTCAATATATCGACCAACAAAACTATTTGCTCTTGTAACAGTAAATGCATCAAACAAATTAGCGACGGCATTTATCATGCCACGAAGCTAAAAGACTTGATACATTTAACTAATCGACCACTCATGCCAACCTGCAAATAAACAATGAGCTCTTCTCGTTATAATTCTAATGTATATACCCTTTCAGAGCATGCAAAACAAAACACTCAACAATTACCGTTAATTGAGTGAAAACAAGAAGAACTTTACAATGCATGGTTGGACTTTAGAATGGTTACTAAAATATAAAAATAGTGAGATTCAATTATGGTTACTAAAACATAAAAATATATGGTTACTTCCAACAAATAATTACAAAAGAAAATAATATAAATAATTCATTCATGTATAATAAAGAAGTTAATGTACATATAAGCATTCTTGTATAATAAATAATAATCTGCTACAGACTCCCCCTTTGACGTGCAGGATCTCGACCCGAGTTGTGCGTCAACCTCTCTCTAAGCTTTCTTCGGTCTTCCTCGTCTCTTCATGGGATGAACTGGAGCTGGCTTTACTTCCGAATTGGTACCTTTGTATAAAGTTAATGCAGAGGCATGATAGGTACCAAGGGGCATATTCAAATTATCCGGCGATGACACTTCATATGTAGATGAACCAATTTTCTTGGTTATGATGTATGGGCCGTCCCGCTTAGGAACGAACTTGGATGTAACGCTTTTAGTTGCATTACTCAAGACGTGAGTGGTTACTAGTACTTCTGAACCGACTTGAAAATCTGGTTGAGGACGTCTAGATTGATCAGCGTACTGTTTATTCCTATCTTGAGTTTTCAACTCAGCTTCTTTAGCATCTTTCAAAACAGTTGCAATAGTGGTTAAATACGATGATATTTCAGGAACAAAGTTTTCAGATTCAACAATTGCTCTAACATCGTGTTGTACATCATCTAATGTTCGTAATTCTCTACCGAATGTTAAAAATGCAGCGGTGTAACCGGTACTTTGGCACTTGGCCGTATTCATGGCAAAGCGTATAGCAGCAATGCTATGATGCCAATTATTATGTTGATTCTGGACTACAATTGCCAATTGACTCTTTAAGTCTCTGTTTTTGCGTTCCACTGGGTTTGCTTCGGGATGGTAGACGGGTGTAAATTGTTGTTGTATACCTAGGCAATATGTAACTTTCTGCATTATGGCTGATACGAACTGAACACCATTATCGGATTTTATACGTCTTGGTATACCGTAGCGTAGAAATATTTCTTCAATTAAAATTTTAGCACATGCTTCTGCCGTTGCTTCTTCTAACTTGAAAATTTCTGTCCATCGACTAGCTACATCTTCTACTATTAATATCCATCTATAACCATCTTCGGTTTCTGGTAATGGGCCAAACAAGTCTACTGCTACAACCTCAAATCGTTGTTTACTGCTCGTAGTTTGTAAAAGTCCGGCTGGTTTCATATTACCTGCTTTAAAACGTTGACATTCAATGCAACTCTTAACATATTTTGCAATTTCACTGCGCATTCCCGGCCAAAAGTATCTGCTTGCTATACGTGCAATGGTTCTTTCCGTACCATAATGACCTGCAGTACTTTCGTCGTGGTAAGCTTTTAAAATTTCAGGACGTTCATGGGACGGTATGACCAACTGTGCATCCTCACAATCATCATTACCATAGCAATACAAAATACCATGATTGAGGAGATAACTTCGATTAATCCAGCGTAAAGAATTTTCATCTTGTTTTTCAAGTGAAGTTATTATATCCTTCAAATAATCATCTTTAAGCTGCTCATGTCGAATTTCTCCAGAGCTCTTAGTAGGCATATCCACATGAAACGAACACATGCAATTTTCCGTGCCGTCATGTTTATCATCCAAACACGGTGGCCTGGAAAGCATATCGGCTATAGCATTAGCCTTTCCTGAAATATAATCTATTGTAAAATTATACTGTTGGATTTGTAATCCCCATCTCGCAATTCTTCCCGTTGGTGATTTGATTGTTAAAAGCCATTTTAATGGTTGATGATCTGTCAAAAGTTTTATTTCGGCACCTTCTATATAGCCACGGAATTTATTGCACGCCCAAACTACTGCTAGCGCCTCCCGTTCCGTGGTTGAATAGTTTCGTTCTGCATTATTCAACAACCTGCTGGCATACTCTATTGGATGCTCCTCTTGTCCCTCCCCCTGGAGTAGAACTGCTCCGAGAGCATAAGCACTTGCATCGGTTTTAATGGTAAATGGCATGTTATCAACGGCCTGCTTCAAGACTGGAGATGTAGTTAAAGCTTTCTTTAAAGCATTAAACGCATCCATTTCAAGCTTCTCCCATTTCCACACAGCGTTTTTCTTGGTAAGGTTGGTTAACGGTCTAGCAATTTCAGCGTAGTGTAAAATAAATCTTCTATACCAGGAACACGTTTGAATAAATGAGATCACTTCCTTCAAATTTCTAGGCTCCTTACGATCAACAATTGCCTGTATTTTACCTGGATCAACTGCTATACCTTCAGCTGTAAGAACGTGTCCGAGAAATTTCACACTAGAGCAGCAAAAATTACATTTCTGGTTGTTTAACCGCAACTTAAACAGCAGCAATCTTCAAGATGTTGTTGAAACGTTTCTGAGCATATAATCAAATCATCCAAATAAGCTAGTATACATACTTCCGATATACCAGCTTTAAATCTATTGACCAATCTTTGAAATGTTGCGGGTGCATTCCGCAACCCGAATGGCATTCTTTTAAAACGGTACGTTCCAAATGGAGTTATAAGACAAGTTTTATCGCGATCTTCTACAGCAACTTCAACCTGGTAATAGCCACTTTGTAAATCTAACGTGGTCATATACATAGTACTTTTTGCTGCATGCAATAAATCATCCATACGTGGTAACGGATACCGGTCCTTTAAGGTAACGGCGTTTAATTTTCTATAATCAACGCATACACGAATTGATCCATCTTTCTTTGGAACCATGACAACCGGTGATGACCATGCTGACTCAAACTCTTCAATTATATCGTTTTCCAGCATATTTTCTATTTCACCTCTTAGCGCACGGGCCCTAGCAAAAGATAGACGATAAGGGGGTGAAGCAATTGGTTCATGATCTCCAGTGTTGATTTTGTGAACGGCAAATGGCGTTGGTCCACCCTGGCCACTAAACACAACACTATGGCTTAATAATAATCTATCCAATCGCTCCTTTTCCTCGTTACTTAAATTAGCCGCATCTGTGGGCTTTAAAATTCCAAAATCAAATGAGTATAGCGGTACGAAAATTTGCTCACTAGTTTCAGAGTTATTATCAATAACATTTTGTACAAAAACATTGTACAAAGGATCTTCATTTTCATTATACGTAACACCACCAAACAGTGCCGCATCTTTACTCTTATCTGGCGTAGACATATCCGCAGGAAGTGCACTTTTAAAAATAGACTGTATTGAGTGAGGAGAGTAGTCATTTTCTCTAACATAATCAGGACCATATGATTCAAACTCGGAAACATGCGTTTTACAAAATCTTTTTGGAGTTATCTCTAGAGGTGCAACCAGTTTCTCAGCAATTTCTGGTGTTTCACGCTTAGGATATGGCTTTGCCACTTTTATACTCTCCAAAAGATTCAAGTCTACCGGCCAAGATTCACTAAAATCAAAAATCTGGTTTGGACAACTTTCGTAATACCAATATCTTTGTCCCATGTTTAATACTACTCCAGATTCTTCCATGAAATCGGTACCAATTAAAGTCCGATTACTTTTATCGTCAGGAAAAATCAGAAATTTTATGTTGAGGCATCTACCACCAATTACAATTTTACAAACCGTTGTCAAACATTTTCTGTTTCTAATAGTTCCGTCTGCAAGCGATATTTTACAGTCAATGGGTTCATAATTACATCCTTTCAAATCCATTATACGTTTTAAATTCGTGCTAGCCACACTTGTCTTCGCACCGGAATCAAAATACGCTTGACCTGGAACACCAAAAAGTTGAACATTTACCACCGGAATATTACGACCTACGCACAATCCCAGAGAATTAAAACCTACACCCATCGGTGAGTTACCACTAATAACCTTTTTGCTACAATTTGGACAATTAGCCCTTACAACACCAGGAGCATTGCATCCATAACATGCAAACTTAGCCTTAGAAACAACAGGATCACTTTTAGGCACAAGTACTTGCTTGGCAATAATTTCCTGTTTCTTAAAACACGTTTCCACTGTGTGACCTTTTTTACGACAGAAAGAACAACGTTTTGGACCACCTTCATGACCGCCGGCAATATTTCCAATATCAACGTTCACTGCACCACGTTCTCTTAAAACTTGTTCCGCCTCACGAGCATCCACCAACAATTCATCGAAAGTCTTTAGTTTATGACGGAAAATTCTTTCCCGAATTTGAGAATGTAACAGGCCAAATACCATGTCCATTTGATCATCCTCCGACGGACTTTTCTGTAATTGTGCGAACAGTGCTCGTTTCTTACGAATAAATGAATCTGTAGGTTCATTTTTCTGCTGTTTAAATTCGTTTATTTCTGCATAAATTCTCCACGCTGGCTTCGGAGGTGAAAATGATTCACGTAGCATGCGAATGACGTCATCAAATGTTACAACCTTACTCTTTACACCGCGCCACCATTCCGCAGCATCCCCTTCCAACAGCATTGGCATACCATTAACCCCGTCAGCGTCGTTAATCTCTACCAATTTAAAAGTCGATATAGCTGAAATAAACTCCTCAACCTTAGATGGATCCCGTTCACCACCATAACGTGCAGAGCAACTGCTAAAAGAGCCACATTTCCCACTAGTTTGGTTGACAGCTCCCAAAAGACGTTCAAATTGTTCCGTAGACAGCGTAACCATACTTGTTTTTTCAGCTAAACGCGGACTTTTTCTTACAATTTTGAAGATTCCGCCACGATGCGTATTTTACAACAAAAATACGATTTAAATGAAATTTTCCTCAAAATTATTCCCAGTATATCAAAAAAAAAATTTTAACGGGCGTTTATTACGGCCTGTAAGTGGGGCGCCAATTTGTAGTGAGATGCGATTGTTGAATAAATAAATAATCCTAAATTCTTTTAATATTGTATAATATTATTTAATTTTATTTAAAAAAAAGTCTCTCTTTTGATTTTATAATTAACAATCTGCAAATAAACAATTAGCATGATTAGACATAAGGGTAAGCAAGAACAATAATATATGCAGTCAATATCTCGACCAACAAAACTATTTGCTCTTGTAACAGTAAATGCATCAAACAAATTAGCGACGGCATTTATCATGCCACGAAGCTAAAAGACTTGATACATTTAACTAATCGACCACTCATGCCAACCTGCAAATAAACAATGAGCTCTTCTCGTTATAATTCTAATGTATATACCCTTTCAGAGCATGCAAAACAAAACACTCAACAATGACCGTTAATTGAGTGAAAACAAGAAGAACTTTACAATGCATGGTTGGACTTTAGAATGGTTACTAAAATATAAAAATAGTGAGATTCAATTATGGTTACTAAAACATAAAAATATATGGTTACTTCCAACAAATAATTACAAAAGAAAATAATATAAATAATTCATTCATGTATAATAAAGAAGTTAATGTACATATAAGCATTCTTGTATAATAAATAATAATCTGCTACAAAATGATCTATTTTTTTCTGTGTTGTACTGATTTTTAGTAAAAAATTTTGTTGCTATTTACATTTTACATTTTACAAATTACAGAATATTTAGAAATTGTTGTTGTTGTAGTACAACCCTTTACACTATAGTACTATAGTTTGGTGAAGTGGATGAAATTTATAAGAAACACTTAAAAATATAAAAAAAGCAAATAAATACTTTTGTGATGTGTTTTTTTTGTACAAGAAATAAAAAAATACACCGGCAAAAAGATGCAAAATGGGAAAAATGAAACCCGGAAAAAAAAACACAAAAAAATCTTAATCAAAACAACATCAAACATATTTGCCAAAAATAGAAAAATCTTAATTAAATCATTTAATTTACCCTACAAAACAATATAAGTAAAGTTAAATTAACAGAACAAAAAAACTGAATCCCGTTTAACAACAAAGAACAAGTTAAATTAGTGGAAAAATGGAGAAAAACAAAAGAACATAAGTACTAAAACAGAAAAATCAAGTAGAAACAAATTTTAAACAAAATTAAAACTAACAGAAAAATTCTGAAATAAAATCTCAAAAAGAGTACATCCTACACAACAAAACAAATAAGAGAATACAAAAAAATCTCAACAAATGCAAAAATATGCAACACGGCAACAAAAAAAAAAACAACAAACAAAAAACGAAATTTATTATCAAAGAAAACACAACAATATAGCAACAAATAAAACATTAACAGTAATGCTAATGAAGGAAGTCGAAATAAGATGAAAACAATGTACACTGATCAACAGAAGTATTAACAACATAAGTATTATTGATATTGTATTATTTACTAAAATTTATAAAAAAAAATATTAATTATTATATTATTAATATATACATGTACACATTTCACAATTATATATATAGAAAAAACACAAAAAATAAAAGAAAAAAATTTTAAACTACCCATTTTACATTGTCTTTTCTGTAAATTCTTTCTGAAAACAAAATGTATTGCAAAAAGATCTGATTAAATTTAAATTTTACAAAAAGTAAATGTATAATATGATTTCAAAAAAGAAAAGTGTTGTCACACATGTTTCATTATTTCAGGAAAATTATAGAAAAAAATGAAAAACCAAAGCAAAAACAAATTCTTTTCTTAACAATAACAAATTTTTTGGTAATAAATTTTTGACAATTTTGATTAAATACGCTATAAAGAAATACGCTGTAAAAAAATTATAAAATATTTCAACGAAAATGAAAAAAGCTTCTTAACAAATGACTGATTTTAAAAAAGAAAAATGTATTGAATTTGAAAATAAAAAATTCACTGAATTAATTAACAAATTTTACAATGTTAAGAAAAGAATCTTGCAAAACCGGCCCATTTCCACCGAAGAAACTAAAAGTTCGAATGTGTAAATTTGTTGATAGAAACTTATAATTCAATATTAAAATACACGAAGCAAAATATTGAAAATTTTATCATAAGACACTGTCACTGCTCTTAGTGAGATGCTTTGGGAAGCTCAATTGTATAGTAAGAGTCC
Organism: Eustalomyia histrio; assembly: GCA_949748255.1. Lineage (NCBI taxonomy): Eukaryota > Metazoa > Arthropoda > Insecta > Diptera > Anthomyiidae > Eustalomyia > Eustalomyia histrio. The sequence goes on from OX456528.1 coordinate 1,253,333, forward strand.
CGGAGGAAATTGAGTTGTTTGAATTTGTAGACAAGGACGATTTAACTGATAACGAAGGTGATTCAGAGGACAGTGAGTCAGAAAGTGAGTCATAAATGGAGAAGAAGAATAGTTTAAATATTGAAGGCACAATGGAGACAAAGAAATCTTATACTGGCATGCGCGCTTCAATTATAAGAGAGAATTATCGCCGCTTAAATGCAAGATCTTAGTTAAATCAATATTAGCATCGTCTACGTTTTCCAATCCAAAGGAAATTATTGCTAAGTTGAGCAAACAACTAAATTAAAAGAACAACAGGTTTTATCATTTAGAACTCATGTCGGAGTTAGGAATAATGGTTTTCGTTCCCGTAACAATTCGGTTAGGACTTTCAACTCAGAAGCCCCCTCAGCAATCAGTGTTGAGGCAAGAAGAGAACTAAAACAAAACAAAAACACCTGTAAACCAGATTTTTCAAACAAAAAAATTTTCAAGGATCAGTTTTTAGTCTAAATCTTAATTATACTGACTTTATCAAGTTAAACTCAGTCGATTCGATCCAATAATGTACTTTTTGTGTAGATACGCAGGCGGACATTTCTCTAATAAAAATTTCAAGTTTAGATCCAGACATCATATTGAACCCAAATGAAATCATAAATATCACCGGCATTACGCCCAATGCAATAACCACATTGGGAACAATTTGCACAAATTTAATCGTTTCGAATTATTTAATACAAGTTTTTCATGTCGTCAATGATAATTTTAATATTCAGGCTAATGGCATCCTAGGTAAATATTTTCTTAAAGACAATAAGTGTCATATTAATTACGAAAATGTGACTTTGACAGTTTTTTTGCGGAATATACGATTGCGAATACTCATACTACACGGAACAAACAATTTTACTTGCATAATACTAACAATATGTGAGGTGTTTTTAACTTTCGCAATGTTGAAGAAACAATGTTTGTCGACTGGCAAGAAATTGCAAAAGGAGTTTTTATAGGAAAAGGAATTATAGATTGGAAAAACCCGGTTTTACGTATAGTTAATACCACTGACGAATTTCAATGTTTTAAAAACAATAGAGTTAAGATGGAAACACTAAAAAACTTCTATATATATTCAATCAATGAGCACGAAGTTAACACCGAGCGTATAAATAAACTGAAGGATATACTTCAAAATCTAATGAGCGATTTAATGCCTTTATGAAAGTCATTTTCAGACATTTTTGCCTTAAAAGACGACAAAATGTCGGTAAACAACTTTATGAACAAAAATTCAGATTAATAGATCCAACACCGGTCTACATAAAAAACTATAGACTTGCGCATACGCAGAAAGACGATATAAATAAACAAGTTAACAATCTATCAGAAAACGACTAAATTGAACCGAGCAGTTCGAACTTCAATTAATCAAACTGAAATTAATTAATTCGAACTTCAGTTAATCCTAGTATCTAAAAAGAGTCCAGATAACCAAAAATCATATTGAATGTGTGTAGGCTACCGCGCCGTGAACAACAATCTTATTGCAGATAAATTTCCATTGCCGCGGATCGATGATATTTTGGACAATTTAGGACGAGCAAAACATTTCTCAATCATAGATTTATTTTCCGGATTTGATAAAATTCCTATACATCCAGATTCACGTGATATCATGGCGTTAAGCACTGATAAAGGAATTTTTCGTTGGAAAGTCCTTCCATTCGGATTAATTGTTGCGCCTAATTCGTTCTCCAGAATGATATCGATTGCATTCTCTAGACTTACACCAAACAAGGCTTTTTTATATGTCGACGACATTATCATTACCGGATGTAGTAAAAACCATCATTTGAATAACTTGAAAGAAGTTTTTGAAACTTAAAAATAAACCCTTATAAGTGTAATTTTTTCCGTTCTGAGGTAACCTTTTTAGGACATAGATGTACATCAAAAGGTCTTTTACCGGATGACATAAAAAATTATACCACTCCTTTTGACAAAGACTCAGACGATTTGTGGCATTGGTCAACTATTGTAGACGTTTCATCCCCAATTTTGCTACTATTGCAGCCCCTTTGAATTATTTAACAAGAAAGAATATTAACTTCATTTGGAATGACCAATGTCAAGAATCTTTCGAGAAAATTAAGGATGCTTTGATATGTCCAAAAATTTTGCAATACCCGGACCTTACAAAAAATATTTTTAATAACGGTCGATGCATCCAAACTTGGATGTGGAGCTACACTAAGTCAACAATTTGCAATAACACAATCATCCATCATCGAAATTTACTTGAATTACGTTGGAACTTTCGGAATACAATTTTAATGTTGAGTATATAAAAGGCAGGGATAATGTCGGTGCTGACGCCAGACTTTGAATTGACAAACTGAAAGATTAAAATAGTAAAGTATTAGCCGTGACGACACGTGCGATGTCAGGAAAAACAAAAACCAATGAAGTTGTTGTAAACGAATCATTGACAAGCGATAATGACTTTAAATTACAAGTATACGACAAATTGGCTCACTTCAGTAAAAATATAGCAAGGATCAGGACAGAAATTATTAATTTAACATTTAAAAAACTGCTATATGTAGAGTTCGAATTTGTTAACGAAACTACCAGTCTAACCATTTCGTTTGTGGCTGAAAAATGAGGCCAACAAAAACAACATTTACAGTTCAGAATGGCCTAAAAATGATTTATTTTTTACGATATTTACAATACAGAACCTAAAAGAGTGTGGCAATAAAACGTTAAAAAAATTAGAAATTATTCTCACGGAACCAACCGCTATAGTGTTTACGGAAGACGAAAACAAAAACTTATGCAAATATATCATAATGACCCTTTACTAGGAGGACATTGTTGACAAAATAAACTGTATGCTAAAATTCGAACAAAATATGATGACAAGGAATATTGCGAATGATGAAACGGATAACAAGGAATATTGCGAATTAGGTAAGGAATTGTACAATGTGTAATTTAAACAAAGTTAAACCAGCAAACATAGAAAAACTAGTTCTTACGCCAACACCTAGCAGGGCATTCGATGTAATAGTGTTAGATACAATAGGCCACTACCCCAATCCAACTACGGCAATAACTACGCATTAACGCTAATATGTGATCTGTCGAAATATTTAGTTTCCACATTAATACCTAACAAATCGGCCGCGACAGTTGCTCGGACAATCTTGGTAAATTTTATATTAATTTATGGAAAAATGCATACATTAAAATCCGATTTAGAAACAAAATTTAAAAACTAACATTTTGTGAAATCTGTAAATTTTTAAAGATTGAAATAAGATTTTCAATGAGTTACCACCAAACCATAGGTACATTTGAGCGTAATCATCGTGTTTTCATTGAATACATTCGAGCAGACCTGAATGAGAACTTAAATGATTGGGAGACCTATCTCAAATACTCCACTTTTTATCATAACACAACATCGAATTCGGTTACCGACAACAAAAACCGAATCATAAAAGCATAGTTTATTACTTTTATATTTTCACATTTTTTTTTATAAATAAAAATCGAAAAGAATATATTGTAATTAGTTATGGAGAATTATAAACACATCCATTTGATAAACATTTACAAAAATTATAGTAATATGCAAGCAATTTTATAAAAACAAAAACATATTTAATATAGTTAAAAACAATGAATACCCATGGAAAGTAAGTTTAGAAAAAAAAAAACACCGTTGTATATATCTACAAAATTTAAAATACATATATAAACTTTAATAGTTCTAAGTTTAGAAAGGAGCAAGAACTAGACAAGAACGGTACCCCTTGTCTAATTCTTTCTTTATTTTTTAAACACTATTAATTATATAGTACTTAATTAATCACCGCTGTAACATTATTGACATAAGTTATATATCATATTCATTACTGACAGTCTTGTTAGATTAGTGGATTAAACAAGTCGTGTCTTATTCTACTACATTGTTAATTTCATTATTTATTTTACAAGTTTTTGAAAACCGACTTGCTAAAATTAGCAAAAAAAAAAAAATACTTATTTTAAAAAAGTGGATATTGAAAGGAATTTTCGGCCATGTGCGAGGTGGCTAAATAAACTCTAAACTAAATACAAATTGACAAAAGGTTTTGAAATTTCTTTGAAAAAAAAAAAATTTTTAAAAATTTTCAAATTTCATAAAAATTTGGAAACCAGAACTTAGTTTAGATTTTATTTAGCCAGTTATAATTAAAATTTATACTTACAAACTTAAATTGCCTTAAAGTCTTACACATGTTGGAAAAAAGTGAAGTGAATACATTAGCCCTTTAAACAATTAAAATTTGACCTTATAATCCAAAAAATTTACTAAAAATATTTTTCAAAACAAAAATTACCAAAATGTTTTTACTATTTTTTAAGCCTGTAAATGCAAAGTTTTGTAAGAAAGTAAAAAGACAAAAAGTGTAATGATGTGTAAGAAAAAAGTTTTTAATTATTTATTTAAAATATATTACCTTCGTAGAAAGTAGTGGTAAATCAAAGTTAAACAAGGTGGCAAATAACGCTTAAGTCACGTTTATTACAATACTTATAATCTATGTAAATACTCCCTTCAAAGAAGTATAAAAGGGGAGTAAATAGATTAACCCAAAAAGAAGGGGTCAGAAATAGCCAAAGGGACAGTGCATAAAATCGATTAAAATAAAGCATGTATGCTTAAACAAAGCCTTTTGTTTTTTTTTTAATTTTGTCTAAAATAATTTTTGAAAAAAATAAATAAAATAAAACAAATGTTGCTCGATAAAAAACTATATATATTGGTATATTGGAATTCGTAAGGCAATTTCAAAAGAAATTAGCAGCTTTAAAGTGTAACAAATGTATTTAAAAGTAATTGAGTTTTGTTGTACATTTTAATAATTTTTTTTTTATAAATTAAAATTTGTCTATATTTTACAACTTATTGTTCACTAATATTTATCAACAATTTTTCTTAATTCGACATAATTTAATAAACTTTGTAATATTTAGTAAAATTTGTTGCTGATTTTAGCACATATATTACAATTGCAGTTTACAGCAATTTACTAAAATTTAGTAGCGCTTACTAATTCTTTATACTAATTTCATTGTACTAATATTAATATTATTTAGTAATTTTATTTGCTAATTTTAGCAAACCGATTTTCAATTCCACTTTACAAAATGTTTACTAAAATTTAGTAGCTGCTACTACGCTTTTCTACTAATTTCATTGCACTACACGATAACAGACATGTGTTGCTATGATTTGCAAAAATACTGCTGGGCTCAAGTTAGCAAAACTTCCCGCAAGACGTGTTTCAAGTCGCTGCGTGTAAAATTAGAAAAAGAGAACAAAATTAAGGGTTGTTTGTTTCAAAACTTACATTGATGTGTGGAGTGGGTGGTGCTGTATATTTTGAAAATAGTGTCTTCTGCATTTCACATCTATATTTTTAGAAATTAAAATATAAAATTAAATACTTTTTGGTAGAATCAGATTGTGAAAACTCGCAAGGTTAAATGCAATTTTCCACACGAGTGAAAAAAAAATTTTAAGCCGCTAAAACAAGACATCAGCTGTTACTGTCAATTTAATTGTCATATAAGTTTCAGTGCTGCCAAGTAACAGTCATAAGTGCAGAGTTGTAGTACAACTTTTTAACCCGTAATTAATCATGCATGATCAAAACAACCCAGAAACACCTAGAGATAGTGTATCTCTGTTTCGAGTTTCTAAGCTCAAGGAACTATAACACAATAACTCTACTTTTGGAAGGAATTACAGAGCTAGAAAAAATATGTAAAACCTTACAAATAGAAAATAAAAAGTTAAAAGCGAAAATAAACAATGAAAATACTCAACAAGTTTTAAACTCCCATGATTATTTTCAAACTGATGAAGATGAATTGAGTAAAGAAACCGTTTGGGTCCTTCAAAAAACGTAAAGCTATAAAATCACCTGAAATCGAAATTCTACAAAATACAAAACAACAAACTCCAAAACATAATAATAATGAAAATAAAGAAAAAGAAAATATAATTCTGGTAAAGAAAAATCAACCCCCTCCAATCATGGTGGTAGGAATAGAGAATTATGTGAATTCATAGGTATGCTAAAATCAATTTCAAATAGGCTACTAACTCAAACTTTAAGTGGAAATACGTTAAAAGTAAACACCAGTAGCATAGAAGACTATAGAAAAATCTCCAAAGAGCTTTCTAATAAATGCATACCTCGGTATATTTTCGAAAATAAGCAAACAAGACCAATAAAAGTTATGATTAAAAATCTACACCATAGCTGTGGCACATCCGACATACTTTCAGATATTAAAGAACAAGGATTAAAAGTAATATCCGTTACGCGTAAACTCAAATGGAAATCAAAAGATTCATTAGACATGTTTTTAGTCTCCTTTGAATCTACCGAAAATATAAATAAAATATACTCCATTAAGTCTATTTTGAATAGCATAATTACAATAGAATCAGTTAAACAATCAAAGCTAATCCCTCAGTGTAAAAATTGCCTGGGCTACGAACACACCAGAAATTTCTGTAACAGACTCTCGCGTTGTGTAAAATGCGGGGGAGATCATAATACTGTAGAATGTAAGAAGCTACCAGAAGAAAATCCAAAATGCTGTAATTGAAGTAGCCAAACAACTGCAAAAGAAACGTTTCAAAATCTAAAAAAATAGAAAAGAAGAACCAAAAACTGCAAGCATTCGCACAAAAAAAAGTATCATATGCAAATGTTGTGAAGATAAACGAAAACAATCAAATGAATCAGATTATGGATATGTTTACTTAAAACTTTTCCTAACTAATATTTCAAAATTTTATTTTTTTTCATATTTTTATAATTTCTTTTTCAATGTTTCTTCAAAACCAACACTGAACAAAATTGGTACATAAAAAATGAGATGTATATTAATATTGAGCTGGAAAACGCAAGTTCTGCATTATGATTGTTTTCTATTCAAATGAAATTTATTGAAGAAACTGAGAAGCATATTATAGATTAAACAGAAAGCAAAAAAGACTTAGTTTTGTGGAAAATATTTTCAAAAAGCATGAAAAACAAATAATTTTTCCAACAATTTGCTTCATAAACACCACAAAAATTTTCTAAATTAATTTCTTAAAAAATTTTAATTGTTGCACAGGTCTCTAGCAATAATTTGGCCTTTACAGATTTAAAAAATATCAATTAGTCGACGAGTTATATGCAAAAAACCATATAAACAATATGCTGAAAATCGGCATTTGACTGCAAAGGTTGAAGGTCGATTAAAAAAAAAATTCGAACTAACCATAAACAAACGCCGCGATACGGGTCTTCTAATTTAGCCTATATTTTCACCCCTCACTCTCAGAATCGACCTAACTTTTGCTAACCTGAATTTGTTCCACAGTGTAATGCTATGGAATACAAACGGGCTTTCAAATAACAAAGATGAGTTAGAAGTAATTCTTAAATTAGAAAAAAAACGACGTACACTGCAGCTCATCTGATTATATTTGACATAATAATTTTTGTTATCCGATCTCTCAAAAAATATCGTTCAAAGTACTAATTTATTTGGTTTTATTATGAAATTAGTTTACCGTGAAATCTGTGCAAAAAAAATTAAGAAAACATTGTGCCATTATTCTAATACATGCTGCACAACAAATGTTGTTCAAAAACAATGCACGAATAGGTTTAGCAACATAAATAAATAAAAACATATTTTTTCAAGTTTGTTTTCATAAAACATCACTTTTTTTCTTAAATTCAATTATTTTTTTTAGTAATTAGTAATGCGTGCTATCTCCTTTATTTAGAACGACTTCGTATATTCTATTAGTAGTTTGAGCGATAGTTTTTTAGAGAGCATACATATAAAAAAAATTAGTAAAATATCAAACCTAATCGGATTTGCGGCAGTGTATGTCTTATTTCGGAGACACATTTCACCACACAATCGTATATAAATTTTAAAAACTATAATATGTACCACACCATACACCCGAATAATTGTGCAAGAGGTGGCAGCGCTGTTATCGTAAAAGAAAACATCAAACACACCGAAGAAGCTAAATATAGCACAGAAAAGTTCCAGGCAACAACTATAAGTATATCAACAACAAATGGTTATTTTTCCATATCTGCTGTTTATAGTCCTCCTAGACATACTGTCAAAGAAGACGATTATAGAGCACTAATTAAGAAACATAAACAGAAATTCATTGAAGTCGCATTGAATATGGGGCTCTAGTTTAACTACAACAAAAGGACGGGAGTTCTTACGTGCAGTTAAAAATCTCGGATGTGATATTGTGTCAACGGGAAAACCGACATACTGGCCTATAGACCCTAAGAAAGTTCCAGACTTAATTGACTTTTTCGTCACTTTTAAAGTATCAAAAAACTTTTTAACAATAGAAGATAAAATCGATCTAAGTTCTGACCATACTCCTATTATACTCACTCTGCACGAGAAAATTGTTAATATTAATAAAGTACCAATATTGTCAAACAAATACATAGATCACGCAAAGAAAAAACATGGTTGGGAGAATCATATTCGAAGAGCATCATATATTTTTGGGTTTATGATTGTGCCAAACATAGTCGTACTATATTATAGCTATCATATTATGATAATAAAATATCCATACTTTTACCACAATATGGACCCTACAGTTATATTATGATCCAAAAATTATCATATTATGATTCTAAATAAACACATAATGTAAAATTTATCATAATATAATGGTATGTAATCATAGTATGCTCAAAGTGTTATTACATTATGGTCCCCATAACAGTATTATGATTTCTGGATTATCATAATATGGTCCATATAAAATCTTTATATAGAATCTTTTTGACAATGAACTAATATTACATGTATAAGGAATTTTCGAAAAAAAAACCCTTAAAAAAATCTTCTGAAGTTTAAAATAATAAGCTGGATCTTAAAAAGTCAATTGATGAAATGTTTTAATGCCACATGAAAGGTATTTTCTACCCATCTGATATTTGTCCAGTTTTAGTAAACAAAATATGATTTTTTTAAGACATTTTGGTTTTTATGAAAACAAGACAATACTCGTATTAGGAATGTAAATGTCAAAGTCATGTTTTATTTGATGAATAATTATTCATTGATTGTTGCCATCATATTATGGTTGCATTATTGTCATATTTTTTTCATAGTCAGAATTTTTGTTACCACAGTATGGTTACAGCCAATCAGGATATGAAATAAGAGGTGCCAATCATAAAATAGTAAAATATTTACTATAATAATGATGGTAGCGACCATGTTGATGGTTAGACAACCAATAATATGGTTGTGACAACCATACCCGATTGCAGCAAGCACAATATAGTAGCAGTGATCATGTTGCAACCATTTTTTTTCTCTGCGTGATTGGAGATACTTTAGGCATATATTGAATAATATCGAAGAAAGTCCGAACATTACCAAAATTTGCGAATTAGAAGATTTAACCTTCAAGTTTACTCAAAACATACAAGACGCAGCATGGAAAAGTACGCCGCCAATAAAGGAAAAAGAAATAGGTTTTAATTTCTCAAAGGAAATTAAGATCTTAATAGAAACTAAACGTAAGCTTCGAAAGAAGTGGCAGCAGTCAAGATCACTTTTAGATAAAATAGAAACCTACAACAATATATTAAAAATCTATCATATGAAAATGGTAGTCATTCTCTGTCGAAGGCAACAAAAAAAAATAAATCAACCAACAGAACAGATACATCCTATAATAAAGGCAGACCGAAGCTGGGCTAGATCTAGCACTGATAAGGCAGAAATATTCGCAAATCACCTTGAAAAAGTATGTGAACCCTTCGATATGGGAACGAACACAGAAAATATGTTGGCAACGATTCGAATTCGGGAAAATTCTGAATTAGTTGAAGTAACAACCAGTGAAGTGAAGAAACGGATTAGTAAATTAAAGTCCAAAAATGCCCCAGGATATGAACTTATTATAGCTGAAGTTCTAAAACAACTACCCTTCAAAATGGTTGTCACACTTACAAAAATTATTAAAGCAGCTTTAAAATTACAATATGTACCCAGTTATTGGAAAGTGTCTACCATTATAATGATACCGTAACCCAGTAAAAGTCCACATGAAGTTAGCTTATACCGACCGATTTCCCTCCTCCCTATAGTGTCGAAACTATTTGAAAAAATACTGCAAAAAAGATTAAACAACATTCTAGAATCAAATAACACAATACCAAACCATCAATTCGGATTTCGAAAAAACACTAGAACTGAACAGCTTCATAGAATAACCAATGAAATTGAAAATGCATTTGAAGCCAGAAAAGTATGTTCGGCTATTTTTCTCGACGTTGCCCGAGCGTTTGATAAGGTATGGCACCCGGCGCTCTTAATTAAACTTTCGGAAGTTTTTCCAACAAGCTACCGTAATATTTTACAATCCTATATCGATGACAGATATTTCCAAGTCAAATATGATAATGTTTATACCACACTAAAAAACAAAAACGTAGGAGTCCCTCAAGGTAGCATTTGGACCCTTGCTCTACCTCATTTACACTAAAGATCTTCCTATTACGGGAAATACGAAAGTTGCTACATTCGCAGATGACACTGCAATAATAGTAGTTGGAAACTCTACCACCGAAACATCAAAAAACCTACAGATTACTATAAATAAAAATTTTTTTGGGCATCCAAATGGGAAATAAAAATTAACAATTCAAAATCAGTTCACGTAAACTTTTCAATAAGCATGCAGCAATATGTTCCAGTAACAAAGAACAATGTAGAAATTCCGCACTCAAAAACAGTAAAATATCTTGGCATGACATTGGATTCCAAACTAACATGGGGGATCACATCCAAAAAAATAAAAACGAACTGGAAATTAGGTATAGAAAACTGTATTGGCAAATAGGAAATTATTCTCAAATGTCAACACCAAACAAATTATTAATTTATCAACAAATTCTTAAACCAGTATGGAGTTATGGCATCCAGTTATGGGGATGTGCAAAAAATACTTCGTAATATTGTAAACACATCATGGTATATAAGGAACCAAGATCTTCACCGCGATTCAAAAGTATCAACTATTAAAGCCGTGATACAACAAAATGCCGAAAATCATCTAAAACGATTAACCGGCCACGTGAACCCTGAAGATCGAACTTTGGTACAAATTTCTCATCCTAGACGACTAAGGCGTAAAAAAAAACTCACTATTAAGTGGAACCGAATTATTTTTAAAGATATTTTTAGTTTAATATCTTTAAGTATATAAATTTTGTTTGTAGTAGAATCAAGCTGCTCGATAGTCATCCTTGACTAGTTGCAGAGTAAATAAGTAAGAGGAAACGTAGACCCAAATAATCAAAGACTTTTGCCCCATCTAAGCAATTAAAAGACCAGTGCGATGTTGGCACAGGTAATCGTTTTGCTATCCTAGATAGTGAAACAAATAATATAAAACCACAAGTTAAGAATAACAGAACTGTAACGTACTCATTAAAAATATTATTTATGCTATTGGTAAAATTCTTTTCACATTGTTCCGCTAAAGCGAGGTAGCTTATCTCGAAATTTAAGAAAATTTTAACTTATTCAGAGAATAACTTCCGGAAATTTGTTTCTGATTTAATTAAACGTGGAAAGAATTATTACACGTACCAGTTGAAAAGCAGCAAATGGCTGCAGGTAGTGTTCGAACTTATTTATTCATTTGTTGATCCTATCGAAATTAAGGAGGCTCTAGAAAAGAGGGATTTAAAATAAAGTCGGTGGTTCATATTAGAAACAGGGATAAATTACTCCAACCCTTGTTTCGTGTCGAACTAGGGTATGGTAACATTAAAGTGGGAAAAAGAGAAATCCACCCAATTTACAATCTTAAATATCTGATTTATAGTAGAATAACAGTTGAGGAACCTTACAGGAGAAATGATCCGTTCCAATGCCAAGAATTTGGACACACTAAAACTTATTGTTAGCTCCCTGCCGTTTGCGTGGTTTGTGCTGAATTTCACTGCTCTAGCAACTGTAGTCAGCCTAGTCCGATAAGTATGCTCGACTGCGGTTTAAAAGCTACCTACAGAGGTTTCGAAGTTTATTCCTTAGAGAAGCGTAAGATGCTCAGTAATAGAAGATTAATGCTTCAGGACTCCAACAACAACTCCTATTATCAAACTTCTATCAGAATATACAGCATAATACCGTTGACATATGTATATATGCTAATATAGTGGCTTCACAACTCGAGACACTTGTTCAACAATTAACAATTTCACCCACTCTATGATGCAGGATATGATGAAAATACAGCCTATGCAAGCTGTATTAAGGAAATCATGAAAAGCATTCGCCAACATAAAAAGGAGCTGGATTATTTTCTCAAAAGCAAAAACATCGAGATAATGCTTCCTTCCGAAAATTATTTTCAATTCGTGGATACACGATGTATGATACAAAGGACCGAAAGACGGAGCATGTGGAGGCTCTGCCATTCTTATAAAAATTTTCAAATGTGTGATCTTCGTAAAAATTATATTCAGGCTACGGCAATATGTTTTGAGGAATTTGATAGAACATAGTGATTTCGTCAGTTTATTTACCCCCAGAATCCACTTATTGGCCAGCAGATCGGCAAAAAATATCGGATCTTATTGATTTTGGCGAGGCAAGGGTATCCCCAGCAACTTGAAAATGTCGAAAATAGGAAATATAAAAAATGTCTCTGTACACATTGCTCGAAAAATACCGCTTAGAACACCAGACGATATTGACCTCTCGATAATTAATTTATACAGCCTTTACACATGCAAGTAGTGGCATGCAAATGCTGTATACGTGTTATCAACGAAAAATTCTCCGAAATAGTCGAATATCTTGGCATTTGCTTTTCTGTTTTCACATGCGAGTGTTTAATAAAGTTACCGAGTTCTTCATATACGCACATTTTTGGGGAAATATTTAACATGTATTATTATTAGTATTATTTTAATAATATTAATGTTCTATGTTATAATTAACAAACTTGCATTTTTTATGCGCATTTCAGGAAATAAATCATTATAATACATTTAACAAGTTAAAACTTTAATTACAATTTTACAGCAATCCAGTAAATTTGTATTAAATTTTTAAGAAGGTACCATTGTTTATCATTTTGACATTTAGTGGCATGCAAATGCCAAATTTTACTCGCATGCAAAATTTGCTGCCACTGGAGCTGCCATTGCGAAATATGTGAGTATTGGTAAAAATTCGTGAGTGTATTGAGTTTTTCGAACGCCTTGCGGCATGTGTAAATATCAAACATGATGCCTACTTGCTATTAAACACCCCTACACTGCAGACAAAATGTAATATTGTCTGCAGATGTCGAACGACTCTTAAATGAAAAAAGGAGCACAGATCTTCACAACTCAAGAGACGCTTAAAGGAATGTACAGCAAATTTACAGCGGCTTCTTGAATATCAGAAAACTGCTTCACTTAACAGATTTCTTGAAAACGTGGATCCATCAGGAAGTGATTAGTCGTTGTGGCATGCTACAACAGATCTTATAAGATCTGTCATGCTGAAAAATCTGTTCGTCTAACATTTGAGAAAAGTCTTCACGCCAAATATAGCACGTTCTATAGAAGAGTTGCCACATTTTGTAACCTAGCACAGAGCAGATTACCCCTCTTTATTGTTTGAGATTTGAGAGGTCGAAAAGGCTATTGTCGAACTTAACTCCCAAAATGCCTCTGGTATTGACAACATAGGTAACAGGATGCTTATGAAGTTACCTTGTGTAGCATTAAGAGCAATATTATTTATTTTTCATGCTATAATACGTCTTGAATATTATCTTCCACAATGGAAAGTTTTACTCGTTAAAATGATACCCCAGCCAGGAAAGGATCACACAAAAGTCGAATCGTATAGTTCAATCAGTCTTTTGTCAAACATGTCTAAATTGTTTGAAAAGTTGCTAATTGAAAGCCTGACAGTACTGGTGGTTCAAGGCAACTTAATCCCAGCGCACCAATTTGGTTTCAGAAAAACGGCACCATAGAGCAAGTTCATATATTAGTAACCGTTCTTAGAAAAACCTTGCCTGCTCTTTTTATTGACGTATCTCAAGCAATTGATAAAGTCTGGCATGATTGCCTATTATATAAGACTAAACATGTGTTAGCCCCAAATATCTAGAGAGCTATATTAAGAATAGAAAATTTACCCTTCAGAGAAAAGTTTTATGAGCTCTCAGGATATACAGGCGGGAGTCCCACAAGGAAGTATATATTTTACAACTGGGGCATGCCAGTGAATAATAAATCTGACACCTCAACTTTCGTTGTTGATACGGCAATTCTTAGCGTTCATAATAACCCGGTCATAGAATCTTGATTAATACAAAACCACATTTCAGTATGGCAGGACTGTCTTGATAGATGGAGAATTAAGGTGAATGAGCAGAAATGTAGTATATGACTTTCACGTTGAGAAGAGAAACGCGTTCGCCGATCCGGATTAATGATCAGATTATACTCCAGGATAATTGTGTAAAATACATAGGTATCTATCTTGATCCTGAGAATTATAACGAACGGAACCTGGTATGACAGGAATGATAACATTCATAAAGATCTCAATGTATCCTTGACTAGTAACGAAATCACTTAACATAGAAACAACGACATGACGAAACTGGAAACTTATCCCAATACTCTAGCACGGAATCTTTTGAATAATTGAATTAAGGAAGAATATATAGATGCTAATATATCTACGAATACAAATTTTGACAAAATGAAATTTTCGCCTGGCACTTGTTTCAGTTTGGGTGAGTTTCAAAACGTCAAAACACACTGCAGTGATGCAGTTTTACTACTGTTTCGATACAAACCAAAAAAGTGTGTTGTTTACTTTGTAATAAAAACACTATGCATAATTTTTACGTTTAGAAACACTTATTTTTTCCTACTCGAAAGTGCACTTTTTTTACTGAAAAAATAAGTGAAGTTTAACAAAAATTGAAGGGTGCCAGCCAGGAAGGTATACTCTTTGTTTGTTTATAATTTTTTATTAAATGAAAGATTAAATGATTAAAGATTAAATGAAAGAGAATAAATGTTTTATTTAATGTCGGCAATTATGTATGGAAAACAATATCAGATAAATGTCCGCCTCTGTTAGTCTCACAAATGCGATCCCTTTTGAGCACATTTTTCATTACATTCTCACACATTTCACGCGGTATTTTATTACTTTCATCACGCATATTTTGCTTGAGTTGCTCCAGCGTTTCTGGTTTGTTTGCATAAACCTTGCTTTTCAGATATCCCCACAAAAAGAAGTCCGGATCAGTCAAATCAGGCGCCCTCCACGGTCGCCAATCAACATCAATTTCTTGAAATAACTTGTTGTAAAAGAAGTCTCGCAGTAATTCCATTATAATCCTGGATGTATGCGATATGGCACCGTCTTGTTAATACCACGTGTTATCAAGCCCAAAGAATGCAGTTGTGGCGTTACAAAGTTTTCAATCATATCACGATATCGCTCCCCATTCACAGTTACCGTTACGCCGTTTTCATTTTCAAAGAAGTAAGGTCCAATGATTCCTCCTGACCAAATTGCACACCAGACTGTCACTTTTAATGGATGCAAAGGTGACTGATGAATAATTTGAGGGTTTTACATTACCCAAAACCGACTATTCTGTTTATTCACATATCCATTCAAATGAAAATGTGCCTCGTCACTCATTATAATTTTTTCATGAAAATCGGGGTTGTCATGGGCGAGCTGTTTTAACAATTAAAACACGTTAGTTTATCGAACATTTTTCCATAATAAATTTGCCACGTGTCTACTTCACGACTGCCAAATATGAATTGTCAAGACTAATGTTTACCAAAATTGCGCCAAAACAAAGTAGTATATCTTCACCGCGGACACCCTGTATTTTCTTATTTTTCATCCGACATTGTTGTATTTAACAAAATTATTAATGCACAGTTTGCTTTTTGTATGCGCATCAATAACTGTTATTATACATTTTCGGATGTATGACATTATCAACGTTTACACGGTCGCCTTTAGGAATGCATGATTTAGTTAAGTTGCTTGGAAATGACGTTTTGGAATTCACCCTTCTAAGATTTATAGGTTTATTGTTAGTTCATCTAAGTTAAGTGAAGATTCAATAAATAAACAAGAGCTTGTAAAAAATATAATGCTAAAATTGTGTTGATTTTTCATAATTTTCCACTTTCATTGTCCTACAAATTTTTTATTTCCTTTTATTAAAACTAAATTGATTCAAAAACAACAAAAAATATTTTATTTAGTAGAAAGCTGGGAACATATTCTTGATATGTACACTTGTTATCATATTATTAAGTCAACAAATAATTTTTGTTTTTAAAGATCTATAATTTTTATAATAATAATTACATATGTTTTTTATACATTATAACTATCGTAATTTCTTTGAAATAATTAAAATTATTTTTCCCATAAAATGAATAATTATGAGTGATGTGGAGATTATTTCTCTTCCTTACTCTATATATTAGCGCTCATATAATTAAGTCATTTCAATTTTTAACGGTAATCTTTCTTTATACATTCAAATTCTCAGTCTCTTCTGAATTTTTGATGACAACAGATGAGTTCACGCATAAATATCAATGTTTCTAATTTTTCGTTATAACATATTACGGTTAATTTTGCAATTAACAAAAACAATAATAAATATTAAAAAATTAATTGTGAGTTCTTTTGGTCTATACATTTTCAGAGAGTCTTTAGTGTATTCAGTCAGAGTATTAACTTAAACTTTCTCTTATTTGAACTATAAGTTCAAGTAAGAGAAAACAATAAGATGATTTGTTACATAGCACATCTAAAAATGCTTGAAAATTTACCAATTACTTTCAACCACTACAAGTACTTATCGATGACAACGTACCAGCAGAAGATAATATGGATGATTCCAATATTAAACGATCAAAAATAGTCCTTCCACCTATAACTATAATTAAACAAGATATGGAAATAATTCAACAAATGTGTAACGATCTTTCAATTATAAATTATTCAAACCGAAAGATTTCGATTGGTCATAAACTTTTTTGTGAATTACTATCATGATGCAGTTAAATATCTTAAATAAAAATATATAGAGTATTTTTCCTTTAAACCAAAACATGATACACCGTACAAAGTGGTTTTGTCTGGTTGAGATAAAACTAACCCGATTAAACTGAAGGCGATATGTTACGTTGGTGTGCGAGACCTGGCTTAATGATAAAATATCAATAAAGATCAATAAATAGATTACTTTTGTTATTGGAAAGAGAGGCAAGTCAAAAGAGGCGGTGGGGTTGCAATCTTTGTACGTAAAAATTTAAATCACTCAATTATATTCAGTTTACACTCAGCTCATTGAAAACATTGGCATGCAAATTAATCTGTCCGATAACACAACTATGGATGTGTATAGTTGTTATTTCCCTGGTGATTCGGCGGTGTCATCAGATTGTAAAAAGAATCAATTCAAAACTGATTTTAAAAAATGTTCTAGAATAAACGGTAAATATATTATGGGAGGTGATTTAAATAGCAGGCACCAAAGTTAGGGTTGTTTAAGGTCAAACTGTTGGGGTGGTATAATCCAGTAGTACTACTAATGCTTCCGTTCTAGATTTCTTCATAAATAATATTGCCGATAAAGTTTCTGATGCACAAACTCTCTTAATAAATTAAATTCATTCCACCTCCCGGTGCAAATAATAGCTGAACAAAAATTAAAATTGTGATTTTAAAAAGGCCAAATGAAATTTATTTAGAAACTTTATTAATAACAATGTGGACACACTCTGTGAATCACACATCAATTGTAATGAAGACATTGACTTTTCAATGGAAAGTTTTACGAAAGTCGTTCAAGATGCTGTAATTGTACCAATGAGGGTAAGGCCAAAAATTTTTTGTTAATAGGCTACCACAATCGATTTCAAACTTTATTAAATTAATATATCATTACTTAAAATCGAGTTCAAGATCCTTTTATAAAAAATAATAATAATGATTATTTATTATTTCTTTTCCTCCAATATTTCGTCACCACATTGGGTGACTTCTTCAGGGAAATTATATAATTTTTTTTCAACAATAAAAACTTATATATATAAAATTTTAAAAAAGGCGGGAAATCATAAAAATACTTTTTGACAATATGAAAAATATAAATATCATATGAAACAAAAATATTTTAAGTTTAAAAAAGATAAGGAAACAAAAATGTTTTAACAAATATTTAAAATGAAAATATAACAGAACAAAAAACCATTTTGATTTTCATATATTATTTAAAATTAAAATAATTAGCTCAGTTCTTATTCACTAAATGTCTATAATTTATTAAATTAAGAAACTGTGTCAGAAGAAACTGAATTAGAAAAAGAATGTCACTATACAAAGACACATTTTTTTTCTTAACAAGGTTATTAGTGATCAAATTCTACAACATAGAATCAGCAACATAGAAATCTACAAAATTTTGGAACATATCAAAGATTGTTAATAGAAAAATAAATGTATTCCTACATATAAACAATATAGGAAATTATGTGTAACTAATAGTCAGAAAATGGAAATACTTGCTCAAAATTTTGTTTTGAATCATACTATTTCGTTCACTTAGTACTCTTGAAAGTAATATCCAACCAACAAACTCTATAGTCGTCAGCACTAATCACGTTAAAAGTTTTAGTTAAAAACTTAAAAACAAGAAATCACCTGGCATTGATGAAATTTCAAATGGTTTTTTAAAACAGTTGCCATTAATAGGTTTAAATGTTATGTATCGTATATATAATTCTTGCTTATAATTAAGCTATTTTCCAAAAATTTTGAAACAATCAAAAATCATTGCTATTCCCAAACCTGGAAATGATTATAGTAGTCCTGACTCTTATCGACCTATCAGCTTATTGAACACAATGAGTAAAATATTATAAAAGATTATCAAAGAACAAATAGTAAATTGTATTAATGGCTAAATCATTTTACCACCTCAACAGTTCGGATTTCGAGCGGAGCACAATACTATACAGCCTCTTGTACGATTAAAAAATATTGTTAAAAACAACTTAAATTCAGGCAGATCAACTGCAATAATTTTATTAGATATAAAGGCAGATTTGACTCAGTTCATAAATTAATAAATTAATTACAATAGGGTTCAAGTTAATGAGTTGTTAATCCTATCGTGTTAACGTAAATATTTTTTCTGTAAATTATCAGTTTTTTTTTAATCGATTAAATTACAAGTCTAACTTATCTAAACTTCGCGTTTAATAAAACCAACTACGGGAAATTCGAAAAAAAAATGAAATATGCCTCCTAAAGGTCGCTAGCAGTACAGAATACTTAGTATTTTCGGTTGCCGCAACACAACTCCTCAGTATCCACACTCTCCTCTTGGGTCATTGCTTTTTGATTCTATCCTGCTGGCTCTGTGGAATTTTTTAAATTTTTATTCTCTATAATTTACTAATAAAATTTTCATGTTTCTTGGCAATAAAACATTTTATAAAAAAAGAATATGTTTATATGATCTAAAATCATATTAATACTATTAATTTACCAAAATATCAGATCAACAATACATAAAAACTTCTTTATTTTTAAAGGATCAAAGAGTCAGGAATGACTATTTGATAAGAGGCGTTAAATTAATAGATAGAATGTTTGCTGCAGATACTGTTTTAAATATGTCAGGTGATGCCGGTGTAAAATTGCATCCAGAAGCTATTCAAAATTCTACTTTTGAAAAACGTCGCAGTAAGGAAATTCGCTATGGAGTTACACCATGGATAAACGGAAATTTGTTAAAATTGATTAATTACAAGAAAAATCTTTTAAAAATGAGAAGAAAGAAACCTGGTAATCGTGATATTGAAAGAAAAGTAAGAGGCATCAGTGATATAATTAAAAAAGCAAGTAGAGAGTTAATGAACAATTTTTATAAAGACAATCTAGCCGAAATTCAGCACGATCCAAAAAAGTCTTGGAAATTTATAGATCTATAAACTTAAAAAGCAAATTTTAAATGATTTTCAAAAAGCTGAAACTTTCAGTAAACATTTTCTGCAATCCATCAAGAATTTAAGAGTACAAATTGATCAATCATCAACAGATTCCTGGAATTCTTAAGAACTTTAATTCAACATAATAATACTTTTCAGTTAAACCATACAACATCTGATGATGTACACAAAATTATTTCAAACTTGAAGTCAAATAAGAGTTGTGGGCATGATAATATATCACCTAAAATTTTAGTACAATGCAACGTTTTAGTACCTTATTTGGTAAACATTTTTAATAATATGATCTCTAGTGGCATATATCCAGCTATTTTGAAAATTCATATGGTTGCCCAATCCCCAAAGAAAAGAGTGCATGTAGAGTTCACATGTTTAGACCTATAGCAGTTTTGTTAATCATTGATAACGTCTTCGAAAGACTTTTGCATAATCAAATTTCTGCATATATGCAAAACAATAATATGCTAAATGATTCTCAATATGGTTTCAGAAAAGGATGTGGTACCGAGAAAGCAGTTTTGAACGTGGTTAATTTCATTTGTAAGAGTTTGGATGGAGGAAGTAATGGTGTAGCTATTATCTTCTATGATTTCACCAAAGCCTTTGACCTCATAGACCACAAAATACTTATTCAAAAACTTGGCTATTATGGAATATGCGGAAGAGTATTATTGCTTATAAGAAGTTACCTAACAAATCGAAAACAATTTGTTCAAATTAATAGCTATAAGAGCTCATTTGGTGCAGTTGTATAAGGAGTACGGCAAGGAAGTGTGCTTGGGCCATTGTTGTTTACGATCTACCAAAATTACATAAAAAACCTTGGTCTATCAGGTCATCTTTTTATTTACGCTGATGATATTTGCCAATTTTACCCATACAAACACGAAACCGTTGTAAAAGCATATATGCAACGTGATGCTGCTCTTATATCGGAGTTTACTAACATAAATAAACTTACATTAAACGCCAATAAAACACAATTAATTAAATTTAAACCGTATTGTACTAGCAATATCAACTTTAGTATTTTTGTTGATGGTAGAGAAATCATGGAAGTTAGTTTTATAAAGTATTTGGGAATATATTTGCAAAGCAATCTGTCTTGGAGTCGACATATACAACATTTGAAATCAAAAACTTCACAAGCTGTTGGATTTTTATATAAGTTCAAAAATAAATTTGATCGTAGTACTAAGTTGTTAATATATAATGCTTTAATTCAAAGTGATTTTAATTGCTTAGCAATATTGTATGGTTGGAAAAAGAGTAGTGATAATATTTTTCATTCAATTTTGCCAATTCATGGTATATATAAAATGCAGCTGTTACTATATGTTTTTAAATGTGTACACAACATCGGTCATCATACAATTCAGTTTACAGAGAATCAACATTTACATAATACTAGAAATAATACAAACTTATCTGTAGCCTGGTGTAGATTAAAAACAACCAAGCAAAGAATCGAATCGAGTAGTTTCGAATTCAACAACTTGCCACAATTCTTGAAAAATATAAATAGAATTTCACTCTCTAAAAAATTTTTTACTGCAAAGTATACAAGAACTTTTAATATAGTAACTCATGAATAACTTATTTTATTGTTATTATTGTATTAATATACATTTTTATGTTTTTTTTTCTTAAATTAATTTAATTGAATTAATGTAATATTTTTACCAACTCGCCTCAATAAGGCCTATTGTTACGAATCAAACTATTTGAAATAAAATTCTTTTTAAAAAAAAAAAAAAAAAACAAGCTATTGATGATGAAGCTTAATTCATTAAGAAAAATACATTAATTGACAAGAAAAACGAAAATAACGAAGAAAAGCAAGTAATGTTGGTGAAATTTAATTTTAAGAAAGCAAGAGATACGATGATATAAATTAAGCCTAAATTAATGGAAAATGAGTCGAGTCAACAAAGAAAGTGTCAACGATTACTTCAGTAGAGTAACAATTCATTTATTAAACTATGCCAAATCTTTGAAACAAGTGGGATATCGCAGCGTTAATGAAAAAGTCGAAAATTATTATTTCTTTTAGTCATATAAAAGCAAATCTTATTTCTAAATTTATTAAACAGAAAAAAAATAAATAAAATACATTTAAGCGACAGTAAATTATAATTTCATAGAAATACAGAGATTTGTATACTTTTTACTACATTTTAAAATACAACATATTGGTTTTTTAATTATTCGAAGCTGACTTGTTTTGATGATTTGTTCAGATTTTATATATTCTTTATAAACGGGATAGAAACAACGCATTAGTTTTATCATTGTGAATATGAATGTAAAATGGTGCCAAACTTTATTAGTTGTTTAAACAAAATAATATTGAGAAATTTTTATCTAGACGTAGATTAAAAAATAATACAATAAAAATATGTATAAAATTTTGGCGCTAAACTTTATTTTCATAGAAAACAGTCTAAATGGAATGGAATATTCATCAAATTCAAATAATCTAGTTTTATTTTAATAACTCTATAAAAATGGTAAATAGTTTGCGTTAAAAAATACTCTTTTTCATTAATTATTTTGGCGCCAAACTTTATTAGTATTGTGGAAGAAATTTAAAAAATGAATAAAACAATAAAAAATATGTGTAAAATTTTGGCGCCAACCTTTTTTCATAAAAATTCATTTATTAACAGTGATGGTAAATAGTAGTTTGTGATTAAAAATTATTCTTATTTTCATAAATAATTTGGCGCCAAAACTTTTTTCATAAAATGAAATAAGTTAAAAAAAATCAACAATAATGGTAGTCTGTGTAAAAAAAAATATTCTCTTTTCATAAATATTTTGTGGTCCTGATAAGGACCGATTGTTTGAAAAACTAAAAAAATTAATAACTTATTGAGAAATACTAATTTAAGCACGATCTCCACGAATGCGTCTAGCCAGTTAAATATCTTTGGGCATAATTGTTACACGCTTGGCATGAATTGCGCACAAATTGGTATCTTCAAACAAACCAACCAAGTATGCTTCACTAGCTTCTTGAAGGGCCATAACAGCAGAGCTCTGGAAACGCAAATCAGTCTTCAAATCAAATATTGAGCAATTTCACGAACCAAACGTTGGAAAGGCGATTTGCGGATCAACAATTCAGTACTCTTTTGGTAACAACGGATTTCACGTAAAGCCACTGTACCAGGGCGATAACGGTGAGGTTTTTTAACATCACCGGTAGCTGAAGCACTTTTACGAGCTGCTTTGGTAGCCAATTGTTTACGTGGTGCTTTGCCACCAATCGATTTACGGGCAGTTTGCTTAGTACGAGCCATTTCACTTTTTCTTTTTTTTTCACTCAAGACGAGAACACTATCAACACAAGAATAACCATCAACATCCCAATAAGCTTGCTTTATATAGAAAAATTGAATGAATAATTTTAAAAGGGTGCGTTTTTTATGGTGGCTGTTCATATGCACACTAAATGAAGAGACCAAATGTATATTTCTTTCTCCCTCTAATTTAACACAAATTTTGTATAAATAAGATCTTACTTGGCATTTACAAATCTGAAATGGAAACATTAACTGTTAGAATGGCAACCCTGTCAATTTGTGCTTCGAAAATCGAAGATGGTTGCCAAGAGTAATTATATTTAAAGGCTTATTTGTGAAAAAGGGATTTGCATAGTCATTTTCCTTGTGATGACCTGGTCGCTCAGGTCGAATGTGTGCACTCCCTCTGGCGCTGATCCTCACAATTTTTTCCATTTAATAAAAAATTAATGTACTATTCATTATTAACATTAAATTATGATTTCGAGCCTGATGAAATATATAATCTTATCAGAAGATCTTATGAATTTCCTAGCTAATTATGATTTTATAAATTACTTCACTTTATTTACTCATCCTGATAGTAGAACTGCTATCGACGATGTGTATAGTAACATATCAAGTCCTTTTCTTATTGGCTCAGTGGAAAATAGACTTTCAGAACATAACTTTAGGAATTAAAGCTCAACCCCGAGTTTTTATAAGAGATGCACAATTATACTGTGATTATGATCGCGTAAAAAGGGAAATTCAAACTGTTTTACCAAGTATATGTACAACTGGTGATCCATCACTCGATACTTCACTGTTAATCATGTGTTAGTAATGTAATTCAAAATACTACAGTTGAAAAACAACATGAAAGATTAATTCGTCATGAGATAACACCTTGGATAAATGGAAACTTACAAAAATTTTTGAGTTTAAGATAAATCTTTTGAAAATGAGAAGGAAAAAACTCAGTGTTGCTGATATGTTTATATGTATTTGTGGTGTAATTAAAAGAGCTTACAAGGAGTCCTTTAATAATTTTTATAAGGATAATTTAAGCAAAACTCAACAAGATCCCAAAAAGTGCTGGAATTTCTTAAATAAAACGCTAGGTAGACAATAAACCAAGTCTATTACAATTAAATATTTGAATGGAGATCTAATTCCAAAGGATTTTAAAAAAGCGGAAATTCTCAATGCATTTTTTGTTAAATCGATTAAGGACTTAAAATCGCAAATTATTAAAATAACAACCGACTCATGCAATTCGTTAAGAACGTCACGCATGATGAATTGCAAAATATTGTAACAAATGTAATATGCAACAAAAGCTGTGGCCATGATAATATGTATATCACCTAAAGTACTGTTAAATTGCAGCGATTTTATGACACCTTATTTGGCTAATTGCTTTTAATAATATGGTGAATTGAAGTACTTATCCTGAAATTTTGCAAATGGATAAAGTGGTTCCGATACCAAAAGAAAATAATTTTTGACCAATAGCTGTGTTATCTGTCATCGATAATACATTTGAAAGAATTTTGTACAATCAAATTTCAGGGCATATGCAAAATAATAACTTGTTAAATTACTGTCAATATGGTTTTAGGAAAGGATGTGATACCGGGGAAGCAGTTCTTAATGTCGTAAATTTCATTTGTAAGGATATTGGATTGGTATAGCTGGTATTTTTTTTATCTAACAAAAGCGTTCGATCTTATTTTTTTTAACATCCCATTTTATTTACACCTGTCTTTATATGACAATTAGTAATTAGTTTTGAGGTTTGGGTATTAATTAACTTTAATCAACACTTAAGATAACTTATATTTAGTGTAAGTAAACATTTATATTAAATTATATAAAATACATTTTGCCAAATTATCAATTATAAGAATCGGACAAATAGCTCCGATGGAGTGCATCACTTAAGTCTTCTTTGACCTGAGAGCTCGTTATAGGGTAGTTGTCTAATTTCATTGTTAGAATGTAAGTTTAAATGTATGTTTTAAGCTGGAATTCCTTATGACTTCCTGGACTGTGCTGACGTTGAGATCACGATGTATATTTTCATTGGATATGTAACATTCGGCGTTTATAATAGTTCTCAGTATTTTTGATTGAACTCGTTGGATGATTTTTATATTAGAGTTGCTTGCAGTACCCCAGAGCTTTGCGCCATATTTTCAAATATGCGCCATATTTTCAAATATGGTAAGGATAAAGTTGA
Source organism: Eustalomyia histrio (assembly GCA_949748255.1). Lineage (NCBI taxonomy): Eukaryota > Metazoa > Arthropoda > Insecta > Diptera > Anthomyiidae > Eustalomyia > Eustalomyia histrio. Next base: position 1,279,015 of record OX456528.1, read on the forward strand.
ATCCTTTCCTAAGAGCCAGTTTGTAGTTTACTTCGTTTTTTTTTACGGATGATATGATCTTTCCAGATTAATTTAGAGTCGATTATCATGCCAAGATATTTAGCTTTATTATCATTTTGTTTATCGTAATTGCTTGATGATTCCTATTCCTATTAGTGTAAGTCACTTGTACTGTTTTTTCACTATTTACTGAAATACCCCAGGTTTTAAACCAGTTTAGAGTATTGTCCAGCAATTGTTGAAGGTTTGATATGGCCAAAGTTATATCTTCATTTGATGACAAAAGGATATTGTCGTCTGCAAATGTTGCAATCATATCTGTGTTTCTTGTTGGAGTAGGAATGTCTGCTGTGTACAGAAGGTATAGGATAGGGCCAAGGACACTACCTTGCGGAACTCCCGCTTCCATTTTAATTATGCTTAAGCATTCATCTTTATATTTAACATAAAAGTGCCTGTCAGTTAAATAACTTTGTAGAATAAGAAAAAAGTCCATTGGTAGATTTTTTTCCAATTTATAAAGTAGGCCAGCATGCCACACACTGTCAAACGCTTTCGCTACATCAAGATATGTGGCCACGAAAAAATTTTTCTTATCAATTTCAGATGAGATTTTGTTAGTTACTCTATGTATTTGTTGGATCGTAGAGTGCATGGGTCTAATACCAAACTGATGCGCTGGTATAAGATTTCTTTCTATAAGTATTGGTTCTAGTCGATCAAAAATAAGTTTTTCGAATAATTTAGATAAAAGTGGTAATAGACTTATTGGCCTGTATGAAGTAGCGATTATTTCTGCAACTTTCCATACTTTAGGAAAATATTTCATTGCTATTATAACGTTAAAGATATTTTTTATGTAGATAAGTCCCTTCATTGGTAATTCTTATAGTAGTTCGCGCGTTACTCTGTCATAGCCAGGGGATTTTTTTAGCAGCAATTCTTGTTTTAATAGTAGTTTGTAGTAGTATGTAGTATAGTAGTCATGTAGAAAATGTTTTTGTTGTGGCAGTTTGTGGATGAAATGATATTTGGCTGAGTAATATTGTGTTTATCCATTTCATTAGAGAAAGTTTTGTAAAAATGATCAGCTAATACTTTAGCCTTTTCGTTATGATTTCTGGCCCACGTTAAGTCAGATTTTTGGATTAGCGGTTGATGGATAATAGCATTGTTAAGTTTTCTTGTGGCTTTCCATAATGAGAAGTTTGTTGTCTTGGTTGAATAAAGGTTTTCAAGATAACTTTTCAGTTTCTCTTGTTTGTACTTTTTCAAAAGATCCTTTAATTCCTTGGTTAGTTTGTTAAGGATTGTTTTATCAAAGGGTGATCTTGTTGATTGCCATTTTTTTCTTTGTTTTCGCTTTGCCTTAATCTTTTCTTTGATAAATGGTGATATACCATATTTGTTTGTTTTGTGGGTTATTATGGGTGTAGAATCAATTGCAGCATACAAAAGTGTGTTATTAAAATATGCTATTGAGCTGTCCACTTCATCTTTGGTTTTTAGTGATATCTGTTTGTCAAGTTTATTTTCAACTAAAGCACTCCCAGTCTGTTTTCTTGTTGTAAGAAAATTTGTTATGGGTCGCAAGACGAACATTACTTTCGAATTTGAATATTATGAGTGAGTGATCGGAGGATAGTTCGAAGCACGATTCTATCTTTAAATTTTCATGTTTTATATTTTTCGTGATAAAGAGGTTTTTTGTTTAAGTTAGTTGTCCAGTAAGTAGGCTCTCCAGTGATTAAAAATTTGCTATTAGTTTCTCTTATTGCTTCAAGAAGGTGCCGGCCCTTTATAAGAGTTATTCTCGAGCCCCAGAATGTGTTTTTGAAGATGAAGTCTCCTCCAGCAATAAAACGATTACCAATTGATTTTAAAAAAAATTATGTATTCGATTTTAGTGTTATTGTGTTTGGGAGGACAATACAGAGTAGACAACACGAGTGGCCGAACAAGTCTTCAATTAATATTGAGGTAGCTTGGAGGTAATCTTTTCTGAAACTTTAAATTTCAGTACATTTAATTGAGTTTTTGATAATTATCGCTGTAAATATTGTAAAGTTAGGTATACTTAAGTAACTTTTTTGTGTAAAGTGTGTCTCAGATATTAATAAAATATCTACAGAGTTCCTATATATACAAGTTTTTAGTTCAAGGACGTGTTGACCTAGCCCATTCGAATTCCAAAGGATAATCTTTAAATCATTTTGTCTGCCCATCAATTTTTGAAAGTAGAACTGTGATTATATTCATCATATTAGATACTTGCGATATAAGCTGTTTCATCATATCTTTGATATCATATTTGATTGTTGAAATCTAGGGGTTAGTACGGAACTAGATGTGTAGTTATTCGTTGTGTTTTTATTACAATTTGAGGTAGAACTTGTTGTGGGAATGTTTGTTGTATTAGCTGTATTGTTAGCTTTTATTGCTTGGGCGTATGTGATAATATGACTAGAATTATCTTCAGATCTTGATTGTTCGTTGTTGTGTAGATTTGTTTGATGTGTTTCACTGCGTTCTTGAGCTTCACAAGTTAAAGGCTCATTTTCTTTCTTTCTAAGAGGGGGAAATTTTTTTACTCTAAGTTCTTTGTAAACCATGCAACCTTTATACTTTGCTGTATGTTTTTCGCTACATAGGGCACATTTAATATGATCACTCCTTTGTTTTATTAGGCACTGACTAGTTTTATGACTTCCTGCACATTTGACGCAAACAGGACTTTTTGTGCAAAAGTTTTTTGTATGTCCATATATCTGACAGTTTGTACATGGTGGTAAGGATCTTTTTTGGTGTGGACGTTCAAAGATAATTTTACAATGTAAAAGGTGAGTGATGGAATATATATCTTTATTGTTTTAATTAGTTTGAGTTCGATTGCGAACAACGATAAGGGTTTTTTTGTGCCTGTTTGTAGTACATTTTGCACGTGTGTAACTTCGTGACCAAGTTCACAAAGTTCTTTTTTTATTTGCTCTTTGTCTGTTGAATAATGCATATTTCTTAGCATTACTTTAAATCCTTTTTGGTCTTGCGGTTTGTATGTATAGTATTGAGTTTCTTTGTTTTTTTAAAAGTTTAACAGTTTCTGTATAGTGAAAAGATTCTAGAGGTTGGATTTTGAATCCATTATCTTGGTTTTCATGTTCATTTTCTACTTGCGATTTTTCATAATTTTCTATCTAGGACAGAATTTCAAATCTGTTTGCTGTTGAAGGTTGTCCTAACCAGTAAGCTTTCAACGTTTTTTTGAGATTGCTCTTTAGTTTTTTTGGTACTATTTGTATTGTTAGGTGAATTGCGGGACCTTTTTGAGCTACTATTAGTTTGTGTGCTGTTTTTCTCTTTATTTAAGGGAGTTTTTACTTGGCTTGGTAAGTATGTATATGTAAACATAATCGGCATAAGAGAAGATTTTGTCGATGTAGACATGGTTGTTGTTATAATAGCGGAGTATGAAGTAGTACTTGTTGTTGCTGTGGGGGCGAATGAACTAACTGATGTGTATGTATTTGAGAGATTATTAATTTGAGTTGTTATAGTTGAGGATGTAGTTGTAGGTTGAAACAGATAGTGCATGCGCCATGAGAGAATTTGTCTTATTATTTTTGGAGGGGGAAAGACTTGATCTTGATTCTATATCTTGTTCGTTTTCACTTGCACTACTTATCTTATTTACTGTTTTAGGACAACTAGAGTTTAGTTTTTGCATATGGTTTTGCGGGAGTGTATTCTCCTGAGGGGGGGAGTGCCCAACAGGCATTATTTTTATATTGTTGTTTTGTATGTTATGACCATGATATTCTTATTAAAAAACTTAGATACTACGGGATTTAAGGAAATATGGCCTTAAAAGTAGTTTTTAATTTTCCTTTTTTGTTCCCAACAGTATCGTTATATAAGAATAAATTTAAAACAGTTTTGTCAAATTATTATCACACGATTCATTTTGCAAGGAACCAAGAGTTACACAATACAAGAAATAACAGTAATTTGTCAGTAGCAGTGTGTAGGTTGAAAACAACCAAACAAAGAATTGAGTATATGGTTGTTTGAAAAATTATTTATTTGAAAATTTGGTGGAACTTCTGACCTAAAATAGTTTTGATCTCAAAATATGCCTCAAAAAGGCATATTAGAAAATGAGGCAACAATAATGTACTAGATTATTGAAAACAAATACAAATAAAACAAAAAAAAAATTATAAAAATGGTCAAAAGCTTTTTATCTAACAGATCCTTTAGAGAACTTATTGGAAACACGACTTCCCAAATTTATGAAATCCCCGCTGGCTGCCTTTAAGGATCATGTTTGTCTTCTATTTTGAACAATATTTTTACCTATGACTTTCCAAATTTATTAGATTGCAATTCCTCAATTTTTGCTGATGATACCGCAGTTTTAAGCACGGATATCCTAGCAGAAGATATTATACATAATTTAAACGCGATTGTAGTTGACTATTTTAATAAGTGGATAATCATGATAAATCCAATGAAAACTCAATATTTTTTACCACAATAGAAGAAAGAAAAACTGTTTCCGAAAACTATAATAAATATTGGAAACACTATATTTCAATGGGAAGATAAAGTAAAGTATCGGATAAAAAATTACTTTTAAATAATCATATCAGCTACATCAATCATAAAGTAAATATTGTTATCAAAATTATGTATCCAATCCGATTTAAGTATTGACAATAAACTCCTAATATTAAAAGCTATATTTCATGCGCTTATGTTTTATGCCGCACCTGTATTTGAGTTTTGCATCCCTATGTCATTTAATGAAATTACAAATTTGCCAAAACAAGCTACTTAAAATTATATATAACACCCCAAGGTACTTTTCGACCCCAACGTTACACGCTGTGAACATTAAATTAGTCAATAAAAAACTTTAAATACTGTATCCAAATTTTATGGATCGATGTCGTCATTCTAGCTATCCTCACATAAACACATTATGTCAATTATTAATTTTTTCTAGCTATTTTACCTTTTTATAACATCTTTTTTTTGCTTTTGTCAACATATTACTAGTACGAATTTTTAATATTTAAGCTGAAAAATTATGTATTAATTGATCTATTTATTGTAAGTTCCTATATTGTTGTGAATACATATAACGGGTTTTTCAACATGGACGCTACAAAAGTAGAGCGACAGGGACAGCAAACGACGCCATATTTCTTGCCGCTATTTTGACATTTCTCTTCAGTAAGGTTTGCCATTTCAGGATGGAAAGATATACGAGCCAACAACGAGTGGAAATTATTAAAATTTACTACCGACATTCGGAGTCAGTGGCCTCAACGTTAAGAGCGCTACGTCCAATTTATGGTCGTCATAATCGTTCTAGCAGATCAACAATTGAGCGTCTAGTGGAAAAATTTGAACCCACAGGCACAGTACAAAGTGTTCCCGTTTCAGTGAGACAAAGAAGTGCCCGTAGCGTCGAGAATATTGCTGCCGCTGAGGCTTCAGTTGAAGAAAGCCTAAATGTGTCTCTCACACGTCGTTCTCAAGCGTTGGGCATCTCTGTGATGTCATTGTGGCGAATTTTGCGAAAAGATCTTGGCCTACATCCTTACAAGATCAAATTGACGCAAGAACTAAAGCCGCTTGACCACCAGAAGCGTCGTTTTTTCGTGAATTGGGCTGAGCAACAACTGCAAAATGATTCGGATTTTCATCGAAAAATCATCTTCATCGATGAGGCTTATTTCTGGCTGAATGGCTTCGTCAATAAACAAAATATGCATTATTGGTCAGACAGCAATCCACACGTACTCCATGAGTCATCATTGCATCCCGAAAAAATTACGGTTTGGTGCGGTTTATGGGCCGGCGGCGTGATTGGGCCGTGCTTCTTCCGTGATGATCAAGACCGGCACGTTACTGTGAATGGGAATCGCTACCGTTCAATGATAACCGAATATTTTTGGCCCCAATTGAATGATATGGACTTGGAGGACATGTGGTTCCAACAGGACGGCGCCACAAGCCACACAGCGAATGTCAATCAATTTATTGGAAACCAAGTTTGGAGAACGTATTATCTCACGAAATGGTCCAGTCGATTGGCCGCCTCGGTCGTGCGATTTGACGCCGTTATGAATGGAACAATCGTCAGAAGTAAAATAGCATAAAAATAGATTGCAGTTTGCAAAAAAGCATTTTTAAAATTACCTTAAATTTTGGGAGTCCAAATTTAAGGTGTTTGGTAGAACCACGCTACAAAAAAAAAAAAAACGTAAACATGATAACTCATCCGTAATGGTATAGGGTTGCTTCATTTGGCAGTGGTTGAATCATCAAAATCGAAGGAAAAAATATAGACTTGCTTGCTGATTATGCAGATAACTTTTCAATAGCTTTCAAAAGGACAACGGCCCCAAGCACTGTTCACGGGCAATTATAAATATTGTGGGAAATATAGAAATGGGCAGAATACCCTTGGTTAGATTTGTTATGTGGGAAAGAATGATGAGTGTACAACACCACAAGCGTTGACTGTTTATAAATGTTTACAGTTGCTGTTATACTAGTTTGACTGTAACCACTACAGTCGGTTGTACAATGCAAACAGTGTTGATAGTTGTGTACTATAATCATGTCATAATTTAATAACGAACAATATTCTTGTCCATAATAACGCATGTAATTCATGCTATACATGCTACACCTCCCTATTTACGGAAGAATGCTCATATAACTATAGTTGTATGAACACTCTTTTACAATAGAGATATATAAATTTATAAATAATTGTATTATGTTTACGTTTACGTTTACTATACTATTTCTTATTTTATTATTGTTACGATTTTACCCTTTTATAAAATCGTTGATTTATTTACCTTTTAAATAAATCGAGTTCTTTCTATATTGTATATAATAAACACCGTTTGAAATTATTTATAGCTTTACTTATTTATAACCGCCACTAAAAATTACAGAAATACACTTTACTAGCACACTTTTTTTAAACGATTTAGATAGACTAAACGTTAGCCACACTTTAGTTCTTCACACTCTGCGTTTTACTTATAAACTGAACTACTGTGTCATCGAGTACCAGTATTTATATGAGTAGTCAGGTATTCTAGTTTATTACTACACTAGAATTTTCCAGCTGTTAAAATTAGTGTAAAGAAATTTCTGGGTGTAGAAATTTCGTGTAACACTGCCGCCCACTTAAGCCTGTTCGTCCCGAACAGACATAGCTATTTCTTTTCCATAGTTGGCTAGTCGTTCCAGATGAACAACCTTCATTTTTGACCTTGGGCTCTGATCTTTTGTATTCTGTATACTACATCATTTAACCTTTTAATTACTCTATAGGGTCCGTCCCAATGCGTTTGTAGTTTGGGAGATAATCCTTTCTTTCGTTGCGGGTTAAAAAGTAGAACCAGCTGACCCTCATTAAATCCTTCAGAATTTGCTGCCCTATCATACCTCGCCTTCATCTTATCGCTGACTATTTTAATTCGATTGCGTACAAACTCATGAAGCTCGTTAAGGTCTTCTTGTTCCTGGGAAGCATTGTCTTTATCTATAGCGGCGGGCTTAATTCCAAATTCTAAATCGCCAGGCAATTTAAGTTCCGTTCCAAAAATTGTTTTTGCAGGTGTCCGGGAGGTGGAATCGTGAACAGCCGATCTGTATGCCAACAGAAATTTAGGTATGTGTTCGTCCCAGTTCCCACTTTTCTTAAGTATTCCTCTAAAGTGCGATTGAATCTTTCGACCTTACCATCAGATTGTGGATGCAGCGGGGTGGTTCTTGTCTTTCTTATTCCATACAACTCACACATTTCCTTGAAGATAGCAGATTCAAAATTCCTTCCCTGGCCAGAGTGTAATTCCAATGGAACACCGTAGCGGCACACCCAGTTGTTCACAAATGCGCTTATTATCGTTCTGGCTTCCTGGTTCGGTATAGCGTATACCTCAGGCCATTTACTGAAATAGTCGATCACCACAAGAACGTAACGGTTTCCGGAATCACTGACAGGGAAAGGGCCTGCTACATCCATTGCTATCCGCTGAAATGGGGCACCCGAGTTGTATTGTTGAAGTTGCCCACGACTTCTCCTTACTGGTCCTTTAGCTGCGATGCGTTGCGCGCAATTTGCTATCCAGTCGCTTACAGCTTGCTGGCAGCCGACCCAATAGAATCGTTGTTTTAACTTCTCTAGGGTTTTAGTGACACCGAGATGACCACCACTGGGACCGTCATGGAACTCTTTTAACACTTCGTCTATTTTGCTTGACGGCACCACAATTAGCTTTGTCTCAGTTTTGCCATCCGCACTTTCCCATATACGGTATAAGCAGTGATTAATTACCCGTAGACTGTTCCACTGGGCCCAATACGCCTTCATTAGCGGACTTTCTGCTGATATTTCTTCACGGGTAGGCCTCTTGTCCTCTGCTTTGGCTGACATAATTTTTGACAGTATGGGGTCGTTTTGTTACGCCGCTGACCAGGCTTCACTTGACTCAATATGCGTTAGTCTTATATCAACGCTGCACTCTTTTCCTTCAGCCCTCGAACAATGTTTGCACTCTAAATTACAGGGGCGTCTTGAAAGGGCGTCCGCATTGCAATGTTTTATGCCTTTCCTGTGCTCGATGCTGAAATCATAGCTTTGAAGTCGTTCAATCCAACGAGCCAGCTGCCCTTCTGGCTGTTTAAATTGCAGCAGCCACCTTAGTGCAGAATGGTCGGTTCTTAGTTGAAATGCTGACCATACAGATACTTGTGGTAGTGCTTCTACCGCCGCCAAGAGTTCCCGCCGTGTTACGCAGTAGTTCCTTTCGGGTTTGATAACCTGCGACAGCACACCTCCTATTCCGTATCCGCTTGCATCGCTATCCAGCACAAATTTTTTCCCGGCCACAGGATATCCAATATAACATAATAACTCCTTGAACCTTAGGAATGCTTGTTCTTGAGCTTCACCTCAATGAAATGGTTCTTAGTCAGCTCATGTAGACTTGCAGCCACACTGGCAAAATTTGGTACAAATCGTCGGTAGTATGTGCAGAGACCTAGAAAGCTGCGCAACTCGTGCAGATTTTTCGGGCAAGGACAATCTTTAACAGCCCGGATCTTATCTTCATCGGTTGATATACCCTCTGCAGTTACGCGGTGCCCCAAATGATTGACTTCCCTCTGGAACAGTGTACATTTCTTTGCGCTACGCTTGAGTCCAGCCGCTGATACTCGCCTTAAAACTTCTGTTAAGTTCTTCAGGTGTTCATCGAAAGTTTTTCCCATGACAATTATGTCATCAAGGTACACTAGGCAAGTTTTCCATTAACCGCTCGAATGTTGCTGGAGCATTGCAGAGTCCAAAGGGCATCATATTAAACTGCCATAATCCGTCATCTGTGCTAAAGGCAGTTTTCTCCTTGTCTTGGTCACAAATTTCTACTTGCCAATAACCACTTTGCAAGTCCAATGTGGACAACCATTTGGTTTCTGCTAGCGTGTCTAGAGTGTCGTCAATTCTCGGTAGTGGATAGCTGTCCTTCTTCGTGATCTCGTTTAGTTTTCTGTAATCAACACAGAATCGGGTGCTGCCATCCTTTTTGTTTTAACTAAAACTATAAGCGAGCTCCATGGGCTAGAAGATGGTTCGATTACTCCACTACGCTCCATTTCGTTGACTAACTCCTTTACTTCATTTCGTTTTGCTAGAGGAATACTTCTGGGCGCCTGCTTTATTGGCCTCGCCTCACCAGTATTTATTCGGTGTTTCACAATCGCCGTTCTTCCTTGACTTTGGGTTTTCATGGCGAAGACAGAGCCGTATTTCCTGATTAGCTGTTTGGCTTTATTTCTATCAGGCGGCGCCAGTTCTTTTACTCATTTTTCCATATATTCTGCCAGCATCTCTCGATCTTTAACGGACGCACTGGATGGTTCCAAGTTCTTTTCGCAACTGATAATTGCTTCTGGCGCAGTACATTTGGCTATTTCAGAGTTCGCTCTGACAACTTTTTCACAATTTGATAGTTTCAGTACTCTTACAGGAACTCGTTTGCTTTCGCTGTTATAAGGTCACTTTTTATTTCTGATGGTTCTACCACCCACAAGCTGCTGTCCTCACAATCTCCCTCCATACGCACCCATACTAAAGTTTCTGCCCGTGCTGGTAGTTTTTTGGTGGCTGATGGTAACTAGCTTTCTTACCTGATCCTCGCGTTCATATCCAACACAAAGGGGTATTTCAACATTCTGCCAAATCATAACTTTTTGCCCCATATGCAGGTTAATGCCGTGACAAATCATAAAATCTGCACCAATAATTACTTCGTCCACAATATCGGCAACAATAAATACGTGACTGACGCTTATGTTGGCAATTGTTAGTTTCACATTAACCTTATCATAGACAGAAGCCTGCTCTCCAGTAGCTGTTCGCAAACTTACCCCGTGTGATGGTTCAACTGGCTTTCTAATTATATCGGGCCTGATGATGGACTGTGATGCTCCTGTATCTATGGATAAAATGTGCTTTTGCCCGTTGATGCACCCATAAGCAGTAAGATTGCTTTTCCCCTGCTGTGCTATTGATATGGAGATTGTGGGGCCATCGGTTGTGGGAGCTAGCTCATGCCCCGTAGTGCTATCTCTTTTTAGTTTAACGGTGACTCTTGAGGTGATTGCTGATCGGCTCTGAGGCTTTTTCTGGGTGCTTTGCAGTTTCGCTGAAAGTGTCCCACTTTACCGCAGTTGTAGCATTTGTCCTTTGGTTTGCTGCGCATTTCACCTAATGCCTTCATAACAGCCTCTGTCAACTCTGTTAACTTGGTGCTTATATCTTTTTCAGCAGTTACTTCGAGGTTACGCACCTTAAATATTTGTGGCTTGGAAATCACCTTCGCAGTCTCCTGGGCCAGCGCGAATGAAACAGTTTTAGCAAATGTCGATTTCTGCGTAGCACACACGCATGGTTCACATCAGAATCCCGAATTCCATTCACAAATGCTTCAATTTTGAACTGATTCGTTTGGTTTCTGCAGCCTACCTCTTACTTCCATTCTGTATATTTCTTTTTTGTGTTTGCCACCATACTTTCGCTGCAGTGCCACCATTATGTTGTCATAATTATTTCTGCAGGTGATTGGCACACTTTCTAGAATTTCTGCAACGTTTCCTTTTAAGGCCAGAATCAACTCTATAGCTTTTTCTTCGTTCCACATATTTCTGGCGGCAACTGTCTCAAACTGGAAATTAAAAACATTAAACGGTACGCTGCCGTCAAAAGCAGGGGCCTTTGCTCTACCAGAACTTTCCTGAATAATTCGTACTGGACTCTATTGACATTGGAGATTATTTACTTTATTTTCTAGATCTTGTAGTTTTCTCTCAACATCTTTGGTTTGTATTTCCACGCCGGTCTCTAAGTCGGACAACTTTTTGTCAAATCTGTCCATTTTCTCATTAGTGGCTCTAGAAGTTTCCTGAAACTTTTCTTCCATCTTCGTTAGCAATTTCTCGTTCGTCTCCATCTTAGTTAATAGTTTCTCGTTGTCTGCTCTAGAAGCTTCTTACATTTTCATGTTGTCTGCTCTAGAAGTTTCTAGCAGTTTCATTTCCATTTTAGTAAACAGTTTCTCGTTGTCTGCTCTAGAAGCTTCTAACATTTTCATGTTGTCTGCTCTAGAAGTTTCTAGCAGTTTCTTGTTGTTTTCCATCACAGCGGCCAACATTGCGCTTAACTCCATATTAGCTTCTGTTTTACGGGTACTAATCTCCATTGCTTCTTTTTCATCAAATTCGTAAGTCGCAATGTCAATATTACGCCGCTCGAATTCCTCTTATCAGCCGCTTTTGTAATTCGACTTTATTTCCTGCTGTCGGTAGCTCCAATTTGCTCAATTCTTTCTTGAGCTGTTCCACCTTAAGCTCCTCCAATTTCATGACTGCTTATTATTTTGCAATCTCACTTCTGACACAAATTGTTATGATTTTACCCTTTTATAAAATCGTTGATTTATTTACCTTTTAAATAAATCGAGTTCTTTTTATATTGCAAATAATAAACACCGTTTGAAATTATTTATAGCTTTACTTATTTATAACCGTCACTAAAAATTACAGAAATACACTTTAATAGCACACTTTTTTTACACGATTTAGATAGACTAAACGTTAGCCACACTTTAGTTCTTCACACTCTGCGTTTTACTTATAAACTGAACTACTGTGTCATCGAGTACCAGTATTTATATGAGTAGTCAGGTATTCTAGTTATTTCTAGTTTATTACTACACTAGAATTTTCCAGCTGTTAAAATTAGTGTAAAGATATTTCTAGGTGTAGAAATTTCGTGTAACATTATTATATTGGAATTTAATAGATTACTTTGTATTATTTTTCTCTTGTATCTATTTTATGAACTATTTATTTTTTTTTTGTTTTCTGATCAATTATTGTTACATTATTTCTTAAATATAGGTTTTTAATTTTATAATGTCCTTTACATTGAGCGTCTAATTTGTGCCCTAACGCATTTCTAAGTAAAAATAAATCTCCTATTCTAAAATTATTGTCTAGCGTATCCTTATCGTAATTTAATTTCTGCAGTAACTTAGATCTATTTAACATCCCTGCGGGAAAAAAGGGATCTGTTGCGAATTGGGAACTGTCCCGGGATAGGTGAAAACTGAACCGGTTCCGAAAAAACATCACGAGATAGGTGAAAAGAGCACCGGTTCCTAAAGTACCTATAACGTGACCGGTGAACAATCAATATTGCTGACTAGGAAAATCTAAACAAAGAAATTCATTGTGCTACTTACAAACAGAGTTTGTATGTTGCAACAATGTCTAGATTTAATAATCAAAACATCAACTGTAGGCAAAATTCTACAGTTGCGACAATGTTAAAACAAAATTACATTGTTTTGTGAGCAAAAGTCTAATGTTCTTTGTTATAATTTTACTAGGAATTTTAAGTGTGCCAACGTACTTAAAATGTAAACAAAACAAAATTATTTGGAATTTAAAAAGTCAGCACTTCAATACTATGAAATCATTAAACAGAACTATTAGAATGAGTTCCTTAATAATATTAATAATAATAGTAATAATAATAATCATAATAATAATAATATAATAATAATCATAATATAGTGGTTATTGTGGAGGTGCCGTAACTGCTCCCCCCTTAGAGTAGAGTGAAGGCCACAATGAATTACTTGGGGCTGGAACGTGAATTGGAGTTGCTGTTGCATAAATTATTCGCTTTCTCGATGATATCGATGCAATTATTATTATCAGGACCAATAATGTAAATAGTGCAATATAAATTGATCCAACATGAATTATAGCAGTTTTTTTAAATGTTGTGATATTGTTGATGTTTTCAATGTTGAGTTGCTCAAGTGATGTTAATGTGGTCACTTTAGTTGTGGAATTTGCTTGATATAAGGCTGACCTTATCCCAAAATATGGATGTCCCATCTTAGTAGATGATATCATTTATTTCGATGCTGCAATTTTTGAAAAATATTACACCAGTTCCTTTAATTTCTACTGGAGATTCTTTTCTGCAAGTAGATTTAATTAGTAGTTTTGGACTATTTATGAATATTATGAAATTGTTGTCTATTTGTAGTATTTTATTTATTTTCTCCAAATATTTTAGTTTGCAGTATGCTGTTCCTCCATTGAGAAGTGGTCCCAAACATGTTAAATTTTCCATTAGTTCATCTTGAAGCGAATTGCTGTAAAAGATGTTTTCCACCCTGGGGCAAATGCTCGTGAGTTTGTGTGTGTTATGTAATATATATGATGGAATGATTAATTCTTTAGTGTTATTAATTGGTAAAGGTATGACATGGAAAAGATTATATTTTTCGTTACTTATTATAGGAATTTTGAAATTAAATATAATAGTTGTGCCATTATAAAAGGCCTGTAGTTCAAGTTCCGAACCCAAGAAATTCTCATATTCAGTGAGGTTTCTTAAGTTTTTTCCACCCGTACTCAAGGAACTCTTATATCCAGTGAGGTTCCTTAAGTTTTTATTCCCACCATCTGAACTCAAGCAACTTTCATATATATTGAGGTTTCTTGAACCCAAGGAATTGTCATATCCCATGACGTCTTGTATATTTGGGAGATCATCATATTCCATGATGTCTCTTATTCTAGCAAGTTCCTCAGCATTCAGAATGTATTTCGAGATAATATTAAGTTTAGCGAGAATAATCGCCTCTCCTATATTTGTAATATGATTATACAATAAGTCTATATTATAATTTACCCTGTTCAAATATTGCATTTCTGAGATATCCTTTAAATTTTTATCAATTCTATTTGAGTTAGATATGAAATTTTTCGATATGATTTCTTGTTCGGTATTTATATATTTTGTTATGTTCCCAAATCTCTCGATTATTTATATGTTTTGTTATGTTCCCAAATCTCTCGATTATCGTTTAAAAGTTTTTGTCCCTTTAGGCTATTTTGTGACAATATATTTTCCTCGTGCATTTTCCTCATTTCCATATCAATTTTCCTTGCATCTTCAGCATCCATGTTTCCCGTTATGAATTTAATCGCCGATCCAAATCCGTTAACAAGCCCTCTTTTTGTGCGTTTAAATGGTAGAAGAGAGTTAATTCTATTCCTGAGTTCATTAATCTTAACATCCGATACTGACAAAAGACTCTGCATTTCCTCATATCTTCCATGATTTCTCAATGAATCAATAGTTTGAATTATACTATTCATGCTAGAAATGTAATCGTCGAGATTAACAATATGTATTAAATTACGATGGCCCTCCTTTACTCGTGCTGGTCCCAGATCAAATTTCATTATCTTTTGATTATCGTCCACATTTTGAATTCTGATGACTTGCCCAGTTGTCAATGCAAGTCTGAAATGAGATCAAAAACAAAAATTATGAGAGACTCTCGAATTTTCGTCTGGTTTGAAGTCTTGTTTTATGAATATTTTTAACCTTCTGAGCCAGAACCGCAACAATATTATCGGCCTTGATCCTATGTTCCGAAAATCTTGGTGTCAACTTATTGCGTCTACATTCTTTCCGTAGAATTATCTCATTGACGCATCTTTCCGTTGGTTTCGATCTTTCCTCATTTAGTTTAACAATTCTCCTTTCTGTTTGTTTTTCCATCTGTTCTCTAATGGAAGGAAACAGTTTTTCCTGAAATTCGTTAAGTCTTTGAAGATATTCATGTTCATTCATAAAATTCATAAAAAAAATATCCTCGTGGTCTACTGATAATTTCAAATTCTTTCTTTTCATCTTTACCAAGCGATATATTTCAGTTAACGTGGAGTGTAGCCTTTCTACAGGAGAATTACTGCTACTCTGTTGAAAGGAAGTAAAATGAAGGGCTATGTCATATTGTCTACAATAGTCCTTGAATATGTTTGAATTAAATTCAGATCCGTGATCACACACTATCTTCCTAGGAACCGACAGGCTTGTTCTATTTGGAAGAGTTGAAGCAAAAGCGAATTTCGAAAATTTATCAATGACAGTCAAAATGTGTTCTTTATTTATTGCATAAAGATCGATGTGTAGTATGTCCAATGGCTTTAGGGGTGTCTCCGGTTTCATGAATTCTATAACTGGAGGACGCCTATCATATTTTTGTGTGCGGCAAACAACACAATTATTTATTGTACGAGTGATCTTTTCCTTCATACAACGGAAAAAATATTTTCTCCTCAGGTGTGTATTTTCGTGGTATTTTCTTATTACGGATTCCTGTGAGTCCTCTTCTGCTATATCTTCTAAGATTTCCATACTCCTTAGTATTTTGAAAAGTTTACTGTGGAAAAAATATTTAGAGTACGCTGCCTGAACCATTTTGAATGTATCATCATCCGTAAATATCACCGTAAGTTTGTTTGGTGGAAAGTATTTTCGCAAAATTTCAGTAATTTTTCCTTCGTCATACTCCTTCTCTTTAATTATTCGTCTTGGTTTGTTCCGAAAAATAGTCATAAGTGTCATTGGTGATTCAGGACAATCTTTCTCTAATATCAATTGTAGATTGAATTCGTTCAGAGGGCATTCAGAAATATAAATTCCGTCATCCCAATTTTCGATTGCCGAATGAATGGTCGAACCTTGTGTACCTTGAATCGACAGTGTGTCATCAACATTTTCTGGTAATATTTCCTTCGAAGAGATTATATCATTATGGTTTATTTGAATTTCCGGCTTCCCATTTTTGTCCACTTTAATTCTACTTAATGCATCAGCATTCGTATTATTCTTGCCTTTTCTGTATAAAATTGTATAATCAAATTCCTCTAATTTTAACCGCCATCTGATCAGTTTTGAGTTCGGTTCTTTTAAGCTCATTAACCAAGTTAAAGGCCTATGATCTGTCACTATTAGGAATTTCCGACCAAAAATGTATGGTCTGAAATATTTTGTTGCCCAGACAATAGCTCTTTTTCGATTGTTGAGTAATTAGATTCGCTATCGGAAAGTGTGCGGCTTGCAAAACATACTGGTCTATCACTACCAACCGTTCCCTGTGATAATACAGCACCTATTGCCACATTACTTGCATCGGTTGTCAAAATAAATGGTTTGGAAAAATCAGGGTATTGGAGGATTGGGTCATTAGTAAGTATTTCCTTTCCCGTTTCGAATGCCTTTATATAGTCCTCCGTTAGTTTCACTGATCTGCCCTTTTTCAGACAATTTGTCATCGGTTTGACAATCTTAGCAAAATCCTTTATGAATTTCCTATAGTAACCCAACAGTCCGAGAAACGATTTTATTTCCCGTTGGGTTTTAGGTATTGGAAAATTTTTTACTGCATGGATTTTGTCAGGGTTCGGCTTTATTCCCTCCCTGGTGACAATATGTCCCAAGAAGGCAATTTCCTTGTTCAGAAATTCTGATTTATCCATCTGATTGAAAATTCATTAGCTTCCCGAAGTTTCTTGAAGACTTGTTTCAGATCTAACATGTGTTCTTCCAAGGAGTAGAGTATATTATTATATCGTCCAAATATACTAGGCAATTTTTCCCGACAAGTTCTCCAAGTACATTGTCCATAACTCGTTGAAATGTCGATGGGGCATTCTTTACGAACGTATTCATAATGACCATGTTCCACAGTAAAAGCCGTTTTAGGAATATCTTCAGGGTTCATTTCTATCTGATGAAAACCGCTAGCCAAGTCGAGCATGGAGAAATACATGCATTTCCCCAGTTTATCCAATATGTCCGTTATATTAGGAAGTGGATATCTATCCGAAATTTTTTTCTCGTTCAATTTCCGATAATCGATTATTAACCGCCACTTACGACTACCGCTAGCATCCACCAGACAGGTGCTCTCCAAGGTGAATAGCTGGGTCTTATAATTCCTTGGTCCAACATTGTAGAAATCTGACTGCTAACCTCTCCTTGTGGACATACGGATATCTATACGATTAAGTATAGATTGGTATATCATCTGAGGTTCTAATCGAATGTTTGATCCGATTCGTAAAAGTTAGATCATCTTCTTCATTGAAGAAAACATCCTCATATTCGCGCAGGACCTTTGAAATTTTACTAGACTCCAAAGAGTTGAAGTGGTCCAATCTCAATTTTCGTTGAACATTCGATTTGCAATCTTTACCCCTATTTGCGCACACGTTCAAATTGTTTATCTCCACATATTTCCGTGAATCGTATGCTTCCGCATCTAGTGGTTCCTCTAGAAAGAGAACCTGGTCCGTATCCGATATATTTACAACATCCATTTGGCTGTAGCCGTCGTCTGCATTATACAGGCCTCCCTGAATGAACACATTATCATTTACCCTTGTCTCCTTAAAATTTATCTGACCACTCCTTATGTTAACAGGCAGCCTAATAATATTCCTCGACTTAGGTTTCAAGGTATAACGTTTCGATGGTCTATTCGTTCTAAACCTTAATGGAACAACCTCACCATTAACTTTCAGACACTTACAAGGTAAATCAATTACTGTCCCAGTTTCCGTAAGGAAATTAAGGCCCAGTAATCCGTAAAAATAATTATGAAATTTGAAAAAAAGAAAGTCGAAATTTCCCTTTTTGTAAAACTCCTTAAATAGTGGCAAAGTAACCTTCTTATCCAGCAGGTGGTTCTTAAATACAGTTCTTATTGTTACCGCTTTCATCGTCCTCTGATTCTTTTCCTTAATATATTGTGGATTAATGAAAGATGAAGACGCACCAGTATCTATTAGAAATCGAAGAGGTCTTCCGAATGGAGAGGCAATATCCACATATGCCAACTCCGCACCGTGAATATTTATATCTATGTATTCGCCGGGTTCATCGAGGCTGGCTCGTAAAAATTCCGTTCATCTTCGATATTAGTATCATTGGGGTGATACTCATCGAGGTTTTGATAATTTTCCGTTTCTAGAAAATTATCTTCATCATTATGCCACTCTTCTACAACCGAGAAATTTCCACTGTGGTCTCCAGGTGGTGTATAGTCGTTGATATTATTAAACTCCATTCTTGTGTTCGAAGTTCTTGCACTGGGTGATGCCTTAAATTGCCCACTCTGTCTGTTCCCGAAACGAGTATAACTGGTACTTGTGTCCATCGGTTCCTGCGTGGTATATGGCGACCCCATCGGTCTGTTGAGGGACTGCTTACTAGATGATTTCGAATTGAAAGGGTTGATAAAAGATAGGTGTCGAATTATTAAATCTGGGAGGATAATTTGGTCTCGAATACCCCTGTTGATTCCGATAAGGGACTTGAGGAGGTTGTGGGGCCCTATCATAAGGCCTACCACTGTGACTGCCATACGGTCTAAACCCACGGTAATCCGTTTGCGTCTGATAATTGGGTGAGTGATTAAAACTCAATTTATCTCTAGCTTGTCCATAAAATACATTCTGTTCCCTTATACAGAACGACAGAGCCACCGCCAGGGATTCTGGTCTCATTGCTCTAATTGATGAACCCAATGGTTCTTTTAGGTTGGTCAGGAAGGAATTGAGGCACTTTTCCGCAAAAAGATGCTTTTTAGCCCGAATGACGTTTTTTACCGTTTCGTGGATCAAAATATTATTGTATAGTGTTGATTGAATTTCAATTACTTCACTGTAAAAACCTTCCACAGTTTTATTATCCTGTCTAATCGAATTTAAATCCCTAATAAGGGACGTCTCCGTTCTCTTATCGGAGTAATGGAGGATCAAATTATTCCTTATGTCATCCCATATAAGTGGGGTGCCGTACATATTCTTCGTTCGCCTTGTCCACCACCTTGTTCCGAATGGCCCTTAAAAGTATCTGGCCATAAGGGGTGTTATCCGTGCCCCTGATATGGAGAAGTATTTCCTCCACATTATTAATAAACTCGAACAAGAGTTTTTGGTTCCCATCAACGATCAACTCAACATCAACGTACAAGCTGCCCTTAAGCCCTAGTTAGGTGTTCGCAAATGTTTTTAATTTTTTTAAATGTTAATCTTTATTTTGAGAAAAGAATACTTCTTTTTACAATGGTTCATCAGTAAGTGAAGTTCTATCTAAAAAATCAAACTATTATATATTATTCAGTCAATATTGATTGAACAATCAATATTGCTGACTAGTAAAATCTAAACAAAGAAATTCATTGTGCTACTTACAGAGTTTGTATGTTGCAACAATGTCTAGATTTAATAATTAAAACATCAACTGTAGGCAAAATTCGACAGTTGCGACAATGTTAAAACAAAATTACATTGTTTTGTGAGCAAAAGGCAAATGTTCTTTGTTATAATTTTACTAGGAATTTTAAGTGTGCCATCGTACTTAAAATGTAAACAAAACAAAATTATTTGGAATTTAAAAAGTCAGCACTTCAAAACTATGAAATCATTAAACAGAACTATTAGAATGAATTCCTTAATAATATTAATAATAGTAATAATAATAGTAATAATAATAATCATAATAATAATCAATTTTGCAAACACAGGTCACTGAACTTTGCAACGATCAACTCAACATCAACGTATAAGCTGCCCTTGCTACCATTACAACCGCCCTCGCAACTTTTCAAACACATGTCACTGAACTTTTCGAAAAAAACAAAGAAAGATGAAAATAATGGACAACCGCATAAACAACATAGAACAACAAATAATAAACAAAAATTTAGAAATAAAAAACATAGATAATCAAGAGATTTTTGCGAATGGTGTGGTAAAGAAAATTGCCTCTTCGGTTAACGTTGAAATGCATGATACTGATATTAGCAATGCGTTTAGAATAAAGAAAAGCGGTTAAATTTGTTCTCTTAATAAGAAAAAGGAGTTGCTAAGCAAAATTAATCGCTTTAGGGTGGATGCAAAAATAATAAACCAAAACAATGATAATAACAAAAACAATAATTACATATACATTAACGACCAACTTATCGCGCACAACCGCAGACTTTTATGGCTAGCCAAAACAAAAGCCAAGGAGTCAAATTGGAATGAAATCTCACACCCTACTATTATCCACAACGCAGCTGAAATTGAATTAATAACAAAAGAAATCTAATTTACCAAATTTAATTCTCCTATCAAATTCTATTTAATAAAAAACTATATCTTAAAAAAAACACCAATAAAAAATTAATCACAATAATCCACAATCAATTGATAATTTTAATCAAATCGATAAATCATATTTAAGTTATCCCGCAAATATCATTTATATGAATATAAGATCGCTTCGCCTGCACTTTCACTTTCTTAATAAACATAAATAAAATAAACATCATTATTCTTATGGAAACAAATATAACAGACGAAGAAAATCATCTGTACAATATAACCGGTTTTGACTATATTTCTAAACAGATGTGGTAAGGGAGGAGGGATTGCCTTGTTTATTAAAGAGAGTATTGCATATTCAAATTATCCTGTACACGCAATTTCTTTTGAGTCATTACACATTGACATAAACATAAACAACAAAGTTATTACTGTTCTACCAATATATCGCCCCCATTCCTAAACGTAAACAGATTCATATTAGAAGTCGACCCACACCATGGCGATGTCTCTCACGTCGCAAAAAACTTTCTCTTGTTTTTATATGTGCAGATTTCAAAGGTTCAGCATTTTTTCAAATTGGTTTTTTTTGCGATTCCAATTGATTTTCTTTGCAAATCCAATTAGTTTTTAGCAGATTTCCCAATTGGATTTGAAAAAAAGGTTTAAAAACAGGGAAATTTACTTAAACTTTTGCAGAAATCAGGGAAATTTGCTCAATTTTCCCCTCTTTGCTCTCATTTTCCGAACCTTTGTATTCTGTATAAAATTTTATTTGGCCGCTGTCGGCGTTGCATCCTCTATACTATTCTTCCTCTATGGTCGACCAAGCACTGAACAATATGAAAAACAAACAAGATGTTATTGTTATGAATATAGACATAAAAACGCTAAACATAACAACAATAAAATATTTGGAAATGGTATGTTCTAAAGGGCTTCAGTGCATAATAAATGAGAGTACAAGAGATGGCCTAAATAGAAACACGAGTACTTGTATTGATCACCTACATATTAGACACACCAAATCAACCACACAAACATATGCTGCAATTGTGAAAACAAATAAATCCGACCACTACAGTATTTTTTGTTGCTTATATGAAGAAGATGAAAAAGAAAATCAGAGTAGAGAAATCATAGTCTTGCCGGGTGCCCAATTAGATAATTTCAAAGTTAATAAAAAAACTAAAGAAATAAATTGGAATATTTTAATTAATAAAAACATAAATACAAATGACTTTTTTAAGGAAATTTATGATAATTTCTGTAGAATTTATGAAAATTTTGTAAAAGTGACAAAATTCTATAAAGCAAGAAACGCAACACCTTGGATAAGTGATGGTTTAATCCAATTCTGTGATATTCGGAATAAACTTTTCAAAAAATGGCATAATAACCGTAATAATAAACAATATGAATATGAATATAAAAAATTAAGAAATAAACAAAATAAAAAAACTGAATTTTGAAAAAATAACTATTATAAAAATAAATTTATAGAGAACAAAAACAATATTACAATAGCATGGCAGATAACGGGTAAAAAACAAATAATATAGATAACACAATAATTTAAAACTTTAAAAATGAAAATACTTTAAATATTGTGCAAAACTTCGCAATTAATTTTAAAGAAAACGTTGAAAAAATTATACATAAATGTGACATTAAAACACTACAAAATCAGCATTCAGCCATTCAAAATTCAATTTTTATTTCCCTTGCTATCGAAGAAGAAGTTTTTAACATTTTGAACAAATTAAACATTAAAAAAGGTCCTGGAATAGACGGTATAAGACCAAAAGATTTAAAATCCAATGCTAGATGTATGGCGCCAGTAATTTCTTTTATCAACTCCAGCATTGAAACCGCCTGTATGCCCACACTATTAAAAACGTCCATAATACGGCCAATCTACAAAACCGGCACAAGAAATAACTATAACAACTACAGGCCTACCAGTAATATAAAAAGTACTTGAAGAGATTATTGTAAGAAGGCTTACCAGGTTTCTAAAGAAATATAATATTATAAATCCGAGCCAGTTTGGATTTCAAAAAGGGAAAAATATAAATAAGCTTTTGGGAAATTTTTCAAATTTTATTAATGGTTATTTAAATAAAAATATTCACTGCTTAGCACTGCTCATAGATTTCAGCAAAGCATTTGACACCTTGTCCCATCAAAATTTATTAAATATTTTATATAGAAAGGGAATTAGAGGAAATTGTTTAAAATGGTTTGAAAACTACCTTCAATTAAGGTCATATCGCGTTAAAGTGAACAACAAACCAAGCAACGAAACTCCACTTAAGTACGGCGTTCCGTCTATGTGGACGATAACTTTAAATGGCTTACGCAGATTCAACATATACGAAAAAAATTAAGAAAAACAGCATATAGTCTTTATCACCTCAGTAACTGAGCATCCATAGACGTTCTTAAACAGGCCTATTTTTCATTACAACTACATGCTAGTCAACGACAACAACATAATCGTCAACGGCAACAACAACAATAGCGAAACCACATACAACAACATTGCTAGCAAACTTGAGATACTGAATGTTAACAGTATATATTGTACAACACTAATAAATGAATTTTTTAAAGATAATCGTTTTTTAAAAGCCATCGATCACGAACACAACACGCGACTTCGAGCCGACGGAAGATAAAAGGTGGAACGTCATCGCAACAACTACGGGAAAAATACCTTATCTGTAGTATTGCCCAATATCTTCAAAAATTGCCTTTAAATTTAATAAATATTGCAAATTCTAAAATAAGGAAACAATTAATAAAAGAATACTTTATAACTTCGCAATGAAGTCAAAATAAAATATAATTCAATGAATTAAAAAACTAAAGAAATTAAACCAAATTAATGTGAATAATGCAATGAATTAAAACATAATTTATTAAATAAGTTTATTATTTTATGATCAATTATTTTACATTCTGCAGACAAGCCAAATGGCTTCGCGGAATTAGAATTAAGTCTTAATTGAGTAAATAAATAAATAATTATTAAATTAAATAAAAAAAGTATGATCCGATTCAACTAGAAAATGTTTTCCATAAATATATTACCTAAAATGTTTTATGGCCCAGTGTATGGCAGTTAACTCCTGTTCAATTGTTGATTTATTGCCCTCACCTTTTGTGAACCTTCTCGATGCGTATGCTATTGTTAAATGTATCCCGTCACATTCCTGTGTAGGTACGATGCCATAAGCTTGTTTGCTTGCATCTGTTGTTATACAGAATTGTTTTTCAAAATTCTGGGTATTGCAATAAGCAACAAATCCCTTTGCACTACCAGCATTTGTGGGTGTTCTTAATTACCGAATATTTACCATCATCTGTGAGTATTCCCTTATCGGTGCATTTGTGGCCAAGGTATGTTACCTCGTACATAAAGAATGAACATTTCTCAGGGTGTAACTTGAGATTGTTTTTGCGACATAATTCAAAAACGTCTGTTAGATTTCTAAGCATGTGCTTCACTGAACAACCTAAAACAACAAAGACATCCATGTAAAGAAAAGCTTGATCGGGTCTCAAACCACTGAAAGCAATTGTAATTATTCTTTGGAATGAATTTGGTTCTACTTTCAGACCGTATGATAGTCTGATAAATCTGTGTGAACTTCTGCTGGTTGAAAATGAAGTTAGATCCCTAGAATCTTTTTCCAATTCAAGACAAGAAAAATACTTACGGGAAATGGACCAGTCACAGAGTTGGTTACGTGACCGGAACTTTGTGGCAGAAACCGGTCCTAGAGTTGATTCTCTTATATTATGAAAGTAACTGGTAACTTTAACATGAGCTTGACATATCTTTTAAGCTATTTGCGATAGATCGCTGACCTTGTTTAGGGAACCATAGCAATGCGAATGGTCAGAATTATATATGTCTTCATAGTAACTTGTGGAATGAAATCCCGTCCTCGCAACATGCGCTATGCACATCAATCGCAATGTGTTATAGTTTCATGACTTATCACTTGACTGTTGCAAGTGCACATGACACAGAGCAAACGAAAAATAATTACCATGTAACTTGGAAATATTTTTTTCGCGTGTGTCATATTAAGAAGGCACTTTTTAAAGAACCCATAAAGTCTAGACACTGAATTTACCTGCAATATTTATTACAAAAGTTTTTTAAAAATTTTCTTATTTTGCAATTTTCAAAGTATTTTCTCAAAAAAAAATCAATTACAGAATTTGAATATTTTTAAATTTTAGCAAAATTGAAGAACAAAAATTGTTTTCCTTTTAAATAAACAAATTGTGGTGTCACGCTAATGCCCTAAGACGAAGTTTAGCCCTTTGGCTGTCATAGTTATTCCGACATTTAATTTTACTCTCAAAATCGCATATCATCGCCCCAAGAAATATTTTTCCAAAAGAAAAATTTTTTCGTAATTATAAATCAAAATCCAATGATTCAATTCTTAAAATGCATTAAATAAAAATTGTTTTTGATTCTCGAATTAAAATTTAATATTTATGAATTATTGTATTTTATATTTTAGAAATAAACTTACATTTAATACATTGATTTTATAAAAATTGCAAATGCAAATTAAATTTAATCCTAATAAATTAATGTTTAAATAAATATTGAGTACTTTAAACAAATTAACATTTCGCGAATCAAAAAGAAGAACGTTAGATCTTCTGGAATTAGTGCGAATTCAAAAAGAATTTTTTTTAATTCACGATGTTATGAAATTAGGACGTTTTTGGTTTACGTTCAAAAAAAATCTATTCTGGATTTTGCAAAAGATAGATCCAAGAGAATTCTACAAAATTGTCCAATAGAAGTTACCAAATTGTAGTTGTTCTTCTCAAGCAGAGAATTCATTTGATTGAGAAAAACTTTTAGATATAAATGATTTTTAAGTCAGTATCAGGGTTTCTAACCTATAAGTGGCTGCTAACTTTTCATTATTAATACGCTGGATAAAGAATTAGGTTTTTAATTAACTTTTTTAAAATGAATTAAATTTGTCCCGAATATCATTCCACAAACTCATTGAAGGCGTGTTGGGGATTCTCGTCCGAAAATGTTAGTTTAACTTTGCAAATACATTTTGATGACATAAAAAAAGTTTTGATGTTCCTTTAAAAATTGCTATTCTAACATTTAAAAAAAATCTAATATTTGAAAAAATCACTATAATTTTACGGACCTATATGGAAATGTTAATCTATGTAATTACAAACATTAACGTATTGGTTAGAATATTATCAAAACCGCGCTAACTACACAGTAGAACATATTGCAAATTAGTTGGTGGTTCATCGGATTTCTATAAAATTTTTCCTACACTACAAATTTTTGCCACTTATGCAATTTTTGTGATCGTTACATATTTTGAATTAATATCAATTATGGAATCAACTTTAACAAATGATTCCAACAAAAATTTATGTATTTGAAAAGTCCGATCGAGATAAGTGACATATCGATGGAAAGGTAATTGAATGCCGATATGCTGAAAAATTCTATCTGATAAGAAATGGCTAAGATATGGCACCTTCAAAATTTGCCTATTTTTTACGTTTTTTCAAAATTTTTAATTTTTATTTCATTTTTTTTTCTACGTTATATTGAAGATCTGGAATGTTTTATTTTTTTACCAAATAGTTTATTTAATTACCAATTTTTTAAGCGTAATTTGAAAAAAAATCGGATGAAAAGTAAAGTCTTTATTAAGGATTTTGTGGAACGACAATATTTTCATTTAAATTGCCCACACACTATATTCGGCGTAAATTCAAAAAATTAAAATGACAAGCGACTTGAACTTTTGCGTTTTTTCTCGGATGGATCTTCGCGAATGAGGAACCAACAATAGTCCGCCATCATTTGTTCATCCCACCAGCCTCTGTAACGTCTCTCGATTTCTTCCATTTCCTGGTGAAATCTTTCACCTTGTTCATCACATTCGGAGCCCAAGTTAGTGGGAAAAATATCCAAATGACTGAATAAGAAGTGTAATTTAGGTGTCATATTTGAACCTAAAAGTTAAAAAGAATAAATTTTCAAATGATAACGGCCTTTTTGTTATACATGTTTTCACTCAACGCTTACCAATGACATTGAATTTTTGCAGTAATGTATCGATCTTCTCAGCGTAATCAGGACTTCTGTAGTTTCCCAAAAAGGTGTGAACGATGTCCTGGAATGACGTCCTAAACACTCAATAAATGCTTGGTCACTGTACAGAGCCCGAATTTGAGGTCCATCAAATATACCAGCTTCAATTTTTCTCGCTGTGGCTCTCGGACATTTTTGTTTAAGGTAATTCATGGCAAGACTGTCTTTTGGCAACTTTTTCACAATATTTGTAAATAACCCAAGCTTAATATGTAATGGAGGAAGTATTATCTTCTCCTGAGGAATGAGTGGGTCATTTTTGATATTGTACTCTTCGTGCGTACATCCACTTCGCTCGGGCCAAACTTTTCGGGTGTAGTGATTCTGACGGTCACGGCTGTCCCATAGACATAGGAAACAGGGAAACTTCGTATTGCCCCCTTGCAATCCAGATAGTATGGCAAACTTCCCATTGATGTTGGTCATAATGTATGAGATCAAGAAGTTCTTTCATTGCTTCATATGTTTTCTTTATGTATTTTCCATATCCGATTGGAATTCAAACTATCCTTGCCTCCATCCAGAAAAAGACGCCATTCCTCTGGGTCATAATTTTGTTGGAGAGCGTAGAAAAGACCACATATGTTGGCACAAAAACAAAAGTTTGCCGTTTTTGCGAAGAACTGTGCAAGTTCTTTGCTGTGATAACGGTAATATGTAACATGTGTCTCAGGAGCACAATATCCCCACTGTTGCAATCGTGATGCAAGTAATTCAGATTTCGATTTCGGCAAATACAAATCTCGGCACAAATCATTGAGCCCGGCCTAAGTAAATGGGGTTTCTTATTTGATTGCATTTCTGATTCACTGCACTCATCTGTGGGGCCCGCTACAATCAGCTGCGGCTTGGGGCACGATACTGAGTGCGGCACTGGCATGCGTCACCGAGCTAACAACTGGATAAACTGGTTGAATTCTAAGTCCGATTAAACAGAAATAACAATCTGTAGAATGAATAATCTGGTTTCTCCATTGCATTGGCTTTCCAAATGTGAAGAAACACTCTTGACCCTTACCAATTTTATTTAATATTGTTCGGCAGTTGTTACATGCACTATTCGGTGTCCACGGCTTGTCGAGAGACGCAGGTCGAAAGCCGAAATACTTCTTATACGCTTCAGATAAATTTTTCGTATTCATTTTTCGCATCAAATGTTGATATTTCTTTTTCACAAGAACACCACAAACATAACAAAATTCGTTGGGATTGATTGAACACATTTTTTTTTTTTGCACGTACAAAGCCAAACTGACATGTGTTTACTGTGACAGAGAGAGAGAGCAAAATGTCATATTTCGTCAATCAGGGCTACCAACATATACAGAGATTCAAATTCCGTTTTTTTTTTCTAAATAAGTAAAAACTGATGGACGCCGAATATAGTGGGTGAGCAATGAAAATGAAAATATTGTTGTTCCACAAAATCCTTAATAAAAACTTTATTTTCATCCGATTTTTTTCAAATTACGCTAAAAATATTGGTAATTAAATAAGCTATTTGGTAAAAAAAATAAAACATTCCAGATGTTCAATATAACGTAGGAAAAAATGAAATAAAAATGAACAATTTTGAAAAAAACGTAAAAAATAGCCAAATTTTGAGGTGCCATATCTCAGCCATTTCTTATCAGATGGAATTTTGCAGCATATCGACGGAAAAGACCTTTCCATCGATATGCCACTTATCTCGATCGGACTCCACAAGGGTTTGAGTGGGACCATACACCGAAAAACACAAAAGTACCGTTATCTAAAAAACGGTACTTAGAAAAAAATAACAGCGTTTTTCGTGTTCAGGAGGTCCCAATTGACTTATCTAGGCATGTGGCGTTCTTGGTATTTTTTGGCTGTTAACCAGTGTTATACTTCGGAGCGAATTAAATGCTCGAGACAAAATGAATCTCATTGAGTTCTGGAAAAATTTGAATAAATTATCATATCCCGAACTAAGAAAAAACGTTAAAATATTTATCTTTTTTTCCTTCTACTTACCTCTGTGAGCAAATTTTGTCGGACTTAAAATTTATTTGTTCCAAGCAATGCAATAAGGCTTGAAAGTATTATAAGTTCGTTTCTATATCAATCTGTTTGTTAATTTCTTTTCTAGATTTTCTGATATGTACATATACAAGAACATTTTTGAAAAACCAAGCATAAAAGTGGTATATTTTATTCTGATTAGTAAAGCTTTTGATTTAGTTGATCATGAGATAAAGCTACAAAAATTGAAATACTATGGTGTGGATGGAAGAGAGTTGATGATGTTTCAGAGTTATTTTAAAAATCGGAAGCAATATCTGTAAATTAACAACATTAAAAGCGATATCTTAAATGTTGAGTGTGGCGCGCCACAGGGCCGTTTGTATAGGTTTGCAGTTGACTGGCCGTTTGTATATGTTTGCCTCTTTTACTCATACAAATATGGCTTGGCTTTAAAAACAAATATGGAACGGGATGTATCTCTGATTTTTGTGTTTGCTCGTCTAAATAAGTTAGTATCAAATGCTTATAAAACTAATTTCCCATCTAAAAATCGAAATATATATGGGTTGTATATGATCATACATGGGCATACGTGGTCATATACGTCCATACATTGTTCAATATATGACCATACATGATCTCATATATGACCATATATCTTCGGATCCGAAATTTGAGGGTATATGGACGTATATGATCATATACGAGCATACATGAATAATATATTAGCATGCATGATAATATATGCACATATATCACCATATACCCTCAAATTTCGGATCCGAAGATATATGGTCATATATGAGATCATGTATGGACGTATATGACCATGTATGCCCATGTATGATCATATACAAGCCCATGTATGATCATGTATGCTCTAAATCTAACTAATTAGTTAGATTTAGACCGCATGCTGTTAACGAAAATTTTAACATTCAACAATTTCAGTGAAGTATTTAGGTAAAATAATCTTGCTTGGGAATTATATTGCTGTAATATATGGCTTTAAAAACACAACAACTTTTAAACCTCTACAAGGTATGTAAAACAAGTCGTTAAAGGTTATTTATAATCTGCTTGTTTTATTCCCAACATTAATTCTTTACCGTGATATTTGTAACCCAATTTTGCCAATTTATGGTTTGTATAAATACAAAGTTCTGTTCTAAATATTTATATCTTTAAACAATATCGGTTATCAAACTGTACAATCTGCAGAACCTGCACCGAGATGCAGATTAGAAACTGCGAAGCAGCGTGTCGAATATATGGGTGTTGTTGAATACAATAATATGCCTGTAACTTTGAAAACCACCAACAAAATTTCATTTTTCAAATCAGATCTTAAAGACTATCTATCACAAAATCCAGGAACGCTTCTACTGTAAATATACCTTTCGAATATTAATATGATTTTTAATGTAAATTATTAATTATGTAAATAATTTTGTACACGAATCTATTTTTGCCAACTTGTCTTATTAATGGCTCTGCAATCAAAATTGAAAACAAATTTGTGGTTTTTAAATTATGCGCCGTTTTTGAAAATTCACCAAAATCGATTTCTTTGTGATATTTTCCTAACTATCTAAAAAGGTTGTCATCGAAAAATCCAACTTATTGTACTTTTGCTATATATTTACCAAGGGCTTTCATTAGACATGATATTGTTTTTTTATGTTTGAAAGGATAATACAATTGAATCTATAATATGACTTTTCTTAGTTTTTCGCTATTATTTAGTGTACTAAAATAAAATTGTTAACAAAAATCCTGTCTCACATAAGAAGACATTCATTCCGTACATATATAACACTTAAAAATAATTTTGCGCAGAGGTAAATATAAAAAAATTTCTTAATTGAAATCGAACATTTTTGGTACGAAATTTTCGTGAAATACGCGACTTCGAATTTAATTTTGATTTTATATTCGCAATGTACACCAAAAATATACTAGATTTCTTAGTTTTCGCTATTTCTTAGTTTTTCGCTGTTATTTAGTGTACTAAAATAAAATTGTTAACAAAAATCCTGTCTCACATAAGAAGACATTTATTCTGTACATATATAACACTCAAAAATAATTTTGCGCAGAGGTAAATATAAAAAAATTTCTTGATGGAAATCGAACATTTTTGGTACGAAATTTTCGTGAAATACGCGATTTCGAATTTAATTTTGATTTTATATTCGCAATGTACACCAAAAATATACTAGATTTCATACATGGGCACACTGCATTACATATCAAGTGCATTACAAGTTGCAGTAATCAGTAAATTTTTACTGATAATGAAATTTAGTTTGCATTACCAGTAAATTTTTACTGATTACTGAAAAAAAAATGCAGTAATCAGTAAATTTTTACTGATAATGATTTTTAGTTTGCATTACCAGTAAATGTTTACTGATTACTGAAAAAAAATGCAGTAATTAGTAAATTTTTACTGATAATGAAATTTAATTTGCATTACCAGTACAATCTTACTGATTACTGCAATTTTTTCAGTAATCAGTAAAAATTTACTGGTAATGCAAACTTAATTTCATTATCAATAAAAATTTATTGTATTTCATTAAAATTTTCATTCAAAAATGAAATCATTTCATTCACTCTTACTATTTTTCCAGCCCCTTCAATATTGACAAATTTGAATTTATAATATTTTTATTTCCATCAAACAATTAAGGAGAATGAGTCTTATTTTAGAAATAAGACTTTTTAAAGACGATTTCCCTGAATAGGGCCCTTAATTTCAATACATATTTTTTAATAAAATAAATTTACCATTGTTGTATTGATATTTTGCGAGACAATTGTAAAATTCTATTATAGTAATTATACGTGCATTCTGCCTCATATTAATAAAGAAATCTAAACTTTATTTGCTGTTAAGCTAGTCGTTATGTGATTTACGTTTTTGCTTCCAAATATTTATTATTGGCTGACAAACCAAAGCTATATAATATTATACACTGTTAGCTTTTCTTAACACAAGCATTTCAAAATTTATATCGCTGAGTTTTTGCCTTCTCGAACGATTCACAATCCCAGCGAATGAAAACAATCGTTCTACAGGTGCAGATGAGGGTAATGGGGTATTGTATTTTAGAAATACGTTTTTAATAGCGTTGTGATTTTGTAGACAATTTGACGTTGTGTCTCGTTCGGCCAGGTATAAAAATGTTTCCTGGAGATAATTTCCCGAGTCACTGAAAACACACTGTACGCTAACATCTATTTAAGAGAAGTAGATATACAAATACATATATTAATACAAATATTTAACGGAAAATTAAGCATAAAAACTTTACCATTACTTTCTTCCCCGAAATCTAGAAATGATTTTTGCGGTGTTTGAGGCAGAACACGAGTATCGGCATCGGGTACTTTGCCATATTTCACCACATAAGCGTTGAACATTTTCTTCACTTCATCTTCTGTTTGCGTTGTTGCTGTTTACATTATCAGTAAAAATTTACTGATTACTGCATTTTTTCTCAGTAATCATTAAACATTTACTGGTAATGCAAACTAAAAAACATTATCAGTAAAAATTTACTGATTACTGCATTTTTTTTCAGTAATCAGTAAACATTTACTGGTAATGCAAACTAAAAATCATTATCAGTAAAAATTTACTGATTACTGCATTTTTTTTCAGTAATCAGTAAAAATTCACTGGTAATGAAAATTTAATTGCAATATCAGTAAAAAATTATTTTTACTGCAATTTTACTGGTACTGTAAAGTGCCCATCTATGCTAGATTTGATGAGTCGCGATGCTAATAATTATATTTTTAATTTATTTAAAATAATAGAACAAGTACAACTTTGAAACTTCAATGGCGTTGTGCTACCTCTATATAAAAGTTTTTTTTTTAATTTCTTTGGCAGACCATATTTTTTTTTGCATAGTTTCAGATATGTAGGGTTGTGGAGCTCGTGAATTCGAACTTTTTTTTTTTTGACATCCTTAGAGTTTTTTTGTTATTTTTATAATATTTCAGCCTTTCGCAATGCTATTGTCATTATATTATCATTATTAATATATTATCATTAGAGAAATTTAGAGAAAAAACAACAACATTCCTATAACAAAAACTAAAAATACTGTATATGAAGTAGAAAGTGTACAGAAAACAGTATAACAGTATATTGTACAGTTAAACTTACGATATATGACAATTATTAATTTTTTTCTTAAATAGAAAATGTTCTACAGTAAGTTTTATTAGATAGGGCACTATGTCAGATTTGCTGAATTATTTTTGCGAGAAAAAGTTTAGCCTTATTTCCATTTATTTTCACGGAACTCATCCGTGCAGTCAGATACCCTTTACTGCTCGTCGAATTATAACACTCGTTGCGCTAACGCTGACCAGTGTCTTTTTAAATTTTGCTTGGGTATTTTAGAAGCATTTTGAGATGGATATTTCTTTAAATTTAGGACTATGGGTCGTTTTTCAGCCTCATTAAGTGTCTTTTTGCATTTGGGTCAAATTTGGAAATTTTTCTGTGAACTAAACCCTTTTCGCGCAAATTCTTGCCTTCTTTATGATATTCTAGGAAAATTTCTACAATACTTGGAGGTTTTTCGACCTATTTTAAAAGGAAAGTCGTTTATTCAAAAATGGTGATTTGTATCGATCGCGAATAAAAAAGGTTAAGTAATAAATTGTACAAGCGCTTCGTACTTCTTCACGATCGAGTAATAAACTTTTTTTGCGTTTGGAACAAACAAATGTATAATTTTTGTTGTTGTTGTTGTTGATGTTGATGTTTTTTTGTAAATTAAGAAAGGAGAAATTATATTATAAAAGCTAAAAATTTTGAATTAAATAGAATTCGAAA
Organism: Eustalomyia histrio; assembly: GCA_949748255.1. Lineage (NCBI taxonomy): Eukaryota > Metazoa > Arthropoda > Insecta > Diptera > Anthomyiidae > Eustalomyia > Eustalomyia histrio. The sequence continues at coordinate 1,312,605 of OX456528.1, forward strand.
TGTCTAAATTATAATGTAATAAACTAACGCCTGCACTTTCTTTTGATACTCACAGTATATCAGAACCCTCTTTTTTTAACGAGCTCTTCCTAATTCTAATCTGATTTTTTTTTAATTTAGAAAATGATGAAAGATAACAATTTGGTACGTCACTTGGATGCATGTGAGACTATGGGCAACGCCACTGCCATTTGTTCAGATAAGACTGGTACTTTAACAACAAATCGTATGACTGTTGTACAATCGTATATATGTGAAAAATTATGCAAAGTTTTGCCCACACTTAATGACATACCGCAGCACGTGGGTAACTTGATTACCCAAGGCATTTCTGTAAATTCTGCCTATACTTCTAACATAATGGTAAGTCTTTTCTATAAAAATATATAATTTTTTATTAACAGATGTGATTCTTCTTTAAAAATTTTAGCCAGGTGCAGATCCC